>CM066329.1:157769844-159182344 GCA_033807585.1 Hydrophis major
GATTCTTAATGAAATGTATCTTTGCTTTTATGTAAACTGAGAGTATTTATACCAAGACAAATTCCTTGTGTGTCCAATCACACTTGGCCTATAAAGCATTCTATTCTATTCTATTATGTTAAAACATCGATATTTATTATGGATATCAGAATAAACTAATTGCTAGTCCAGGAGTATTTAACAGTAGGTAAATTATTTAACACTGGATTGTCACCCAGTAGGCCTTTGTGTTTATTCAATACATTTCAGAAGCATTATTGTTTTCATCTCTAAGATTTCATTTCCTTCAATCTCAGATTTTGACAAAATCTATTTGTTAGTTCCTCATCTTCCAGGAAACTCTACCAATGAGTATCAGGCAAAATGCAGCTATCCTATGTCAAGTAATTAATTTCTGTCAAGATTAAACACTGCTTTTCCTTGAACATAAGTTGACTGATATTGTTTTGTAAAATCCAAAAGAAACTATATTACTGTAGAAGTGCTTGGATATTACTTTCTCTTTTAAGTTCTACACAAATACCGTGTTTCTCATATAATAAGGCCGTGTCTTTTTTTTTTTTTGCACCCCGAAAAAATGTCTAGGTTGTTTTTTCGGGGGTGACTTAATTCCCCCCCCTTGCATCTTTGGACGGGCGGAAGGCGACAACTTGGATGTTGACCTCTGCGTTGGTGGGGCACTTCATATCGGGGGTCAATGCAGGCAGCACCATATCCGGATGTGCAACAAAAGTACTTCCTAACAGCAAGCCCCCCTGCCATTTCCCCCCCATTTCACATGTTTTAATATAGGTCTTAATTTGGGGGAGGGGCTTAATTTCATTTCATGCCTATTAAACATCCTGGGACTTCCTATTGGGGGATGTCGTGTTGTTGGAGAAACAGAATAGTAAATGTACTGTCAATCACTTGCAAAGAAATATACCTAATCATTGATTCATCCACTATGAAATCAGGTATTTTCTACCACACAAAAATAAAATTCTTTTAAACTTCTTTTTATGACTCTTTCATACAAAATGCTAACTTCCATGAGAGAGTAGGAATTTTGACTATTGCTGGTGTGGCTCACAGTATTCGGTTTAAATATAAACACATCCTTAACTTTACTATGCAGATAGTCCTCAATTTACAATCACAATTAAGCCCAAAATTTCCATTGCTAAGCAAGAAAGTTGTTAAGCAAGTTGTAACCCCTTTTTGCAACCTTTTTGGTCACAGTTGTTAAGTGAATCATTGCGCTTATTAAGTTAATCATGTGGTTGTTAAGCAAATCTGGATTCCCCCATTGATTTTGCTTGTTGGAAGCTGACTGGGAAGGTCTGAAATAGTGATTACATGATACCTGGGCAGTCATAAGCACATGCCAGTTGCCAAGCACATGAATTTTGATCACGTGACCATGTTGTTAAACAACAGTTGTAAGTATGAAGTCATAAGTTACTTTTTTCCGCACTGTTGTAACTTTGAACGGTCACTAAATAAATGGTTATAAGTCGAGGTCTACCTGCAATGATTATATACTTGATTCTAACTGAATCTTTTACCTGTTTCACTATAGATGAGCAGCATGTTGTATACACAGATTACTTAATTGTCCTATCTAATAAAAACTACAACTTCTTTCCTTCCTCTGATAATGTGGTTTTAACTCCAGTTAAAACTTAAATCTTACTCATATGTGACATTTACAGAATTTTTTTCATATCATCCGTTACAGATGTAAAAGCTGCAATTATTTTTGCAATTCTTTGCTGCTATCCAATTCTGATTTCATGTTATCATTGTTTGGTTTCTGAGATCATTTCAAAACAATTTGAAAAACCTAAAACGGCATCTATGCAGCATCTTGATTGAAAAGTGATGAGGTAGGAAGATTTCAGGAGAAAATCCCAATATTCTATTTGGACTAAATACTTTGCCATTTTTTCCACAATAATCTAATTACCCAACTTAACAAGTATTAGAGAAAGTGGTTCACTTTGTTTTTCATTATCTATGATATGATTAATTAATCAATAAGCTAGAAAGTCTTTTTTTTTTTTGTCTTAGCAACTACATAACTAGATTTCTCTGTGATGATTTAATCCTAACCTGATTTTTCAAGTCTTCAAATGGTGCACTCATTGCCACTATATTTGAGTCCTGATCTTCCTCTTTCCTTTCCTTCTATCTTTCCCAACATTAAGGCTTTTTCCAGAGACCTAAGTCTTCTAATAATTTGTCCAAAGTAGGATAATTTGACTTTTTGCATTTGTGTTGAGGAAGAACTCTGGGTTGATTTGTTCAATAATTCATTTCTTTTTCCTTTTTGGCTGCCCATGATATTCTCAGGCATCTTCTACAACATCAAAAGTTTCAATACTCTTCCTATTCTGATTCTTTGATGTCTAACTTTCACTTGCATAGAATACCATGGCTTGAATTATTCTGATTTTTGTAACTGTACAGTAGATGCATTGTGGGATATGAATCTTTTGCAAGACCTTCGTGATCATTCTGCAAGTGTTAGTCTGTGGCATATTTCTTGACTGCTTCTTCCTTTTCTCTTAATGATTGATCCTATAAGGTAGAAGCTAAATCAATCTCTTATTGGTGGAACAACCAGTTCTAAATCTTGTAGAGTTGTAATTGTAGGAATGTTCCAGTCCCAGATGGCAAACCTCAGATAAAGAATGTTTCCAAGCAAATACAACTCTGGCAAACAAAGTCACTAATCAATGGATAAAGGAGGATTAGAGAGGGGAAGTAGACATATGTTAGACTTTAACTAGAGATAATTAATTGTATGGTTTACTGTACTAAACAGTAACCAAAGTTAAGCAGTAACCAAAGTTAACTAATGATGGAAGATAACTAAAAATGTATATAAATGTATATTAATGGTTCAATTCTCCTTAACCCTGGTTGGGGAACCCAGGCTTTACACTATCCTTTCTCTTCTTAATGCCCATTTGATTCTTGATGATGGCTCTTCCTCTTAAATGGCTCTGTTCTATGCCGGTTTGGGTGGAACAATGGCCATTATCAAGGGAAAAACTGTCTGCTTTACAACAAATGGTTCAAGAACAATTGGCTGCTGGTCATATGAACCTTCTACTAGTCCTTGGAATACTCCTGTTTTTGTTATAAAAAAGAAAAATGGGAAATAGTGTCTCCTTCATGATTTAAGAGAAATTAATAAATGTATCCAACCCATGGGTCCTTTACAATGTGGTCTACCGAATCCTAACTTAATTTCTAATTTTTATAAATTATTGGTAGTTGATCTTAAAGACTGCTTTTTTACTATACCTTTGCAGCCTCAAGACAAAGAAAAATTTGCATTTACTGTCCCAGTTTTTAATAATAGCATGCCCACAAAACGATATCATTGGTAAGCGTTGCCTCAGGGAATGCTTAATTCCCCTACACTTTGTCAATATTTCGTGGATAATGCCCTTCAACCCTTTCGGAATAAATTTCCTTCCTATTTAGTCTATCATTATATGGATGATATATTGATAGCAGCCCCGGATTTTGATAAATCTAAGTTGTTAAAAGAGTTAACGGATATTGTGGCACAACAGGGATTGTATATAGCCTCAGACAAAATTCAAAAGGTAGAACCTTATACCTACTTAAGACATAGAATGTTGCACAATTCCTCCATTCCAATTCTTCCTGAATTACAAGTACAGAAATCATATACATTAGTACAATGGCAAAAATTACTTGGCATTATTAATTGGGCACGCCCATTCTTCTACATTACAACTGGTGATATGTTGCCCTTATTTCAGTCTTTGAAGAGAGCACAATCAGCAGGAGATCTAGTTGTATTAACTGATCCTCAAAGAACATGCCTTCAAGAAATATTGAATAAGTTTAAGCAACTTTAACTTTAAGTTTAAGTTTAATATGTGGACAGGATAACTTCCTTAACATTAGGACTTTGCTTAGCTATTCTTCCCACTACACCCTTACCCATGGAATGTCTTTATTCTAATGCATCCCCGCAAGTGGTCAACATTCATGAATGGGTTAATTTGTCAGCTACTCTGCCTAGAAACATTTATCCTTATCAATCAGCATTAGAGGATTTGATTATTAAAGGTCATAAATGAGCCTTACATCTTACAGGACAGGATCTCATTAGCATAGCTTTCACTTGTAGAAAACTTGAACATGAGCATTTGATGATGATTTCAGAATCATATCAGATAGCCTTTTCTCAATATGTGGGAAACCTGTTGTATTCTTTACCCAAGGATCCTAGAATAATAGTTGCTACTACTTTAAATTTGGCCTTTTCTTCCATTTTTGTGCGAAATCCTATTTCTAAAGCTCTTAAAGTTTTTATTGATGGCTCGCCTACAAGGGGTGTGGTTGTCTATCAGATTCAACAACAATGGTATTCTAAATTTACTGCCATGCAGACTTCAGCTCAATGTGCTGAGCTGGCTGCTGTGATTTTGGCTTTACGATTGTTCAATGACCAACCTATTAACTTGATTGTTGATACTCAATGTGTGTATTTAACTATTCATTCTCTTCCCTTTTCTTGTTGTGCTCTCTCTTTGGATAAGAATTTGCTATCCTTGTTTTTATCTTTAAAGAATAGTTTGGAAACTCGCTTGTATTCTTTGTATGTAGAACACATTCGAAGTCATACTCCCTTTACCAATGCCTTGACTGAAGGAAATCGAAAGGCAGATGAATCCTGAAAAGAAGTTGAGTCTTTGTTTTCTGATCCTGTTGCTAGTCATTCTTATTTTCATCAAAATGCCAAATCGCTTGCAAAGCAATTTAAAATTTCATTATCTCAAGCCCGGGATATTGTTCGTGCTTGTTCAGCTTGTCAGCAGCTGGCAGTTCCCTTTCCAGTGGGTATCAACCCACGAGGATTTCAAGCTAATCAAATTTGGCAAATTGATGTAACTCAATTTTCAACCTTTAAGCCATACTGTTATCTTCATACATCTATTGACACTCATTCACACTTCCTTTGGGTTACTGTTTCAAAACATGAGTGTACTTCAGATGTTATTTCTCATTGCTTATCCTCTTTTGCTGTAATGGGTCAGCCTTCTCAGTTTAAAACCGACAACTGTCCCGCTTATATTAGTAAGGAACTTCAAACCTTTTGTCAGAAATGAAATATTACTTTAGTGCACAGAATCCCTTAAACTCTCAGGGTCAAGCTATAGTTGAGCGAGCTCATCGTACTTTTAAGGCATTGGTTCAGAAACAATTACAAACTGAGTCTGGCCCTTACCATCTGAGAAAGATTCAAAAACTCATTGCTGTGGAATTATATACTTGGAATTATTTAATCTTTTTAGATTCTCTTGAAGACTCACCTGTTAATTTGCATTTTCAAGCTACTGAATCTTTAGCAAGGCCTTGGTAAAGTATCACCAAGCTCCAGATCCAACCTGGAAAGGCCCTACACCGCTGATCACCTGGGGTTGCGGTTACACTGCCGTGGAAGATCCTTCTACTCGACAAGCAGTGTGGGTTCCAGTGCGCTGTGTTCATTCGTATCATGGCATGGCACCAGGGCCTTCACAACCCGATTCCGGATTTCAATCTTCATCTGAACACGGAAGTCTGTCTTCCAAGGTCGATGCACCCACAACCCATCACTTGGGGCCAGGTTAAATCTACTACATATCAAGCTCAACAACAACTGCAGCATGCCTCATTATCTCAGACTCCTGAAAATGTTGTTGCTGCTGTTTTTGCTATTTTTACTGCTAACTCTGTTACCATTTTATTTTGTATTTCTTGTTTATTGTTCATGGTGTTTCTGCTCAAAATGACACTTCTGTGGTTCATCTTAACCCTAATTTGTGGATTCGTCATACCCAATACATCTTTATGACCCATGGCATAAATATTACTTTATACTATGAACCCCCAATGGCATTTGGTCAAATTTATTTTACCCCTAACTTGATCATGTCTTCTACATGTATTGTCTCATAACTACAATCTATTTCACACTCCTGGCTATTTTCTACACCCCTATGCAATTGAATTCTGTCCGTTGGCGTTACTTGAAAGTTAGTCAATTTACAAGGGGTCTGTGTTTCTGTTGTCATGCTAAACACACTTGGCTTCATAATTGGTCTGATTATGATGCTGCTCAGCACATATTAAAAAAGCTAGGGAATTATAGTTATTGTTCTGACTACTATTGGTTGTCAGGCACCTTTAATTCTTCTTTGCATGGAATTAATATAGCTCCTGATATGTATCCTGACAATTTTCCTATTTTTAATGCCTCTGATCAATCTAATACAGGATCGATATGCACTGGTTGGCAGCTTAAGAATCCTAATATGTGGTTCTTTTTTTGATAAATATGCTACTAATGTTCATCCTCAGAATTATCAATGTGCAACTATAGGTTATTTTACTGCACCTGTTCAAAAAAGTACACTCCCATCAACTCAACAGTGGCGTTCCTCTCTAGGGCCTACATGTAATGATGAAGTCATTATTGACACACAATTGTCTTCTGGTTCCACATTTGGCCGTGCATTGGCAGGGGCTGTTACAGGAGTCCTTACTCTAGGCTCTTATCCTGGCATAATTGCTCAAGAAAACAGACGATCTATTCTTGGTCTCACCTGCAGACTTGAAAAATTCACTAGTGCTACAGCTGCTATTATTCGTGATTTGCAGCATGAAATAGAAGACTTAAATCAAGATGTCTTACAGCAGCGTTTTGCCATAGACTATCTTTTAGCCCATGCGAGAGGGTTCTGTACATTAGTTGGATGCCGTGGATGTGCTATGCATTTTCATTCTTTGAATAAAGCTATTGAGGATGAGGTTGCCAATTTACAATCATACATTCAAAATAATATCCATGCTCATTACTCATCTTCTGAGTGGCTAACCAATTGGCTCCCTGATTGGTCTTGGCTCAGACAGTTTTTCTTTTATGCTATAATTATTATTATTGTACTAATTGCAACCTGTTGTTTTATTCAATGTATTCCAAATTTATTCACATTGTTTCATCCCTCTTCCCCCTCTCTTAACCCTCTTTAATTGTGATACATTTATAAATCTTTGAATCCTCCATTTAAAATAAAAAAACGAGGATATGTAGAGTTGTAATTGGAGGAATGTTCCAGTCTCGGATGGCAAACCTCAGATAAAGAATGTTTCCAAGCAAATACAACTCAGGCAAACAAAGTCACTAATCTATGGATAGAGGAGGATTAGAGAGGGGAAGTAGACATATGTTAGACTTTAACTAGAGATAATTAATTGTATGGATTACTTTACTAAACACCAACAAAAGTTAAGCAGTAACCAAAGTTAACCAATGATGGAGGATAACTAAAAATGTATATAAATGCAAGACTATACTCCAATAAAGATCAACATAATTCAGTTGTTCATGATCAAACAACTCAACTGCCTTGTCATTACAACAAAGTCTGGTTATTCTACCTGTTGCCATTAGTTTGGACTTTTTTATATTTAATTTCAGTCCCATTTTTTTCTACTATAGTGACTTTTAGGATTAGGGTTTGCAGATCCTTTTCATGTTTGGCTACCATAGTGTTTTCAGAGCAGTGCAGGTAATTGATATTCTTTCAATTTTAAAATCTTGCTCATCTTCCAAATCAGCTTCCCTTAATATATTTTTAGCATACACATTGAATAAATAAGGGGAGAATATATAACCTTGTTACATCCTATTACCAACCTAGAGTCTGTTTCATCATGTTCTGTATGTACAGTGGATTTCTGACTTGTACATAAGTTTCTCATGAAGGCAAGGAGATGTTTAGGGATTTCCATTTTGTTGAGCATATTCCACAACTTGGAATTATCAACACAATCATTTTTTTTCTTTTCCTATAATTAATGAAGCATGTAGTTATTTATCATATTTCTTGGGGGTTTTTTATGCTAGCTTGAAGATTTGGCAACTTTTTCCACATGGTTTTCTATGAGTAATACCCTGTTATTTGCTCCCTTTTTTTCACACAAGAGTTTTCCATCCCATTCTCATTTTATGTTTTTGCTTCTACAAAAAAGTTTTGAGTCCATCCAGACAGAGAAGAGGAAATTCTGAACATTTCCCTCATCATCCCCAAAATTTTGTGCTTGAAGCAATAAAGGAGGATTTTGGAGGGTAGGGGAATCATCAGATCAGAAATTGAGAAGAATCATGCTGGTTACAAGAACAAGAAATAAGAAAAATAGACAATCACAAGGATGATAATTTTAATACAGTGAAAATTAAAGAAAAAATAGGAACATGCTTTTGAAACAAAGAAGTAAGCCAGTTACAACCAATATGACATCAATTATCACAATAGTTAAATTCTGGTATTCCAAAAAGCTATTTTATTTTTTTTCCCTTTTCTCTCCTTCTCCTTCAGTCTTTGCACATACCTAGGAACAAATAATGAGGAAAAGTTTTCAGCTACCAGCATTTTTCTTTTTTGTTACACAGCTTGATATCTCTCAAGATTCTGTTAGATAAGGGAACTAAAGATTTTTTACTTGCATAGTACTTCTAAGATTCAGGCCCAAAATAAAAGCTATCCAAGATCAAATTATGTTTTGAAGTTATGTTTAGTTGAATACTTTGACAAGGGAGGCAGGTTTTGTTTCTCTCTCTGTTTTTTTTTTTTCTTCAAAAATTGCCTGTTGTTTAAAAAAAAAAACTCTAAAGAAAGATCTCTTCATGAACAGAACAGTAATGTGAGCCAACCTGCCAATCAAGCTATTAATCCTTTAAACATCTCTACTGTCAAGAGACAGATACCTGGAAGCTGGAATGCAAGAGATAAAAAGTTGGACAAAACCCAGAAAATCTTCCAAAGAAAAACAAGATGTGTATATCAAGATATTTCTTACTCCAGATGTTAGAAAATAAATGTTAGAAAAGAAGGGATATAAAACAGTTCTAACCTTTACAGATTAAAAACAAAACAAGAACTATTTGGTACTATTAGACTCTTGATTTGAGATTATATTACAGCTTTTTTGCAAAGGTAATTGTGAAATGAAAGTGTTATGAGAGCTTAATATGTCTTTGGGTATCTAAAATTTATATTTTCTAAATATAGATGACATATTCTAGCAGCAATCAATAATAATTATAAAGTAACATATTTAAAATCAGAATAATTTCAAATATTCATTGAAAAAACAAAGAGGTACTAGGAAGACACTCACTGGAAATGACCTTGATGTTGGGAAACATTGAAGGGAAAAAGAGAAGATGGTAGAGGATGAGACAGTGTCATCAATGCAAGGAAAATGAATTGGGCAAATTCCGGAAGATAGTGGTGGACGGGGGGCTGGTGTTCATGGCTCCATGGTTATCAAAGAGTCGGGCATGATTTGGTAAGTGAACAACAATAACTAGAAGGACCATTAAATATTACCAATGATTTCTGAGGAGAGTTTGAAATCCATTAAATCATTCCTTTTATTCCATTGCACAGCTTTTTTCCTTTTATCTCTACCCCCCAAATTCTTGGCACATTTCCAAACTGGGGTTTGGATTAATTTTGTTTCCTTTTTAAGAAGTTTTTTTTTTTTTTAAATGATAGGTTGGAATTCCCTTTAGATCACAGACTGTTCTCATAAATGGCAGTCTAAAACTCAGTTATCCTTTGATCAATTCTGTATTGTGAAATGGCAATAAAGCTGCTTTGTTTTAAGTATTGAGGTCTGCAGAACTTCACAGCAGTACTTTTCATCTCATCCCACTTCAAATAACTCACTGGTGGAAACTTCCATTAGTGGTACCATTTAAATTCTATTTCAAGGTCAATGGCTGAAAAACAATGGCAGGTCAGCTTCAACTTCTTTTGAACGACTAAGTGGGAATGGTGAGTGTGGAAGCATGCTGAGTACATATATGAAACCCTTTTGATCTCACGAAGCATTAGGATAAGGCAAATGCACAATTATACTGTGTAAAACATTACCAGAAACAGATTTACAAATGCCCCACACAGTTTATAGTTACAGATCAGCATGATTCATGTTTTTTGTTCATTTACCTTTTCCTATTGAGTGCTGATGCAAATAAACTTGTTAAATCCCATGCTAGGCTGGGAAGAAATATATAGCACAAACCATGTTCTAAAGAAAAAATGTTCAATACTATTAAGATCTGCAGGAGTCCTTCTGAAAATACTTCTACTGCCAGAACTTTGTATCTCTAGCAAGCAGAAAAGGACATTTTGCTGCATTGTTGCCAAGCTGTAGAGTGAACTTGATCAGGAGTTGCCTTTGTTTGCTACTCATATTTCTTTTTAAAGAAAAGATAAAACACTTATCCTTCAAGTGATTAATTAAGGATGGCATGGGGTTCACTTAAGTTATGTTAAGGTACCATTGCCATAAGAACTGTTGAGTTTTTTACTAGAGGTGTTGAAATAGAGGCTGAATTATCTTCATAGTGCTTTATAGTCCTCTCTAACCTGTTTAAGAATCAGCATATTGCCCTCAACAATCTAGATACTCATTTTACCAACCTCTGAAGGTTGAGTCAACATCCTCTGAAGGCTGAGTCAACATCAAGCTGGTCAGGATCAAACTCCTGGCTGTGGGCAGAATTAGCCTGCAATACAGCATTCTAACTACTGTGCCACCAGGACTCCTGTAATCCATGGTGCCTGAACAGATTTACTAGTAACTGCTCGAATGAATAAAAAGTTGGGCAGAGGTACCTCTGAGGTATCTTCCACTTCTATGGTTTTATGAATTGTGTCTTCAACTGTCATTATTAAATGGTACTTAGTTGTCCGTGGGAAACCTGAATGCTTTGTGCAAGGACTAAATTGTGATGACAAAATAAACTTTTGTTTTGGAGAGAAATCAAGTTCTCGAGCCTATCCCAAAAGGCTTTCTTCATGGCACCAACAAAGCAAGCAAGCAAGCAAACAGTTCTTTTTTCCCTTACTGAAGAGATCCTTGAGGTAAAAGTAGATTCTTATTGCATATAATACAAATTACATTTCAATAGAATTGCATTTAAAATACTCTCTTGGTTAGTACTTTATCTGAATTTCTAAACTTGCCTTATCAGATGTTGGTTTCCTATTTCTAGTCTGAAAATGATTTATTTTTCTCAGTAGGAAGCAATGCTGAATATGGCACCTCACATTACACACACCAACCTGCATTCTTCAGAACAAAAGCTTAATTGAAGATGCTAGCTCTTCTCAGTACTATCTGAGAATTACTAATAATTTAGGCCTCACAGGTAAAATGTCCAGTTTCCTTTTTACTGCATATAGTCAAAATTACAAATACATCCAATATATGTTGAGTAAGAAAATTGTAGTGAGGAAATATCATTAATTTTGTATACTGCTCACAAAATAGATCAAGAAATAGCTAGATAAAAATGAATAACTATTAATACATTTACTAAATTTTATTAATATATGAAAACCCAAGTTACCAATAAGAAGCCAGTATATCAAAGTGTGCAATTCCACACAGCAATTTTGTTAGAAAATTGAATAGATGGAAATATATGCAAATACTTGCAGTTCTAATTAGATCTTACTATAAAAAAATCAAATTATATGAGTAGAGCTTCTCCCAGAGACAAATGTAGCATTTATTTTTCAATCTATTTTATTTATATTTTCCCAGTAACATGGGTTCTAAACTCTATGTTAAATTATTTCATAAATTTGAGTATTAATAATCAAGAATACAACAGTGTGAGATTAAGAACATCTCTTTCTCTTTCGTCTCACAAAATTATGCAGGAAAATTCATTCAATTGATGATTTTAATCAGTGGACATCTGCAAGAATATATAACTATACTACATAAGCATATATTAAAAATGCAGGTGTTGCTTGTATCAGTTGACTATCAGGTGGTTCTACATCTACATCTCCCAGAAAAAATTCTGGATTACATGTTCAATGGATATATGTCAAAATAAATATTGCAGCTTTGTGTGGATTTTTATTCTAAGTCTTTGGGAATTATTTTCAACTGAAAAAGTAGGACATCATTTTCACTACCCACTTCATATTTAATACCTTAATTTTTAAAGGGTTTTCAGGAAAATTCAATAGTCATTAGGTCAAGTCAACAGTATATCTTCTTAAAAATGAACTAAGCAATAAAATACATTGTGAACTAGACAATTTATAATAATAAATGAATGGGAATAACAAATCAAAAATAAATATTTCTCATGGATTATAAATTCTATTTTTTAAAATGGGAATATAATTGAAATCATTGCTAAAGAAGTGCCTTAATAAGTGAATCATATCATTTAAGAATGAACAGAACAACTTCACTTATATGACATAGGTTGCAATAATTTATTTTCTATTTCTCATTACATTTATCACCTCTTAAGAAAAATACAATATTTGTTTCATGTATTTTTTGAAAGACATATTCCTTAATATGCAAGTCTACTCGCCTTATGCTGTATAAGGAACAGAAAATTACATTATTGGATCTAGAAAGAAAAAAGTGTTATAAATACTAAAGAAGGAAACATATAGCAAGGTAATATTTGTATTTGCTTGGATGTTGTACAAATGCAAACAGTATCTTCCTATAGCAAGAATTGGAACTCCTTTTGGATTGGTGTTTCAATTTAGTCTTCCTGCCTACAAATTTTTTTTTGCCAATTTCTCTCTCTTTTTAAATTCCATTCAATTGTATTGAAGTCTTGGAAACCCAGTGGACAATTCCAGGGGTTGGAAAAGTGACTGGACCAAGGTCACCCATCTGGCTTTCTGCCTTAGTCAGAAGTAGAATTCATGGTTTCCCAGTTTCTAGCGTGATAACTTAACCTCCAAGTCAAACCATCTTTCTTTAAAATGATCAGTCAAAATAAGTGATGGAGCTGAATATTTTCAACCATGCTTTCTTTGGTTTTTGTACAAGGTGAGAGTGGAATGAGAAGGCTTTGTGCCACCAGTCCTACTTTATAAATTACCCAAAATCAAAGGAAAACACCACCCAAACTTAATTATTGATGACAAATTTTAGCAATATCATTTCAAGTTCTTTGGGAAATATAAACATATAAACAATAAGTAAGTGGTGTGTCTCCACCCTTCCTCTGAAAGGAAGTGGAATAAGGGAAACATTTTCCTAGATAAGAGCAGAAATTGCTTGCATTCAATTTTTAGAGATAGTCAACCAGAAACATATTTATGAGGTGTATATTGGTTACAGCCTATTTACTCAACTTGTTTTTGTTTTCCACTAACTGATAATCATAAAAGGAAGCAATCATTTGCTAAATAAATAAATAAACAAATAAATATCAATTAAACAATGCTAACTGTGATGACCTGTAGTCTCTCAAAATAACCCAAAACCCAAAACATACATTAAAGTCCAGTAAGGTCTTCAACTTAACTTCACTGTTTTATTAGGCACAGTTTAAAGTCAGAAAAGTAAATAATGAGGCAAACAGAAAACCAAAACAAACCTCATTGATAAGAGTTCCGAAGCAAGCCAAGATAACTAATCATAAACTCCAGGAAAATAATTGAGGAGAGTCCATGGGAAGAATGCCAGCAAAGATAAACCTCTTCCAAAGTAAACACTAAATTGACTCCAGCAATTCTGACTGCGCAGTTACAAACTTATATAAATAGCTCCCAACTGCAAGCCACAAGGAGGATCATGGTAATCTCCTTTTGATTAGACCTCACTTTTCCCTGATCCTCTCCTCCCTGCATGACCTAGGGTGGGTAGGGGATGGGCCTGGATCCTCCTCTGATTGCTCAGCCGGCCTCTGCCCTTCCGCAGCCTCTTCCACCACCTGTGGAGCCACACTCCCACTCCCTGTTGGCTGTTCCTCCTCTTCCTCAGAGTCAGTCTCCACCAGGGGCATGACACTATCCCCCCACATGGCCCCCTCCCCCAGGACCAGACAGATGAGCACATTGAGGAAACCGAGCATGAAAGTCCTGGACCAAATGAGGAGCAAGAACATCAGTGGCATTGACTCAGGTGAAGTACTCTGATCCATAACCTTTCCATGCCACAAATACTGAAATCAACACTGCAACTGGCATGAATCTTGGATGTGATCCACTTCATACTCCTTCTCTCCCAGAGGGGCTACTGGGGCCAGCTATCATGGAGCCAATCTATGCGGACTGTTGGCCTAGGCAGGGACTAATAGGGAATGATGAAAAACAGGATGGATACGCATGGCCCATGGCAGGGAGAGATGTTAAGCCACAGGATTGATCACCGCCTCGACTGGAAAAGGTCCCAAGTAATGGTGATTGAGCTTTTTTGATGGTCGCGTCGTTGATAAGTATTGAGTAGAGAGCCAAACCCGATTGCCTACTGCTAAAGGTGGAACATCATGATGATGTCGGTCTGCAAACCATTTATAGTCCTCCTTGGCTTTCTTTAGTTGATTGCGGACCATGTGGTGCCTGGCTTTTAAGTCCTGCAAGAACATATCCACTGCCGGAACTGGAGAATCAGACGGGGCTAAAGGGAAAAGTCATGAATGAAACCCATAGTTAGCAAAGAAAGGGGACACACAGGTGGATGCATATTGAGCATTGTTATAAGTGAATTCTGCCACTGGCAGCACTTCCACCCAATTGTCTTGTTGAGTATTGCTGAAACAGTGGAGGTATTGCTCCAAAATAGCATTCTCTCTCTGTCTCCCCATCAGTTTTGGGGTGATGAGCAGATGACAGACAGGCCTGAACCTGCAGTTTTGTGAGTAGGGTCTGCCAGAAGCATGCCATAAATTGTACCCCTTGATCTGATACCATGCGGTCTGGTAACCCATGCAACCGGAAAACATGGCATATAAACAATTGAGCTGTTATTTTGGCCAATGGAAGACCCACACACAGAATAAAGTAGGTCATTTTAGTCAACATATCCACCACCACCAAAATGGTTGTGACACCATTCGATGGTGGTAGCTCAACGATGAAATCCAATGAAACTGCCCCTCCCAGTCATTCTGGTGTGGGCAAGGGCTACAATAGACCAGGGGGTGCACCAGGAGCATACTTGGCTTGGTGACAGATCCCACAGGATGCTACATATCCCAACACATCATGTTTAAGTCTTGGCTACCAAAATGTCCTAGAGATGAGGTGCAGTGGTTTGAACAGCCCAAAGTGTCCTGCCGCCAGACTATCATGACATTGACAGGATAAGCCCATGAAGAGGACCTCTAGGCACATAAATGCAATCACGGAACCACAACAGGTCCCCAATATATGCCCAAGGAGTTTCTTGTCTCCCATTCTCATCCAATTCTCAAAGTCGAGCTGCCACAAATGGGTCCTGCCACTGCGCCTCCTGAATCCTCACTCAGAGGTCCATATGTTCCACGGTGGCTGCAAACTGCTCCAACAGAATCTGGGGCAAGATTTTAACCTCCCTTCGGGTATACTCGGGCTTCCGAGATAGGGCGTCGGTGCGTTGATTCCCTCCACTCGGAACATAGGTCACCCGGAAATCAAATCGAGCAAAGAATAAGGACTACCTCACCTGACGCTGGTTCAATGTCTGAGCTGTACATAGGTGTTTCAAGTTGCAATGATCTGTCCGAACCCCAATTTGGTGATGAGCCCCCTCCAGGTGGTGCCGCCATGTCTCAAAAGCGACCTTAACCACCAATAGCTCCTTGTCACAAATCGTATAGTTGTGCTCTGGAGCCGACAACTTTTAGGAATAATAAGTGCATGGGAACAAGGTGCCTGCGAGAGCATAGGCCTGGAGGAGCACTGCACCAACAGCCACATTGGAAGCATCTGTTTCCACCACAAATGGCTGGCCTCGATCAGGGTGTTTGAGGATAGGCTCAGAAGCAAAGGCAACTTTCAACACCTCGAAAGCTGCCTGTTCCTCAGCACCCCAATGGAACTTTTCCCCCTTCTTGAGCAGATTAGAAAGGGGAGCAGTCAAGGTAGCAAAGCGGGGAATAAATGTGTGGTAGTAGTTCACAAACCCCAACAGTTGTTGCACATCCTTAGCCTGCTGTTGGAGGTTCCCACTCCTGCAACTATTGTATTTTTTCCAGGTCCATTTCCACCCCAGCAGGTGAAATATGATTTCCCAAGAAGTCAATCATGATTTGTGCAAACTGACACTTCTCACATTCAGCAAACAGGTGGTTATCATGCAAACATTGCAACATCAGCCGCATATGTTGCCAATATTCCTGCAGGAGTCTGAGTAAATTAAAATGGCATCTAAATTGATCCAACAAATCACAGAAAACATCATGCATGAAATGCATGAACACAGCTGAGGCATTGGTTAATCCAAAAGGCATCATGGTATACTCAAAATGCCTGTACCTTGTCCGGAAAGCTGTTTTCCACTCATCCCCTGCACGAATGCAAACCAGATTGTAGGCCCCATGGAAGTCCAACTTCGTAAAGATCTTAGCTTGACAAAGCCGCTCAATCAGTTCAGGGAAGTGGGTACCGATTCCTCACTGTGATTGCATTCAATTTATGGTAATCATAACACAAACGTAGCTTCCCCAATTTCTTTTTTACAAAAAGCACCGGTGCAGCCAATGGGGAGGTAGAAGGCCAGATAAACCCTTTCTGGAGTTCTTGTCAATAAAATCCT
Source organism: Hydrophis major (assembly GCA_033807585.1). NCBI lineage: Eukaryota > Metazoa > Chordata > Lepidosauria > Squamata > Elapidae > Hydrophis > Hydrophis major. The sequence continues at coordinate 157,786,444 of CM066329.1, forward strand.
GCAACATGGCCAACTCCAGTTCCGACAGGGAATATATCTGATCCACCAGCAATTTTGCATCAGGCGACAAGTTGATTGGACTGTTGTATACCCGATGTGGAGGCAACTGATCCACCTCTTTCTCCCCAAACACATCAGCAAAGTCCACCAACTCCGCAGGTAGATCCAGGTCCACCGGCATAGTCACACTCCCCGCACAGGAGTGCAAGCAATGGTTGGCACACTTCCTATCAAGGAACTGCACAGCTCCAGATGACCAGAAAATCTGTGGATCATGGACCTGTAACCACTCCAAACCCAGCACCACCAGAAAATGAGGCACTACGGTAATGTAGAACATGGTTTTCTCCACATGCTGCCCAATACACATGTAAAGAGGTTTGGTTGCAGCAACCACAGGTCCCAAACAAAGGTGCTGCCCATCAGTCGCTTCTACCATTACTGGCAGGGACACCTGTTGCTGAGGAATGAACCACTGCTCTACAAAATGAGCATCCATGAAATTGGCTGTGGCCCCTGAGTTGACCAAGGCTTGGATCTCCACTGCTCCCACACCAGGCACGAACACACTTGCTTTCAGCACCAGATGCTTCACCAATAACAATTGTGGTGGAGATGTCAAAGGTGGCAAGGATGGCAAGTTTGGTGAAGATGGCAGGCCTAAGGAATTTATCCCCCAACCCACAGACCCCCATAGCCCGAGTGATGCTTGTTTCCTGCCACCACAGGCATCGCTGGTGTGGATGTCTTAACAGGACACTTGGCCGCAAAATGGCTTCAATTGCCACAATAGAGGCATAAACCATCACGATGACATCTCCCCTTTTCTACTTGAGTCAGGCAAGGGCAGCCCGCCCCCAACTGCATGGGTTCCTCCAAAGGCACTCCCACCAAGGGTGCCATCTTTCTGGAAACAGATACGGTCTCTGTCCGTCGTCGCACCCTGAAGGGTAGCATCGATACGAAGACATAGATGCATGAGCTACTGAAGGGTGTGAGGGCATTTAGTGCACATCAACTCATCCAGAAGCTCCAACGCCAAACCCTCCTGGAACTGGTCTACTAGTGCTGCCTCATTCCATTGTACACCCTGAATAACCACCTGAAAAATAGCAATATAATACATGAGTGAGCCACACCCCTGCTTCAACTCTCTCAAACATTTGTTTGCTGTTTGGTTTCGAACAGGGTCCTCAAGCATGGCCTGAAACTGATGGCAAAACTTGGCATAATTGTCCAACATCTAGTTGGGCTGGGTCAGCAGAGGTGTCACCCAACGTGCTGCAGAGACTGACAACAAACTAATCAAAAACCCCACCTTATCCTGGTCAGTGGGAAATCCTCAGGCTGAAGGCTCATGTAAAGCTGGCACTGCCCAAAAACTGGTGGAATTTGGGCCAACGAACCATCAAATTTATCTGACACTGCAGCTGGGCATTTTTGGCATGGCCTGCCCACTATAATTTGTGCCACCTGTGCAGTTAACTTGCTGGGTTAACTGGGCAATCTCTGCTCTGAGCTGATCCATGGTCACCCCACAAAAAGCAAAAATAAGTTGAAGGGGTGGCTGAAGTCAAAATATGATGACCCGTAGTCCCTCAAAATAACCCAAAACCCAAAACATACATTAAAGTCCGGTAAGGCCTTCAACTTAACTTCACTGTTTTATTAGGCACAGTTTAAAGTCAGAAAAGTAAATAATGAGGCAAACAGAAAACCAAAACAAACCTCATTGACAAGAATTCAGAAGCAAGCCAAGATAACTAATCATAAACTCCAGGAAAATAATTGAGGAGAGTTCATGGTAAGAATGCCAGCAAAGATAAACTTCTTTCAAAGTAAATACTAAATTGACTCCAGCAATTCTGACTGCGCAGTTACAAACTTATATACATAGCTCCCAACTGCAAGCCCCAAGTAGGATCATAGTAATCTCCTTTTGAATAGACCTCACTTTTCCCTGATCCTCTCCTCCCTGCGTGACCTAGGATGGATAGGGGATGGGCCTGGATCCTCCTCTGATTGCTCAGCCGGCCTCTGTCCTTCCGCAGCCTCTTCCACCACCTGTAGAGCCACACTCCCACTCTCTGTTGGCTGTTCCTCCTCTTCCTCAGAGTCAATCTCCACAGGAGCATGACACTATCTCCCCCCACATGGCCCCCTCCCCCAGGACCAGACAGACAAGGACATTGAGGAAACCGAGCATGAAAGTCCTGGATCAAACGAGGAGCATGAACATCAGTGGCATCCACCCAGGTGAAGTCCTCTGGTCCATAATCTTTTCATGCCACCAAATACTGAAATTGACACCACAGCTGGTGTGAATCTCAGATGTGATCCACTTCATACTCTTCCTCTCCCAGAGGGGCTGCTGGGGGTGGCTGTGATGGAGCCAGTCTATGTGGACTGTCAGCCGAGGCAGGAACTAACAGGGAATGATGAAAAACAGGATGGATATGCATGGTCCATGGCAGGGAGAGATGAGCTGAAGTTTTGGAATGGAATTTGAGTTGGAAGCATGTGGGGATCACATTTTTGTCTCGGCAATTGCGTAGGAATGTGAGGTCACATAAGATGGTGGCTCTTCAGACTTCGAGTTTCTCGTAGGTCCTGGATTGCCAGAAGGTTTCCTCCCATAGAGGTACAATATTTGTTTTTGTAGATTTTCACCTCAGCCACTGAAAGGATCCTGAAAAGAACAGCATTAGCCCTAATCAGAAACGAACTCCACAAAAAAGATTCCTACTAGACCAAACCAATAGAGACCTACTTACACTCCATCTCAAACTCAGCAACAAAATCCACCCAGCACTCTGGGACAAATCCAAACAACTAGCCCTCTGGAGAGCTGAAACAGAAACCTCTCACAAGACAGAGACACACACCAGGAAATTCCACAGACTAGAGAAACACCAGAAACCCAACCCTGCCCCACAACAACACATGAAACAAATAGTACACAACATGTCAGACAGAACCCTCACCATAGCAGAAAACAATGTCCTTTCCAAAGGATTCAACTTTGCAGTCGCCCTCAAATGCATCCCCACTGAAAACATTATATGCGGAGTTGAAGCTAGCCTAACCAAAATCAACCCAGATGCAGCCAAAAAAATCAGACTTCAAGTCACCAACGTTCTCTGCTCCAGCAACTCACCCAGAAGCAACCTACACAGAGAAGAACAAAAAACCCTCACCAACCCGAGGAAAGAAGCAACATAGTCATTTTCCCAGCAGACAAAGGCAAAACCACAGTTGTAATGAACACATTGGATGATCACTCCAAACTATCCAACCTACTCCAAGACCCCACTTACAAACCTCTAAATACTGATCCCACCACCTACCTAGAAAAAAACCACCAAATCCAAAATAAAAGTGTCTCCCATCAGTGAAGAGATCCAGCAGAGAATCATCCCCAGAGAAAAATCTTCCAGATGCTCTAAGCTTTATGGCCTCCCCAAGATACACAAAGAGGGAACACCACTCAGACCCAAAGTCAGCTCCATAGGCTGACAGAATCTTGCCAAATTTCTTACCAAACAACCCCAGCCCTACACAGAATCCATCACCTCACACATACAAAACTCTTTCCACTTCATAGAAACAATAAAGAAACAAAACCTACAACCCAGCGACCTACTCGTGAGCTTCGATGTCATATCCCTCTTCACCCAAGTACTCAACAAAGAAGCTTGACAGCCATCCAAAACAAATACAACCCCCCCAAACACATCCTAGATCTGACCAACCACTGCCTAACCAACACATACTTCATCCACAATGGACAAAGATGCAAAAAGAAAGAAGGAGCACCCATGGGATCACCCCCTCACCTGTCATCGCTAACCTATACATGGAACACTTTGAAGCCAATGTTCTGGACAAATCTGAACACTAACCCAAACTCTGGCTCAGATATGTAGATGACACTTTCGTAATTTGGCTACATGGGAAGGAAAAACTCACACATCTTAACAACTACACCCCAAAATACAATTCACCATGGAAACAGAAACCAACAACCAACTTCCCTTCCTGGACATCCTAATTTACAAAAAACCCAATGGCTCCCTAGGACACACCATCTACCAGAAAAGAAAAAAAAAAACACCAACCACTACCTAAATGCATAATCCCATCTCTACCCTGCACAGATCAACTCCATAGCCAAGATCCTCATCTCCAGAACCAAATGCCTAGCTGACATAGACCACCTGAGAACAGAACTACACACTCTCACTAACGTATTAATTTCCAACACATTCCAAAGAAACACAATCACCAATCTAATCTGAAGAGAGATCCTCCCAAAAAACAAGGCATAGAACAAGACAACAGTATTGCACTTCTTCCCTACATCAAAGGCACCACAGACAAAATCAGCAAAATTCTCCACAAACACAATATCAGGACAGCCTTTGGCACTGACCAAAAAATAGCCAATATCCTAAGAAACCCCAAAGACAAGATCCAGCTAGAAAACCAAGGAGTTTATGAAATACCATGCAACAATTACCCAGCCACATACATTGGACAAACCAACAGAAGAATAAATGCACGTATCGCAGAACACAAAAACGCAGTCAGAAAAGAAAAAAAATACTTCCTCCATCTTCCAGCACCTTAAAGCCACAGGACATGAAATTAATCTTGAAGGAACCAAATTAATATCCAACACTGAATACTCCAGCAAGGGAATAATCAGGGAAGCCATTGAAATATAGAAACACCCCATAACATGAATAAACAGGATGATACCTCCTGCCTACCAGACATCTGGAAACTAGCCCTCACCAACAAATGAGTCCCAGCCACAAAAACCAACACCAGATCCAAAACAACATGGCACACCACCGCCAATCCCTCTCATCAGACCCAGGCCCAAACCCATCCTATAAATGAAGGACAACCACCATTCTGAAACCAGATCACAGCTGCCTCACCAGCTGTCGCACCCCCGACCCCAAAACCAAACAAGCTGACATGCACCAAGAACACAGATCCAGACCCCAAACTCGAAACCAGACCAAAACCCAGAATGCTGCATCACAGCACTCAGGATATCACATCAGAAAACTCAGGAAATTTCACCACAAGAACTCAAGAAGTTGCAACACAGCAAACGATGAGGAAATCACAGCACAAGACCAAGGATAGCACAGCAATCAAACTCACAAAGTCATCACACAATCCATTACCCAAGCTGTTACAACACAGGAGGCTAATGGAAAAGAGATCAAAACACAAATGACCCAGGAGATTATAATGCAGGACCCAGGATACCACAACAAAAGAACTCGCAAGCCCATCACACAACCCATTACCCAAGTTGTTAAAACACTGGAGGCTAATGGGAAAAAGATCACTAAAAACAAACGACCTGGGAGATTACAGCACAAGATCCAGGATATCTCCACAACAAAACTCACAAGGCCATCACACAGGCTATTATACCAACATCAACTTCACCAACTAATCAAGAGGCAGCAGCGCAGCCAACAGCCCAGCACACCAGCCCTCCCACCAGTATTTATAGAGACGGCAGCTCCGATCACACACTGTTTGCACTGGCACAAAGCCAAAAGCACCAGCCTGAGGATGGCAAGTGGGAGCTTGCCAAAACATCACTAAGATAATCTTAATCTTACATGGGAAAAGACCTGAACACATCTAGACCTACACACACACACACACACACACACACACACACACACATATATTTTCTTAAGTTTTCGCGGGTACTTACATGTGTGGCATACAGCTTTGTTCGGATATTTTCCCATGTCATTGTAGTTCTGCTTTTAAAGTTGTAACAACGTTTCAGCAGAATCTCATCTGCCATCAGGCTTCTGTATAGTGTTCATCTATGAGTCAGACTTTTACAGTGGTTTCATATTTAAATTTGGGGCAGCCTTTTGCTGTGCCAGAATGGTTATGGTGATCCCATGGGATCATCACTGTCACCCATCATTGCAAACCTGTTCATGGAAGAATTCAAATCCAGAGCCCTGGCTAATGCCATCCACAAACCCAAACTATGGTTAAGATACATCGATGACACCTTCGTGATTTGGCCCCATGGAGAAGAAAACCTAAACAATTTCCTAACACATCTAAACAGCACACACCCCAAAATCAAGTTCACCATGGAAACGGAAACAAACAAGCAACTACCATTCCTAGATGTACTAATCTACAAAAAAGAGATGGCACACTAGGACACACCATATATCAGAAAAAAAAACATTAATCGCTACCTCAACGCCCAATCCCACCACCACCCAGCACAGATAAACTCCGTGCCTAAAACACTAATTACTAGAACCAAATGCCTAGCAGACAAGACACACATAAAGACTGAACTATGCACCCTGACTAAAGTATTGACAGCCAACGGCTTCCACAAAAGCAAAAACTCCGGCTTGATCCACAAAACACCGGCTTGATCCACAAAACACATTAAGACTTAATAGAGACCCAGAAGATGAACAGACCTATGGAACAGCTGCCCTGCCCTACATAAGAGGTACTACAGACAAAATTAGCAAGATACTACACAGACATCACATCAAGACTGCCTTCAAAACAGGCAGAAAAATAGCAGTCATCCTTAGAAATCCCAAAGATAAAATTGACCTGGAAAACCAAGGCATATACAGAGTCCCCTGTGTATCATGCCTGGCCACATACATTGGACAGACCAATAGAAGAATAAGTACATACCTGGATGAACACAAAAATGCAGTCAAAAAGCTGGAACACACTTCCTCACTAGTCCAACACATGGAAGCCACAGGTCATAGCATCAACTTCAATGGCACCAAAACCCTAGCCACTATAGAAAACCCTAGACACAGAATCATCAGAGAAGCCATAGAGATTGAAAAAAGACCAGAAAGCATGAATAAAAGAGATGATTCCACCGGACTGTCAATCATTTGGAAGCCTGCACTCACAAACAAAAAAAATATCCACACCACAAGCCAGGCAAACACCTGGGCACAAACAGATCCCCCCCTGATACCTCTAGCTCAAACACACCCCAACCAGGCACCCAGAGAAAACCTAGCTTCCTAATAAATGATAGCCATCCATTTACTCGAAGCCAAGCTGCACTAAAAACCTCCAATGCAGGAACACAATGTTGCCAGCCAATCAAGACAAAAAAAGCCACAAAACAGACAGAAGATATTGGAAACACCAAACAAGCAGAACACAGCAAACTCCAAGACCAATATAGACAGACCAAGGCTCCCAACCAATCAGGATGAAGAAAAAACCATTCTGGCACAGCAGTAGGCTAGCCCCAAATTTAAAACTGAAATGGTTGTGAAAGTCTGACTCCCAGACGAATGCTATACAGAAGCCTGATGATGGCAGATGAGATTCTGCCAAAATGTTGCTACAATTTTAAAAGCACAACCACAATGACATGGGAAAATACCCGAGCAAAACTGAATACCATACATGTAAGTACCCGCGAAAACTGAAGAATATGTATGTATGCATGTATGTATTTATGTATATATATATATATACACATACATACACACACACACACACACACACATATATTTTCTAAAGTTTTCGCGGGTACTTACATGTATGGTATTCAGCTTTGCTCGGGTATTTTCCCATGTCATTGTAGTCGTGCTTTTAAAGTTGCAGCAACATTTCAGCAGAATCTCATCTGCCATCATCAGGCTTCTGTATTGTGTTCAGTGGTGGCTAACCTTTTTCAGCTCTCTGCCAATAATTGCGCATGCACGCCTGTACTTGCGCTCGAGTGCCAGCACCCACAATGGAATGCATGCTGGGGCCCTCCACACTCCTAGCACATGTGTGCGCGATCCCCCTGCTGAGTGCCATGCATCTGCACATGCACGTGCAATATCCTACATGCACCATGCACCTGCGTCTGTGCATTTGATTCCTTCCGCTGCATGCTACACACCTCTGCAGCTGTGTGCAATTCCTCCCTCACACCATGCCTCTCTGTGCATTCATGCATGATCACTCTCTGCACACACCGCATGTCTCTGCACTTGAGCGCGTGATCACCCCCACACTCTATTCATCTGCCCCCATGTGCTGCGTGACTCTGCATATGTGCCCGTGACCCCCCCATGCATGCTGCACATCTCTGTGCATGCATGTGTTTCTCCCGTGCAGCCCCTGTGCATGTGCACCAGATACCCAACAATCAGCGGTGGTGTGTGCACATGCGCTGTGGGGCTCTTCCAGGTGAGCTGTCACGTGCCGACTGAAGTGGGTCAGGGTGCTACTTCCGGCACATGTGCCATTGGTTCGCCAACACAGAAGTATTTTTACAGCGGTATTTAACATCACTCTGGTTAATCCAAATGGGATTTAAATGTCTATGAATAATTCATTCCTTCAGTTTAGATTTTTCCTATGTGATTGTTTTCTTCAGTTTCACCTTTACATTTAAGGATGTAGAGCTTGTTTTCTTGTATATTCTGCCCCATGGTTACATGGTTGGATGAATTTTAATTGCTTAGACACTTGGGGGAAAAAATTGTAAAAAAAGGGGGGGAGGGGAACCCTGTATCAGAATAGAAATGCCAATGTGTGTGTTCCCATCTGCACAGCCAATTTATTGTTGTTGTTGTTGTTTTGTGGGGGGGGAGGTGCTTTAGAATATCCTTGTTTTTTCCTTCCCCATATTTCCTATGGAGCGTATTGTACACTTCAGATTATGTCATGTTAGAACAGATGGGAAATCCTGTGCCTTGAAGAAAAAGGAAGCAAGCTGAAACTTGTTTATGCATTTGTGGTAGTCCAAGTGCAAAGTTAACACATAAAGGTGTTTCTAAAAGCCCATAAATTGCAAGCATCTCTCTGAAACTATCTGCAGAGCTATAACAGAGTAATTCTGATACTGCTCTCATCTTTATAAAAAGCCACATCAAGTATAATTTTAGGTTCATATATCAACAGCAGTCTGTTTCCCTCCCTCCCCTGTGTGTGTGTGTGTGTGTTTACAAAGCAAGTAGAATCTTCTTGGGGTTTTCTAAAATATGCATTAATGATTATTAATGGTGTTTTTATCTCTTATTTTTTTCCTCCTTCAAGTTAAAATGCCAGGTAGAATTTGACTGCTGTTAATGCTGTCCCACAGAAAAGATCAAGCAAGCTGTATGTACTCAGGACACACTTTAATTATTTTTAATTCACAGAAAGTGACAAATGGTGCTAGTGAGGCTGAAACTATGGATGGGATTCCCCTCAGGAAATCAGATTTCTTCTCTGTGTGTGGCATTCCCCATTCTCTCCTTTTCCTATGCCTGCCTGAGTCATTAATTTAACACCATTCACTCATTGAGTTCTAGTATTGGAAAAAAGCCTTTCTAAATAAGACTCCTGGGTATCTACACATACCTATAGGTTTCTTTTCTTCTTCTTCTTCTTCTTCTTCTTCTTCTTCCAGGCCCTGGAAGTTGCTTCACTAATGGTAAAGATTTGCTTTTTAGTATACTACAAACATCAGGCAGTTCAGAACAGCTGGAAGTAAATTGGTCCCTCTTAAATGTGAGATACTCAAGAGGCTCTACTAGCACAGAGGGCTATCCTCTGGACTTACAGCATGAACATTCTTTTGCTTGCTTAAAGGGGGTGGACTTGTTTGATTCTGATTTGTTCTTAAGGCATTGGTTTTATATGTATTTGTTTTATACGCAAAGCTAAACATAAAAACCTTAAAAACCTAGCTCTTCCCCCAGGCACTGGATGAGCCTGTTTAATTATGATTGAAAAGATGGCAGTGGTTGGCTGCATCTGTAGTGTATTCTTTCTTGTGTTTCTTGGTGGGTTTTTTTCCTGTTTTAAATAATTCAGGGATGCAGTTTGCAAGGTGGGGTAGCCAGAGAAGCTTATTAAATAAGCAAATATAAAAAACATTTAAAATCCACAAAAGTCCTGAGATACAATAGAATAGAACAGAGCTGGAAGGGATGTTCTAGTCCAGCCCCCCCTGCAGGACAGCCTATACTATCTCAGACAAGTGACTTCTTAAAAACCTCCAATGATGGAGTGCCCATGATTTCTCAAGGTTTGGGTTAGATTTAGAAGCTTGGATATTTATAGTATGGTAAAGTTATAATTAATGTGGACTTTATCATCAATTTATTAGACATAAGAATGCAGAATAGATATAAACCTATTATAGTGTAAAGCCCAACACCTTTAAGGATCTCATCTCAAGAAGCATATTACAGAAGAAAAATGACTGATAAAGATAAATGTTTGACATACTGGATCTTGTCAGAAAATTATCAAAGAATTGAAAATCAAATCAAGATAACAATTAATAGAAGAATAGAATAGAAGAAAAGAATTCTTTCATTGGCCAAGTGTGATTGGACACACAAGGAATTTGCCTTGGTGCAAATGCTCTCTGAATACCTAAAAGAAAAGATACATTCGTCAAGAGTCAAGAATCAAGATACAAGAATAGCAGAAGGATATAATTGTCAATGTTCAAGATGAGTCTGGAATGTTTAATATGATGTCATTCAAGAGGGACATACATACATACATACATACATACATACATACAAATTTCTCTTGCACTTTTTGCTTTTTTTTTATTTCTTTCATTTTCTTTTTTCCCTAATGTATATTAGTAATTTTTTTCTCTGGGTCCACAAAATGATTGAAAAATTGTTTACTACCCTGAGAAACACAACTAATGTGTTGCTTGTTGTTGAGGTAATTCCCTGTTAGGAGATTGAGCGCATACAGGGAGATGTAGTGAGAGTAATGTTGAATAATACACACACAGCACACAGATACACTGTACAGCTAATGTAAGTTTTTACTTTCAATAAACATTTAAGCACAATCCAAACAAGCAGTTCAATTCATTCACAGGTAAGGCAGTCAGTTTTCAGTTCAGAGATAATCCAAATATCAAAGTCTAGTATCAAAAAACAGTTCAGTGACAGACTTACATCAGCGATCAGTAACAGTCATTAGGAGGAATGGCAACTCTCTTCCAACAGAAGAAATAGAGATTCACTGAGACTCTCTTCAGAGACTAAACATCTCAGGTTTCTTGCTCCATCTTATGGCCATTTGAAAAACCACACCCAATTACAGTTTTTTCTTAAAGATTAAAGATTTTCTTAAAATATTTTCTTAAAAATATAGTATTAAAATGTCTATCCTAGTTTATATATTTCCAACCCAAATAACTGTTAGGTGACTTACATTCCTAACATTCTCCCCTTTTGGGTGGGACAATATATACAACCTTACATTCTAAGTCCATAATCCTCACAGCAAGCATTATGCTTTATAGAGCCTTGGGCCTTTGTAAAATGATCTGCTATATTGTTTTCTGACATACAGTATTCTAGATTAATCATCTTACTTTACACACATTGTCTCACATTTAAATATCTTAAATCTGTGTTTTTCGTTCTTGTCTTAACAGCAATATTTGAAGCCATCTGTATTGCTGATTAGTTATCTTCATAAACAATAATAGAATCTGTTACATCAATTCCCATGTCAATTAGTAGTTGCTTACACAAAACTAAATCTGTACATAATAAAGATAAACATGAGAATTCAGCCTCTATTGTTGACAAACTTAGATGTTTCTGTTTAATAGACCTCCATCCAATCAACACTTTTCCCAATAATACTACAGTACTCCATGTAGATTTTCATGTATTTATGTCTGTAGCAAAACTAATATTGGCATATGCAGTTAAACTCAGTTCATCTTTAGGCTCCAAATACAATGCACAATATATTGTTTGTTTCAGATATCTTAACACACATTTAGCAGCTTGCCAGTGCCTTTCAGTTGGCTCATCATGAAATCTTTCTAATTGATTAACACTGTGTGCTATATCAGGCCTTGACCAATTACTGAGATAAGATAAACTACCAATCAAGGACAGATAAATGTTCTTATCAAAAATAGGACTTTGAACATCATTGTGGCTAGACTCCTGGCTCATTGGTGTTTTAGCCGGTTTACAAAGTTCCATTTTAAAACTTTTTAGTAATTGGTTAATTTTATCTGCCTGTGAGATTTTGTATCCTCCACTAAGAACTAAGAAAGAATCTTTCTTTAAACCAAGATATTGTTTGATTTCTCCTCACTGTTTCATCTTAAATTTCTTCTCTAACAGTGAAATTATTTTAATAGCTTCTTGTTCAGTTTTGGTCATTAATGCTATGTCATCAGTAAATAATAGCAACAATGAAATTACACCATTACTTTCTCTTTTAAACAAACATGGATCAGCCATGCCAGCTACAAAGCCCATCTTAGTTAATTATTTAACTATACACTGGTTCCACTCATATCCTGATTGCTTCAAGCCATAAAGACTCTTTTTCAATCTCCAGCAATCAGTTGTATTATCATTTTTAATACCTAAAGGTTTCTTCAAATATAGAATGTATTGCAACGGTGCATGCAGATAAGCCATTTCTACATCCAAATGATTTACAATGTATTTCTCTTTCGCTGCCCACCCTAACACAGCCCTTAATGTAGTAGCCTTCAGACAAGGCACAAACACCTCATCATGCTCTTTAGTTGTCTGATTGAACCCTTGTGCCACTAATCTGGCTATATGGATGACAGTCCCATCTACACCTGTCTTTAGTTTATTAATGCATTTACATCCTATGGCACGTTCACCAGATGGTAACCTGACATTTTCATATACTTCCAACTTTTTTAATGATTCCAGTTTCTTATCCATTGCTTCCTGCCAAGCAGCCTGATCCTTAGCAGGATACAGTTTTAGTTCACTTTAGTTACTTGGAACTGTATTCAATTGGCATACAACACTAGCCTGATATCTATCAGGTGGTCATGTTACATAGGTTGAACATCTTGGTAATACAGGGCTAACTGGTGGGCTTTCCTGTGCCATCTGCTCCTGTTCTCCTATCTCTTCCTGTGCCTATTCTACTACTTCCTCCTATGCTTCCTCTTTAATGGCTATTTGTTGTTTATTGATATCATCTTTAGGGACTATTTGGGTGTCAATAATAATATCATTGCTGGATTCCTGTTCCAGTTTATCCCATCCAATGTGTTCAAGCAATTTAGCACTAGCACTACAATAAACATGAACTGTGCCTTGATCCCAGAATCTAAACAATCTATGGTTGGCCTCATAACCCACAAAAAATAACTCCTTAGCTCTATGTTGCCCTTTTAGTCTTACTTGTGAGGGAATATGCACCCATGCTGGAGCTCCAAATGTGTGTAGGTAACTTAAATTTGGTTTTCTGCCATGCCAACAAGTGAATGGCAATTCTTCAGTTGTTGTATTAACTATATTGTTCAAAACATGGTTGCTACACATTATGGCTTCACCCCACAGTGTTTCAGGCAAATCTGAATCAGATAGCATAGTACGAGCCATGGCTTGTAATGTTTGTCCTCTTCGTTCTACAAATGAGTTATATTGTGGTCTGTAAGGTGCAGAACGTTCATTCTCAACACCAGCCAATTTCAACATAGTTTGGAATCTTTTGTTAACAAACTCAGTCCTGTTATCAGTAACTAAAGTAATTACTTTACTTTTCATTTTTCTCTCAGCAAACTTTAGCCAGTTAAAGAAATGTTGGAATGTTTCTGTTTTGTTTTTCATGAGATAGCAGAAACCGTATCATGAGTAATGGTCCATAATACTCAAAATATAACAGGCACCTCATAAACTAGGTTTCTTCAGACCAATTATATCAGCAAACCTCTAAAGGTTCTTTGGTCTTAAACCCATTAAGTCTGTTTGCAGGAATAACCTTGCTTTTATCTTGGCTACAAGCATTACAGTTTAAATACTTGCTACAGGGTTTCAATTTTACTCCCTCTGACAATTCAACAGTTTGTTTGAGCATTTTGAAATTAATGTGTCCCAGACGTCTATGTAGTAAATGTATACATCATCATGTGGCTTAACATTGTTGTAAACTGAGTTAGCCATCTGCAACTGGTCATCATGTGTCACATATAAATCATTCCCTAAAGTAGCAGAAACACTTTTACCCTCTTTCTCTATTATACAGTTATCTCCCCTAAATGTTGCTACATAACCAATATTAACTAAAGCCCTCACTGATAACAAATTAAATTTCAGTTTAGGTACATATAACAGTTAAATGTTCATTTATACAAGAACAATATGCAGTACCTTCACCAGAAGCCTTCATCTTCCATCCATTTGCCAAGTATACATGTTGTTTACTCATGGACATCTTTACAAACTTCTTTCTATCTTTAGTAATGCACTGCGATGCTTCATTATCAACAACCCACAAATCATGGTTTACAGGTGAATTGCTAGACATAGCTAAGTTAACATTCTTCTTAGCCTTCTGGTGATTACCAGTGTTCTATCATTTTCCCTTCTTACAGAATCTACCTATATGTCCTCTAGTCCCACAAGAAAACTATTTCCTAACAGTATAGGCAGTTGAAGACAAATCCTCTTCTTGTGGTTGTTCCTTTCTCAGTTGTTCCCTATCCAGTTGTCTACTTCCTTCTCCTAACAACCTTCCAGTTATGTCAGTCAATGTCAGTTTATCTTTGGTCAGGACTTCCAGTGAAGATATGTAATCATCATAACTTTCATCTAATGAGGAAAGAATGATGTAAACTTGATGCAGCTCTGAAAATATCAGTTCCTTTTCATGTAGCTCTTGAAAAGTTCTTTTTATGATGTTCAAATGAACTAACATATCTCCACCTTTCAGAAGAAGTGCTCTAAACATTTCACATGTAAGATGTATATGTGCACCTACACTATCACGAACATAAATCCTCTTCAGATTCTCCCAACACTTAGAGCAGACTCTTCTCCATGAATATGGACTAGCTGCTGGTCACTCAGTGTTAGTCCAGTTATGCAAAGAGCTTGTTAATTGTTCTGTTTAAAGTCAGTAAGCTTCTTGGAATCGTCCTCATTTTCTGGATCCCAAGCATTTACATCCAGTGGGTCTTGAACTACATTCCATAACCCTTCTCTATGCAGAAGTAGACTGCACTTTATAGACCAGGAAACATAGTTTGTTTCATCCAACTGGGTTATCAGTGATAGCCTTTTTGAAGTGTCTTGTGCCATCTTTACCAGGATGGTAACTGTTATGCCTGGTTTCCCCAACCAGGGTTAGGGAGACAAGCTAAACAGAATGTGCAGCATTAGTCAGATAGGCACACAGTTAATGAGTGAGCTAAGCTTGTATGTTTATTAACATACAGTAAAAATAACAGATACGCTTGTGCTATCAAAAATATAGTTTATTCCATTATGAGTTCATAGCATAGTCAAAATAACAGCCCAATAGTCATGTATCATTAGTCAGTCCATTCAGGGATATTCAGTTAGCAAAATCCATGTAGAATATCCTATGTCAGTTCACTTACAAATCAGTCCTTTGTTTTCTCTCCTGTTCGAGTAAAACAGTGTTGAGTCATTGCAGTAATCAGGGATCATCAAAGCCAGAGAGAGAGCAAGCTGCAGTCTTGCTTCTTTTAAAGTGCTTTCACAACCACTCCCCTAATTACATTCCCATATTTAAAGTTGCAGACACTTCAACTTATAAACCATGATAACATATTATTATTTACCTAAACCAATTAGGGTAAACAATGTTATCCCTAACATTCTCCCCTTTTAGGAAATAATAATAAATATAACTATTTACATCTTTAAATCATATTTGTTACAACTCTCTTTAAACTTAATTACTCCTTGAGCTTTTGTAAATTGGTCTGCAATGTTTTCTTCTGTCATGCAGTATTCCAATTTAATTAGCCCATTCTTTACAGATTATCTAACATTTAAGTATCTTAAGTCAGTATGCTTTGATCTAGTTTTTACAGCAATACTAGTAGCTAATTTTATGGCTGCCTGGTTGTCCTCGTACACAATAATAGAATCTTTAACAGTTATACCCATGTCTAATAATAACTGTTTGTACAAAATTAAGTCAGTGCATATTAATGACAGACATGAAAATTCCGCTTCCATCGTGGACAAGCTAATATGCTGTTGTCTGATTTACCTCCACCCTATTAGTGTTTTACCAAATAATATAGCCATCCCAGATGTTGATTTTCTTATGTTTATATCAGTTGCAAAACTTGCATCTGCATAGGCACTAAGACTCAAATCACCCTTTGGTTCTATATACAATGCATAATTCATTGTTCCTTTAAGATATCTTAAAATTCTCTTTAATGATTGCCAATGACATTGATGTGGATCTGAATTAAAACGTGCTAGCTGATTTACACTATAAGCTATATCAGGCCTAGACCAATTGCTTATATATGATAAGCTACCAATCAAAGATTGATATATGGACTTATCAAATTTGGGACTTTGATCATCAGTTTGGCAAACTTCCTGACTCATTGGAGTCTTTGCCGGTTTACAAAGTTCCATTTTATATGTTTTAATTAATTGGCAAATTTTATCTTCTTGAGATATCTTAAAACCATTATTTGTTTTGTTAATTGTCAATCCTAGATACTTTTTAATTTCACCTAAATGCTTTAATTTTATCTTTTTGGCTAATAATGATATAATCTCATTAGCTTCATTATTAGTCTTAGTTATCAAAGCAATATCATCTGTAAATAATAACAATAATGACACCGTTCCATTATTTTCTCTTTTAAACACACATGGATCTGCTAAACCAGATTTAAAACCTATATTGTTTAACTCTTTCACAATATATTGGTTCCACTCAAACCCAGATTGTTTCAACCCGTAAAGACTCTTTTTGAGTTTCCAACAATCATTACTATTTAATTTATTATCTTTTATACCTACTGGTTTTCTTAAATATATAGTGTGCTGCAATGGTGCATGCAGATAGGCAGTTTCTACATCTAAATGGTTAATGATATAGTTTTTCTTAGCTGCCCACACTAATGCTGCTCTTAAAGATGTTGCTTTAAGGCTTGGTGCAAAAACTTCATCGTAATCAGATGCAGTTTGATTAAATCCTTGAGCTACTAACCTAGCCTTATGGGTAACATTTCCAGTTTTTACTTTAAAAATCCATTTGCACCCAATGGATTTTTCTCCTGGAGGTAATTTAGCATCTTCATAAACTTTCATTACATTTAATGAATTTAATTCTTTTTCTATTGCCTTTTGCCAATTCTCCTGATCCTTAGCAGGATACATCCTAAGTTCATCTACACTAGTTGGAACTTTAGTTACTTGGCAAACTATACTTGCTTGATACCTATCAGGTGGTCTAGTTACACATGTAGTACGTCTAGGTATTATAGGACTTATAGGTGGACTTTCATTTACTAACTCTTCTTGATTATCTAACTCTTCCTGATCAACTGTTTCCTCTTGTTCTGGTCCTATTTGCTCTTCGTGGACTTCTTCTTTAATTGGACTCTTCTTATAACTAATCTGATCT
Source organism: Hydrophis major (assembly GCA_033807585.1). Lineage (NCBI taxonomy): Eukaryota > Metazoa > Chordata > Lepidosauria > Squamata > Elapidae > Hydrophis > Hydrophis major. The sequence goes on from CM066329.1 coordinate 157,803,892, forward strand.
TTCTGCCTTTTGTAGGGTTCAATAATTACTTCATTATTTAAATCTTGCTCAAATTTATTCCATCCTACAAGTTCTAGGAATTTTGCACAAGCACTGGTGTAAACTCTAGATGTACCTGGTTCCCAGAATCTATAAGATCTATGATTAGATGTATATCCTACAAAATATAATCTTTTAGCTCTATGCTGTCCTTTGTGTCTAAGTTGTGTAGGGATATGCACCCATGCTGGTGCTCCAAATGTGTGCATGTAACTTAAATCAGGTTTTGTACCATGCCATGTGAATGGTAATTCACCTGTTGTTGAATTAACAACATTATTTAATATATGATTACCACACATTATTGCTTCTCCCCATAAATTGTCAGGTAATCCTGAATCAGACATCATAGTTCGTGCCATTGATTGTAATGTTTGGCCTCTTCTCTCTATAAAGGCATTATGTTGTGGCCTATATGGTGCAGACATTTTATGTTGAATACCTAACATTCTTAGTCTGTTCTGGAATTTATTATTTGTAAATTCCATACCATTATCTGTTATAAGAGTTACTAATTTCTTTTTAGTTTTCCTTTCAGCAAATTTTATCCAATTAAAGAGATTTTGATATGTTTCAATTTTGCTCTTCATTAAATAGCAAAACCCATATCTAGAATAGTGGTCCATTATACTTAATATGTAACGAGCTCCTCCTACACTTGGTTTTTTCAGACCTATTAAATCTGCAAATACTACCTCTAAAGGCTCTTTGGTAGTAAATCCATCAACTCTATTAGCAGGTGTGACCCTGGCTTTGCTTTGATTGCAGGCATTACATTGCAAATACTTATTACAAGGTTTCAAACTTATTCCCTTAGATAATTCAACAGTTTTCTTAAGCATTTTAAAATTTAAATGCCCTAGCCTTCGATGTAACAAGTGAATACATTCATCATGAGGTTTCTTATTTTCATAAACTGTGTTAGCCACTTTTAAACCATCATCATTTAACACATATAATTCACCTCTTAAAGATGCAGTAATTTTCTTATCTTGTTTTTCAATTATGCAGTTATCTCCTTTAAAAGTAACTACATATCCTAGTTTAACCAAAATTCTAACTGAAATTAAATTAAACTTAAGTTGTGGTACATATAACATTTTTACATTCTCTTTTATAAAAGAACAATATGCTATACCTTGACCTTTAGCTTTCAGTTTCCAGCCATTGGCTAACGATATCTGCTGTGTACTCTTGGACATTTTAATAAAATTTTTGTTATCATTTGTTATACAGTGGAATGTTCCACTGTCAACCATCCATAAATTATTTTTTACAGCTCTGTTACTATACATGGCTAACTCTAAATTTTTCTTTTTCTTTTGATGACTTTTAGTATTCTGGCCAGCGTTCTGGCGCTTTGCTTTTTTACAAAATCTTGCCAAATGTCCTCTTCCTCCACAATTAAAACACTTTTTAATTGCATATGCAGTAGGAGATTCATTATCTTCTTTTTGAGGTTGCTGCCTCCTTAACTGATCTCTTTCAAGCCTTCTTCTGGCCTCTTCAATCAATCTGCCAGTTATATCAGTTAAAGTTAAACTTTCCTTTGGCAATATTTCAAGGGAAGTTATGTAGTTATCATAACTTTCATCAAGGGAAGATAGAATTATGTAGACTTGGTGTAGTTCAGAGAAAATAAGCTCTTTCTCATGCAGTTCTTGAAAAATGCTTTGCATAGTTTTCAAATGACTCAGCCTATCACCATTCGTCTGGAGATGCGTACTGAAAAGCTTCCGTGTTAGATTTATGTGAGCACCAACATTATCTCGAACATAAATCCTCTTCAGCTTCTGCCAACACCCAACAGCCGTTTTCTCTCCGTGGATATAAACAAGTTGCTGATCAGTTAAGGTTAACCCAATTATGCAAATAGCTTGTTGATTTTTATGCATAGATTCTTCTATTTTTAGTCTATCTTCTTCATCCTCTGGATCCCATTCTTCTACGTTTGGTGGATTTTCAATTATGTTCCACAGACCTTCTCTTCGTAGAAATAGACTACATTTCATAGACCATGATACATAGTTTGTTCCATCCAACTTGGATATAAGGGACAAACTTTGTAGATTGACTTGTGCCATGTTTTCTTTATATGGATATAAAACTATAATTAATAAAACACAGCTGTCTGTTTACTGTAATGTATAACAACACAAACTCTCACTTTTACATAAACCTGTTTTATCCTAGTTAAACTGACTTTGGAGCCTCTGGGCCCATAACCAGTGTTAAGCCTGGTTTCCCCAACCAGGGTTAGGGAGACAAGCTAAACAGAATGTGCAGCGTTAGTCAGATAGGCACACAGATAAATGAGTGAGCTAAGCTTGTATGTTTATTAACATACAGTAAAAATAGCAGATACGCTTGTGCTATCAAAAATATAGTTTATTCCATTATGAGTTCATAGCATAGTCAAAATAACAGTCCAATAGTCATGTATCATTTAGTCAGTCCATTCAGGGATATTCAGTTAGCAAAATCCGTGTAGAATATCCTATGTCAGTTCACTTACAAATCAGTCCTTTGTTTTCTCTCCCGTTCGAGTAAAACAGTGTTGAGTCCTTGCAGTAATCAGGGATCATCAAAGCCAGAGAGAGAGCAAGCTGCAGTCTTGCTTCTTTTAAAGTGCTTTCACAACCACTCCCCTAATTACATTCCCATATTTAAAGTTGCAGACACTTCAACTTATAAACCATGATAACATATTATTATTTACCTAAACCAATTAGGGTAAACAATGTTATCCCTAACAGTAACCCACAACTAAACAGTAAACAGTTGTCTGTATACAGTACTGTGTATTCATACCAACTCTCAGTTATCTGAACCTGGTATGGCCTGGGCCCATAAACAGTGTTGAGGTAATTCCCCATTAGGAGATTGAGCGCATACAGGGAGATGTAGTGAGAGTAATGTTGAATAATACACACACAACACACAGATACAGTTAATGTCGGTTTTTACTTCCAATAAACATTTAAGCACAGTCCAAACAAGCAGTTCAATTCATTCCCAGGTAAGGCAGTCAGTTTTCAGTTCAAGATAATCCAAATATCAAAGTCCAGAATCAAAAAACAGTTCAGTGACAGACTTACATCAGCGATCAGTAACAGTCATTAGGAGGAACAGCAACTCTCTTCCAACAGAAGAAATAGAGACTCACTGAGACTCTCTTCTAAGACTAAACAACCCAGGTTTCTGGCTCCATCTTATGGCCATTTGAGAAACCACACACAATTAAAGTTTTTGTATTTTCTTAAAGATATAGTATTAAAATGTCTATCCTAGTTTATATATTTCCACCAAAATAACTGTTAGATGACTTACATTCCTAACACTTGTGTTGCTTTTTACTAATTTATTTATGTTAGGCAATAAATACTTTTTTTTAATTAAGAAAATAAAAGGGGGAAACAGCAAGCATGGAAAAATATTGGCTGTTACAGACTATATTATATCTGTAATCATTCAGTGCCTGTCTACCCCAAATCTCTTTCTTTGGCACTCAAACTGTATAGAAAAAGCAAACTCATGCCTTATGGTATTCTTGAACACTACTCCTAATGGATTGGTAAGTTCTACTGGTTAAAGCATACTTAGTGCAAGTTAAAAGTCCTGGACCACAAATCTGTTCCTGGCTCCAAAATCTGCTTTATTGAGAAAGCAGGAAAATAACAGAGTAGACTTATTAAACTATTTTTATATTATCTGTCAATGCCATCAAAAAGACCCACCATTCTAGATGGGAGTCTGTAAAACTTAAGCAACAGCAAAAGCCTATTAATCTGAGCTTATAAATCAGTTGATACATAAAGCTTTTCAGAAACAGCTGGGACTTGCCACATTATACATCTTCAATTCCCAGCTGATTGAGATAGGCATGGTAAAATCTTCCTGAACTTCTGAAGAGCCACTGTCAACCTGTGAAGATTATGCTAAATTAGGCCAATAGGCTAAAAGACAGAAACCCATATTATGGGTTCTGAAATAAAGCTATATTTTATACTTTTCTTATTGTTTTGAGAGAGAGAGAGAGAGAACAAAACAGTTTGAGGTCTATGTCACAGGATATTTTGAATGCCGTCATTCCTGGGTCTCTATACAGTTTATACTTCAAAACACAACTTGTGGTGGTGATTGCTGTTGGAGTCCTCGGGAAGTCAGAAAAACACTTTACAGTTTATTACTTACTCAATCAGAAATGGCTATAAAGGTACTTTTCATCACAAATACACTAAAAAAAAAATTGAACACAGCAAACAAATATGATATGCTCCTAGAACTACATGTGCCATAATTCACAATTTACCATTTTCTATTTATTGTTGATCTGATTACTATAGCATACATGTCAAATAAGATGTTCTTTTTCATGAAATTTTATTTGAGAATCATTTGTTAATAAAAATTTTTAAAAGTTGTAATATGAAGCATTAATGTTTATCTGCATTGAACTCTTCAGAATCAGTTAAGTTTCAACAATATAGCAAGCAAATCAGACAGATATTTTAGGAGTAATATGTGCTCTATTTTGATGGATTTCTTTTATGGTGGGTCTAACATGTCCATTGTGAAAAAGTTTCTTTTTCACTCTCAGTGTCATTTGCAGTAAATTGGAATGGATCTTATTACTTGCCATGTATCATTCTCATTGCAAAACCAGAAGACACACATGGTTTTTGTGAGAATGAAAGAGAAATGAATCCAAACAATAATTTCACAAAATACATTCAGTCATTTCTGTTGGACAGATTATTAGGGACTGTTTTTAATCCTGTTTTGGATAGATAGGCTTATCACATCTGAATCACTCATAAAGGCAGCCAGAAACTGTGCCTATTATAAAATTAACATGTCATTTGAGTTAGCTAAACTCCTTGTGGCTTTGTATACTTTTTGGTAATTATATGGAATTAGTGTGTCATGGTGCATTCTGATTTTTTTAAAAAAAGTTTCTAGTTTGTCTTACTGTCCTGGTATTGCCCAAAGGACCACTTTCCAAGTCCTAACCAGGCAGCAACATTTTCCTATCTTCCAAACCCCAACAAGATCAACCAATGCTGCCATCAGTACAAAATGTTATTCCCATTAATTTTATAAAAAAATATCTATTGCATATCCAAATGTAAGCAGATGGCCAAAGTGTAGATTTTTGTTTGTTTGGTATGCTTTGGTTTTTAAACGAACTTCCAGATATTAATTTCCCATTGAAACAATCAATTCTAGTAATGTATCTTACTGATTTTTATGAGGTGTTTCATCAGATCAATTGTAGGCTAAGTATTTTTACTATTTTGAAAATGGCCACTTACTTTTTCCCAATGTTTCTTGGGAGTTTACTATTAATAATGTTTTATCAGGTATCAGCTAGTACAAAGAATGTGTGAGTAACATTCTGAAATATACTCACAAAAAAGAACAATTTAATAAAGTGTATTAAGCTATTATAACTGTGTAAAAATGATGGGTTTTATTTGTTGAAATAATAAAATCTGGTTCTTTGGGGGAATATAGTACTTAAAGCAGAAAGCCAGATGCATTTGTTTCCACACCAAAATAATGCAAGGAAAAGGGAGAAGAAAGAAAAATAATTGGAATTTAATTTCTTTTTCCTATTACAGTAAGTTCCGTAGTCCCTTGAGAAAAATTCAAAATGGCATAATACCACTATACAAATAAAAAAGAGGTTCTTACTAATATTTTTAATAATTAGTTGGTGATTAAACTTATATGTTATGAAAATGGACTATAACTCATAGAAGGTAAAAATGCTCTAAAGAATTGCAGAAAAAAAGGATTTTAAAGGTCTACTGCCTATGTAAATGTGTATTTTGATATTGACCTCTGCCTAGTGCAGTTTCAGTCTTAGTTTAATTTAACTTCCTACTCATACTTCTTCCAGTTACATGTAAATGATTTTTAATTTGTACCTATAAATTAGCCACAAGATTTACCAAAACTGTGATTTAGAAAAGAGGAATTCAAAGAGGAACATTCCAATCCTAAACATGTTTCATTACGCTCCTAATTAAGAAGCATTTTTTTTTTTTGTCATACCATAACGTTCAGTTTAGAAAAAAAAAAATTCCGGTGTAAATGGGCTTGGTGATCCTACTTGTGACAAGGTAACTGCAAATATACAACAAGCTTCTAGTCCAATTATTCCATACAGTGGTAATAAACTTCAATAAAACTATCAAACGTGGATATTAATTTTTAAAATTTTAATTGCATTTTTATCACCATATCTTTGTGGTATAAAAATAGACACAGTAGAGATCCAAGTGGTTTTTTTCCCCATCTTCAAGAATTCCACTTCTGTTAGAAATGTAAAAAAAAAAAAAAGTGGTTTGCCACTTTATCATTAGTCTATAGTATTCATTAGTTATAGATATTCTGGAGGCAAGGTAGATTTTCCCCAGATAACACAGAGGTCTTATACTGTACAATGAAATAATGAACAGTGAAAATAGGTAAGAGACTGATGGTATAGTTAATGAGCAGAGTCAAGAAAGCTATGAGACAAAAACCTTCTTTTATAAATTTTAAGTTCCTCCTTATTAAGGAAGATGCAAACATTCTAGCAAATCAAAAACCTGCCAAAAATAAAGCAAGTTTTTTTAAAAAACTGAACAGCTCATTTCTGGGACAAAAAGATACTCAATAAAACAATTACCTATAATAAAAATAGATAAACTGTTCTGCTTTTATTAGTCTGAGTCAACAAGATGGCATGGCAGCTACTTAACAAAAAAGTGTAAAGATTATCTCAAGTAAAAGAGTATAAAATAAATAAATTCTTTGTATCAAGTCTTTATACTAAAGTTATTGGACCAATTCTTACTATTGACTCAATATTTTCTGAGAGGACACTTCAAAAATTAAATATAATTCACAAAATAGGGTGTTCTAAAAAGAAAAAAAAGCTAAACCAAAAACAAACAAGATAAGCCACTGGCTCAATCAACTGTTGAGTCATGTTCTGGAAAAATAAATAAATAAAATAAACAAATAAATAAATAAATAAAAATTGAAGCCTAAGGAAAAAAAAGTAAGACTACTTCTTACTCAGTTCTAACTACCATATTGTACTGTTTATTATAAGATCACAAAGGTTTATTATTATTTTGTAGTTATGTTTCACTCTGTTTTCAGCTTCTCCAGATATACTTTCCAATCTGAGAAAGATCCCCAAGGCACATGTTTTCTAATCAATCATCTTCGGTTTCCCTGAATGTATGTATGAGATTGTATCATAAAATCCCTCCTCCATCAAGAAAGGAGATTGTATGACACAAACAAGACACAGGAAGAGCCTTACTAGGTCATCAAGGTGAATCACTTTCCTCAACACAAATTAAACCATTTCAGATGCCTCCACTTGAACACAAGCAGTAAAGAGAAGCCCACCATTTATCTGCGTCAGCTCTGCCTAAGAAGGAAAATCTCTAACTCCATTGATTTAGAAAATAGGTATTTTTACTAAAAATGAACTGATAAAAGGAAAGAAAGATGTGGGAAAAATCCATGTAAATATTACACATTGAAAGTCACCTCAAATCCCTCTCCCCAGGGTCCAGCACAGAAAGACCAATCAGCATCCAATATGATGCTAAGGCTCTTCAGATGTTCAGCCTCTAGAACCCCAGGACGGTTGGCCTTGAAAAAATCCAAATAACTCCACTCAGTTTATGGATGAAAATCTTCCTTCCAATTATCACAGAAACACTTCACACCAGCTCTCTTCCCAAATGCCAAAAAACCCCTCCCCATTTCCATGAGCTGAGAGCAAGCAAACTGCAAACTGAACACTGGAGATTCTGCTGACACTCTGGGTTATTCATTCCGTGGTCAAACTGTTGTTTGTTGTCTGTTGTGCAGTTGATATTGGTCTTTCTGTAACTTCTGTCCATTATTATGTATTTTATGCTGTGGAAATAAAGAAAGTACCTTTTCATTTTCATCTTTATAACAAACGTTTGGGTATTTTAAAATTGCTTTCATGTTTTACCTCCACTGTTACTTGTCAGGGCTAAATGTATCCCACTTCTTTTATCTCTCTTCATAAGGACTTAGTGACTTATCTCTTAAACATCCACTTTTCCCATTCTCTCTTTCTTTATAGGGTAATGGACCTGGTGCTTTCAATGGTATCTGCTCAACCTAGAATAGTATAAGACAATTACTTGCAATTTGGAATTGTATTTGCCTGCTTTGCAGCCATATGTCACATCTTTCTCACTGAGACAAGGTAGAACTTTCATAGAAAGTCTTGGAAGGTTGCATCTAATTAAAATCTTCAGTCATTATGTCTTTGTGCATCTCCGAAAGACCTGCAATTCACTTTTTGAAGCAGATTTGAATGGTATAATTTATATGTTCTCCAAAGTTGCAAGAGTGATAATTGGCACAGTTTTGCTTTATTATTTTATTTATTTTAATTTGTATGCTCTCTACATCAATGCAAAATGCATTTATTTTTATTTCTGAGTTGGAAAGATTATTTTTTAATAAGTGCAACAGATATTTACTCTTCATGAGGACTTCAAGATGGTTGTCTCTAGTGGGTATATATGTGGCATTACCCAATCCAATGTTGAAGGTATAGGCAGTGATGGATTAAGGCTTATTGGTGTCCTAAACATTCATAAATCTTGGTGCCCCCCTCCTTTGTACATGCTGTACAACTGAAGCCAAGCTTAGGCTATATAAATGTTTTTGTGGTGCCCCCTCTGGGCCTGGTGCCATAAGCACCTGCATAGTCTGCTTAATGGTTAATACACCACTGGGCATAGAAACAATAACACTAATATATAATCTACATAGTCATTTTACAAGTTTTTTTTTTCTTTCCACCACAGGAAAAGAGAAATATTAAAGATACTGATTTAATGATAGCTAAATAAATTGTAGAGCACATGCTATCTTTCCAAATACTTTGTCCAAATGTCTTTGTGTAAAATAAAGATGTATAGCAGGGGTAGTCAACCTTTTTATACCTACCACCCACTTTTGTATCTCTGTTAGTAGTAAAATTTTCTAACCACCCATTGGGTCCACACTAATGGTGATTTATAAAATAGGGGACAAAACCCCTACTGCCCACCATGAAAGCTGGAATGCCCACTAGTGGGCGGTAGGGACCAGGTTGACTACCACGGATGTATAGGGTTATTCCAAACAATTCTGACATTTATTACAGATACCAAATATGGAAGTATGGAAGAAACATTCATTATACCCATTCTATCAGAGCACTGAACAAAGTCATGTCATCTAGCATGACTTCTTATATGAGCTAAACCTTCATACCATTACAACTTTTTTTCTGCATTTATTGTGCTATTTGTAAAAATGCATTATATAGCATATGCTTCAGAATCATACTGTTCCAGAATTTATTGCCATTATGGGGAATATAATCTAAATTCAGAAAAAAACCTAGCAGTTATAATTTATAAGACAATGTGACAGCTTTAATTTAAGAGAAAATTTAAGAGCAATGAACAGGACTGATCATATCAACCTGTCTAGCATTAATTTCATATCCAAAGCTAGCAGAATATTTTAGTAGAATTTCAGAAAATTGTAGTTTATGTAAGTCACATGACTGAACCAGACGCTTTCAACTGTTTAATGCAGAATCCTTTGTGACCATAAACCTGCTGAGATTTATTGTTCACCTGGATCACTTAAACACAAAAGTGTAGCTTCTTTGTATTAAGAGGGAAAAGCAGTAGCATTCTATCAGAAAGGAATTATTCTTTGTATTAAATCTTTAAGACTGTTTCTCTTTTTATTAGTTGAGATTCAGTTTGTGAGGACTCTGTAGGTATCTAAATCCTGATTCAGTTTTTGTGAAAATAGTTACATCAAACTGAGATGTTCTCAGTGTGCAAATTATTTGAAGTTATTGGCACAGAAGAGATACAAGCCTTTTTAGAAACACTTACATCATACTTCTGATCTTCCAGTCTGTAATCGGTAAGTTAGCAAAACTCAAAAACTTTACATTAGTTTAAGGAGAATAACTGAGCCATAAGTTAAAGGTGTGATTATATATTTACATATATATACATGTATATGCTAGCATTATAGCAATAGCAATAGCACTTAAACTTATATGCTACTTCACAGTGCTTTTCAGTCCTCTCTAAGCAGTTTACAGAGTCAGCATATTGCCCCCAACAATCTGGGTCCTCATTTTACCAACCTTGGAAGGTAGGAAGACTGAGTCAACTCTGAGTCAGTGAGAACTGACCTTCCAAACTGCAGCCAGAAGTCAGCAGAACTGTCCTGCAGTATTACATTCTAACCACTGCACCATGGCTCATATATAAATTCTATCAAAAAATAAATTCTATTCAAAAAATAAATATCATTTAAAAAATGATATTTTTTTAAAAAAATATTATAGCATTATTCCACGGGTCTGGACCCTGATGGCCAGCAACCCTATGGCAGACCCAAGAAAGGGTGGATGGATTGCATCATGGTCATGACATATGTGGGTGTCACTCCTGAAGATGCCTTAGATCAATCCAAATGGAGATGGCTTTGCAGACCCTGCCATACTGCAGGAATAATGCTTGGAAGAAAGAGACATTAGCATTATTCTAGAAAAGGAAATACATTGATTCTCTGAACTTGATCGCTACCTTTCAGATGTTTCTTTAGACTTGGTATCATCTTCAGTGCTAGAAGGAAGTGCTGTTCATTTTATACAATAGCTAGTTCTGTCAGTGTTGATGGAAGAGTGGTTTCTCCTTGGTAGTTCCTTGAACAAAGAATTGTTCACTACTTGAATCTATTAATCCTGGTGTCAATCTTTGCTTATGTAGGCATTGATTTCTAGATGTTGATATTTTTGTTACCTTTTTAGCTTTTTTATTGGGTTTTTGAATGATGCTTATAGGTTGTTTATCTTTTTCTTTGGATGGTCAATTTGTTTGTGTTAAGTTCTGCGCATGGGCGCAAGGAACGGAGACGAGGCAGTGAACACTGAACTTCAACTCTTTATTAATCATTCTGAACAGAGCAAAAACCTAGGGTAGCAGCAGTCCTTTTATAGGGCAGGCTGCTGATCTAGTAACCAATGAAAAACGTGGAGTGTTAACCTTGAACCAATAAGCGTGGCTCATGAACAGCCAATCAGATTCTCCTGAACGGACCAATCCGATATCGCTATTATCGGCCAATCAGAAGTGCAGGATTAGAACCCTGCTTTTTCTAAAGGTTTGATAAAACTTTATTTAAGTGTTTTATTAGTTCATAACAGTTTGAATGTCAAGCTTCTAGGAATTATCTAGTATTTGACACATTTCTGTTCAGAGCATAAAATCTGGACGATCACATGTACAGTATTTAGACAAGAATATATATAGGACTGTGTATGAAAATCTGTAAAAGGGTGAATACAGAATTATACAGGGACTCCTTGACTTATGACCACAGTTAAGTCAAAAATTTCTGTTCCTAAGTGGATTTTTTAAAGTGAATTTTGCCCCATATTACAATCTTTCTTGCCACAGTTATTGAATCACTGTGGTTCTTAAGTTAGTAACATGGTTGTGAATTTGGCTTTCTCAATGATTTTGCTTGTCAGAAGGTCACAAAAAAGGACCACGTGATCCCATGACATCCCATGATCATCCATGAAACTGTCACAAACTGCTAAGCATCCAAATTTTGATAATGTGACCACAGGAATACTGCAATGTCATAAGAAAAACAGTCTTAAGTCACATTTTCAGTGCCATTGTAACAGTCACAAAATGAACTATTGTAAGTCTAAGAACTATATGTAATCCAAGTCCCCACCTTTTGTACATGTGTATGAGATTAACATCCATAAAATACAGCCTTATAATGCATCCACTGTCTTACAAAATGTTGATATCCCTCTTTCTGGTCACATGACCACATTTTTGGATGCTTGGTAACCAGCATTTATGACCAATTATATTATCCCATAGTTATAAAAATGTTTAGCAATTTTGTGCCAGTTTGTGACATTCTTTTTGCTACTTTCTAGCAAAATAAACCCATTCAGTAGATTGGATTTGCCTAATGATAATTTGATTCATGTAACAACTGTGTTAAAATGAGTCAAAACTTGGGTTCATTGATTTGGGGACCTTACAATCATAAAGTTTCAGTTGTGGTTATAAACTGAGGATCTCCTGTAATATACTGTAATATACATTTTTGGAAGCCAGATATTACAATCTGTCAATTTTTACTGTTCCATGATCTCTCTCTCTTTTGTTCCCTCCCCCGCTCTCTTCTGTCTGTCTGTCTGTCTGTCTGTCTATCTATCTATCTATCTATCTATCTATCTATCTATCTATCTATCTATCTATCTATTTATCAATCTATCTATCTATCATCTTTCTCTGTCTCTCTGTCTCTCTCTCTCTGTATGTATGTATATATATATATATATGTGTGTGTGTGTGTGTGTGTGTGTGTGTGTGTTAGGAATAACAAGGTTACCTAACATAGTTTGGGTAAAATAATATATATAAACTATGATTTTAAGTTTTTAGTGTGTGTCACTTTAAACAGCAAAGCATGTAATTTTGGGTGCAGTTGTAAAACCACCATAAGAGGGAGCAAGAGAACCTACTGGCTTACTGTATTGCTGGCTTACTGAATTGCTTGCTGACTATGATGGATGGATTGTTTGCTAACTGTGTGTTCCCTGTTGCTGAAGGAAGAAAGGAGGTTTGACTTCTTCATATATCTCTACTGCGAGGAGATATATTACTGGACTGATATTTGTAAGTTTACTGACCTCTTTTTTGACACTGGACTTTGCAACTGAATAATCCCCAAACTAGTGAATGATATATGGACTGTTTTGACTATGCTAAAAATCTTACTGGAATAAACTATTTCACTAGCACAGTGTATCTGTTTTACTGAGTGTAAGCTACAAAAATGTTTATCTTACATATTTGCCTGACTGCCGTGCAGATTCTGCTAGGGTGTATCCCTAACACTGGTTATGGGCCCAGGCTGCACAGTCAGACTAACCAGGATATAACAGGCTTATATAAAGAGATAGTTAGTGTAGTTACACAATACTGTAAACAGACAGCTGTGTTTTATTAATTATAGTTTAATATCCAGAAAAAGATGGCATTGTATGTGTTAAATGATAATCAATTACAGGTAACTAACACAGTGTATAATAACCTTAAACCTCATGATGAATGCATACATTTGTTACACAGACATTTAAGGCATATACATTTTAAAATGCTCAAGAAAATGGTTGAACTGTCTGAAGGTATAAAACTGAAGCCTTGCAGTAAGTATTTTCACTGCAATGCTTGCAGTCAAGAAAAAAGCAAGATAATACCAGCAAATAGAATAAATGGATTTAAAACTAAAGAGCCTCTAGAGGTCATATTTGCTGATATTATAGGTCCTAAAAAACCAAGTGTGGGAGGTGCTCGTTATATATTAATATAATGGATCATTATTCTAGATATGGTTTCTGTTATTTAATGAAGAGTAAAATGGAAACATATCAGAAGTTTTTTAATTGGTTGAAGTTTGCAGAAAGAAAAACTAAAAGGAAACTAGTAACTGTCGTAACTGATAATGGTACAGAATTTATAAATAATAAATTCCAAAATAGACTGAAGATGGCAGGTGTTGAACATAAAAAGTCTGCATAGTATAGGCCACAACATAATTCCTTTATAGAAAGATGAGGCCAAACAATGCAAGCAATGGCTCGTACTATGTTGTCAGATTCAGGATTACCTAAAACTTTGTGGGGAGAAGCAATAATGTGTGGTAATCATATATTGAATAATGTTGTTAACTCAACAACAGGTGAATTACCATTCACACGGTGGCATGGTAGAAAACCTGACCTAAGCTACATGCACACATTTGGAGCACCAGCATGGGTGCATATTCCTACACAACTGAGACATAAGGGGTAGCATAGGGCTAAAAAGTTATTCTTTGTAAGTTATGAATCTAATCACAAATCATACAGATATTGGGAAAAAGGTACATTTAGAGTTTACTGTAGGGCTAGTGCACAATTCCTTGAACATGTAGGATGGAAAAACTGGAGCAAGATTCAAGTAAGGATGTAATCATAGAAACCTACAAAAGACCAAAACAACATATCAGTAATAAGAATAGTACAATTAAAGAGGAAGTACAGGAAGAGCACATAGGACCAGAAGAGGAAGAAATAGGTGAACAGGAAGAAATAGATAACAAGAACAGGTAGTACATGAAAGTCCACCAGTAAGCCATGTAATACCTAGACATTCAACACGTGAAACCAGACCACCTGACAGGTACCAAGTAAGTGTAGTTTGCCAAGTTAGTAAAGTTCCAACTCCTGTTGAAGAAGTTAGAATATATCCTGCAAAGGAACAAGAGAATTGGCATAGAGCGATGGAGAAAGAACTAAATTCATTGAAACAAATGGAAGTTTATGAAAAATTACCTCCAGGTGAAAAGTCCATTGGCTATAAATGGATATTTAAATTAAAAACAGGTAAAAATGGGACTGTAGCTCAAGCATTTAATCAAACTGCATGTGATTATGATGAAGTATTTTCACCGAGTCAAAAGCAACAACCTTGAGAGCAGCTTTAGTGTGGGCAGCTAAGAAGAACTATATCATAAATCACGTAGATGTAGAAACTGCCTATCTGCATGCACCATTGCAGCACACTATATACTTAAAGAAACCTGTAGGAATTAAGGATGATAAAATGAATAATGACTGTTGGAAACTTAAAAAGAGTCTCTATGGATTAAAACTATCTGGTTACGAATGGAACCAATATTTATTTGCAAGGTGCAAAGCGGTGACGGCAGATCGCGCGTGCTGGAAAGGGCTTGACTGCATTACGGGGAGAGAGAGAGAGAGATCATAAGAACGGCTCTTGCTTTTTTCTTGCAAGGGAGAGAGTGACTCCTGCCTCCCACTGTCATCATCATCTTCTTTTGGGTTAGTGAATCGATTAAACCTTTCATGATAGTGAAATTGTTTCCCAAATTTCCCTTAAATCAGGGAAGAAATCAGAAACAAACCTTTGGACTGAGAATAAGCCTGTTCCTATGATGCCATTTTTGTTCACTGCAGTGTGAAAAGTGTGAAAAAACATACTTCTTTTTCTTCATCTTCTTGTTCCCTATTTACTGGTCTCTTTCAAAGAGGAAATTGTGAACATCAAACTTATTCTCAACTGTCCTAGTGAAAGTTTTTATTGGTATCTATTTTTATTTTTGAAATTTACCAGTAGCTGCTGCACTTCCCACCCTCGGCTTATACTCGAGTCAATAAGTTTTCCCAGTTTTTTGTGGTAAAATTAGGTGCCTCGGCTTATATTCGGGTTGACTTATACTCGAGTATATACGGTAATTATTTGTGTCCTAAGGAGACTTGGAACAGTTTATGTCCAGGATGTAAAAGGTCTGTAGATTATTTTTGTCATCCTTCCTTTTGATTTGTGCAATATACAGGTTAAAAAAATCAAAAGAACTAAATATATATATTTCCCCTAGCCAATCTTCTTTGAATATAATTAAGACAATTTAATGAACTCAGTTCCTATGCTTTACATAGATTTTCTCCTTTTGAAGGACAAGAATGTTTTTGAATACTGTTTCAGTGTACTGAAATATTTTTTTAGTCAAATATTTTGTAATAAAGAATTAATATGATTCTTATTTACAAGAGGCAGCTCCTCCTTTTCATATCCAAGGTAATTTTCTAAATCCAAAAATGCTTTAAAAGGTCACACACTGATTTTCTTAAGAAAACATTCAAATAACTTATTCCATCAAGTTTATCCAAAGAATGTAAGATTGTAAAATATACAAAAAAAACCCTCTTCCCTAAAATAAATGTATAAAAATATACCATATATGTGCATTTAAAATCACAAAGTTTATTCAATCAAAAATAATTTATCTTCATAACTTAAATTCAACATGTATGGATAAAACTACACCATCTTCTTTATTTTTTTGTAGGGTAATATTTTATTATTTTATTCTCATTCCATGTGTCACCCTTTTCCATTTGGGTATCCTCAGATGCGTTTGATAATTTCTAGAATTATCATATGGATGAGAATTCTGGGTGACTATAGTCCCATACATCCGGTATCCTGGAACATGCCTAGAGCCTGACACATTGATGAAATGTTGGAGTGGACATTAGGAAACTATGGGACAAATGGGACTGCCGTTCTAGCTGAGGGGAAGAGAGAGTCTACTGAACTGAAATGAGGGCTGTGTGGGAGGCTGGACTGAGGGAAGGAGGATTAGGCATGAAGGAGAGTCAGGGGATAATTAGCTCAATGAGCGGATGTTGGGTTTGTTGAGAGGGGTTGGGAAACTGCAATAAAGAGCGCTGAGAGGCTGTTGCTCTCAGCACTAGCTTTATTTGGGATCTCCGTTGTTGCCTTTTGGGATTGGAATTGCAGCAATAAACCTTTGAAATTCACATACAAGCCTGTGAGTAAAGTGTTTTGTCTGCAAGATTCTCCAGAACTCAGTTGAGACTGACAGATGACTTCAAGTTGTGGGAGGTTGCACAAAGTAGAGAATAGCTCAGCTCATGTTATCTGCCATTTTAGGCCCTCTTCTTTAATGGCACCAGCATAAATAATACTGCCAAAATTTGTGATATTTTCAAGAATCTTTCCAATATGTCTTGAAATTGTATTCTCTATGCTGAATATCAATTATTTCCCAAATACTGGAAGGTTGGTTGAAAACAGAAAGCCAGAAAACCAAGCAGTTTGCATTTTTTGTTCTGTAGGCTTTTGATGAACTCACACAGAAATGTCCTTGTTTAATTGCAAATTAAATGTTCAAAAGATCATGTTGCCAAGCATCTCACAGGAACAACTTTTGATGTTCTGATGTACATATAAGGAGCGGAAAAAATCACGGGAGGAGAATTTATATTTAATTATTAATTATTTTAAAGATAGGGGAAGAACAAGGTTGAAGAAGTATTACTAGAGTACATAAAGAGCCCTAGCTCAGAGTGTAGCAGAAGAGAGATAAGGCAATAACTAGAAATGCGCTGACTACAGAGCTGGAATATTTTTAGGCTTACATATCTTCAATAAGGCTAAGCCAGCTCAAAAGATTTCACTGCTGCTCTAACACACAGTCCTTTGATGTTCCCTCATCTTTACATCATAGAAGGAGCTCAAAGGGTTAATTAAAATTTAATGATATCGGCAGCACTTTGAAAAAGTTATGAACTTGTGTGAGATCAATCATTTTCTTGGACTGCCTGACTTCAAAGCAAATATTATGCAAAAAGGGGCGAGGGGGGGGAGATCTTCCATTCTGTACTGAATTCATAAGCGTGGATTTTCTCATTAGTGGTCTAGGCACAGAGTAGATTCCAACCTCAAGCTAGAAAAAGGAAGCCTTGTGCCGGAAAGTGTTAAACCTATTAAGCTTTTGATGCTAATCATATCATCGCGAAAGCTATGTATCATTTCCTAAAAATATACTATAGTTTAAATCATTAAAAATCCAGTCAGAAATAACATACCTGGAATCCTGACATGATTATATTTGTTTACTTTTAATAGCAAATGTCTATGAAATGTAAAAAAAAATATAAACACAGATCTTTCTTTTTCATTCATTTTTTTCCCCTAACTATTTAGATTTCAAACAAACCACAGCACATCACTTCCGCTCCCCCGCCCCTTAATTACATTTTGTCTTGATGTCCAAAATTGGAAGAAAGTTCAAATTCACCATAACTGTAATTATCAGCCTATCACTCTTTGTGATTTGCATATAAAAAGTCAATTAGCCACAGGAAGTGACTATGTAACCTTTCCTAATGTTGAAAATCTAAGCAGGGTCAGACTTATTTAACATGGGAGCCCATTAGAAGATCCCATGGTTGCAAAGGTTCATTTGTTTTTTAAGAGGAAAAAACAGAAAAAAGAAATAGCAAGCTATTTTTGTGATATCAGGGAAAGTAATACAAATGTATCATGAAGTCCGATGGAACTAAGATCATCTTAAGAGAGACTTTACTAAATACTACCAATAAGTATATTTAATAATGTATAGAATTTCAGCTTAATATTTGGTGATATTCATTTAAACAATATGGACTACAGTCCCAATGCTATTGTAAATTTTGGATATCCTAAGTTCTTAAGAGCATATCAGGGAGAAGAAGCCACTAATTATAGTTTGGGATGAGGAAGGAGGAATGGGAGGAGAAGGAGAAAGAGGAAGGAGAATAAGCACTTCATACATGTTATTTTTCCCTGCAGGATCTGTAAACATTATTCTTCATTATAGAAATAAAATAAGAAAATAAACAAAAGTGGCAACTATGGTTTTCTTTGAATAACTTTTTCTTTTAATAGCTAAGTATTGTATATATTTAAAGAATATGTTAGCTTATTTTGTCAAACAGAAATATAAAAATGTAAAGCAGTTCTTCACTATAAAACATAATCTAAATAACATGAGATAATAAAGATCCCTCTTTTCATTTCTTATTATTCAAACTAGTAAGCTAATATTTTCAAACAAAAGTTGCCAAATTCTGAAAATTATACACTAGTATACTCTAAAGACCCCACCAGGTTTGCCAAATTCCTTTTACTCTATTTGTTTCCAGCCATAGTCATGACAGAGAATGTTGAGAATTATTCAGCCAATTTGGATTCCTCTTGAGATAAATCATTTAAATATCTGGGAAAATACAAAAAGAGAGAGAGAGAGAGAGAGAGAGGGAGAGGGAGAGGGAGAGGGAGAGAGAGAGAGATGAATTTAAAGAAGTTTAAATTTAAAGAAGTCCCTGTCCTATTTTTTTTTTTATTTTTCTTATATGTACCCATTTCATGTATTCATAACTATGTATATACTTAGACCTATTATCTTGTAAGCAATTGACAAATCAAAATAAATAAAAATAAATAAATAAATAAAATAAAGTTATTAAATAACATTGAAGGAAAGAACAGAAAAGAATGACCAGGAGAAAAATTGATAAACTTAATCACTGCATTGATGGGCCTACTGTTGGAAGCCATGAACAATTGTCATGGAGAAAATCCATCTATATGGCTGCTAAGAGTTGACACTGATTTGATGTGTTAATGTCTGGAAAATTAATCGATCAATTTATCAGGTCAATAACAATTATGGGGGGAGAGGGGAATCAGTAAGGGATGAAAGTGAAACAAGAGTTATATTAGAATTTTTGGCTGCATAGATGATATTACCCCAAAATGTATATATCTATTCAATGTCAACTCATAAAATATTTGTATGGTCTTTAGAGTTGTCAACAGAAAGTGAGGGGGGAGCAGTGCAGCAGCTTGCAAACTGAAAGTGTATTCCACAGATGTTTTCAAAGATAGTAACTAAGTACTGAAGTTTCTGTCACACAAAATTCTACCTGGAGAGCATGGCTGATGACTCTTGGATATATCCCATGGGAGAATATGAATTATGATACAGCCAGGCAATACCAAACTTTTTAATTCCTAATAAATCATTTTTGAAGTTTTGGAAGTTTGGCTTGAGACTCATGATTTAAATGGTGTTAACTGCCAGAATCTTGACATTTAAAGTATTTCAAAATATCCCTGAAAAATTTCTTTTTGAACTGTAACAATAAACAATATTACAATATTAGTTTACATCAACAAATAATTTAATTAAAAATGTTACATTTATCTTGAAGTAAGGGAAAGGGACACATCTTGTTTAACAAATGTTACCAAGCAAATAATGTATCACATATTACTCCTTCTACAATGGGACATTCAATAAAATGCCCCCACCTCCATACCTCTTCCTCACAATTTTCCAGTTAGTTTTCACTCAGGTAAGTCAAGGAGGTATGGAAAAAATATAAGAAAATTATTCATTTAACTCTCTTGGTTTTCTATTTATATATCCCTTTTAATTATTAATACAGCATTCTTTTTTTTTAATTGTCTTTTTCATTCTTATAGAATCATTCTTATAGTGGTTTTTAAATTCATTTTTACATCAGGGTCAATCTTGT
The DNA here is from genome assembly GCA_033807585.1 of Hydrophis major. Taxonomy (NCBI): domain Eukaryota; kingdom Metazoa; phylum Chordata; class Lepidosauria; order Squamata; family Elapidae; genus Hydrophis; species Hydrophis major. The sequence continues at coordinate 157,823,996 of CM066329.1, forward strand.
CAGGTAAAACTTGTTCCTCCTCTATAGAATCTTTGAAGTATAGTATATCAATAAAGGCAGAAACCCTTAAAATTAACTCCTGAGTCTGGTGTTCAAAAATTCTTTCCATATATTCAATGTTAAAAAGTTTTGTTTTATTCTGCATTAGTAGATTAAATTTAAGTGTTCTCCCTTTTCCAAATTACAAATGAATAAGTTAAGGCAGATGTTAAATGATGAAGAGATGATGAGAAGTGACCAAGCTGAAAGTTGTTGGGTTCTTTTTTTAGAAAAACAAAATGGTTTGAATATTACAAAGATGAAAATAGTCTTCATGTTTAAAAAGAAGTATAATAACCTTATTGGATGTTAAAAACAGTACTATGAGTGACACAACTTCCATGGCTCATTTTGTTTTGTTTTGTTTTAAATGCACAAAAAAATTACATGAAGTGCCTTAATTGGGATATATAATAGTCCCAAAAGTGCATATTTAAATAATCTTTTTCATTGAGTATATAAAATTGTATTTACTCAGATAGTTGTAAGAAAGCTGTGCCCAAGTTCATAAAGACCCATGACCTTGTTGTCACTGACAGTTAAAAATAAAGCATCACTGCATTAAATTTGTATGAGATGTGTTTTTTTCTGAGCCAGATATGTAATGGGAAGAAATATCCATCTGGTTCACTTCCAAGCTGGCAGAAAAACACTGGAGACATGGAGGCTGATTCAAAAAATGATTTATTGATGAAGCAGAACCACATGGATTTATGGTTCTGGGCAACTGACAAAATGGAGTTGAGAGTGAGGAGTTTTATACCTTCTTTGAGCTTTGCACTTGAACCTCCTGTTCTTGTGGAAGAACATGAATTCTATTGGCTGTCGTCAGATTCCTATGGAGTCATAGCAGGCTCTATAGGCAAAAGAGGAAATACAAATCCTAGGTGTTTGTCTGAGCTAAGTTTGATTAAAGTTTGGACTATATGAAAGGGTGTTGGGCAATTCCTATTGTGGCTTAATGGCTTTGCCCTGTGTTGGATCTTGAGTGAGGGATAATCCTATCATTCTGCCTTTGTTCAGATTTTGCTGCAGGGAGTTTCAAAATATCCTGTCTTGAATGGATTACCAAATCTGCATTTCTGAAAGGTGGCTGTCCCAGTTTCTACTTGGGGGCTGGTTTCTGATTAAACTGACCCAATCTTTCTTAATGGGCACAAAATATCTGCTGGGACTATTAAGAAAGACTGAGTCTGCTTCCTGCCTCTAAAAAAACCTTGTTTCTCCATTTCTCATTTAGGGAAATATAATATTCTGCCTTTTTAATATTTCCCAAAATATTTTATTCTTCAGGGTGGGGGGTAGGTGCTGACTTTCTACAATAGGGATCTATTAAACAAGTGGCTCTGTCTTGATTTTCATCAAACCTGGCTCCCAACATTTGTGGCTCATTTTCACCCATTCACTTAAACCCACAACTATGGGGTGGGGAGATAAGAGAAAGAGAGGGAGCCTAAAGGAAGGACAAAGAGAAGGAAGGAAGGAAGGAAGGAAGGAAGGAAGGAAGGAAGGAAGGAAGGAAGGAAGGAAGGAAGGAAGGAAGGAAGGAAGGAAAAATAAATTGATGTACCTGAAATAGATGAACCACTGAAAAAGGATCCATAGATTTATAGTAAGTAAATGCTTTTAAATATCTTACTCATAGGAACAATGGGGCATGAAGATTTGCCTATGCCCAGCCAGGTTTTCCAGATCAAAGCAGATGAGGTCTGACATTGCATTTACAACACACAGCACAGATGTTTGCAGAATACCCAGTAGAAATTGTATAGCTTTTGACCATACAGAATGCTTGCAAGGTACATAAAAACAGAAAACTGCTTTAAACTTTGCTATGCATTACTTGCTATTGTGAATTCAAATAAACATAGTTTTCTACCCATGTCGGATTTTGAATAATGAATAAAAATTGTGGTTGTTTGATGAGCATTCTCTGTTCAACTCTATTTCAAATAAGCTTAAATCTGTTCATGCATATACATAGCAAGTGAATGACCTGAGAAGCAAGATTGATGTGATTGTTTATGGTGAAAGACTAAAAGAATTAATGAAGAATACAAGGAAGATATCAGGTTATGAATGTGGAAAAGTCCATTATTTACTGGTATCAAAGTGGATCTTGAGAAAAATGGACATGGAAAGTAGATATAACTGAGAAAAAGAAAATAAGAAAAGAAAGAAAAGAAAATATGAATTGTATGAAAATGCATTAGAAGTCATATTAGTCTCCTAACAAGATGAATGAAAACTTAATATATAGAAAAATGGTGCAGAAGCTGAATAAGAATGAATAGAATTAGGTAAACCAGATCACAGAATTGCATGGAATTATGCTAATAGTAAGTATGAAAAGGCTACTTGGTGGATTAATGAAAAAAACACCATAGAATAGTATAAATAAATATAAATGTTTGCTTCAAAAGTTGAGGATTGGAAAAATACTTTGCATCAGTCTTGAACAAGTGGAAAAAAAGAGATTTATAAGATGAAAACCAGTCAGCCAGACACCAAGAGTTAGAAATATTTTAGAACATATCTTTAATTATCCTAAAAACAATGCTATGATTACCAGAAGTCAGAATGGATTTTCCAAAAAAATGCCCTTCTAAATCACCTACATTTTACTTTTTGATAAGGCACCTTAATAGATTGTAGGTAATGGTACTGTTGGAAGAAAAATCCTTCTAGGTTCAGTTCCAAGTGGGGAAAAAAACACTGGAAACATGGAGGCTGTTTGGAAGGTTCAATGGTGGACAGGGCCACATGGCCTGGAGCTCCAGAGTGAAAAGGAAGATGATCACATGCTTCAAGGTGAAGGAAGACATCAAAAAGGTGCTGAGGTGCTGAGAGTGCCTGGGTTTTATAATCTTTGTTGGGATTTGAATTGAAGCTTGTTTCTAATTGGTTGTCAGACTCCCATGATGCCATGCAGGGGCAACTCTGTAGGCTGTCCTGAGTTCCAGGATTGCTTGAGCCTTGCTGGATGATGGTGCACTGAAAATACTTTTGAGCAAAAGCTATAGCTTTACCGGGAGATCTTTGTTATGTAAAGAATTCTGGCCCAGGACTTAATGGCCCACCCATTAACAAAGGTGGAGGTGAGCTTTACTTCTGAGGTGAGTTTCTGCTTCTGAGTTTCTACTCTTTTTAGAGAAAATATTCTGCCTTGTTGTAATGTCGAGGCAGTCGAGTTGTTTGATCATGAACAACTGAATTATGATGATCTTTATTGGAGTATAGTCTTGCATTTATATACATTTTTAGTTATCCTCCATCATTGGTTAACTTTGGTACAGTAATCCATACAATTAATTATCTCTTATATGTTAGTTAAAATCTAACATATGTCTACTTCCCCTCTCTAATCCTCCTTTATCCATAGATTAGTGACTTTGTTTGCCTGAGTTGTATTTGCTTGGAAACATTCTTTATCTGAGGTTTGCCATCCTAGATTGGAACATTCCTGCAATTACAACTCTACATATCCTCGTTTTTATTTTAAATGGAGGATTCAAAGATTTATAAATGTATCGCAATTGAAGAGGGTTATAAGAGAGGGGGAAGCGCGATGAAATAATGCAAATAAATTTGGAATATGTGAAATAAAACAACAGGTTGCAATTAGTACAATAATAATAATTATAGTATAAAAGAAAAACTGTCTGAGCCAAGAACAATCAGGGACCCAATTGGTTAGCCACTCAAAAAGTGAGTAATGAGCATGGATATTATTTTGAATGTATCATTGTAAATTCGCAAGCTCATCCTCAATAGTTTTATTCAAAGAATGAAAATGCACAGCACATCCACGGCATCCAACTAATGTACAGAATCCTCCCTGACAGGCTAAAAGATAGTCTATGGCAAAACGCTGCTGTAATATATCTTGAGTTAAGTCTTCTATTTCATGCTGCAAATCACGAATAATAGCACCAGTAGCACTGGTGGATTTTTCAAGTCTGCAGGTGAGACCAAGAATAGATCGTCTGTTTTCTTGAGCAATTATGCCAGGATAAGAGCCTAGAGTAAGGACTCCTGTAACAGCCCCTGCCAATGCACGGCCAAATGTAGAACCAGAAGACAATTGTGTGTCAATGACTTCATCATTACATGTAGGCCCTAGAGAGGAACGCCACTGTTGAGTTCATGGGAGCGTACTTTTTTGAACAGGTAGAGTAAAATAACCTGTTATGTATGTAAATAGTTGAATAAAGGCAAGCTTGGGGTAAAGTGCAGGGTTCAGGCCCTGCACTTCTGATTGGGTGTTAAGCGGCTAGATCGGATTGGTCGGGTTCTAAGAATCTGATTGGCCCTTAACGAAGGACTCTTATTGGTACTGGAGCTAGCGTTTCACAGCTCCTATTGGTTATTTCACATTAGCATTGCCTATATAAAGCAGAGTTGTTGTAATACAAGTTAGAAGTCACTATGCAATAAAGAGTTGAAAGTTCACCAACTAAGACTGTCTCCACTCATTCTACCCATGCCTGAATCTATGACACTGGCGATGAAGGTGGGATTTGGAGACATCTGATCTTAAGGAACTTGGAAGAAAACAGAACACGTGTAAAAAACGGCGCCACCAACGGAAGCCATGTCCGGCGGCATCGTACCACCCGCTCCGTACGATCCATCCCAAGAGGATTGGGAATCCTACATGGATCGCTTTCAGATGTTCCTCGAAACGAACAACCTGAAGGACACCACACCAGCCAAGAAGCTGTTCCTGATGTACTGCGGCCCGGCTGTCTTTAAAATGGCTAAAGCCCTCGCGAAGCCTCGAGAAGTGAAAGCAATAAGCTGGGACGACCTTGAACCTCTCCTGAGAGACCATTACACGCAAACTGTACCCACACTCGTGAGACGCCACAAGTTCTATCAACGAAGCCAACGAAAAGGAGAGAGTGTGGCTGACTTCGTGGCAGACCTCCGGCACTTGGGAGGCCTCTGCAGGTTCGCAGACTTAGATGAAACATTGAGAGACCACCTAATTCTGGGATTAGATGCACTAAACATGCAGAGCAAGCTGATGAAGAAGGGCGACATCGGCCTTGTTGACGCCATCGCCGAAGTCACCGCCGCTGAGGCAACCAAAAAGTCAGTGGCGCAGCTACGGCGAAGCCGAAACCCCACAAACCCACCGACAGGTGACATCTCACCCAGCTCAGAAGGGCAGTTGGCAAGAACGCGCTACGAGGACCTCTCTTCGTCGTCAGACAGCGACGAAGAAGGGGTCCATTGACTGCGTTCCGACCGGGACCCTTGTCCTAAAACCTCACGCCCTTGCGCTGGCTGTGGGGCAAACCATCCCAGGGCAGACTGCAAATTCCGCGACACACTCTGCCACGAGTGCGGGAAATGAGGCCATATCGGTCGAGTCTGTCGCAGTTTACCGGGACCAAGCCCGGCCTCAAAGGGAACCAACTTTCGCCAATCAGCAGGAAACCGTCCTGTAAGGCGAGACCCAGCAAACCACTCCTACAGATATCGAGCATTGCAGAAAGAAGAGGCTCACCATACTATCACTATAGGTCACGCCTCGGCCCTGGACGCTAAGAAGATTCGAGTTACAGTAGCCATAGAGAACCAACCCTGCCACATGGAGGTCGATTCGGGATCGTCCCTCTCGATGGTGTCGTGGAAGACATTAAAGCAGCTCATTCCTACCATCCAACGCCAAGACCTTCAAATGCAACGCCTTATCCTTAAAGATTACCAAGGGAATCAGATCCCTGTGGTCGGGTCTTGTCGAGTCCGCGTCTTGTTTAAAAAGCATACGGCATACTTACCTCTAATGATCATCGATAGGGACAGGCCTAGTTTGTTGGGCCTCCAATGGTTTGTGCCACTCAGCATCGAACTAGCCGGCGTGAACCGAGTTGGTGATTGCGAGTGGGAGGAGGATCTTATGTCTGAATTCAGCGATGTCTTTGCAGATCGTCTGGGCGAGTATAAGGGGACCCCAATTTCATTCAGCCTCGACCCTAAGGTCGCCCCGATCCGTTTAAAGCCCCGTCGAGTTCCGTTCGCCCTTAAGGCCAAGATAGATGAACAACTTGACAAACTAATTAAACAAGGGGTACTGCAACCCATTGATCATTCCCCATGGGAAACTCCTATTGTAACCCCCATTAAACCAGATGGGTCAATCCGAATCTGTGGGGACTACCGGGCCACTCTAAACCATGCCCTCCAACAGAACGTGTGTCCAGTGCTGGTGGTGCAGCACCTCCTTCATTCTCTGGGAGGTGGAAAGGTTTTCGCTAAGCTAGATTTAGCTCAAGCCTATCAACAATTCCCCATGGACGATAAAACAGCCCAAGCCCAAATGATAGTAACGCACAGAAGTGCTTTTAAATGTACCCGATTGCAGTTCGGGGTGAGTGTGGCCCCGGGAATATTCCAAAGTTTAATGGAACGATTGTTACAGGGAATCAAGGGCGTGGTTCCGTATTTTGATGACGTATTGATTGCAGCTCCTAGTAAAAAAATTCTGCAGAATCGTTTAAAATGTGTGCTTAAAAAATTCCAAGAAGTGGGATTGAAAGTAAAAAGGGATAAATGTCATCTGTATACCGACAGTGTTGAATTTCTAGGTTATCGCATTGATAGTCAGGGTATTCACCCAACTGAGAGTAAATTAAGGGAGATAAGAAATGCTCCCAGACCTCGTAACAAAACTGATCTTCAAGCATTTTTAGGCCTTATCAATTTCTACAATGTGTTTTTACCGCATAAGGCGACTGTGGCTGAACCATTACACCGGTTATTAGATAAGAAAGCATTATGGGTTTGGGGTTACCGAGAAGAAAAAGTGTTTAAAAATGTAAAAGATTTACTTATATCTGATTCTGTACTTATGCAATATAATGAAACATTACCCTTGGTTATAACTTGTGATGCCTCACCATTTGGGGTGGGCGCTATTTTGAGCTATGTGCTACCTAATGGAAATGAGGCTCCCATTGCATACTTTCCGAAGACTCTATCCCAGACAGAACGTAACTATCGACAAATAGACAAGGAGGCTCTTGCAATTGTGTCATCCGTAAAAAAATTCCATGAGTATGTATATGGAAGGACATTTACCATTGTAACTGACCACAAACCTTTATTGGGAATAATCACTGGGGACAAACCAACTCCCTATATATTGTCCCCAAGAATGACTCGATGGTCAGAGTTTCTAGCTGCTTATAATTATCGATTGTTACATCGACCGGGGAAAGCCATTCCCCATGCCGACGCACTCAGCAGAGCACCGCTACCAGAGACCCTCGACGATCCGGCACCAACAGTATCGGCGTTACAAATCGAAATGCTCAACTCGCCTCCTATGACCACTCGAGATATCGCGAGGGAGACCAGACAAGACCACACCCTAACACGAGTCCTAGGCTGGGTAGAGCGTGGATGGCCATTGGACCAGATCCCAGATGACTTCGTGCCATTTAAAACAAGACAGACTGAACTTTTTTCTCAAAAAGGCTGCGTTATCTGGGGCAATAGAATCATCGTCCCAGAACGACTCCAAAAGACGCTGTTACAAATCTTGCACGATGGACATCCCAGGATCGTGCGAATGAAGGCACTCGCACAAAGCTACGCTTGGTGGCCAGGCATGGACCGACACATTGAGCAATGGGTCAAGGCCTGCACCAAGTGCCAACAAACCAGCAACGCACCGCCAAAAGCTGCACTGACCGAATGGGAGACGCCACGTGGACCCTGGTCTAGAATCCACCTGGATTTCGCAGGGCCGATCAAAGGACAGACATTGCTGTTGACTGTCGATGCATACTCTAATTGGTTAGAAATTCATCGAATGGCCAATACAACCTCCGAGGCAGTCATTAAAGTCCTCAATAGACTCTTTGCAACTCATGGATTGCCGGATGTCCTGGTGTCCGATAACAGACCACAGTTTACAGCGCTTATGTTTGAACAGTACCTTGCTGACAACGGCATCCGCCATGCGCTCACCTCGCCGGCGCATCCTGCTACCAACGGCTGAGCGGAACGCATGGTACAATTTTTAAAAAAGACTTTACAAAAGATGGACTATGATAATCTTGATGAAAAAATAAACCGCGTTCTACTTCTACAACACATCACTCCGCACAGCGAAACTGGCAGAACTCCCGCTGAACTTCTCATGGGGCGAAAACTCCGTTCCCGCCTTGACCAACTGCACCCTGCTTACGAGCCAGAAAAGCCTCCAGGATCCAGCGGACGTTACCGTACCTTCAAGGTAGGCGACCCCGTCTATGCAAGAAATTTATCGGGCGACCCAGTTTGGATTGAAGCAACGGTAATACGCGAGACTGGGCCCAGATCCTATATTGTAAAATGTATTGATGAGAGACTATGGAAAAGACATATTGACCAATTACGGTCACGGCTTATAACTGCAAGCCAACAACTTCCCAACGACCAAACTGAGGGGGGGGGGAGAAAGAGAAGATGACGATATGCCAGGAAACCTGTTCCAGGAAAGCGATGAATCAAGTGAAACCCAGGAAATGGAGCAGGAAGAAGAATCGTATGCTCCAAGGGAAATCACACCAGAACCAGAAGCTGAACCACTACAAAACAACACCCTACCTCAACGGGACTGCATGCAGCCAGTCCAAAGAAAATCTGACAGACCCAAGAGACAACCGTCCTATTTAAAGGATTACATAGTCACAAACTAATTGTGAAGCCAGGGGGAAGGGGTGTTATGTATTTAAATAGTTGAATAAAGGCAAGCTTGGGGTAAAGTGCAGGGTTCTGGCCCTGCACTTCTGATTGGGTGTTAAGCGGCTAGATCGGATTGGTCGGGTTCTGAGAATCTGATTGGCCCTTAACGAAAGACTCTTATTGGTACTGGAGCTAGTGTTTCACAGCTCCTATTGGTTATTTCACATTAGCATTGCCTATATAAAGCAGAGTTGTTGTTATACAAGTTAGAAGTCACTATGCAATAAAGAGTTGAAAGTTCACCAACTAAGACTGTCTCCATTCATTCTATCCATGCCTGAATCTATGACATAACCTATAGTTGCACATTGATAATTCTGAGGATGAACATTAGTAGCATATTTATCAAAAAAAGAACCACATATTAGGATCCTTAAGCTGCCAACCAGTGCATATTGATCTTGTATTAGAGTGATCAGAGGCATTAAAAATAGGAAAATTGTCAGGATACATATCAGGAGCTATATTAATTCCATGCAAAGAAGAATTAAAGGTGCCTGACAGCCATTAGTAGTCAGAACAATAACTATAATTCCCTAGCTTTTTAAATATGTGCTCAGCAGCATCATAATCAGAACAATTATGAAGCCAAGTGTGTTTAGCGTGACAACAGAAACACAGACCCCTTGTAAATTGACTAAATTTCAAGTAATTCCAACAGACAGAATTCAATTGCATAGGAGGGTATAAAAAATAGCCAAGAGTGTGAAATAGATTGTAGTTGTGAGACAATAAATGTAGATGATATGATCAAGTTAGGGGTAAAAAAAAATTGACCAAATGCCATTGGGGGTTCATAGTATAAAGTAATATTTATGCCATGGGTCATAAAGATGTATTGGGCATGACGAACCCACAAATTAAGACGAACCACAGAAGTGTCATTTTGAGCAGAAACACCATGAACAATAAACAAGAAAATACAAAGTAAAATGGTAACAGAGTTAGCAGTAATAAAAGCAAAAAAAGCAGCAACAAGATTTTCAGGAGTCTGAGGTAAGGAGGCCTGTTGCAGTTGTTGTTGAGCTTGATATGTAGTAGATTTAACCTGGCCCAAGTGATGGGTTGTGGGCGCGTCGACCTTGGAAGACGGACTTCTGTATTCAGATGAAGATTGAAATCTGGAATCGGGTTGTGAAGGCCCTGATGCCATGCCATGATACGGACGAACACAGCGCACTGGAACCCACACTACTTGTCGAGTAGAAGGATCTTCCATGGTGGCGTAACCGTGACCCCAGGTGATCAGTGGTGTAGGGCCTTTCCAGGTTGGATATGGAGCTTGGTGACACTTTACCAAAGGCGTTGATAAAGATTCAGTAGTTTAAAAATGCAAATTAACAGGTGAGTCTGCAAGATAATCTAAAAAGGTTAAATAATTCCAAGTATATAATGCTACAGCAATGAGATTTTGAATCTTTTGCAGATGGTAAGGGCCAAACTCAGTTTGTAATTGTTTCTGAAGCAATGCCTTAAAAGTACAATGAGCTTGCCCAACTATAGCTTGACCCTGAGAACTGTAAGGAATTCTGTGCACTAAAGTAATATTCCATTTCTGACAAAAGGTTTGAAATTCCTTACTAATATAAGCAGGGTAATTGTCTGTTTTAATGTAGAAGAATGGGTGTGCCCAATTAATAATGCCAAGTAATTTTTGCCGTTTTACTAATGTATATGATTTCTGTACTTGTAATTCAGGAAGAATTGGAATGGAGGAATTGTGCAACATTCTATGTCTTAAGTAGGTATAAGGTTCTACCTTTTGAATTTTGTCTGAGGCTATATACAATCCCTGTTGTGCCACAATATCCGTTAACTCTTTTAACAACTTAGATTTATCAAAATCCGGGGCTGCTATCAATATATCATCCATATAATGATAGACTAAATAGGAAGGAAATTTATTCCGAAAGGGTTGAAGGGCATTATCCATGAAATATTGACAAAGTGTAGGGGAATTAAGCATTCCCTGAGGCAATGCTTACCAATGATATCGTTTTGTGGGCATGCTATTATTAAAAACTGGGACAGTAAATGCAATTTTTTCTTTGTCTTGAGGCTGCAAAGGTATAGTAAAAAAGCAGTCTTTAAGATCAACTACCAATAATTTATAAAAATTAGAAATTAAGTTAGGATTCGGTAGACCACATTGTAAAGGACCCATGGGTTGGATACATTTATTAATTTCTCTTAAATCATGAAGGAGACACTATTTCCCATTTTTCTTTTTTATAACAAAAACAGGAGTATTCCAAGGACTAGTAGAAGGTTCATATGACCAGCAGCCAATTGTTCTTGAACCATTTGTTGTAAAGCAGACAGTTTTTCCCTTGATAATGGCCATTGTTCCACCCAAACCGGCATAGAACAGAGCCATTTAAGAGGAAGAGCCATCATCAAGAATCAAATGGGCATTAAGAAGAGAAAGGATAGTGTAAAGCCTGGGTTCCCCAACCAGGGTTAAGGAGACAAGCTAAACAGAATGTGCAGCATTAGTCAGATAGGCACACAGATAAAATGAGTGAGATAAGCTTGTATGTTTATTAACATACAGTAAAAATAACAGATACGCTTGTGCTATCAAAAATATAGTTTATTCCACTTAGAGTTATATAGCATAGTCAAAATAACAGTCCATTAGTCATGTATCATTTTAGTCAGTCCATTCAAGGATATTCAATTTAGCAAAGTCCGTGTAGAATATCCAATGTCAGTTCACTTACAAATCAGTCCTTTGTCTCTCCTTTTCAGTAGGGGAAAAACGCAGTCTTCAGTCTATCCAGTAATTATGGATCATCAAGCCAGAGAGAGCAAGCTGACGTTTCTTGCTTCTTTTATGGTGCTTTCACAACCACTCCCTTAATTACAATCCTACAGTTAAAGTTGCAGACACTTTAACTAACAAACTATGATAACATATTTATTATTTTACCTAAACCAGTTAGGGTAAACAATGTTATCCCTAACATTCTCCCCTTTTAGGTAATAATAATACTATAACTATTTACAACTTTAAATCATATTTGTTACACCTCTCTTTAAACTTAATTACACCTTGAGCTTTTGTAAATTGGTCTGCAATATTTTCTTCTGTCATGCAGTATTCCAATTTAATTAGCCCATTCTTTACAGATTCTCTAACATTAAATTATCTTAAATCAGTATGCTCTGATCTAGTTTTTACAGCAATATTAGAAGCTAACTTTATGGCTGCCTGGTTGTCCTCGTACACAATAATGGAATCTTTAACAGTTATACCCATGTCTAATAATAACTGTTTGTACAAAATTAAGTCAGTGCATAGTAATGACAGACATGAAAATTCCGCTTCCATCGTGGACAAGCTAATATGCTGTTGTCTGATTGACCTCCACCCTATTAGTGTCTTACCAAATAATATAGCCATCCCAGATGTTGATTTTTTAGTGTTTATGTCAGTTGCAAAACTTTCATCTGCATAGGCACTAAGACTCAAATCACCCTTTGGTTCTATATACAATGCATGATTCATTGTTCCTTTAAGATATCTTAAAATTCTCTTTCATGATTGCCAATGACATTGATGTGGATCTGAATTAAAACGAGCCAGCTGATTAACACTATAAGCTATATCTGGCCTTGACCAATTGCTTATATATGATAAGCTACCATCAAAGATTGATATATGGACTTATCAAATTTGGGACTTTGATCATCAGTTTGGCAAAATTCCTGACTCATTGGAGTCTTTGCCATTTTACAAAGTTCCATTTTATATGTTTTAATTAATTGGCAAATTTTATTTTCTTGAGATATCTTAAATCCATTTTTTGTTTTGTTAATTGTCAATCCTAGATACTTTTTAATTTCACCTAAATCCTTTAATTTTATCTTTTTAGCTAATAATGATATAATCTCATTAGCTTCATTATTAGTCTTAGTTATCAAAGCAATATCATCTGTAAATAATAACAATAATGACACCGTTCCATTATTTTCTCTTTTAAACACACATGGATCTGCTAAACCAGATTTAAAACCTATATTGTTTAATTCTTTCACAATATACTGGTTCCATTGATAGCCAGATTGTTTCAACCCGTAAAGACTCTTTTTGAGTTTCCAACAATCATTACTATTTACTTTATTGTCTTTTATAACAACTGGCTTTTGTAAATATATAGTGTGCTGCAAAGGTGCATGCAGATAAGCAGCTTCTACATCTAAATGGTTAATGATATAGTTTTTCTTAGCTGCCCACACTAAAGCTGCTCTCAAAGATGTTGCTTTAAGACTTGGTGTAAAAACTTCATCGTAATCACATGCAGTTTGATTAAATCCTTTAGCTACCAACCTAGCTTTATGGGTAACTGTTGTGTATGTACCATAGTTAATAATGTATGAGCTTGAGGTAAAGTGCAGGGTTCTGACCCTGCACTTCTGATTGGCTGTTAGGCAGCCAGATTGGATTGGTTAGTTCTGAGGAATCCGATTGGCCCTTAACAGAGAATTCTTATTGGTTAAAAGAGCTAATGTTCATAGCTCGTTATTGGACAAATCTTACAAGGGTTGCCTATATAAGGCAGAGTTCACTGTTGTTGTTTTGAGAAGTCACTATGCAAATAAAGAGCTGAAAGTTCACCGTTCAAAGGCTGTCTCCATTTATTCCGACCCATGCTCAGTACTTAACACTGGTGACGAGGATGGGTTGTGGAGACGTCTGAACCGAAGAAGCCAGGAAGCAACACCGAGCATGTGACAGACGACGCCAACAACGGAACCATGTCCGGCGGCATCGTACCACCTGCTCCGTTCGATCCAAACCAAGAGGATTGGGAATCCTACATGGATTGCTTCCAAATGTTTCTTGAGACGAACAACTTGAAGGACGCCACTCCAGCAAAGAAAAGGGCGTTGTTCCTGAGGCATTGCGGCCCAGCAGTATTTAAGATGGCTAAAGCACTCGCCAAACCTCGAGAAGTGAAGGCCATGAGCTGGGACGACCTCGAACCCATCCTGAGAGACCATTAAGTGCCAACCGTGCCTACGCTCGTGAGACACCACGAGTTTTATCAGAGGAACCAATGAAAAGGGGAAAGCGTGGCCGATTTCGTGGCGGACATCCGAAATTTAGGGGGCCTCTGTGGGTTCGCTGATTTAGAAGAGGCACTAAGAGATCGAATAGTTCTGGGACTAGATGCACTAGGCCTGCAAAGCAAGCTGATGGCAAAAGGTGACATCAGCCTTGCTGATGCCATCGCCGAAGCCACAGCAGCAGAGGCGACAAAAAAGTCGGCTGCACAACTACGGTGAAGCCGCACTCCGGTACCACCACCGGCCAGCGAAATCTCACCTAGCACAGAAGGGCAGCTGTTAACAACACACCACGAGGACCTCTCTTCGTCGTCAGACAGCGACGAAGAAGGGGTCAATTGACTGCGGTCCAACCGGGACCCTCGCCCGAAGCCCTTACGCCCTTGCACTTGCTGTGGAGCCAACCATGCCAGGTCCGAATGCAAGTTCTGCGACACACTCTGCCATGAGTGCGGGAAACAAGGCCACATCGGCCAGGTCTGCCGCAGCTTACCAGGACTCAGCCAGGCCTCAAAAGAGGCTAACTATCGCCAATCGACAGGAAACCGTCCTGTAAGGCGAGAGCCAGTAAACCACTCCTACAGAAATCGAGCTTTGCAAACAGAAGAGGCTCACCATACTATCACTATCGGTCACGCCTCAGCTTTGGACACTAAGAAAATCCAAGTCACGGTAGCCATCGAGAACCTGCCTTGCCACATGGAGATCGACTCGGGATCGTCCCTCTCGATGGTGTCCTGGAGGACACTCAAGCAACTCATCCCCACAATTCTACGCCAATACCTCCAATTTCAATGCCTCATCCTCAAGGACTACCAAGGGAATCGAATCCCCGTTGTCGGGTCCTGCCGAGTCCGAGTCTCTCTATACTTGCTTGATACCTATCAGTTACACGTGTAGTACATCTAGGTATTACAGGACTTACAGGTGGACTTTCATTTATTAACGGTTCTTGATTATCTGATTCTTCCTGATCAACTGTTTCTTCTTGTTCTGATCCTATTTGTTCTTCATGGACTTCTTCTTTAATTGGACTCTTCTTATAACTAGTCTGATCTTTTTGCCTTTTGTAGGGTTCAATAATTACTTCATTATTTAAATCTTGCTCTAATCTATTCCATCCTACATGTTCTAGGAATTTAGCACTATCACTGGTGTAAACTCTAGATGTACCTGGTTGCCAGAATCTATAAGATCTGTGATTAGATTCATATCCTACAAAAAATATTTTTTTAGCTCTATGCTGTCCTTTGTGTCTGAGTTGTGAAGGGATATGTACCCATGCTGGTGCTCCAAATGTGTGCATGTAACTTAAATCAGGTTTTGTACCATGCCACAATGTGAATGGTAATTCACCTGTTGTTGAATTAACAACATTATTTAATATATGATTACCACACATTATTGCTTCTCCCCATAAATTGTCAGGTAATCCTGAATCAGATATCATAGTATGTGCCATTGACTGTAGTGTTTGGCCTCGTCTCTCTATAAAGGCATTATGTTGTGGCCTATATGTTGCAGACTTTTATGTTGAATACCTAACATTCTAAGTCTATTCTGGAATTTATTATTTGTAAATTCCGCACCATTATCTGTTATAAGTGTTACTAATTTCTTTTTAGTTTTCCTTTCAGCAAATTTTATCCAATTAAAGAGATTTAGATACATTTCAGTTTTGCTCTTTATTAAATAGCAAAACCCATATCTAGAATAGTGGTCCATTATACTTAGTATGTATCGAGCTCCTCCTACACTTGGTTTTTCGGACCTATTAAATCACCAAATACTACCTCTAAAGGCTCTTTGGTAGTAAATCCATCAACTCTATTAGCCGGTATGACCCTGCTTTTGCTTTGATTACACGCAAAACATTGCAAATACTAATTACAAGGTTTTAAACTTATTCCTTTAGATAATTCAACAGTTTTCTTAAGCATTTTAAAATTTAAATGCCCTAGCCGTCGGTGTAACAAGTGAATACATTCATCATGAGGTTTCTTATTATCATAAACCCTGTTAGCCACCTCTAAACCATTATCATTTAACACATATAATTCACCTCTTAAAGATGCAGTAATTTTCTTATCTTCTTTTTCAATTATGCAGTTATCTCCTTTAAATGTAACTACATATCCTAGTTTAACCAAAATTCTAACTGAAATTAAATTAAACTTAAGTTGTGGTACATATAACATTTTTACATTCTCTTTTATGAAAGAACAATATGCTATACCTTGACCTTTAGCTTTCAGTTTCCAGCCATTGGCTAACGATATCTGCTGTGTACTCTTGGACATTTTAATAAAATTTTTGTTATCATTTGTTATACAGTGGGATACTCCACTGTCAACCACCCATAAATTATTTTTTACAGCTCCGTTAATATACATGGCTAACTCTAAATTTTTATTTATCTTTTGATGACTTTTAGTATTCTGGCCAGCATTCTGGCACTTTGCTTTTTTACAAAATCTTGCCAAATGTCCTCTTCCTCCACAATTAAAACACTTTTTAATTGTGTATGCAGTAGGAGATTCATTATCTTCTTTTTGAGGTTGCTACCTCCTTAACTCATCTCTTTCAAGTCTTCAATCTGCCTGTTATATCAGTTAAAGTTAAACTTTCCTATGGCAAAATTACAAGGGAAGTGACGTAGTTATCATAACTTTCATTTAGTGATGATAGAATTATGTAGACTTGGTGTAGTTCGGAGAAAATAAGCTCTTGCTCATGCAGTTCTTGAAAAATGCTTTTTATAGAATTCAAATGACTAAGCATATCACCATTTTTCTGGAGATGCATCCTGAAAAGCTTCCATGTTAGATTTATGTGAGCACCAACGTTATCTCGGACATAAATCCTCTTCAGCTTCTGCCAACACCCAACAGCCGTTTGCTCTCCATGGATATGAGCAAGTTGCTGGTCAGTTAGTGTTAGTCCTATTATGCAAATAGCTTGTTCATTTTTCTGCATAAAGGATTTTATCTTTTGTCTATCTTCCTCTATCTCTGGATCCCATTCCTCTACATTTGGTGGATTTTCAATTATGTTCCACAGACCTTCTCTTCGTAGAAGTAGACTACATTTTATAGACCATGATACATAGTTTGTTCCATCCAGCTTGGATATAAGGGACAAACTTTGTAGATTGACTTGTGCCATGTTTTCTTTATATGGATATAAAACTATAATTAATAAAACACAGCTGTCTGTTTACTGTAACGTATAACAACACAAACTCTCACTTTTTACATAAATCTGTTTTATCCTAGTTAAACTGACTTTGCAGCCTCTGGGCCCATAACCAGTGTTAAGCCTGGGTTCCCCAACCAGGGTTAAGGAGACAAGCTAAACAGAATGTGCAGAGTTAGTCAGATAGGCACACAGATAAAATGAGTGAGATAAGCTTGTATGTTTGTTAACATACAGTAAAAATAACAGATACGCTTGTGCTATCAAAAATATAGTTTATTCCACTTAGAGTTATATAGCATAGTCAAAATAACAGTCCATTAGTCATGTATCATTTTAGTCAATCCATTCAAGGATATTCAATTTAGCAAAGTCTGTTTAGAATATCCAATGTCAGTTCACTTACAAATCAGTCCTTTGTCTCTCCTTTTCAGTAGGGGAAAAACGCAGTTTTCAGTCTATCCAGTAATTAGGGATCATCAAGCCAGAGAGAGCAAGCTGACGTTTCTTGCTTCTTTTATGGTGCTTTCACAACCACTCCCTTAATTACAATCCTACAGTTAAAGTTGCAGACACTTTAACTAACAAACTATGATAACATATTTATTATTTTACCTAAACCAGTTAGGGTAAACAATGTTATCCCTAACAGATATCACGGCCCCAAATATTAGTATGAATATCTAGAATGTATAGTTGTAGGAAAAAGGACTTACCAGCAGATGTTATAACAATAATTTCTTGAATACCCTGCCAAGCAACTGTAGGATCTCCTATTCCCCACAATGAAGAAATGGTTGTTTTTGGCCACTGTAAAGAGGAGACGACAGTAACATCAGCTCCAGTATCCAATAACCCTTGAAATGGTTGTTTATTAAGGAGGAGAGAGGAGTTCAGCTGATGAAGTAAGCCTACAGATAAAGAAGTTGATCCAAATTCTGCATCCCCACAATTACCTATACCAGGAGATGGAATTTCATATGGAAGAAAAAGCAATTGAGCAACAGAAGAATTACAAAGAAGAACTTGAGGAAGATTCACCCAAATCTGAATCAAGAGGATACCAGTGTAATCTGAATCTATTACCCCAGGCACAACAAAATAGCCCTTTCTGTGTGCAGAAGAACGAGGTAAAATTAAGCCAATTAATCCCGAAAGAAGAGGACCTTTAAATTGAGATGGAACTATTCTAACTTCCATGGGAAATTTAAACTCAATTTCCTCTTGAGTGATTAAATCGATCCCAGCACTACCGGCTGTGGCTGGGGAGAAGTGAGAGAGACTGCTGGAGGAGTCAGAGTGATAGGGAAGGCACGCTTTGGATTCTGGGTGGGTGCCACACCCATTGGCAAGTTTCACGACCGAAATTGACATTGATTGGCCCAATGAAATCCCTTTTTACAAATAGGGCACTTCTTAGAAGGACGATTCTGAGGCATAGAAGGTGTAGAACAACAGTCCTTCTGAAAGTGGCCAGGCTTCTTACACTTAAAACAGTTACCAATTGGTCGCTATCCTTTCTGAATAGCAGCTGCTAACATATGCATTTTATAAGTTTGTGATCCAATATCCTGGCAGACTAGCAGAATATCTGCCAGAGTGTAATGAGCAGTAGTCTTTAAGGGCTGTAAAGCTCTTTTACCATCTGCATTAGCATTTTCAATAGCTAACTGGCAAAGAAGTTCACCAGAAGCTTCCTGATGATCAAACTGCTGTCTAATTGCTTTGGACAGATGCTCAAAAATATCAGCATAAGGCTCATTGGCATTCTGTCATATGTTTGAAAAATTTGCTCTAGGTTCTCCAACTTGGGGTACCTTAAGAAAAGCATGAAAGGCACATTCAGAAACAATAGTTAACGTAGCTGGAGGAAGAACAACTTGAGTAGGAATTGTACCAAACAGTCCAGAACCAAATATCTACTCAACTGTATATGCTCCTCCTCCTCCTAAAGCAGCAGCTTGAGCATGTCTCATATATTCACTCTCCCAAACTACATATTGCATGGATGTTAAAATCTTGTGAAATATTTGCTTCCAATTTTCAGGGATCATTGTATAACCATTTTTTATTCCTTCTACAAGTCCTCTTGTAAAATTACCACTAATCCTATAGTCTGTAACTGCCTTTTTAAAACTCACTTAAGATATGATAAGGCAGACCCTCCCATTTTGCTACTTGTAGTCCAAGCTGTGGCCCCTGACCAGGATGATATTGTACTGGACAAACAGATGGTAATTCTGCAAGTTCTGTTCCTGAGACAGAGGCATCCCTTTTACAGGTCTCTACTATTTTCTGAAAAGAAGACTGAACAATAGAGTCAGAAGGCTTTTGCCCTGTATCTGCAGGAGTTGAGGGAATTGAAGACATATAATCAGGTGAAGAAGGGGGACAAATGACAGCATTAGTATAACATGAAGGTGGAGGTGTTAAAAGAGAAAGTTCATTGTGACCAAATGTTTCAATTGCATGCCTACATAAATGCCACACAAACAAAACTTCTATTTTTGCTTGAGGTTCAGTATGAAATGTTTTCCCAATATGTTCCCAATCAGTTAATTTTAAAGACCTCTTTTCTGGGTACCATAGGCACTGAGCTTCAATCTCCTGGATCAGCCTTAAGAGATTTCTCTGTGGTACCTCAGTATTATTTTTCTTCAACAAATAGCCTAATTCATCTACATGCTTCCTTTGTTCCTCAGAAAGTGAAGACCCCATACTTACCGAAACCAAAAGGTTGAAGAAACCACAAAGGGTTGAAGGTGCACCAAATCCTTGCCAGACAAAAAGGGTCCCTGTTCAGGCACTACTTGTAGTAATGACGAAGCAGTCGAGTTGTTTGATCATGAACAACTGAATTATGATGATCTTTATTGGAGTATAGTCTTGCATTTATATACATTTTTAATTATCCTCCATCATTGGTTAACTTTGATTACTGCTTAACTTTGGTTACTGTTTAGTACAGTAAACCATACAATTAATTATCTCTAGTTAAAGTCTAACATATGTCTACTTCCCCTCTCTAATCCTCCTTTATCCATAGATTAGTGACTTTGTTTGCCTGAGTTGTATTTGCTTGGGAACATTCTTTATCTGAGGTTTGCCATCCGAGATTGGAACATTCCTGCAATTACAACTCTACACTGCCTTTTTAATATTTCCTAGGATATTTCAATTTTCTAGGAGAGGTGGTGTGGGTGCTAACTTCCTAAAATCCCTTAGTTTAAAAGCTGGTCAGATCAGGGAGACTTGATGGGTGCTTTTAATTTTTCTGATGGAAAGGGAAAGGCATTGAAAAAGAGGCCACAGAGAAAGATGCAACAGAAAAGGATTCCTTCAGTGGCTCCCAAAAGTTTTCAACCATGAAGATCTAGCAGCCTGGGAGAAGTTCTGGATTTTTTTTTTTTTTAAATAGTGTCCAATTTTTCATGCCAATTATTTTTCAGATCTGTCAATGTACTTTTTGTGAGCATAAGTCAGGTTGTAAGCACAAGCCTCTACATTCTCCACAGCCTTTAAATTACAGGCTGCCCATTTCTAAAGTTATGGTTACTACCTGCCTACCTCTTAGCTTCCAGGGTTTGTGATGCCAAATTGAGGTTAGCCAGTGTCCAATCTAGGCTATTTAGTATTTTTAAAGTTACACACAATGAGCTCTGGGACTTCTACTCATAAGACTACCAGTGCAACATATCCTGCTTTACTGGGCAACTGGGCAGCATCATTTGTGAGTCACAGTCAGGGCCTGGGGTTTGGAGATCTCTTGTCTGCTACCTCTTCAGGAATTGCCTGAGGGAGATGTCCTCTCCCCCATGGAATTAACAGGGAGCTTTGCTTGGGCATTAGTGCCTTAGAGCAGCAAACAAAAAAAAAAAAACACAAAAAAGGGAGCTAGGAGCAGCAAAAGAAAAAAGAAAAAGAAAAAGCTAGGAGAAGCTTTGTGTGGAGGTCGGTGAAAGGGATAACATCTGTCTAATTCTGAATGGAGTCTTTCTGTGTGCTTGTGTATGCAACTACTTTTACAATATAGACAATACAAACATCTGGACAATTTTCCCTCCCACCAGACAGAAGTACATGGTGTTCAGAACTTGCTGGGCCAGCCACTCTCAAATATAATCTTTGCACGAGTACATTAGACCAATTACAATATAAATGATATAAGAAAGAAAACATTACAATGAATTTCACATTACAATGAATTTTCAATTACAATGAATGTCTACCTTCCCCCCATAATCTTTCTGTCTTCTGGGGATTGAAAATAGTCTTTTAGTCTTTTCCAGGTCCATCTCAGAGTTCTTCATGTCTCTGGGTGGCATAGGCTTGGCCTGGTGGCATGGGTGGTCAGTCAGGCTTGGGAAGGTCTGCCACACTTTGGTTTGCTATAATGACTTTCAGTGGAGGCTGGATCCGAACCCAATACTTTGGCTCTGTTATGAACTAATAAAATGCTTAAATAAAGTTTTATCAAACCTTTAGAAAAAGCAGGGTTCTAATCCTGCGCTTCTGATTGGCTGATAAGAGCGATATCAGATTGGTCCATTCAGGAGAATCTGATTGGCTGTTAACGAGCCACTCTCATTGGTTCAAGGGTTTAACACTCCATGTTTCTCATTGGTTACTAGATCAGCAGCCTGCCCTATAAAAGGGCTGCTGCTGCCCTAGGGTTTTGCTCTATTCAGAATGATTAATAAAGACTTGAAGTTCACTGTTCACTGCCTCGTCTCCGTTCCTTGCGGCCATGCGCAGAATTTAACAGGCTCCAATAGATGGAATGTCTCTAGCAGCATCTGCTTCCACATGTGGCAGGACTGAAAAACAAAGAACAAGGATCCCCACCCCACTTTGCTGGTAATTCTACCAGGAAAGGCATTGTGAAAGGATTAGAGATGGGGTGTGTGGAAATAGCTTGCAGTCATGGTTTGAGGAGGAAGAAAAATAACATATCAGTATTTCAGTTACTAAACAGATAAATCAATTTCAACAAAATGGAGACATAACAGATGAGAAAGTAAAAAACTGGATTTGCATACCTCAGGAAAAAGATGAACAGGTAAAATCATTTAAACACACAGTTAATGCAAGGATGAAATTTTTCGTGTAAATGAACTTAGAACATTCACTAATAACCTTGGGTTTTTCTTAAAAGCACAGAGAGGAAAGAAAATTGAACACTGTTCTCATCTAGTCTAGCTGGCCTGACCAGACTGGGCAAAGACATTTTCTTTTCCCCTCAGTGTCTCTAATTCTTAACAATTTAAAAATAATATCTGAAGGGATCAGAGACACTTAACAGTTGCAACAGTTATCTCAAGGACACACAAAGACTCTCTCTCTCTCTCTCTCTCACACACACACACACAAGCACACACAAACAGGGACACAGAGAGGAAAACAAAACTCTGAGGTTTACACACACACTGATCATTCTCAGTTAAATTGGGGAAGGCACAAATCTTAAGGAACAAACCATATGGTTGCATAGAAGACAAAGAAAGAGACACAGAAAGAAAGAATATTAAAAAACCCACCATGTGATCCTGTTTTATATATTACCTTTTTCTTTCATTTTTTCTTTTTTTTCTTTTAAGTAGCTTTATTTAGCCACATTGGTTTTCCTGTATCCCTCAGCAAAGCCCATTTCTTTTAACATATACATTTAGCCTTTTACTTGCTCATGCCGGCTAGGTTTGGCATCTGCTGCTCATCCCAAACCTCCCAGGGGGGTTCCACTCAGGACCCTCAAACTACTGCTTTCCACGTTTTTCCCCTTCTGATGTGGGGCCTTCACACTTTAGCTTCGTCGGGTCAGTCAGCGACCCAGTTTTCAGACACAAGAAATTCAAGAGCAAGAAATGGGGGAGATTTTGGTTTAGTTTACTTTTATTGCACCTCGTACAACGAAATCAAACACCATCTTCCACTCCCCTTAAAAAAAACCCAAAAATCTCTTTTTTCACCACAATTTTTGGATTGGAGTTAGCTGCCTGTGCAGACTTCTTCCCTCTCCCCAAAAAAGACAGCCTGTGAGACTTTCTGCCTCCCATAGAGTACTGGTACTTTGCATCTTTACCTTCAGGCCCACATTTAATGGATTTGGAAAGCTCAAATCCGGGAAAACTTGCTGCTCTTATGCAGGCAAGTATTGGCACTCCTAATTTCAACTTTCTAATTAATTTACCAAATTGCCTAGAGTTTGGGGCTTCACTTTTGGGATACACTGGAGAAAAAAACCAAAAATAAATATTCCCTCCCTTCAATCATAACTTTACCTCTTATATACAGAAGGTCCCACACTCTGATGACACCCCCCCTGCTTTTCCTGTCCTGATGATCATGGCTCTGTAGAGCTAGCAAAAGGCAAGAGGGCAACTAGAGGCCAAACAAAGAAATGAGATCCAGCTGTTGTCCAAGGGTGAAGCCACTCTCTCACACACTGTCGCGCTCCGGTTGGAGGACTCTCGAGTTGGGTCCGGAGTGCGCTGCCCGGGAGTAGTCGCCTAGGGGTTGTCTTCAGAGGGACCCTCACAAGGGTGAAGAGGCAAAACATGACACGTCACATGCAGAGTGAATGCAAGGTGGCGAAGCACACACTGCACGGGTGGGGGTGATCTCTCTGACTCCGACCCCGTCAGCTATGCAGCGACGCCTTTTATTGAGCAAAAAGCAGAAATAAGGAAATGCAAGCATTATACCTTATAAGGTGATATATAATTGTTTTTTGTGTTATGTGTGGACGTGTCTTTTGTTCTGCGCAAGCGTCAGGGACTTTCCAAGCCTATTTTGTCATACAGCACGATCGGCTCGTGGACAGTTCTATTGAGCAATTTTAGGAGTTATTAAATGCATGTTTTACTAATGTGCTTGGTGTGATCTTTCATAAGTGAAACATAATGAAATAGGTATGGCTCAAGGAGCCATATGTCACCTTTTTTTGTTTTTTAATGTTGACTTTCGATGTCGTCCGAGAGATCATCAAGAGATTTTTGCCCAAGAGATATGCCCTCCGGCATCTCTTGTGGAGCTGTTCTCTCAAAGACCTCATCCTCGGCATCTGAGTCATTGGATAAGGAAAATGGAGGTTTCCAATCATCATCACCTTCTATGGTGAGCAAATGGTATGCATGTTTTTGAAACAGAGTGTTTACAGTAATTTTTGTATGATTTACTTCTTCTCCTATGTCATTTAAGCGTTGTCTGAGGAATTGTATGAGTTTCCTTGTTATATAAGGCCCTATCATACAAGCAAGCAGTAAGAGAATGAGTGGACCTATGATAGCTGATATTAAGGTAGTTAGCCAAGGGGACCAGTTAAACATAGCCTGAAACCAGGACATTTGATTCTGCCTTTCTTTTTCTCTATTTTTTAAACGATCCCTTAATTGAGACATAGAATCTATAACAATGCCAGAATTATCTGCATAAAAACAACATTCTTCTTTTAGTGCAGCACACAATCCTCCTTGCTTTAAAAGAAGAAGATCAAGACCTCGTCGATTTTGCAGCGCCACTTCAGCCAAGGAAGTCAAGGATGTTTGTAAGGCTGAGATGGAGATTTCAATACGTTGAAGATCTGCATCTATCTCAGCACTAAGTTTAGTAATTTGTTGAGCTCCATGCACCAAGGATGCAATGCCTGTGGATGCACCAACAGCTCCTAGTCCCAAAAGTACAGAGAGTGTGAGGGCTGTTACTACTTCTCTCTTTGCTCGAATGTGATATTGCTCAGGTTCCATGATGGAGGTGAAATCTTTACTGGAATACAAATTAATTTTTGGAAATAAGTGTACTTGGATGCAAAATCCTTTTGAGGCCAAGAGTTCATCACCGTGAACACAGGCAGTTGCACCTGTGGAGCAGGCCCATAAGGAGTTATTTGCTGGTATGAAATAATACCCCTTTAAGCGGGCAGTGATGTTGGCCTTAGGGACAAGAGTATATACTTGAGAAAAACCAGAGGAGCCAACTGTTGAGTCAAAATGCAATCGCTCTTGGGAAAGCCAAATTTGACAGCGATGATGGTTAGATGCATTAAGACAATACTGCGTATAATTCTGTGGAATATGACCTAGGCAGTACCCTTGGCCTGTGATTGATGTGATGGTGATAGTGGTATTGGACCATCGGCAGGTAGAGTCATTGGTGGCGTTAAGGAAAGGTTCAGAAGATCCCACGGCTTCATAAAAGGGAGGTTCCGCTGACAAGCACATCCAACAAGGTTCAGTGGTGAAATTTGTTGTAGCATTAAGCACATCATAAGATAATTGAACAAGGGCCAAAAGAGGATTAGGGTTAGACGTGATCGGCTGTAAGAAGGCTGAAGCAATATCAGGGTTAGGACCTATAGGGGGAGACTGTGGTAAAGTGATGTGTCGCTGGAGGTAAAAAACGTTGCCATAATCATATCCCCCTGAATCATAAATTCTGCCACCCCACGAGGCACCTTTGTCCCAAATATGAGAAGATTTTCCGGCAGCTGTAAAGGTGATGGTGACAGGATTACAACGAGTGTGACGGGATATCCCTGAGCTGAAATCGCACTTCCGGTGAGGGTTGGTGCGTTTGATGGAAACAAGGTCCCCCGTGGATGGTGGTGACCAGTAAATGTAACCGGTAGAGACGCAGGACCATGCCTTACAGAATGTATCAGCAACCCCCCCGCATTGATAAGAACGATCAGGTGTAAGAGAGTGACCAGGACAAAAATACAAATAACACTGGTACACATAAGAGGGATACGGTTGAGGGGGTCTTGGATTGGATTGCAAGAAACCTACTTTGTAAGCAGTTTGCCCATGTAGCATTTCAGCAAAGTCAAATTGCAAAGAAGGAAAGTACTCTGAAATGCGAGATGTATTGCAAGTTTTGTTGAGAGTTTGACCCCAGGCGTCTGTCACTGTCCAGCAAATTTTATACGGTCGATGGCGATTCACAGGTTGGAGGGTACGTCGGTGTCGTTGAAGAGAAGGACGAGTTGGCGGGAGCAGGTGCACCGTAAGAAAGGTTTCATAAGGTAACTTCGGGAGGCGTAAATGACAGTCATAGGATGCATAGTCTTTGGCAGTAACATTGAGCAAAACTAGGAATGTTTCACTGGTAGAAGAGAGAACGAGATGATTCTGAGACGGACGAATGGCCTTATCTCCAATTTGCCACGTCCAATAGGCGGGATGCCTGATAGGGTGCCGCTGTTTGCAAGCTAAAACAGTCCTGTTTCCTTCTGGAATATAGAGACGGCATATCGGAACGCGGATGTAAGCATTCAAGCGGTCAAGAAGGTTAAAGCAATTTTTTGGGTTTCCTTCAAAGAAGGCAGAGTCAATTAGGGCAGAAGCTGGAGGTGTTGGTGTAAAGTCCAAGAATTTTTTATCAAGTGGAGGGGACGGGGAATCAACTGAGCCAGGTGGAAGGAGTTGAGCCCCCTCTACCATGATGCCCAATGATCCCCATATTCCCCTTAAAGTTTGGCAATGACACGCATAAAGTCCAGCATGTTTTTGACTTGGAAGAGGGATGTAGACCTGAGATGAGTTCACAGAAGAATTGAGGGTGACCATGGCAGTGTGTAACAGGATGAAGGAACGAGGGAATCTCGGCCGAGGAAGGGAGCGGGATCGTTGAGTGGCAGAGGACCAGGAATAAACTGGAACAACCCGATGAGGCAGGATGGCATATTTCCATATACAGGCAATCGGACTGGAGCAAGGAGGATGACAGCAATGGAAATGATAAATTCCCTTGGTGGTGGTTTGATGAGCTTCTGGTAACTGGATCCACTGTAGAAAAACAGGAGAGAGAGAGGGGGAAGCCACAGAGGGGGTGGAAAAAAGAAAAAAGTAATGCACGAAAGGAATAAAGCCTTGCAAGTGGTAGTAGCCAATTGTGGAGGGTTGTACATTTATTTGAAAAAAGATATAGGAAATGCTGTAGAGACTTGAAGGGAAAATAGGTTGTTTATTAAGAGGAGCAAAAATAACAGTTGGAGATGCTCTAAAGGTAGAGCATGCATAGAGAGGGAAGTATATTATCGGTAGGAAGAGGATCAGGAGGGGCCCCATGATAGGGTCTCACACAGCGGGCTGGTACCCACAGAACTTTATCTGACAGTTGTACCGCAGCGTACCCTTTACCCCAGGTTATAAGTGAGACAGGACCCTTCCACTTTGGGTCAGGCAGCTGTCTGTAATAGACAAGAGGGAGGGGAGAAGGAAGTGAAGTTTTAGCAAAATGTCTGGAAGCTGCCGTAGAGGGCAGTGAGCGAGTTAAGTTTAGAAAATTAAGTGTGTACAAGCAAGTATTTAGAATATTTTGAAACACTGGGAGGCGAGGCGGGCCATGGCCTTTTACACCTTTATTAAATCTGTCAAGAGCTGTTTTAAGGGTGGAGTTGGCACGTTCCACCAGGGCTTGGCCCTGACTATTGTAAGGTATCCCAAATTTATGGACAATAGACCAGTTGTGGCAGAATTCAGCAAAAGAAGTACTGGTATAAGCTGAACCATTGTCTGTTTTCAAGATTTTTGGGCATCCCAGTGTAACAAATGTCCGAATGCAATGATTCTTTACATGACCTGCAGTTTCCCCTCTTTGCGCAGTTGCCATAATGAAACCTGAAAATGTATCCACGGAAACATGCAAATATTTCCATGGGGCGAAGAGGGAGTACTGAGTGACATCCATCTGCCATGTGTCACATGCTTCAGTACCACGCGGGTTTACTCCTTCGGGTAAACCTTTAGCCTGAAGGCTACAGGTGGGGCATTGCTGTATGATAGCCTGTGCCTCGGCTTTTGAGATGCCAAATTGTTTTGCCAAAGATTTTGCATTTTGATGGAAATAGTCATGACTTTCTCCTGCTGTTAGGACAGGGCGAGCAGGGGCCTTTATGACAATGGGCAAGATTTTACAGGCCTCATCTGCCATATGATTGCCTTCAGATAGAAAACCAGGCAAGTGTTGATGACTTCGGATATGTGCCACAAATAGCGAATGCGTGCGTTTCTGCAGCAATTCCTGTAGCTGGAGGAAAAAGGTTAACAAGGAAGGGGAAGCATTGGGAGAAAAATAGGCATCATATGCATGAGTAGCAACATAACAAACGTATTGGCTATCCGTTATAATGTTAACAGGTTGTTGTTGAAATTTTTGCAAAGCTAAAATAAAAGCAGCCAGTTCTGCCTGTTGAGCAGTGGTGACTTGCGTAGTAAGGAGTTTTTTCCATTCAGTTCCTTCCTTCCATGTGCAGGCGCCTTGTACAGCAGAGCCATCGGTGAACACAGTGAGAGAGTGTGGTATAGGTTGAAAAACAATGGGAGAGGAAAAGAACATAGGAATGATTTTTAAGAGCTGAATTCGCCGATCGGGTGGCAGATGGCACGAAACTTGGCCCACCCATGATTCTAAAGCAGCTTGTAATTGATCAGACTGCTGGAACATTTGTTCCCATTGTTGAGATTTGCATTGGACATACAAAGTAACTATATCTATTCCCATAAGATGACGGGCCCTGCTGCGGCCTTTGAAAATAAGTTCAGCCATCTGTGCAGTTTGAGTAAAAATGACAGCACGAGGAGAGTTTTGCAAATGTAACCATTCTAAAATAAGAAGTGTTTTGTTAGCAGTTACTTGTAGTAATGCAGCCGTCATGAGAAGCGGAGTGTGAAAAAGTGCTAAGTGTAAAGGTTCATTAATAGTTGCTCTATCCACCCATTGGTGTTGTGAAAATGAATTAACTTTATCTAGAGCTGAAAGTTGATCATCAGTGAGGGTAATGAGATCTGAAGGGTGTTTGTGGCCTACTAACGCTTGAAAGAGTGGAGTGAGTATACTAGTGTGAAGGCCTAAGTAAGGCCTAGCCCAATTAATAGTTCCAAGTATTTGTTGTAGCTGTACTAATGTGGTAGGATTGGGAATTGTCATATGTGGCATGACAGGTGCAGCAGCGGAGGAAAGAACCTTGTGTCCTAGATAGTTAAAAGGATAGTGAAGCTGTACCTTACTGGGAGCAATATGCAACCCTGCTATCAGAAGACATTGTTGTAAAAAAGGGAAACTCTCTTTTAGTTGAGCAGACGATAGAGGTGCTGCTACAAGTATATCATCCATATAATGATATACTAAGTGAGATGGAAATTTAAGGCGATAAGGCTGAAGAGCTTTGTCTACAAAATACTGACACATTGTGGGAGAATTGAGCATGCCCTGCGGCAGCACTTTCCATTGATACCTAGTAGTAGGGCGACTGTTGTTGTATTCAGGGATTGTAAAAGCAAACAAACATCGATCCTTTGCTGTCAATGGTATACAAAAGAAACAATCTTTTAAATCAATTACCATAAGGGAAAAAGATGACGGAATGAGATTAGGATTGGGTAGTCCACATTGGAGCGCCCCCATAGGAAGGATGACATTATTCACGGCTCTAAGATCCTGAAGGAGGCGCCATTTGCCACTCTTCTTTTTGATGACAAAGACAGGGGTGTTATAAGGGCTGTTACTAGGTTCCAAATGCCCTGCGAGCAATTGTTCCTGTACTAGATGTTGAAGAGCTTGGCGCTTTTCTGAGGTCATAGGCCATTGATCGACCCATACCGGGGTAGTAGTTTTCAAAGTAAGAGATAGAGGGATGATAGGCATGTGTCTTTAAGGAATTGTAAGAGTCAGTTGAAATTGGGAAAGCAAGTCACGTCCCCAAAGGTTGCAGTGTAGAGGAAGAATATAAGGGCGGATAATAGCTGTAACAGTAGAACAAGAGGAAGTGGCAAAAAGATTGCGTGAGCTGACCTTAGCAGATTGAGTTCCTCCCACACCTTGTACGGAAGACGCCGGCTGAGAGGGCCAGGAGGAAGGCCACTCCTGTGTCCTAATTACTGACACGTCAGCTCCAGTATCAACGAGCCCTTGAAAAGAAACTCCGTCTAGGAGAACTTCGAGAGTGGGCTTGGCCGTTGAGATGGGCTGTTGAAGAGCATAAAAAGAGGGAGATTCAGAAGAAGGAAGAAAGATGAAGGTAGCAACCACCGTTCCCTTTTTTAAAGAAAAAATTCGATCTCCAGTAGCTGCGAGGCCCAGAACGTGGAGGGAGGTTGTGTCAGAGAAAAGAAAGGGTGCAGCTACTACCCCTTCCATGATGAGCGTAGAGTTGGGGATCAGGAGGGCAGGAGTGCCAGGGGGGAAGGCAGAGGGAATAGTGATAGCCAGAGGAAGAGTAAAGGAAGAACCAGGATCATCATAAACAAAATCTTCCGTGAGGGCAGCAGGAAAAGCATAAGAATGAGATGTACTGAGAGCAGCCTTTGGAGCGGGGCTAGCTGCGGGCCCCGTCTCTAGTTTTCCGCCGGCTGATATGGAGGAGGGGCTGAACGACACTGAGAAGCCCAGTGAAAACCCTTACGACAGCGAGGGCAAACAGTTTTTGGTTTAGCTTGAGGAGGGGCACCTTTGTTTTGACCTTGAATACGAGGGGCTGCTCCCCCACCTGGAGCACGGCATTGATTTTTAAAGTGACCAGGTTTCCTGCAATTGAAACAGTTACCATTGCGTGTCACAACATACGCTTCTGGTGTGGAGGAGGTGGTGGAGGGTTGTGCAGTAATAATGGCAGCAGCAAGGGCAGACATTTTATGAGTGGTAGTGCCTACCACTCGACAGTTTTCAAGCATTTCAGCCAAGGTGACACCTGGTTTGTTAGCAATGGGCTTAAGAATAGATTTACAATCTTCATTAGCATTTTGATATGCCAATTTAAGCATGATTTCATTGCGAGCTGCTGCATTGGAAAGTTGTCGTTCAAGGGCTAACTGTAAGCGACTGATGAAAGCAGAATAAGACTCGGTGGGGCCCTGACTAATATTTAGGAAATTTTGACCCGCGCCGGTGGATTCATCATCCACTTGATTTAGGGCTTGCATGGCAGCCTCTTGAATTAAAGGAAAGGCACGGCGTGGTGTATTTTGCTGTTGAATAATTGTGGATCTAGGACCGGTGCCCATCATGTCATCACGTGTGACATTAGGGGGCAGATTCCCTGCATGAATAATTTTATCAATTTGTTTTTGATATTCAGATTGCCAAATCACATATTGTGCTGGTGTTAAAAGCATATTGAAAAGCATTTTCCAATCATAGATTAGCATATAAGTATCGTTAGAAGTCAAAGAATTGAGTAAACCCTTGGTGTATGGTGATTGGAGGCCATAAGTTTTTACAGCTTGTTTTAACTCCTTCAGAATTTTCATAGGGATATTAGAGTGAGGCTGGACACCCATTCCTGGGATGTGTGTGATAGGATATGCTTCAAGAGCAAGGTCATCAAGAACAGATTCATAAACATAAGAAGGGGAGGAAAAGGTCTCAGTTAGGGTGGAAAGAGGAAGAGGTGACGAGGAGGAAGAAGAGGGGGGAGGAGGACAGGTCGGAGTGGAGGGCTGATGTTCTTCTGTGTGACATGCAGTAGCATAATCCGGTGGAGAGGAAACATGAGCCACAGTAGGATCTGGTTTTTTAGCCTCAGGGTTAGAAACAGGAGTTTCAGGGTCATTAGGGAGAAGAAGAGTAAGTGCAGTCATAAGGCTCTGCCAGGTTTGGAGAATGGTAATAGGAGCCCTAGGTTCTTTGTAAAGGTATTTCCCTATTTTTGTCCATGTGGATAATTTAAGTGACCCACCTTCCGGGTAGGCTGGACAATGTTCTTTGAGGTAAAGAAGAAAGAGGATTACCTCTTTTCTAGTTACACCGTGTACAGTTAAACCTCGATCTTTCTGAATCGTATTAGCCCTTTTCACTAAAATATTAAGCTCCTCCCTATGCGCTGAGGAAGTCTTGGAATGTGGGGTGCCCATTACTTACGATTGCAGTGCCTTTGCCAGGTGCGTAGTAACGAGAGTGAAAAGAAAGCTGCCGTAGACACGGCCGGCTCCGTGGATCCCGGACGAGCCCCCAGTTGTCGCGCTCCGGTTGGAGGACTCTCGAGTTGGGTCCGGAGTGCGCTGCCCGGGAGTAGTCGCCTAGGGGTTGTCTTCAGAGGGACCCTCACAAGGGTGAAGAGGCAAAACATGACACGTCACATGCAGAGTGAATGCAAGGTGGCGAAGCACACACTGCACGGGTGGAGGTGATCTCTCTGACTCCGACCCCGTCAGCTATGCAGCGACGCCTTTTATTGAGCAAAAAGCAGAAATAAGGAAATGCAAGCATTATACCTTATAAGGTGATATATAATTGTTTTTTGTGTTATGTGTGGACGTGTCTTTTGTTCTGCGCAAGCGTCAGGGACTTTCCAAGCCTATTTTGTCATACAGCACGATCGGCTCGTGGACAGTTCTATTGAGCAATTTTAGGAGTTATTAAATGCATGTTTTACTAATGTGCTTGGTGTGATCTTTCATAAGTGAAACATAATGAAATAGGTATGGCTCAAGGAGCCATAACACACACTTCCTCCTTCCCTTACAAAAGATCCTGTGCTCTGGCAAAACTCCCATGCTCTCCAGACTTTTGGTCTTTCTGCAGTTAGGAAATGTACAGAGGAAGCAAGATCCAGTTGTGTTTAGGAGAAGGGCCCTCTCACAGACATGCAAGCATACGCATATTTCCCATGCTTTAAATTTAGAATTTAGAAGTATTCAGCTTCCTTCCAAGCAGACTTTGAGCTCAACACTCAAAACCCTTTAAAAATCTTTGTTCTAAATGGCCAAGGTCCAGGAAAACTCACTCACAGACTCAATGGGTCTGTTTGCTGGCAAAGGAATCTTACCTGGGCCTGGTACATTGGTTAGGTTAGCTTGGAGTCACTTCATGGTTGTTAATATGATTGTAGGAATTTAACACCCACACCTCTCCTAGAAAAATTGAAATATCTAGGAAACATTAAAAAGGCAGAATATTTCATCTAAAAAGAGTAGAAACTCAGAAGCAGAAACTCACCTCAGAAGTAGATGCTTACCTTTGTTAATGGGTGGGCTATTAAGGCCTGGGCCAGAATACTTCACATAACAAAGTTCTCCAGGTAAGATCTTGGGGAGATGCCATGATCCCAGAGATTACAAGAGAATCTCCCAAAAACCAGCAGCAGAAGAGGGAGATCATACAGATTGGAACCACAGACGTGGCAGCCCAGCAGCTTAAAGAAGAAGGAAGGAAGCAAAGAGTGGAAAACAGCAAATTGAGTAGTGGAAAGGTGAACTTAGAGAAGATTTCCAGAATACTGATTTCTACTACAAAGGGAAAATGAAAATTGAAAGTCCAAACCAAACAGTGCAGCGAAGCAGCAGAAATATCAGAAGGAGTACTAACTATAGAAATGGCAGTAATTTGTGCTGATTAATGGAGCGCTGAAAACGGAGGAGCTGAAGGGTGAGACAACATCATTTACTTTTACTTTGGGAATTGAAAAGGGCATTGTATAACTATATATTTTGGCAATTGACGTTTGAGAATTGTGGGAAGAAAGAGAAAGTGACAATGAGTGTCCAAGTGAGGCAGAGAAACCGGAAGAACAGCTGAGAGTAAAAACTTGAAAAGAGAACAATTGACACTTCAAAAAATTTAAGGAAAGGATTGAGGAAAGAAACGTTATAATTAGAATATTTGTCTGATAACTGTGATAAAGAAAGAAGGAAGA
The DNA here is from genome assembly GCA_033807585.1 of Hydrophis major. Classification (NCBI taxonomy): domain Eukaryota; kingdom Metazoa; phylum Chordata; class Lepidosauria; order Squamata; family Elapidae; genus Hydrophis; species Hydrophis major. The sequence goes on from CM066329.1 coordinate 157,857,672, forward strand.
AATAAGATAACTAAGATTTATAAGCGGAACTAGGACTGTGTGGAGAAAAAGAATAAAGGAGCAAGAAGAAGAATCCAAAATAGAAAGGTTAAACAAAATGTGGAAATGACTGTGCAAATTTAAAGGGGACATTTTGAACTCAAACTAAGAACTGTAATAAGGTATTTATCAAAAAAAGAAGAAGAAGAAGATCCATTGACATCATTCAACTGGTCAATCATAGATGTAGCTAAATAATATTGGTAAAACATAATCTTAATAGATATATATGTGTTAGAATATTGAGTTAAGAATACTGGTTAATATTTTCTGAATAACTGGACAATTGTATAAATATGTGAACTCAGACCTTCAAATAATAATCATATAGTAAGAAATTGAGGTATTTTTATTCCGAGGTACACATATAACTAAGAACTTTAAAGAAATAGATTAATTGATATTTATATATAGATAAGAATTTAATTACTTTAATGAATTGGTTGCTTTAAATTAATTAATTAAGTATATAAGACTGTTGATTTGTGAGTAAATATATCTGTATTTGATTAATATTAAATTCTCTTAAGTATTGTAATAGTTGAATAAGTTCAATAAGAAAAAATAGAAATAAGAGTTGATTGTGATTTTCCATAATACAATTTTGGTAATTAATAATATAATAATATATATATTAATATTACTATTGAACTGAAAAGGAGAGGAAAATAGTTCTCTACTAGGGATAGTTGATGGTAGATTGGAAAGTGCTGCTACAGATAGTTAAATGGCAACAACATCAATTACAAATGTAAAATCAGGAAAGAAAACTACAACAATGATGTCTTCACCTATGGGGCAGAGATCTATAGATGCAATGCTACTGGCAGAAAAAACTAGTTCAGCTCAAAGCCTGCAGACAGTACAGGCAATGCTTACTATGATGCAGGAAATGATGGCAAAAACCTACAAATTGATAGTGAGAAACCATGAAGATATGAAACAGAGATGAGAACTGAAATAGGACAAGTGAAAAATGAAATACAAAATTTGAATAGTAAGATTGGAAAGATGCAGGAAAAGGTGATAAAAATGAACAGAAATTAAATTTAGTAGAAGCAAGAACGGAGGTGGTGGAGAAGAAATTAGAGGATTTAGAACAAAATTGGAAAGTGCTCTACTGCGAACTCTGGGATTCAATGGTACACATGGAATTAGAGAAGGCATCATTTCATCTTAGGTTCCAAAATGTGGTGAAAGGAAGATTTACGTGCAATTATGACGAATTTGATAGCAGCGGCTTTACAGAAACCCAAACTGGAAATTGAAAATGATGTAGACGAGGTCTACAGAGTATATACACACTATGCAAGGAGACATAGACTACCCCAAGAGGTTCATATTCGATTTGTGAGGAAAATAACACGAGACCTGTTCTATAGTAAGACCAGAGATGAACCACTTGTATACAAAGATCATGAAGTGGTTACACTGAAACAAATACCTAGGAGAGTCAGAGAGCAGAGAAGGGGCTTCCAATTTTTATCAACTGAGCTTGTTAGATATAGTATTCTATTTGGGGGCTCACCCCAGAGGGGCTTTTAGTTTAGTGGCAGGACAAAAAAATACAAAATTGATACAATTGAAAAAGCACAGGAATTTCATGAACGACACCTAGGACCCAAGAAAGAACAAGAAAGTAGAGACGACCTAAATACAAGAGGCCAAGAGGAACAACTCTCTGGAGAAAAAGAATCTGATTCACACTCTGAACCCCAAAATCTTAGAGAAAAAGGGGAAGGCAACAGACTAAGAAAAAGAGAGCCTAGAACAAGAAATGAAATGAGAAATGCCTCACACAGTCAGTGGCACTGATAGAGAAATCAATTTATTTTCAGTAAATATCAATGGTTTAAATCTATCATCAAAAAGAAAACAGATATTTGAGAAACTTAAAAAACAAAATGCTGACATAACTTGTATCCAAGAAGTCCATATTCCAGACAATCAAGCAGACCTCTTAAAGAATATAAATTTGGGTAAAATGTATTCAGCACTTGAAAACAAAAAAAAGGGGGGTTATTGTAGTATATGCAAAGGATTGGTTGCAACATAAACAAATATACAAAGATCAAGAAGGGAGAATGCTCTATAGAAATAAATGTAAATCAGAAAAAGATGTTATTAGTCACAATATATGACCCGAATACAAACCAAAAAGACTTTTAGAATAGGTTTCACCATAAAATAATAGAATTTGAGTATGCTAATGTATGCATTGTAGGAGACTATAATGCAGTCCCAAACAAATATAAAGATTATAGAACTCCCCCCCACCCCCCAAAAAGGAAAGGAAAATACTCCCTTCATCTTTTAATAATATGGTAAGAGAACTTAACCTGAAAGATGTGTGGAGAGAATTAAATCCGAATAAAAAACACTATACTATTTTTTGAATCCCCACCACTCCTGGTCCAGAATAGATGAGATATGGATGGACCCTGGCTTAATGGAGAATATTGAAAGGATCGAGATTTTGCCAAATCTATGGCCTGACCATAATCCCATTCAAATTAAATGGAAAGGAAAGAGAAAAATTGTAAGATGGACATTTAACAATACCATATTAAGAGATGAAGAATATATTGAAATAATCAAGAAAGAATTGAACATATTTTTTGAAATAAACAAAAGAGAACATACTTCTCTGCAGAATCTTTGGGATATGGCCAAAGCCTATGTGAGAGGTCTAACTATTGCTTATAGTATTAAAAAGAATAAAGAAAAAAGACAGCAACAAAACATATGGAGGGAGAAACTGAAAGATTTGGAAATAAGTAGACAAAAGGACCCAAACAATTCAAACATTAAGAAAGAAATTGATCTGGTAAAACATAAAATAAATTTAAATGTACAGGAAGATTTGGTCAGAAAAATTAAATTAGCAAAAAAAATTTTTTTTTGAAAACGCAAATAAGCCAGGGAGGTGGTTAGCCCATAAAATTAAAAAAGAACAAGAAAAGAGAATGATCGTAGCTCTCCAAGATCAGGAAGGGAAATTATGCATGCAGACCCAAGAAAAGAAAGAAATTGCCAAGGAGTTTTTTTATGAAATTGTATAAACAGGAAGAAATACCAGAAGAATCCATTGATCAATATTTGAATGAAAAGAACTTCCCCGAAATTACTGATGAAGAGAAACAAAATTTGAATAATAAAATATCTATAGAAGAAATTAGGAGGGCAATTGGAACACAAAAAAGCAAATGGCCCAGATGGAATTCCTTCGGAATTCTATAAGGAATTCCAAGAAACAATAGAGGAGATATTGGTGGACTTGTACAATGAAGTCCTGGAGAATGCTAACATGCCTAAATCATGGTTGGAAGCATATATTACCCTTATTTATAAAGAACAATCAGACCCACAAAAAATTCAAAACTATAGACCAATATCACTTTTAAATGTAGATTACAAAATAATGGCTACAATATTGGAGGAAAGATTAAAGAGAGTATTAAGTAGAATTATCCACACTGATCAGAATGGCTTCCTCCCCCATAGGCAAATAAAAACAAATACAAGAACCATTATGGATATAGTAGAATATTATGAAGTACACTCAGCCAAGACAATGCAATTGATATTTTTAGACGCCCAGAAGGCTTTTGACAACCTGAATTGGAACTTCCTTATTAAACAACTGATAGGCATGAAATTTGGTGAAAATTGTATAGGATTTATTAAGACAATTTAGAACATGAAAACCGCAAAACTATTAATAAATGGGGAAAATACAGACACTGTTATGAACTAATAAATGCACTTAAATAAAGTTTTATTAAAGCTTAAAGAAAAAGCAGGGTTCTAATCCTGCACTTCTGATTGGCCGATAATAGCGATATCGGATTGGTCCATTCTGGAGAATCTAATTGGCTGTTAACGAACCACTCTCATTGGTTCAAGGGTTTAATACTTCCATATTCTCATTGGTTAATAGGTCAGCAGGCTGCCCTATAAAAGGGCTGCTGCTGCCCCCGGTTTTGGCTCTGTTCACGATGGTTAATAAAGAGTTGAAGTTCACTGTTCACTGCCTCGTCTCCGTTCCTCCGTTCCTTCCGTCATCCGGTTCCAGATGTTTCTGGAGATCAACAACTTGAAGGATGCCACTATGGGAAAAAAGCGAGCAGTGTTCCTGACCCATTGTGGGCCTGCCATCTTTAAGATGGCCAAGGCACTAGCGAAACCGGCTGAGGTGAAAACCATGGCTTGGGACGTCCTCAAGCCCCTTCTACGGGCCCACTATGCACCCGCCGTACCAACACTTGTCCGAAGACATGAATTTTACCAGAAGAACCAGCAGAAAGGAGAGAGCGTTGCAGATTTCATCGCGGATCTCTGGAAACTGGGAGGCCTCTGTGGGTTTATAGATCTCGAAGAAGCTCTAAGAGACCGAATAATTCTGGGATTAGATGACTAGACAGTACAGAGCAAGATCATGGCAAAAGGGGACATCAACCTTGCTGATGTCATTAAGGACGCTACTGCAGCAGAAGCAACCAGGAAGTCAGCCGCCTGAATGCGCCGCACCAATGTACCGCTCCGTCAACTCACTAGCAATACCTCACCTCACCTAGAGAGGCACACAACAGCGACCCACCACGAGGACCTCAAATTGCCATCAGAAAGTGAGGAGGAGGAGGTCAACCGGCTCCGGTCTGAATGTGACCAATGCCAGCAACGGAATCAAAAACTAGCCCGCTAAGATCAGAGGACAACAACAATGACAGAATTAGCGGCACCGAGTCATCCAGTGAGATTGCAGAACCGCCGGTACCAGATATGTCCAAAAACGTCCCACCGGTTCCTGTCTGCAGCCCAGAACTTAACAGATACCATAAAGATAAATAAGGGAGTAAGACAAGGCTGCCCCCTAGCTCCTCTACTGTATATATTGGCAGAAGAGACTCCCTTAGCACAAATTAGGCAAAATCAAGAGATTAGAGGACTAAAAATTAAAAAAGAGGAATATAAACTCCAGGCATTCACCAATGATATGGCATTTATATTAGAAGAACCCTTAGAAACGAGCCCTATACTACTAAGAGAAATAGAAGAATATGGAAAGGTGGCAGGGTTAAAAATTAACAAAGAAAAAACAAAAGTGTTAACAAAAAGCTACAAAGGAGCAGAAGGAAGAACCAGCAAATAAATTAGGTATGCAGGTGGTAAATAAAATAAAATACTTAGGGATCTGGTTGACTGCTAGATGTTCATCGATTAAAAAAAGATAACTATGATAACTTAAAAACGCAAATAGTTAAAGATTTAGGTAATTGGGCCAAATTGCAGTTATCGCTATTGGGACATATTTCAACAATAAAAATGAATATTTTGCCAAAACAGTTATTCCTATGTCAGACAGTGCCAGTCAAGTTGGAAAAGATTTTTTTTGTAGAATTAAACAAATGTATATCTAAATTTATACGGCAGAGGAAAAAACCCAGAGTGAAATATAAATTATTACAGGATGCCAAGAAAAAAGGAGGACTTGGCCTTCCAGATTTTGAATTATATTATGATGCTGCTATACTAAACTGGCTTAAGGATTGCGTTAAATTAGAAAATAGAAGGTTATTAGTATTAGAAGGTTTTGATCTCCAACTTGGCTAGCACGCCTTCATGTGGGATGGAAAATCTAAACAACATTCATATTTCCAAAGGAACCATGTAAGAAATGTGTTGTTCAATATCTGGGGGAAAATTAAAAAAAAAAAAACACTACCCAAAGGTTCCATTGTGGCTATCTACATTGGAAGCAGTCACTTAATCTATTGGATTATGAAAATATTGTCAGGTATAAAGATTTACAATATGATACTGGAGACCTTAAAAATAGGAACTAAATACAAATTCAAAGAAAGGAGACAGCATGGGACTTCCGGTTTGCGTGGCTTCGGGGCAGCAGGAATTCACGACAGCTCGCGATTCCTGCTGTGCTAGCCGTCGAGGTACCCCCGATTCAGATGGGTCAGGGGGATATGGCTGCCCTGTAGGGACAGCTGAAGAGAGAGGGGAGTCGGATAGGGAGGTGGGGGTATCGCAGACCCCCCCCTTCTCCAGGAAAACCCCTTTTTCCCAAGGCGGTGGAGCGGCGGTCAGCAATGGCCGCCACGAAGAAGCCAGCAACCGGGTAAGAACTGTGCTGGAGGAAGTGTGAAGAGTGAAAGTTCTGTCTGAGCTGGGTCAAGTAACACCTTTTAAATTGCCTGGAATTGAGCTGCTTGAATTGCTGGAGGATACATTGTATCCCTAAGAAGAGCGAAAAGCGGCGGAGAAGCTATTAAAGGGATTTTTTTTTTTTTTACTCTCCCACCCCACGGAAAAAGCAGAAATATTTGGATATATTAGACATTGAAAGTGGATTGCTTTGAAAGCTGAAGCTAAGAGACAAAGGGATTTTTGGACATTGAAAAATTTAAGAAATTGGAAAATCTCTGCTGGAGGTATGGTTTTTTGATTATTTAAAATTGTCATTGCAAGTGGGAAGGGAGAAAAAAAATTGGAGCAGAAGCTGAAAAAGGAGGAGATTGTCTAGAACGTCTTTGTGGATCCCAAAAGAAGATATATCGTAATAGGACCTCTTTGATTAAAAATTAATTCAGAAAGAGAAAGAGAAGAAGGAAGAAAAGTATTAACTTTTGGAACTTTTTTTTTAATTGCTTTTGATTGTCTTTGATTAAAAATACTTGTGGTTGTTTTGGAAAAAGTTTCCCTTTTTATAATGGCATCGTCTGTGGATGAACTAGAGATTGAATATCAAAAATATAAAAAAGAAGATACTTTGGGCGCTTTGTTTCAATTCTTAGAAATGGCGTTATGTTCTTTTGAAAAGTTGATTACGCAGCAGAAGGACTGGGACAAGGAAGAAGAGGAAGAAGAAGCCATCTTTGATGAACAATGGGTCCCTTCCGGAGAGGAGGAGAAAAAGGATAAGAAAAAGGGGATTTTAAGAATTATAAAAACAACCAAAAGAGAGAAAAATGAGCGAAAAGATGGAGGCAAGGTTAGAAAGCAAAGGAAAAGGAGCAAGAAAAGCGAAGAGAAAAAGCAAAGGGGTAGAAAGGGTAAGGAGAAGAATAAGCAAGAGAGAAAGGGGGGGAGGAGAAGCCTTAATGGGGGGAAGCAAGACTTAAAGAAAAAAAGTTTATTTAGAGACAATGGGTGAATTTAATTTAGATTAAAAGAGGGATTCTGGAGGGTATATAAGAGTGTGTTTTTATATGTATATTTAGAATATAAAATTTATTATGTAATTTTAGAATCTTTTAAACAGAATCCCAAGAAAGATTGCTATATGTAGTATTTCTAAGTTAGGGTAATAAATTATAGATGTTACTCCAATTGGTGTACAGGAGAAGTATAGTAAAAGAAAAAAAAAGATGAATGGATAATTGGAAATAGAACAGACAAAGAATGTTGTTGAAAATGGTAATAAGATATGGAAGGATATATATGTTTTTTTTTTTTTTGGATTTTGTATATTGATAAAAGGCAATAAAATTTTAATTAATAAATAATTTGGATGGAAAAGAGAAGTAGGGACAAGATATGAAGTTAATATTATATGAAATATTGATATTATAATCTGGAAATGTTATGCCTTATTGGTCTTTTTTTATTATTTTTTCTTAGAAAAGAATTTATAAGCTGCTATGCCTTGATTCTTTGTGCATTGTTTTTATAAAACTGATAAAAATGGTTTTTATATATATATATATAAAAGAAAATGGTAATAAGATATGGAAGGAGATATGGGTTGAATATGATGTTTGAATTTGTGTCTGTGTAAAGAGTTTTAACCCGGGAACAGACAACCTTCAGAAAAGATCTTTTAGTTTTGTTTATGTTTTGTGTTTGTATGTTTGTGTATTGTGGTTATGGTAAAACTAACAAAATTTGTTTTTTATAAAAAAAAAAAAAGAAAAAAGAATCAATAAAACCTTGGAGGAATGTTAGACGAGAATAATTTAAACAAGCCAGAAAGAAAAGAATATGATGACTATAAAATGGATAAATATGGAAGAGAAATGAAATTGAATAGGAGTAAAGAGAAATAATGAGAAATTTGCTGAAAGATATTTGTGTGTCCATATGGAGATGGGATAAATTGGAATTATGCTGTATAAAAATAATGTTTTGTTTGACTTGTAAGGATTTACAATGTTAAGAGGTTTTATGTGTTTATGTATTTAATGGTTAATGATGTGTTGTTTTATCTTTAAAATTAATAAAAATTTGTTTCAAAAAAAAAGAAAGGAGACAGCATGGTTGCCCTTTGCACAAATACAAACCCATTATAAAAAAGATAGAGAACAATTTGGCTTTAATATGATCCCACAAGAATTAAATAAAATATGGCTTGGAGAGGAAAAGAAAAAAAATAGTAAGACATATAAATATCTTTTGGATTACAAATTAAAAGAAGAAATAGTCACAGAATCTATGATAATTTGGGCTAAAAACATGGGTCATAGTATTGAATTAGTTAAGTGGGAACACATTTGGCAAACAAATTACAAATTAACTATGTCAGTCTCGTATAAAGAAAACTGGCACTTACCTCCCGCGAGACTGGCTAAGATGTTCCCCAACCTACCACCCAACTGTTGGAAATGTAACTACGCACAAGGAACATATTTTCACATGTGGTGGACTTGCCCATGTGCTCAGAAGTTTTGGAAAAATATTAGAAATTGGATTTTAAACATAACAAAACAAAATTTAAAACTTGAACCCGAAACCTTTCTGCTAAGTACGATAGATTTAAACATGGAGAAAAAATATCAACATTTAATTTTGCATATAATAACTGTGGCTAGAATAACCTACACACAAAACTGGAAACTGTCTTCCATTCCTTCAGAGGATATGGTAATTTAAAAAATACATGAATGCATTAAGATGGATAACCGAACCAAACTGTTAAAAAACAAACAAGATAGTGACTATTATGAAATATGGAACATTTGGTATGATTCGTTAAAGAAAAGGTAATATTTGATATTTGGATAAGTTATGGAAATGACAGAAGATGTGCATTTAATTATAAACTATATAGAGAAATTAAAACATTAAAAGAATGAAGGTGTTATTGTAACAAGGCAGATCACATCATTGCTCAATATACACTGTAAATATATATAAATGTGTTTTCTTAAGTTTTCGCGGGTACTTACATGTCTGGCATTCAGCTTTGTTCGGGTATTTTCCCACGTGGTGCTTTTAAAGTTGTAGCAACGTTTCAGCAGAATCTCATCTGCCATCATCAGGCTTCTGTACAACTTTAAAAGCACCACGTGGGAAAATACCCGAACAAAGCTGAATGCCAGATATGAGATTCTGCTGAAACGTTGCTACAACTTTAAAAGCACCACGTGGGAAAATACCCCAACAAAGCTGAATGCCAGATATATATATATATATTTTAACTGCTCCTAGGGGTGTGACTTGATTGGCTGGGGGCTTGGCTGTGTTCTGATTGGATGGGGAGGTGTTCTCATTGGTTGGGGGTTTGGCTGTGTTCTGATTGGTCAATCAAGCCCCCACCTGAACAGAACACGCCTCCAGCCAATCAGAACACAGCCAACCCCCCAACCAATCAGAACACAGCCAAACCCCCAACCAATGAGAACACCCCCCCCCATCCAATCAGAACACAGCCAAGCCCCCAGCCAATCAAGTCACACCCCCAGGAGCAGTTAAAAGGAAGAAGCAGCTGCAAGCTCACATCACTCTGAGAACTATTGCTGTGTCAGAATGGTTTTTTCTTCCTCTTGATTGGTTGAAAGTCTTGGTCTGTGTTTATTGTTGTTGGAGTTTGCTGTGTTCTGCTACTAATATCTTCTGTCTTTTTTTTGGGGGGGGTTGTATCTTGATTGGCTGGCAACATTGTGTTACTTTATTGGAGGCCTTTAGTGCAGCTTGGCTTCGGGAAAATGGACAGCTATCATTAGTTAGGAAGCTGGGTTTCATCTGGGTGCCTGGTTGGGGTGTGTTTGAGCTGGAGGTATCAGGGGGGATCTGTTTGTGCCCAGGTGTTTGCCTGGCTTGTGGTGTGGAGATTTTTTTGTTTGTGAGTGCAGGCTTCCAAATGATTGACAGCCTGGTGGAATCATCTCTTCTGTTCATGCTTTCTGGGTTTTTTTCAATCTCTATGGCTTCTCTGATGATTCTGTGGCTGGGATTTTCTATGGTGGCTAGGGTTTTGGTGCCATTGAAGTTTATGACCTGTTGCTTCCATGTGTTGGACGAGTGAGGAAGTGTGTTCCAGCTTTTTGACTGCATTTTTGTGTTCATCCAGGCGGGTGCTTATTCTTCTATTGGTCTGTCCAATGTATGTGGCCGGGCATGATGCACAGGGGACTTCATATATGCCTTGGTTTTCCAGGTCAATTTTGTCTTTGGGGTTCCTGAGGATGGCTGCTATTTTTCTGTCTGTTTTGAAGGCAGTCTTGATGTGGTGTCTGTATAGAATCTTACTAATTTTGTCTGTAGTGCCTCTTATGTAGGGCAGGACAGCTGTTCCATGGGTCTGTTCATCTTCTGGGTCTCTATTATGTCTCAGTGTGTTTTTGTGGATCAAGTTGGTGATTTTGCTTTTGTGGAAGCCGTTGGCTGTCAATATTTTAGTCAGGGTGCATAGTTCAGTCTTAATGTGTGTCTTGTCTGCCAGGCGTTTGGTTCTAGTAATTAGTGTTTTAGCCACGGAGTTTATCTGTGCTGGGTGGTGGTGGGATTGGGCGTTGAGGTAGCGGTTGGTGTGTGTTTTCTTCTGGTATATGGTGTGTCCTAGTGTGCCATCTGTTTTCTTTTAGATTAGTACATTTAGGAATGGTAGTTGTTTGTTTGTTTCTGTTTCCATGGTGAACTTGATTTTGGGGTGTGCGCTGTTTAGGTGTGTTAGGAAGTTGTTTAGGTTTTCTTGTCCATAGGGCCAAATCACGAATGTGTCATCGATATATCTTAACCATAGTTTGGGTTTGAGTATGGCATTAGCCAGGGCTCTGGATTCGAATTCTTCCATGAACAGGTTTGCAATGACAGGTGACAGTGGTGATCCCATGGGGGCTCCTTCAATTTGTTTGTATCTTTGTCCTTTGTATATGAAATATGTGTTGGTTAAGCAGTGTTCTGTTAGTTCCATGAGGTGTTTAGCTGGTTGGTATTTATTTTTGATGATTTCGAGGGTCTCTTTTATCGGGACTTGAGTGAATAGTGAAACCACATCAAAACTTACAAGCAGATCTTCTTGCTCCACGTGTAGATCTTTGATCATTTCTAAGAAGTGGTATGAGTTTTGTACATGAGAAGCTGCTGTTTCAGCATGGGGCTGTAGCTCTTTTGCTAGGTGTTTAGCCAGTTTTTGTAGTGGTGCTCCTCTGGAGCTGACTATGGGTCTGAGAGGTATGCCTTCTTTGTGTATTTTTGGGAGGCCGTATAGTTTGGGGCATCTGGAAGATTTCTCTCTGGGTATGATCGTGTGTTGGATCTCTTTGCTTATGTGGCTGGTTATAATTTTCTTCTTGGTTAATTTTTCTAGATATGTGGTTGGGTCTGTGTTTATGGGTTTGTATGTGGAGTCTTGGAGTAGGTCTGTCAATTTAGTTTCATAGTCTTTTCTGTCCATTACTACAGTGGCATTCCGTTTATCTGCTCGGAGGATGATTATGCTGCTGTCTCTTTTCAGGGTTTGTAGCGCTTTAATTTCATTTTGCTGTAAGTTGCTTTTGGGTGGTTTGCTTGTGCATGGAATGTTGGTAACTTGGTGTCTTATTTTATCAGCTTCAACTGTATTTAATTTAGTTAGGCTGGATTCTACTGCACATATGATGGATTCTGTGGGGATTTTTTGGGGTGCTGTAGCATAATTGAATCCTTTGGTGAGGACTTCTGTTTCTGTTTTGGAGAGTTCTCTGTTGGAAACATTGTACACTAATTGTTTTAGGTGTTGTTGTGAGTTGTTGGGGGTTTTCTTGTCATGTTCTAATTTCTTTAATTTTTTCAAGAGCTTTTCCTGTTTGTAAATGTTTGCAGATTCAGCTTTCCAAGTTGTAAGTTGTTTTATCTTGTCCCAAAGTAGAGGGTGGATTTTGCTGCTCAATTCCAGGTGTAGTGCTAGCAAATCTTTGTTTAACTGATCTAATTGGAATCTCTTACTGTGGAGCTCGTTCCTTAGTAGAGCCATTTCAGTTCTTTTCAGGATACGTTTAGTGGCTGCTGTGCTTTGAGGAAATGTAAATTTGAAGCAGGTTGGTGTAGTATTGTTGTCTCTGCAGCTGCGTAGGAATTGGAGGTCACATAGTATTACTGCTCTTTTAATTTCCAGTTTCTCGTAGGTTTTGATCTGGTTGTTTATTCCCTCCCCGTAGAGGTTTGATATTTGTTTTCTTAAGTTTTCGCGGGTACTTACATGTCTGGCATTCAGCTTTGTTCAGGTATTTTTCCACATCATAATAGTGGTGCTTTTAAAGTTGTAGCAACGTTTCAGCAGAATCTCATCTGCCATCATCAGGCTTCTGTATGGTGTTCGTCTGTGAGTCAGACTTTTACAGTGGTTTCAGATTTAAATTTGGGGCAGCCTATTGCTGTGTCAGAATGGTTTTTTCTTCCTCCTGATTGGTTGAGAGTCTTGGTCTGTGTTTATAAACACAGACCAGGACTCTTAACCAATCAGAAGGAAGAAAAAACCATTCTGACACAGCAATAGGCTGCCCCAAATTTAAATCTGAAACCACTGTAAAAGTGTGACCCATAGACAAACACCATACAGAAGCCTGATGATGGCAGATGAGATTCTGCTGAAACGTTGCTACAACTTTAAAAGCACCACTATTATGACGTGGGAAAATACCCGAACAAAGCTGAATGCCAGACATGTAAGTACCCGCGAAAACTTAAGAATATATATATATATATATATATATATATATATATATATATATATATATATATATATATATGGATCTTTGGTTATTCGGGTTTTCTCCCGCGTAAGATTGGAAGTATCTAGGCAACGTTTCGATGAAGTCTCATTCATCATCTTCAGGCTTGGTCTTCAGCTCTGTGCTTCTCAGAGTGATGTGAGCTTGCAGCTGCTTCTTCCTTTTAACTGCTCCTGGGGGTGTGACTTGATTGGCGTGTCCTGTTCAGGTGGGGGCTTGATTGAACATGCCTCCAGCCAATCAGAACACAGCCAACCCCCCAACCAATCAGAACACAGCCAAACCCCCAACCAATGAGAACACCCCCCCATCCAATCAGAACACAGCCAAGCCCCCAGCCAATCAAGTCACACCCCCAGGAGCAGTTAAAAGGAAGAAGCAACTGCAAGCTCACATCACTCTGAGAAGCACAGAGCTGAAGACCAAGCCTGAAGATGATGAATGAGACTTCATCGAAACGTTGCCTAGATACTTCCAATCTTACGCGGGAGAAAACCCGAATAACCAAAGATCCACATACAAGTACCCGCGAGAACCTCAGAAAACAAATATATATATATATATATTTGTTTGTTTTCTTAAGTTTTCACAGGTACTTACATGTATGGCATTCAGCTTAGTTCGGGTATTTTTCCACACCATAATAGTGGTGCTTTTAAAGTTGTAGCAACGTTTCAGCAGAATCTCATCTGCCATCATCAGGCTTCTGTATGGTGTTCGTCTGTGAGTCAGACTTTTACAGTGGTTTCAGATTTAAATTTGGGGCAGCCTATTGCTGTGTCAGAATGGTTTTTTCTTCCTCCTGATTGGTTGAGAGTCTTGGTCTGTGTTTATAAACACAGACCAGGACTCTCAACCAATCAGAAGGAAGAAAAAACCATTCTGACACAGCAATAGGCTGCCCCAAATTTAAATCTGAAACCACTGTAAAAGTGTGACCCATAGACAAACACCATATAGAAGCCTGATGATGGCAGATGAGATTCTGCTGAAACGTTGCTACAACTTTAAAAGCACCACTATTATGACATGGGAAAATACCCGAACAAAGCTGAATGCCAGACATGTAAGTACCCGCGAAAACTTAAGTTTTCCCAGGTACTTACATGTATGGCATTCAGCTTAGCTTGGATATTTTCCCACGTCATAATAGTGGTGCTTTTAAAGTTGTAGCTACGTTTCAGCAGAATCTCATCTGCCATCATAAGGCTTCTGTATAGTGTTCATCTGTGAGTCAGACTTTTACAGTGGTTTCAGATTTAAATTTGGGGCAGCCTATTGCTGTGGCAGAATGTTTTTTTCTTCCTCCTGATTGGTTGGGAGTCTTGGTCTGTGTTTATTGGTCTTGGAGTTTGCTGTGTTCTGCTTGATTGGTGTTTCTGATATCTTCTGTCTGTTTTTTGGCTCTTTTTGTATCTTGATTGGCTGGCAGCATTGTGTTACTTTATTGGAGGCCTTTAGTGCAGCTTGGCTTCGGATATATTTATATATTTATAAATATTAAAAATAAATATTTTATATTTATTTATTATTTATAATAATTTATTATTTATTAATAATAAATATTTATATATTTCTTATTATAAATATTTTATATAATATTATATATTATAAATAAATATTTATATATATATAAATATTATATATTTATATTTATATTTTTATATATATAAATAAATATTTATATATATATAAATATTATATATTATATATTTATATCTATATCTATATCTATATCTATATCTATATCTATATCTATATCTATATCTATATCTATCTATCTATCTATCTATCTATCTATCTATCTATCTATCTATATCTATCTATCTATCTATCTATCTATCTATCTATCTATCTATATATATATATATATATATATATATATATATATATATATATATATATATATATATATCCGAAGCCAAGCTGCACTAAAGGCCTCCAATAAAGTAACACAATGCTGCCAGCCAATCAAGATACAAAAAGAGCCAAAAAACAGATAGAAGATATCAGAAAAACCAATCAAGCAGAACACAGCAAACTCCAAGACCAATAAACACAGACCAAGACTCCCAACCAAACAGGAGGAAGAAAAAAACATTCTGGCACAGCAATAGGCTGCCCCAAATTTAAATCTGAAACCACTGTAAAAGTCTGACTCACAGATGAACTCTATACAGAAGCCTGATGATGGCAGATGAGATTTTGTTGAAACGTTGCTACAACTTTAAAAGCACCACTACTATGATGTGGGAAAATACCCGAACAAAGCTGAATGCCATACATGTAAGTACCCGCGAAAACTTAAGAATATATACCGTATATACTCGAGTATAAGCCGAGTTCTTCAGCACATTTTTTGTGCTGAAAAAAACCCCCTCGGCTTATGCTCGAGTCAGATTCCCCTCTGAAAAAAAAATGGTGCGGAGCTCTGAAGCTGGGCAGCCGCTTCCCTGCTTCCGTGTTTCCTTTGCAACTTTTAAGCATGGGGGTAATCGGAAGCAGAAAAGTTCTTGCTTGAGGATATATTGTTTTTTCTTTTTTTCACTGTTTTTTTGGGGGGGAAGACCCACCGCCATGTGAGAATGCTCAGACACGAAATCTATCTAACCGAAAATAAGTGTGTGTGTGTGGGGGGGGTATTTTAACAGAGGGAAGATGAAGGGAGAAGGCAAATGCGACAGAAGATCCTTCAGGGGAAACTGAGGGGGAGACTCACCCTTGGTCCAGATGAGCCCCCTTCCCCTTTCTCTAGGCTGAGAAAACAACGCGAGTCGAGGTTGCTTCGGCTCCACTCAGCTTCATTTCCTCAGCTCCAGCTGCTTTCAGTCCACTCTGGAGGAGGGGGAGGAGGGGGGAGGAGGAGGGGGAGGCAGCTCGCGTTGTTTTCTGAGCTCTAGGCTGAGAAAGCAACGTGAGCCGAGGTCGCTCCACTCAGCTTCATTTCCTCAGCTCCAGCTGCTTTCAGTCCACTCAGGAGGAGGGGGAGGAGGAGGGGGAGGCAGCTCGCGTTGTTTTCTGAGCTCTAGGCTGAGAAAGCAACGCGAGCCGAGGTCGCTCCACTCAGCTTCATTTCCTCAGCTCCAGCTGCTTTCAGTCCACTCGCGAGGAGGGGGAGGAGGAGGTGGTGGTGGCAGCTCGCGTTGTTTTCTGATAGTGAGATCATTTCCCAAATTAATTGATTCACTAACCCAAAAGAAGAAGATGTTGATGACAGTGGGAGGCAGGAGTCACTCTCTCCCTTGCAAGAAAAAAGCAAGAGCCGCTCTTATGATCTCTCCCTCTCTCTCTTTCTCCCCGTAATACAGTAAAGCCCTTTCCAGCACGTGCGCGCGATCCGCCCCCGCCGCTTTTTACCTTGCAAATGAAAAAACCCTGGGGTTTTACATTTGCAAGGTGCAAAGGGGCGGGGGCGGATTGCGCGCGCCTGCTGGAAAGGGCTTGACTTTATGGGGGGGGGAGAGAGAGAGAGAATATCATAAGAACGGCTCTTGGTTTTTTTCTTGCAAGGGAGAGAGTGACTCCTGCCTACCACTGTCATCGTCATCATCTTTTGGGTTAGTGAATCAATCAAACCTTTCATGATAGTGAGATCATTTCCCAAATTCTTAAATCAGGGAAGAAATCAGAAACAAACCTTTGGGCTGAGAATAAGCCTGTTCCTATGATGCCATTTTTGTTCACTTCAGTGTGAAAAGTGTGAAAAAACACACTTCTTTTTCTTCATCTTCTTGTTCCCTATTTACTGGTCTCTTTCAAAGAGGAAATTGTGAATATCAAACTTATTCTCAACTGTCCTAGTGAAAGTTTTTATTGGTATCTATTTTTATTTTTGAAATTTACCAGTAGCTGCTGCATTTCCCACCCTCGACTTATACTCGAGTCAATAAGTTTTCCCAGTTTTTTGTGGTAAAATTAGGTGCCTCGGCTTATATTCTGATTGACTTATACTCGAGTATATACGATATATATATATATATCTTTGGTTATTCGGGTTTTCTCCTGCGTAAGATTGGAAGTATCTTGGCAATGTTTCGATGAAGTCTCATTCATCATCTTCAGGCTTGGTCTTCAGCTCTGTGCTTCTCAGAGTGATGTGAGCTTGCAGCTGCTTCTTCCTTTTAACTGCTCCTGGGGGTGTGACTTGATTGGCTGGGGGCTTGGCTGTGTTCTGATTGGATGGGGGGGTGTTCTCATTGGTTGGGGGTTTGGCTGTGTTCTGATTGGTTGGGGGGTTGGCTGTGTTCTGATTAGCTGGAGGCGTGTTCTGTTCAGGTGGGGGCTTGATTGTGCTCAGGTTAGTCTTAGTTGCTGGAAGGTTTGAGCTGGTGAGCTGTGATCTTGCTGTTTGGCTTTGAGTTCGTGATCATGCTGCATCTTCATGGTGGGGGTCAGTTCACTTCATTCACACAGCCAAGCCCCCATCCAATCAAGTCACACCCCCAGGAGCAGTTAAAAGGAAGAAGCAGCTGCAAGCTCACATCACTCTGAGAAGCACAGAGCTGAAGACCAAGCCTGAAGATGATGAATGAGACTTCATCAAAATGTTGCCTAGATACTTCCAATCTTATGCGGGAGAAAACCCGAATAACCAAAGATCCACATACAAGTACTCGCGAGAACCTCAGAAAATATATATATATATATATATATATATATATATATATATATATATATATATATATATATATGGATCTTTGGTTGTTCGGGTTTTCTCCCACGTAAGATTGGAAGTATCTAGGCAACGTTTCGATGAAGTCTCATTCATCATCTTCAGGCTTGGTCTTCAGCTCTATGCTTCTCAGAGTGATGTGAGCTTGCAGCTGCTTCTTCCTTTTAACTGCTAGTGGGTGTGTGACTTGATTGGCTGGGGGCTTGGCTGTGTTCTGATTGGGTGGGGGTGTGTTCTCATTGGTTGGGGGTTTGGCTGTGTTCTGATTGGTTGGGGGTTTGGCTGTGTTCTGATTGGTTGGGGGGTTGGCTGTGTTCTGATTGGCTGGAGGCGTGTTCTGTTCAGGTGGGGGCTTGATTGTGCTCAGGTTAGTCTTAGTTGCTGGAGGGTTTGAGCTGGTGAGCTGTGATCTTGCTGTTTGGCTTCGAGTTCATGGTCATGCTGCATCTTCATGGTGGGGGTCAGTTCGCTTCATGTATGGCTCAGAGGGGTTTAAAGTGGGTAGTGATGCAGCTGCAGTGCGGCTTCTGGTCTGTGGTCGTGTTTCATCTTCTGTGTGGGTGTGAGTCTGCTTTCTACATGGAAGTGTGGTGGTGACATCTTGTGTGGCTATCAGGGGTGTGGGTCTGATGTAATTCTTCATGTTAGATACTCATCTGTTCATGAGGGCGGGTTTCCAAATGGCTGGTAGGCGGGAGGTATCATCTCGTTTATTCATGCTGTGTGGGTGTTTTTCTATCTCTATGGCTTCTCTGATGATTCTGCTGCTGAAGTGTTTGGTTTTGGCGATAGTTCTGGTATTTTTAGAGTCAATCGTATGTCCTGTGGCTTTGAGGTGTTGCACCAGGGAAGAGGTCGGTTCTTCCTTTTTGATTGAGTTCTTATGTTCTTCAATGCGTGCACCTTTTCTTCTGTTAGTTTGTCCAATGTATGTGTTGGGGCAGGCAGTGCAAGGGATTTCGTTTACTCCTTGATTTTCTAACTCGATTTTGTCCTTAGGGTTTCTTAGGATGGTGGATATCTTTCTGTTTGTGCAGAATGCTGTCTTAATGTTGTGGTTTTGGAGGATCTTGCTGATTTTGTTTGTAGTGCCTTTTATATATGGGAGGAGGGCTTTTCCATTCTCTTGTTCTCTGTCTTGGATTTTGGCTGGGGTTTCTTTTTGGATTAGGTGGGTAATCTTCTTTCTTTGGAATCCATTGGCTGTTGGTACGTTGGTGAGAGTGTGTAGTTCGGTCTCTAGGTGTTGTTCGTTGGCTAAGCATTTTATTCTGGAGATGAGTGTCTCGGCTACGGAATTGATCTGTGCTAGGTGGTGGTGTGAGAGTGCGTGTAGATAGCGGTTTGTATGTGTTTTCTTCTGGTAGATGGTGTGTCCTAGGGAGCCATTGGATTTTTTGTATACCAAGACATCTAGAAAGGGAAGTTGGTTGTTAGCTTCTGTTTCCATGGTGAATTGTATTTTGGGGGGTTGGCTGTTGAGGTGTGTGAGGAAGTTGTTCAGTTTTTCTTTCCCGTGTGGCCAGATTATGAAGGTGTCATCTACGTATCTGAGCCAGAGTTTGGGTTTGTGATCATATTTTTCTAGAGCTTGTGTTTCAATGTTTCTAGAGCTTGTGTTCCATGTAGAGGTTAGCGATGACAAGTGAGAGGGGTGATCCCATCGGTGCTCCTTCTATTTGTTTGTATTTTTGTCCATTGTAGGTGAAGTATGTATTGGATAGGCAGTGGTTGGTCAGATCTAGGATGTGCTTGGGGGGGGGGGGGAGGTTGTATTTGTTTTGGATGGCTGTCAAGGCTTCTTTTATTGGCACTTGGGTGAAGAGGGATATGACATCGAAGCTCACTAGTAGGTTGCTGCGTTGTAAGTTTTGTTTCTTTATGATCTCAATGAACTGGAATGAGTTTCTTACATGTGAGTTGATGGATTCTGCATAGGTCTGTAGTTGTTTGGCAAGAAATTTGGCTAGGTTTTGTAGAGGTGAGCCTATGGAGCTGACTATTGGTCTAAGTGGGGTTCCTTCTTTGTGTATCTTGGGGAGACCATAAAGCTTAGGGCATCTGGATGATTTCTTTCTGGGTATGATTTTGATGGGCTGTAGGTATGAAATTTAACAGTGAAAATGTCAAACTGCTTCCAGTGAAAATGGTCAACTAAAAGAACATGCCTAGGGAAAAATGCCTGAAGGGTTTTTCCCTGGATTGTAGCTTTTTCAAGTTAGGAATAGAAAGAACCAGCATTCCTTTAGTTTATATGACTCCCCTGGGTTAGGGAAAATCCTGGAATCATGCCACCAGATCCTCCAATACAGGTCTGCAAGTAGCTTTGGGAAGTATTATCCCAATTTGAAGATCTGTGGCATTTGGGAGGTTTCTTCAATGTTAAAAAAAAAAAACAAGAAACTGCTAAGGCAAGCTGAAATAAGGAAGTATGGAGTATCTTTTTTAAAAATGATGGAGAAATATAAGGGCAGCAAGTTGTGATTCCAGTCTATTATTTATAGTCATTTGTAGCTTGGTCTGCTTTGCTGTAGGTGGTTAAACCTTTCTGATTTTTATTATTTCTGATTGGGCAGCAATTCTTCAGTGCTTTACAAAAAGCTACTCTTTGACTAAAGAGGAAGTTAAGAAGATGGAGGAACAAACTATTAGAGATGTATTTGGAAAATCTTTAAATAAAATCCAACAATTTATAGACCAGCTACTCTCCAAGGATGTCAAATTACTTTAAAGATGCAAATATGTGTAGAAAGTTACCAAATCACCAAGTCAATTTCATAAGTAGCTGACAATGTAGAAGAATAAATTGAAATTTTGGAATATAAACCTGACATCAATTTTATTATGATAGTTTATAAATATAAACCTCCCTACACAATTGAAATAATTGCAAAAAAAATAAATAAATCTGAAACTTTCAAAAGAACAATTATAGGACTTTTTCTTCATGGACACTAACAAGGCTGAGAAATTCCCAAGAAAAAGATAAGTTTATAACTATTTGATAAACATTCCAAAGAAGAAAAAGATTCTATTTTATGAAGATAAACTGGAAGGAGTGACTTAAGTTTAATGAGTCAATTGGCGTTAAGATTCCTTTATATATAATGCTTAAATAATTCTTGAAGCTCATAAAATATATTTGTATAAAGTGTATTTGAAAGTATCTATGTTAAGAGAAATTTAAAGAAAAGGATGTATTAGCTTAAAGAAAAGTTTAGAGTTTTAAAAAGGATGTATACAACAAGAAAGTTTTTATTTTATTAAAATAACTTGGAATGATTTAAATTTAATGAGTTGACTGGAGTTAGTTGAAACGTTATTCATCTAACTGAAAGTGAACTTTAAAAGGGGAAGTTAAAAAGATGTATTAGAATTTTTTGATCTTATAAATGTTTTTAAAGAAAAGTTTAGTGTTCTAAAAGATGAAAAAAAAAATACTTGTTTTCCTTTAAGGTTAAACAATCTGAAAGAATACAGTGAATTTTATTCACTGGTAAATGGTGATAGTTTATAAGTATTATTAAGTAAAATATGTATGATAGAATAGAAATATGTATTATTTCCATAGCAAAGAAGAAAAAGCATAAATGGTTAAACTGATTGCTTTATTCATAGAGAAGAATATATTTAATTATGTTTTCTATTTGGAAATCACTTCTGGATTTTGTGCTTGTGATAAAAAATGAAATATTGACTTTGGTTTTGCCAATTAGATAAATTTGTATTTATAGAAATGGCTAGTATATACTAATGTGTAAAAAGTAAAAAGCTGAGGCTATAATGTTATCTTCTACTGTGCTAAAAAGAGTTCGAAGTAAACACTTTTTTTCTTTTTTCCTTATACCCCATATTTTCTTTTTCCCTTTCTTTTTCCTTCCTCCCTATTTTTATTTATTTATTTATTTATCCCTATTTTTATATAAAATTCCTTTATATTTTATACTTGGATAAAACAATAAACGTTGGAGTTTAAAAAAAAAAGGTCAACCATCTTCAAATAGGAAATAAAAATCAAATGCACAATATAGGTTGGGAGGTATTTAGTGTGATAATGGTATTAGTGGAAAATATCTTAGCATAGTAGATTGAAAACATAATGTACATCACTAGTGTGAGTGGCTGCAAAAAGCAAAAAGGCAAATTTTGGGTTACTTCAATCCACATTTATTTTCAAAAGCCCAAGAAGTAATTGTTTCATTTTATTTCTTTTAATCAAACTCCACTTTAAATACTATGCACTGTTCTGGGCATCTACAATAAGACTTAAAAGAAAAAAAAATCCATAGATGGGCAACAAAGTGAAATATTATAAGGGAACTGTGTGTGTTTATTTAAAAAAACTTAGCTGCAAGTCTAGGCAAATTACCACATTTTTAAAAATCACCTGAAAACTGGCAAGGTGGAAGACATTACAATATTGACTGAATCAGCTGTGGATAATTACTGCAACACTGTTGCCAGCCTTCAAAAGTAGTTTCCTTTCTCTTGCATCTTTCAGCTGCCATAGTAACGGGGGAGGAGAAATAATTGGGCTTTGTGGGTGTGGGAAATGTGCTGGAGGTTTTGGAAAATGAACTGCATAACTTGTGGAAAAAACTTTATTGTTCATGTTTATTTGCTTGCTTACTGTGCAACTGCGAGTCTTTATCAAAATTGGCCAAGGTCAATGGCCAGATTTCTGCATCACAACCTGAAGATTCCTCACATGACATTATACACATATTCAATTGGATGGACAGCTTGAACTATTGTGGGTGGAAACGTTGCCATCACTTTGTATGTGTGTTTTCCGTGCGTAATTCCTCAGATCTAGAATTACTTTGATGCTACCACTTGAATTCCAGTAAAAGTTATTTTCTCTATATTAATGGAGTTTGAGTGTCTTTCTTGGATTTTGAGTGGAGCACTACCTGACAACTGTCCTACCATTCTTGTCCCTAGTTCGTCCAGGAGAATATCATATAAAACTCTGATCGAACTTTGAAAGCCAGAATGTTGCATCACCCACCTCCTTGCTCTGTGAAAGGAAATGAACAAGTGTGAGTACAGTATGGAATTATGTTACATTGCCTAAAACCTGACTGAAAAGATCTGGATAATATATCTCATCAAGTACTCTCAATAATTGCATCCCAATTGCCTTAATCATAAAGACCAACACTCATATGATTCCTGCTTTTCTTTTTAACCATTTTATTATAAGTTTCCTGCAATACATTTTATGTTTTTAAATCTATGGGTTTTAAAGAGTATTGAAATTTATCACTTCATTGTTACTTAAAGATGTTTAAGATGTAAATTATTTTAACTATTGCACTCTTTGGGATTTATTAAAATGTTTTATATTAGAGTATATTAAAATAGAGGAAAATAATAATGTGGCCTGTTTGGCTCATTTGGCCTTGAGGTAGCAGTAATATAATAATAAAAGTTTAGAATATGCTGCAGTAGAAACAATCTCTCTCTCTGAACATTTAAGAATATAAACAAAATGGAATATTTTATTATATGAATACTGCTGAGATCAAATTATTTCTGTACCAGCTAATAGATAGAGTCAAGGCTGCCAATTCACTTACTGACTGTTGTACTTGACTAACAAATCAAGAATTGAACAATAGATATGTCATTCCCTTGACACACAGAAGCAATAAACAGACAAATACTGCTTTAAAGCAAATGGATATGCTCAGCCCTGAAATAAGGCAGGGAATCATGCAAATAAGACCTGTGGAAACACGTTAATTTTCAACATAAATGATGGCATTAATTGCCTGCTAACTCTTTTAGGAATGAGTACTAATATTCAAAAAAAAAAAAAATGAGGATGATCAAAAACATCTGAATCACTCATACTTCCTCCAAAAGCTAAACTGTAATTGCCAATTTTCCTATAGTATTCTTAAAGTAAAAAGTAAAGACTGGCGATTACTTCATGGACACATTTGTAGAGATTTCTTGGACACAGTCTTGAATTATCTACTATTGTAACAGCATTCTGAGAACATTGGTATATAGTCAAGTTGGCCACATGGTCATGGAAGGATCTTAGGATAAGATTGGTTCCCTTGGTTAAGAAACAGATATGAGCACCATCCCTAGAGTTGGATACAATTGGAGAGGGGAATTTTTTTACCTTTATCTTTACCTTGTCTGCCTGCCTGCCTGCCTGCCTGCCTGCCTGCCTGCCTGCCTGCCTGCCTGCCTGCCTGCCTGCCTATCTATCTATCTATCTATCTATCTATCTATCTATCTATCTATCTATCTATCTATCTATCTATCTATAAAAAAGAATAGAAAGAATTGGAAGGGACCTTGGGTTGGAAGGGACCTTGTAGGTCATCTAGTCCAATCTCCTGCTCAGCAGGAGACCCTCTACCATTTCTGACAGATGGATACCCAATTCTTCCTGAAAACTTCAGTGATGAAGCACTCAAAACTTCTGAAGACAAGCTGTTGCATTGGTTGATTGTTCTCACTGTCAGAAAAATTCTCATTTCTAGGTTGAATCTCTCCTTGATCAGTTTCCATCCATTACCCATATAGTGTATGGTGTGTGTGATTATTTTTTCCTTTTGGATTCTTTCTTTGATTGAATCCTGTGGGGCAAGGGGCATTTATAGTTGGCAAGACTTGTTATAAATTGAACTGAAATGTGAAAAGGCTATTATGGATGATTGTATACATTCTTATAACATACCAAAGGAGGCAGCTAGGACCCTAGGAAAACCATGGATCACTGCAGGAAGGAGGAAGAGGTGGAGAAAGAGGAACAGGAAGAGGAAGAGAGGATGCCATGCTGGGGTTCTCTTTAGGCTGAGTAAATTTCCACACAAGCCTTCAATTCCAAGTATATTTCTTACCAATGCAAGATCTCTGACTAACAAAATAGATGAATTACGGCTACAGATTTCAAAGACTAAATTCATCAAGAATTGCTGTGTTTTGCTAATCACAGAAACTTGACTTCATTAACTCATTCCAGATGCAGCTGTTGAGCTGGAAGGCTACATAGCTCACCGGCACAACAGGAGTACAGATTCTGGCAAGAGCAAAGGGAAAAGTTTAAGCCTTTATGTGAACAAAAGCTGGTGTATCAATACAAAGACTGTAGACAGCCACTGCTCCATGGATTTAGAGTATATGACTCTTAAATGTAGACCCATATATCTTCCACAGGAAATCAGTGTGGTTTTGATTACTTCAGTCTATATCCCACCTGATGCCAATACTACTGAAAATTACCATAACTTTGGAATTCTTGTATAACATTGTTAGTAATCAGCATAATAAGTATCCTGGTGCTGTGTATATCATAGCAGGGGACTTTCATCAAGCTGATTTAAAAACAGTGCTCCCTAAATTCTATCAGCAAGTTAAGTGTGCTACTAGAGGAACAAACACATTGGACAAAGTATATAAACATCAAACATGGCTATAAGGTTATACAAGTACCACATTTGGGACAATCAGACCATATGTCACTCCTTTTAGCACCAGCATATAGGCTCTGCCTATAATAAAGACAGTTAAATCTTGGCCAGAAGCTGCTTCCCAACAACTTCAGTATTCTTTTGAGAACACAAAGTGGGACATCTTTTACAGTGCCATTAAATCTACACATCCCAATTCATTGCAAATACTTGGAATCTGAATTTCTGATTTTGTTTTTTTCCTGACATGTGTATTCTGGCTGAATTTTCAGTCATTTGTCCCCATAAAGTCAACTATGAATACTGCAGTTCTAAAAAAAATATTCTTTCCATTAACAATAAATAATATTGTTTTCAGCATTTGACTGAAAAAAGGATGATGGAATAATCTCCTTGTACATGAATTATCTTCTCTTCTTCCTCATCTTTGATGTGTTGGGCCAGAAGAGCACATCCCCAGTCATTAGCTGCACCAATTTAATCTATGATTCATATTAGGCATACATAACTATTCCTGATGATATAGAATAGGTAAAGAATGATTATTGTGTATCCCCAAACTGCAAGAAATAGTGTATGAGGACTTCTAAGACTTATGTCTATAATTCATAACCCATGCCATTTCAAAATGGTGTTCCTCAGTTTGAATTCAGTTTAATTTGGGGTGTAATTCTGATTAAAAAGCAGCATATCTGATTACTGGGCCAATTAATAAATCAGAATGTACAGATTGTACCATCTTTTTAATTGCCACAATGTAAAAAAAAAAAAAAATGAGTCTAGAAAGAGTACAGAGAAGAGCATCAGAGACGTTTAGGGGACTGGAAGCTAAAACATGTAAAGAATGATTGCAGGAACTAGATATGTCTAGTTTAATGGGAAAAAAAGATTAGGGGTGACATGATAGCAGTGTTCCAATATGTAATGGGCTGCAACAAGTGGGCAACATATTCTCCAAAGCATCTGAAGGCAGGACAAGAAGCAATGGATGGGAATTAATCAAGGAAAGAAGCAACCTAGAACTAAGGAGAAATTTCCTGACAGTTAGAACAATTAATCAGTGGAACAACTTTTTTCCAGAAGCTGTAGGTACTCCAACACTCGAAGTTTTCAAGAAAAGTTTGTGTTAAGTTTGGAGCATGGGTGCGAATGATGGAGACGAGCCGGTAGAAACAGTGAACTTCAAACTATTTATTTACATATTGTGACAGCTCAGCCCAAGGGCTGCTATAGCCTTCCTTATATAGGCAACTCATTAACTATTCAGCCAATAGCAAACCTGGAGCGGTAGCTCCGTTAACCAATGGGAATGGCCTGTTAATGGCCAATCGGATGCTCCTGAACGGGCCAATCTGATCCTGCCATTAACAGCCAATCAGAAGTGCAGGGCCAGAACCCTGCACTTGACTTCAAGGTCAATGATAACTTTATTGGTATTATTCATTCACAACAGTTTGGACAACCAATCTATTTAAAATGGTGTAGGTTTCCTCCCTGAGCAAAGGACTAGAAGACTTCCAAGGTCCCTTACAACTCTGCTATTCTGTATTCTGTATCTGTATCTCAGTAAAGCAGAAGTGTCAAATTCAAGGCCCGGGAGAGAGATCCGACCCACGGGGTCCTTAGGTCAGCCCTCAGAGCCATTCTGGAAACAAGGAAGAACTGGCCTGTAGTGTCTCTGCATTTCCACTGTCACAGGAGGCCGTCATAGCCAAAAACAAAACTTGGGAGCCCGTTTTCACTGGCAAAGTGCTCTGGCCACCACAAGTGCCCCCAACATGAGTAATGTTGAGCTGGCTGCACACACTTTGGCCACACACACAAACACACAAACACACACACACACGAGGCCAAACACAACCTTATATGGTCCTCAATGAAATCAAGTTTGACACCCCTGCAGTAAAGTTATAAAAATATGCACTTTTTGCAGTATTAATAAATATTAGCCATCTACCTTTAGCTAGTTTTCTTAGTCTATAGCTTTGTAGCAATAAAAGCTGTAGAAAATTAATAGGAGGGAAGATTATCTGTGAGGGCAGGTATAAACTCCCAGATTATTTTTCCTATGCCTCACACTGTGATGATGATGTTATTGTTATTGTTGTTGTTGTTGTTGTTGTTGTTATTGTTGTTGTTGTTGTTGCTGTTGCTGTTGCTGTTGCTGTTGCTGTTGCTGTTGCTATTGTTGAAGGTTCATTAATAGCTCTTATGCATTGTCAACATACATTTTACAGAAGATGGAATATTGAAGGTGTGTTGGAACACAGACCATCTCTCCTGCAAAGAAAATTCGAGACAGATGAGTAATACATAGTTTGGAGGAAAGTATGTAGTTTGAGGATTCTCTATACATGTCCTTTATATATTTAAATAGGAATGCCTCAATCTTACATTTATCTGTTAAAAAGACAGTGACTTCCATGGGATTCACAGGTAAGTGAACACAGATTGTAGACTTAAGTTATCTAAACTATATTGGATTTAAAAGTGCTTAATTTCTTTTGGATTGTAGCCAAGGAAGGTGTCTTCTTGATCTACATTTCATTAAGAATTTCAAATACACGTAGTTTTAAAAAAAGTCCCATGCCAGCAGTAAAGTTAATATTCTGCCAAATGTGCAGTCAATTGTCCTGTCCCCTCTCCCAGTTAAAATCATTCCACTTTTCAAAGAAGAACACAAGAGGAATCACACCTGTGAATTTATATGAAAATTGTGTTGCTTTATTCATACAATGTTTAAGCCATAAGGTTTAGTTTGAGTGTAACATGGAAGGGCAACCTGATGACATAACACTATGTAGAGTTCTTTTTAATGGCCTCTTTGCATTAAATATTGGTTCTGTTTCTCACCATCTTATATTATAAATCCTAAATTAGCCTTAACAAATTTAAAATCTAACAGTTTAAAATGTCATTTAGCAGATTAGGAAACAAAACATTAAATCTTAGTTCTACAGCCTTACCTATGTGTATAGGATAGCTGGATTTGTTTAACATCATCACCCCCTGTAATCTTTGTCCCTGCCCTCAATGCATCTAAACCTATCCAAAAACTGACCACTCATTGTCAAACACACTATCTTAAAACTGCACCATTTCTGCCAGTTCAAGGGCTGCAACAGAAGTTTGCCATAGTTTTTCATGACAAATTGTGAGCTGCATTCCAAAATTGGTCAAGGTCAGGACAAGGTGATCAAATTTTTCTGTTTGTTTTTGTTTCTTAAATAGAAAGAGGACTTTGAACTTGTGGAAGGCTTAAACTATCTACATTGCCTCTTTAAAATCCCAAGTCACTTTCTTTTTGTTTTGTTTTTTTAAGAGCATTTTGACTTCATTTATTTTAAGAATCACAAAAGAGGCACATTTTTGTATTATTGAGACATGTGAATCACATCATTATAATGCAAAAAAGCCACAATTTTTGTCTTAGCTTTATATTAGGCTCAAAACAAGCAATGAAAACTGGCAGAGCTGTCTTAACACATGGGCCTGATGGGCACTTTCCCATGGGCTTCACAACCATAGGCTCTCCATACTACTATCTGTATGTTAACCCTTCAATGCACCTTGTATCATATAAATACAGCAACTATATGGCTTACTGAGTATTATTGTGTTTTTCAAGCCCTGTGTATTGTTCAAGTGTTTATTATGTTGGTTAGTTGTTGCTGCGCAGCATGTTTTTAATGTTTCAACACAGATTTTATTGGAAGTGCCAGTAAAATAAATATATGTTTAATTTTATGGACCATTTACATTTTTATTTCTGTCAGTAGTTATTGTAAGGGCCCCAGTACATTGCTTTGCCTGGGCCCCATAATGCTGTTAAGACAGTCCCGAGCACTGGAAAAATCATAAGCACTAAAAGCAAACCAGGTCAAAAATGGTTAGAAAGTTATTGCTTTCAGCACTATAATAGTGAACTTTCCCTCGCACAAGGTAGATGGTAAGCAAAGTCTGTCTTTAATAATAATTTGATTTTGTTTGATGTAGCATGGAACAATATAAGAATTTTGAGACACATACAGCTGGTCCTTCGTTAATGACCACTCACTCAGCAACTGTTTGAAGTTGTGACAGTGCTGAATGAGTAGTACATAGCACTCCTTCTCCCTCCTGCATCCATGGTGGTCTGTAGCACCTACTCCCCTGTCCATTTTAAGCTTAATGTCATTAATATTTCGATAAAAGGGAACAGTTGTAATTTGGGATTAAACTGTGGACTTATTGTTCTCAAAACTTGGTTTTTCATTAACCAACTATGTAACATTAATATTTCTTTGTAACAAATTTCCATTGTGTTAAAGAAGTCCAATTATAGTATAAGGCAAATACAGGCTTGTAACTTAAATCTTCTTGTTAGATAATTAATGGACAAAATTAAGTTGGGCCAAGCCCTATCCATGCTGATTTGATGATAGGGATCAATTCTATCCCATCAAATTTAGCAACAAAGAAACAAATCAAAATTAAATTCCACTTTACCCAAAAAATATTGAGATATCTGGTTTCTCTCATCATTACCTCTTCTCGCTTTAATTCTTATTTCAACTATCTTTGTATGAGTGCCTAGATGTATTTGTGAGTATATAACAGGATTTAAGCAATATTTTTCCTCTGGGAAAAATCATGTGGTTTTTTTTTCATAGAACAAAAATGAATTAAATTTTTGAGGCTTCAAAAGTTAGTTCTCTGCAAATGAATATCTTAAGTTAATTTATCATTTACAGTGCATACAAAGGCTTTTCCCACAGTATATGAGAGTAATGTAATAAAAACAGCATGCATAATTTTAACCACTTTGATATAACTATGTTAAATTAGGGGGAAAAAAGAAGTCAACTTTCTTCATGATATGCATTGCATAATTAGATGAGGAAAACATTTATTCTGATTACTTCTTAAGTCTGTAAATACACCATTTTTATTCATATTTATAAAAGGAATGCTACTTTCTGAAATAATGGCCTGTCATAATAAATACTAGTAGTATATTAGTTCTAAAAAAAAATCCAATTTTATTTCATCTTCATGTAGTTGAGGGCTTTTGGTTTCATATTGTTGCATAGAAGTTTCTGTTAAACAACACAGAAATTATTATTGCCTTAAATATAGAAGACTTTCAAAATAACACTATAGGATCCATGAACAATTACGCTTCCTGTATTAAGCACCAGGTTTATTCCAAAGACCCATTCTGACTGCAATTGCTTTAATGTTTGCCAGGGGAAAATGTTAAAATATTAATAATCTAGTAACCTATTCCATAACAGTGAGTCACCAGCTTGAACTTTCATTTGTCACACATAGACACAGAGAGAACTAAACTTTAATATAAATACGGAAATGGAAGCAGATACATTATGAACAAAGCAATATCAACTCTAACATTTTATATCGGTGTGAAATTAATGATTATGCCAGTCTTTCAGGATTTTGCTGATTTTTGAAAGCGATGGTGTGAACGTCTTTTCTCTCACTTTGCCATTGTAATATAAAATGTGATGAGAAAAATCCTATTTAGTCTTTTTAGCTGTCTTTCTTTTTAAGATACAGTCTGTGGCCTGCTGAGATATTTATGTATATGAAATTAGTTGCTCTTAATGAAAAGGAATTCAAATTATACATTACCAATTTTATTGTCAAAATGATAGGCAAAGAACATGTTGAAAACTCTAATATTAACATATCTCACCTCGTGTTACATGGATGCTTTTCATATTTATGGAGCAGGATTTCTATGTAAAATATACAACAAAATGGCAACAACAACAACAATATCTATTTTTATACTAGCTGTTATGATAGGAGTCTCTTTTGTTGTGGAAGAACTTGATTATTAATAAATGACCTACACAAGGTTATTCTAGCTTGGAATTTACAACATTAAAAATGTTCTTTTCTGAAAGCCAAATATTTCAGTAGCAATTGGGATGATCCCTCATATATGTGTCAGGGTTCCAAATAATACACCCATGGTGAACAAAACTCTGAGGTAAGTACATTTCTCAAAGAATAATTTTATTTGTATATATCATATTGGCACAGTTATGATAAAAAAACAACTCTGAAGGTTTCCATGGTTTTCACCTAAAAGTAAAAGTTTTTTCCTCCTCCCCAAACAATTAGTAACATGGTCCAATCAAGGCTCTGTCTGGTTGCCTCAAGACATCACTCCACCTTCCTCTGACCAGGTGTGAGAATGTCTTTGGTTCTCAAGAGAAAGTATTTTGTTTTGGCTGCAAATCCCTCCCCATCCCTCAGCTCCAGTGTGGCAAGATGGCTTTGGTCAGGCCAGCTTCAGGGTTGACAATATGATTCTCCAACAAATGCATTCTGTGGTAAATGGAGAATAACACAATAGGCTCAGATGTTTAATAAGGTAGCCAAAATAAGACAATGTAGGACTTCTTTCAATGTAGGACTTCTTTCAATATCATTCTATTTTTAACTTTAGAATCTTAGTGCTTTTTTATCATAGCCATTGGTTTATTTATTTCATATTTAGTTATCTAAGTTGATTTGCTGTCATTGGTTGCACAAGCAGCCACATTATCAGACTGTATTTTGCATTTTTTTTTAAAGAAAATTTTATTAATTTTCTACAAACAGACAAGACAAACAAAACATTAAAACATACACCTCTCATATTTACATACAGTGTGTCAGTTGGTCCATCATTTTTGTGCATTCATTTTGTAGTCCCAGTTACAATTATGTTACATAACAACTCATATTATCAATCCAAACTTATATATCCTATAATCACTAAACAAAAAAAAAAAAAATTTTGACTATACTTTTAATCATTCATGCTTTATGAGCTAACAATACTTTAACCAAATTATTCAACTAATCATATAATCATACCAAATCAATCCTAAAAAAAAAAAAAAACCTTTATAAATATAATATCGATTAACAAAATAATAGCAAAATAACAAGATAAAGATATTTCTTACTATCTAAAATATTCTATTATCGTATTTTATCATCTAGCCATTTATAAAAAAGATCCCAAATTTCATAGAATTGTTTATCCTCTTGCTCTCTGATTTCAAATGTCAATCTACTCATCTCAGCACATTCCAATATTTTCTTAATAATTTCTTCCTGTAATGGTATTTTCTCATTCTTCCAGTTTTTAGCAAATACAATCCTGGCTGCTGTTAATACATTTACAATCAAATATTTCAAATCTTTACTATATATATCAGGTAAAATTCCCAATAAGAAGATCTCTGGTTTCAAGTCTATATGTTTCTTTGTCATTTTTTCCAACCACATGCGAATTATAGTCCAATATTTTCGAGCGTCCTCACAAGTCCACCACATATGGTAATACGAGCCGGGTATCTGATGACATTTCCAGCATTTTTCAGATTTATTCTTGAACATTCTTGCTATTCTTGTCAGAGGAAAGTGCCACCTGTAAAACATCTTTTACAAATTTTCTTTATATGCTGTTGACATTGTCATTTTATAATTTTGAGACCACAATTTCTGCCATTTCTCTAAATCAATCCCATATCCAAAATTCTTCCCCCAAACAATCATAGTTTCTTTGACTTGTTCTTCCTCTAATTTCATTCCCAGTAAATAACCATATAATTTTTTAATCACTTTCTCATCAGTACCCATCAAGACCTTATCTAAATCAGTCTGCTTATCATAAAATCCCTCCGTTTTAGAATCTTCATCATACCTTGAATGTATTTGTGCATATGAAAACCAATTCATCCTTATACCTTGTTCCTCTAAATTTTGGATCGATTTAAGTTCACCCTTTTCATCCAAAAGTTCCCCATATCTAACTGTTTGTTCCTTCTTGTAGATTATAGGATAGGAAAATGCTTCAATGGTCGATAACCAAACTGGAATTTTCAAATAACATTGTCTTTTTATCTTCTCCCAATTTAACCACAAAGACTCCCGTACATAATGTCTTCTAAAATAACCCTGTGTTTTAGTTCCCTTATACCATAAAAAAGCATGCCAACCCAACAGCAAATCATGCCCTTCAAATGTCAACAACCTATGTTTCCTTAATGTTATCCATTCTTTGACCCACATCAAACTTGCAGCTTGATAATACAATTCCCAATTAGGCAAGTCAAAACCTCCTCTAATTCTAGCATCTTGCAAAAGCTTTAGCTTTATTCTTGCTTTTTTACCTTGCCATATAAACTTCAACATGATTTTATTTAAATCTTCAAAATAGTCTTTTCCAAGCCTAATTGGTATTGTTTGAAACAAAAATAAAATTCTAGGTAAAATATTCATCTTAATTGTTGAAATTCTCCCTATTAATGACAATTGCAAGTTTTCCCATTTCTTCAAATCTGTAGTTATCTGTTGTTTAAGTTTAATATAATTATTCTCCTTTAATGTGCTACATCTTGTTGTCAAATATATCCCCAGATACTTAACCTTATTTGTAACTTGAATTTTCAAAAGGTCTGCCAGTTTTTCTCTCTGTCTCAATAGCATATTCTTTGTCAAAATCTTTGTTTTATCTTTATTTATTTTCAAACCAGCCACCTCTCCATATGCCTCTATCCTTTCCAATAACTTTGGAGCTGTTTCTAGCGGGTCTTCCAAAATAAAAGCTAAATCATCAGCAAAAGCTTGTAGCTTAAATTCTTCCTTCTTAATTTTCATTCCTTTTATGCTTTTATCATCCCTAATATTTCTATTCAACACTTCCAAGGTCAACACAAATAACAAAGGAGATAGGGGGCATCCTTGTCTTGTACCTTTCCTTATATTAATAAAATCTGTAAGTTCCCCCTCCATCATTACCCTTGCTGTCTGTTTATTATATATGGCTTCTATTGCTTGAGTAAATTTTTTAGCAAAACCCATCTGCTCCAATAATAATAACATAAATCTCCAGTTCACGTTGTCAAATGCTTTTTGAGCATCTAGGAATATCAAAGCCATTTGCTTTTCAGGATGAGCCTCATAGTATTCCAAAGTGTCCAAGATTACTCTCATATTGTCTCTAATATGTCTCTTTGGCAGAAATCCATTTTGATCTGGGTGAATAAAATTATTTAGATATTTTTTAAGTCTTTCTGCTAAGATTGAAGCAAAGATTTTATAGTCTGCGTTCAATAAAGAAATAGGTCTATAATTCTTAATTTGCAGTGGGTCAGTCTCTTCCTTCGATATAAGTGTAATGTAAGCCTCTGACCATGTTTTGGGTATCATCTTTTTTAACATAACTTCATTCATAACTTCTAACAATTGGATGCTCAATGATTCTTGAAATGTTTTATAGAATTCTGCTGGAAGCCCATCTGGACGCGGTGCTTTCCCATTATTTTGTCTCTTAAATGCTTCATTTAGTTCCATCATTGTTATATTGCTTTCTAGCATTTCTTCAGTCTCTTTAGGTATCTTTGGTAAATTAGCTTCCTGTAAATACTGTTTGACTTTTTCTTCATCAATATTCTCTTGTTTATATAATTGCCCATAAAAATCTCGAATAATTTCTTTTTTCTCCTTATTCCCATAACACTTGGCCTTGTTCATCTATTAACTTCAATATTTTTCTTGATTCCTTCTCTTTTCTCAATTTATATGCTAGCCATCTACCTGGTTTATTTGCATCTTCAAAATAATTCTGTTTAGAGTTTCTAATTTTCTGTGCCAGTTCTTTCTCTATTAATTCCATTTTATGTTTAATTACATCCAGCTTCAATTTAATATCCTTTTTCTGTGGCATTTTCTGTAATTCTTTTTCAAGAATTTTGTACTCATCTTCCAAGGCCTTAAAAGCTTGCCTTTTCCTAATATTCTTTTTTCTTGTATAATCTATTATCAAACCTCTGGCATATGCCTTCATTGTATCCCACACATTTTGCATTGAAGTATCTTCTTTTTTATTTTCTCTGAAGAAAAAAGCCAATTCCTTCTCCATCCATTGTATAAAATCTTTCTCCTTTAAAATAGTATTGTTTAATGTCCATCTCGATCTTTTTTTTTGTCCCTTCCATTTAATTGTCATTGGGCTATGATCTGCCCAAGTACTTGTTTCAATATTTGTTTCTTTAATATTGGATATTAATTCTGTTGAGATCCAAATCATATCTAATCTGGACCATGATAAATGTCTATTTGAGTAAAAAGTATTTTGTTTAGCTTTAACATTTCTTTCTCTCCAAATATCTTTTAAGGTTAATTCATCTGTCATTTTAAAAAAAGACCTTGGGAGAGCCTTTCTATTTTGCTTTGTTGTTGTTGCTATATAGTCCAATTTATTGTCCACAATTCCATTAAAATCTCCCATCATAATTATATTAACATAGTCCAGTCCAATTATTTTCATATGTAGCTTTTTATAAAACTCTTCTTGTTTATCATTCGGAGCATAAATTGCAATCAAGAGTATTTTTATATTATTGTCCATTATTTCTACCATTAATATTCTTCCATCTTCATCCGTGTA
The DNA here is from genome assembly GCA_033807585.1 of Hydrophis major. NCBI lineage: Eukaryota > Metazoa > Chordata > Lepidosauria > Squamata > Elapidae > Hydrophis > Hydrophis major. The sequence continues at coordinate 157,893,219 of CM066329.1, forward strand.
AATCAATTTTGCTGGGATAGCCTCTTTAATGTATAGAACCACTCCTCTTTTCTTACATTGAGTCAAAGAAGTAAATATTTTCCCCAATTTTGGCTGTACTAACAATTGTTCATGTTGTTTTTTAATATGAACTTCTTGTAGACAAATTATATCAAATTTTAATTTCATTAGTTTATGAAAAGTTTTCCTTCTTTTAACAGCTGAATTAAGTCCATTTATATTCATTGTAATCAGTTTTCTTTCTTCCATGATTATGCCTTATATTTAGGTCTAACAGCTCTCGTGGATCTCACTTCACGCTGTTCTTTATTGTCCACCTGTCCACTTACAGCTCCTTTCTCTTTTTCAGTCTCCAGTTGCTCCTCTTGAGACTCAATTAATGAGACCTCTTTCTCTGCCTCCTCTCTTCTTCCTCCAAAAAATTCTGCATGGAAAAGTTCCGCTTTCTCAATTGAATCAATTCTATGTCTCTGCTCTTGCCACGTAAACATTAATCCTTCTGGAATCAGCCATCTATAATTCACTTCGTTTTCCAGTAGCATTTTGGTCAGAAATCGATATTCTCTTCTCATCTCTCTCACTCTTCTGGGTATTTGTTTTAAAACCACAATCTCTTTACCTTTGTATTTCAATGTTTTCTCTCTTACCACTTGTAATATTTGTGTTTTAATGGATTTTTTGGTAAATCTAATATGGACTTCCTTGGGTAATTTATTCCTCATCGCATATCTTGTATAAACTCGATATACCTCATCTATTCCATCCATCATCTTTTCCTCTGTAATTTCCAAAGCATCTGCCAAAATTTCTATCATTAGCGCTACCAAGTGTTCTCCTTTTTCCTCTTCTATATTTTGAAATCTAAGGTAAAATTCTGACCTTTCCATCTCCCACCTCAGCATCCCACCTTTTTCTTGTTCAACCGCTGTTAATCTACTATCAATATTTCCAATCTTCTTCTCTCTTTGTTTTCCTTCTTCCTCAATTTTTTGAAATCTCTCCTCGTACTTAACCATCATTTGTTTAATATTTTCCACTTTTTCATCAGTCTTCTCTATTCTTTGTTCAATATTTTCTGTTCTTTGTTCAATATTTTCTGTTCTTTGTTCAATATTTCCTGTTCTTTGTTCAATGATGTCTGATTTTGTCTTGAGATCTTGGATTCCTTGCATAATCATCTGTAAAGTTACTCTTTCTTGTTCCTTATCTTGCTTCAACATTGTCTGGATTAAACGTTGTCCTCCAGCTGGTGGGGAAGCAGAGGTAGAAGCAAAAATGCCAGTTGATATTGGTTTCCTGCTCATTTCAATGCTTCCAAGGCTTCAAATTCTTCTTAACTTTTAATCCAACTAGTAAAGCAGCCAATTATAATCCAAAATGGAAAACTCCAATAGTGAAAAACATGAAACCAAAGAAGAAATAGCAAAAAAGGAAGAAGAAAGATCTTCAGGTTCTCCTAGACCCTAATCCAATTATGAAATAGTCCACCATAAAAAAAGAAAAAAAATAGAAAGGAGAAAAACAAATCCAAAAATAATAATATTGATTAAGAGCAAAAAAAAAGAAAAACAAAAAGTTCCCAGATTCTTCACACTTTAATCCAGTTGAAAAGTCTCAATAATAATAATAATAATAATAATAATAATAATAATAAAAGAAACAACAACAAAGTGGTCCAAGAACATAGATAGGAAAAGCAAAAAAGTCCCAATAAGAAAGAAATGAAAAATAAAGAAAAAAAAACCCTGAGGCTTTCCCTTTAAAAAAATAAAAAACAAAAATAAAAATATTACTAGAATTGAAATTTTAAAAAAAGGCTAGCGTGTGGGGTATATATAAAGAAAGCACACTGCACTTTATTTATTTATCCAAGGCTCTTGTTATGATTCTCTTCTCCAGCAGCTTCAAAGCCAAACCTCAAGTGTTCTTGATAACAGTCCAGGAAAGCACCTGCAATAATATTTTGCTGTTCTCTCCCTCTATCTTATCACGTTAAAATGTCCTTGAGAAGAGGTCTTTTTACAATTCTCTCCCATTCAAATAAAATACTTTCAAGCCTCTAGTTGGCAGTGTTACAAAGTTTCTTAATGCTCTTCCTCCCCCCCAGCCGGAAAAAAGGAATAATATATACAGAAAAAAAAAAAAGAAAAAATAGCCAAAGGGAGCCTCTATCCTAAAGAAAGTTAAAAAATCAAAGGGAGCATAAATATATATATAATAGAAAATTCAATCCGGTTACCTACAAAGTCACAGTAAAATCTTTCCCAAAAAATATAAAGAAAAGAAAAAAAAACCCCAAGCCTCAATTTGACATCACTTTAAAAAACGCCGCTCAGACAATTTCAGTCAAAAAAAAAATCTCACAGCTTTCTTCTTTATTCCGGATGAACTTTCCAACCTCAGCGAATTTACAACACAAAAGAGTTTTTCTCACCCAGCCGACACACTTTCACTCCAATCACTTTCTTTCCGGAGCTGTCTCGACTTCAGCAGCTATGGAGGCTGCCTCTCCGCCGCCAGCAAAAGGGCTTCTTCCGGATCAAACCAGAGATTTTGCGATATCTCTGCGATCCTGGAACAGTGCCCTTCACAATCACCGTCTCTATGGGACAGTTTAGGTCCGTTAGGACCGACCAGGGGCGAAAATATCGGCTGCGATCTCAGAGCCCCGAGATCGCAGCTGTATCGCTGGAACGAAGCTCCGCCTTCTCCAGACTGTATTTTGCATTTTTATCCACCTATTCAGTCCTTCCTCAAGACACTGGGCTAGGCAGATATTTTCTCACTAGTTCATAATCTTATCTTATAGACCAGTTTGATCTCTGCAGTATTTAGTAAAGTTTCATAGTTACTATTTTTATATTACTATTTAAATATTGATTTAAATCAATTTAAATAAACAATTATGCATAAAAGTCTCTAGTATTATATTATAACAAATTGTTTAAAGAAAGACATCCAAGACAACTTTTAGAAGATTGAGATATTATCATAAATGGTGTGAACTCGTGAAGGTGCAACCTATAATCAACATTGCCTTCTACCAAACCATGATAAAAGACAGAGCAATGTGATATTGCTGTTTTAATGTTGTAATCAACTTTTTCATAGTCTTCATAGCTCAGATACCAGGAACATGTTCAGTGAAATTATGTTATTAGAAATGTGATATTGCTGTTTTAAAGTTGTAATCAACTTTTGCATAGTGTTCATAGCTCAGATACCAGGAACATGTTCAGTGAAATTATGTTATTAGAAAAACATAGCTTCATCTCACAAGACTTTAAAATTAGGTCAGTTTTTAAAATTATGTTGCTAACAGCCTAGATTCTTTTAAAGCTTTTTGGCAATTTTTCCCATGGTATTAATAAGTATATGTAAAGTTTTTGTTTGTTTGTTTCTAGTAGCAGTAGTGGTGATAGCAGTACATGAATACTCTACCCCCACCCACCCCCAGTTTGCCATTTGTGCCTGAATTGTAATTCTTCTTGATAAGGATGATGGAGATAATGAGGATCATGACAAAATGATTATTTAATTGCCATTTCTTCATTACTGTATTTTCTTACATTTGCTGGCAACAGTAACTGGTAACAGCTGAAGTCTTGTTACAAACAATACATAGGGGAAGGGAGAAAATACAACAATAGAAAATGGTGTATCCGCATAAATAAATAAAAGACCATGAACAAATTAACTCCAAGAAAGCATTCTATTTTACATAGAGTACTTAAAGTATAATGCAGTGTAAAACCAATGGTTTGATAGCACAAGCCAATCCATATATCTTCAAAAAATATCCTGTTTATTTGATTGGAGTATATGTACAAAGTCATGGAAACAGAATACCAGCCTTGGACTTGCATTATATCAAAAAGGTACTATAAATATTCAAAAGTTGTATATAGCAATAGCATTTAGACTTCACAGAGCTTTACAGGTCTCTGTAAATGCTAAGAGGTTTACAGCGCCATCATATTGTGCCCAAAAATCTGGGTTCTCGTTTTATTGAGCTTGGAAGAATGGAAAACTGAATCCACCTTTATTCTAAAACATTTATTTTTTCTAACACATTAATCTTTTCAGCTAAATAAAGAAACTGATATTTGTCTTTTAATACAATTCCCATAGTTCATTTTAACTATATATTTAATGTAATGTAATGTAATTGATATTCTCATAATAATCCCATATTTACATGTATCCGAGTTAATTTAACAATAATACTTAGAAAATAATCAAATAGAAAATAAAAAAATAAAAACATCAGTTCCAATCATTCAGTTTTTTACAATCTATATTACTATACCTCTTTATGTATTACCTTGTAGAATCCCCTTTCTTCTTATTAATTTACCCATAATCTCTAGGTCTTCTAGCCATATAGCTTCTTTTCATTTTTTTTTTTTTTTGGCTTTCTATATCCCCTTCTTTTCTAGTCCTTTCCCTTATTCCTCTTTTCCTTTACTTTTTTTTATTTTTTATTTTTCTACTCCATTTCTGACTCCATTTTTTATCCCCCTCCCTCTTTTGAACTTTCTCCTGAATTTTTTTTTTCTGCTGTTTCTTTTTCCTTTCTTTCACTTTCCTAACAATTACCTCTTTAATTGTTCCCTCAGACTTCAGGTTTTAATTTCCATGCCCGCCTCCGATTTTAATGTTTGTTGTGTCATTTGTTCATTAAAGCTGGCTTCTTTTTTAATCAACTCCTCCCCTTCTGGTTCTCCTTGTCTGTCTTTGTTCTCCAATGACGCCATTTCTAGCATTTGCAAAGCAATACTGCACAATTCCACTTTTCTCTTAAGATCAAGGGAAGTACTAATACCACTCTATAAAGCCTTAGTAAGACCACACCTAGAATACTGCATCCAGTTTTGGTCACCACATTATAAAAAAGATGTTGAGACTCTAGAAAAAAAAACAGAGAAGAGCAACCAGGATGATTCTGGAGGCTAAAACATATAGCGAATAGTTGCAGGAACTGGGCTTGGCTAGTCTAGTAAAGAGAAAGACCAGGGGAGACATGATAGTGGTCTTCCAATATTTGAGGGGCTGCCACAGGGAAGAAGGGGTCAAGCTATTTTCTAAACCACCTGAAGGCCAGACAAGGAATAATGGATGGAAACTGAACAAGGACAGATTTAACCTGGAAATAAGGAGAAACTTTTTGACAGTGAGAACAATCAACCAATGGAACAGCTTGCCCTCGGAAGTTGTGGGAGCACTATCACTTGAGACTTTCAAGGAGAGATTGGACTGCCATTTGTCAGAAATGGTGTAGGGTCTCCCACTTGGGCAGGGGGTTGGACTAGATGACCTACAAGTTCCCTTCCAACTCTGATTATCTGTTATCTGTTATCTCTATAAAATTTCCCTTATACATCTTAAGTCTGATTTTATTTCCAGACAGTATTCTGCCATTTTTGTGCACCTCTTTTAATTTTAATTTTTCTTTTACCTTTTTCTACAGTGTTGAAATCCAGTCCAGTTTTCCAGTAGTTATTTTAATCCAGCTTCTAAACATCCACTCTGTTAAATCCTATTTCGAGTTTTCAGGGTCAAAATAGTCAAATGTTCATATATTTTTTTATTGTTAAGTTCCTTCTGTTGAGTTTTAAATTTTCCTCAAAGTCACCTGCTATTCCCAGGGTTCAGGATTCTTTCTTCTTCCTTCATAGTATAGTAATTTCACTTTTCAGGGTTTCTGTCTTACTGTTTCAAAAATCCTCTTACTATCAAGTTCCAATCTTTACAGAACCAAACATTGAAAATTTTCCTTTACTATTAGGTGATGCTCTCTATTATGTCCAAGTTCCACCTTTTCTTTTTCCCTTTCCTTTCCCTTTTAGGGCTTTTAAAATTGAAAAATCCAGTAAATCCAATTATTGTATTTTTTTTTCTTTTTGGCACATTCAAGTTCAGCTGTTAAGTATGCCTATTCAGTGCCAATTGTATAATTTAGTATAATCCAATTTACACAGATGTTTTCCTCTTTCAACTTAATTATTTTACTGTTCAAAGCACTTTCACTTATCTCCTATTTTTTTCCCCACTCCCTCTGATCACCGATTTTCCAATCTTTTTTTAAAGTCTCTTTAAAGTTTTAAATCTGGGTTACCTTGTGTTCAGATATTGCACTTAATTTACCTGGTCACCACACTGTCTGCTTCTTCATCGCTTCTGCACGATCTTTGTCCCAGGTAGCTCTCCTTCTTCAGGGTGGCCATATTTAACCACCATTGCAGCCTGTCTTGGGGGGGGAGTTTACCTAGCCAATGAGAGGAGATGCGGCTTCCCTTGACCTGACAAATGGTCTCCTCGTTCTTCCCCACCCCTTCAAGATGGTTCTAGCCATATTCGGAGCCCGCTAACAGGTACAACACAGATCAAAGCCATGCACATTGTGGTCTTTAGTTTATCCTCGAAAGAAACATAACCGGAAGTCAGGCTGAGTCCACCTTGAAACCAGTCAGGAGTGAATTGCTGGCAGTGAGAAGAGTCAGCCTCCAATACTGAGTACTAACCATGGAGCCACCACAGTGTGTCTGCACATATAATAAAGCATATTTGCTATTTTATGTCTAAGTTTTATCAGTAACAGGATGTAGGAAAACAATTTTTGAAATATTTTAATTTTCTCAGCTAAATATACAAAGACTTATAAATAGAAATAGAACAACTGTAGCAAAAAAAGCAAAAATAGTGTTAAGCCTGGTTTCCCCAACCAGGGTTAGGGAGACAAGCTAAAACAGAATGTGCAGCTTAGTCAGATAGGCACACAGATAAATGAGTGAGCAAAGCTTGTATGTCTATTAACATACAGTAAAAATAACAGATACGCTTGTGCTATCAAAAATATAGTTTATTCCATTATGAGTTCATAGCATAGTCAAAATAACAGTCCAATAGTCATGTATCATTTAGTCAGTCCATTCAGGGATATTCAGTTAGCAAAGTCCGTGTAGAAAATATCCCATGTCAATTCACTTACAAGTCAGTCCTTTGTTTTCTCTCCCGTTCGAGCAATGCAGACTTGTTTCCTTGCAGTAATCAGGGATCATCAAAGCCAGAGAGTGAGTAAGCTGTAGCCTTGCTTCTTTTAAAGTGCTTTCAAACCACTCCCTTAATTACTATCCCACAGTTAAAGTTGCAGACACTTTAACTTACAAACTATGATTACATATTATTATTTACCTAAACCAGTTAGGGTAAAACAATGTTATCCCTAACAAATAGTATCAATAGTGGTTGGTAATTTCAGTGTAATCCTAAAACATTTGGAGCATCACTTCAACTATTTGGATCAGCTTATATTCTGAGACCATATTTAACACCATCAAATGGTAACATCTGTCTATCCTGAGTTCTTGGAAGGACTTGATGATCTATAAAAATACCAAATTTAGTCTAAACACCTGGTTGACCTTAGTCTAAACACCTGGTGATTAACCATATTTTCATTGTTTATTTGGTTGGATTCATTTGAATTGTATGAATAACACACTGATTTTTAAAAAAAATTAATAGCTTTTTCTGCCATTCTACAGTTTTAGATATAATTAAAAGCCATTAGAGACTCCCTGGTTTGTGTATGTGAGAGGGAGAGACAGAGACAGACAGAGAGACAGAGAGAACTTTACAGAACTGCTCCTGTAGTTCTTTTCGATGCTTCTAGGTTAGAATGAGCCAGTTCAGAAAGCATGTTACAAGTAATCAATATTTGTACAAATTTTAATATACTGTATTTTTAAGGTTGCAAGGTCATTATCAATCAGTTGTATTTCCTTGAGCCTGTGTGAAATCAAAAGTGATGTTCCATAAGAATAATAGTCCTATTTTAATTTTTTACTAATTTTATATGTAGATCTAAGTATGCTTCTTTTTTCCAGCTGGCATGCAATTGTTCTTGCTTAAACTGAAACTTCAGGGAAGTTCTGCTATAAAATGTCTGGCTGTCACTTTCATCTATTGCTTTGGTTCAACACAGCTTTTGGAATTAAACAAGAATCCAGTGATCCAGTATTGTGTGGCTCTGCTAAACATATTTCTGACTAAGCAGGCACACTGAGCAATTTAGCAAATCAGATAGAAGCATGAAGTTAGTCTTCATTATATGACTTGATACATAATGGGATAGAAATCATATGGTTAATTATAAGTTTGGACATGCAGTATGCTACTTTCAAAACTTCCATGTTGTGGTTGGAAAATCAATTCACCACAGATTCATTGTTTTCCTCATGCCTATTAACCCAAGTTAATATGCTATGGCATTTATTTGAGCTGCTATTTCAACTTAGCATTTGAAATAATTAAAGATTAAAATCAAGATACAAGGTTAATGTGTTTAAAATCCAAAATCATGTTTTTAAATTGCTACTGACTGGCCCTAAAGCTGAGCAATAAAGATGATCAGGACTGCTAACCTTGCTTTATTTAAATTAAAATTCATTCTAAAGCATTGATCAGAAGATGCAATATTGCAATGCTGTATGTGACTTTGTTTTGTTTTGTTGGGAACCTGACAATGTTCAGAAATGAATCGAGGTCTTTACAAAGAATTTCCTCCCTTCTATTCTTATAAACAGATTGAGGACATTTACAAGTTTTTTTTTAATGCCATGCAAGCTACAAATGTCATGCAAAAGACACGACTCAATTGTAATGCAAACAAGGTCATTCATAAAATAAAGAAATGCTGTCATTATTGCTACAAGGTCTTTTGAAGCTTTATCCTTTAGCAAACAAACATTGAGCATATAGCCAAGGCCATTGTATACATATATGAACAGTGAGAAAGAAATGGACCTGGAAATACAATATTCAACTATTAAGTATTTCTGACATTCACCCAGAAGAGAATTCATTAAAAGTTATACTTTAGAATATATTTTAGGATTTCCATTATTTCATACCTTCTGTTGAAAAAGAAATCTTATGACATTACACATTGTAATCCACAAATCCATCCTTTCCCCATATAGGTGATTTATTATTTATTGATATTTTATCATTTATTATTATAGAATAAAACAGTTCAAACAAATCAGTATAGAAGCAACTTCTTTTTAAAGACCCTAAATTATTTAGCTATTTGTAAACCAGATGAACAGTACTCCCAATGGTACAGAACACGGGTTGATAAGTTATTGTCAACTGCTTAATTGCAAAAGAAACAAACTATTTGGGTGTATGTGTAAAAGAACAGCCTTTTAGGGTGATGTTCAGCTGCAGGTTCACATTAGCCCATTGTAGAGTGGCTTCCATTAAAAAACATTGCCACTATAGAGAAACTATCTCTTGGTAGCCAGTCTCCATGAGATGAGCTTTGATTTAGATGCACTGCTAGCAGCTGGACTCAGTGTTAACCAACTCTGAGAAGTAACTGCTAGTTCAAAAAGATTCCTACTGTGCACAAAGTAGGAGACAAGTTAGTACTTGATGTTCTATATACCCTTATTTCTATTCCCAATTCCCTCTATGAATCATTCACAGGTCCATAGCTGTTTAATATAGTAATTTCCCACCTCATGTACATAATGGTTATACCAAGTCTTTCATTATTAAACCATTTAGAATGAACAGCTTCTCTGACAATGCACTCATGCCAAGGCTTTGAAAAAATATGTCAGAGAAATACATTTCACATTTGCTGATTCCCTAAGAAAGGGGGTAAAAGTCTATCCTCCATCAAATTCACATTACATTTCATGATGAGAATTTGAGCATATACTTCATGGTTCTAATATGAGGGTTAGCATTTTACCCAATAAAATATATTTTCCCAATAAAGATTATGCATGCACATCACTACATTTTCAGCAAGACAATAATTGAACGTTATAATAATAGGATGGTACTTTAAATTATTTCCCATAAAGCCACATATTAATTTATCTATCATTACTGTATATCTTAATAGGATTTTCAGGATTTATTTGGCTATAGTTTAGAGAAATGACACATTCATGCTATTATTATTATTATTATTATTATTATTATTATTATTATTATTATTATTATTATTATTATTATTTAGGAATTTCATGAACATGTCAAACTAGTTTGATTCACACTGGTCACATTTTCTGAAAACTTTGTAACAATGTTTAAGCTATAACAGTGTAAATTCAAATTTTCCAAAGCACTGAAACCCATAATTCCCAAAGGAAACAATTTTGGGGATATTGTGACTACTTCTGTGCTACTGACAGATATTGTACTGCTGGTGTGCTGCTGCTGTCTTGTGATCTCCATTTTCAACATTCTGTGACAGTTTCCCATTTCCTCTCTCCCTCCACCATCCAATAGCACGCACTTAGCTGCCTGCTGGAAAAGGAAGGAAAAAGAAGGGGGAAGGATGAGAAAGAGAGAGGAAAAAACAGGAAGAACAGGGAGTAAGGATTCCTTGTGCAGCCTTTCCATCCCATGCCAATATCTCTGCATGTTTCCCAACTTATGCTGATTTTCCTGTATGCCTTCTCCAATCCACACTATCCCACTGCATGCCTTCCTTGACCTTCACAGCATCTCTAGTATGCCTTTGATGCACCCTTCCCAATCTGTGCCACCTCCACACATTTTTATTTATCCAAATGACACTTCTTCCATACCTCCATGTTCCATTACCATATCCCCATGCATCCGCTCATAACCTTATGTATTGGCCCTGATGGCTCATGTGCATACTTCTTAAAAAAGCTCTCTAGCCATAGCAGAATCCCTAAGCATAATATATGAGATATCATTCAGAACCAGCTCCTTACTGAACCTATGGTCTTTAACTACGGCCATCCCTAGTTTCAAAAAAGATGACCCCTGCCTGGTTGAAAACTACAGACCAATCTCATTGTGTTGTGTCACGTGCAAATTATGGAATCAATCATTAACCAATGCATTACCTTCCACCTAGAGCCAAACAACCTAATCTCCAATAAACAATTTGGTTTAAGAAAAAAACTGTCCTGCAATTTGCAATTTCTACACTGCAAAATCATATGGACTACACTACTTGACCAGGGTAAAGCAATAGATGTAATTTACATAAGCTTCTGCAAAGCCTTTGAATCAGTGGTACATGACAAACTACTATTAAAATTAAACTCTTACGGCATTTCCGGATCCTTTCATAAGTGGATTACTGCCTTCCTGTCAAACAGGCAACAAATACAAAACACCCTATCAAACCCTATACCAGTTAATAGTGGTGTCCCCTGAGGGAACATTCTAGGACCCATATTCTTTACACTCTATATAAATGACCTTTGTGATCACCTTATAAGCAACTGTGCCCTCTTCACTGATGATGTAAAACAATTCAACACCACCAACAATGTTACCGTCCTTCAAAGTGATCTTAATTATGTGTCTGAATGGTCAAACAGTTGGCAATTCCAAATCTTGACCAACAAATGCTCTGTCCTGCACACTGGTAAAAAAAAAAAAAAAAAACAAGCTGGGAAGATATGACCTCGTTGACGACCCCCACTCTGTCAAGGATCTTGGAGTACTCATACTGAATGAGCTAAGCACCAGAGCTCACTGCAACAGCATTACCAAAAAGGCTTTAAGAGTTGTAAATCTTACCTTACAAAGCTTCTCCTCTGATGATACTGATTTGCAAACTAAGGCATACAAAACCTTTGCTAGACCAGTAGTTGAATTCAATTCTGCTGTCTGCAATCTGCACTGTATATCAGACATCAATACAATTGAACAAACCCAGAAGTATTTTACAAGAAGAGTACTACACTCCTCTGTTTACCAGAGAATACCCTACACCACCAGACTTGAGTTTGTAGGCTTGGACAACCTTGAACTATGCCAGCTAAGATTGGACTTAAGCATAGTATATAAAATTGTATCTTACAACGTTTTACCAGTTAATGAATATTTCAGCTTTAACCACAATAACACAATAACAAAACACAAGAGCACACACAACAGATATAAACATAATATAAAGCACTCCAAACTTGATTGCAGGAAGTACCATTTCAGCAACAGAGTGGTCAACTTCTGGAACTCACTACCTGATTCTGTTGTCACATGCTCAAACCCTCCCTCCTAGACCCTCAAACTAACCTCTATTGATTTCACCCAATTTCTAAGAGGTCTGTAAAGAGTGTGCAAAGCATGCAATCATGCCTATAGTCCCTGTCCTATTGTCCCCAATTATTAGTAGCCATTTCATGTATTTATACTTATGTTTATTCTTATTTATATTATATTGTAAGCATTTGATAAAATAAATAAATGAAATGAAATAAAATAAAATAAAGTAAAATAAACCTTGCTCATGCAGCACCTGCCATTTACCTGTCTGCTAGCTTTGGACTTCTTGTGTATGCAATAAGATTAATAAAGTGTGAGCTTGGAGTAAGTGCAGGGTTCTGGCCCTGCACTTCTTTTTTTTTTTTCAACAAATTTTATTAATTTTACAAACACAATACACAAAACATAAACTAAAACATCTTTTCTGAAGGCTGCCTGATCCTGGGTTAAAACTCTTCACACAGACACAAATTCAAACATCATATTCATTTTATATATCTTTCCATATCTTGTTATCATTTTCTTTTCTTTTTTTTTTATAAACCAATTTTATTAATTTTACAAAAACAGTGCACAAACAATCAAAGCATAACAGCTTATAACCATTTTCAATAACATTCTTTGTTCTATTTCCAACTATCCATTCATCTTTCTTCTTTTACTATACTTCTCCTATACACTATTTGGAGTGACGCCTTTACCCTCACTTAAAAGTACTTCATATAACACTTAATTTATCTTGGGATTCTGTTTAATAAATTCTAAATTTACACAATAAATTTTATACTCTAAATACACATATAAAAACACAATCTTATATACCTTCCAGAATCCCCCTTTTATCCTTAATTAGATTCACCCATTGTCTCTAAATAAGCTTTTTTTCTTTAGATCTTGCTTCCCACCATTGAGGCTTCTCCTCCCCCCCCTTTCTCTCTTGCTTATTCTTCTCCTTGTCCTTTTTACCCCTTTGTCTCTTCTCTTCCCTTTTCTTACTCCCTTTCCTTTGCTTTCTAACCTTGCATCCACCTTTCCTCTCATTTTTCTTTTTTTTTTGGTTGTTTTTTCAAACCTTAAAATCCCCTTTTTCTTATCCTCTTTTTCCTCCTCCCCGGAAAAAACCCATTGTTCATCAAAGATGGCTTCTTGTTCCTCTTCTTCTTTGTCCCAGTCATTCTGCTGCATAATCAACTTTTCATAAGTACATAACGCCATTTCTAAAAATTGAAATGAAGTGCCCAAAGTATCTTTTCCATCTTGTTCTTCCTTTTTATATTTTTGATATTCAATCTTTAGTTCATCCACAAGCGATGCCATCCTGAAAAGAAAAACTTTCCCCAAAACAACCACCCAAGTATTTTTAGTCAAAAGTAATTCAAAAAGAAAGTTCCAAAAGTTAATACTTTTCTTCCTTCTTCTCTTTCTCTTTCTGGGGTTACTGTTTAATCAAAGAGGTCCAATTACAATATTTCTTTTTTTAGTATTCTTGGCAATCTCCTCCTTTTTCCACTTCTGCTCCAATATTTTTCCGCTCCCTTCCCACTTGCAACATCAATTTTTAAATGATCAGAAATCCATACCTCTAATAAAGGTTTTCCAATTTCTTAATTTTTTAAGTCCAATGTCCAAGCAACTTTCAAAATATTTCACCTTCAGTGCCCAAACAAATTTCAAATCTTCTGCTTTTTTCATGGGGTGGGAGAGTGAAGAAAAAAAAAAGTTCCCTTTAACAGCTTCTCCGCCGCTTTCGATCTTCTTAGGGATACAATGTATCCTCCAGCAATTCAGACAGCTCAGTTCCAACGAATTTAAAGAATGTTGATTGACCCGGCTCAGCTAGCACTTTCACTTTTCTTGCTTCCTCCAGCACGATCTTACCCGGTTGCAGAATTCTTCGTGGCGGCCATTGCTGACCGCCGCTCCACCGCCTTGGGAAAAAGGGGATTTTTCAGGACGAGGAGGAGGTCTGCAACACCCCCAGCCCCCTGTCCAGCTCCCCTCTCTCTTCGGCTGTCCCTACAAGGCAGCCATATCCCCCTGACCCATTTGGATCGGGGGTACCTCAGTGGCTAGCACAGCAGGAATCGCGAGCAGTCGCGAATTCCTGCTGCCCCAAAGCCACGCAAAAAACGGAACCTGGCCCTGCACTTCTGATTGGCTGTTAAGCGGCTGGATCGGATTGGCCCGTTCCGGGGAATCCGATTGGCCATTAACAGAGAGTTCTTATTGGTTATAAGAGCTAGTGTTCCTAGCTCATTATTGGTTAAACATTACAGGGTTTGCCTATATAAGGCGGGTTTTACTGCTGTTGAAGCAGAGAAGTCACTATGTAAATAAAGAGCTGAAGTTCACCGTTCAGAGGCTTGTCTCCATTCTTTCTCGCCCATGCTCAAAACTTAACACTGGCGATGAGGATGGGATTTGGAGATATCTGAACCAATGGAACTTCGAAGAACATCGAACACGTGACAGACGACGCCAACAACGGAACCATGTCCGGCGGCATCGTACCACCTGCTCCGTTCGATCTGGCACAGGAGGACTGGGAGTCCTACATGGATCGCTTCCAAATGTTCTTAGAAACCAACAACTTAAAGGACGCCACACCAGGAAAGAAACGGGCGGTGTTCCTAACGCATTGTGGTCCAACTGTATTTAAGATGGCTAAAGCACTAGCCAAACCTTGAGAAGTGAAGGCCATGGATTGGGACGACCTCAAACCTCTCTTACGAGATCACTACATCCCAACCATGCCTACGCTCGTGAGATGCCACGAGTTTTATCAGAGGAGCCAGCAAAAGGGAGAAAGCGTGGCCGACCTCATAGCAGACCTCCGAAACCTGGGAGACCTCTGCGGATTCGCCGATTTAGAAGAAGCACTAAGAGATTGCATAGTTCTGGGACTAGATGCACCAGGCGACCAAAGCAAGTTGATGGCGAAAGCTTAGATCCAAAAATAGCTCCCATTCGCCTAAAGCCCCGTCGAGTTCCATTTGCCTTAAAAACGAAAATCAACGAACAACTCAACAAACTGATAGCTCAGGGGGTGTTGGAGCCCATCGATCACTCCCCGTGGGAAACTCCTATTGTAACACCCATTAAGCCAGATGGCTCAATCCGAATTTGTGGGGACTACTGGGCCACTTTGAACCACGACCTGCAGCAGAACGCGTGTACAGTTCTGGAGGTGCAGCACCTCCTCCATTCCCTGGGGGGCAGGAAAGTTTTCGCTAAATTGGATTTAGCTCAGTCATATCAGCAATTACCAGTAGATGATAAAATGGCAGAGGCCCAAACTATTGTGATGCACTGAGGTACCTTTAAATGTACCCGGCTGCAATTCGGAGGGAGTGTAGCCCCTGGGATTTTTCAGAGTCTTATGGAAAGGTTATTGCAAGGCATTAAGGGTGTGGTCCGCTATTTTGACGATGTATTAATTGCAGCCCCTACAAAATAAATCTTACAGGACCAGTTGATATTAGTCCTAAAAAAATTCCAAGAGGCCGGTCTTAAAGTAAAAAAAAAAACAAATGTAAATTGTGTACTGACAGTGTTGAGTTTTTAGGGTACCTGATTGATAGCCAGGGCATTCACCCTACTGAAAGTAAATTAAAAGCGATCAAAAACGCTCCCAGGCCACGAAACAAGGCTGATCTCCAGGCGTTCCTAGGCCTCATCAATTTTTATAATGTATTTTTACCGCACAAAGCAACTGTCGCTGAACCGTTACACCGATTGTTAGATAAAAAAGCAAATTGGTTATGGGGTTACCGTGAAGAATAGGCATTCCGAAATGTTAAAAAACTTCTCACTTCTGACTCTGTACTCATGCAGTATAACGAGACTTTGCCGTTAGTTATAACCTGTGATGCATCGCCTTTCAGGGTGGGCACCATTTTGAGCCATGTACTGCCTAATGGGAACGAAGCCCCTGTTGCATATTTTTCAAAGACTCTTTCAAAAATGGAACAGAACTATGGACAAATTGATAAAGAAGCCCTCGCCATTGTCTCAGCTGTGAAAAGATTTCACGAATACGTGTATGGTAGGGTTTTTACTATTGTGACTGACCACAAAACTTTGTTAGGGATAATAGCCGGAGATAAGCCGACTCCCTACATATTATCCCCTAGGATGACCCGATGGTCAGAATTCTTAGCTGCTTACAGCTATCGGTTGCAATACCGCCCGGGGAAAGCCATTCCCCACGCCGACGCATTGAGCCGAACACCGCTTCCAGAGACTCTCGACGATCCGGCACCAATGGTAACCACGTTGCAAATCGAGGCACTCAATTCGCCACCACTGACCGCCCAAGATATCGTGAGAGAAACCAAATGCATCCACACCCTAGCACGAGTCCTAGCCTGGGTAGAATGCGGATGGCCATTGGACCAGTTATCAGATGACTTCACACCATTCAAGTCTCGACAGACCAAGCTTTTCTCCCAGAAAGGCTGTGTCATCTGGGGCGATAGATTCCTTATCCCAGAACGGCTCCGAAAAACGCTACTGAAACTTTGCACGATGGCCACCCTGGCATCATGCGAATGAAAGCCCTTGCGCGAAGCTACGCATGGTGGCTGGGCATTGACAAGCAAATCTAACAGTGGGCTAAAGCTTGTCCCAAATGCCAAGAAGTCAGCAACGCCCCACCAAAAGCCATGCCTACTGAATGGGAGACACCACGTGGACCCTGGTCCCGAATTCACCTGGACTTTGTGGGGCCAACCAGAGGCCACACTTTCCTGCTTACCGTCGATGTCTATTCGAATTGGCTCAAAATTCATCGCATGACAACTACGACCTCCGAGGCGGTTATCAAAATTTTAAACAGACTATTTGCAACCCACGGATTACCAGACGTCCTGGTATCCGAACGGCCCACAATTTACTGCGCAAGCGTTCGAGCAGTACCTCACTGACCGCGGCATCCGCCATGCGCTCACCTCGCCTGTGCACCCTGCGACCAATAGCCAAGCAGAACGCATGGTCCAATTTGTGAAGAAAACCTTGCAGAAGGTAAACTACGACAACATTGACGACAAGGTCAATCAAATCCTTTTCTTGCAATACATCACCCCACATAGCGTCACCAACAAAACTCCGGCTGAACTGCTAATGGGACAAAAGCTCCGCTCCCACCTCGACCGTTTGCACCCGGCTTATGAACCGGAGAAACCACTAGGATCCAGCGGCCGCTGTCGCACCTTCCAGGTAGGAGACCTGGTTTATGCAAAAAACCTATCGGGCGACCCACTGTGGGTGGAAGCAACAGTAGTACGTGTAACTGGCCCCAGACCCTACCTTGTGCAATGTCTTGATGATAAAATTTGGAAATGGCATATTGACCAATTACGATCGTGGCTTGCAGTGGCCAGTCCGCAAATCCCCTTTGACCAAACTGAGGGGGGGAGGTACAGAAGAAGATGAATTCCTAGGAAACCAGTTCGAAGGAAACGACGGTTTAATAGACACCCAGGAAGCGGAGCTGGAGGGAGAAACGGTTGCAGCTCAGGGAATTGCAGAAAATGTGGGCAATGACGTAGAAGTGAACTCTGAACCAGAAACAGCCCCACTGCCAAACAACGATCTACCTCAGCATGATGGCAACCAGCCGATAAAACGAAAATCAAAGAGACTAAAAAGACAACCGTCCTACCTAAGGGACTATGTAACTGCGCCCTGAAATAAGAAGCCAGGGGGAAGGGGTGTTGTGTATGCAATAAGATTAATAAAGTGTGAGCTTGGAGTAAGTGCAGGGTTCTGGCCCTGCACTTCTTATTGGCTGTTAATCAGCCAGACCGGATTGACCCGTTCCGGGGAATCCAATTGGCCCTTAACAGAGAGTTCTTATTGGTTATAAGAGCTAGTGTTCCTAGCTCGTTATTGGTTAAACATTACAGGGTTTGCCTATATAAGGCGGGTTTTACTGCTGTTGAAGCAGAGAAGTCACTATGTAAATAAAGAGCTAAAGTTCACCGTTCAGAGGCTTGTCTCCATTCTTTCTCGCCCATGCTCAAAACTTAACAGGTCTTGCAACTTCCTACTTGCTTCCCCACTGACTTTCTTGCTGCAGGCTTCCCCACATGCAAAGGGTGGGTGAATGAGAGGGTGGGTGAGTGAGAGGGAGGGAGGAAGGAAGGATGGAAGTAATATGCCTCATGTTCCCTGTCTTTGATTGACAGTTTGTCCATCAAAGGCAGGGAACATGAGGAATATTTCTTGATGGATTTGGACACAGAGAAATGATGTGGATTTCTAAGTATTTCTTGGTAGCAATGGTGGGATTCAGCCAGTTTTCACTGGTTCAAGCAAAATGATTGTTAAATTATCCACCCCTCACATCAAAGTGGATCCTGGGCACTGTGCTGGAATGGAGAAACAGGCAACAAAGCAGTTGGCATGAGGGAAGAACAAGACCGCTTTCTCTTTTTCTTCTCCCTACTCCTCCTCCTTCCCTTGTGCAGGCCGCTCCATTGTCTATTTCTCCATTGCAGCAAAGGGCCCAGGATCCACTTTGATAATAGAAGGGGGGGGTAATTGAACAACCGGTTCACCCAGGGTCAGGTTGGCCATCACAAACTGGTTGTTAAATTATTTGAATCCCACCACTGCTTGAAAGTCCTGGTTGACTTGGAGACAGAGAAATGGTATGGATTTTTAAGAATTTCAAAGAATTTAGGCAACAAGAATTTTTTTTTAAAAAAAAAATTATCACATTTTTATTTTTAAACACAACAATATCCATATATGAACAGTATGGCCTTTGGGTATAATTCATTTTGATGATGATGATGATGATGATGATGATGATGATGATGATGATGATAATAATAATAATAATAATAATAATAATAATAATAATAATAATAATAATAACATTAATCAAACTTATATAATCCTGGTGTTAGGGTTACCTAACCTATTTCTTATTTCTACCTCTTTTCTAGCTTCTAGTCAGATCACTATTACTAATCCTACT
This sequence comes from Hydrophis major, assembly GCA_033807585.1. NCBI lineage: Eukaryota > Metazoa > Chordata > Lepidosauria > Squamata > Elapidae > Hydrophis > Hydrophis major. The sequence goes on from CM066329.1 coordinate 157,912,258, forward strand.
ATTATACACATGTTTATATTAAGACATAATCCTTCATTATTTGGTTGTTAAAAGTCACATTACTATTACATTCAAGTATCAGTGATCCTAGTATTAAAACATGCCTAGTAATGCCATCTTTAAACCTCCAATCTTTCCATCTAACTATTGTTTCATATAAAGATATGTATTCATATTTCTACCTCTATTCTAGTTTTTAATCAAGCCATCATTGTATTAGACAAGAAAAAGAAAAAAAAATCCTTTCTATCCACCATTTCTTTTTTGTTTTAATAGTTCAATTCTTATTCATATTTTAGCTTGCCTCTCATACTTCTTTCTTGGATCTTTGTCTCTATCAGCATCTGTGCCTTCCCTTTTATTCTGAATAGTTCTCCAATCTTTATCCTCCTAAGCTACCAGGTCTCCACAGTATTCACCCAAATCACTATCTCCTTTTCAAAAGTATCTTCCAGGTTTTCCAATTCCACTTTTAAATTTCTTAAAGTACTTTTCCCTTGGTTTATTTCATCAGTCATTATTATCATTATTGTCTTTTCCTTCTCATCTTCCTGCTTTATTTGCTGGTTTGTCTTTTTTATCTTTTACCCCATTCTTATTGCTGTCTCCTCTCTTTCCTGGACTCTTTGATCTTCATTCATTACTAGTGTAGCTTATTTTCTATTTTCCCATTTGTGCAAAACTAGGTTCTTTATCTCTCTATGATTCTTTGTCATCCCTAATGCTTTGAAACATCAATGCCATTTCTCTTGAAATTTCACTTTTTTCCCCTGATGGAGTATCTTGTCTTATTTTAATAAGTCTCACTCTTACTCAAATCCAAAAACAATATATTCAAGTCCAATGTTGCTCCTCAGAAAGTTCATTAATCATAGTTCTTTACATCTTACGATTATTAATCAGTTCCATTTAGGTAGCCCAAGCAGCTTCCAAAAATCAAAAATCACTTTTCTTTATTTATGAATCTTCCTTATTCTTACAATAGAGTCTCCATTAATCATAGAGTAGATAGTTATAGAACAGTAAGTATCACCACAGTCCTCCAGATGAATGTTTGTTTGTTTTTTTTTATTTCTCTTATTAGGAATTTCCTAGACTTGTGGTTTAATTAATCCATTCACCAGTAGATAGCGTCCTCAGCGGAATTTCAGCATTATTTCAATTCTGGTATATTGATTAATCCAAATTTAGTTCAATGTATGGAAGCAAAGTTGGTTATTCAAGTAGATAGTTCCAACATTTTATAATGACTTTCCAGAACAACACCTACCCAGTTTAAAAATCCAGTTTTCTATGTTTTAAAAAGTCTTTAGCTTTTCTTCCCTTAGTTCCTTTCTTTCGGGTCTAGGATTTTCTTCTCTATGGTTGTTTAAGAAATAGTTCTAAGAGTCTCATTTCCTGGATTTTCTTTTTTTTTTTTTCTTTTAAAGTTAGGGTCTAAATAAAAAAAGGAATCTTCTCACCCAGGCCCAATCACTGTTTATCCACATCGCTACAGCACATTTTTTTGTGGCCTCACCTGTCCCAGCTTCATGGCACCCACAATGCCTGCCTCTTCTCATTGTGGATGAGAGGTAAGAAGCCCTGGGTCAAGCAGGAAAATTGCTTCTCTCTGCGGCAGGGCACCCCTCTATTCTTTACCAGCCCTAAAGGATGCTTGAGCTCCTTTTGGAAGCCTCAGTGTGAGAGTGCAGAGGTACTTACATGTCTGGCATTCAGCTTTGTTCGGGTATTTTCCCATGTGGTGCTTTTAAAGTTGTAGCAACGTTTCAGCAGAATCTCATCTGCCATCATCAGGCTTCTGTATGGTGTTTGTCTTGAGTCAGACTTTTACAGTGGTTTCAGATTTAAATTTGGGGCAGCCTATTGCTGTGTCAGAATGGTTTTTTCTTCCTCCTGATTGGTTGAGAGTCTTGGTCTGTGTTTATTGGTCTTGGAGTGTGCTGTGTTCTGCTACTAATATCTTCTGTCTGTTTTTTTTGGGGGGGGGCTCTTTTTGTATCTTGATTGGCTGGCAACATTGTGTTACTTTATTGGAGGCCTTTAGTGCAGCTTGGCTTTGGGTAAATGGACAACTATCATTAGTTGGGAAGCTGGGTTTCATCTGGGTGCCTGGTTGGGGTGTGTTTGAGCTGGAGGTATCAGGGGGGATCTGTTTGTGCCCAGGTGTTTGCCTGGCTTGTGGTGTGGAGATTTTTTTGTTTGTGAGTGCAGGCTTCCAAATGATTGACAGCCTGGTGGAATCATCTCTTCTGTTCATGCTTTCTGGTTTTTTTTCAATCTCTATGGCTTCTCTGATGATTCTGTGGCTGGGATTTTCTATGATGGCTAGGGTTTTGGTGCCATTGAAGTTGATGTTATGACCTGTGGCTTCCATGTGTTGGACAAGTGAGGAAGTGTGTTCCAGCTTTTTGACTGCATTTTTGTGTTCATCCAGGCGGGTGCTTATTCTTCTATTGGTCTGTCCAATGTATGTGGCCGGGCATGATGCACAGGGGACTTCATATATGCCTTGGTTTTCCAGGTCAATTTTGTCTTTGGGGTTCCTGAGGATGGCTGCTATTTTTCTGTCTGTTTTGAAGGCAGTCTTGATGTGGTGTCTGTATAGAATCTTACTAATTTTGTCTGTAGTGCCTCTTATGTAGGGCAGGACAGCTGTTCCATGGGTCTGTTCATCTTCTGGGTCTCTATTATGTCTCAGTGTGCTTTTGTGGATCAAGTTGGTGATTTTGCTTTTGTGGAAGCCGTTGGCTGTCAATATTTTAGTCAGGGTGCATAGTTCAGTCTTAATGTGTGTCTTGTCTGCCAGGCGTTTGGTTCTAGTAATTAGTGTTTTAGCCACGGAGTTTATCTGTGCTGGGTGGTGGTGGGATTGGGCGTTGAGGTAGCGGTTAGTGTGTGTTTTCTTCTGGTATATGGTGTGTCCTAGTGTGCCATCTGTTTTCTTGTAGATTAGTACATCTAGGAATGGTAGTTGTTTGTTTGTTTCTGTTTCCATGGTGAACTTGATTTTGGGGTGTGCGCTGTTTAGGTGTGTTAGGAAGTTGTTTAGGTTTTCTTGTCCATGGGGCCAAATCACGAATGTGTCATCGATATATCTTAACCATAGTTTGGGTTTGAGTATGGCATTAGCCAGGGCTCTGGATTCGAATTCTTCCATGAACAGGTTTGCAATGACAGGTGACAGTGGTGATCCCATGGGGGCTCCTTCAATTTGTTTGTATCTTTGTCCTTTGTATATGAAATATGTGTTGGTTAAGCAGTGTTCTGTTAGTTCCATGAGGTGTTTAACTGGTTGGTATTTATTTTTGATGATTTCGAGGGTCTCTTTTATCGGGACTTGAGTGAATAGTGAAACCACGTCAAAACTTACAAGCAGATCTTCTTGCTGCACGTGTAGATCTTTGATCATTTCCAAGAAGTGGTATGAGTTTTGTACATGAGAAGCTGCTGTTTCAGCATGGGGCTGTAGCTCTTTTGCTAGGTGTTTAGCCAGTTTTTGTAGTGGTGCTCCTCTGGAGCTGACTATGGGTCTGAGAGGTATGCCTTCTTTGTGTATTTTTGGGAGGCCGTATAGTTTGGGGCATCTGGAAGATTTCTCTCTGGGTATGATCGTGTGTTGGATCTCTTTGCTTATGTGGCTGGTTATAATTTTCTTCTTGGTTAATTTTTCTAGATATGTGGTTGGGTCTGTGTTTATGGGTTTGTATGTGGAGTCTTGGAGTAGGTCTGTCAATATAGTTTCATAGTCTTTTCTGTCCATTACTACAGTGGCATTCCCTTTATCTGCTGGGAGGATTATTATGCTGCTGTCTCTTTTCAGGGTTTGTAGCGCTTTAATTTCATTTTGCTGTAAGTTGCTTTTGGGTGGTTTGCTTGTGCATAGAATGTTGGTAACTTGGTGTCTTATTTTATCAGCTTCAACTGTATTTAATTTAGTTAGGCTGGATTCTACTGCACATATGATGGATTCTGTGGGGATTTTTTTGGGTGCTATAGCATAATTGAATCCTTTGGTAAGGACTTCTGTTTCTGTTTTGGTGAGTTCTCTGTTGGAAACATTGTACACTAATTGTTTCAGGTGTTGTTGTGAGTTGTTGGGGGTTTTCTTGTCATGTTCTAATTTCTTTAATTTGTTCAAGAGCTTTTCCTGTTTGTAAATGTTTGCAGATTCAGCTCTCCAAGTTGTAAGTTGTTTTATCTTGTCCCAAAGTAGAGGGTGGATTTTGCTGCTCAATTCCAGGTGTAGTGCTAGCAAATCTTTGTTTAACTGATCTAATTGGAATCTCTTACTGTGGAGCTCGTTCCTTAGTAGAGCCATTTCAGTTCTTTTCAGGATACGTTTAGTGGCTGCTGTGCTTTGATGAAATGTTAATTTGAAGCAGGTTGGTGTAGTATTGTTGTCTCTGCAGCTGCGTAGGAATTGGAGGTCACATAGTATTACTGCTCTTTTAATTTCCAGTTTCTCGTAGGTTTTGATCTGGTTGTTTATTCCCTCCCCGTAGAGGTTTGATATTTGTTTTCTTAGGTTTTCGCGGGTACTTACATGTCTGGCATTCAGCTTTGTTCGGGTATTTTCCCACGTGGTGCTTTTAAAGTTGTAGCAACGTTTCAGCAGAATCTCATCTGCCATCATCAGGCTTCTGTATGGTGTTTGTCTTGAGTCAGACTTTTACAGTGGTTTCAGATTTAAATTTGGGGCAGCCTATTGCTGTGTCAGAATGGTTTTTTCTTCCTCCTGATTGGTTGAGAGTCTTGGTCTGTGTTTATTGGTCTTGGAGTGTGCTGTGTTCTGCTACTAATATCTTCTGTCTGTTTTTTTTTGGGGGGGGGCTCTTTTTGTATCTTGATTGGCTGGCAATATGTATATATTCTTAAGTTTTCGCGGGTACTTACATGTATGGTATTCAGCTTTGTTTGGGTATTTTCCCACATCATTGTGGTTGTGCTTTTAAAGTTGCAGCAACGTTTTGGCAGAATCTCATCTGCCATCATCAGGCTTCTGTATTCTGTATGTCTTTCTGTCTGTATATATATGTATACTTTTACCCTACAAAGCTGATGAAATGTTCACATTATTGCTAAGGTTTATGAAGTTTTGTTGAAATGGAAAAAGACAAAGTTAAATATTATATAAAAAGATGGGCAAAAATATTTAGATATAGTGTACTGTTGGACCAATGGATAATATGTGGTAGAAAGGCTTGAAATTGTAATCATAATCTTAAATAGAACTTTATAAAACAATGTATTGCTCATATTTTACACTGTATAAATTGTTTAAAAATGTATCATAGATTTTCAAATATCATTGGAAATGCAACAAACATACTTTTTTCATCAATGGACATGTAAAAAAAATCAGCATATATTGGAATCAAATATGTTTGTTCGTTTGTTTGTTTCAGGAAACTTTAAAGATAAATTTGCAACTGAAACCAGAAGGTTTCTTTTGGAGTTAATAGATAAATGGATTGAAATATTATATGGAAATTCATTTTTATATATGATAACAGCAGCAAGACTTTTACATGCACAAAAGCAGAAGGACTTGCAAATACTTACAATGGAAGAATGGATTATTAAATTGATAAAATTGTCAGAGAGGGCGAAATTGACAGATTTGAGTAGAGAAAGGACTTTGATTAATTTTATTTTTAGTTAAAGTCATTTTTGGACTTTTTTCTTTTTTTTTTTTTTGAAAGAAAATTTTAATTAATTTTCTACAAACAGACAAAACAAACAAAACATTAAAACATACACCTCTCATATTTACATGCAGTGTGTCAGTTGGTTCATCATTTTTGTGCATTCATTTTGTAGTCCCAGTTACAATTATGTTACATAACAACTCATATTATCAATCCAAACTTATATATCCTATAATCACTAAACAAAAAAAAAATTTTTTGACTATACTTTTAATCATTCTTGCTTTATGAGCTAACAATACTTTAACCAAATTATTCAACTAATCATATAATCATACCAGATCAAACCTAAAAAAAAAAAACCTTTATAAATATAATATCGATTAACAAAATAATAGCAAAATAACAAGATAAAGATATTTCTTACTATCTAAAATATTCTATTATCGTATTTTATCATCTAGCCATTTATAAAAAAGATCCCAAATTTCATAGAATTGTTTATCCTTTTGCTCTCTGATTTCAAATGTCAATCTACTCATCTCAGCACATTCCAATATTTTCTTAATAATTTCTTCCTGTAATGGTATTTTCTCATTCTTCCAGTTTTTAGCAAATACAATCCGGGCCGCTGTTAATACATTTACAATCAGATATTTCAAATCTTTACTATATATATCAGGTAAAATTCCCAATAAGAAGATCTCTGGTTTCAAGTCTATATGTTTCTTTGTCATTTTTTCCAACCACATGCGAATTATAGTCCAATATTTTCTAGCATCCTCACAAGTCCACCACATATGGTAATACGAGCCGGGTATCTGATGACATTTCCAGCATTTTTCAGATTTATTCTTGAACATTCTTGTTATTCTTGTCGGAGGAAAGTGCCACCTGTAAAACATCTTTTACAAGTTTTCTTTATATGCTGTTGACATTGTCATTTTATAATTTTGAGACCACAATTTCTGCCATTTCTCTAAATCAATCCCATATCCAAAATTCTTCCCCCAAACAATCATAGTTTCTTTGACTTGTTCTTCCTCTAATTTCATTCCCAGTAAATAACCATATAATTTTTTAATCACTTTCTCATCAGTACCCATCAAGATCTTATCTAAATCAGTCTGCTTATCATAAAATCCCTCCGTTTTAGAATCTTCATCATACCTTGAATGTATTTGTGCATATGAAAGCCAATTCATCCTTATACCTTGTTCCTCTAAATTTTGTATCGATTTAAGTTCACCCTTTTCATCCAAAAGTTCCCCATATCTAACTGTTTGTTCCTTCTTGTAGATTATAGGATAGGAAAATGCTTCAATGGTCGATAACCAAACTGGAATTTTCAAATAACATTGTCTTTTTATCTTCTCCCAATTTAACCACAAAGACTCCCGTACATAATGTCTTCTAAAATAACCCTGTGTTTTAGTTCCCTTATACCATAGAAAAGCATGCCAACCCAACAGCAAATCATGCCCTTCTAATGTCAACAACCTATGTTTCCTTAATGTTATCCATTCTTTGACCCACATCAAACTTGCAGCTTGATAATACAATTCCCAATTAGGCAAGCCAAAACCTCCTCTAATTCTAGCATCTTGCCAAAGCTTTAGCTTTATTCTTGCTTTTTTACCTTGTCATATAAACTTCAACATAATTTTATTTAAATCTTCAAAATAGTCTTTTCCAAGCCTAATTGGTATTGTTTGAAACAAAAATAAAATTCTAGGTAAAATATTCATCTTAATTGTTGAAATTCTCCCTATTAATGACAATTGCAAGTTTTCCCACTTCTTCAAATCTGTAGTTATCTGTTGTTTAAGTTTAATATAATTATTCTCCTTTAATGTGCTACATCTTGTTGTCAAATATATCCCTAGATACTTAACCTTATTTGTAACTTGAATTTTCAAAAGATCTGCCAATTCTTTTCTCTGTCTCAATAGCATATTCTTTGTCAAAACTTTGTTTTATCTTTATTTATTTTCAAACCAGCCACCTCTCCATAAGTCTCTATCTTTTCCAATAACTTTGGAGCTGTTTCTAGCGGGTCTTCCAAAATAAAAGCTAAATCATCAGCAAAAGCTTGTAGCTTGAATTCTTCCTTCTTAATTTTCAATCCTTTTATGCTTTTATCATCCCTAATATTTCTATTCAACACTTCCAAGGTCAACACAAATAACAAAGGAGGGAGAAGGCGGAGCTTCCTTTCGGCGATACAGCTGCGATCTCGGGGCTCTGAGATCGCAGCCGATATTTTCGCCCCTGGTCGGTCCTAACGGACCTAAACCATCCCGTAGAGACGGTGATTGTGAAGGGCACTGTTCCAGGATCCCAGAGATATCGCAAAATCTCTGGTTTGATCTGGAAGAAGCCCTTTCGCTGGTGGCGGAGAGGCAGCCTCCATAGCTGCTGAAGTCGGGACAGCTCCGGAAAGAAAGTGATTGAAGTGAAAGTGTGTCGGCTGGGTGAGAAAAACTCTTTTGTGTTGTAAATTCGCTGAGGTTGGAAAGTTCATCCGGAATAAAGAAGAAAGCTGTGAGATTTTTTTTTTTGACTGAAATTGTCTGAGCGGCGTTTTTTAAAGTGATGTCAAATTGAGGCTTGGGGTTTTTTTTTTCTTTTCTTTATATTTTTTGGGAAAGATTTTACTGTGACTTTGTAGGTAACCGGATTGAATTTTTTCTTATATATATATTTATGCTCCCTTTGATTTTTTAACTTTCTTTAGGATAGAGGCTCCCTTTGGCTATTTTTTCTTTTTTTTCTGTATATATTATTCCTTTTTTCCGGCTGGGGGGGAGGAAGAGCATTAAGAAACTTTGTAACACTGCCAACTAGAGGCTTGAAAGTATTTTATTTGAATGGGAGAGAATTGCAAAAAGACCTCTTCTCAAGGACATTTTAACGTGATAAGATAGAGGGAGAGCACAGCAAAATATTATTGCAGGTGCTTTCCTGGACTGTTATCAAGAATACTTGAGGTTTGGCTTTGAAGCTGCTGGAGAAGAGAGTCATAACAAGAGCCTTGGATAAATAAATAAAGTGCAGTGTGCTTTCTTTATATATACCCCACACACTAGCCTTTTTTTTTAATTTCAATTCTAGTAATATTTTTATTTTTGTTTTTTATTTTTTTAAAGGGAAAGCCTCAGGATTTTTTTTTCTTCTTCTTTATTTTTCATTTCTTTTTTATTGGGACTTTTTTGCTTTTCCTATCTATGTTCTTGGACCACTTTGTTGTTGTTTCTTTTTATTATTATTATTATTATTATTATTATTATTATTATTATTATTATTATTATTATTATTATTATTATTGAGACTTTTCAACTGGATTAAGGTGTGAAGAATCTGAAGGAACTTTTTGTTTTTCTTTTTTTTGCTCTTAATCAATATTATTATTTTTGGATTTGTTTTTCTCCTTTCTATTTTTTTCTTTTTTTATGGTGGACTATTTTGTAATTGGATTAGGGTCTAGAAGAACCTGAAGATCTTTCTTCTTCCTTTTTTGCTATTTCTTCTTTGGTTTCGTGTTTTTTACTATTGGAGTTTTCCATTTTGGATTATAATTGGCTGCTTTACTGGTTGGATTAAAAGTTAAGAAGAATTTGAAGCCTTGGAAGCATTGAAATGAGCAGGAAACCAATATCAACTGCCATTTCTGCTTCTACCTCTGCTTCCCCACCAGCTGGAGGACAACGCTTAATCCAGACAATGTTGAAGCAAGATAAGGAACAAGAAAGAGTAACTTTACAGATGATTATGCAAGGAATCCAAGATCTCAAGACAAAATCAGACATCATTGAACAAAGAACAGGAAATATTGAACAAAGAACAGAAAATATTGAACAAAGAATAGAAAATATTGAACAAAGAATAGAGAAGACTGATGAAAAAGTGGAAAATATTAAACAAATGATGGTTAAGTATGAGGAGAAATTTCAAAAAATTGAGGAAGAAGGAAAACAAAGAGAGAAGAAGATTGGAAATATTGATAGTAGATTAACAGCGGTTGAACAAGAAAAAGGTGGGATGCTGAGGTGGGAGATGGAAAGGTCAGAATTTTACCTTAGATTTCAAAATATAGAAGAGGAAAAAGGAGAAAACTTGGTAGCGCTAATGATAGAAATTTTGGCAGATGCTTTGGAAATTACAGAGGAAAAGATGATGGATGGAATAGATGAGGTATATCGAGTTTATACAAGATATGCGATGAGGAATAAATTACCCAAGGAAGTCCATATTAGATTTACCAAAAAATCCATTAAAACACAAATATTACAAGTGGTAAGAGAGAAAACATTGAAATACAAAGGTAAAGAGATTGTGGTTTTAAAACAAATACCCAGAAGAGTGAGAGAGATGAGAAGAGAATATCGATTTCTGACCAAAATGCTACTGGAAAACGAAGTGAATTATAGATGGCTGATTCCAGAAGGATTAATGGTTATGTGGCAAGAGCAGAGACATAGAATTGATTCAATTGAAAAAGCAGAACTTTTCCATGCAGAATTTTTTGGAAGAAGAAGAGAGGAGGCAGAGAAAGAGGTCTCATTAATTGAGTCTCAAGAGGAGCAACTGGAGACTGAAAAAGAGAAAGGAGCTGTAAGTGGACAGGTGGACAATAAAGAACAGCGTGAAGTGAGATCCACGAGAGCTGTTAGACCTAAATATAAAGCATAATCATGGAAGAAAGAAAACTGATTACAATTAATATAAATGGACTTAATTCAGCTGTTAAAAGAAGGAAAACTTTTCATAAATTAATGAAATTAAAATTTGATATAATTTGTCTACAAGAAGTTCATATTAAAAAACAACATGAACAATTGTTAGTACAGCCAAAATTGGGGAAAATATTTACTTCTTTGACTCAATGTAAGAAAAGAGGAGTGGTTCTATACATTAAAGAGGCTATCCCAGCAAAATTGATTTACACGGATGAAGATGGAAGAATATTAATGGTAGAAATAATGGACAATAATATAAAAATACTCTTGATTGCAATTTATGCTCCGAATGATAAACAAGAAGAGTTTTATAAAAAGCTACATATGAAAATAATTGGACTGGACTATGTTAATATAATTATGATGGGAGATTTTAATGGAATTGTGGACAATAAATTGGACTATATAGCAACAACAACAAAGCAAAATAGAAAGGCTCTCCCAAGGTCTTTTTTTAAAATGACAGATGAATTAACTTTAAAAGATATTTGGAGAGAAAGAAATGTTAAAGCTAAACAATATACTTTTTACTCAAATAGACATTTATCATGGTCTAGATTAGATATGATTTGGATCTCAACAGAATTAATATCCAATATTAAAGAAACAAATATTGAAACAAGTACTTGGGCAGATCATAGCCCAATGACAATTAAATGGAAGGGACAAAAAAAAAGATCGAGATGGACATTAAACAATACTATTTTAAAGGAGAAAGATTTTATACAATGGATGGAGAAAGAATTGGCTTTTTTCTTCAGAGAAAATAAAAAAGAAGATACTTCAACGCAAAATGTGTGGGATACAATGAAGGCATATGCCAGAGGTTTGATAATAGATTATACAAGAAAAAAGAATATTAGGAAAAGGCAAGCTTTTAAGGCCTTGGAAGATTTTTGGACTTTTTTCAAGAAATGTTTGCAACTTTAATTTTGGGATTTGATTGTTAGAATTATCTGGGATTATAAAGACAATGTATACTCTTGCCAATTTTAGAGTAAGAATTGGCTGTACTTTTATTGATGTATATCTCCACCCCAGAATGTGCCAAGAGTTGCTCTACAGTAAGATGGGCAGCCAATAAATTATATAAATAATAAATAAATAAATAAATAAATAAATCTGTACCCAAGAAAGTCAAAGACAATATTTTTTCTTTTTTCCCTTTACTTTTCCCGAATGTTTTATCTTGCTTTCTGACTGACTTTTCAACTGTTTTTTTTTAATATACTTTTTATTCATATAGAGCTGTGGTGGCTCAGTGGTTAGAATGCAGTACTGCAGGCTACTTCTACTGACTGCCTGTATCCAGCAGTTAATTGTTGCAACTAGGTACAGAATCAGAGAAAGATGGGTGCATGGGGGAAGTGGACATAAGAAACAAATGGAAAAGAGAATAACAAAACTATCATGGAAAACACTAAAATCCATAATCAGTGGCCTCTTTTCCCCACTATTGTCACAGTGAGAAAGAAGAAATACTTTCCTGAAAAGTAACATATTTCTGTATTTTATTACAGATTTGCTTTCTTAATTAAATTAAGATAAGCAAGGATAAGTGTGGTGTGAAAATTGTTCTGTACCTTAATTTGAATTCTTGAGATCCCCGCGCTTTGATTGGCCAAGGCGCGGGGCGATTGGATTGGTTAGGCGAGCTGCGCCGATTGGCTTGCTGAGAATCTCCCGCGATTAGTAGATTCAAATCGTGGGAGATTCAAAGCGGTGCCATTGGCCGTGGCCGCCGCGGCTTGGAATTAAAAAGCCGCAAAGTTTTCCTAAGAGCCAGTTCGGTTCCTGACTTCAATAAAGAGCTTGACAATCAGTAGACCGCATGCGGAGACCGAACGCCGGAGACCGCACCGCAAACAACCACCCTGCAAGGTCGACCGAGGCCCAACCTGAAACTACCACCCACCAGGGCGAACTCCACTCCACCTCACGTACTTCAGATGAGGAGGAAGACATCCACCGTCTCCAGTCAGGCTGCGACCAGCACAGCCGGCGGAGTTGTAAGTCGAGGACCATGTGTGCCGGTTGCGGAGGCGACCACCCCAGATCTGAATGCCAGTTCTTCAACTCAGTTTGCCGGCACTGTGACAAAAAGGGCCACATCGCCCCCATCTGCCGCCTCAAGAAAACCCACAGCCCCAGACGATGGGACCTGAGCGAGCAGAAACGAGAGAGCACCCCCCCCAGGACCAGAGATTGCCCAGCAGACAACCGTTGGGAATGGAACGGAAGAGCCCAACAAGGTGGCGAGACCCAGCGGAGAGAAGAGACACATCAGACGGTCACCATCGGCCACATAACAACCACAGACGCCAGAAAGGTCTACATGGAGGTAGGCATTGAAGGCAAACCCTGTAAAATGGAGGTGGACTCCAGGTCCTACCTCTCAATGGTAGCCTGGCAAGAAATTAAACGCTTGGTGCCTACCATCCAGAGAAGGGAACTAGAAAACCAGAGACTAATCCTCAAAGACTACCAGGGAAACCGCACCCCTGTAGTCGAAACAGGACAGTTCATAGTGACCTACAAGGGGCACACCGAAAGACTTCCCTTGACCACCATCGATCGAGATCGACCTAGCCTGCTGGGACTTCAATGGTTTGCACTGCTCGGAATCACAGTCATGGGCATCGACCACATCGCCAAAGCTGACTGGGAGCAGCAACTGGCCCGGGACTTCCAAGAAGTGTTCGACGGCACCCTAGGCAAGTACCGAGGGCCCCCTATATCCTTCAGCCTAGACCCAAACATTTTCCTGAAACACCTAAAACCAAGGCGGGTACCTTTCGCACTCAAACAGAAAATTGACGAGAAAATTGACAAGCTCGTCAAGCAAGGAGTCCTACAACCCATAGACCACGCCCAGTGGGAGACCCCAATAGTCACCCCAATCAAGCCGGATGGGTCAGTGAGAATCTGCAGGGACTATAAGGCCACCCTAAATGGCGCCTTGCAGCAAAGCGCTTTCCCCTTCCCAGTAGTGCAACATCTCCTACACCCACTGGGAGGGGGCAAAGTTTTCACGAAACTCGACCTGGCCCAAGCATACCAGCAACTGCCAGTCGACGAGGAAACTGCAGAGGCGCAAACCATAGTCACCCACCGGGGAGCCTTTAGATGTAACTGACTCCAATTTGGAGTCAGCGTGGCACCTGGAATTTTCCAGAGCCTCATGGAAAGACTCTTACAAGGCATCAAGGGGGTGGTACCCTACTTCGATGATGTACTAGTATCGGCAACCAACCAGGCCAAACTAGAGACTCGCCTAAGGGAGGTGCTAACGAGATTCAAAGAAACCGGGCTTAAAGTGAAGAGGGAAAAATGCCAGCTGTACACAGAGCAGGTTGAATTCCTAGGATACCTCCTAGACCGACACAGCATTCACCCCACCAACAAAAAAATCAAAGCCATCAAAGAAGCCCCCACACCCAGATCAAAAACAGAACTGCAGGCATTTCTGGGGCTACTTAACTTTTATAATGTCTTCCTGCCCCAAAAGGCGACCGCCGCGGAGCCTTTGCATAGGCTTTTGGACACGGCGGCTACCTGGACTTGGGGGAAACGCGAGGAAGCCGCCTTCAGGAAAACCAAGGACCTGCTCACTTCGGATGCCGTCCTCATCCAGTACAACGAGACCCTACCACTAGCCATCACATGCGACGCATCACCCTTTGGCGTTGGCGCTGACCTCAGCCACACTCTCCCTGACGGAAAGGAAGCACCCATCACGTTCTTTTCAAGGAACCTCACCAAACCAGAGCGGAACTATAGCCAGCTGGACAAAGAGGCTTTGGCTATCGTCACCGCAGTAAAAAGGTTTCACGAGTACCTCTACGGCCGGACGTTTACCATCATCACCGACCACAAACCGCTGCTGGGAATACTCACAGGGAACAGGGCCACCCCGAACATTCTGTCTCCCAGAATGACAAGGGGATCCGAATTCCTGGCCGCCTACAACTACGGGCTCACACATTGACCCGGTAAGACCATCTTCCATGCGGATGCCTTAAGCCGCTCACCGTTACCCAAACCAGACACTGACCCAGCACCCATGACAACCACCCTCAGCATAGAGACTCTACCCAACCTACCCATAACCGCGTCAGACATTGCCAAGACAAACGTCTGGTGCAGGTTTTGCATTGGGTAGAGAAAGGGTGGCCGGAAAAGGACAACGATGAGTCCGTCAGGACATTCCAGAACTGGCAAACGGAACTCTCATTACTAAAAGGGTGTATACTATGGGGGGTTAGGGTGGTCATCCCGGAAAAACTACAAGGGAAGGTTTTGGAACTGTTACACGAGGGGCACCCGGGCATCGTTAGGACAAAAGCCCTGGCCAGAAGTTACGCGTGGTGACCAGGGATAGAGAAACAGATTGAGGCCTGGATAGCAAGGTGTCAACGACGCCAGGAAACTAGACCAAGCCCACCCACAGCACCCATCCTAGAGTGGGAAACCCCCAGGGCACCTTGGTCTAGAATCCACATAGATTTCGCCGGGCCCACAAAAGAACACACTTTCTTAATAACCGTAGACGCTTACTCCAACTGGCTGGAGGTAAGCAACATGAGAACAACCACCACGGAAGCTGTGACCAAAGATCTCTGCAAACTCTTCGCAACACACAGCCTCCCAGACATCTTCGTGTCCGACAATGGGCCCCAATTCACCTCGCTGGAATTTGAAAAATTCCTAGCGGAAAGGGGCATGCGACACGCACTGACAGCCCCGGCGCATCCGGCGGCGAATGGAAGGGCGGAATGGATGGTTCAATTCACAAAAAAACCCATCCAGAAAATAGACCACGGGGAGATCCAGGATAAAATAAATAAATTACTATTCATACAGCACATAACCCCGAACACCACAACAAATAAAAGCCCGGAGACCTGCTAATGGGGAGGAAAATAAGGTCCCCACTTGATAGACTACACCCCACTTACAACCCAGAGAAACCCCCAGACTCCACCAGCAAACACCGAACCTTCGCACCAGGCAACGCCGTCTACGCGAAGAACCTAACCGGAGACCCATTATGGGTACCAGCAATCATAACACAGCTAACAGGCCCATGTTCGTACCGGCTACAAACAACCAACGGACGAGCGTGGAAACGCCACATCGACCAGTTAAGATCGAGGACTGCCACACAAGACACCACTGAAACACAACCAAACAAAACCAACCCCCTCAACACAAACCAAGAGGGGAGGGGATAGCCCGGGGACCAAAACCCAGAAGAAAGAAACCAGCCTTACTCACCTACAAGCAGCCAGCACAAAACCTCGCCAGGAAGAGACAGCCAGGCCATCTCAACCAACCCGGGAAGACCGAGCGGGAGCGGCGAAACCCGCAGCTCAACCAATCCGGGTAGCCCAGGAGGGAGCTGTGGAGAGCGGCCCAGCCAGACATACCAGGCGGTTCCCATGACGGAGTCAAGAGAAACAGAGACCCCGACCGAACCGGCCGGGATCCAACCTACGACTGACCTGTGCAGGTCCAGTAGGCAAATACGGAGCCCCGCCTACTGACGGGACTATGCTACGTAGGACCAAACCAAGAGGGGAGGTGTGTTCTGTACCTTAATTTGAATTCTTGAGATCCCCACGCTTTGATTGGCCAAGGTGCGGGGCGATCGGATTGGTTAGGCGAGCCGCACCGATTGGCTCGCTGAGAATCTCCCGCGATTGGTAGATTCGAATCGCGGGAGATTCAAAGTGGTGCCATTGGCCGCGGCCGCCGCGGCTTGGAAATAAAAAGCCGCAAAGTTTTCCTAAGAGCCAGTTCGGTTCCTGACTTCAATAAAGAGCTTGATACAAAGTCACCGACTCCTGGCCTCCTTCCATGCGGATGTAACAAGAATGATGCCACCTTCTGCTCAATGTGAATCCCCAAATGAAACCAACTATGATTTTCATCTGTAGCCTATTACCCCACTTATTAACTCTGTTGTCACCATTGAATGGTAAGGCGCTATTATCCACTGATAACCCTTTACATGTGCAGGGTTTTGAAGAAGACTTATTCCTAGAGAAGTGTAAATCTAATTAGAATCTTAGTATCTACGTATCAAACCATAAAATTTTCTTCATTTGAATTCAATTCTGTTGAATAATATATTCTTGTAATTGTGAGTCAAATATTCAGTTCCTAGAACTCCTCTTAGTTAAAACATTTATAGATGATAGAAGAATTTTCTCCTTGTAATTTCTCCTTTCAGTGACATGAAAGTCTCAGATGTAGTTAAGAACAAAAGTTAAGAGTAAAATATCACATGCTAGATTGTTATTAACACTTTTTACAGAGAAGATAAACCTATGAAAATTTTCTGAATAATTATACAGAAGAATATTTTCAAGCTGAAGAATGAAGAATGACAATAAAATTGGAAAAATAATTTATTCTGTATTCTAATAGGCATTATTCATTACTGTTTAACTTGAGTTGCATCCTTTATTCATATTATAAGAAATGACATATTTTATTGCTAATTTCTTATGCATATAAATGTAGCAACTCACAAAAGAATATAGAGCCATCACAGTCTGGGACAGGTTAGAAATATTAGAAACAAAAAAATAAATATAAAAGAAATGCAGACTACCAAAAGCCAGCACTAATTTTAGTGGGCTAATTTTCCATAAGACCCTAAAAACTTTCTGCTGGATCAAATAAAAAAAATCAGTTTCATCTAGTCTCCTTGATAATGATCAGTGCAATGATTCTAGGAAACATTAAAAAGCAAACAGAGCAAAGATCTAAATAGCTATCCTACAAATAGGTATGGACAGAAATAAAGTTTTTGTAGTTTACATTTTGTTCTTTTCCTCAACGTGTGTACAATCTTCTATGACAGAGATTGCCATTCTCCAAATCATATAATTATAGAATTATATATACCTTTCTGATCAATCTTAATTGCTAATAATTGTCTTGGTTTTTTTTTTTTTTAAATAGTAGATTTAAATACGGATAAATATAGATCTATGCTTCACAAATATGTATCTTTTAGAACCAACTTAGGTGGTGTTCATCATTACATCTTATCATAATTGTCTCTTGAAGTTCCAACCAATTAATTTCACATAAGAGAAGCCTACAAATCTTTATTGTATCATCTTTAGCTAATTTTATCTACACTTTTAAAAGTAGATGCCTGTGATCATTGTGTGGATGCATTCCATTTGTTCTTTTTTTTTAATCTTATGGGTCCTGTGTTTTTCTTATTTTTTAGATGCCTCACAGATGAAGCACCTTGGTGGAATATATCTGCCTAAAATGTTCAGCAGCAATAACTGATGTAAACACTATATGCTTTTAATTCTCTTAAATTTATCTCTTTAAATAATCAATTTACACCATAGGGATTTAGTAATTAGTATCTGCTAATGATGCTTATATATTTATGCACATAACTCCAGATTTTTAAAAAAAAATTATACCAAGCAGAAACATCCATCTGTCTATAGAAAATATCTGCTATTAGCTCAACGTGTTAGTTGTTTTAGTCATAGAAACTACTGTATGTTATCCAAATAGATATTTATTTTATCCTCTGCCTTCTTTGTTAACTTTGCTGGTCAAGCTAGGCTCACAACCTGCTTTTTGGTTTTGAGAGTGTTATGTGATCCCACTAATATGGTTGCAAATCAAACTTAACAGTTTGGTCTGTTGTGCGAACCAATTAACTGCTGTTTATTTAATAAATCTTAGTTAAAGAAATAATAGCTTGCAATAGTATCCAAAACAAATCAAATATGTCAAGTACAACATTAACCGTATTTATAAGAATATATAAGAATAAGAATATACAGTTCAATGGCGTTTATTCTTACCATATTTTAGCATATAATTATATTTTTAAAATTTTAACAATAATAAAGATTGCATATCATCTCAACTACTTTATTTATAATACAATTATTTAATTATGAAACCAGATATTGTGGTTATACTGTTAATCTTTGTCTTTTGCAGATTATTTTATATACTAAACTGAATATGTGTCACATAAATGGAAATGCTGACTTTATCAAATTATGATTTACTTATGTTTACAACTTCCCACTGTTTCCAATTATCATTTTCATGTACTAATTTATGAAATAAATGTGTTAATCTTTAATAAATCCAGAAATGATTGGCTGGAGCTAGTGTAAAGATTAGTGGTTTAATGATCTGTGTATATTTAATTCATTGTGATTTATGCAATCCAAATAAATAAACCATAGTTTAGCAAATGCATGAAATCCTTTCTATGTAAATTTTATAGTAGAATGATATAATTGTTTCATGAAAATTATTACTTTACTTAAGAATGTTACATAAAATTATAGTATCAAAATTGAAGCTGAAACAATACAAGCCAACAGTATATGTCCCCAATTAAAGTGAATAGATTTACTGTTTTTTTTGGCAGCATCACATAAAGTATGTTTTTAAAACACAGAAAATATTTTCTCTATTTATTCTGTTATTCAAACTTTTCATATAACATTAGGTCCTATCCCGATAAACATAGGTAAAAGCAATATCTCCACTCCTCTACTCGTTGCAGAATACCTTATGCCACCAGACTGAAAAATTCTAGACCTAGAAAAACCTAGAACTATGCTGCCTTTGGTCCAATCTAAGTATAGTATATAAAATCATACATTGTAATGTCCTACCTGTCAATGAATACTTCAACTTCAAGCATAACAACACAAGAGCAAACAATAGATACAAACTTAAGGTTAATCTCATCAAACTTGATTGCAGGAAATACGACTTCAGCAATAGAGTGGTCAATGTCTGGAGTACTTTACCTGACTCTGTGGTTTCTTCCCCAAACCCCCAAAATTTTAACCTTAGACTGTCTATTATTGACATCACCCCTTTCCTAAGAAGTCTGTAGGGGGCATGCATAAGCGCACCAACATGCCTACTGTCCCTGTCCTATCATTTCTTTTATTTTTTTTTTTAGTTTTCAAATATGTATCCATGTATTCATAACTATGTTTTTACTTATACCTATTATCTTGTAAGCAATTGACAAATAAATAAAAAAAAAATGGAGCAAATTTAATGGTGACATTGTATTGCAACTGTGATAGCAATGGTGATAGTATTGCAACTACTTATTTGCGGGGGGATCCTGCTAATGTAAACAGTATCATAGTGAACCCAGTGACTTCAATGCCTGCTAACAAATCTTAGATTCTAGGAACTTTCAGATCAAGAGACTACCAGTGTAACTCTAGCATAGCACTAATATTACATAACAATATATTTGCTTCTGGTAAAAGAACACACATTCCAAAAAATATATTCAAAATCTATATGGTTGCACTACATAGATTGTTTTTGTCCTCTCTTCGAATGCAAATAAACAACATTTCTTGGCTCTGGAGAGGGAAGGAGATAATTGTTCAAAAAAAAAATTGAAAAGGTGCTCTTTGATAGATTCTATATGATCATTTGCAGTCTAGTTGAAAGAAAATATGCAGGCTGAATAGCCTCATGTTAAAGATGAAAACTTCATTCTATAAGCAAATTGAATATATAAGTATTTAGGAACATTTACCGTATATACTCGAGTATAAGTCGACCCGAATATAAGCCGAGGCACCTAATTTAACCACAAAAAAACTGGGAAAACTTATTGACTCGAGTATAAGCCGAGGGTGGGAAATGCAGCAGCTACTGATAAATTTCAAAAATAAAAATAGATACCAATAAAAACTTTCACTAGGACAGTTGAGAATAAGTTTGATGTTCACAATTTCCTCTTTGAAAGAGACCAGTAAATAGGGAACAAGAAGATGAAGAAAAAGAAGTGTGTTTTTTCACACTTTTCACACTGCAATGAACAAAAATGGCATCATAGGAACAGGCTTATTCTCAGTCCAAAGGTTTGTTTCTGATTTCTTCCCTGATTTAAGGAAAATTTGGGAAACGATCTTGCTATCATGAAAGGTTTAATTGATTCACTAACCCAAAAGATGATGATGATGACAGTGGGAGGCAGGAGTCATTCTCTCCCTTGCAAGAAAAAAGCAAGAGCCGTTCTTATGATCTCTCCCTCTCTCTCTCTCTCCCCGTAATACAGTAAAGCCCTTTCCAGCATGCGCGATCTGCCTTTGCCACTTTGCACCTTGCAAATGCAAAATCCTGGGGTTTTTGCATTTGCAAGGTGCAAAGCGGCGGGGGCAGATCCCGCATGCTGGAAAGGGCTTGACTGTATTACGGGGAGAGAGAGAGAGAGGGAGAGATCATAAGAACGGCTCTTGCTTTTTTCTTGCAAGGGAGAAAGTGACTCCTGCCTCCCACTGTCATCAACATCTTTTTCTTTTGGGTTAGTGAATCAATTAATTTGGGAAATGATCTCACTATCAGAAAACAACGCGAGCCACCACCACCATCTCCTCCTCCCCCTCCTCCCCCTCCTCCCGAGTGGACTGAAAGCAGCTGGAGCTGAGGAAACAAAGCTGAGTGGAGCGACCTCGGCTCGCGTTGTTTTCTCAGCCTAGAGCTCAGAAAACAACGCGAGCCGCCACCACCACCTCCTCCCCCTCCTCCCGAGTGGACTTAAAGCAGCTGGAGCTGAGGAAATGAAGCTGAGTGGAGCCGAAGCAACCTCAGCTCATGTTGTTTTCTCAGCCTAGAGAAAGGGGAAGGGAGCCCATTTGGACCAAGGATGAGTCTCCCCCTCAGTTTCCCCTGAAGGATCTTCCGTCGCTTTTGCCTCCTCCCTACATCTTCCCTCTGTTAAAATCCCCCCCGCACACACACACACTTATTTTCGGTCGGATAGATTTCGTGTCTGAGCATTCTCACATGGCGGTGGGTCTTTCCCACCCCCCCTAAAAACAGTTAAAAAAAGAAAAAACAATATATCCTCAAGCAAGAACTTTTCTGCTTCCGATTACCCCCATGCTTAAAAGTTGCAAAGGAAACACGGAAGCAGGGAAGCGGCTGCCCAGCTTCGGAGCTCCACACCATTTTTTTTTTCAGAGGGGAATCTGACTCGAGTATAAGCCGAGGGGTTTTTTTTCAGCACAAAAAAATGTGCTGAAAAACTCGGCTTATACTCGAGTATATTCGGTATCCTGTATAGTTTTCAATTCAGGGGAGTTATGGATTGATCAGATGTAATTTGAGATAAATAAAAAAGTAATGAGATCTTATATTGTTGAAATCTGAACTTAATTTATGATAATTACTTCAATAAGATATAGAACAAATTATAAGATGCCCTAGGGATGCATTAATCAAATTGGCACTGATGTTTACATGAATATACACAGAATAGCAAAAGCTTTACAAGTTGATTAGCGGACAATGATTGAGTGATTGATTGATTGATATAAAGGGCCAATCTGCCAAACGATGTAGAACTTCCCAATATGTAACTGGGATTATGTAAAACTGTACAATCAGTTTAATTGTAACAAATGAAAAAAGGAATTACATCTAAGAACATTAATAATAATATGTAGCGGTCTGAAGGCTATTAAAACTTTCTAGACTTGGGAGAGTGCTATTTCAGAGCAATAAAAAAATTAAGTTTACATGTGTCTAGAGATGAGCATAGATCTACAGATTTCTAACAAAGGAAACATATAGCCCAGCCTGTTGGACTTTATTGAATTGATAGATATTACTTGAAGAAGGTAATTAGTGCCTAGGCTTAAAATAAGAAGGGGTTTAAACGTGAAAACCAGCACTTTAAATTGTTCCCAAATGAAACTATCTATGGATGGCTTTTTCTGACAAAAACTTTTTCCATATAAATTATCTTAATTCAATCTTATATAAGATTTATAATAAATTATGTCACTTTTTAAAATTTGTAGTTTTGATAAAAATTATGAATTTTCTCTTACATTCTGTGAAATTTGGTTTCATCATAGCTGAAAGCCCTTATTTGGACTTAGAAATAAATTGCCACATAAATAAGTAACCAAAACATATGCAATTCAATTTTGAAAGTGTTTTCTTATCTCTCTTAGTTTAAAACAAATAAACCTAGTGCATTATTTGTTCTACATTATTTTGCAGGTTGGAAAGTGTGGTGTAGCAATTAAGGATTTTAACTACTTACATATACAGAAGGACACTTGGCAACTTTGAGTCAGATGTTCACTCGCAATCCAAATTATTTCACAGGGTTGTAGTAGGGAATAATGGATGATGGGTATTGTGTACTCTGCATTGAATTTCAGAAAAAAAGTAGGAATACATCTATCAAAAGCTAAGTATGAATTTCAGAACAATGTGCTAACTAAAGGAAATAGTAAACTTTTGGTTTTTCATGAATACTTGGTTTTTTACTTCAATGTTATTTTAAACAAGTAGATATGACAGCTTGTTGTATTTTGGCATAATTTCAGTATGTCCTGCCATTGATTTCTATGGTATTCTTCACTAGTCTCTTTCCTTCCTTTTAAAAGCAAGGGCATGGCCACTAGTAATATAAAATAATAGTTTTAATATTACCCAAAATAAATCACAAAATACTGTGGCTTTTCCAACTTTTCTTTCCTATATATTATGCAAAAATAATAAAGAAAAAGAGAAGTTAGTATGGAACATTTTTTTCATTATTATTTTTGCATATAAATGTGCCCTTTTTTCTTTTTTCTTTTTGTTCAGAGATGCTGTAGTCTAATATTCATGAAAAGCCTTCTCAAAGATTTCACCCTCAGCCTGAATGTAGCTATGACAACTAAGTCAAGGTCCAGTGATTCCAATTAGAGAGGTTTTCTCATGAAGGTAAAACATACTGTGCTTCTTGACAATTCTTTATTAGGTCACAATTATTGTTAACAGGTTTATCTCAAAAGAGAACAGATGTAACTACAGTCTTCTTCACTTATTTGAACACTGTAACAAAAAACCGTGGCTGGTGTTATCTACCATTGTCATTGTGATTTTACAATAGGGGACAAAAAGGCATAAATTTCAGCTACTTTATGCTCTTTTTCACATTGCATGTATTTACAGAAAAAAATAAGTAAATAAATAAATAAATCAGGTATCTTGAAAAAAATAGGGGACAAAAAGCTTTAACATTAAAAATATATATATTTTTAAGAAAATATCCTAAATTCAGTACCTTGTCTTACTACGAATGCATAGATTTGCCTCAGGCAAACTGCTCCAACCTGAGTAATACTGGAACCATTTATAGCACAGACCCTAACCTACAGTGAAAATTTCTAATCCAGTTGTAGATTATTTATATATTTAGTGAAAGCGTACATCATTTAGCACATAGTAAATTATTTAACACTGATGTTCACTGAAATTGTACATTTAAAATATCTGCCCAAGATTTCAGTACTGATGAAGCTTCACTATACTTTCTCCCTGATATTCAATATGGACTGTTGTAACTATGTATCATTGCAACTATGTATCATTCATGTGTAATCATTAACTTCTGTCTCTTCAGTGACCTTTGCAAGGCACGTACAAGGGACAAGGAGCTAGATGGTTGTTAATAAGCTTATCCACACTGTAAATGATCTGTCCGGTATGCAGCTTTGTAAACATGCACATCCTGATGAGATTATCATGTTTGACTTGAGCTTTGATTAAATCATTTTCTTGTAAAAAAGCACAATAAAAGAGCGTGTGCCAAGACATTCGGGGCGCACTCATCCAGAGGAAACCTCGCTTCCTGTCGTTTCTCTCCCCTTCGCTCCCTTTCATGAGCCGCCCATCAGATGCGGGATGGCAGATACCGCATTCTGGTGACCCCAACGTGATTCCCTAAGGGGGATACATTGCGACGCGCCCATATCTTATCAGCTCGATGGGAGCTGTGCATCGCCAGGCCTGAAGCGAATTGCACATCATCGGATCTGAAACACGGTCTCGACTTTCGTAAGTATGGGTGGAAACTTTTCTCAACAACAGATGCAGCATCTGAAGGAATTGAGGGAGTTAGTCGCTTCTTCTACTAAATATTCTGCTAATTTAAAGGGCTCGCCTGTAAAAATGAAACCTATTGCTACATTATTGGCTTATGTGTGGCAACATTGTCCCAATTATTCAGAGGAAGGGTCCTTAAAAATTTCCACTTGGCAAAAAATTGGTGAACATCTCATAGTCCTCCTCATGCACCTATTGGCATTTTGGTCACTTGGAGGAAAATTATGGAGGCTTTAAAAGTCCATTATAAAATAGAAGCAGGGAGTGTGTTTGAATCTCCCCTGCCAAGTTATGATAACTTTTCAATTTTTTCTAACTCAGGCAGAAGCTGCTGCCATTATTCAACAATGCCCCACATGTAGTAAGCAAGGACATTCCATTCCCATAGGAGTAAATCCTAGAGGATTAAAAGCTTGTGAAATTTGGCAAATGGATGTAACTCAGTATCCACCTTTTGCCTCTTGGAAATATTTGCACGTTTCCATCGATACATATTCAGGGTTTATTCTGGCTACTCCTCAAAGGGGAGAAACTGTAAAACATGTCATCAATCATTCAATTCGTACCTTTGCCTCGCTGGGACGTCCAAAAGAAATAAAAACTGACAATGGACCTGCCTATACAAGTTCTGCTTTCCAGGACTTCTGTAACAGATGGGATGTAACCCACAAGTTTGGGATTCCCTACAACAGCCAGGGGCAGGCTATTGTGGAACGAGCGAACTTATCTCTGAAACGTGCTCTTGATCCATATTCGTTGCGGGAAAAACCCCCGAACCTCCCAGCATTGCAAAATTCTCTTAACATTTGTCTTTACACTTTAAACTTTCTTAATCTGACTGGCATTCCTCCCACTTCTGCTGCTTCGCGTCATTTTTCCTCCCCCTCACCCCCGCCTAACAGACTCTGGTATATTATCGCAGATTGCCAGATCCTGCCTGGCAGGGTCCCACTGAGCTTCTCACTTGGGGACGAGGCTACGCTGCGATCTTACTGCCAGACAAAACCACTTGCTGGATCCCTGGTAGGGCGGTTAGACCCTATCATGGGAATTCCTCCGCTACATCTGTATCTTAAAACTCTTCCTGATATTCTTGCCTATATCTTCTTTGCAATTTCTACCTTACTTCAACAAAACCTATGCTTCCTGTCAAAAGACTATTCGTGTTAAAACCATTTCATCAACAGAAGGCTATTATACTTGCTCCATGTGGGTACGTCATGAAAATGCTACCCGGAGTTTTCACTCTGTCACTTCTGTTTTATTTAAAGAACACTCTACCACTCGCTCTTTTGTTCCTTCTTTACTCTTCCTATGGAAAGGAACCTTAAAATCTTTTCCTCTATTCAATCTAAAACATAGGGGGACCTAGATGTCCTTCTATTGTATTATGGGTTTCCCCACCCCAACTAACATCCTTGATGAATTACCAAATTAATCTTTATTGTCATTATTGTAATTATTATCCTTTTTTTTTTACTAATTGCATTCCCTCCTCATTTCGCAAATGTTCTATAACTAACTTGTTCATAGCCCTCTCTCCTGCTTGTGATGTTTTTATAGACCCGAACTCTGATCCTGTCAACAAACGACGCTTCAAAAGAACTGTCCATGACGATCCGCAGAAGCCTCATAGACGATATAATATTGCTTGGACTATAACTGACTTTCAAGGCGTTCGTTTAAGTTCTACAACCAATTTTTCTCGCATAGAAGACTTCTACCCACCACTTCAATTCGATTTGGCAGACGCACCCACACAACCAGGGGATATCCTGCAATCTACACCACTTCAGGAGGAACTTTAACGGAATGTATTTTATCCCTGGCAATAATTTTGTTTGGACTTGTTACACTGGTTTCATGGCATGTGTCCATGGGGATGAAATTGTTAAATCCAAATCATTTTGCATTCAGGTATGGCTTGTATGTATAACTCTGATGATTTTATATCCCTACAGGTGCCCATGGAATACCCCCTCTTGCAAAATCGTAGAGGCTTAGATCTGTTATTTTTTTAAACAAGGGGGATTGTGTGCTGCGCTTAAAGAAGAATGTTATCTTTATGCTGATAGCGGGGGGGGGGGTTGTTTTCTATTTTGCCATGGTTTACAACCTTTTTAACTGCATTGGCAGGATCATTAATAATCATTATATTGATATGTATTATAGGACCTTGTTGTTTTAATAGAATATTGCAATTTTTTTTAAAAAAATAATTATCCTCCATAACTGCTGATGTTAATGTGCTATTGCAAGCTCATGTTATATCCTCAACACCGGATGAAAAAATGTCATTGCTGAGTTACCGCTCCTTGGACAACCCTGATGCTGACGGGTCGCACTCTTGCCTAGATGATGGGGACGGCGAACATTTCAGAAAAATGGTTCCTGTCTTCTCGGATGAGGAAGAAGACTCGTCATAAATAATAAAAACAGAGGAGATGTTGTAATTATGTATCATTGCAACTATGTATCATTCATGTGTTTGCAACATTGTATCATTCACGTGTAATCATTAACTTCTGTCTCTTCAGTGACCTTTGCAAGGCACGTACAAGGGACAAGGAGCTAGACGGTTGTTAATAAGCTTATCCACACTGTAAATGATCTGTCCGGTATGCAGCTTTGTAAACACGCACATCCTGATGAGATTATCATGTTTGACTTGAGCTTTGATTAAATCATTTTCTTGTAAAAAAGCACAATAAAAGAGCTTGTGCCAAGACATTCGGGGCACGCTCATTTAGAGAAACCTCGCTTCCTGTCGTTTCTCTCTCCTTCGCTCCCTTTCATGAGCCGCCCATCAGATGCGGGATGGCAGATACCGCAATGGACTAGCAAATGGTTATTCATATAGAAGTCCTTACCTCCTTTCTTAATAAAGAAACTGTAGAAATCACAATGATACTGTCACCTAAATGCAAATTATTTTGTAACCTGATAACAAGAATAATTAACATAAAAGTGTCAGATTTTTAAATGCCATTTCTGCTAAGAAATCAAATTTCTTCTGGTCTAAAAACTGTATTTTTCGAATAGATAAAATATTTTGAAAGGCAATTATCTGCTTTAAAATGCCACAGTTAAAACTGTCTCTTGGGTTGGATAAGACCACCCAGGTGACTTTGTGCTTAAGAAAAGACTGGAATTTACCATCACCCAGTTTCTTATCCAGTTTCTTTAACACTATAACAAATAGTCTCATATTGCACACTCGGCTGACCAAATATCAATAGCACATAGTGTCAGGTTATATACCACTTTACTCAAATACCACTCTACAGTGCTTTACATCACTCTCTAAGCAGTTTGCAGAGTCAGCATATTGCCCCCAACAATCTGGATCCTCATTTTACTGACTCCAGAATGATGGAATGCTGAGTCAACCTTAAGCCTGGTGAGATTCAATCTGCCAAACTGCTGGCAACCAGTGATCAGCAGAAGTAGCCTGAAGTACTAAAGCCTAACCACTAAACCAATCTTCCTTCTTTCCTTCTTCTGTACTTATCTCAGTCTCATTATTAGAAGAAAACTAGATTCATCTCTACATTTATGCATATCCTAGCAATGTTAAAGAATTTTGTTAGTCTCATTTTAAGCAGATGGTCCTCTTCACATTTCCCAGATTTATGTGAAGAACAGAAAACAGTTATTCTGCAGTTTTTGGATTCTTTAGATTTGTTATATGGCATAAAGTTGCACATGTTTATTAGAGAAATATTCTATAAGAAAATAACCATATTTTGTTGGCATTTTTGAATAGCAGAATGAAATAGCAGACATAACCAAATGCATTATCTTTTGAGAAGAGATCAAGAAGTTTTGATTTAAAATTTTATAAATTTTCATCTTTTCTTTAAAATGAGAAATTTGTTCATTTCATATTTAATCTTTTTTTCATCTCAGCTGACAGTTCCATCCTATTCTACTTATTCTGATAAAAAAGTTTACATAGATATTTGTATGAATTTTGTTCTGGTTTTCACTACATGAAATTTTGTACTTAATTATAAAATAACTGTTTTGGAAATTTAATTTATGCCACTTCTGAAACATATGCAGTTTTAAGACATTTTTAAACTGCATTTTTAATTGTGAATTGTTCCACAAAATATTAAAAAGGGGATGAGTGTGTACATATATAATAAATATTTGTACACATTTAACACATTAAAAACCAGCATATTTTTCCATAAAGTCTTATAGTCCTAATTTCTATTTCTGTAGTCATCTTGTTACTAAATAAATAAATAAAATAATACTTTCTCTTTCTTTTTCTATCTCTCTTATTCAAAAGTTTTCACCTTTTGGTTTTATTGTTTTATTTTATCATTCCAATTAAATTCAAGACAGCTTACAACTTTAAAATAAATAAAATAAATATGATTAATGCAATTAGCAAATAAAACAATTCAAAAGTACTACTTTAGAAAGTTTTAAGTGAATATTTTGTTTAATGAAAGTATTTGTACCAATGATCATCAAATAAGCCATCTATAGAAAGAGAGTTCTAAAACTCTTTAATACTAAAAATTTACTCCCTGTCTTCATAATCACAATTAGGAAATTTATTGATAGACAATCAGACAGATGATAGATAGATGATATCTTCAGTCTGCTTCTCAAAACCTAGTATTTTCATCATAAGGAAAGAAATTCATGAGCATAAAATGACAAGAATAGAACCATCTTTATGTTTGTCTCATTTGGTATTGGAAATACAAAACTCCACAAGAATGCAAAAACAAATATATATCTATCTATCAATCCATAGGTGCTATTCGACTGATTCGCACCTATTTGAGTGAACCAGTAGTGGTTATTTGGCATGGGTTGCTAACCAGTGGCAATCCCTGGCTGGCCACGCCCCCAACCCAGTTGGCCGGTTGCTCACTTGTGATCGCTCTCCTAGCTTTCCATTCTCCACATCCTCTTTCTCCCCAGAGAAAAAGAAAAAAGGCATGGATGCTGCAAGTATTGCTTTCCCCATGTTAGTTAAAGTGTCGGGAGTGAGAAAGACTGCAGTCTGACAGAAGGTGTGGCAGTGAATCGAGCCTTAGAGCACTTTTGCAATGTAAAAGAAATGCATTTTGGAAGCAGGTCTTTAAAAAACTTCTCCAAGGATTCCTCATGGACACTGCAAGTATCACTTTCCCTGCTGTGTTCAGAGACTGACAGCAGTCCTCTCTCTGGTCCGCCACCTATGCAGGAGCGCTGATCATTCCCATTGGTTGATGCCATTTGACAACCGGCTATAAAAGGGAGCTGTCAAACGGCATCAGCTGTCGCCGCCAGCTAGCTGTCATTTAGCCCCGGCAGCCGCGGCAACCCTTTATTCAATAGAATAAAGTCTGTTAGCTTCAGCCTGGCTCCGTCTCGTTCTGTAACCACCACTCTACAACATTCCCCATGTGAGTTAAAGTGCTGGAGTGAGAAGGAGTGTGGTCTGACAGAGGGTAACAGAGGGGGTGGGGGCGAATCGAGCCTTGGAGCACTTTTGCAACATAAAAGAAATGCATTTTGGAAGCAGGTCTTTAAAAAACTTCTCCAAGGATTCAATGGACACTGCAAGTATCACTTTCCCCTTGTGAGTTAAAGTGCTGGAGTGAGAAGGAGTGCGGTCTGGCAGAGGGAGTGGTGGCAAATCGAGCCTTGGAGCACTTTTGCAATGTAAAAGAAATGCATTTTGGAGGCAGGACTTTAAAAAACTTCTCCAAGTATTCCCCATGGATGCTGCAAGCAATGGTCCCCAACCACCGGGCCCCGGACTGGTACCAGTCCATGGATCATTTGTACCGGGCCACTTATTTTGCTTGGGCGCCACCATCTTGTTTCAATGGCGCTTGAGAAAGTTCTTCCGGGTGAGCTTGTCGGTCGTCGGTTGGAAAGTGGCATTTGGGTGCTGAAGGAATCCTCGTGCCTTCGTTTCATCGAAGTGGGGGAACGGCTTCAAACAAAGAGCCGTCCCGATGGCAGTGGAGTCTCGCATTACTCAGGAGGAGATTGAGAAAAGCCCATCAACCACGAGAAGGTACAAAGGATGAGTTGAAAGTGGCAGACAGAAGTGGGGAACAGCTGGCTGGCCGGTCCCTTGGTTCACCTTGCCTTGGTTGTGCGTGCTGATGCCAGTACCGGTCCGTGGATCAGACCGGTCCATGGTACAAAAAAGGTTGGGGACCATTGGCTGCAAGTATTGCTTTCCCCTTGTGAGTTAAAACACTGGAGTGAGAAGGAGTGCAATCTGACAGAGGGGGTGGGAGTGAATCGAGCCTTGGAGCACTTTTGCAACGTAAAAGAATCCACTCAAGCCTTGGAGAAATTGAAAGGAGATGCTTCCAAAATGCATATCTATTAAGTGCTCTCTCTCTGTGTGTGCCTCTCTCTCTCTCTCTCTCTCTCTGTGTGTGTGTGTGTGTGAGAGAGAGAGAGAGAGAGAGAGGGAGGGAGGGAGGGAGAGAGAGAGAGAGAGAAATAAATAAATAAATAGGAAAGTAGAGAAAGAAAGTAAAAGAATAGGAAGAGACAGAGAGAGATAAAACTCTGTGCTATTATTTTTAATTGTTCCATTATTTATCATGTATTAATATTTTACACTGTTCCTACACCTGGAGTGATTTTTCTGCCTTTCTTTTGCCCTGGGCTACCATATATTTTTCAGGGTTTACATGCATTCAATGTCAATAATCCAGAGCATAAAATACACATGTGTTTAACAAGAGTTGAATGGGACCTTGGAGGTCTTCTAGTCCAATCCCCAGTTCAGGCAAGAAAACTGAGGATGCCAAACTCTGAGTAGAAATCCTGGGAAAGATGTCAGAATAATATTTAGAAGGGACCTTGGGCTGAACCATCTCAGAGAAATGGCTGTCAGTCTTTTCTTAAAAACTTCCAGTGAGTGAGCACCCAGAACTTCTGGAGGCAGGCACTTCCACTGGTTAATTGTTCTCACTGTCAGGAAGTTTCTCCTTAGTTTTAGGTTTCTTTTCTCTGTTCAGTTTCCATCCATTGCTTCTTGTTTGCATTCTGCTTCTTTGGAAAATACACTGTCCCCCCTTTCTTTGTGGCAGCCCCTTAAAAGCCTGTTGCCTATTACACTCTTGAGTAAAGCATGTGAGCCATTTCTTCTTTTCAATAGTCCATGAAAGTACATCTATAGTATGCAGATAATAAAATCAAAAAAGGTGAACAACATTTTTACAGAACTATAGATAAGTTGAAGCTGGGTGACAAGGAATGGCTGGGAGGGGAGGGGCCAGGTGAGGCACCTCTTGATGTGAGTGACATTGAGTTGGCCATGCCCACCACAAGTCACATGACCACAAGTCACACCCACCAAATAAGCCACGCCCACAGAACCGGTAGTAAAAAAATTTGAATTCCACCACTATATCCATCCGTCTAATGGAAATGGATAACACAGGAGTGAAGACTTTTCTCTTACTGTATCATCCACCTCCAGTGAAAAGCACCCCATCAGAGCCCCAAGGAAGTCAGCAAAACCAGGCTGTAAGACCCTTCTAGAAAGCCAGAAAGATCTTCACAATTTTTGTCAGAATGGCTGCTTCACCCTGGAAGCCAAAGTTTCTTGACAGTTAGGATCTGCAGCAAGCTCCTTCCACAGAAGCAAATGAATCAATCCCATTAGAGCAAGATGATGCTTTAAATAAATTGGGCCCATGCCATAAGTAAAAGCCATCAAAAGTTTTGAATAATCCATAAAGAAACATTCTATTGTTGGCGAACATTTAGTAAAGTGAAAGTTATGGATTAGAAGTGGATATTTTTTGTAGATGTCTAAATTATGTTTGTTTTTATTTAATTACTAATTAACATGTTTTTATGTGTTTCTTAAACGTTTTAGGCACCTAATTGTCTTTTGCATTTTGCATCATCACCATTCACATTATGATAACCCACTGACATCTGCATGGAGTGATTCCTGAGTGAAGGAAGAGAAAATGAGTACATCCAATTTCTCTATGCCATAGCTTTCTATGCAGATGTCAAAGCAATTTTCAAAGGTTCTTAAGCTTTATTAGCTCTGTTTTACAGTTGGTCTGACTAACTAAAGAAATTTCAAATGATTTTCCACATGAGCTGAGGTTGATTCAACATGGATTTCTCACTTTCAAGATCAAGCTTATTTTTGCAGAACTGTTCAAAACTAGTCCATCTCAAATTATATTTGTGGTCTTCATTTACTCCTGATAGAAGAGAGCAATTCAAGTTCATTAGTACTTGAATTGAATTTGTAATTACAGATAGAAGTAACATTTCTTGCTATACCAAAATCCCAACATTCATTCTTCCTTCTTTCTTTGTAGAAATCTGCCAAGGTTTTATCATTTGTCTTGTGTATATGTTCAGAAGTTCCATAGACTGGAATAACATGGAAAGCAAATAATCATTTGAAAGTGTATCCATCATTGGTAGCAACTAATCTTTCTTGTTGCCAAGATTCGAAGTTAGCATAGTGATTAATATAACATTGATTATCCTGTGGATATGTCTTAAAAGATGCTACTGTTATTCAGTGGCTCTTACAGAAGAAAATGCACATAGAACAATCAATATATTATCAAGGTAAAGTATTGATCTCAAAAAAAAACCAAAAAAAACCATCCAGACGCCAAAGTAGCAGTCATTAATATGGGTTTAATAGTCCATATTCTTAGTTTTTATAATTAACATTCCTTGAAGAAGAAAATAATGACTACAGGCAAGGTATCTTACAATAAATATAAAGTTGAAAGGTTCCTTCAGAAGGCATTTGATACACCAGAAATGTCACTTTTACAAGAAGATTAGAAGACTTGGCTAGTTACACTGTTGTTTTCCATTGCTTGTTTATTAACAAGATTTTTAAAGCTATTCAGTTAATAATCACTTTGCACACTGTACAAAATATAAAAAAGAAGCATAATATTTAAACAAAGGAGGAAGAACACACTGAGAATAATTATATAACACAGAGAGACAATATGTGTGTGTGTGTGTGTGTGTGTGTGTGTGTGTGTTTATAAATTTGTGGTTTAATGGATTGCAAGCTGAGAAAGTTTGAACTGCTGGAGGTATGCTATTCCAGGGTACAGGCATTGTGATGAAGACTATTTCATGGGTATTATCAGAAGATATTTTTAACAGAAAGGTCATGAAGCACATCTACTGTGCCAGATGTGGTACAAGCAGAAATCCTGGGAGCAAAATAATTCTTCTGACAAGTTGTAGGCTATGCAGAACTTTCTAGTTGACAACCAGCATACTGAACTGAACTGGTTCAGTTGGCCTAAAATTACACAGCTCAGTATAATCTATATACTGATGACTTTACAACTTTTATCTAAAAAAAGAAAGGTTGGAGATTACAAGAAAATTATGCAGAATTAGTGGGTCCAGCAATGGTTTCTGAAGGAGTGGTAATACAGACAGGGAAACCATTCCCTCAGTCAAGGATGGTTTTCCCAAGAGATAGAACCAACCACATGTCATCTTAACCAATGAGAGGAAACATGGATCTAATAAACTGGATTAACAGTCTCAAGGGTCTTGTCCATTTCCTCAAAAATAATTATATCAAAGTTCAGTGGAACAACTTGCCTCCATCACTGGAAGTTATTAAGAAGAGATTGGATAGCCATTTTTCTGGAATGGTATAGGTTCTCCTTCTTAAGCAAGGTTTAGACCAGAAGAACTCCAAGATCCCTTTCAACTCTGTTATTGTCTATTCTATTTCTCAGATAATGAGACAAGATTGTGTTTTGGTCAACAAAATTGGTTCTGCCCAGAGTTTAGGTGTAATTGACTCCAACATATGCCTGAACAGCCTGTTTCACAGTGCCCCTGTAAAATATATCTGGGACTCTCCCTTCTCAGCAGGGAACATGTCACTTTAAGCAGGACCATAGACTGTAGTGTGCTTCATATTAGCTCATAAGAATGATTATTACATTTTCTGGAATTTTGCAAGCTGGTGGACAGCAAAGCTGACCCATAGCACTTATCATACCACTCAGCAGTTTGGCAACAACTAGTGGTGTGGCAATGGATTTATCAATGTCAACAGAGCAATTATAATTGTATGTGGAAGCCTGTTACAAAACAATCATACTAAATTATTTCAAATCACAGATAAAGAAAAAGGTTGGGAGATGGCTTACAGTAGTCACACTCAATGTAGCCTTTCCTGAAACTGCAGCAAAGAAAATTGCTTGCAAAGCCTTATTTATAATGGCTTCAAGAACAGATTGCATGATCATTATTCTACAATAAGAGCATGTGTTACTCTTCCTGATATTAAGCAGGCTTCCTTTCAAAGTCCGTTTTATAACAGAAATCTGGTAAATGGTGCATGACAGCATGAACCAAAACATGTCATATTTTAGCACTAAGTTAACAAAAACAGGAAGAAATGCTATTTGCTAAAGAAAAAGTTGTAAAAAAATAAGCTTTTCTGGGAATCACCTGCAAATATGTAAAATTCCATCCCCAAATCCAGTCTAAGTATATTTTAATAAACATACTGACATGCATATATAGTGACCTTACTTTATTGTGTTAAAACTGTCAAGTTCAAATGAAAAGCCATTATAAAATGTTTGAAAGCTTTTTGAGAGAAAATGTAATTTTAAAACATGTTGGAGCTATGGAAACATTTTCTTTTCTTTTTCTTTTTAACTGAGCTCCAAGGTATTGTTTAGGTTGTTACTGTAACATATTGATGTACTTCTGTGTTTCCATTCTTATGAAAGTTAACCCTAGATTTTCTTTTCAGCTCATACTTTGTTTGCTGCTTGTAGTAATCATTGCACAGCATCGTATGAGGTTTATTATCTTTATATATTACCCTCCCAACAAGCCCTGTGGGACAGCTTAGATGGGTGTACTGGAATCAGGGACAAAATCCTGCTTTCTCAGGTTGGTTAATAATATCATTGTTCTCTTCTTAGATTACACAGTTGTTGGAGTCTGAAGTCTGAAAGGCTAAGATTCTTTGCTTAAAGCTTGAAATTCATTCATTGCTAAAACAATAATATTGTTCAAAGCTAATCAAATTAATTATCGTTTTTACCTTTTGGATGTCATTTATACTATTTTCAGAGCAAACTTGTTTAAAAAAGTTAAACTGAACAATAATAGGAGACCCAAGTCCTCAGTATATTTTATAACTAGGACATGCATTAAGGCGTGAATAAAGATTGAGGCATTGCATATAATTGTGCAAAATATAAAATAACATAAAGGCCTTTTGCTGGATGTGAGGCAGTAATTACATGGTCACAACTGCTATCTTGACTCTTTGATGGCCTTCCTCTATGTTCCTGCCAGTTTTGTACTAAATCTCATCAAACAATTAAGTTTCATTCGCCATTAGATAAAATTTCAATAAGGTTAAAAACAATTCAGCCAAAATTAAATATTGGATGATTTATTTTATTTTATAATTTGTATCCTAACAAATTTAGCTAACACTACTCTATACAAAGTTATAATTCTAAATCAGTGTAAAAGGCTAGAGAAATTCATTGATTGATTGATTGATTATGTGCCTTAAAGTCAGAGTCTAATCTTACTGACCACACAGATTTTCTTCACGACAAATTGGTCATTCAGCTATTCCAATGGTGTGCTCATCACTACAGTAATTGAATCTATCAAAACAATAATTAAACATTAATAAAAAGCAAAAGTAACTTTGGTGTAATGGTTAACCCTAACCCTAACCCTTAGGCATATAGTCATCTGGGTAATGTTGAGTCAGTCATATCTTTCATACCTAGGAAGCAGACAATGACAAATCACTTCAAAATTATGCCAAGAATACTGCAGAGATGGGCTTGAAGATTAATATGTTCCTGCAAATTATCACCTTGGTATCTTTGATATCTTTGACAGAAAAACAGTCTTCAGCTTTAAAGGGTACAGGGATTATCTTGTTACCAAGAAGACTGAACTTCAGAAGGTTCAGATCATAGATCAGTCTACAAAGAAGGATGCTTAGAAAAAGCATTCTGAATATAAATGTAGACAAATTAATATCTACAAATCATGGAAATGTGTAATATTTCATCAATACAATTTTTTTTCAATGTTACCCTGGCTAAATAACAATTGTTTTAAAAATAGAAAATGGGAATTGAGATTTGAAATATTAAAAAAAATATTTGAAGATGAACGTGATACATCTTGTATCTTTGAATGGGAAGTGGAAATATGTGAAAGGGAAAATAATTTGCTTATACAGAAAATAGTTGTTACAAAAACATGTACTATTTAAACACACACACACATACACATGCACACGCACATATTGTACAGAACTACAAAATACTACGTCTGGATTTCCTTTATGATAAATTGAAGTTTTCATTAATATATGTATAGTTGTTGGTTTTTTGCATCTGTAAAATAACTGGCATATAAATTAAAGCTGCAATCAGTTCAGAATTTTATTCTGATCTTGAATGCTAATTGAATATAGTAATAACTGAAGACATAGAGGTAAGAGTTCAAGATTTTTTCTCATGTCCTTATATTTTAAATCCTTTTCTAAACCAATGTTAAGGTCTCACTCTGAACCATTGTAATCATGATTATATTGTAATATTGACAGAATGATGTTCTTGGGACAGAAGAGTCTGGAGTGTCATGCAATAGATATTAGATGCAATTCTGTGTTAGACAGCACTGTCTTCCCTTCATGTGACACATGTGTACATATTAATAAGATGTGAGGTTTTCATTATTAGTGTTGAACAGTAATTTCTTCAGCTGAAACTTCTTTGAACATTTAGATATAAGCATCCACACTAAAGAAAATATCCTAGAACCAGAGAATATAACAGCTTCTTTACTAAATAAAACATCTATAGCAGAGGTGGTATTCAGCAGGTTCTGACCAATTCTGGAGAACCAGTAACAGAAATTTTGAGTAGTTCAGAGAACCAGCAAATACCACCTCTGACTGGAGATTTTACAATATCCTTCTCCTGCCATGCCCACCAAGCCACATCCACAGAACTGGTAGTAAAAAAAAAATTGAATCCCACCACTTATCTATCGAATATATTTATAAAGTTTATTAGCATGCTTTATAAAATATTCCAGGGAGATATAGAATAAGGAACAACAGTTAAATAGAAAACTATTTCAGCAATAATTGTATACCACATTTCTTAAAATTACAATTAATGTTATGTTTCTTAGTTATTGACTGATATCTTAGAATTTATTTTTAAAAATTGCTGTTTAAAGCATCATCATCATCATATTTTGTAGTTAGTTTTTAATTATAATAGTAACAATATTTTACTTTGTTCCAAAAGAGTTTGTTGATACTTATAGACTTTGCATGCATATGAATGTTTTAAAAACTAGAAAAGACATCAGTATGCTGCTTTTATGTTAAGAAAATAACTTATCAAACTAGGCTGGAAGAATACAATAATTAGAATAATTCACTTCTGATTCATTGTTTGACTAATAACTTTATGATAAAGGATTGGTTTTTCACAATTGTTTGTTATTATATAAAGTGAATATATTATCAACAATTTAAGAGTATAACATGCTGTGGATATGTAGATAAAACCAGGAATTCATGCTTCTCTGTAGGTTTTCCACCTTCTCAACAAGAAAAGGAAAGGGAAAATATTATACTGGAAATATAACATAATATATAGAAATGATTTTGGTAGATATTTTAAATGTTATTTTAATTTTGAGGATTTGTTACATGTTGCAATACATATTTGTATAGTTACACCCAACTCTTACAGTATAATATGACACATATCTACTTAGAACTAAGAATATTTATTTCAGATATTACAAATTATTCTTAGGAACATGTCGATAGGAATGCAGTCTCAAGGTTCCCAGTAGTTTCTCATCAAAGTACTGAGCAATAACATGGTTTTAGCAATGTGACTGTAACTTATACTTCCGCTCTCTGCTTTTGAAAGTAGTCATATTCTTCTCTGATAATATTAACAGCCTTTTCCTTCAAGATGAAGGGGGGCTGGTGGGGGGAGAACAGGAACTCAAATTAGTGAATGTTTTATTTTATGTCTTAATACATTGAGCTAGTTTTTAAAGGAGACACAATATTATTAATACTATAATACTTGTTGTTCAAGAATTTTCCATTTGATAGGGTCACAAGTGTTAAGTTCTGTGCATGGGCGCAAAGAACGGAGACGAGGCAGTGAACAGTGAACTTCAACTCTTTATTAATCATTCTGAACAGAGCAAAAACCTAGGGCAGCAGCAGCCCCTTTATAGGCAAGCTGCTGATCTAGTAACCAATGAGAAACATGAAGTGTTAACTCCTTGAACCAATGAGAGTGGTTGTTAACAGCCAATCAGATTCTCCTGAATGGACCAATCCGATATCGCTATTATCGGCCAATCAGAAG
The DNA here is from genome assembly GCA_033807585.1 of Hydrophis major. Lineage (NCBI taxonomy): Eukaryota > Metazoa > Chordata > Lepidosauria > Squamata > Elapidae > Hydrophis > Hydrophis major. Next base: position 157,951,000 of record CM066329.1, read on the forward strand.
TGCAGGATTAGAACCCTGCTTTTTTCTAAAGGTTTTTTTTTTAAAAAAAAAAAACAAATTTTATTAATTTTACAAAAAAAAACAATACACAATCCAGGCATAACAACTTGAAGAATCTTTTCTAAAAAAAATAATAATAATAATTAAAGAAGAAAGCCAATAGAACATAACTCCAAATTGTAATATCAATATTTACATTATCTATTTAACTTCATATCTTATCCAAACTTCTCCTTTTATCCAAATTATATTTCTTGCTTATTAAAATTTTATTGCCTTTCATAAACATACAAAACACAAAACATAAACAAAACTAAAACATCTTTTCTGAAGGCTGCCTGATCCCGGGTTGAAACTCTTCACACAGACACAAATTCAAACATCATATTCACTTTATATATCCTTCTATATCTTATTATCATTTTCTTTTTTATATATATAAACGAATTTTATCAGTTTTACAAAAACAGTGCATAAACAATCAAGGCATAACAGCTTATAAATTCTTTCCTAAAAAAATAATAATAATTAAAGAACAAACCAATACTTTATCTATTTAACTTCATATCTTATTCCAGCTTCTCCTTTTCATCCAAATTATTTCTTATTGATTAAAATGTTATTGCCTTTTATCAATATACAAAAAAAAAATAACAAAACCTTTATATATCCTTCCAAATCTTATTTCCATTTTCAATAACATTCTTTGTCTGTTCTATTTCCAACTATCCATTCATCTTTTTTCTTTTACTATACTTCTCCTATACACTAACTGGAGTGACACCTTTAACTCATTACCCTAACTTAAAAGTACTTCATATAACAATTTTTCTTGGGATTCTGTTTAAAAGATTCTAAAATTACACAATAAATTTTCTACTCTAAATACACATATAAAAAACACAATCTTATGCACCCTCCAGAATCCCTCTTTTATCCTAAATTAAATTCACCCATTGTCTCTGAATAAACTTTTTTTCTTTAGATCTTGCTTCCCCTCATTGAGGCTTCTCCTCCCCCCCTTTCTCTCTTGCTTATTCTTCTCCTTGCCCTTTTTACCCCTTTGTCTTTCCTCCTCCCTTTTCTTACTCCCTTTCCTTTGCTTTCTAACCTTGCCTCCACCTTTCCGCTCATTTTTCTCTTCTTTGGTTGTTTTTATAATTCTTAAAATCCCCTTTTTCTTATCCTTTTTCTCCTCCTCCCCGGAAAGAACCCATTGTTCATCAAAGATGGCTTCTTCTTCTTCTTTGTCCCAGTCCTTCTGCTGCGTAGTCAACTTTTCATAAGTACATAACGCCATTTCTAAGAATTGAAACAAAGTGCCCAAAGTATCTTCTTTTTTATATTTTTGATATTCAGTCTTTAGTTCATCCACAAGCGATGCCATCATGAAAAAAGAAACTTTTCCCAAAACAACCACAAATATTTTTAATCAAGAATAATTCAAAAAAAAAAAAATTCCAAAAATTAATACTTTTCTTCCTTCTTCTCTTTCTCTTTCTGGGGTTAATGTTTAATCAAAGAGGTCCAATTACCATATATCTTTCTTTGGGATTCTAGGCAATCTCCTCCTTTTTCAGCTTCTGCTCCAATTTTTTTTCCTCTCCCTTCCCACTTGCAATATCAATTTTAAATAATCAGAAATCCATACCTCCAACAAGGGTTTTCCAATTTCTTAAGTTTTTCAATGTCCAAAAACCCTTTTGTCCCTTAGCTTCAACTCTCAAAACAATTCACTTTCAATGTCCAGTATATCCAAACATATCTGCTGTTTCCATGGGGTGAGAGAGTGAAGAAAAAAAAAAGTTCCCTTTAACAGCTTCTCCGCCGCTTTCGATCTTCTTAGGGATACAATGTATCCTCCAGCAATTCAGACAGCTCAGTTCCAGCCAATTTGCAAGATGTTACTTGACCCGGCTCAGACAGCACTTTCACTCCTTACTTCCTCCAGTGCAATCTTACCCGGTTGCTGGCTTCTTCGTGATGGCCATTGCTGACCGCCGCTCCACCGCCTTGGGAAAAAGGGGTTTTTCCGGAGGGGGAGGGGGTCTGCGACACCCCCAACCCCCTGTCCGACTCCCCTCTCTCTTCAGCTGTCCCTACAGGGCAGCCATATCCCCCTGACCCATTTGGATCGGGGGTACCTCGGCGGCTAGCACAGCAGGAATTGCGAGCTGTCGCGAATTCCTGCTGCTCCGAAGCCACGCGAAACCGAAACCCCCTTTTTTCTAAAGGTTTGATAAAACTTCATTTAAGCGTTTTATTAGTTCATAACACCCCTTCCCCTTGGGTTCCATTTAAGGGGTGCAGTGACATAATCCCTGAGGTATGAAGGTTGTTTTGACTGTCTATTAGATTTACGCTGTCCCACCGGTTCCTGTCTGTAATCCGGTTTCGGCGGGACGTTTTTGGGCAAGTCTGGTACCGGTGGTTCCGTATACGCATTGGATGACTCGGTGCCGCTAATGTTCTCCTTGTTGTCCTCTGATCTTTGCAGGCTTGCTTCTGTTGAGGTGTTCCTCTGTGGCGAGGACACTCCCCTCCCTGATTCTTCTTCATTTGTCATGTCCGATTGCTGACTTCTTTCACTCCAGCTTTCCACCATCTCAAATTTGGTTTCTTCGACATCCCCTCCCCCCTCAGTTTGGGAGTTACCGGAGTCACGGAAACTGGGTTGTAGCCTCGAGCGAAGCTGATCTATATGGCGTTTCCATATTTTTCCGTCGCAGGTTTTCACACGGTACGACCTGGGTCCGGTGGCTTGAATTACGGTTGCCTCAACCCACAATGGTTCGCCAGAAAAGTTTCTGGCAAAAACTAAGTCATATATCTTGAACTCGCGGCATTTTCCACTAGATCCACAGGGTTTCTCTGGTTTGTAGGACGGGTGAAGCCGGTCGAAGTGGGAATGGAGTTTGTGTCCCATCAATAGTTCATCTGGAGTCTTGTTGGTGACGCTGTGTGGAGTGATGTGTTGGAGAAAGAGTATTCTGTTTATTTTATCTTCAATGTCCCCATAGTCCATTTTGTAGAGGATTTTTTTTAACAAATTGTACCATGCGCTCGGCTCTTCCGTTAGCCGCAGGGTGCACTGGCGAAGTTAGACCATGGCGAATACCCCGGTCCGCTAAGTATTGTTCAAAGGGTAGAGCGGTAAACTGGGGTCCGTTGTCGGAGACCAGAACATCTGGCAGTCCATGTGTCGCAAATAGCCTGTTCAATTTCCAGATGATGGACTTGGTTGTAGTACTCTTCATTTCGTGGATCTCGAGCCAGTTGGAATAGGCATCCACTGTTAGGAGGAACATATGTCCTTTAGTAGGTCCCGCAAAGTCAATGTGGATGCGGGACCACGGTCCCCGGGGTGTTTCCCATTCTGTTGGAGTTGCTTTAGGTGGGGCACTGCTAACTTCCTGGCACTTTAAACAAGTCTTTACCCAGACTTTGATCTGTTTGTCGATGCCCGGCCACCACACGTAGCTTCGTGCGAGTGCTTTCATACGCATGATGCCGGGGTGACCATCATGCAATGTTTTCAATACTGCTCATTGTAACTGCTCTGGGATGATGATTCTGTCTGCCCATAGCATGCAGCCTTTTTGTGAGAAAAGTTCTGTTTGCTGGTTTCTGAAAGGGGTGAAGTCATCAGGGGTTTGTTCTACTGGCCATCCTCGTTCGACCCAGCTGAGAACTCTCACCAGGACAGGATCTCGTTTTGTTTCGATAGCGATGTCTCTGGCTGTTAGTGGCGGTGAATGTAGTGTTTCAATCTGGAGTGTCGTAAGGGTTGGAGCTGGGTCGTCAACAGTTTCCAGAAGTGGTGCACGGCTCAGTGCGTCAGCGTGGGGAATGGCTTTCCCCAGGCGGTATTGTAGTCTATAGTTGTACGCAGCCAAAAACTCCGACCAGCAAGTCATTCTAGGTGATAATATATAGGGGGTTGGCTTGTCTCCCGCTATAATCCCAGCAAAGGTTTGTGGTCGGTAACAATAGTAAAAACTCGTCCATATACATATTAATGAAACCGTTTCACAGCAGATACAACAGCAAGAGCCTCTTTATCGATTTGACTATAGTTACCTTTAGCCTTTGATAGGGTCCTTGAAAAATAGACAATAGGGGCCTCACTACCGTTTGGTAACACATGGCTCAAATGACTCCTACTCCAAATGGTGACGTGTCACATGTAATTGTTAAAGGTAAAGTCTCGTTATGCTGCATTAAAACAGCATCTGAGGTTAATAAGTTTTTCACTTGTCGGAACGCATGCTCCTCTCAGTGCCTGCAGACCCAGGTTGCTTTTTTGTCAAGAAGTCTATGTAGGGGCTCAGCTACGGTCACTTTGTGGGGCAGGAAGATGTTGTAAAAATTAATGAGCCCCAGAAAAGCTTGGAGATCAGTCTTATTTCTGGGTCTTGGGGTGTTCTTGATTGCTTTTAGTTTGCTATTGGTGGGGTGAATGCCTCACTTATCAATTAGGTACCCCAGGAACTCTACTTTATCTGTACACAGTTGACATTTTTTTTTTTTTTAACCTTAAGGCTAGAGTCTTTAAATTTCTGGAGAACCAATTTAAGATGCTCTTCTAGTATTTCTCTATTCGGGGCAGCAATTAAAACATCATCAAAGTATGTTACGACCCCTTTGATCCCCTGCAAGAGTCTCTCCATCAAACTTTGAAAAATTCCTGGGGCTATGCTAACTCCGAATTGGAGTCGATTGCACTTAAAGGCGCCTCAGTGCATAATGATCGTTTGTGCCTCTGCTGTTTTTTTATCTACAGGCAGTTGTTGGTACACCTGTGCTAAATCCAATTTAGCGAAGACTTTTCCACCTCCCAGGGAATGGAGAAGGTGTTGTACTACCGGCACCGGGTAAGCGTTCTGTTGAAGGGCATGATTCAGGGTGGCTCGGTAGTCCCCACAAATCCTTAACGATCCATACGGTTTGATGGGTGTTACGATTGGGGTTTCCCAACGAGCGTGGTCAGTTGGTTCTAAAACACCCTGGGCTTTTAATTTATCAAGCTGCTCGTCAATCTTTGGTATAAGGGCAAAAGGTACCCGACAAGGCTTAAGGCGGATGGGTACTTCAGGGTTAAGGTTAAATGATATCGGGGTCCCCTTGTACTCGCCTAGTTTGTCTGCAAAGACGTCCTGTAATTCCTGGATGAGGGCCTCCTCCCAGTCGTCGCTTCTGGTTTGGTGAATGCTGGCTGCCTCGATCCCGAGTGGGGCAAACCATTGAAGGCCTAAAAAGCTAGGCCGATCACGGTCAACGACGGTCAATGGTAAAGATGCAGTACGATTTTTGAATGAGACCTGGACTAGGCTGGATCCAACGACCGGAATTCGGTTTCCTTGGTAATCCTTGAGTATGATTCTTTGGGTTCTGATGTCTTGCCGCCGGACGGCAGGGATCAATTGTTTAAGGGTCTTCCAGGAAACCATCGAGAGGGACGATCATGAATCGACTTCCATCACGCAGGGCTGGTTTTCGATGGCGACCTTCACTTGGATCTTCTTTGCATCTAGTGATGAGGTGGGACCAATTGTAATGGTTTGGTGTGCCTCTTCTCATTTCGTTGAATTGGCCAGTGGTTTATTTCTGTAGGAGTGGTTGTTCCATTGGTGGTTCAAATGTTCCCGACTCACAGGACGATTCCCTGTGGTCTGGCAGTAGTTGTTTCCCCTCTGAAGTGGGCTGGATCCTTGCTTGCTTCTACAGACCTTTCCGATGTGGCCTCTTTTCCCACAAAAGTGGCAGAGCGCGTCGAGGAATTTGCAGTCTGATCGCGGGTGGTTTGCCCCACAACCTGCGCATTGATGCTGTAGTCTTTGATTATGCTGGTGGTGTTGGTCACGTTTGGACCGGAGCTGGTTGACCTCCTCCTCATCACTTTCTGATGACTATTCGAAGTCCTCGTAGTGGGTTGCCGTTGTGTTTTTCTCTAGGTGAGGTGAGGTTTCGCTGGCGAGTTGGCAGAGCGGTGTGTTGGTATGGCGCATTCGGGCAGCTGACTTCCTGGTTGCTTCTGATGCAGTAGTGTCAGCGAAGGCATCTGCAAGGCTGATGTCACCTTTCGCCATCAGCTTACACTGTACATGTGGTGCATCTAATCCCAGAATTATTCGGTCTCTCAAAGCTTCTTCGAGGTTGGTGAACCCACAGAGGCCTCCCAGGTTGTGGAGATCTGTGATGAAATCTGCAATGCTCTCTCCTTTCCTGTGGTCTCTCTGGTAAAATTCATATCTTCAGACAAGCGTTGGTACGGTAGGTGCATAGTGGGCCCATAAGAGGGGCTCGAGGATGTCCCAGTCCATGGATTTCACCTCAGCCGGTTTCGCCAGTGCCTTGGCCATCTTAAAAATGGCAGGTCCGCAGTGGGTCAGGAATACCGCTCGCTTTTTTCCCGTAGTGGCATCCTTCAAGTTGTTGGTCTCCAGAAATATCTGGAACCGGTTCATGTACGCGTCCCAGCCTTCTTGTGCTGGGTCAAATGGAGTGGGTGGTATGGCGCCACCGAATATGGTTTCTGCTGTCGATGTGCCTTCAGCCACGTGCTCTGTTTGATGCTCTGTAGTGTTCAGTCAGTTCTGACGTCTCCGTATCCCATCCTCGTCACCAGTGTTAAGTTCTGCGCATGGGCGCAATGAACGGAGACAAGGCAGTGAACAGTGAGCTTCAACTCTTTATTAATTATTCTGAATAGAGCAAAAACCTAGGGCAGCAGCAGCCCTTTTATAGGCAGGCTGCTGATCTAGTAACCAATGAGAAACGTGGAGTGTTAACCCCTTGAACCAATGAGAGTGGCTCATTAACAGCCAATCAGATTCTCCTGAACGGACCAATCTGATATCGCTATTATCGGCCAATCAGAAGTGCAGTATTAGAACCCTGCTTTTTCTAAAGGTTTGATAAAACTTTATTTAAGCGTTTTATTAGTTCATAAAAACAAGGTCCTTTGCTGTCTTATGAAAATACCAAAAGTAGAGAATCATTTTCATGTAAGATGAAATAAAATGGCTGGTGTTAAGTATGAGCAGCATTAATTGACTGCCAAAAGTTCAGCCTTACAAAGAGTTTATAGAAATAATAATAGGACGCTTCAAAAGGCATGCATGCACACACACAGAGAAAAAAAAATCACCAAAATCACTGATGTAAAATGAGAATATATTAATTTTTAAGTCCTAAGGTTAATAAGGAGAGGCATAAAAATAAGTATAAGGAAAGGGCAAATGAATGTATTACAATAAAAATGTCAAGGAGAGGAGGACAGGAAGGTCAGCGTGTTGGAGGTCTTCCAAAAGGTTAGAACTGGACAATAAGAATGAGGGAGAATTTTGTTCTTCTACAATAACATCAATGCTTCTTTGGTCTTACTCAAAAGTGTGTCAACCTGCTAAGAACAGAAGTCACTTGCAAAACAGTTCCTTAACAAAGGGATAAATATCCTTATATATCAATCCCACATGAATTATGTTTCTTGCCTTAATAAAATTTAATTTCAGAAACAATTTAGCACTGCATTTAGAATATGGCCAGTGGTCATTAAGACTATAGTGACTATAACAGTATAGATTTGTCAGATTTAAACTAATGAGAGCCAGGAAACTACAGAATTAAACTCTCTCTCTCTGTCTGTCTGTCTGTCTATCTGTCTATCTGTCTGTCTGTCTGTCTCTCTCTCTCTCTGTGTGTGTGTGTGTGTGTCTTTCTCTCTCTCTTTTTCTCCTTCATTCTCTCTCACATGTGTACATGTACATCCATGTGTACTCATTCACCTACCTGACATGAATGAAACATGTTCTGTGGTTTGAGTATAACAAACCCTGGTCCCAAAGGAAGTAACTTTCTAAGCCAAATTAATGCTATACTTTTATATTTCCTTTCTACCAAGTATATTAGAATTTTAAAATTAATCTTTGCACTGTGGTTACCAATATAGAAAATGTATTAAAAGCAAGCAAAGTCATGGACTGGTTGCTTGATGGATATTTGCTATGAAATGTCAAGAGTATGTATGATCACTGTAGAGCTGTGTTGGCATTGCACAATGGGGAATAAGTCACCACTGTTTTCTATAATAACTTAAAATTTGCTTAAGCGGTTAAGTACTTGGCATGGCCTTGTCTAAGCTTTATATCATTAATTTATTGTTGGACCCAAAAGATATGATCTTGGACTCTATTGCTTAGTTTCATAAAATAGCTAGGTCATTGCTTCAATGCCTGAATTGCAAACAAACAAAACAAAGAAACAAAATGTTAGTTCACTATGATTGAGCCCTCAAAGTACTATTTGTAATTCAGGGTTGAAATGAGAACTCTTTGGTGCTCTCTGAGCTTGCTTGTTTTGTTGCATATGTTTCATTACCCAAACTAAGTAACACCATCTCTGCTAGTCACTGATGATGTTACCTAGTTTGGGTAATGAAACATCTGCAAGAAGATAAGCAAGCACCAAGGACCAAGGACCTATCATCTCAAAGATCTTTGAATGAAAAGACCTGCATAATCCAACAAAAAGTTCTTTTTGTTATACTATTAACAAAACTGCTTAAATTGTAAATTAGATTTAACTTCATAGAGCAAAGGACTTTTTTATTTTTTGTGGTCCATTTGTCTTCTTCATGGTACATACTTTGACTGTGGAAAGGCAACTGAATGACAGACTAAATCCTTTTCCCTATTTTACTTGGTGTTTTTCTCATATAGGAGGAATCTGAGGAATGGTAGCAGTAATAACTTGAAAATGATTCAGTCTTTGTTGAAGTTGTATGCCACTCCTTTCATAATTTGATGAACAACAAATCCATAGGTACTCAAGCAGACTATTTTTAAAAAGCTGTATCATTTGCTAGAAATATCTTTGTCTTTCTTGTCAGTGAAATTTTTTTTAAAGGTGAAAGTGGATGAGTGTTCCCACACCACTACATGAAAAACAAATGAATAAATGATAAATGAAGAACAATGTCATCAAACTATATGTACCAATAACAACTCCCAAAACCAGAAAAAACAGATGACCTATAACAATAAGGAAGCTTCAATCCAAAAAGAGATCACTTTGGTCGAAAAACAAATCTAGTCACGTTGCCAATTTCAAAAATCGATACAAAAATTTATGCCACCAGATAAAGCACCAATTATCACATTAAACAAGAGTACCAATTCTACCCCTGCTTTCTACAATTTTGTAAACAACAAACTAAAAGACTCAAGGTCCATCCCACCCCTGAAAGGACCGAATGGTAAAGACTGCAACAATGACACCATTAAAGCTTTAATGGTGTCTTTAAACACATTCTTTGGCTCAGTATTTGTAAACAGCAATGGATCATGCCCAGTATTTCCTAGTTGAACCACAGACAATTACAATGATCTAATACTTATCAATTTTACAGAAGACATTGTTCAAAAAGCACTACACAATCTAAAACCATCTCTATCTATTGGACCGGATGGAATATGTGCCTACTTCTTAAAAAAGCTATCCACTGCCAAAGCTGAACCTCTAAGCATAATCTTTGAAAAATCTTTCAGGACCAGCTACTTGCCAACACTATGGTCACAAGCCATGGTCATCCCCTTCTTCAAAAAAGGGAGACCCCAGACTAGTTGCAAATTACAGACCAATCTCTTTGTGCTGCATCACCTGTAAAGTCATGGAATCAATTATTAACCAATCCATTATCCTCCACTTAGAGACAAACAACCTACTCTCTGATAAATAATTTGGTTTCAGAAAAAAACTATCCTGTAATTTGCAACTCTTACACTGCAAAAACATATGGACAACACAACTCAATCAGGGCAAAGCAATAGATGCAATTTACATAGACATCTGTGAAGCCTTTGATTCAGTGGTACATGACAAACTACTCCTAAAACTAAAATGGTATCTCTGGACACTTGCATAACTGGATAGAAGCCTTCCTGTCAAACAGACAATAAATGGTCAAAATTGGGAGCGTCCTATCAAATTCCGTACCTGTCAACAGTGGTGTCCCCCAAGGCAGTGTTCTAGGAACAACTCTCTTAATACTCTACATAAATGACCTCTGTGATCATATAAAGACCAACTGTGTTCTTTTCGCTGATGATATATTCAATACCACCAACTATACTGCTACTCTTCAAAAAGACCTCGACTATGTATCAGAATGGTCAAACAAATGGCAATTTCAAATCTCAACAAATAAATGCTCTGTCTTACATATTAGCAACAAAAATCAGAAAATAAAATACAGGCTGAATAGTCAAGACCTTGTTGATGATCCAAAATCTGTCAAGGGTCTTGGAGTACTCATCTCTAATGATCTAACTGCCAGAGTCCACTGTAACTACATAGCCAAAAAGGCATTAAGAGTTATTAACATAATCCTGCACAGCTTTTTCTCCGGTAATATCACACTACTAACTAGAACATACAAAACATTTGCTAGACTAATATTTGAATACAGCTCATCAGTCTGGAACCTGCATCTGATACTAATACAGTTGAGAAAGTCCAAAAATATTTCACGAGAAGAGTTCTCAACTCCTCTACTTGTTGCAGAATATCTTATGCCACCAGACTTGAAATTTTAGACCTAGACAACCTAGAACTACGTCACCTTCAGTCTGATCTAAGTATAGTACATAAAATTATATATTGAAATGTCCTATCTGTCAATGAATACTTCAGCTTCAACCATAACAATACAAGAGCACACAATAGATACAAACTCAAGGTAAACCATACCAAACTTGATTGCAGGAAATACGACTTCAGTAACAGAGTGGTTAGTGTCTGGAATACTCTACCTGACCCTGTGAATTCTTTCCCAAACTCTCAAAACTTTAACCTTAGACTGTCTACTACTGACCTCATCCCTTTCCTAAGAGGTCTGTAGGGGGCATGCATAAGTGCACCAATGTGCCTACCATCCCTGTCCTATTGTTGTTGTTTTCTTATATGTATCCATTTGATGTGTTCATAACTATGTTTATACATGTACCTGTTAATCACTTGACAACATAAAATAAAATGTTTGCAATACCAAACAAAAGGCTCATGTGATTATAAGATAAAAGTCGGTCTCAAATACTTACTGTTGTTTTAATTTTAAATATACCAGATGCTCAGATACAACATGTAGAATAAAGTCAAGTTGTTAAAAGAAAGATATTTCTTGAGTATGGGGTGCCCTTGCTCATATCTTAATATAAATCAGATATGCTTGCAGATATATGCATAGACAGTCTCTAAGGGAAAAATGCCCTTCCTTGTTGCTATGTTAAAAGGAATGCATTTATTTGCTCCTAATGAATTTTGCCATTAAATGCAATATTACAATTGCAATACAAGTCCCATTCTGGTGATTATAATGGAAACTTACAAGGATGATTCATTGTGATCTGTTTAAAATATCTTCTGAAGCCAAGATTACAATGTTCTAACTTTCTGAAGCATCATTTCCTTAAAAATAACTGCCATTTTCTCTAAAACTATTCAATTCTTTTTTTGTGTCATGAATTTAAAGTAATCAGTTCAGCGTCATTTGTACTGCTTTCATACATATTCATGGATCATGAACAAAAAAGCTCAAAAACAGGTAAATAGAACTTGTGACATAGATGTCTTCTTTTAAAAGTGTAGTCTTGGGCTTTGTAAGTAGTTATAACCCCCAGCAATTGCAGCCATCTCTCAGAGTACTACATTTCCAGAATCCTGAAATCCTTTTCTACTACAGTATACACTCTATCAAATTGTATTTATTGCAAAATAGTGACTAGGGATAACTGATATAAATATATTTAATCTTAATCGAGAATATGTTATGCTATTTATAAGTTACTCCCAGGAAACCCATATAAAGAATTGACTGATTTCAATATGGTACATACATTTGCAGTAAACCCTTTGTAACTCTATCTGAACTAGCATACATATTTTTCATCCATTTACATAATGAGAAGATAAGGATTGAAGCATGTATTTGGCTGAATAGTATGTCTTTGAAATAAATTTTAATTTCTGAGTAATTATAATTTATATATGAAATTATAATTCTATAATTGTATAATTGAAATTATAATTATAATGAAATTATAATTCTATAATTGTATAATTATATTTTCGTTTTGAATTAACAGTGTTTTCCTGGATGGCCCTTTCAAAACACATGGAAGCAGCTTCCAATAAAATAAAATGACAATCTACGATACAGGGGATAAATATGTGAAATATATTTCATTTTATGTTTTAGTAACACATTATATAGTTTAGTAGAGTTTCTTCTTCAAGTGCTTCAGTTTGTCATCGTGAATTGCTACTTAGTAAGCTGGATTGTCATACACAATTTCCACAAATCTGCTATGTTATAAAGTCTCAGGATCTCTCATGTGCTACTTCCATGAAATAATATGCTACAATAATGTATTTGCGAGTGAAAAAGAGGAGCCCTATGTTTCCCAACTATTTATCCCATACATTAAATAATTAATAGTAGCTTTCTTGAGAATAATAATTTCAATTTCATCATCTCTATAATTAATTCAACAAATTTTGGAACTCACAACTATCATTTGTCAGACTCAGTGTAGCCAACTGCTTCTTGGAAGCCATGTGTTCTCCTGCTTCCAAAGTTAAAATAGCCACAGAGGATAATTCCCAGCAACTTAAAGGAAGGGTCATGGTTACTGCAGCTTAAACGGAGTAGTAATTCAACTACTAACTGCACTATCCATCTCATAATCATGGAAGCATCATAGATCATGACCACAATAAAAATGGTGTAGGGGGATGAGGGAAAATATTACTGTGGGAATAAAGGAAGGAAGCTTTAAGATGAAAATTACAAGACACCATTTTATTTCCAATGTGAGCTGTAAATAAAATGAAAGCAAAATCATGAAGATGTATAATGAAAATAGTAACAACAATCACTATTACAAACTAATGATTCTTAAAATTGGGATAATTTCTCCCAAGATAGTTATTTGAACATATCCTGGGAATAATGGAGAATTTGTAGTTATTTGTTTATAATTCAAGGATCCAGTTTGGGAGTGCTGCTGCTGAGATGTTTGGATAAAACAACTAAGTTTTTATTTGTTTTTGTTTTAGATGGGAATAATGACTTTAATTAAGACCAAGGAAAGAGGTAACTAAGTGAAATGGTTAAAATTCATCAGAATTCCCCTCATTGCTATAGAAAGGAGACATGTTAGAAGGAAATTATGTACTCTGTCTCACTGGCCACCATTACTCTGTTATATGGAAGTAAGTATAGATTTCTTTTTAAAGTCACCATTACTGGTAAGGCTGTTGGAATGCAGAGTCCTACATTGTGTGTTTACCCTGCATTGTTTATTCTGCTAATAGAATATTATTGTTAAGAGGAATTCCATTAGGAACTTCAGCAATAAAATTTTAGTTAGTATCAAATTAGTGTCATATCTTTAAGCTTTGTGGGAATAGGGGAAAATTAGTTTTGAAAGAAATCATAGTAAAACTGATTAAATAATAATCTAAGGAAAACATTCTGTAAATAAATTTCCTGAAATGTGTAGGAAAAGTTGGCAATAGAGGAGGCAAGGGACCAGCATATTCTAATATCCATCTACAACTGTTTTATTCTGATATCTGCTTAATTGTCACCATTTCAGCCAAAAACAGGCAATTCTTTCTTTCTTCTGCATATCAAAGAAGGACTGGTGTTAATTAATCTGGACAGGCAGAAGATGATAAAAATGCAAGCTGGCATCTTATCTTTTAAAGGGAGAATCTGCAATTGCTACAGAAGAAGACATTATATCTATGCCTAAGAATAACCAACAAAAATGAAAAATATTTATCTTGCTTTTAATTCATTAACTGATTTTTATTAACGCTAGAATAAATGCTTCATAAAACAAAATATCTATGAATGGAAATAATGAGAATTTTGTTTCAAAAAATTAATAAGATGTCTAGACCAAAGTAGCATTATTCAGCTTGAAGTCACAACTACACAATCTCCTTGCTGTGCACAAGGATGCTCCCTTAACCATTTCCAGGTATAAAGCAATGCCACTATCTCATTGCCCATTCATTATATCTTATTGCCCATCCACTATAGCATGAAAATGGCTTTAGGTGTTCAGTCTGGAAAAACATGGGTTCATGTTTATTCCAATTCAATAGTTTCCATCCAAACAATTAATGATGCATGGATGAGGAGGCTGACATGACTGGGTGACAATCTCTTTTGACCCAATTGGTCTGCCAGACATTCTATTTATTTTCTATGGCTCCCCATATCTACAATTGATCCTGGGTATCGATTTTGCTTCTTTGCAAAGTAGAAGCTGCCAAAGACTCTTTATTTGTTTGAAGGTCTACTACTCTTCTGTTATCCATTTCTAGATTGATATGCCTTCTTTCCTATACATAACATATACATTTTTCCTAGGTTTATAATATTATTTGAGATTACATGTGTGTATTTAATTTTGTAGATATTATTTTAATCCTTTAAAAAATAAATGCACTTTCCTTACCTCCATATACTGAAATTTTCATCTAGATTATTTTCCAATATCTTAGTCTTAGCATCTAAATTGAAAACAAGTAAGGGAGACATTACAATGCTCAGCTAATCAATCAGTCAGTCAAATATGATAGAAGACTGAAAACAAACTTACAGGGATAAAATAGTATTTAAATACCATTTATTTATTTACAAACCAAGAACAGGCCACAAAATATCATACACTATTAATATATGCATGCATAACAATATATACATATATGAAAGAAATTAATATTTCATTGAAATCACCAATAGCAATAATGTAAAAAAATATTTAAAGAGTCCCTGTAAGCACTTTAGTTTAATGGGTTTGTGATTTTTAATAATATCAATGCAAGACTTTGTAACATTATGTGCAAATATGTTCCTATTTGATAAAAAATAAAATTAGCAGTAGAGCTATCGTATTCACTGGAAACATCTCATAACAAATGTTACTCCAACTGTATCAACATATCAAGATTAGATGTCATGCTTATGCATTTAAATTTTGTTTGATAACATTGCAAATTTATCTTTTAAATGATATCTGACTAAGTGAGCTTATTAAGAAAATAGAAGTGGATGTCTATATGTTTTTTTAAATCATCTAGGATTCTATTAAATGACACTATTTATTGTAAGATGCTAAAAAGTCATACATGTGAGGCAGTATTATTGTACTGTATATATTTCTTTTAAAAAGAAATAACATTTACATCCTTAAAAGAGATATTTAAAATGTTGCTTATTTTTTATGCAACCTATCCAGCTCTTGAGTAATAAAGAAACTCATTATCACATTATCAAGCTTATTAATTTAATAAGCTTTGTTACGAACTAAGCAAACTCGTTAGCTTGCGATTCAAATAGTTTTACTTTAACAGCAGGCTTGTAAACCTGCACTTCTGATTGGCCCGCTAATAGCGGATCGTAATTGGTCATTGTCGGCTGATCTGATTGGCTGTTAAAGGACGCTTTCCAGCACGGCTGATTGGACGCTTTCCAGCATGGCAAACTCAAATCATTGGTTGTTGTGACAGCAGCCAGCTCTATAAAAGGAGCTGCTGCTGCCCTAGCCTTTTGCTCTGTTCTGAAGTCAGTAATAAAGAGTTGGAGTCACTATTCGATGCCTCGTCTCCGTTCTTGCTCCCACTCTCCCAGATATAACAAGCTTCTTGTATCTAAAACCTGAATATTTATTGTACTTGATTTGTGATATTGGAAAAAGGAAGAAAAATCTAGTAAATGCAGCTACTTGATGAGAAAGAGATAAAAAAAGTTAATAATTAATTAGTAATCTTTGAAATTGGGAAAGGCTCCTGGCCTTGAGTAACTATAAGTTGACTGGTATAAAATATTATATTTTACTTCTTTTTTATTATAGATATATGATGCTTTTATGTTGAATTATAAATCTTTATTTTTAATAAGGTTTATATCAGTTTCTAAAAGCTCAAGCATATTATGTGTTTTCCTGATAAACCCATTGGTAAAAAAGATTGATAAATGTGGTTAAAAATTCTCACATTCCATTGATTATAGCTTCTTCTAATTATTATGTAATATATAGGGCTTATATAGGGCTATATAAGTACTGATCCTTACCTTTACATGCCCAGTAAATCAGGGATTGTTAAAAAAAAACCCTATATATCATAGCCATACAAATATTCTTAGGATTCCAGTGTCATAAAGGTGTGGATTTGCTGTGCTTTGGCATGACTTTTTGCACCTCTGAAGGTGTTTTAAAGGTGAGAATATTAATTGTGGTAGTGCTTAACCCTATGTTGTGAATATAGTAAACTTCAACACTTATACTGATATTATCTTAGCATGAGTTGAAGAGGACTGTAGACATAGATCTCTCTGAAGAGACAATTAACTCAAGTCATTGAAGAAAATATTGTTTGTTATAATGCTGAAATACATGAAGGTAATTTTTTTTAAAAAAATATTTTATTAATATTCCAAAGATTAAAAACATAAAATAATACTATATACATTGTTATCAATATCAAGACACCTTTTACATTTCCTTACATTTTTCAATATATGATTACTTATTCCATTACCACTACATCTTACAAGTCATATTTCATCTACTTCAATCTTTTCTATAACATATATTTACATACTTTCTCATTCTTTTCATAATTGCCATTCTATTTTCCTTTTATTTCTAAACAACTCATACCAGGCATCCCAGGCTCTATAATATATTGAATCTTTGTCTTTTAATTTCAACATTAGCCTGTCCATCTCTATATAATCTATTATTTTCTTTATAAACATGCCCTCTGATGGTATCCTTTTCTCCTTCCAAAATTGTGTATACGAAATCCTTGCACCTGTTAGCATATGTCATATGATGTACCTATCTTTTTAACTACATTTTTGTGTTATTGTACCTAATTACATGGAGGTAATTTTAAATGATGCCCAGACTGCTATCTGGTAATATTTAGGTGTAACGTGATTGCAAGGGTGGTGATCTTTTCAAGGCTGTGCTCCAAGAGAGTTAATAATCTAAATCTCATCCCCCAGCAAGCCTGCTCCCTGCCCTTACCATCGCCAAGGCCATTGGGGGTGAGAGGGGTGGCTGCTTGCTGGAGGACTAGGTTTGAGGGAGAGAGCTGAGCACGCAGGGACTGCAATGTGGCGTTGACTGGCTGGGCTGCCTCAGTGCAACTCCACAATCTGTCTTTTCCCATGGCTGCTGCAGCTGGGATGGAACAAGGAAACTGCATATCTGGGAGGCCGCATGGCTGCCTGGGCATCTGGCAGGCATAATCTGGTGCCTCCATGTGCTGCCTCAAGCATCAGCCTGGTGGTCACAGGGATTGGACCCATCTGCACAGGCTGCTGTCTTCCATCTGCCTCTTGGGGATGGGGGATGCCTGCCTTTCCCATATGCTGGGCCTTTACAAGTGGGCGGGCAGGAGTGGCAGGTAGCAGTCTTGTGGAAGATCAAGGTTTGATGTGGGGAACAGCATGCAGGGTCAAACCATGGTGATGATGACAACTGGCTGGGCTGCCTCGTGGCAACCCCTCAATCTGTTTTTGTTTCTCCGGTGGATCAGGTCCCATCACTAGGTCCTACCCCTTCTGCCATATATCCCTCTATCCTGCCCAATCCCCCACAGGCCCCACACCTGACACGAGCAATGTTGAGATGGCCAAACCCAACCTGGTTACACCCACCCATTGCATCCAAACATCCAACCACCACCATCCCAAGACAGCCACAATGCTGATATAGCCCTCAGTGAAATTGAATTTGAAACTTGTTTCCTGATGGTTCTTAGTAATTCTACAATAAAGTATTATTTGACTTCTGAAATATTGTTCATTACTTTTTTTGCAATAGGGAGGAAATAGTGTTCCCCTCTACTGCATCTGTGTTTCAATTCATTTCTCTTTTTGAGAATCGAGTTCAAAAGAGTGCAAGGCTGTTTTTATACTATATGCTGATACCTTTCCCTCCTTCTTTTATGCTAGTTTTTTACATCTTTTTTTTTCAAATGTTGTTCATCTCACTGGCTGCTAATATAAATATAAATAATATAATATAAACAACTATAGCTTTCTTCATCCTCTGCTGAAGAAATTCTCCTTGTAATTACTCTTGTGCTCAGATTACCAGATTTTGTGTCTGTTTCCTTTCTTCTATAAAAATTCTCAGTCATCCAGGACTGAGTTGTCTCAAAGTTGTTGTTTTTCTTCAAAAGGCAAATGAACTCTTTTTTTGAGAAAGAATATGAAACATTTTGCTTCTTGTCCAAGAAGCTTCATCATTTCTGATGGCAGGGAAATGGAGTTGAGATTGTCAGTTTTCTTTCTTTTTGCTTCCTTCCTTGCCTTCCCATAATTGATTCTTTAGTTGTGATATAATGTTCTCCTCTATCTATATTATGCAGGCATTTAACTGAAATAGCACTTTATGAAATTGCTATTCGTGTTTGTTAGGAATGTAAGTCACTTAAAGTTATTTGGGTTGGAAATATATAAACTAGGATAGACATTTTAATACTGTGCCTTTAAGAGAATGCTAAATTTGGGTGTGGTTCCTCAAACGGCCATAAGATGGAGCCAGAAACCTGGGTTATTTAGTTTTAGTCTCAGAAGAGAGTATGTCTCTATTTCCTTTTGTTGGAGAGTATTGCCGTTCCTCCTAATTGACTGTTATCCTTGGATTTGATGTAAGTCTGTTCCTGAACTGTTTTTGATACTGGACTTTGTTATTGGATTATCCCTGGGCTGAAACCTGACTGATTTAATTGTAAATGACTTGGACTGTGATTGAACTTTGCTTATACGTTTATTGGAAGTAAAAACCTACATTTACTGGACAGTCTATCTCTGTGCTATGTGTGTATTATTCAACATTACTCTCACTATGTCTCCCTGTATGAGCTTATTCTCCTAATGGGGAATTACATCAAAAGTATTTTTGGAAGTCACTTGGTAAACAGTGATATTGGGATCTATGGGTTGGTCTCATGACAGGATTAACATAGCTGTAAATGACATCCTTCAGAGATCAATCCTGAATCCCCATTTGTATCCATGATTTGTCACTCCATTTTCTGAATTTAGTTTCGAATAATATAATTCCAGATTTTCTGGACCTTCCATTTATTCTTATTTATTTATTTATTTTTATTTATTTGATTTGTCAATTGTTTACAAGATAATAAGTATAAGTGTATACATAGTTATGAATACATGAAATGGGTACATATAAGAAAAATAAAAGAAAAATAAAAGAAACAATGGGACAGGGACGGTAGGCACATTGGTGCACTTATGCACACCCCCTAGACACCTCTTAGGAAAGGGGTGAGGTCAATAGGAGAAAGGTTAAAGTTTTTGGGGTTTGGGGAAGAAACTACAGAGTCGGGTAGAGTATTCCAGACATTGACCACTCTATTGCTGAAGTCGTATTTCCTGCAATCAAGTTTGGTGCGGTTAACCTTGAGTTTGTATCTATTGTGTGTTCTTGTGATCAATTAACATGAATTTCCAAATTCAGGTTTCCTTGGATGCCCTACTGGATAAAACTCTGAATTTAGTTTTCCTAATTTCAAAACCATGCTAGATGGTATTTCCATATTTAATTTTCTAAATATATTGATTTTTGTTATTTTTTTATCAGGGTGAGATGTGAGTATGTGTTTTATATTTCATATTGACTATTATAACAAGTTCAATGTGTTGCTGCTTTTGAAAATGTTAATAAAGTTCAGCTAGTTCAGACTGCTACTGAAAGTTTTATTGACAGAGACTATTGATTCATTTATAGACAAAAATCAGAAATGGTTATGGTGCATAAAACAACAAACAGATTAGGGACAGAGTAGCTACAAGATCCTTGTAAATATCCACAAAAGACCATTCTCTTTATCTCTTTATTTTGGTGAAAATGCAAGATGCTGATTTCCTTCATGCTACCTGCTGTTGCTGGAATTCTTTTAAGAAACACCATTGTAATTCCAATTGTGCTTTCATGCTGCCAACAATTGATGCCATTTTTATCTACACTCTTATATATACTCCATCTACTCATCCATCCATCTACCCACCCAGCCATCCACTGACCCATCCATCCTATTGAATTATCTATCTATCTATCTATCTATCTATCTGTCTGTCTGTCTGTCTGTCTGTCTGTCTGTCTGTCTGTCTGTCTGTCTGTCTGTCTGTCTGTCTGTCTATCTATCTATCTATCTATCTATCTATCTATCTCATATTAGAGATGTGTTTTAAATACTGGGTCAAATGTGTTTTAAATACTGGTCAAATGTGTCATAATTTAATTTAATTTTGCTTTTTATCTGTATTTTTAAACAGTCAACTTGATCTTTTAGTGTGCAGGAAGATTTAAAATAAAATAATAAACAAATAAATGAGCATCATTTTTTTTTTTTAGAGAAACCTGGAAATTGGGTGACCATAGAAAAATAGAGCCAAACAAGTATTGTTGCTACATCCATTTGGTATTATCTCTTAGTCTGCTTCCAAGTGCAATTTGAATTGATTCATACTGTATATTATGCATCAAGGATGGAAAAAAGCACTTTCTTTTGTAAAAACTCTGTGGATGTTTCAGAATACTCAAACACACACAAATGCTTGTAAAAATAAATCTTATATATTTAAAAGGGAGAAATGATGCTTGAATAATACTTAGCAAACTGTTCCTACTTGATAAACAATGTCTTCCCATTCATTTAGTGAGTCTGTTTGTCCTTGATCTATAGCCTCTGCTCAAACATTACGGGAAGTTACTATGGTTGCAAATCATTATTTTCAAGTCAAGTAATGACTTTTGCTAACTTGACCAATAAGAGAGTTCCTAATGGGGTTGCAGATCAGCAATATCACTCCAGTAACTACCATGATCAACTCTAGTTAGTAGGAAAAAAGCTGAATCATTAAGTACTTCAGTTTGTGCATATGTCTGCGTTGATAATAAATGAACTGAGAATGCTTAGGTGTTCCTTGGACCAGAAATTAAAAAACACTTCCCAAATTTTCAAAGCATTCCAGCCATCAGTAACAACACTTATTATGGAGCAGAATACAGTAAAGTAGAATGTAAGACCAACTAGCTATGAGTATTTGCATTGTGGCCAATAATGTGAAGTTTAGTGTAACATATATATCCAGCATAGATACTGTTTTATTCTTTGAGATACCTATGATGAAGATTGAAGATTATAAATGTATAAGAATTCTGTATTCTGTTTATTGATTAACCTTAAAAATTAGCAGTTTCCTTTAATGAAAAAAATGCTGCTGGTTGAACAATGTAGTATGATTATGATTTTTTAAAATTATTATTTTTCATATGATGAGAATATGACAAAGAGAAGTAAACATATACATGTAATATACACAAAACTTCTATGAGAATAGGGAAGTGGTCTCATAACTGGATATCCAGTTCAGCTAGCCAGGTGATCACTACTGGTGTTGCCTCATGTAGATCTTCTAAGGAACAAGAGAACATACATCTTGCACAATATATTTAGTAGTTTTCATATTAGTACCACAATCATAACAAGGGGAACTTTTTCAGCCCAATTGATATAAGGCAGAGGAACCTCTTCCAACATCATATCTAATTCTACTCAGTTCAGTCAAGATAGAGTGAAGCAAATAAAAACCAGGTGATTTAGTAAAGGGATCACTAATGGTCAGATTGCAAAAAGGAAACTTGGACCATTCCTCCCTCTAGACATTCTTGGGGTTAAATTAGGTAGATGTTAAGTGAAAAATGCTTTCCATGCTGACCTATGGGATGTCAATTTTGTGATGGACTGTGCATTAGCCTGGTGAACTGGGAGAGCTTTCTTGTTAAGCATCCTTAACCATAGTTGAAAAAGAGCTTGCTATCTTCTAATGTTGGGTGTATGATGTTGCTGAGTACTGGTAACCAGTGCACAGGGGTGGGATGCAATGTGGCAGAGATGATACACATTGTCTGATGGAGTTGGACATTGACCAAGTGGGTGTGGAAATGGTTAAGTTGCATGCTGACCCAATATTCACTTGTGAAATAAACCAGGCTGTTAAATGTAGGGTGTTAGGATCTGTACCCCAAGATATTCCAGCCTTTCTATTCAATAAATTGTTGCGGCTTTTCAATTTTGCAGCTGTTTTTTTTCCAAATGGGGTTGGTTGGTTAATGATCTGTCCAATGTTACCTCAAGATACTTCAGAGAGTTATTACACTGTAAAATATGGTTCTGGAACCACACTTACTAGGATGAAATCTTCTTTTGCAAAGAATTCTTATACTAAGTGCTTCTCTTCATAGTTTTTAGACATAAGAATGTAAAATATGAACGTAAAAGACTTGTTTTTAAAAGACATAGCAAATAGCCAGGATTGATGCTAATCCATTATCAATGCTTACCCTGCTTTGATGCAAACATTGGAAGCTATGCACAATTAGTGGTTGCATCATGACAATAAGGGACAAATTGAACTCCCTAGAAATCAGAGTATGTTAAATAATATTGTAATTTCCAGGGTAAGGAATACACACTTATTGTTTGGTTAAAATATTGAATATGAATTTATTGATTTATGTTTGTTTATTATACCACCAATTTCAACAAATTGACTCAATGTGGCATGCTAAAAAAATCATGGTAAGAAAAAAATATCCAGGGTAACAGGAGTTAGCATAAAAATATACGTAATAGGTTTAAAAATAAGATATTGAAAACATCGAAGTCATTAAATAGCAAAAATCCATCATGGCATCCATTTTGTGGGCTGTGGGTAGAAAATAGCTTTCATCACTGCTAACTTTATGAATTAGAAACAGGTATATCATTATATGGCAATTTTCAATTCAATGTGTCACCTGTCGTTTTCTTTCTTGAAGTCACATTCTTATTTTCAATCAATCAATACAGGGTAATTTTCAGGAAGTGATATGGGACAATATCACATAAAGGCCATTTTACTCAAAGGAGGACCTCAGATGATCATTTAAATGTCTCAGAGTTTCTCAGTGGGGCTTTCTCAAACTTTATGTAGCAGATGTCCTACATGTGTATATCCTAGAAGTTTTGTTTTTATATAGATGCATGTCCATATCATAAACAACCAAGGTTCTCAAGACTGATTTATTCTGCATCATAGTGTGTGTGTGTGTGTGTGTTTGTGTGTGTGTGTAGGTGTTGTGACTGAAAGGATCGATCCTGCTGTGAGTTTTGACTCTGATGACTCTGATGATGAAAGGCCGGAGCCTGCTATGAATGTGGAGTCTGAATTATTAGAAGACACAGATGTGAGCCAGGGGAATGAGAGGTTATCTGACAGACACTCTTCGCCAGAACCTGAGACCTCATTCATGCCAGCATCTGATCCACAAAATGAATCAGAGGCGTCGAGTGGGGAAGTTGACAGATCGTGGCTTGATGCTAGAACTAGGAGGAGACTGAGACATCAAGTTGGGGGGAGGCAAGCCAGACACTGATTAGGGAAAGTAGCACATTGCCTCAATGAGTATAAAAGGACACAGCTGGGTTTGGAGAGTTTTGTCAGGAATAAAGTGACTGAATGAGGATTTTACAGCAGAGGCTCTGAGGCTGAAAGATTGTTTGCCGGGACTGGTATGCCGAATAGAGCGGGATTTGCTACTGTGGATTGTGATTTATGACAGCCGTTATCTTGTGAGACTACTTTCTGTTTGGATTTACTGTTGAAACGGCTGCTTTCTGTTTTGTTCATTTGAATTTTGAAGGGGAGTCATAACATTATTGTTCCTGACCAACAAACAAACTATCTTTAAAGCACGATGGATTCAAACCAACTGCAGAGTTTGGTAGAACAGCAACAACAGCAGATTTTCCAGTTACTTCAAAGTAATGTGTCTCTTCAGAATCAGGTGACACAACTGCTGAATTATGTTTCTAGTTTACCAAGCCCTGCTGCTGCTCCCCCTGCCCCTCTCTTGAGAAAAAGCCCGATCTCCGTGCAGGAGAAATTTTCTGGGCTAATGGACATGTTCCTGGCATTTATGGGTCAGTGCCAATTGTTTATCTCTCTGAGGCCTGAAGACTTCCCAAACGATCGGGCCAAGGTAGAATTTATGGTCATTTTATTAAGTGGGCAGGCTGCTAAATGGGCTACTCCCTTGGTAGTTCAAGATAGCCTGTTGTTGGATAATTTCCAGGGTTTTCTCCAACAGCTGAGGAATATGTTTGAGAACCCAATAAAGTTACCAACTGTGGACAGGTGGTTAATGGACATTAACCAGGGGAAACGTCCCCTGCAGGAATATGTTGCAGACTTTCGTTTGCTGTGTATGGACTCTAACTGGAACGAACCAGCTCATATGGCTGCATTCCAGGAAGGCTTGTCTGATGCCATCAAGATGAGCTAGTCCATACAGAGCGGGCTTCAACTTTGGATGCATTGATAATCCAGTGCTTACATATTGAAGCTCATTTACAGCAATGTGGAAGAACACGGCCCGTTGTGGAACCACCTTTGTTTTCTCGCACACACACCATGCCACGAAGAGTTTTCCAACCCACGGTTAAGGATGAGGAGCTGATGAAGATAGGCGCACTCCGCCCTCGTTTAATGGCTCGAGAACATTCAAGAAGGTTCCAAGAAGGCTTGTGCCTTTATTGCGGGGGTCCGGGACATTTTGCAAATTCCTGCACTCAGAGGGGGACTCGCAGACCTGTGCCTGAAACCACTCCTGGCCCATTGGGAATACGGGGTAGGCCCGACCTCGGGAAAACTCTAGGTCAGGCACGTCCTATACCCCCACCCCAAATTGCCAAAGTAAATCCTGGCCCTCCTCGGCATTTACTTTTGGACACTCGTATATTCCTGCAGTCCTAGAAGGAGGGAATTCCTGCCGTTGCGCTGGTGGATTCAGGGGCTACAACCAACTTCATGGACTGTGCTTTTGTTGAACATTTTGGAATTCCGTTGATTTCTGTGAATCCCCCCATGAAGGTGGAAACCATAGGTGGGCGTGAACTCAAGTCTGGGCCCATTCTTTTTGCCACTCAACCAGTGCGTATGCTGATTGAGGATCATGAGGAGGCAATAAGTTTTTATGTCACTTTGAACCTCCATCTTCCTTTGGTGCTTGGAGTATCCTGGCTGCGGTTGCATGATCTGTTGGTGGCTTGGGTGCAGAACGCCATTTCTTTTCCAAGCCTACAATGTGTGGACCACCTGAGGAATGTCTGCGCTGGCCAAGATATCGCCGCTCCTGCTGTCTCAATTCCTTTGGAGCTGTCAGACTTCTCCGCTGTTTTCAGCGAACAGGAGGCAGACCGCTTACCACTCCATCGTGCCTATGATTGTCCCATAGACTTGATACCAGATGCTCCATTGCCAAAGGTGAGGTTATACTCCATGTCGGAGCCCGAATTGGTTGCACTCTGAGAGTTTTTGAATAAAAATTTAGCTCGGGGATTTATTCGACCTTCGTCATCCCCTCTTTTGGCTACTGTTCTTTTTGTTAAAAAGAAGTCAGGAGAACTTCGTCTCTGCTGTGATTATCGACAGTTAAACTCTATCACCGTGAGGAATAGCTATCCTCTGCTGCTTATTCCAGAATTGATGGAGCGGTTACGGGAGGCTGCTATCTTCACTAAACTCGATCTGCATGGGGCCTACAACCTGGTTTGAATATGCAAGGGGAATGAGTGGAAGATGGCGTTTGGCATTCGTTATGGTCATTTCGAGTACACTGTCATGCCATTTGGTTTGACCAATGCTCCTGCCATATTCCAGCATTTGATGACATTTTGACATTTTACGGGACATGCTGGATAGGTTTGTCATGGTGTATTTGGACTACATTTTAATTTACTCCCGGTCCTGAGATCAACACCTTCAGCAGGTTCGCCAAGTGCTTCAGTGTCTTCAGGAACATAAACTCTATGCGAAACTGGAGAAGTGTTTCTTTTTTCAGTCATCGATAGAGTTTTTAGGGCACATAATTTCTCCCGAGGGCATTGCTATGGACCCTAAAAAGGTTGAGGCATTGTGTAGTTGGGAAGCTCCTCATCGAGTCAAGGATGTACAACATCTTTTGGGATTCACCAACTAATATCAAACTTTTATCCTGGACTTTGTTAAAATAATGGACCCCATAACTCAGCTCCTCCATAAGAAGGTCCCGTTTGTTTGGGGATCCCCGCAACAACAGGCTTTTGAAATTTTAAAGAAAGCGTTTGTGGCCAAGCCGATATTGAGGCATCCTGATCCTAATCGTCCATTTGTGGTTGAGACAGATGCCTCTAATGTAGCTATCGGAGCAGTATTGTTACAAACGTCGAAGGATGGTGCACCTTTTTTCCCATGCGCATACTATTCTAGGAAGCTCACAGCTTCAAAGCGCAACTTCACCATCCTGGAAAAGGAGTTGTTGGCTATTAAGGCTGCATTCGAAACCTGGAGACATCATTTGGAGGGGGCTCAGCACAAGGTAGAGGTTTGGACGGATCATCGAAACTTGGAACATTTATCCACAGCTAAGAAATTGAACCAACGACAGATTCAGTGGTTGTTGTTTTTTGCCAGGTTCAATTTCTCCATTACTTATGTTCCAAGTGGACAGAACGAGAGGGCAGATGCGTTGTCTCGGAAGCCCGAGTATATCGGTCCTGAGGATCCTCTTCCTCCATGAACGGTGTTGCCACCAGAATCCTTGGCTGTACTGCAAGATCCGGTGGATTTACGAGCTCGAATACGGGAGGTGCAGAGATTGGACACGTGGACGCAGCAGAGAAGGGGGGAAGTTGGACCTGATTCCCCATGGTCCTTTGAAGAGGGCTTGTTAAGACATCGAGACTTATTGTACGTACCCACTGGGACACTTAGAGCCCTCATCATGACGCAATGTCATGACAATCCCGCTGCTGGTCATTTTGCTTTTCACAAAACCCTGCACTTGGTCACCTGGACTTTTTGGTGGCCTCGGGTTCGACACGATGTGTCTTCCTATGTCGCTTCTTGCGTACAATGTCGACAAGCGAAAGCGGCATTGGGTGCACCTCCTGGACTTCTTCAACCACTACCAACTCCAAGCAGACCATGGGGAGCGATCTCCATGGACTTTCTAATGCACTTGCCCCTTTCGTCGGGTTACACGATGGTGCTCGTGGTGGTTGACATGCTCACTAAGATGGCCCATTTCATCCCGTGTAGGAGATTACCCTCGGCTCGAGTTACTGCCCAGCTTTTCATGCAACACGTCTTCCGTTTACAAGGCTTACCGGACAGAGTTGTTTCAGATTGCGGTGTTCAGTTCAACGCTCAATTCTGGAAAAGTCTAATGAACGCTCTACGAGTACAAGTATGTTTAGCATCGGCACACCATCCGGAAACCGATGGCGGGACTGAGAAGGTAATTGGCATCCTCACCCAATACCTCAAATGTTTTGTAAATCAACGACAAAACGACTGGGTGACCTATCTTCCATTGGCAGAGTTTAATAATTTTTGGCACACCTCCACCCACATGACGCCTTTTTATGCCAATGTGGGTTATTATCCGAGGTTTTTTCCCCTGTCAATTGCAGATTCACCAGTTCCGGAAGCACAAGAATTATATGCAGTGCATCAATTAATTTCCAGATAATTGGAATGAGCGAAAGCAGATTATAAGCGTTTTGCAGATCGTTCATGTTGAGCGACACCTCCATTGGCTGTGGGAGACAAGGTGTGGTTGTCAACGAAACATCTTCGGGTTGATCGTCCAATTAGGAAGTTGGATCATCGCTTTATTGGTCCCTTCCCTATCGAAGCAGTTATTAATCCGGTGACTTATCGACTCACTTTACCGCGCTCCATGCGCATCCACCCTGTTTTTCATCGCTTTTTGTTAGTACGTGACACTCCATCGTGTACTCTCCATTCTCCAGAAGATACAGGTTCTCCATCCAGGCTCAGCACTGAACCTGTTACGGATACTACAGTGGTCGGAATTTATGATTCACGATGGCTAAAGGGGCGATTCCAATACTTTGTGGGAAGATTGGAAAATGAAACGGAGATTCGCTCATGGCAGGATGTACCCAAGGTGCATGCCCCGGATCTTATTCGTATATATCATGCACAATTCCCTTCAAAACCACATCCTGATCGTCAGACTCGGGGGAAGGGCCCTGCGGTGAGGGATCGTCTTGTGACTGAAAGGATCAATCCTGCTGTGAATTTTGACTCTGATGACTCTGATGATGAAAGACTGGAGTCTGCTATGAATGTGGAGTCTGAATTATTAGAAGACACAGATGTGAGCCAGGGGGATGAGAGGTTATCTGACAGACACTCTTCGCCAGAACCTGAGACCTCATTCATGCCAGCATCTGATCCACAAAATGAATCAGAGGCTTTGAATGGGGAAGTTGACAGATCGTGGCTTGATGCTAGAACTCGGAGGAGACTGAAATGTCAAGTTGGGGGGAGGCAAGCCAGACGCTGATTAGGGAAAGTAGCACGTTGCCTCAATGAGTATAAAAGGACACAGCTGGGTTTGGAGAGTTTTGTCAGGAACAAAGTGACTGAATGAGTGAGGATTTTACAGCAGAGGCTCTGAGGCTGAAAGATTGTTTGACGGGACTGGTATGCCGAATAGAGCGGGATTTGCTGCTGTGGATTGTGATTTATGACAGCCGTTATCTTGTGAGACTACTTTCTGTTTGGATTTACTGTTGAAAAGGCTGCTTTCTGTTTTGTTCGTTTGAATTTTGAAGGGGAGTCATAACATATAGGTATGTATCTGTGTGAGGGAAATTAAAAAAAAATAACTGGTTGATATGTGAGCTTCTTGCATCAGCCTGGCTTTTATGTTAAGCTTTAAAATACTTTAAATAATTAGGAAATTGCTTTGGAGGCTGGTTATGCTTGTGTTCTATTTTTTTCTCAAAACCAAATGCAATGATAGAGAAAAGAACAGTAGCAAGAACAGTAGTAACAGTAGTTCTATTTTCCAGCATTTTTGCTCCCTGGTCCAATCCTTCTGTAAATAACTGACAAATACTCTGGTAAGACAAGATGCTTTTAGTTGAATAAGAATTAGAATTCTATGTGGACTAGTTAAAACTGTTTTCAGATCAAAGGCTTCCCTTGTCACAAGTGGCAGTAAAGATGTGTACCCTGAAGAAATTTTATTTTCTACATTGATTCCTAAGGGTCACATCCTTAGCTTCCTATTCATTCATATGTGTGTCAGGATTTGCCACTATATGCATGTCTTATTCAACAGGATCTTGACAGTTCAATTTTATATTTCTTTCCATTCATAATCTTGATATATGACATCTATTAATGCTGAAATGGAATACACACACAGGCAAACATACACAGATGCAAAAAAAGGAAAGATTCACAATGTCACATTATGTTATGCATAGCGAAATGATGTGTGTTGCTTATTTTTCATGTTTTTGCGGATAGAGTTATGAAAGGTATTGTAACAAAACTCACTTGATTTCATCCATGTAACTTTTAATGTCCATCCAAAAGTCAGACAACCAGTCCTCTAATGTATTGTGTCATAATAAGCATAATTTTATATTATTATTTTCCCTCTTGCTGGCTAAGAAAATCGACATTTCAAAATAGAAAAAAAGAAGATAATTTTCAGTGCAAGACTGCACCAGCTGCTGACTGATTGATTGATGTCATGGCTTGGAAAGAAATTAATAACTCAGATTAAAGTTTCTGATTAATCAAGATTTTTAGACAGAGCAAATGACATATATCATTCATGTTTACTTTGATATATATTAATTATAAGATACAGACCAATTGAAAATATAATGTAATGCTGGATGCAAACTAATTAGCATACAATCTATAGAAGTAACATGTTGCAGTGAAAAATTAGCTCATAGTAAATTAATTTTAATTTTAAATTTGAAAGATTAAATACTTCTTCACTCTTGTTCACTATTTGTGTCATCATACTGGGACCTTATATGTTGATATAAATAAGCTAAGGCTATTTATTCTTTTTTGGTCAATCTGAAAGAGGCAGATTCTACAGTATTCTGAACTGTCCAATGTTTCATGTAACTGAAAACATTATTAATAATACTAATAATACTAACAACAACAGCAGCAGCAATAACAACAGTAGAATAATTTGATGCTGTTTGGAATTTCAGTCTGCTCCTGAATCTGGCATTCTTCCTTATACTGAAAATGAAAACTATGGGCAGAAGAGCATTTAAAAATGTGAGGTTAGAAGTTAAGCTTTTTAAGGAGCTTGTGGTCCTCATTAGCACTTTTATAAAATTTATTTCCTTTACGTTAAAGATATAGTTTGATGAATTATGCTGCTTAGGCAATAGAAACAATAGTCATATGTTTACAATAGATTTGCCTAAGATTTCTCCACATAACTCCAACTGACACACACACACAAATGTTGATATTGATTTTCACTATATAGTCTCCATTCTTGATTCTGAACAATTAGGAAAATAGACGTATCTTAAAATTTTGAAAAATAAATACTTAGATCATGAAAATCGCTTAATCAAAGGAGACATCTTTTATCAGACAACTACTTTGAGACACGAGGAACAGTTTATCCACTAACTGTCCATGGGGAACTTTTCCCTGGAATTCATTTTATATACTATACTGAATTCTTGGATTTGTCTCATCCTATTGGAAACATTTTGCTCATCTCTGAGCAAGCAAATTTTATAGGCTTTCACTCCACCAATATCATCACTTAGTCTAGAAAACAGTTTCATGAGCTTAACTGAGAAGATTTGGGATTTAGATCAATCAAATGACACAGCTAAAACCATCCTTTACTATTATGATTCAGTTTCAGTTTCTCCATGGAAGATTCCTAGCAATGATTATGTTATGTATGTAAATAGTTTAAATAAAAGCAAGCTTGGGGTAAAGTGCAGGGTTCTGGCCCTGCACTTCTGATTGGTTGTTAAGAAGCTCGATCGGATTGGTTGAGTTCAGAGAATCCGATTGGCCCTTAACGAAGGACTCTTATTGGTTCTGGAGCTAGCGTCTTACAGCTCCCTATTGGTTATTTCACATTAAGGTTACCTATATAAG
Organism: Hydrophis major; assembly: GCA_033807585.1. NCBI lineage: Eukaryota > Metazoa > Chordata > Lepidosauria > Squamata > Elapidae > Hydrophis > Hydrophis major. Next base: position 157,982,129 of record CM066329.1, read on the forward strand.
GCAGAGTTGTTGTTGTTCAAGCTCTCAAGTCACTATGTAATAAAGAGCTGAAAGTTCACCAACTAAGATTGTCTCCATTCATTTCACCCATGCCTGAAACCATATCACTGGCGACGAGGATGGGATTTGGAGACATCTGATCTTAAGGAACCGGGAAGAAAAACAGAGCATGTGCCAAGATGACGCCACCAACGGAAACCATGTCCAGCGGCATCGTACCACCCGCTCCGTTCAATCCGAACCAAGAGGATTGGGTGGATCCGACATGGATCGCTTCCAAATGTTCCTTGAAACAAACAACCTGAAGGACGCCACACCAGCCAAGAAGTGGGCGCTGTTCCTGACATACTGCGGCCCGGCTGTCTTTAAAATGGCAAAGGCACTCGCAAAACCTTGAGAAGTTAAAGCAATGAGCTGGGACAACCTCGAACCTCTCCTGAGAGACCATTATGTGCCAACCGTACCTATACTCGTGAGACGCCATGAATTCTATCAAAGAAGCCAGCGAAAAGGAGAGAGTGTGGCTGACTTCGTGGCAGACCTCCGACACTTGGGAGGCCTCTGCGGGTTCGCAGACTTAGATGAAGCACTGAGAGACCGCTTAATGCTGGGATTAGATGCGCTAGGCGTGCAGAGCAAACTGATGGCGAAAGGCGACATCGACCTTGCTGACGCCATCACCGAAGCCACTGCTGCTGAGGCGACCAAAAAGTCCGTGGCGCAACTACGGCAAAGCCGAAACCCAACTACCCCACAGACAGGCGACCTTTTATCCAAGTCAGAAGAGCAGCTTGTTATGACGCACAATGAGGACCTCTCTTCGTCGTCAGACAGCGATGAAGAAGGGGTCCATCGAATGCGGTTCGACCGGGACCCTCGCTCTAAGCCCTCATGCCCTTACGCTGGTTGCGGGGCAAACCACCCCAGGGCAGACTGCAAATTCCATGATGCAATCTGTCATGAGTGCGGAAAACGAGGCCACATCAGTCGAGTCTGTCACAGTTTACCGGGACCAAGTCAGGCCTCAAGGGGAACCAGCTCTCGCCAATCGGCAGGAAACCGTCCTGTAAGGCGAGATCCAGCAAACCACTCCTACAGATATCGAGCGTTGCAGAAAGAAGAGGCCCACCATACTATCACTATAGGTCACGCCTCAGCCATGGACGCTAAGAAGATTCGAGTCACAGTAACCATAGAGAACCAACCTTGCCACATGAAGGTCGATTCCGGATCGTCCCTCTCGATGGTGTCGTGGAAGACATTAAAGCAACTCATTCCTACCATCCAACGCCAAGACCTTCGAATGCAACGTCTCATCCTTAAAGGCTACCAAGGGAATCAGATCCCTGTGGTTGGGTCTTGTCGAGTCCGCATCTCGTTTAAAATGCATACGGCTTACTTACCTCTAACGATCATCGATAGGGACAGGCCTAGTTTGTTGGGCCTCCAATGGTTCGTGCCACTTGGCATCGAAGTAGCCGGCGTGAACCGAGTCGGTGATTGCGAGTGGGAGGAGGACCTTATTACTGAATTCAGTGATGTCTTCGCAGATCATCTGGGTGAGTATAAGGGGACCCCAATTTCATTTAGCCTCAACCCTAAGGTCACCCCGATCCGTTTAAAGCCCCGTCGAGTTCCGTTCGCCCTTAAGGCCAAGATAGATGAACAACTTGACAAACTAATTAAACAAGGGGTACTGCAACCCATTGATCATTCTCCATGGGAAACTCCTATTGTAACCCCCATTAAGCCAGATGGGTCAATCCGAATCTGTGGGGACTACCGGGCCACTCTAAACCACGCCCTCCAGCAGAATGCGTATCCAGTGCTGGTGGTGCAGCACCTCCTTCATTCCCTGGGAGGCGGAAAGGTTTTTGCTAAGTTAGATTTAGCTCAAGCCTATCAACAATTGCCTGTGGACGATAAAACAGCCCAAGCTCAAACGATAGTAACGCACAGAGGTGCTTTTAAATGTACCCGATTGCAATTCAGGGTAAGTGTAGCCCCGGGAATATTCCAAAGTTTAATGGAACGATTATTGTAGGGAATCAAGGGCATGGTTCCGTATTTTGATGACGTGTTAATTGCAGCGCCTAGTAAAAAAATTCTACAGAATCATTTAAAATGTGTTCTGAAGAAATTCCAAGAAGCGGGACTGAAAGTAAAAAGGGATAAATGTCATCTGTATACCAACAGTGTTGAATTTCTAGGTTATCGCATTGATAGTCAGGGTATCCACCCTACTGAGAGTAAATTAAGGGCGATAAAAAATGCTCCCATAACAAAACAGATCTCCAGGCATTTTTAGGCCTTATTAATTTCTATAATGTGTTTTTACCACATAAGGCGACTGTGGCTGAACCGTTACACCGGTTATTAGATAAGAAAGCATTGTGAGTTTGGGGTTACCAGGAGGAAAAAGCGTTTCGAAATATAAAAGATTTACTTACATCTGATTCTGTACTTATGCAATATAATGAAACATTACCATTGGTTATAACTTGTGATGCCTCACCATTTGGGGTGGGCGCTATTTTGAGCCATGTGCTGCCTAATGGAAACGAGGCCCCCGTTGCATACTTTTCGAAGACTCTTTCTCAGACAGAACGTAACTATGGACAAATAGATAAGGAAGCTCTTGCAATTGTGGCAGCCATAAAAAAATTCCATGAGTATGTATATGGAAGGACATTTACCATTGTAACTGACTACAAACCTTTACTGGGGATAATCGCTGGGGACAAACCAACCCCCTATATATTGTCCCCAAGAATGACTCGATGGTCAGAGTTCCTAGCTGCTTATAATTATCGATTGTTACATCGCCCGGGGAAAGCTATTCCCCACGCCGACGCACTCAGCAGAGCACCGCTACCAGAAACTCTTGACGATCCGGCACCAACAGTATCGGCATTACAAATCGAGATGCTCAACTCGCCTCCTATGACCGCTCAAGATATCGCGAGAGAGACAAGACGAGATCACACCCTAGCTCGAGTCCTAGGCTGGGTAGAACGTGGATGGCCATTGGACCAGGTCCCAGATGACTTCGCACCATTTAAAACAAGGCAGACTGAACTTTTTTTGCAAAAAGTCTGTGTCATTTGGGGTGATAGAGTCGTCATTCCAGAACGACTCCAAAACTCGCTGTTCCAAATTTTGCACGAAGGGCATCCCGGGATCGTGCGGATGAAAGCACTCACATGGAGCTATGCTTGGTGGCCAGGCATGGACCGACACATCAAGCAATGGGTCAAGGCCTGCACCAAGTGCCAACAAAACAGCAACGCACAGCCAAAAGCTGCACCAACTGAATGGGAGACGCCACGCGGGCCCTGGTCCAGAATCCACCTGGATTTCGCAGGGCCGATTAAAGGACATACATTACTATTGACTGTCGATGCATTCTCTAATTGGTTGGAAATTCATCGAATGACCCATACAACCTCCGAAGCTGTCATTAAAGTCCTCAATAGACTCTTTGCAACTCATGAATTGCTGGATGTCCTGGTGTCCGACAACGGACCACAGTTTACAGCGCTGATGTTTGAACAGTACCTTGTTGATAATGGCATCCGCCATGCGCTCACCTCGCCGGCGCATCCTGCTACCAACAGCCGAGCGGAACGCATGGTCCAATTTGTAAAAAAGACTTTGCAAAAAGTGGACTATGATAATATTGATGAAAAAATAAACCGCATTCTACTTCTACAACACATCACTCTGCACAGCGTAACCGGCAGAACTCCCACAGAACTTCTCATGGGGCGAAAACTCCGTTCCCGCCTCGACCGATTTCACCCTGCTTACGAGCCAGAAAAGCCTTCAGGATCCAGCAGACGCTACCGTACCTTCAAGGTAGGCAACCCCGTTTATGCAAGAAATTTATTGGGCGACCCAGTTTGGATTGAAGCAACGATAATACACAAGACTGGGCCCAAATCCTATATTGTAAGATGTATTGATGAAAGACTGTGGAAACGACATATTGACCAATTACGGTCACAACTCCCTTCGGCCAGCCAGCAACTCCCCTGCGACCAAACTGAGAGGGGGGAAGGAATGGAAGAAGACGACATTCCAGAGAACCTGTTCCAAGAGAGCGATGAATCTAGTGAAACTCAGGTAATGGAGCAGGAGGAAGAATCGTACACTCCAAGGGAAATCACACCAGAACGAGAACCTGAGCCGCTGCCAAACAACATTTTACCTCAACAGGACTGCACACAGCCAGTCCAAAGAAAATCTAATAGACCCAAAAGACAACCGTCCTATTTGAAGGACTATATAACCACACCATAATTGAGGAGCCAGGGGGAAGGGGTGTTATGTATGTAAATAGTTTAAATAAAAGCGAGCTTGGGGTAAAAGTGCAGGGTTCTGGCCCTGCACTTCTGATTGGTTGTTAAGCGGCTCGATCGGATTGGTTGAGTTCAGAGAATCCGATTGGCCCTTCATGAAGGACTCTTATTGGTTCTGGAGCTAGCGTCTTACAGCTCCCTATTGGTTATTTCACATTAAGGTTACCTATATAAGGCAGAGTTGTTGTTGTTCAACCTCTCAAGTCACTATGTAATAAAGAGCTGAAAGTTCACCAACTAAGATTGTCTCCATTCATTTCACCCATGCCTGAAACCATATCAGATTAACCTACAAATTTCATACAGAGGAAGGTTGTTGTTTTTTAATCTTGACTCACATTGGTTCATTTTATGGAGATAATAAGCAATCTCTATAATCCTATAAAAGCAACCACATGTGTGTTTGGTCCAAAACAATGTTGTGCTACCCATTCTATTAACCATGGTGTCTAGCACTTATAAATCTAATTATTATACATTTTAGTTGTCTCTTTGATCAAATTAAAATCTTCCTTCTGCAAAAACCTAATTTGGACAAATCTCTATAAAGTTTATAGTGATTGTCCAAATTATATCTGTACCACTTTATATATCTATAAAGATTGCTAACTTTCTAGCGATAGCTATGGCTTGTAAAAGCCTGTTGATATTCTCTTCTCATCACAAACTGTTTCAATTTTGAAGTATTTTTGCCCCTCCTGGTATTTTAAATTTTGTACTTTTGTTACTGTTTTTGAACCCTGGATAAATGATTTGATTATTACATGAAAATCTACTTGAGTTTTTAATCTTTCCAAATGTCATCTTTTTTATGTTTGATTTTTAAGTGTTGCCAGCATTTTTTTTCTAAAACAAACATTTGTATACTGATCATCCACCAAGAAAGCACACACACACACACACACACACACACACACCATATTTGCAGGGCCTAAATATGAGTGTGGGTGTATGAAACAATGTTTTAAGTAAGAAGATTCTGTGAATAAGAATGACTTGAAAAATTCATATGTCAAGCAAGTTCTATGTCCCAAGGACGTGGGGAGAAGTGTAGCAAAATGCTTACATTGTAGGCATAACAGAGATAGAGAAAAGATAGCACATTGATATGGTTCTTTGGAAAGAAAACAGTTTGATTTGTTGGTTCAATTAAGTTGTTAATTTGTTGGAAAGCTTTCTGAATAAACACATCACAACCTTTTATTTGTATATCTATATAGCTATCATCTATCTATCATGTCTATGCGTATATGCACAGAGACACACAGAAAGATCTATGAAAATATTTCCAGGGTTAGGATTAGCATGTGTTGATTTATTATGAATCAGAAGTAGTTTTTATTGTGTTTTCCTTTTGCTGTTAATGTTATTAAAAACTGTTATATTGCTTTATTAGCTATGCTTTTAACTCTGACACTATAATTATTTTGAACCGGCTTGATCGTAGCTAATAGTATATTAAAATGTCCTACTTTCACAAAGTACTACTATAAAAAACAGATATAGGTCTGAACAATGGATCCAGGTTTTTTTAAAGGGGAAAATTTATCATGAAAGAGTATCAGGACTCTGCTTCAGGCAGAATAATGTTGGGCCATGACTGCTTTGAACAATTGCACTATCATAGAACCTCCTTTATCCCTCAAAGGAACCAGTCAAATCAAGGGTAAATGTTTGCTTAAGTGCTTCATAGGGATTCAATAAAATTCTCAATCTACTTTTCCCCCACTTCTTCAGTAAAGCCTTCTTTGAAGGAACAAAATCCATCTCTGAGTTGAAATTCTGCTGGACAAAAATGCTTATCACTGTTGGTGGATAAACATTTTCACATTTTAAAGAGTGAGTTTGTAAGGTGAAAACAAACTAGAAAATATACCTGTTCTTTGAAAGTACTATTACTCCATAGATCAAATGCTTCTATAATATAATTTAAATTCATGAAACATCTAGCTTTAGTGCTGGTAAAGGAAGCAGTAAGAGGTAGTAATAAGAGTTATCATTTTTTTCTAAAAAAACACTACCTTTGGTTTTATTTATGACCGTTTGCTTAATTATTTATTAGGATTGCAGACCACATTTTATACAGGAGTTCAAGGCAGCATATATACTTTGCCTTCCTCGCCTATTTCTCCTGTGAGACAGGCTGGGCTGATAAAAGAGTTGGTATCCCAAACATTGGGTAGCTATAGGTAAACCACATACAGGGTATTCCCACTGCCATTCTTAACACCTTAAGCAATCTATTGTACAGATAGTCTTTGATTTATGACCATAATTAGCTCTGAAGCCATTTTTTATGCTGAAGCCATTTTAGGAGCATCTTCGGGGCTGCCACACCCAGGCTAGTTGGAGCTATGAGAACTAAAGGGGAAAGATAGAGATAGCTGGCGATGTGTAGCCAAAACAATATTCTTTCCCTTGGGAGCCAAGGACGCTCTACCAGATGTTGGAGAGGTGTGGACCAAAACCAGGCAAGATGATGACTGCAACCTGTTTGGACCATGTGATGGATGTGGGACTTAAGGGGAAGACCTTTCGGATTTGGGTGGGGAAAACCTCGGGTCCTCCAGAGTCGGGTTGTACCAATATTGTCCCAGATGTGCCAATATGACATGCCTAATAAATTTACGCTTTGATTAAGATGTCTGCCTTGGAGTTTTGATTCCATTGGGTGTGTTAACTGGAACCCTAAAAAGTATTATGATTGTAAATCATGATGGTCATTAAGCAGGTAATCACATGATGGCGTCCAATTCTAGTACCTTTTTTGCAGTTGTCATTATGTGAATACAGCAGTCATTAAGTGAACATCATGGACGTTAAGTGAACCCATTATTCACAATGGGCTTTTTTTTGGTCAGAAACCAGAAGTAAAAGCAAAAAATACCATGAATTGCAGTTGCATGAGTCCAGATTTCTGTAGATGACCATAAATGAAGGCTTAAGGGGAAGACCTTTCGGGTTTGAAAGCTGGTTACCAAGTGCCCAAAATGTGATCATATGATCAGGACTGATGCCCAGCTACAGGACTGGTGGTCCCATTATAACTTCAAGTAGTTACTAAGCAACTAGTCATAATCAGAGGATTACCAGTACTAGCTTTCTTAAATACATGCTGAAAATGTGAAGTGTTGTTACAATCATTGACTATATTATTTTATATATTTTATTTTTTCACTGATATCCACTAGGATATGTTTTGCCTGCCAGATATTACATTATCTTTTTTTATATAATTAACAAAGTGTTTTCTTTTAATTGGATTGAATATATACAACTTCAAACATGCAGATAATAAATTTTTTAAAACTTTGCATAAACTGAAAAGTCAGGGCAAAGAGTTCTTTCATTCTTTTCTCTGCTGTTAATTCACTACTCCAAGTTACTTTCCTAGTTTTTGTTTCCCACTGTTTCATCTGTGTGTTGAAAATGTATCAATCTCTCTAGCATGACAATAGCTCTGACACTTTGACCTGTTAGTTATAACTTCCAGTTTTGTCTTCAGGCAAATTTGGCCTGGCCAACCTGGCCTTCTGGGATTCGTCTCAGAAGTTTGTGCTGGAAAACAGTTGAGACCTGAATCAGAAGAACCAAAAATAAAGGCTATAGGAAGTAGAATTGACCTGAGTGGGATGTTACAAGGGATGTTATGCTATTGGTAAACATATATTTTGTTTTGAGAAAGTTGGAATCAGCATATTTGTTTGCCTTAAGCCATTGCATACTTGGCTCAGGTTTGGATTTGCTATGACCTGTGGATCTGTTGTTGGAATTTCTGAAATATTATGTCTGAACCAGTCTTACTAAATAGTGCTTAAAACAAACCAATTACTTAATATCAAAAGTACTGATTTACCCATTTGTATGAAATGAGTATGTAATACACATTACATAAAATATATAACAGTAGGCTGTTTTTTCTGCTTAGGTATTACCCCAAAAAATTAACTCAGGGGTCTTCAAACTTGACAGCTTTAAGACTTGAGGACTTCAACTTTCAGAACTCCTTCTCCAGTCATGTTACCTCAAGAATTCTGGGAATTGAAGTCCACAAGTCTTAAACTTACCAAGTTTCAACACCCTTGGATTAACCAAACTTTCAATGTCTTGGCCAGGTCTGGTAGATATGAACTGTTCTGTCTTTAATTAGCATTCTTGAGATCCCCACGCTTTGATTGGCCAAAGCGCGGGGCTCTCTGATTGGTCAGGCGAGCCGCACCGATTGGCTCGCTGAGAATCTCCCACGATTGGTCCATTCGGATCGCGGGAGATTCAAAGCGGTGCCATTGGCCGCGGCCGCCGCGGCTAAAGGAATAAAAGCCGCGGGCTTTTTCCTTTACGCCAGTTCGGTTCCAACTTTCAATAAAAAAGCATGAATTGAAGTCACCGACTCCTGGCATCATTTCGCGGACACAACACTGGTGACGAGGATGGGATCCAGACCCTGAACTGAACCACGTGTCCGAAGGAAGCCAGACGAACCACCACGATGGCGAAAATCACACCCCCCGCACCCTTCAACCCCGCCACCGAGGACTGGGAATCGTACTCCGACTGATTCCGCATGTTCCTCAAGTGCAGCGACCTGAAGGACGCCACCGGCCCCATGAAGCATGCCGTCTTCCTGACCCACTGTGGGACCGAGGTCTTCAAGATGGCCAAGGCGCTTGCCAAACCCGCCGATGCGACTGCGATGGACTGGGACGTCCTCGAGCCAATACTTCAGCGGCACTACGCTCCAGAGGTACCCATCCTGATCCGATGCAATGAATTCTACCGTCGGGACCAACGGTCGGGTGAGAGCTTCAGTGACTTCGTCGCCGAGCTACGGCGCCTAGCGGGGCTTTGCGAATTCGATCACCTGAACGACGCCCTGCGAGACCGAATCGTGCTCGGTTTGTGGGACCCCATCCTCCAGAGCCGGCTGATGGCCAAGGGCAACATCAGCCTAGCAGACACCCTCACCACAGCCGCAGCCGCCGAAGCAACCCGAACTTCCGCCGACCGCATGCGCAGACCGAACACTGGGGACCGCAGCGGAAACAACAACCCGGCGAGGTCGACCGAGGCCCAACCCGAGACAACCACCCACCAGGGCGACTTCCACTCGGCATCGGGCACTTCAGATGACGAGGAGGACATCCATCGCCTCCAGACAGGCCGCGACCCATGGAACCGGCGGGGTCGTAAATCGAGGACCAACTGTGCCGGTTGCGGCGGCGACCACCCCAGGTCAGAATGCCGGTTTTTCTAATCGATCTGCCGGCATTGCGACAAGAAGGGACACATCGCCCGTGTCTGCCACCTAAAGAAGAATCACAGCCCGGCACGATGGGACCAGAGCAACCGGAGGAGAGAGAGCACACCACCCCGGACCAGAGATCACCCCTTGGACAACAGATGGGACCGGAACGGACAATCCCTGCGAGGCGGCGATAACCGGAGAAGAGAGGAGACCCATCAGATGGTCACCATCGGCCACGCCATCACCAATGACGCCCGGAAGGTCCACATGGAGGTAGGCATCGAGGGCCAGCCATGCAAAATGGAGGTGGAATCCGGGTCCTACGTCTCCATGATAGCATGGCATGAAATAAAGCGCCTGGTGCCTACCCTCCAAAGGAGGAGCCTAGACAGCCAGAGACTCATTGTAAAGGACTACCAGGGAAACCGCATCCCGGTAGTCGGAACCAAACACTTCAACATCACATACAAAGGGCACAAAGAAAGACTTCCCCTGACAATCGTCGACCGCGACCGCCCAAGCCTACTGGGACTGCAATGGTTTGCCCCGCTCGGCATCGCAGTCACGGGAGTCGACCACGTCACCGACGACAGCTGGGAGCAGCAACTGGCCCGGGAATTCCAAGAGGTCTTTGACGGAAACCTAGGCAAGTACCGAGGGCCCCTTATATCTTTCAACCTAGACCCAAACGTCCCCCCAAAACGCCTGAAACCAAGGCGGGTGCCATTCGCACTTAAACCCAAGATAGACGAGCAAATTGACAAGCTCGTCAAGCAAGGGGTCCTACAGCCCATAGACCACGCCCGGTGGGAGACCCCCATAGTCACTCCGATCAAGCCCGATGGGTCAGTGAGGATCTGTGGGGACTATAAGGCCACCCTAAATGGCGCGCTACAACAAAGCGCCTACCCCGTCCCAGTAGTGCAACACCTACTGCACTCACTGGGAGGGGGCAAGGTTTATGCCAAGCTCGACCTCGCCCAGGCATACCAACAGTTGGAGTCGACGAGCAAATGGCAGAAGCGCAAACCATAGTCACCCACTGACTCCAATTCAGAGTCAGCGTGGCACTGGGAATATTCCAAAGCCTAATGGAAAGACTACTGCAAGGCATCAAGGGGGTGGTACCTTACTTCGACGATGTCCTAGTGTCGGCAGCCAACCAAGCCGAACTAGAGGGTCGCCTAAGGGAGGTCCTAACCAAATTTAAAGAGACAGGACGAAAAGTCAAGAGGGAGAAATGCCAGCTATCCACAGAACGGGTAGAATTCCTAGGATACCTCCTAGACCGTCACGGCATTCACCCCACAAACCAAAAAATCAAGGCCATCAAAGAAACCCCCACACCCAAGTCGAAGACGGAACTACAGGCATTCCTGGGGCTACTTAACTTTTGCAATGTTTTCCTGGCCCAAAAGGCGATGGCGGCGGAGCCCTTGCATAGGCTCCTGGACAAGGCGGCGACCTGGACTTGGGGGAAACACGAGCAAGCCGCCTTCCAAAGAACAAAGGACCTCCTCACTTCGGATGCCGTCCTTATACAATACAACGAGACCCTACCTCTGGCAGTCACATGCGACGCATCACCCTTCAGCGTCAGCGCTGTCCTCAGCCATACCCTCCCCGACGGAAAAGAAGCGCCCATCGCGTTCTTTTCAAGGACCCTCACCAAACCGGAGCGGATCTATAGCCAGCTGGACAAAGAGGCTCTGGCTATCGTTGCCGCTGTAAAACGATTCCACGAATATCTCCATGGCCGGACTTTCACCTTCATAACCGACCACAAGCCGCTGCTGGGAATCCTTGCAGGAAACCGGGCCACCCCGAACATTCTGTCTCCCCGAATGACAAGGTGGTCTGAGTTCCTGGTAGCCTACAACTACGGACTCATACACAAACCGGGTAAGACGATCTCCCATGCAGACGCCTTAAGCCACTCACCGCTACTGGAACCTGACACCAACCCAGCACCCAAGACGACCCCCCTCAGCATAGAGACTCTACCCAACCTGCCCATAACCGCGTCAGACATTGCCCGAGAGACTAATAAAGACAAACGTCTGGTGCGGGTGTTGCATTGGGTAGAGAAAGGGTGGCCAGAAAGGGACAACGACGAGTCCGTCAAAACATTCCGAAACCGCCAAATGGAACTATTGTTATTAAAAGGGTGCATACTATGGGGGGATAGGGTGGTCATTCCAGAAAAGCTACAAGGGAAGTTTCTGGAACTGCTACACGAGGGGCACCCTGGCATCGTTAGGACTAAAGCCCTGGCCAGAAGTTATGCTTGGTGGCCAGGGATGGACAAACAAATAGAGGCCTGGGTAGCAAGGTGCCAACGATGCCAGGAAACTAGGCCAAGCCCACCCATAGCACCCGTCCTAGAGTGGGAAACTCCAAGGGGACCTTGGTCTAGGATTCACATAGACTTCGCCGGGCCCACAAAAGGACACACCTTCCTCATAACAGTTGACGCTTACTCCAACTGGCTGGAGGTAAGCAACATGAAGACGACAACCACGGAGGCCGTGATCAAGGAACTCTGCAAACTCTTTGCAACACACGGCCTCCCAGACGTCGTCGTTTCCGACAACGGGCTTCAATTCACCTCGCTGGAATTCGAAAAATTCCTAGCGGAAAGGGGCATCCGCCACGCGCTGACAGCACCGGCGCACCCGGCGGCAAACGGTAGGGCGGAACGGATGGTCCAATTCACTAAGAAGACCATCCGGAAAATAGACCATGGGGAGATCCAGGAAAAAATAAACAAACTACTCTTCACCCAAAACATAACCCCAAATACCACAACGAATAAGAGCCCAGCCGAACTATTAATGGGCAGGAAACTAAGGTCCCCACTCGACAAGTTACACCCCACGTATAACCCGGAGAAGCCCCCAGACTCAAACAGCAAACACCAAACCTTCGCACCCGGCGACCCTTTATACGCGAGAAACCTGACGGGAGACCCACTATGGATACCAGCCATCATCACACAAATAACAAGCCCACACTCGTACCGGCTACAAACAGCAGACGGACGAGCGTGGAAACGCCACATCGACCAACTAAGGTCGAGGACTACCAACCAAGAGACCACCGACGCACAAACAGGCGAAACCAACCCCCACAACACAAACCAAGGGGGGAGGGAATACCCCGGGGACCAAAACCAAAGAAGAATAAACCAGCCGTACTTACCGGAAAGCAGCCATCACGACCCCTCGCCAGGAAGAGACAGCCAGGCCAGCTCGACCGACCCGGAAAGACCGAGCGGGAGCGGCGAAACCCGCAGCTCAACCAACCCGGGAGGCCCAGGAGGGAGCTACAGAGAGCGGACCGGCCCGACCGACCAGCCGGTTCCCACGATGGCAGCAGGAGCAGCAGAGATCCCGACCGAACCGGCCGGGATCCAACCTACGACTGAGCTGCGCAGGTCCAGTAGGCTCAGACGGAGCCCCGCCTACCTACGTGACTACGCGACGTAAGGATTGAACCAAGAGGGGAGGGGTGTTCTGTCCTTAATTAGCATTCTTGAGATCCCCACGCTTTGATTGGCCAAAGCGCGGGGCTCTCTGATTGGTCAGGCGAGCCACGCCGATTGGCTCGCTGAGAATCTCCCGCGATTGGTCCATTCGGATCGCGGGAGATTCAAAGCGGTGCCATTGGCCACGGCCGCCGCGGCTAAAGGAATAAAAGCCGCGGGCTTTTTCCTTTACGCCAGTTCGGTTCCAACTTTCAATAAAAGAGCATGAATTGAAGTCACCGACTCCTGGCATCATTTCGCGGACACAACATGAACATAGGAAATGAAGTCACTCAAACTCAGTTTGTTTATTGGAAGCAATCTCCAACAAGAGAAAGAACACGAGTTCTTTCAACAAAGAAAGGGGCAACTCATAAACATGAGTAAGCCCTCATGAAGGTAGCACTGAGAATATTCGCTTCCCAGCACTACCTGAATAATCCCAAAATAACCACCTTCCACCCACACAAACCCCAACCTGCTCACCTCCGCCTCCGCCTTTAATTAAGTACATTAATGTCTTTTAATTAAACAAATGTTTGCTAGTTGCACTCTTCCTCTGCTTCTGCAGGTCCGCAGTGTCTCCCAGTGACATTATCCCTCCTCAGCAGTGGCTTCCAGACAAGTCATCCACCAGCAACAGAGAGACATCAGAGACACCATTCCTCAGCAGTTGCTTCCAGACAACACCATCCACCAGCTACAGAGAGATATCAGAGAGACTGCGATAAAGAGTAACCTCTCAGTAACGTGGAGGTCAATACAGTTCTTGGTGAGCATGGTGAGGCTCGACATGCAGACAACGCTACCAAGGATTCATCTAAAATGAATACAATCAAATAAATGAGCATACCTTTTATCCATTACTTTGGCACAATGGTCCTCCCTCTTTTGTGGGATATCAGGTATGAAATTTCCTAAGTAAATATGGAGCTTGTAAATCTGTCTCCTTCACCCATGATGCCTCGCTTAGAGGGTACCCTTTCCATTTTACTAGATATTGTACAAAGCCTCGCTTTTGCCATGAATCTAGAATTCTATCAATCTCATAATGATTGCCTTTAATGGGTCCAGGTGGGATCTGTCCCTGTGGAAAATACTTCTGGTCTATTGGCTTTAGAAGGCTACTATGAAACACAGGGTGAATCGTTCCTAATAAAGGAGGCAATTTAAGTTCAACTATTACAGGATTTACTATTCTTATAGGAAATGGTCCGACATATTTAGGACCCAACTTCTTACACAGCACTGTACTTTTTAGATATTTAGTAGAAAGATACACATAATCTCCTATATTGAATGGCTTTCCTTCTACCCTATGTTTATTTCCCTTGCCTTGTGCACATTGGCAGCATTTTCTAATGCCTGCTTTACTACCATCCAGGTGCTTTGAATACTCTCCAACCACTCCTTCAATGTACCTTGTACCTTTGGCATCTAAGGCCATTCTGGCATTGGTACTAGATCTGTTCCATACACAACCTTAAACAGACTAAACACTGTACTATGGTGCACTGCATTGTTATATGCCACCTCTGCAAATGGGAGGATTTGCCCAATTTGTTTGCTGATAAGAGACATAACATCTCAGATAAAGTTCCTCAGTTGTGTTCATTCTTTCCGTGCTCCATTAGTACTTGGGTGGTACACCATGCTTAAACCTTATTTATTTATTTAGTTAGTTAGTTTGTCAATTGCTTACAAGATAATAGGTATAAATAAAAACATAGTTATGAATACATGGATACATATAAGAAAAAAATTAAAAGAAACAATAGGACAGGGATGGTAGGCACATTGGTGCGCTTATGCATGCTCCCTACAGACCTCTTAGGAAAGGGGTGAGGTCAATACTAGACAGTCTATGGTTAAAGTTTTTGGGGTTTGGGAAAGAAACCACAGAGTCAGGTAGAGTATTCCAGATATTGACCACTCTGTTGCTGAAGTCGTATTTCCTGCAATCAAGTTTGGTGCAGTTTACCTTGAATTTGTATCTATTGTTGGCTCTTGTTATGGTTGAAGCCGAAGTATTCATTGACAGGTAGGACATTGCAATGTATGATTTTATATACTATACTTAGATCGGACCGAAGGCAGCATAGTTCTACGTTTTCTAGGTTTAGAATTTCAAGTCTGGTGGCATAAGTTATTCTGCAACAAGTAGAGGAGTGGAGAACTCTTCTTGTGAAATATTTCTGGACTTTCTCAACTGTGTTAATATCAGATATGTAATGTGGATTCCAGACTGATGAGCTGTATTCGAGTATTGGTCTAGCAAATGTTTTGTATGCTCTAGTTATTAGTGTAATATTACCAGAGAAAAAGCTATGTAAGATTGGGTTAACAACTCTTAACGCCTTTTTGACTATGTAGTTACAGTGGGCTGTAGCACTTAGATCATTAGAGATGAGTACTCCAAGATCCTTGACAGAGTTTGGATCATCAACAAGGTCTTGACTATTCAGCCTGTATTTTATTTTCTGATTTTTTTTTTTTTGCCAATATGTAAGACAGAGCATTTATTTGTTGAGATTTGAAATTGCCATTTGTTTGACCATTCTGATACATAGTCAAGGTCTTTTTGAAAGTAGCAGTATTGTCTGTGGTGTTGAATAGTTTTACATCATAAGCGAAGAGAACGCAGTTGCTCTTAATATGATCACAGAGGTCATTTATGCAAAGTATGAAAAGAGTTGGTCCTAGAACACTGCCTTGGGGGACACTACTGTTGATGACAGGTATAGAATTTGATAAATTTTGACCATTTGTTGTCTCTTTGACAGGAATGCCTCTATCCAGTTATGCAGGTGTCCAGAGATACCATAAGATTTTAGTTTTAGGAGTAGTTTGTGATGTACCACTGAATCAAAGGCTTTACAGAAAGAAGTCTATGTAGATTGCATCTATTCCTTTGCCCTGATCGAGTTGTGTAGTCCATACGTTTTTTCAGTGTAAGAGTTGCAGATTACATGATAGTTTTTTCCTAAAACCAAATTGTTTATTAGAGAGTAGGTTGTTTGTCTCTAAGTGGAGGATGATGGATTGGTTAATAATTGATTCCATGACTTTACAGGTGATTTAAGCATAAGGAGATTGGTCTATAATTTTCAACTAGGCTGGGGTCTCGCTTTTTGAAGATGGGGATGACCCTGGCTTGTGACCATAGTTTTGTCAAGGAGCTGGTCCTGAAAATTTTTTCAAAGATTATACTTAGAGGTTCGGCTATGGCAGTGGATAGCTTTTTAAAGAAGTAGGCACATATTCCATCCGGTCCAATAGATAAAGATGGCTTTCGATTGCGTAGTGCTTTTTCAACATTGTCTTCTGTAAAATTGATATGTATTAGATCATTGTAGTTGTCTTGTGTAGACCCTTTTAGACAAATAAAATCCCTCCAGAACTGTGTGGTGAACTGAACCCTCTGTCAGATATAATCTGACGAGGTACCCCATGGAGTCGATATACATGGTTAATAAGTAATCTAGCTAAACGTTTGGCAGACGGTAGTCCCAAACATGGAATAAAATGGGCCTGCTTTGAAAATAAATTGAGGATTGTCCACATCACTGTATGCCCATTATTTTCTGGAAATTCAACTTTAAAATCCATTGCTATTTCTTGCCATGATTGACTAGGATTAGCCACTGACTGTAACAACCCAATGGGTTTTCCTGGTTTGCAGTAGCACAAATGGAACAACATTTCACATAATTTTCAATATCAGTTTTCATCCCAGGCCACCAAAATTGTCTCAGACATTTCATGGGGAGGCAGTTCAGGTCCCACAGCCAAACATAATCATCAGCAAACCCCTGGCCTCCATATTGTTGGACCCCATTTATCCAACCATGATAAACCTAATATTATAGATTCAGTCATTTTTACTACAACTACAAATCTGATCAGTTCCCAATGATCAACCATATCAAGTCTCACCAGTTCTGTAACATTGGTTGCTGGCATCCTCCAAAGTCGAACCATCCACCTGCTTTACCCGTATAGGCTGTCTCAAAGGTACCATCTGCAATCCCAATTTTTCTACCACATTTTGGCTTATAAGGTACCGAGTGCACCCTGAATCAATTAGGACCCCAACAGGATACCCTTGAGCCATTTGTAGATTCCTGATAAGCACAGGAACTATAAAGAGACATATAGACAGTGACGGGTTTCAGTCAGTTCACACCAGTTCGGGAGAACCAGTTGTTAACTTCCTGAGCAGTTTGGTGAACTGATTGTTGAAAGAAATCATAAGGACAGAGAACCAATTGTTAAATTATATGAATTCCACCATTGCATATAGGGTTGCTTACCATTGGATCTTCAGCACTGTCGTTCCCGCTATCCGCCTCTGTTACTGGAACTGCGCAACTCACACTGGAGTCTAGCTGAGATGTGGACTCCAATCAGCTCATCCATGGTGTTAGCTGCTTTGCTTCTCTGGACCCCTCTGGTATTCACCCCATTTCAATCGGTCTTCCTCTTCTACTTCCTCGTGTTCCAGAAACTGGTCTGTCTGCTGTTGTGGCAGTGGAGCCGTACATTCTGCCACTCGATGACCCCACAAATGACACTGAAAGCATTGCAACCCTGGCCTCATTTGTCTCACTCCTAATGTTGAAGGTGCCACATCAGGATTGGCCTGACCAGGGCCTAGGTGAGTTATGGTCTAATACCCCCATTTGGGAATTTCCAAACACCACCACCACCAACACCACCCAGTTTAAACTCTCTCAATCCAGTTTCCAACTCCACAGTTATTTGGTACCATTCTACTAACCTAGGTGGTAACTCTCAATATAAACATGCTTGTTGGAGTTCTTTGTCCAAACCGGTTCAAAACTAATGCACCAGCAGTCATTCCAGCTGCACCATCAACTTACCAGGCAACCTTCTGAACTCTATCACATAATCCTTCACAGCTTGTCCTCCTTGTTTCAATTTGGTAATTTCTGCTTCAGCTCACTGGACTCTAGACCCATGCTCAAATTGTGACCTAAGCTCCTCGAGAATGAGTCCAACATCTGCCAACTCTCTGGCTTTTTTGTTATACAATTCAGCCACCCACTTAGCAGCCTCTCCTTCCAGGACTTGAGTAATTGCTACAACCACTGAGAAGGATAGAACTCAGCGTACAAGACTAAATAACTGATTACCTGACTTATAAATAGTGGAACTTTATCAGGGTTTCCATCAAAAGTTGCTTTTACAGGGGGTGGAACCCAATGGGCCTGGGAAGACCACTGCCCATTGGCCGAGATAATCCCAAACCAATTCCAGGTCTAGGCCTAGAAACTCCAACAGTTGGTGGTGGTCTATTTCTCCCCTCTCCTGGAGCAACAAATTCCACCAATGATGAATCCTGTGATCGATGGAGATGTGTTCCCAATATCCCTGGATTGCCACTGGCTGTCTGCCCTGACCTTGTACCATTACCTAGGTACCTACTTTTTTGATATTGTAAAGCCTCCTTTCCTGAGGCTTGCTTCTCTATAATGCTAGCCTCTCCAAACCTCTCCCACAATATGTCCAAGGTGCTACTCCTGGCTTGGGTGGAATAACTCTACTCACTTTCATCTTCCACCAGAGTCATTTATGCCAATGTTGCCAGTGACTCCCACCAGACATAGACCCTTCCACCTCTGGACTACTCAGAGGCCCCAATCTCTGTACTACTTTTACAGGGGCCTGATGGCTGTCTCAGACCTTTGGGCGTACCACTGGCTGCGGCACTTCCAAACTCAGTTTGTTTATTGGAAGCACTCTCCAGCAAGATCCACAACAAAGAATGAGGCAACTCATAAACACCGAGTAAGCCCTCATGAAGGTAGCACTGAGAATATCCACTTTCCAACACTACCTAAATAATTCCATAATAACCGCCTTCTGCCCACACAAACCCCAACCCGTCCACATCAGCATCCACCTTTAATTACGTACATTAATGTCTTTTAATTAAACAAATTTTGCTAGTTCTCACTGTCAGAAAGATAGGTAGAAAAATAAATGGTTATCCATAAAGTTAACAGGTCAAAAATGTATTTTTATCCATACCAATCTTATTAAGTCACCAACAAATTATTTGGACCTATTTTGCAACTGGTATAGAAACATTGTTTATAAAAATGACAGTGTCTGAATTCACATCACTCTAAGACAGCGGTCACCAACCGGTGGGCTGTGACCCATTGGTGGGCCATGAGAAAATTTTGGTGGCCACAAAGAAATCTCACCTCCAGAGCACTCCCCCCAAAGCAATTAATCCAGACTGTGCAGAAACACAAGGCTGCTCAGCCCACATGGCCCGCGGGACCCCTCCCTACCCACTCACTCCTTACCCAGCAAACTTGTCTGCTAAGTTGCTATTTTTCCTTTTTACCGACCATCATTTGTTCTGCTGTGCCGGGAGATTTAGATTAGCTAGGAAGCAGGAAATGGTTGGATTTCTTGCTTTCTAGCTAAGCACAGCTGAACCTCCCTTAGGACTGAAGGTTTGCTTGCAAGCAAATTCAGTGCAGACTCATGACAAGCAAATTTGAGAGACTGAGCTAGCCGATGGCAGATAGAGAGATCACTGAATGATTCTGTGAGCAACTCAACCTGCCTGCTTTGCCTGATTTTGGATAAAAGTTGTTTTTTTAATTAAAAAAAAATCAATATTTACATACACGATGTGTTGTGAGTTAATTTTATGAGTTTGCTTGCAAGCAAATTTTATGTGACAGACTGAGCTGGCCAATGGCAGATCGATAGATTTCTGAATGAATCTGTGATTCTATGAGCAACTCAATCTGCCTGCCTGGTTTTGGGTAAAAGTTAATCTTTTTTTAAATAAAAAAATCAACATTTACATACATGGTGTGTTGTGAGTTAATTTTATGAGTTTGCTTGAAAGCAAATTTTATGTGACAGACTGAGCTAGCCAATGGCAGATAGATAGATTTCTGAATGAATCTGTGATTCTGTGAGCAACTCAATCTGCCTACCTGCTTTGCCTGATTTTGGGTAAAAGTTGCTCTTTTTTATAAAAAAAACAATATTTATATAAATATTTATAATATTTACAAACAAGCCATGCCCAGCCAGTCATATGACCACCAAGCCATACCCACAACTTAGGCCATGCCCACAGAACCGTGGTCCCTGGGATGTAAAATTATGAGATTGGTGGTCACTGAGGTCCAAAAGCAATGGCAATCCCTGCTCTATGATACAACACAATTTATGCTGTTTATGTTTTGTAAAGAGAGGTCAGTAATTAAACCCTGGATTTATTTCAGTTTAAAAAACAATGTTGATTGTTTCTTGAATGCATCCAGCTAAGTTCTACAAAGGTTTTGTAATTTCATCAAGACCAATAAGTAACTCACACATTTGCAAGAAAAAGACAACCAAACAAATCATGTTATAGTATTATGTATGAACACAATACCTTTGCAGAGCTCAGTTTAGCCAGAGAATAAAGTACAAATGATATATGTGATGTTGTAAAGTATTTTATAATAGATTGAAGTTTGCCTATTAGAGTTAAGTTTAGGATGGACCTGATTAAGTAACATGTTTCATTAGGTGGTAGTAGATGTAAAACAGGATCTTTTATATAAATGCTGTATTGCTTTCTGCTTGTTTGGATTTCATATTTTGAAATCCAAGGAAAATCCAACAAGAAATGAAAATGGTATTAACTGTGCAAAGTCCTGCCCTGTTATATATGTATATATTTGCAAAATATAGATATATCAAAGCGGTAGTATTTTGAATGTGGGGCAAGAACTGCCATTAAACTTCCCTGCAGACTTCACTGCCATTATTGGATTGTAGAATTGCAGATTATCACTAAATAGCAGCAAAGTGTTGTTGTTTTTATACTTTTGCTGGCATCTAGTGATAACTTTGCAATGTACCTATTTGTACAAAAGGTAACTACTGGAACTGAGGACATGAACAGGACTTAGGACATAAACAATATGTAGTAAGCATATCTATCTATCTATCTATCTATCTATCTATCTATCTATCATCTATGTATCTATTTCTCTCCCTCCCTCCCTCCCTCTCTTTCAATTTCACACACACACACATACTCCCCTAATGTAAACAACATTTAAGATTGATTGTTTGGAATTAACCATGATCTGTTTAGCTACAGTTTAGTTAGTTCTGTTCTTGTTTAACTACAGTTAAATAAACTTAGTGTGGTACAATTTATGAGTCAACCAGGCCAATGATTTTCAAAATTCCGATCATTGATAACACTCTGTGTTTTACAATATTATAAATTATAATTTAATAACACATTATTACACTAATAAAAAATAACAAGAGAGAAGATATGACTTCATTACTAATAAATTAACATAAAGAATAAATTGAACTTTCTTTTTGGAAAACAATTCTTTCAGCCACCATATAATATACAGTATAAGTTATGCAGGGGCTCAGAGCTGATTCAGCTATATTGCAATACATGGAGAACAAATACCTTGAACTTCCCAGACTGATTGAGAACATAGTTCATTTTGTCTCTCTCTTATTGTAAAAAGATATCATATTTTTCTAACATATTTTGCTCAGCACATTCTTCACACATCCTCTCTCCCTAGGAAAGAGACTCCTGGGTACCACTGAACAACTGCCAGTTGTTGAATTGTTTAAGGACAACTTCAGCAGGAGCCTTGAGCCTCACCAAGTGCCATTCATTCAGCTGTATAAGGGATCCAAGTCATGTGGAGATAACAGAATCAGAACTATACCCCCTGCCATATTTCACAGCAGTATTCTTAGATCAATACCAAATAAACTCTATTCACTTCATCATTTTCATTTGTTTTCTTTTGGTTTATGAATGTTTCAGCACTTCAGTCAAATAAAAAGATAAATTACTATTCCAGACCAAATCATTTCAAAAGGGAGCAACAGCTGAAATCATACCAGAGTTCCATTTTCATTTTTAATTGTAAAGGTAGATCTTAGAAATGCCATGAGACCATGAAGTCCATTTCTATAAGGAACAATCATTACAAATTAATTATGTAAAGACATAGGTCAAGCATTTTGCAGGGGGCTTCAAGAAAATCAGAGCCTCAAAGGACATCAAACAGAGCAAATTCTTCATTTAGTATTTGGGTTTAATGCTAGGAAAGCAAATAATCATGTCAATTTTCTTCCCCTTCCCTCTGCTTTGAAACTTTTGGAAGGCAAGATGCTGGCACAATCCTATATAGCATTCAGATAATTCATTAATCACGAGAAATGAGAGGGGGTTGACAGTGAGAACAATCAACCAATACACCAGCTTGCCCTCGGAAGCTGTGGGAGCACCATCACTTGAGACTTTCAAGAAAAGATTGGACTGCCCTTTGTAGAAATGGTGTAGGGTCTCCTGCTTGGGTGGGGGGTTGAACTAGATTACCTACAAGGTCCCTTCCAACTTTGATTATATGTTAAATCCTATCTAATCTAACTACAGGTCCAACTCCATTCTCAATTCAGAAAATTATTCTTAATAGCTTCCATATGCTTGCCCAGTAAATATCTCCAATAAAATGGTTCACTGAAATTTATTTCTCTTATTATAATATTTTTTGGGGAAAAAGGGTGAAAAATATAGGAAGAATGAAAGGTCATCTTGGAAAGGAGATACTTTATTAATGGAATTATATTTTTCATTAAAAAGGGGCAAAAGTGAATAATACAAAAGCCCAAAGAGAGGTTTCCTCAATTTAAGTTTTTTTTTTTTTTTAATTGAGGACCAAGGACTCATTATTCTTTCACATTTAGGTATGCAGAATATTCATCTTAAAGTGACAGTTGTTTCTCTAAACTCTGATCAAGAACACTACATGGTGAAGGTTCTACTCTTAGGCTGAATAGCAAATTAAAGGGAATTAATTTTCTAAAATACAATTAGTGGATGCAAATTCTAAACTACTGAAATGTAATTCTGCTGAATTCATGGTCCTATAAAAAGCTAATCAATTTCCAATGCACAAAAAGCAAAACCTGAAACAGAAAGTGGTATTTCTGGAGAGAGAAAAAGTTCTTCTCTATGAAATGAAATGTCTTTCTTTAAATATAATCTATTTTAGATAATTTGGTATCCTGCCTTTCATAAGAAAACATTTTGATACTTTAAGAACATCAGCAAGGAAGCAGAGAATAACACATGGCAAAAATAAGACAGTGTCCAACTTATCAGGGTCTCTGGTCTGCTGAGTAGTATTTCCATTCTCCTGAGTGTTATTTTGCTGAAAGGAAAGTTGGCTTTCTGGAAGATAATACTCTCCAGTGAGTATTATCATGGAATTTGTGTACTTTCTGGAGGAAAAGAGCTATGCTAGAAGTTCAATCACACTGTGTAGATCTCATCAGAGGAGTCATAAAGAAACTTGAGACTTATTTTAAATAAAGCTTTCTTCCCCTTAATGTGGGACTACTATAGGGCTAGGAAGCCTACCATAAAATTCAAAAGTCTTCAGATATTGAGGACCACTAGATTGTAGCAGAGATATACAGAAAATTCTACTTGGTCTTGTGGAACTTTATAACTTTATAGTTGCCTTAATGATAGATAACTCTCTCTCTCTCTCTCTCATGTGTGCATGTGTGTGTGTGTGCACATGCATGTGTGCATGCCTCAGAGTCAACATAGATTCTTGCAAGTAACCTGCAGATATTTTTGGTAACATTTCAGAAGTGGTTTGCAATTGCCTGCCTTGTACAGCTGAAAGGGAAAGGGGGAGGAAAGGGGAGAGAAGCAGAGAAAGAAGTTCAACGTCATCCAGCTATCTTTGTGCCTAAAGTAGGACTAGAAATCATGATTTACTGGTTTCTAGCCTGATACCTTCACCACTACACCAAAACTGGCTCTTAGATAACACAAATAGCTTCTAAATGCATGAACCATTAGTTTCTAACTATGTTTATTTTGTGGAATTCTTGGTGCTTGTCTATTTACTCCAGTATTTTTTTTTATGTTTTTACACATTGCATACAACTGTGATAGTTCCTAAATTTAATTTTAGTAAGGCTTTTGTAGTGTCATATCCTTGTACAGGTGGGCTGGTTAAAGAGAGAGGATTCTTTTTCATCTCTGCTTATAATTCAGTTAGAAAGAAATGGGGGTAGGGCAGATGTGGTATTCAGCAAGTTCTGACCAGTTCTGGAGAACCAGTAGTGGAAATTTTGAGTACCGTATATACTCGAGTATAAGCCGAGTTTTTCAGCCCATTTTTTGTGCTGAAAAAACCGCCCTCGGCTTATACTCGAGTCAGCCGCTATGGCACCATGCCTGGCCTGTGCTGGCGTGGCTGCAACCGATTGCGCCTCCAGGGCAGCATCGCCGCCGCGGCTGTCTACCCGCTGAGGACCACACAGGCGACCCCAAGCGGCCTCTCCTTCCCCATAACGGGCCCCCGGGCCCCCTGCGAGCTCCTGTGTTGCGCGCTTCCAGCTTCGCCAAGAAACCGCCAGGCTCAGGCAGCCTCCCCCAACCCCTAGCCTAGCAGCAAAGAGCTGCTCCAGGGGCAGCGAGACAAAGTGCCTGGCTGCGCCGTGGCGGGAGCCCCCCGGAGCAGCTCTTTGCTGCTAGGGGAGGGGGCGGGGGAGGCTGCCTGAGCCTGGTGACCCCAAGCGGCCTCTCCTTCCCCATTAACGGGCACCCGGGGCCTCCGTGAGCTCCTGCATTGCGCGCTTCCAGCTTCACCAAGAAACCGCCAGGCTCAGGTAGCCTCCCCCACCCCCTAGCCTAGCAGCGAAGAGCTGCTCCGGGGGCAGCGAGACAAAGTGCCTGGCTGTGCCATGGCGGAAACCCCCCAGAGCAGCTCTTCGCTGCTAGGGGAAGGGGCGGGGGAGGCTGCCTGAGCCTGGCGACCCCAAGCGGCCTCTCCTTCCCCATTAACAGGCACCCGGGGCCCCCACGAGCTCCTGCGTTGCGCGCTTCCAGCTTCATCAAGAAACCGCCAGGCTCAGGCAGCCTCCCCCACCCCCTAGCCTAGCAGCGAAGAGCTGCTCCGGGGGCAGCGAGACAAAGTGCCTGGCTGCGCCGTGGCGGGAGCCCCCCGGAGCAGCTCTTCGCTGCTAGGGGAGGGGGCGGGGGAGGCTGCTTGGGCCTGGCGACCCCAAGCGGCCTCTCCTTCCCCATTAACGGGCGCCCGGGGCCCCCGCGAGCTCCTGCGTTGCGCGCTTCCAGCTTCACCAACAAACGGAGCTGCAAATCTGGTAATCGCTTGCGAAGCCTCGGCACGAACCCCCTTTCCCCGCACTCCCCCCCCGCACTCCTCTGGCAGCAGCAGGCGGAGAAAGCCCCGCTTCCCCCTGGCTTTGATGGCACATGTGAGTTGCCTTCCCACCCTTTTTTTTTAACTCTCCTCCTCCTCCTCCTCTCCTCTCCCCTTGTTGTCTGGTCTTCCCTAAGGAAACTCGAGGGCTCACACTTCCAGGTGTTTCTCCCTGTCTTTCTCCTTGTCAATGATCTTTTCTTCCCTTCCCTTCTCTCAGCCCCATCCTCCTTCACCTTTGTCACCACAATCCTGAACAGATGAAGTTTGTACTTCTCAAGAAAGGTTGGATGTTCCTTTTGAGGAGGGAACCTAGTGTGACATCTGTATGTTGACCTACTACTGAGCCATGGCATGTGTGCACATGCAATGGAGGCATGAGGGAGAGCTATGAAAGAGATGGTGGCTCTCCAAAACAGGATATACATGCAGCACATACACATGCTTTTTTCTTGCAAGGGAGAGGGTGACTCTGTTTGGACATACAGATGATGAGGAGGAATCCAGTTTTGAAGGATTTTAACTCTTGCGTTTTAGCTTGGTTGCTGATTGAGCTAAGGTTTTTGTACTTTAAGGGTTATTGTTGATACCATATTGGTTTTGTTGGCTCTCTTTTCCACTTACAGAGCTAGTTTGCTGTTTTTCTTTGAAATAAATATTCAAAAACATTTAACCTACTGATGCCTCAATTCATGTAATTTTATTGGTATCTATTTTTATTTTTGAAATTTACCAGTAGCTGCTGCATTTCCCACCCTCGACTTATACTCGAGTCAATAAGTTTTCCCAGTTTTTGTGGTAAAATTGGGTGCCTCGACTTATATTCGGGTCGACTTATACTCGAGTATATACGGTAGTTTGAAAAACTGGCAAATACCACCTCTGATTAGAGATTTTACAGTATCCTTCCCCCTGCCACTCCCACCAAGCCACGCTCATAATAGTAGTAGTTTTACCAGTAGTAAAATAAAATTGAATTCCACCACTGGGGAGGGTATAGACTTACCAAATCTATATAGTACATTTTCAAAAACCTGGTGTAGTTTAGATGTAAATCCTATTTATGTGTCCTCTAGATATTACAAGAATATTTAACTCTTGAAGTTAGGTTGAATGAGCTTTTCACAGATGAGCTTGGTGACATGGCATTATTGGAGAGGTATCCTCAATTTGTAGATTTCCAGTATGAAGAATGATCCATATAACTTTTTTTCCTCAAGTTATTGAAAAAAGAACTTGTTCGGATGTAATTGGCAACCATCCCTCCATCAATCTTTCTGCTCTATCTGGGAATCAGTGTTCTGTAGTTCCCCAGCATGTGTGAACATTCTGTTAAGGCAATTAAAGAAAAATCCTTCTTCAAATATTTTTTTAGAAACTCTGATATATAAGAAAAAGGATTTTATTTTATTTTATTTTTTTGGCTAAAGAAGTGAAGTAAACTATTCTAGGAAATCAAAGTGAATCATTCTTCAGGAAAAATAGAAACTCTGCTGTTATAATTCTCTGTTTCTTCTTCTGTCAAATAGTTAAGATCCCATGACCATTTTGATTTGATCTTACTCATAGCTTTGCTATCTCTTTGAAGCAGCATGGCACAAACTCTGGGCACCAGCTTATTAAAGCAAAAGTTATTGTTAAAAAAATGTTCAGCTGAGTACAAGCTGATTCAAATAAGATTCCTTCAAATTGTTTACAAAGAATAATGTTAAACTGGCAGGGAGAAAAAACAGGTAGAAAAGCAAGCCTACAATTTATTTTTGAATTATTTTATTCATAAGAACTATTTGCGCTCTCCCTCTCCCCCTGACCTCTCTCTCTCTCTTTCTCTCTCTCTCTCTCTCTCTCTCACACACACACACACACACACACTCCCCAAAATAAGATAAAAAGAAAAAAGAAATGTTTGGCTTCTGTTAAGGTCCTACAAATATTGTCAGCTTATACAGGCTGATTTATCAGATGAAACATTATACATATAGATATAGATATACAAATAGATATACATATACATATATTTCATCTGCTATTTTTGTATATACATATGTAAGACAAGTCAAATGGTAAAGAGAATACATTTTTATTGTCTTCTCTTTTCATGGAAGCAATAGGAGCAAATTTCATCAAAAAGAACAGATGCTCTTTACTTGGCTTACATACATAAGAAATAATAGATAATATATATTTCATAACAGAACATCCATCAATTTTACAGTATATGTTTCAGTGTTTGACCCCAATGATATATTCTCAAATACATTCCATGGAGACAAAAGCCTATATATCTGATCCTGATATGTGTTCTCAATAGGTAATAGACAGGGGTAGGATTCAAATTTTTTAATAACCGGTTCTGGGGTTTATTTGATGGGCATGGCTTGCTGTTCATGTGACTGGCTGGGCGTGGCCAACTCAACATCACTCATATGGAGGCACGCATCTCCTCGCCTGGCCTCTCATGACTGTGGGGATGCTTCAACAGTCGTAAGTGTGAAAAATGGTCATAAGTCACTTTTTTCAGAGCCATTGTAACTTTGAATGGTCACTGCACACAAGCAAAGTACCAGCAAAGGAGGGAAAAAAACTCTAGAGAAGTTCCTGAGATAGGAAGTCTAGTCCTGCCAAGAATGTAATAAGAGTTAATGGAGAGGTAGTTTCTGTAAGTAACTCCAGAATGTTTCCTTCCTGCCTTCCTTACAGGACTAGGCAAGTAATTTTTTAGATACAGATAATCAGAGTTGGAAGGGACCTTGTAGGTCATCTAGTCCAACCCCCCGCCCAAGTGGGAGATCCTACACCATTTCTGACAAATGGCAGTCCAATCTCTCCTTGAAAGTCTCAAGTAATAGTGCTCCCACAACTTCCGAGGGCAAGCTGTTCCATTGGTTGATTGTTCTCACTGTCAGAAAGTTTCTCCTTGTTTCCAGGTTAAATCTCTCCTTGTTCAGTTTCCATCCATTATTCCTTGTCTGGCCTACAGGAGCTTTAGAAAATAGTT
Organism: Hydrophis major; assembly: GCA_033807585.1. Taxonomy (NCBI): domain Eukaryota; kingdom Metazoa; phylum Chordata; class Lepidosauria; order Squamata; family Elapidae; genus Hydrophis; species Hydrophis major. The sequence goes on from CM066329.1 coordinate 158,010,537, forward strand.
TCAGCCCTTCCTCTCTGTGGCAGCCCCTCAAATATTGGAAGACTGCTATCATGTCTCCCCTGATCCTTCTCTTTACTAGATGTGCCAAGCCCAGTTCCTGAACCGTTCGTTGTATGTTTTAGCCTCCAGTCCCCTACTCACCCTGGTTGCTCTTCTCTGTCCTTTTTCTAGAGTCTCAACATCTTTTTTATAATGTGGTGACCAAAACTGGATGCAGTACTGTAGGTGTGGTCTTACTAAGGCTTTATAGAGTGGTATTAGTGACCTTGATCTTGACTGTATCCCTCTGTTAATACAACTTAGGATTGTATTAGCTTTTTTGGCAGCTTATGCACACTGCTGGCTCATATTTAGCTGGTTGTCCACTAAGACTCCAAGATCCCTCTCACAGTTACTGCTATTGAGCCTGGTTTCACCCAGACTATATGTGTACTTTTGCTTTTTCTTGCCTAAGTGTAGGACTCTACTTTTCTCTATATTGAATTTCATTTTTTTAGATATGGCCCAGAGTTCTAGTCTATCAAGATCCATCTGAATCTTGAGCCTATCTTCTTGGGTGTTAGCTATTCCTGCCACCTTAGTATCATCTGCAAATTTAGTAAGTTCTCCTTCTATTCCCTCATCTAAGTCATTATTGAAGATATTGAAGAGTACTGGGCCTAAGACGGAACCTTGTGGCACCCCGCTGCTTACTTCCCTCCATGCAGACTTAGACCCATTAAGGACTACTCTTTGAGTATGGTTTGCCAGCCAGTTGTAAATCCATCTAGTGGTGGTGCTATCTATTCCACTTTTTTCCAACTTACTAAGAAGTAGGTTGTGGTCTACTTTATTGAATGCCTTGCTGAAATCTAAATATATTTTGCTGGTCTACTAATTTAGTCACTGTGTTGAAGAATGAAATAAGATTGTTTGGCATGATCTGTTTTTAACAAACCTGTGCTGACTGCTTGTTATTACTTTACTTGTTTCTCCTGTGTTTCTCACATAATAAGGCCGGGCCTTTTTTTTTTTTGACTCCCGAAAAAATGGCTAGGCCGTCTTTTTGGGGGTGACTTAATTCCCCCCCACTTGCATCCTCGGGTGGGTGGGTGGGTGGTGACAGCTTGGATATTCGGAAAACCTTCGGGTTAGGGCCACTGTTGCTTTCCCTTCTCCCTTGCTGCACTTCTCCCTTGCTGCCGTGGTGTTTGGCGCAGCCACGTGGGGCCAATCAGGGCTCCTCCTTGCAACCAGAGCCCTGAGGACTTGGCTTGGCTTCAGGTGCTGCTGTCTTCCCTTTGCTTTCGAAGGTAAAGCGAATTATTTTACAAAGCCTTCCCTGCCCAAGAGGGCAGCCCAAACCCACGTGGGGAGGCTAATTTCTAGGGGCCTCTTCTGTTCCTCCCTGACCTCCCTACACTGCGCGCCTCTGAAGCGCTGGTCTCTTCAGCCCAGTGAGCCTTTCCACCTCAAAGAAAGGCCAGGTGGGCAGCTGCGGAGGAGCAGCAGTGGGTCTGAGCCACTCGCAGCTGAAACAGCCACCACCCTTAGCCCAATGTGGGGAGAACGAGCGAGGTAGTAGATTACTAGTAGATTGGTCTACTAGTAAGAGAAAGTGGCAAGAAAGATGACTAGCAACAGAGAAAAAGCAGAACTATTTAACTCATTTTTTGCATCTGTTTTATCACAAAGGGAAAAATAGTCTAACCTATCAAAAACAATACCATAAAAAAGATGAGAAACACAAGTTAAAATAGACAAGAAAATAGTAAGTGAGCATCTGTCCACCCTAAATAAGTTTAAATTACTGCCACCAGATGGATTACACTCCAAGGTTCTAAAGGAACTGGCAGATATGATCTCAAAACCACGGAACTATATCTGGATTCTAGAGCACAGACGAAATATCAGAGGATTGGAAATAGCTGGTGTAGTTCCTATCTACCTACCTACCTACCTATCTAGGGGTGGGATTCTACCGGTTCGGACTGGTTTGGTAGAACCGGTTGTTACAATTCTGCACAGTTTGGAAAACTGGCAAATCGTGCCCCTGGCTGGCCCTGCCCCTCTTTGCCCACCCGTCCCCTCCCTGCCCACTCAGTCCTTATCACACATGTGACATCATTGACTGCATTCTCCCCGCCTGCTCTGTCCAGTCACTCCTTACGGTATTTCTTTTTTTTTTTTCTCCTGATGATCAGCTGTTCCAATAATCAGCTGTGCATAGTATCAGAGTGACTGGTATTCCACATTGGTGACATATATGGTGTACCAATGTACAAAATTATCTCATGTATTTTGCTTATAGAAACTTTCTACAACACTTCTGGATGTATCAATCAGAAGCACTGCTGAGTTAAATACATGAACACCATATAGATGAGATACTTATACAAATAGACATTTTCCATACATCTCAAAATGAGTTTTTATAGCATATACTTTGCATACTTACCTTACCAAGAATCTTTGTTGCAAAATAGACAACAATTAATATTTTACTCTGTAGCAAGTGATGTCCACTTATTATTTAGCAAATATCCTCATTTCTCTCTCCCTCCTTCTCTCCCCCTCTCCCTCCCTCGCTGTCTCTCTCTCTGATTTTCTTTGTCAAGTCCATGTACTATATTGCCTTCGGGCTGCCCTTATACCATATTTTTAAGTTAGGATTACAGAAAATTTACACTTTTTATAGTGCCTCTTTGAAGCCCTTGGAAAAAAGCAGTCACTTCTCAATAGGTTATACACATGTAAACACACACAAACACTTTTTCCCTGCCAAAATACTTGACCTAACCCTTCTTGAATGGCAGAAATTTGTCTAAGCAAAATCTTCATTTCAAAACTAATTTTAAGCAGAATCTGAACTAGGCTAATATTTAAGAAACTAAGTTGCACACCAAAATAAAACTTTTTTTCCCTGACCTATTAAATATTGTAATCATATGGTCCATATGCAATACATTCCAACAGTAAACAGTACTAGAAATGTCACCTCACTCTTGCTGTGTTTTTTATTTTTTTAATAACTTCTACTGGGGGAAACTCAGTCAGTTTTTCAGTTCTGCTCTTGCTTAAACACTATTTTAGTGAGATGTCAATGCCCTTCAGCAGGGCTGCAAACTTTCTTTATAGGATAATGAATATTCTTCTGTTACAACATAACTTTTATCAGGCAAGTGTGTTTCACTTGAAGAATTGCAAGAATTTAACTCAGCATTCCAGTCTGACAGTCTGTGTGCTGAGATGATATGTTGCCACCAACCATTCCAGTGAATAGAAGCTAGCTCAGGTGTACCTCATACTATTATTTTTACCAAATAATATATTCAAGTACCAAAATAGTATTGCCATCATTCCACTCTCCCCCAAAACACTGTATTTTTAAAATTAATTTTATTAATTTTGTATCATTAGTAAAAATAAACATCTAAATTAATCTCCTGTTCAATATCTGTACCTCTCCTTTAGGGAATAATTCATCCATTAGTTGTGTTCCATTTGTGTTACTCCATCAGAATGATTTAAAAACATCCAATACAACTTGTTCTTATATAATTTCATCACAACAGTCCATTTTATCAATAAGGTCATCCATTTTGCAAAAAAAGATGCTTAAAATTTAAATATTTCTTTAGAAATTTTTGTTCCATTTTCTTTATCCTTTAGCTCCCTCTAGCATCCAATCTTCAAGGTCTCCCCTATCATAAAAATAGAAAGGCAATTGCTATATTCTCACGAGACAATTTCTTAATTATTTAAATTATAATCCCAAATCTGTCTGCTTCCTTAATTCATTGTTATCTTTCTAAAATCCATATGCTAAATGCCTTTTGCTACATAATCCAAGAAATTGTATATTATGAAAACCAAATTTACACTGTCATTCTCTAAGGCAGAGGGAACGTGCCAATGAAACAGTAAAGCCTTGCCAGTCCAAAGGGTCTTAATCTTTTGAATATTCAAAGAAAAGCAATAATCCAAAAATGTGATAAAAAGGAGGGCAGGGTTAAACTTGGTACCTGTAAAAGGCTCCTTTGTGAGTATGAGCTAGCTGAACTTCCCAGCTACTGCACACATAAACTGACTACCAAATGGCAGTCTCCACTCATGAGGAGGAGAGTCACCTGGATAATCTCAACAACCTAATTAAGGTAACTATTTTCAAAAGCACTTTGTCCTCTTTTTCCATTTGAAATTTCTAGTATCAAAATCTTTTTGCCTTAAAGTTAAATTCTTTAAGGTATTTCTTTTCCTTCTTAATTTTAAAAAGACAACATTCACTAAGATTCTTTCATCTTCACTGCTGTTCAGAATATCTCTTTTTGGTTGTGAGGCATTGAAATCTTGTGATTAAGTGATTAAAATGTACAGCTTTTGCCAGTCATGTACCATTAAAAGGGAACACAGCAATTACGGGCACATTGTAAATCCTCAACTCTCAATCAATTTGATTCACAATGGACCACAAGAAACTAAATTCCTTATTTTTTTTTTTTTATTTTTTTTTAAGGAAAATTTGTTCCAGATCACAAATGGATAACCACCACCACCCCTTTTTTTTTTATTCTGCCAGATAAATTTTCTATCAGCCATAATCAAGTCCTGGCTAGCATTTCCATTGCTGTGCTATCTATAGGGCTGCTTGCAGAGAGTTCTAAACAGCCTCACTTGGAAGCCAGCTTTAAAAACCAAAGCCTCTCTAGATATTCATTTAGCAACTATGAAAAAAGTTACCCTGGGACCAATCCTCAAATTTATACCCTTTGCAGGGTTGTAAAGCAAGGAAAAGCAGAAGTTTTAGTTAGCAATCACTTTGTTTAATAGCAGAGTTTCAAGTCCAATTATGATCACTAAATAAGAATTATCTAAACTCATTTTACAAATTTAATCTAGAGAAGAAACATTTGATACCTCATTTATTCTCAGCTCCTAACTTTTACTCATCAAACCAATTTCTATCAAGCACTTTTATGCATCTTCTCTCCTACCATTTCAAAATGAACATGTTGTGTATGCAATATAATTAATAAAGTGTGAGCTTGGAGTAAGTGCAGGGTTCTGGCCCTGCACTTCTGATTGGCTGTTAAGCGGCCGGACCAGATTGGCCCGTTCCGGGGAATCTGATTGGCCCTTAACAAAGAGTTCTTATTGGTTATAAAAGCTAGCATTCCTAGCTTGTTATTGGTTAAACGTTACAAGGTTTGCCTATATAAGGCGGGTTTTACTGATGTTAAATGAGCAAGTCACGATGTAAATAAAGAGCTGAAGTTCACCATTCAGAAACTTGTCTCCATTCTTTCTCGCCTATGCTCAAACTTAACAGAACACATATGTGCCATCTAGTCAGTACTGTTTTCTGGTAACTGCTTGGGTAAATTCCTGCAGCTTTCTTGGCAATGTTTCAAAAGTGGTTTGCCATTGTCTGCTTCCTTGGCTGAAAGAGTATGATAGGCCCAAAATTGGCTTTGGGCATAAGGCAGGTATGGTATTCCAGTTTCTAGCCTCATGCCTTCATCACTGCACCAAACTGGCTCACTCCCATTAGCAAAGGATGATTTGAATTGGGAAACAAGATTCTAGAATTCTTAAGAATGTAACAGCTAGCTACAAAAAATAATATAAGTAATAGAATAGAATTCTTTATTGGCCAAGTGTGATTGGACACACAAAGAATTTGTCTTTGATGCACATGCTCTGCGTACATAAGAAAAAAATAAAATACATTCATCAAGAATCATAAGCTACAACACTTAGTGATAGTCATAGGTTACTAATACACAATCAAAACATACTGGGAAAACAAAACAACATCAATTGTAAAGATACAAGCAACATGGTAATGATCATAAGTGGGAAAAGATATGTAATAGGAAGGATGAGAAGAATAATAGTAATACAGTCTTACTAAGTAATTTGACAGTGTTGTGGAAATTAGCAGAATGCTAATTTGTTTAGCTGAATGATGGCATTTGGGAAAAACTGTTCTTTTGTCTAGTTGGTCTGGTGTGCAGTGCCCTATAGCAGGGTAGAAACTGAAACAATTTATGTCCAGGATGTGAAAAGTCTGTAAATATTTTTTTACAGCCCTCTTTTTGACTTGTGCTGTATACAGGTCCTCAATGGAAGTCAGGTTGGTAGCAATTGTTTTGTTCCATTTTTAAAGATTAGGTGCCATTTTTAAAGATTTAGCTTGGTGTATTTATGAGTCAACTCCAATAGCAACAGATCTCACAATGGTGTAAGAAAACTATGTAAGGTATTGTTGTCTAATACTTAAATGTATGTGTCAGGGAACTGCAAAGGAACAACCATGTGTCAGTTTTTATACATTACAAAATTAAGTGCATATGGAGCCTGCAAACTCTTCTGTTTTATTAAAACAAATTTCTCAACTTGTTTTTCTATATAAATGTTATAAAATGTAACATTTTATTGGACATGTCAAATATTTATTTGAGAATAACATTATTATTTAAGAATACCAATGCAAACATTGCCAGATTGGAAGGTAGCTTCAGTTTCTAAAATACATGAAACTGTTTTTCTTAACCTTGGTAATTTCCATGCTTCTGCTCACACAGAGGTCTCTAGAGGAAAAAAAAAAAAAGTCTTTTCTTCAGGGCTTCCTGGACTGGCAATGCATCCTACCCCAAAAAGGAATATCCTTTATATGAAAAAAGATCCTTCAAATGCAAATAGGATTCTTCTAACATTAGGAAAGTGCTACTCTTGCCATCTGTAGTCATTGGAGGCTTATTTCACAAGGCTTCTTCATTTGTAATCCTTCTAAGAAACCTCATGAGACCACACAAAATCCTGAGAATGAGAAGTCTCTCAGTCAAGAACCCACACTGTTGTAAGGTATTTTATAGCTTTAGAAAGAAAGAAAAAAGATTGAAGAGAAATTCAGTTCCTTTGAACTTCCTCAGCCTCTCTCCAGACTTTTTAACTGAAAGATGAATGTTAACAGGACTTTTCTTTCAACATTTATCCCACCACTGAATAAAAGTCAAATTCATTCAAAATAGAACTATTGCTGGAATTATTTTACATTCCTAACATTCCCTCTCTTGGGAGTGTATATGAGTAAACAATTTATAGACTAAGCTTTCCCCTCTTGTTTTCTTGTAGGAACACTTCTGCAGAACTCATAGAAAAACCATAAGAAACAAAAGAAAACACCAATATTATGTTTTTATTGCTCTGTAAGCTATAATTTATTCCTTGTAACTAATAAAAGAAAATCTAGTAACTATCTAGGATATGTTTACACATATTTGCTCTAAGGTTCAATTGTTGATATTGCAAGAAAACAAGACACTATGACTGTCATAATAGTTTATGTGGGACTCATTTTGAGCAATATGTCTTTGTGATTGGAATGACGTTAATTCTTTCCTCAGAGATTTCATAACTGACTTCAATTGCACAGTTTTTTCTGTAGGAAACCTCTAATAAACCGAATCTATACCAATAGATTAACTATGGGTTTTTTTTCTCTCTAGAGAATATGAAGGCAAAAATATTTGTTTCTTATCACATTCAATACAATTTGGGTACAATATAATAAATGTAAATAAATAAAAATATTTTTCTCAATAATCTTAAAAATTTCCATAAAGCTGATTTTTAATAAGTTTGTTGTTTCCTCATTATTTGGCTTGAATATTCTGAATAAGTAATGTGTGAAATGTAATTGAAATGCCCATGTTGATGAGCATGCAATTTAAATTGATTCATGGTATTTCCTACTTCTAAAAGAATGAATGAAATTTACATGGTATCTCTTACAGCTACGGGATGTACTAAAGGAAATCTCAAAAACAGTGAAAAGTATTTTGATAAGGTGAATAATGTATTCATTGTGCATCAACAAAGCTAAGCCTTTTCCTTGCACAGGCCTAATTTGTACATTTGCAGTCCTAAGGAGGCTAGGAATTACTTTTGATAAAATTTTCATAAAATAAGAAGAAGTCATCAAGCTTTGGTTTTAACCTTCTCCTTCTCACTCTTGAAGCCACTTCAAAGAATTTTGTTGGCCAGTTGACAACTTACTTTTTAAACAGGGCTAAAATATACGATAAAAATATTTTTAAATAAAGTTTTACTACCTAATTCATTGAAAATTATAAGAGTTCAAATCCAACACATCTGGAGAATAACAGATTGGTAAGGCTAAATTAAAATCACATAGCAGATAAAGTCTTTGAGATTAATGCCAGTCAGAGTAGATAATACTACATCCAGTGGACAAACAGCGTTTCCTGACATAAGGATAGGTAGGACATAAAGCCAATTAAAACATTTTTTCTAACTCATGTACCATTCTAATACACTTACAATAAGTTTCATATTCAATGTTTTATTTTCTGGGATACAGGCAATATCTTTCTTAACCTGAGTGATTTTCAGATATGTTGTCTTCAATTCCCAGAAGTCCTAAGCCAGCTTAGGTGGCTAGGGAGTTCTGGGAGTTGAAATCCACACATCTTAAGTTATCAAGATTGAAAAACACTGGTCTAGGGTAGTTTGTGGTACAAACATTTAATAAGAAAACAAAACACAATTTTCTCAGCATGATGTTACAGATAAGAGGTCAATATGCTGGTAAAACTTTCTGATCTTTCTGATCTTTTCTGCATTACTGGATATGTGACCCTTTGAGATTGCAGCTCTGCTGAAAATATATTTACATATATATTTACATATATATTTATGTATTCACATGCACACACACATGCATACACAAAGAGAGCGAGACGGAGTCCCATTGCTTCATTCATTCCAGTTCAGCAAATGTCTCAAATGTCTCTGATGAGTCTGTTGCTGCAGTTGGATAGCTATGGGTGTGTTAGATTTCTCTGTTATTTAACTCCCCTTTGCTTGCCAATTTGGCATACTTCCTCTTCTCCTTCTTCCAGTCACCCCACAACTCATGCTTGCTTGCCAGACAAATTTCACCAAATTCTCAATGTTATAATTAAAAGCCACATTTAGTTAAAGTAAATTAGGAGTTACAATAAAGTGGAAGGAACATGTAAAATGAATAATTAACATGGTATAGACTTCGGCATCATAATTAAGATTAACTACTGCATATATTCAAACTAGATTAGTAAAAGCATTGAAAGCAGCAAAGAGCTCAGTGGGAAGTATCTATGCATTCACTAAATAATGTGTTATGAAGAGTGTTCCAAAAGCATTAAGCATAAGGTTGTCATATATAAGATGATTAAAGTTTTACACAAAAGAAACTGTAATTTCCAGTAAATGAAGTCATTTCATTTCCCTGTGGCTTCCACGTTTAGGAGTAGACTAAATGGAAATTGGCTCAATGTGAAATCTTGCTAAATAAAATATGAATCCCCTTGTCTTAAGCTAATGTCTTGGATACTTGCAAAGAAACACACAAAATCTGAATTTAACCACATGGTTGCATCAGGATGTCCCCAGGAGTTCCACTTTTCATTCAAATTAACACTTCCATTGTTTTACAGTCAGATTTTTATCCCAGCCACCCACCCCTGCCCCCAATTGTATATATCCCTGGCTTGGAAGTGATATCACTCTATCTGTTCCCTGTTAATAAAACACTGTAGCTTTTATAAAAATAAATGCATAGCAATTATTGGTACAATATTAAATCATGAAAAATTTAAACACAGCCAATAATGCACCCCTTTTAATCTGAAAATAAAAATTGAAATAAACCATAATTTCCAGGGATTTCAGAACCAATGTTTTGAATATGACTCCATCTTTTCACTCTCTGATCACTCACTTCCTTCCTGTCTCTAAGATTAAACTGCTATCTTTATCCTTGACAAGCATATCTTCTTAAGGGAATAACTCAGGGACATGAAATTGTTAGTGTGAGTGCAGCACAAATCAAATGCCCACAACCATACCTTACATGTAGTATTCTATATTAGTGAATAAAAGGTCATCATTTTAAGATAACTTTTCAAGAAGCAACCCAAGGAGAGCAGACTAGCACAGAGTAAAAGTATCACTCTGAGACCCTTAAGCATTATGCCAGGCAGTGGAGTTAATGTCACCTCAAGTACAAGCTCACGCCATTTACCTAAAATTGACATATTCAAGATAGAGAATTACAAACAACTGATATCAGAAGAAAGGTTTTATGGATGAATGGGTGGATGGACATTGATGAAACAAAAGGGAATGTTATGAGGGATTGAAACAATTCAGAAACTACAAATTGGTTTGAACAAATAGAATAATTGAAGTAATATATGGGTTGGAGAAAAGATAGGATCATAAAAAAGCAAACAAGAACAGCAAAATATGCCCTGTATTTTCTCTTTCTTCTCTGTTAACAAATGGAAGAGTAAACCAATGCTAGTTGAACAGGGGAAAAAAGAATGTAAAAGAAGGATAAATCATCCAGTTTGAATTGATGATTAAATTCTATGGCTAGTACCTCATGTCATAGAGCCTATCACAAATTCAGCTCCCACCATGTTCAAAGTAAAATAAATGTATTGTTGATTACATTGAAAACAGTGAATCAATTGTTGAACTCAGGCATTCTGTTCTGTCCTTAATTAACATACTCGAGATCCCCGCGCTTTGATTGGCCAAAGCGCGGGGCTCTCCGATTGGTCAGGCGAACCGTGCCGATTGGCTCGCTAGGAATCTCCCGCGATTGGTCCATTCGGATCGCGGGAGATTCAAAGCGGTGACATTGGCCACGGCCGCCGCAGCGAAAGGAATAAAAACCACGGGCTTTTTTCCTTTTGCCAGTTCAGTTCCAACTTGCTAATAAAGAGCTTTGCACTAAAGTCACCAACTCCTGGCATCATTTTGTGGACACCACACTGGCGACGAGGATGGGATCCAGACCCTGAACCGAACCACGTGTCCGACGGAAGCCAGACGAACCACCGCGATGGCGAAAATCGCACCACCCGCACCCTTCAACCCCGCCACCGAGGACTGGAAATCGTTCTCCGACCGATTCCACATGTACCTCGAGTGCAGCGGCCTGAAGGACGCCACCGGCCCAATGAAACGTGCCATCTTCCTGACCCACTGCGGGACCGAGGTCTTCCAGATGGCCAAGGCACTTGCCAAACCCGCCGATGCGACAGCGATGGACTGGGACATCCTCGAACCCATACTTCGGCGGCACTACGCTCCAGAGGTACCAATCCTGATCCGGGGCAACGAGTTCTACCGGTGGGACCAGAGGTTGGGTGAGAGTTTCAGTGACTTCGTCGCCGAGCTGCGGCATTTAGGGGGGCTCTGCGAATTCGATAACCTAAACGACGCCCTGCAAGACCGAATCGTGCTCGGTTTGTGGGACCCCGTCCTCCAGAGCCGGCTGATGGCCAAGGGTAACATCAGCCTAGCAGACACCCTCACCGCAGCCGCGGCCGGAGAAGCAACCCGAACTTCCGCCGACCGCATGCGCAGACCGAACACTGGGGACCGCAGCGGAAACAACAACCCGGCGAGGTCGACCGAGCCCCAACCCGAGACGACCACCCACCAGGGCGATATCCACTCGGCATCGGGCACTTCCGATGACGAGGAGGACATCCATCGACTCCAGACAGGCCGCGACCCACGAAACCGGCGAGGTCGTAAGTTGAGGACCAACTGTGCCGGTTGCGGCGGCAACCACCCCAGGTCGGAATGCCGGTTTTTCGAATCGATCTGCCGGCATTGCGACAAGAAGGGACACATCGCCCGTGTCTGCCGCCTGAAGAAAAATCGCAGCCCGGCACGATGGGACCAGAACGACCGGAGGAGAGAAAGCACACCACCCCAGACCAGAGATCACCCCTCGGACAACCGATGGGACCGGAACGGACGATCCTCGCAAGGCGGCGACAACCGGTGGAGAGAGGAGACCCACCAGACGGTCACCATCGGCCACGCCATCACCAACGACGCCCGGAAGGTCCACGTGGAGGTAGGCATCGAGGGCCAGCCATGCAAAATGGAGGTGGACTCCTGGTCCTACCTCTCCATGATTGCATGGCATGAAATAAAGCGCTTGGTGCCTACCCTCCAAAGGAGGAACGTAGACAGCCAGAGACTCATTGTAAAAGACTACCAGGGAAACCGCATCCCGGTAGTCGGAACCAAACACTTCAACATCACTTATAAGGGGTGCACCGAAAGACTTCCCCTGACAATCGTCGACCACGACCGCCCAAGCCTACTGGGACTACAATGGTTCGCCCCACTCGACATTGCCCTCACGGGAGTCGACCACGTGACCGACGACAGCTGGGAGCAGCAACTGGCCCGGGAGTTCCAAGAGGTCTTCGACGGAAACCTAAGCAAGTACCGAGGGCCCCTTATATCGTTCGACCTAGACCCTAACGTCCCCCCAAAACGCCTGAAACCAAGGCGGGTGCCATTCGCACTGAAACCCAAGATAGACGAGCAAATTGACAAGCTCGTCAAACAAGGGGTTCTACAGCCCATAGACCACGCCCAGTGGGAGACCCCCATAGTCACCCCGATCAAGCCCGATGGGTTGGTGAGGATCTGTGGGGACTATAAGGCCACCCTAAATGCAACAAAGCGCCTACCCCGTCCCAGTAGTGCAACACCTACTGCACTCACTGGGAGGGGGCAAGGTTTTCGCCAAGCTCGACCTCGCCCAGGCATACCAAAAGTTGACGGTCGACGAGCAAACGGCAGAAGCGCAGACCATAGTCACCCACCGGGGGGCATTCAAATGCAACTGACTCCAATTCGGAGTCAGCGTGGCACCAGGCATATTCCAAAGCCTAATGGAGAGACTATTGCAAGGTATCAAGGGGGTGGTACCTTACTTCGATGACGTCCTAGTGTTGGCAGCCAACCAAGCCGAACTAGAGGGTCAACTAAGGGAGGTCCTAACCAAATTTAAACAGACCGGACTAAAAGTCAAGAGGGAGAAATGCCAGCTATGCACGGAACGAGTAGAATTCCTGGGCTATCTCTTAGACCGTCACGGCATTCACCCCACAAACAAAAAAATAAAGGCCATCAAAGAAGCCCCCTCACCCAAGTCAAAGACGGAACTACAGGCGTTCTTGGGGTTACTGAACTTTTACAATGTTTTCCTACCCCAAAAGGCGACGGCGGCGGAGCCGTTGCATAGGCTCCTGGACAAGGCGGTGACCTGGACTTGGGGGAAATGCGAGCAAGCCGCCTTCCAAAGAACGAAGGACCTCCTCACGGCGGCGGAGCCGTTGCATAGGCTCCTGGACAAGGCGGTGACCTGGACTTGGGGGAAACGCGAGCAAGCCGCCTTCCAAAGAACGAAGGACCTCCTCACCTCCGATGCCGTCCTTATACAATTCAACGAGACCCTACCTCTGGCCATCACATGCGACGCATCACCGTTCGGCGTCGGCGCTGTCCTCAGCCATTCCCTTCCCGACAGAAAAGAAGCGCCCATCGCATTCTTTTCAAGGACCCTCACCAAACCGGAGCGGAACTATAGCCAACTGGACAAAGAGGCTCTGGCTATAGTTGCCACCGTAAAACGATTCCACGGATATCTCTATGGCTGAACTTTCACCATCATAACGGATCACAAGCCGCTGCTGGGAATCCTTGCAGGAAACCGGGCCACCCCAAACATTCTGTCTCCCCAAATGACAAGGTGCTCCGAGTTCCTGGCAGCCTACAACTACGAACTCATACACAGACCGGGTAAGATGATCTCCCATGCAAATGCCTTAAGCCGCTCGCCGCTACCGGAACCCGACACCGACCCAGCACCCACGACGACCACCCTCAGCATGGAGACTCTTCCCAACCTGCCCATAACTGCGTCAGACATTTCCCGAGAGACTAATAAAGACAAAAGTCTGGCACGGGTGTTGCATTGGGTGGAGAAAGGGTGGCCAGAAAGGGACAACGACGAGTCCGTCAAAACGTTACGAAACCACCAAACGGAACTCTCTTTGTTAAAAGGGTGCATACTATGGGGGGATAGGGTGGCCATTCCGGAAAATCTACAGGGGAAGGTTTTGGAACTGCTACACGAGGGGCACCCTGGCATCGTTAGGACTAAAGCCCTGGCCAGAAGTTATGCTTGGTGGCCAGGGATGGACAAACAAATAGAGGCCTGGGTAGCTAGGTGCCAACGATGCCAGGAAACTAGGCCAAGCCCACCCACAGCACCCGTCCTAGAGTGGGAAACCCCAAGGGGACCTTGGTCTAGGATTCACATAGACTTCGCCGGGCCCACAAAAGGACACACCTTCCTCATAACAGTTGACACTTACTCCAACTGGCTGGAGGTAAGCAACATGAAGACGACAACCACGGAGGCCGTGATCAAGAAACTCTGCAAACTCTTTGCAACACACGGCCTCCCAGACGTTGTCATCTCCGACAATGGGCCCCAGTTCACCTCGCTGGAATTTGAAAAATTCCTAGCGGAAAGGGGCATCCGCCACGCGCTGACAGCACCAGCACACCCGGCGGCAAACGGTAGGGCGGAACGGATGGTCCAATTCACTAAAAAGACCATCCGGAAAATAGACCACGGGGAGATCCAGGAGAAAATAAACAAACTACTCTTCACCCAACACATAACCCCAAATACCACAACCAATAAAAGCCCAGCCAAACTATTAATGGGCAGAAAACTAAGGTCCCCACTCAACAGGTTACACCCCACATATAACCCGGAGAGGCCCCCAGACTCAAACAGCAAACACCGAACCTTCGCACCCGGCGACCCCGAAAACGCAAAGAACCTGACGGGAGACCCACTATGGATTCCAGCCGTCATCACACAAACAACAGGCCCACACTCGTACCGGCTACAAACAGCAGACGGACGAGCGTGGAAACGCCACATCGACCAACTAAGGTTGAGGACTACCAACCAACAAACCGCCGACGCTCAAACAGGTGAAACCAACCCCCACAACACAAACCAAGGGGGGAGGGAATACCCAGGGGACCAAAACCAAAGAAGAATAAACCAGCAGTACTCACCGGAAAGCAGCCATCACGACCCCTCGCCAGGAAGGAACATCCAGGCCAGCTCGACCGACCCGGAAAGACCGAGCGGGAGTGGCGAAACCCGCAGCTCAACCAACCCGGAAGGCCCAGGAGGGAGCTACGGAGAAAAGACCGGCCCGATCGACCAGCCGGTTCCCACGACGGCAGCAGGAGCAGCAGAGATCCCGACCGAACCGGCCGGGATCCAGCCTATAACTGAGTTGCGCAGGTCAAGTAGGCCCAGACGGAGCCCCACCTACCTACGTGACTATGCAACGTAAGGACTGAACCAAGAGGGGACGGGTGTTCTGTCCTTAATTAACATACTCGAGATCCCCGCGCTTTGATTGGCCAAAGCGCGGGGCTCTCCGATTGGTCAGGCGAGCCGCGCCGATTGGCTCGCTAGGAATCTCCCGCGATTGGTCCATTCGGATCGCGGGGGATTGAAAGCGGTGCCATTGGCCGCGGCCGCGGCGGCGAAAGGAATAAAAGCCGCGGGCTTTTTTCCTTTCGCCAGTTCGGTTCCAACTTGCTAATAAAGAGCTTTGCACTAAAGTCACCGACTCCTGGCATCATTTCGCGGACACCACACATTCCACTTGTGAAAGTTAACATTTATGTGCCATTTGTGATAAGGATGTAAATTTTTGCTAGGATAGATTGAGATTTCACTCCATTCACAGTTGATTCATGGTAGAACAAACTTTGACAAGAGTGAAAGAACACAGCAGCAACTAAATTCAAAAACAGTCCAATAAGGAACTTATTTTCTTACAATTCTTCAAATAAATCATTCAGAAATCTATTCATACAAGGAACCAATCTGCAGTGCAGCTCAAAAAAACAATTAGAAACAAGTACTTTTGAAATTTCATCAAAGTGGACCAATTGAATGTTGAACCAGTCAAGAACCAACTTTCTTGAACTCTTGGCTCATAAGCCAATCAGAGAACAGCTGGCTCAAATGCAAGAGCCCGATCAGTCTCTGTTCAGTTACCTGTGAGCTGCCAAAATTGCAATATAAAGCAACTTACTCTGCCTCTAAAGATGCCAGCCACAGCTGCTGGCAACATTTCAGATCAAAAGAAAACCAGATAGACCATGGATGTTCAATCTCAAAATTAATCACTGCTTCATAATTTTGTTATGTTTCTTTTTTTTAATCTCCCTTTTAAAAATTTGCTTACTGTTGCCATCCTCTCATTTCCATAATTGAATCATTTTAATTCACCTGAAATGGAATATTGTGAGAGGTAAATATTTAAGACAAACTTTGAAATGATTCCATTTTCATCAATCCACATGTTCTTAAGGCATGTATATGAAAAGAATGTTTTATGCAGTGTTGAAGTGGGATTAAGAAGCTCTTCTTGAAAATTAAGATAATTGCATTGTAGAAGATTGGATATTAAAATATATTTGCTATGTAATGAGGGTATTTGTTTTTCTTCTATTGAAAAAAATTGCATTGCTGACCCATAACATATAAACCATGTTTGTTATAGAGACACCACATCTATCAGTAAGTGATAATTTACTTGATCAGTAATAAGTGGGAATTATATCCCATAATGACATTCCACTATTTTATGGAACATTATGTAAGCGCAGTACCAGTAGGATGTCAGGAAGCATTAATTGGAGTCATATGGCTTAATTTAAATAAACAGAATTTTGTCAAATTATGTAAGCATCAGAGAGTATAAATTGATTTTCTAAATTGAAAAAAGTGGCTCTAGATGAAAGCTTTGCCTTATTTGAATTCATGTACCATATAATTGAAACTAAAAATAGATTTAAAATCAAATTATTTTTCTTCTGGAAAAGGAGATAATTTCTCACTGAAAATGAGAAAAAACTGGTAGGAAAGAAAGGATCCAGATTACATCTTTCAGTGATTATTTCTATATTTTGTTTATCTACATGTATATAGCAGTTGCCCTCTCCCTCCTCCAGGGAAATGTTGATGAGGTTTAAATAATATGCAGCCTGTTTGTTCAATGATATTTTCACCATCTGAAAATAGAAATGTCAGAAGCTGAACAGATACAATGTTACAGGACTCTTTTAAATGGCATCCAGAAATAAACAAACATGGATATATCTGAAGCCCAGCTGCTTTGTTTTTCATTGGCTGCTGAATGCCAACAGCCAAATCTGGGAAAACTGAGTCACTTGAGAGTTACCACAATATTTTGACTCACATGTACTCTTTATTCACACTTCATTCACACTTCAATTTTTCATTTCTGGGGAAGATGAACAAGAAATATAACACTTAGTGTACATTTCCACCTACTTTTAGTTTTCCCCTTGTTTCTCCTCTCATCCAGAAAGAAAGCAGGAACATAACTTACTGTATAATACCATTCAGCAATGGGAACAGGAATGGCCAGGAACAGATTTTTGTTATCTAAAAGTTAATTGCTCTTTCCATATGCTGTGAGGAAACATTTAACTTCCATTAATATGGCAAGAAAGAAAGTGAAGAAAGGCCTTTAGGTCATGCTGCCTATACATCAGCAACAGTATCTTTACATCCTTTTATTATAAACAGTGGTTGTTGGTATGGTGATATAAGTGTTTTTGTATAAATGATACTATCTCAACGTAGATATTAATGCAACTAATGTAATATAACTACAAAGCTCGCTGTTAGCAAAAACTCTACAATTCAATGTTAAATTAAACTTAGAAGAAATTTGAAATAACCATACATAGCCAATCATAACTTACCTATTTCCAGGGCCAGAAAAAGAAATGATAAAAGATCTATTATAACATGTATTGTTATGATGGGTTGCATAATCAACCAGATGTTTACACTGGATTTGGGTTTTTTTTTAATCCAACTATCAAGTCCTTCTCAAAACCCTGGGATAGGCAGATGTTGTTGTGTGGTAATATTAAAGGTATTGTAGCAGTATGTAAGCTGTTTGAACAGCCTTTTTTATTTGACTGGTGGTGATTTTGTCAGTGCCAATAGTATTCAAGTGATGCTCTAAAAGTTTTGGGATTGTACCCAGGACACCTATTAGTATTGGTTGTTGTTTTTTGTCACAACCATTCTACTTCTACTAATGGGTATTCGTATTCTGTGATTTTCTCCAGTTCTTTTCTTCTTTTCTGCTCTGTCCAGGGTCTGCAACATCTACTAGTCAAACGTTTTTTGTCTTTCTTATCAACAGTTGTTAGGTCTAGGATGTTGTATGTGGTAAGTGCTTGTCTGTTTGAATTGTAAAATCCCAGAGCATTTTAACCTCTTCATTTCATATTCATTTACTCTTTGAATCCATCAGTTCTTACTTGCTGACAAATAGTTTTTCTTGCAAATCTTTCTTGTGCCATTGAGCCATGGTGGTGCAGTGGTTAGAGTGCAGTACTGCAGGCTACTTCTGCTACTGCCAGCTGCTTCCAATTTGGCAGTTCAAATCTCACCAGGCTCAAGGTTGATTCAGCCTTCCATCCTTCTGAGTTGGGTAAAATGAGGACCCAAAATTGTTGGAGGTAATATGCTGACTCTGTAAACTGCTTAAAGAGGGCTGTAAAGTGGTATATAAGTCTAAGTGGCTATTGCTATTTTTTCTATTTTGTCATGCCATTGTTTGCAGTCAATCTATGAAATCTTGTTAAACTATTATTACTATTGTGATTCATCACAGTTAGCCAGATGTTCAGACTGGCTTTGGCATTTCCCCCTCACCTATTGAGTCCTTTCCAAGGACTTGGGACAGGCAGACCTGGATGTTAGATGATGTTATAAATATTGTCACAGGATTGGAGCTGTTCTGAGTAAAGCTACCTACTATTGTTACTATGGTTAATCTTCAATTCAATTCACAGTCTGGGACTGGTAAAAACTTCATTTTTGAAAATTTTATTTGGGTTTTCACACAAAAAAAAAACATAATACAAATAAAACATCTTTTTTTGAAAATAGCATGATCCCAGGTTACACTTCTTCATACAGACACAAACTCAATTTTACGCTCACTTTTATGTTCTATTCCATATCTTATTACTGTTTTACATTTTCTACATAGTTTTTCTCCTCTCTTAATTTTCTCAATTTTATTTTAATTATCTCATATCAATTCAAATCATTATATTTATACTTTTGTCTGTCCTGTTTCGATTTCATATTTTCTTTTCTCACTAAACAAATTTTCTCCTATAGTTACTAATTGGAGTATGACACCTTTATATCTTTTAATTTTGTCCATTCAACTCTTATTTAAGCTTCAGTATATACCTTGAGATTATAACATTCAATATAATACATAACTTCCAATCGAATTCTGCTTGGTACATTCTTAAAATACACACTATATTCTTAAAAAGTGATATAAATATATGTAATTAAAACACTCATTCCATTCCAATTCAATTCTATCATTAATATTCATTAAAGTCTTAACATCTTTAACATTACTTTTCAATTAAATATCATACTTCCTTGGGAACACTTATAAGCTTTCCGTAATTAATTCCACCCCCCATTTTTCTTCCCTTATATTTTATAAAACATTGAATAATTAAAATGTTCCCATCCTTTCCTAATTCAATTCTCTCATTCATTTTATTTCATTTATTTATTAAACATTTCACTAGATTTCAATAACTATTTTATCCATCATTTTAATCATACATTGTTTCATATTTTCTAAAATTATTTCTATTTCTAATATAACAATACTATCTTATGTACCTTTGCAGAATCCCTTTTTCAATTAAATTTTTGCCCATTATCTCTAAATAGGCCCTGTTTCTCTATATCTTGTTTCTGTCCTTTATAACTTCTTTTCCTTTCCCTCTTACCTCTCTTCTTCTACCCTTTTTATCCCCTTGTCTCTCTAGTTCTAATTCTCTCTTCTGTATTCCTCTGTTCTGTTGCTTTCTAATATTATACTTATTTTTCATTTATACTTATTATTCCTTTTCTTGGCTGTTTTTTTCAAATCTTAAACTTTTCATTCTCTTTCTCCCCCTTTCCTTTTTTTTTCCCCCACATAAAATTACTTGTTCATTAAA
The DNA here is from genome assembly GCA_033807585.1 of Hydrophis major. Classification (NCBI taxonomy): domain Eukaryota; kingdom Metazoa; phylum Chordata; class Lepidosauria; order Squamata; family Elapidae; genus Hydrophis; species Hydrophis major. Next base: position 158,030,541 of record CM066329.1, read on the forward strand.
GATGGCTTCTTCTTTGTCCCAGTCTTCTTGTTCTGCAGTCATTTCTTGTTGTTTCTCATAGTTCGAGATCTCCATTTCTAAAAATTGAAATATGAAGCCGAAAGAGCTTCTTCCTTCTTGTGTATCCTCTTTGTACTTTTTAAGTTGCATTTTCAGTTCATCTTAAAGTAGTGCCATTTTAAAATACTTTTAAACAACCACCCGATTGATTTTAGTCATTCAAATGCAATAACCAAAAATCCAGAGATCACCAAATAATCCAAATACTCCCAAGCTGTTTCTTCATGCTTCTTTTTTCCACTTCCTCTTCCTGGGGTTCTATTATTTTGTAGCCAAGTTTCAATTAAAATGTATCTTTTAGAAGTCTTGTTGAGGTTTTACTGTAAATTCCTTTTAATTCCAGGCAGTCTCCTCCCTTTTTTTCCAGATCCTGCCCTTTTATTCTTTTTCTCTCCTTTCTTGCTTTTAAAAGGTTTTAAGTATACAGAAATCTTTATTATCCTTTGACATTTTATTTTCAGCTTAAATGCCTATTGATGTCAAAGTGGATTTTTTTTTTCCAATTTCTTATTTAGATCTCTTAGCTGTCAGTATAGGAGAATATTATTATTTAGATCTCTTAGCTGTCAGTATAGGAAAAGGAGAAAAGAAAAAAAAAACCAAATCCTTTCCCTTTTCTCTCTCCTTCGCTGCTTCAAAATCTTCTTTGGGAACAATGTTACTTTTTTTTAGTTTAAATTCCAGGGTACCTTAGTTGTTGCTTTTGCAGTTTAACCTGGTCAACCAAAACTTTCTCTTCTTATCTTCCTCCTGCACATTCTTTTCCAGTTGAATTCTTCTTTGAGGTGGCCAATTCTGACCACCACTGCAACCTCCTTCAGGAAAGGGAGTAATGGCCAGCTGAGGAGGAGAGATGCGGCTCTCTTCAACCCTGCTGGCAGTCTCCCCCCTCTTCATCACCTCTATGGGGTGGCTTAGCCCTGAAACCAGCCCTGAAACCAGGCAGGTACTCCAGCGGTGAGCATGGAGCACGATTGCAGTTTCAGTCTGTCCGCGAAGAGGCTCAAACTGGAAGTCAGGACTGGTAAAAACTTAACAGTTCAAGTCCTAATCAAGGATGATGATGGTGATGGTGATGATAATGATGATGATGATGATGATGATGATGATGATGATGATGATGATGATTTATTCAGAGGATTGTATATATTCTTTTTGAAACACAGCATGCTTCCTTGGATAGCAAGGAAACCAAAGAGCTTTCTTAAAGATTTTATCAGGAAAATGAACACATGTGTTACATTAATTTTGAAAAATATGTATGGATCAATTTAAATTATTGTGCATTTTATACATAAATGCTTCATTTGAGATAATGTTAAACATGGTTTTGCATTATAAGAGTGAGTACAGGACCTCCTCTTACCTAAACACCCCCATTTTTCTACTTCTAGCATAGCTGGTCAGAGACTTTTACTTTCATGTAAATTTCTTTATTGTTTAGTATTAGACATAGAGGAACTAAATAAATAAATAATTCAACTTTATGATCTATGATTTCAAGTTGGCATGTTTCATATTTTCTTGAAAAAGGAAGAATGTAGGAGTTCATGGAAATATTAAGTTTCTCTCAATGCAAAATGTGCTATTCTATTTTAGCACTGTATATTATGTGTATTCCCAATCTACATCTCAGTCACTACTTGGATATTAACATTGTTATATATTTCCTAATGAGATAAAACATTGATTGATAAAAATGATTCATTTGTATATTTTTCTTTGAAATCCAATCTTAGCTTAGAAACTGAAACATAATCCAATGCATACTGAATATGTAAATTAAGAGAAAGACCATCTGGAACACATGCTGAAAACTAGCAAAGATGAAAATAGAACATTTTTTGCACCTAATAATAATAATATGGTGACTTTTTGCCACTTCCTTGATAGCAGCATTCAACACAGAGTAAGTTAAGTTGCAGGTGACCTGTTAGGATGTAAAATTTATAATTGTTTTTTTAGACTTTGATGTGGGAGAGCCAGAATTTCAAATTACAGTGAGTCACTTATATAGTTGCTGAATGCATCTTTAATTTATCTGGATAACATAAAGAATAAAGGTGAAACATTTTCCACATGATTTCCAGGTGGGGAAACTGATTAATTAAAAGTACACTCTCCGAGTGCAATCATATTATTCCAAATGAAAACAAATTTCAGCTTCAAAATGTTTAAAATGTGATGCTCGATGTAGAAAATATAATAACATCTTTAGTTTTATAGTTTTCTATTAAAAAAAAGTCAGGTCCCCAGCTGAGTGCTAGAAGAGATCATTACTGTAACAATGAATTTTACCTTATAATAGTATAATTACAGATTCTAAGTTGACATAATATTAATAGCTCTATTAATTGCAGTGTCATAGAACATATTTTACAGAGGTATAAATATTGATATTAATGCAATCAACCATCGGATATTCTAATTCATAGTTCAGTGCCTGATTCAAATAACTTTAGTCTGTGTTTGACTCTAAAACTGCTGTCACTGTGGATCTCTGAATATAATAATTTCATGTGCCATTCTAATCACATTACAATATGGATGGAGATGAAATAAGCTCAGTTAAAATGAAGCAATTCAGGTGGAAGCAGTTTTCACCTGGTAAAATATATTCATTAAAATCCCAACCATTGATAAAACTGAGATGAAATATTAATTTTAAACTTAAAGAAATAGTGACACCAACTCCTAACTCTAATATCAACCTAAATGCCTGTCACTGAAAGGTTAAGGAATCTGTCATCCTCCCTGGATAGCTCATTTTTTGTTTTTGTTGTTGTTTTGCTTTGTTTTAAAATAAATCTGGATTTTTCTGAACCCCTGTGCCAGAGAAGGACTTGTGACCAATCAAAGATAGCAGAAAAACATTCGTGTCTATCAGCCATTCACTGTTCTATGGTTGATAGTTTTCCCATTAACAGGAGATCTTTTCAGCTAGAATGCTGTTTGGATAACATCAAATAACGCCCAGCATTCTGGGGGTGTTATTTAACAATGAAAATATTTATACATACATCTGACAATGGACTTTTTCCTTTATAAGGCTGGATTCTACTGTAAATAAACTGAGTATGTGAGCTTTTACTGTGACTATTCTTCCATTAAAAAAAGTTTCCTTTTGTTGTAACTATGTATCATTCATGTGTTTGCAACTATGTATCATTGCAACTATGTATCATTCATGTGTTTGCAACATTGTATCATTCACGTGTAATCATTAACTTCTGTCTCTTCAGTGACCTTTGGAAGGCACGTACAAGGGACAAGGAGCTAGACGGTTGTTAATAAGCTTATCCACACTGTAACTGATCTGTCCGGTATGCAGCTTTGTAAACATGCACATCCTGATGAGATTATCATGTTTGACTTGAGCTTTGATTAAATCATTTTCTTGTAAAAAAGCACAATAAAAGAGCGTGTGCCAAGACATTCGGGGCGCGCTCATCCCGAGGAAACCTCGCTTCCTGTCGTTTCTCTCTCCTTCGCTCCCTTTCATGAGCCGCCCATCAGATGTGGGATAGTAGATACCACATTCTGGTGACCCCGACGTGATTCCCTAAGGGGGATACGTTGCGACGTGCCCATATCTTATCAGCTCGATGGGAGCTGTGCATCGCCAGGCCTGAAGCAAATTGCACATCATCAGATCTGAAACACGGTCTTGACTTTCGTAAGTATGGGTGGAAACTTTTCTCAACAACAGACGCAGCATCTGAAGGAATTGAGGGAGTTAGTCGCTTCTTCTTCTAAATATTCTGCTAATTTAAAGGGCTCGCCTGTAAAAATGAAACCTATTGCTACATTATTGGCTTATGTGTGGCAACATTGTCCTAATTATTCAGAGGAAGGGTCCTTAAAAATTTCCACTTGGCAAAAAATTGGTGAACATCTCCATAGTCCTCCTCGTGCACCTATTGGCATTTTGGTCACTTGGAGGAAAATTATGGAGGCTTTAAAAGTCCATTATAAAATAGAAGCAGGGAGTGTGTTTGAATCTCCCCCGCCAAGTTATGATAACTTTTCAATTTTCCCTAACTCAGGCAGAAGCTGCTGCCATTATTCAACAATGCCCCACATGTAGTAAGCAAGGACATTCCATTCCCATAGGAGTAAATCCTAGAGGATTAAAAGCTTGTGAAATTTGGCAAATGGATGTAACTCAGTATCCACCTTTTGCCCCTTGGAAATATTTGCACGTTTCCATAGATACATATTCAGGGTTTACTCTGGCCACCCCTCAAAGGGGAGAAACTGTAAAACATGTCATCAATCATTCAATTCGTACCTTTGCCTCGCTGGGACGTCCAAAAGAAATAAAAACTGACAATGGACCTGCCTATACAAGTTCTGCTTTCCAGGACCTCTGTAACAGATGGGATGTAACCCACAAGTTTGGGATTCCCTACAACAGCCAGGGGCAGGCTATTGTGGAACGAGCGAACTTATCTCTGAAACGTGCTCTTGATCGATATTTGTTGCGGGAAAAAACCCCGAACCTCCCAGCATTGCAAAATTCTCTTAACATTTGTCTTTACACTTAAAACTTTCCTAATCTGACTGGCATTCCTCCCACTTCTGCTGCTTCGCGTCATTTTTCCTCCCCCTCACCCCCGCCTAACAGACCTCTGGTATATTATCGCAGATTGCCAGATCCCGCCTGGCAGGGTCCCGCTGAGCTTCTCACTTGGGGACGAGGCTACGCTGCGATTTTACTACCAGACAAAACCACTTGCTGGATCCCTGGTAGGGCGGTTAGACCCTATCATGGGAATTCCTCCGCTACATCTGTATCTTAAAACTCTTCCTGATATTCTTACCTATATCTTCTTTGCAATTTCTACCTTACTTCAACAAAACCTATGCTTCCTGTCAAAAGACTATTCGTGTTAAAACCATTTCATTAACAGAAGGCTATTATACTTGTTCCATGTGGGTACGTCATGAAAATGCTACCCGTAGTTTTCACTCTGTCACTTCTGTTTTGTTTAAAGAACACTCTACCACTCGCTCTTTTGTTCCTTCTTTACTCTTCCTATGGAAAGGATCCTTAAAATCTTTTCCTCTATTCAATCTAAACATAGGGGGACCTAGATGTCCTTCTATTGTATTATGGGTTCCCCCACCCCAACTAACATCCTTGATGAGTTACCAAATTAATCTTTATTGTCATTATTGTAATTATTATCCTTTTTCTATTAATTGAATTCCCTCCTCATTTCGCAAATGTTCTACAACTAACTTGTCCATAGCCCTCTCTCCTGCTTGTGATGTTTTTATATACCCGAACTCTGATCCTTTCAACAAACGACGCTTCAAAAGAACTGTCCATGACAATCCGCAGAAGCCTCATAGAAGATATAATATTGCTTGGACTATAAATGACTTTCAAGGAGTTCGTTTAAGTTCTACAATCAATTTTTCTTGCATAAAAGACTTCTACCCACCACTTCAATTCGATTTGGCAGACGCACCCACACAACCATGGGATATTCTGCAATCTACACCACTTCAGGAGGAACTTTAACATCACGCCTGAAAGGAATGTATTTTATCCCTGGCAATAATTTTATTTGGACTTGTTCCACCGGTCTCATGGCATGTGTCCACGGGGGTGAAATTGTTAAATCCAAATCATTTTGCATTCAAGTATGCTTGTGTGTATAACTCTGATGATTTTATATCCCTACAGGTACCCATGGAATACCCCCTTTTTGCAAAATCGTAAAGATTTAGATCTGTTATTTTTTAAAACAAGGGGGATTGTGTGCTATGCTTAAAGAAGAATGTTGTCTTTATGCCGATAGCAGGGGGGTTTGTTTTCTATTTCGCCATGGTTTACAACCTTTTTAACTGCATTGGCAGGATCATTAATAATAATTTATTGATATGTATTATAGGACCTTGTTGTTTTCATAGAATATTGCAATTTTTAAAAAATTAATTATCCTCCATAACTGCTGATGTTAATGTGCTATTGCAAGCTCATGTTATATCCTCAACACCGGACGAAAAAATGTCATTGCTGAGTTACCGCTCCTTGGACAACCCTGACGCTGATGAGTCGCACTCTTGCCTAGATGATGGGGACGGCGAACATTTCATAAAAATGGTTCCTGTCTTCTCGGTCGAGGAAGAAGACTCGTCATAAATAATAAAAACAGAGGAGATGTTGTAACTATGTATCATTCATGTGTTTGCAACTATGTATCATTGCAACTATGTATCATTCATGTGTTTGCAACATTGTATCATTCATGTGTAATCATTAACTTCTGTCTCTTCAGTGACCTTTGCAAGGCACGTACAAGGGACAAGGAGCTAGACGGTTGTTAATAAGCTTATCCACACTGTAAATGATCTGTCCGGTATGCAGCTTTGTAAACATGCACATCCTGATGAGATTATCATGTTTGACTTGAACTTTGATTAAATCATTTTCTTGTAAAAAAGCACAATAAAAGAGCGTGTGCCAAGACATTCGGGGGGCGCTCATCCCGAGGAAACCTCGCTTCCTGTCGTTTCTCTCTCCTTCACTCCCTTTCATGAGCCGCCCATCAGATGTGGGATAGCAGATACCACATCCTTTTATTATTATTTATTTGTCCCTTAATGTGGCATGCTTTGCTCATGGAATGAAATAATTGTGATACCCAATCACAGGGGTGGGATTCAATTTTTTTAACAACCGGTTCTGTGGGCATGGTTTAGTTGGTGGACATGGCTTGGTGGTCATGTTACTGGCTGGGTTTGGCCAACTCAATATCAGTCACATTGAGGTACACATCTCCTCACATGGCCTCTCATGACTATGAGGATGCTGCAACAGTTGTAAGTGTGAAAAAGGGTCATAAGTCACTTTTTTCAGTGCCATTGTAACTTTGAATGGTCACTCCACACAAGCAAAGTACTAGCAAAAGGGGAGGGGGGGAAACTCCAGAGAAGTTCCTGAGACAGGAAGTCTAGTCCTGCCAAGAATGTAATAAGGGTCAATGGAGAGCAGTTTCTGTAAGCAACATCAGAATGTTTCCTTCCTTACAGGATTAGGCCAGTAATTTCTTTTAACAACAGGTTCTCTGAACTGTTTAGAATGTTAACAACTGGTTCTAACGAATAGGTGTGAACCACTGCTGTGCAATCAGAAGTTTCACAAAGCATTGGTTGTGCCACCTCAATGCAGATACTCTCCAGTATTGAAAAATAATCTATAGTTGTTCAGTCCTAGTATGTAAGTAAAACTACAAATTCATGAATATAATTTCATTTTAATTAATTTTAACTGAAATCATTTTTAGTTTTTGTCTCGGACTCTACTATGTGTGACTCAAAGCCACAACCTTTACGCATGTACTGTTGCTTTGCAAGTCTTCAATGGGAAAGGTAGCAATCCATTCTTTACTATTTCTAAAAGGCTAATATTGTATTTGCTCTAAATTGCAAAAAAAAGTTTTTATGTTCTTAAATGATATATTACAAATAGATGAACATTTCAAGCTTTATGAGGGAAGAGTAACTAAATATATAGCTAGTTGTAGTTGTCTCCAGACAAAGATGAGTGGCACATAAATCTAGATGCGTGGTATTCACTCACTCAAACAATCAATCAATCAAGTGGCTTTTGTTTCCACTTGACCCTTCTTTCACCTCCCCCAGTTCAGGTGACTACTAAGCCTGATTGCTGATAGCAATTTCAAATATTATTTTGTACAATATATATATTTAAATATATATATATATATATGTATATATGTCTGGCATTCAGCTTTGTTCGGGTATTTTCCCACGTCATAATAGTGGTGCTTTTAAAGTTGTAGCAACGTTTCAACAGAATCTCATCTGCCATCATCAGGCTTCTATATGTGATGATGGCAGATGAGATTCTGCTGAAACGTTGCTACAACTTTAAAAACACCACTATTATGACGTGGAAAAATACCCGAACAAAGCTGAATGCCATATATATATATATATATATATATATATATATATATATATATATATATATTTGTTTTCTTAAGTTTTCGCGGGTACTTACATGTCTGGCATTCAGCTTTGTTCGGGTATTTTCCCACGTGGTGCTTTTAAAGTTGTAGCAACGTTTCAGCAGAATCTCATCTGCCATCATCAGGCTTCTGTATGGTGTTTCTCTGTGAGTCAGACTTTTACAGTGGTTTCAGATTTAAATTTGGGGCAGCCTATTGCTGTGTCAGAATGGTTTTTTCTTCCTCCTGATTGGTTGAGAGTCTTGGTCTGTGTTTATTGGTCTTGGAGTTTGCTGTGTTCTGCTACTAGTATCTTCTGTCTGTTTTTTTTTGGGGGGGGCTCTTTTTGTATCTTGATTGGCTGGCAACATTGTGTTACTTTATTGGAGGCCTTTAGTGCAGCTTGGCTTCGGGTAAATGGACGGCTATCATTCGTTAGGAAGCTGTAAATGGACGGCTATCATTCGTTAGGAAAAAGACCAGAAAGCATGAACAGAAGAGATGATTCCACCAGACTGTCAATCATTTGGAAGATTGCACTCACAAACAAAAAAATCTCCACACCACAAGCCAGGCAAACACCTGGGCACAAACAGATCCCCCCTGATACCTCCAGCTCAAACACACCCCAACCAGGCACCCAGATGAAACCCAGCTTCCTAACGAATGATAGCCGTCCATTTACCCGAAGCCAAGCTGCACTAAAGGCCTCCAATAAAGTAACACAATGTTGCCAGCCAATCAAGATACAAAAAGAGCCCCCCCCCCCAAAAAAAAACAGACAGAAGATATTTGTAGCAGAACACAGCAAACTCCAAGACCAATAAACACAGACCAAGACTCTCAACCAATCAGGAGGAAGAAAAAAACATTCTGACACAGCAATAGGCTGCCCCAAATTTAAATCTGAAACCACTGTAAAAGTCTGACTCACAGAGAAACACCATACAGAAGCCTGATGATGGCAGATGAGATTCTGCTGAAACGTTGCTACAACTTTAAAAGCACCACGTGGGAAAATACCCGAACAAAGCTGAATGCCAGACATGTAAGTACCCGCGAAAACTTAAGAAAACATATATATATATATATATATATATATATATATATATATATATATATATATATATATATATATATATATATATATATATATATATATATATATATATATATATACTGTATATTGTCCACAATCTAACTGAAATGAAATAATGATTCCTAGCATCTGAAGATGTTTTGACTCTATTCTCAGTCAAAATTAGGTATTCATTTATATTAACTTGTGTCTACTACTTTTGTTGGAAAAGTTCTGTCATCAGTTTAATCACATCACAACTTTAAGTATGGTTTATTTCCATAGAGAAATGTCTGGTAGAGAAAAAAAACCTAACAAATATCCTTAGCTTCCTGAACTAGAGAATGCTGCAAGGAGATGTAGACATGCTCAATTAGTCAATTAATGATTGCCAGAATGCTACTGGGACTTCTTGTTTTAAATGTATCCTTTCTGTCAGCCTGATGAAAGTATCAGTAAAGACCATGCCATTTCACTAGAGGTCTATGTACAATTGTTTGAGGGCTATTGTTTTACAATCTATGTAGAACAGATAGACATAAGTATGCCAGGTAATTAATGTTAACTCACAGCTATAAGGTTAAGTACTGCAACCAGAGTGCTTGTTATTCACCTTGGAGAATGTGTTTCAATTTCAACATAATCTTCAAATTAAAAAGATAAACATGTTGCCTTCAACTCCACTTCTTATTATAGTAAGTAGATCACAGTGTCCAAAAGCATCCCTTGTGCCCTCTTGCTTTATAAGCCATTAAAATTATTCTCACTTGTATACTAATCCAGCATGGGTGAAAATAGGTTAAAAGAATAAAAGGCTCGAAGAAAGACCTCCAATTAAAGAAAGCACAATTGTGAGCCTAAGGAAGACCTTGTCTCAGTGTGCTAGTTAATATGCAAGGTACATTGAACAACTCTAAGATAAAGAGTTATTTTACTTTCTTAATGTATGTATGTATGTATGTATGTATGTATATATGCAGCTGCATCACTACCCACTTCAAACCCCTCCAACCCATACATGAAGTGAACTGATACCCACCATGAAGATGCGGCACAACCACGAACACGAAGCCAAACAGCAGGATCACAGCTCACAAGCTCAAATCCCCCAGCAACTAAGACTAACCTGAGCACAACCAAGCTCCCACCTGAACAGAACACAGCCTCAGCCAATCAGAACACAGCCATCCTCCCAACCAATCAGAACACAGCCAAACCCCGAAACAATGAGAACACCCACCCACCCAATCAGAACACAGCCAAGCCCCTACCCAATCAAGCCACACCCCCACTAGCAGTTAAAAGGAAGAAGCAGCTGCAAGCTCACATCACTCTGAGAAGCACAGAGCTGAAGACACAAGACTGAAGAAGATGAATGAGACTTCATCGAAACGTTGCCTAGATATTTCCAATCTTACCTGGGAGAAAACCCGAATAACCAAAGATCCACATACAAATACCCACGAGAACCTCAGAAAACATATATGTATATATGTATATATGTATATATGTATATATGTATATATGTATATATGCATATAAGTATATATGTATATATGTATATATGTATATATGTATATATGTATATATGTATATATGTATATATGTATGACATTCAGCTTTGTTCGGGTATTTTCCCACGTCATAATAGTGGTGCTTTTAAAGTTGTAGCAACGTTTCAGCAGAATACAGAAGCCTGATGATGGCAGATGAGATTCTGCTGAAACGTTAAAGCATAACTATTGTGACAAGGGAAAATACCTGAACTAAGCTGAATGCCATACATGTAAGTACCCACGAAAACTAAAGAAAACAAATATGTATATATGTATATATATAAGATTAGAACTTGTTAGGAGGCCAAGTGCTAATTTTGAAAGTCTATTGTTTTCTGTGTTTTCTTTTCAGTGGAATGAACTAGAACACATCTAAGATCACTCAAGTAAGTGTAAAAATAATAGCAACAAACTAAAAAAATAAGACAGAAGACAATATTTTAAATATTATCATTAAATATTATGAGGGAACTTGAAGGGGAATAAACCCTTTAGAATCAACTCCATTTGTACTTTAATGAGCACAGCTTGTAAAATTCTTCTGCTGATTTAAAAATAAAACACAAACAATAATTGCTATAGCCATACCCAAGTAGACAATTCTTAGAAAAGTTTGATTTATTATGCAAACCAAGTCCATTAATTCTTCAATAGGTATCTCTTAAAGAATCATCACTGAATTCTTAACAAAGACAGATTTCATCAAGCACCAATAAACATGCATACATACATACATGCACACACACACACGCACACACACACACACACAAATACATGTGAGTGTGTGTAAATAAATAATTAAATAAATATTTTGGGAAACTGAATTAATTGTATTGAATTTTCCAAGTGTTTTTTTAAATGCAAACTGCCATCAACTATTGTCACCTTATTGAAAATAACAAAGCTAGATAAATAGAGAGATAGAAATATAGAAAAATACACAGATGAAAATGGTTTAGGAAATTAAAGGTGATTCTCACCACAATAGTATCCTAGAATAGCTGCTCATGACAAGATATTATGAATTTTATAAAAGAACATTGCAGATGCTGAATTTTTTTCTCATTTTTTTTCTCTGTTAAAATATTTAAGTTTTCTGATGACACAAGAGTGATTGGTCTCATTCGAGACAACAACGAATCTGCATACAGACAGGAGGTGATACAACTTGCTTAATGGTGTAACCAGAACAATCTGGAACTGAACACACTTAAAACTGTAGAAATGGTGGTAGACTTTAGAAGAAACCCTCCCATACTACCACCTCTTACAATTCTAGACAACACAGTATCAACAGTAGAGACCTTCAAATTTCTAGGTTCTATTATATCACATGACCTAAAATGGACACCTAACATCAAAAATGTCATCAAAAAAACACAACAAAGAATGTTCTTTCTGCACCAACTCAGAAAGCTCAAACTGCCCAAGGAACTGCTGATACAGTTCTACAGAGGAATTATTGAGTCTATCATCTGCACCTCTGTAACTGTCTGTTTTGGTTCTGCAACCCAACAGGACAGATACAGACTTCAGAGGATAATTAGTACTGCAGAAAAAAACAATTACTACCGAACTGCCTTCAATTGAGGACCTGTATACTGCATGAGTCAAAAAAGGGGCTGTGAAAATATTTGCAGATCCCTTATGTCCTAGACATAAACTGTTTAAACTCCTTCCCTCAAAATGATGCTATAGAGCACTGCTTACCAGAACAACTAGACACAAGAGCATTTTTTCCCCAAAAGTCATCACTCTGCTAAACGAATAATTTCCTCAACACTGTTCAACTATTACAAAGTCTGCACTGCTATTACTGTTACTCTTCTCATCACTCCTTATCACCCATCCCTCCCACTTGTGACTGTATGACTAATTTTGTCGCTTGTATCCTTACTATTTATATTGACTGTTTCCTAGTATGATTTGATTGCTTATTGTACCCTATGACTATCATTAAGTATTGTACCTTATGATTCTTGACTCTTGATGAATGTATCTTTTCTTTTATGTATACTGAGAGTATTTGCACCAAGAAAAATTCCTTGTGTGTCCAATCACACTTGGCTAATAAAGAATTCTATTCTATTCTATTCTATTCTATTCTATTCTATTCTATTCTATTCTATTCTATTCTATTCTATTCTATTCTATTCCATATATAGATATAAATGATATAGATATATACAGTATATATAGTTAATAATTTAATAGTACATTGTAAAAGCAGACATACAGGGAATGCTAAATTAAAAGACAAAAAAGGTGGACTTTATTTAGGAGTGTCCATAGAGAATAGCTTAAAAATAAAATCAAGACTGAAGCTCTGCCAATATTTCAGGTTCAGATGCCATCTTTTAAAGCTGGATCTTTTAAGTCCAGCTACCATGTATTAAATAAATTAGATGATCTAGTGGCTTGGATAATGAACATACAAGAGTTAATAGCCTTTAATGTTGTAAACCTTGGTTAAGATAACAAACTAAAAAGATTTTTAAAAAGCTTATTAATCAATTGTAAGAGGTTATACAATGAATCAAGCTGGATTTTCTTTCATATAATTAAGATGTTCAACAAGTTATGTCCATCACTTCTGCTATTTCACAGCTAGGAATTACTAAGAAAGTAAGGTAATATCCATCATTTATTCATGCAGGTATTTTTTCAGCTTCTATCTATCCCATTTCAAAAATAAATCTCAGAACATGACACAGCTTGAACAATTCATTAAAAACAGCTAATGAGTTAAAAACAATTTAAAATGGCTGCAAAAAAGAATTCTAAAAATCACTTTAAATACTAAAATGTAGGACAACACTATAGGCAACTGATCAGAAAAGGAGTATAGATGGGTTTTATCCAAAAGCCTGTTTAAACATGCAGGTTTTAATTAATATTTTAAATGTAGTACAGAAATTATGAAATCATCTTCATTTCCTGTGTTATATTGTATTTCAAATTAAGCTTGTTATCTGTATTACTGGACATAGTGCTAACCATTTAATTAGTGCTAACAATTTAATTAGAGCAGATATGACCCCACACCGTATAAAATATGTACCTTGGATTGAGAGTTGTGATAGGGGCTGCTGGGGTATTGACTGAATGCAAAAGTGTCCCTGTCTTAGGCAGTCCTTTTTTTTTTTTCCCCTTTCTATCAAGGTTTTATTAATTCTCAATCGAATATAGACCTTTATACAGCATAGTTCCAAATTGTCACATTTCCATTTAAACACCTATATATCTTTTCCAAGTTTCTCATTATTTCTCCCTTCACTTTTATTCAATTATATTTCTTTCTATCAAAGTTTTATTAATCCTCAGTCAAACATAAACACCCAAAATACAAAACATAAAACAAGACATTAAAAAAAAAACCTCCTTAATTATTGTTTGTACATGCCTTTTCCAAATTTCTCTCCCTTTAGTTTTATTCCTCCAAGGTTTTATTAATTCACAATCAACATAGCTAAGCAAAACACAAAACATAAAACTTCTTTTGAAAAGTGGCTTAGCCCCGGGTTACATCTTTTTTTTACAGACCTAAATCAAATTCATGCTCACCTTATATACCGTTCATATCTTAATGACCATTCTATATTTTCTATATAACTTCTCCCTTCTTTTCACTCTCTTAATTATATTTTGTTTATTTCATCTTATTTCAAAATCATTATGCTTGTATCTTTTGTCCGTTCTTTTCCAATCATCCATTTATCTCTTCTCTTTAGCAAAGAATTTCCCCCTGTAATCACTTTTAAAGTATGATGCCTTTCTATCTTTCCCCTAAAGTAACACTTGAAATAATACAAAATTTCCATCCTGATTCTGCTTAGTACATTCTACATGTTGCATTTTAAAATAAAAAAAATAATAAACTTATAGTATAGTTAAGTATATAATTTCCATTCTAATTCTAATTCTAATTAATACATTATTTTAAAATAAGAAGATAAAATAGTAAATTTATAATAACATTAAAACAATAACGAATTAAACAATAACTAAGCATTAATCATTTTACACATTCTCTTTAATATTTTATTAAATATTGAGATCTATAATTATTAAACATTTTAATATTTTAATATTTTGTTAAACTTATAATATTCCAATAGACTATTTCAAATGCAAATACTACAATACTATCTTATGTACTCTTGCAGAATCTTTCCTTAATTATACACTATCTTTTATCCTTTATCTCTAAAAAAAGTTTTCTTTTTGGCATCTTGTTTCAGACTGTGGCTTTTTTCCCCCCTTTTTGCCTCCCTTTCTTCTCCAGTCTGGTCTTTTTGCGCCCCCCCCTCTCCTACTCTCCACCTTTTAAACTTCCCCTCTCCATTGTAGTTCTCTTTTCAATTGCTTTCTAACATTGTACCTTTTTTTCACCTTATTTTTCTTTTTCTTGGTTGTTTTATTGAAACTTAAATTCTCATTTTTCCTTCCTCTCTTCCTATTTTCTTTCTTAATCAAACTTTTTTGTCCATTAAAGATGGCTTCTTCCTCTTCCTCTTCCTCTTCTCCTTCTCCTTCCTCCAGTATTTGCTGGTACGTAGAAACCGCCATTTCTAAAAAGTGGAAGGCAACTCCCAAAAAATCCTTGCCATTTTGTTCTCTTTCTTTTAATTTTTCATATTCCATTTTTAATCCTTCCACAGATAGTGCCATTGTCAATTTTTAAGAATAACCCAGATGTTTTTAGTCTTAAAGTAATTTACAAATGTCAAAGTTATCAAACAATTCAAACAGACAAAAATTATTTCCTCTCCTTCTCTTTGCAATTTTTCCTCCTGGGGCAAAATCCCAAATATATTTTAAAGACATATTACAGTTAGTTGCTAGTCCTATAATCTTCAAGGCGTCTCCTCCAACAAACTTTTAAAGATTTTTTTTAGTTCTCTCCTTCCCACTTATAACAAAGAGCTTGTGTTTACCTTAAAGAAGCAGGGTTTCCTGTGCTCATTTGCTTTGTAAGGAAGGGGAGTGAACTTTCCTTCAGCACTTTCGCCGCTGTAACAATTTTTTGGAAACAAATGTATCAATCCACAAGTCAGGTTTCCAGGGTGTTTTAAAAGTAACTTAATGTCCCGGTTCAGCCAAGAAAACTTCTCCTTCTAAAAAGCTTCCTCCTGCACAGTCTTATATGGTTGAAGATTCCTTTGAGGCTGCCATTTCTAACAGCTGCTCCACCGCCTCAGGAAAAAGGAGTCTAGCCGGCTGGGGAAGTGGGGCGCGATATCCCCAGACCCCTGCCTTGATCTCTTCTATCTTCTGCTGCCTCTTTGGGGCAGCGACAACCCCAAAATCCAATTGGATCGGGGGTACCTCAGCGGCGAGCACAGCAGGGACCCGCAGAGAAGCGGATTCTTGCCGCCGCCGAAGCCTTGCAACCGGAAGTCCCCGCTTAGGCAGTCCTTTTGATGGGTAATTGATATGATAGGATAAGGACCCATTGGCCTAGAAGTACATTGGCAGGTGGGTAGGGAAGAAGATGTTTTGCAGTGTGGGATGAGGACAGCAGAAATGTCAATATGGTGACATTTAGAGGGATATATGGTCAGAGATATGAGGCAGGGTGCTCTCAAAGAATGTGGTTCCAATTTTGGTTATTAGCCACATTCAAGCCCCATGGACTCAGTCTTTAGTCCTAGTCCTCTAAGGCTGCTTGTGTTAAATATCAGGGCAGTCTTTGCCTCATTATCTATGCCATGGATAGCTAACATGGTGTGTATTATTGAAACTTGGTTGCATGAGAAGGGAATAGGTAGTATCTAGAGGTGCTGTTCTACAGGTGGCCGTATGAGCTCCTCTTTGTTAAATAGGGATCAGATAGGACTTCTGTTTTAGTTTCCTTGCTATTTAGCAACATCCTTGCATGAGAACCTTGACTCCAGAAAATCTGAATTGTCTGTTTTTTTTAGAACAGAATAGAAGATAGCTTGTGTGTTCAACTGAAACGTGCCTTTTCAGATGTTTTATTTGTCTTCTGGAACACTTCAGCTGAATTTAGGCTGGTACTAACCTCTAGCCTTCTTCCTAAAAAACTTATGGGATTACTTTTAGCCCAAAAAGGAAGTGATTCTTGGTGCGATCATTATTTGGAGGTCTTTATTCTTGACTACCACTTTATTTTCTTTTATTGTATGGTATATTTTTTAGTTATTTATATACTGTTGTTTTATTTTAAAATTCTATTCACTGGCCAGAGTCGCTTTTGTAAGAGGGGGCAGCCATATACATTTAAACAAATAAATCTGCTCTGACAGTTTGGCAGATTAGCCCCACCCCCTCCCCACATTCCTTCCATAAAAAGGTGTTATGTTAGCAAAAACATAACGTGATTGCACACAAGAAATATTGGTGTTAGTCAAGGGCAGTTTGACCCTTCAATGTTATTTACAGCGTTGTGCTAGTTCAATGAAATAGAGCCATTCAAGCATACACATCCTTTATATAAACCCATTTCCCCTCACTGTCATAAATTATCAGCAAAATCTTATACCCAAGCATTGGACTGGTGAGCATGTTCAATAGGTTTTGGGGGGTGCTCTGTTTCTTGCCCGATGCAATCCCATTGCTTTGAGCCTTCTCTTGCACAGGGAAGTCATTTTGCCAATGAACAAGGAAATTACAGCTACTTCCTTGAATCATTATGAAAAGCCCAAGGCTTTACTGTTGTTATTGCTTTGCAGACATATGATCAAGGTACAGGTAAGTCAGCTTAAGCTTTACAAGTACTCCCCCCCCCCCCATTCTATTACAGATGGTAACAAATCTGTTCATAGAAAAACAACATTGCCTTTAGGGTGCATGTAATAACTTAGTGGTTTAAATTAGTTACTAAGGGGATTGTTTAGCTGAGGCCTGCACTGATATTGGTAATGAGATGCCTGGTGTTTCTGAAGAGTTGCCTGCAGAACTCTACATTACATGACAATATCCAGTGAACAAAGTCTCCCAGTTCCAAGACTCCACAAAGTTTCTCTGATATTACAATTGTATAGTGGAGATATTAAGTTGGCAAAGTAGTTCACCACTATCTTGATTTAAAAAAAATAGCAGATATTAGACATGGCTATCCTACCTGATGTGTATTTACAGCCTGTGATTTCCTGTTTGTACTACTGATAACAAATGAAACTAAATCATGCTTTCATTATGTAATAATTATATTAATTTTAATTATTAATGCAAGTATGGCACCAGGGAAATCTTAATAATGGTGTGCTTATAAATAATTTGTACCCTTGATATAGGCTGAAAATTATTTGTTCTTAACAGTAGGTATATAAATATTTAATAGCAACTAGTAATGTAGTTTAGAGACTGATGTGACTGTACCATCTTTAGCATAGAAAAGGTTGTTCTCAAAGTGTACACATGCAGATATGAACATAGATAAACACATCAATTGTTTGAACCAATCTATATTCTGACCAGCAATTATCAGTTGAGGGCTTCTGTTCTAAGCAAATGTACTTTTGAAAAGAAGGCCCACTGAAAGAAGTGAACCTTTTTTTAACCAGGACATCATAGTCTGTTTTTAGTCAAAGTGATGAAACTTGCCTCATTATATCACAACACAAACTCATTTTGCACTTCTGTTGTGATGTTGTTATGTGTACACAAGTAAATATGAACAGACTATTCATCACAAAATTGTGACATGTGTTTCTTCACTTGTACCCATTTTCCTCTTCCCCCTCTCCCCATGCCTATGAATAAATGTAGATATTGTTAGCTGAATATTGCATAATTTATATATAATGCCATATTGATTGGAATCCCATTCTTATAGACAAACATTTTATAGAATTATAACTTTTCTTTAGCTTTAAGAATTGTTGTAAACATAGCTATCAATGGTACAAATGAAGTTCCTCAATCCTGACAAAACAAGCTTGCAAAAATGGAAAAATTCTTACCTATAAAAAGATTTTATTTATGCTGTTATTTATGCTGTTTGCAGTTTCCTTAGGTTTATCTTGACAGGCCAATAATTTATTAATTTGATGTTATGGGTTAAAATTATGTATTTATATTCTTAAGAGTACTGATGCTGATTTGCCAAATATCTAGGGCAAATGTTATTTTAAAATCTGGCTTAACTGAAGACATACTTGTATTTGTAGCCTGAGGGTCACCTTTGCTGACAGTGTTTGTCAAAATGGTAATCTCGGGGAGAATTCTACAGCTACTATATTAATTCAAAGAATTGAAAGTGGCCACCTGCTGAAAGCACACCTGGAAATTTGCAGGCTTGTCCAGCTGTAGAATGTTGATTTATAATCAGCTAATTTGACTGCAATGCTGTTCTTACTTGCCAGAGAAAAAGCTTCACTGAACTTAATGAGATTTAATGAAGTTTTGGAAGACATATTTAACTTTACACTATAACCAGTATCCCATCCCAGAAAATAATTCCTTTTAATAATCAAATTAATTTCTTCACTATGCAGAAATATGTATTATTAACAATTCATGATAAATTACTCCCTTCTCTCTTCCCCCATTTATATAATTACAGTTTTTCCATGGTGTTAATCAAACTTCTTGTGTAACATTGTAAGTTAAAGTTTGCCTTATAAAGTTATTCTTCATTAGAAAAAAAATAGCACATGCATTTGTTTTCATTTGTATGGCCATCCAGCTCATGATGTGTCTGGATGTCTTATAAACAAACAATTTTTAAAAATGCATATCAAAGTGATAGTCTTACCCAACTGACAAGGTGAAGTTGAGGTTTGAAGAGATGCTGAGGTATTTTGTTAATTGAAAGGTCTGATAATTACATTGGTTTCTATGCTTATTACTTTCCTTTGATTGTACAGTTAAATTTCAGCATGCTGTTTACTATATTTTAAACTGTGAGCTATATTTTTTCTTCTCTGGGTTAATTAGTGACTTTTTAACTGCATATCTTCATTTCCTTGCAAGTTGCATGCTGTTTCAATGCTCCATTCCTTTACTGCTATGTTTGGGTAATCACTCTGTCAGAAAGCATATTAATTTCATATTAGCATAATCATTCTCATTTCAGCTTTATTAATCTAACTCTATTTGGCATTGGTTCACAGCTATTATGCCACATAAGGACAAAAATACAATCTTTCCAGCTGAGATCAAAAGGATCTTCTTTCTTACAATGGACAGTTAAGATTCCTATAAAAACTCACAAATGACATGAAAACATCAGCTTTCTTTTTTTCATCAGCTATTATATTCCATGAATTGACATCCAGAGACATGCTGTTTCTGATTCTGGAAATGATGTGTTGTGAATGAATAATGTCAAATAAAGTTATCTTGAACTTTAAATCAAGTGCACGGTTCTGGCCCTGCACTTCTGATTGGCTGTTAATGGCAGGATCGGATTGGTCCGTTCAGGAGCATCGGATTGGCCATTAACAGGCAATTCTCATTGGTTAACGGAGCTAGAGCTCCAGGATTGCTATTGGTTGAATAGATAATAAGTTGCCTATATAAGGAAGGCTATAGCAGCCCTCCAGTTTGAGCTGTCACACCATGTAAATAAAGAGTTTGAAGTTCACTGTTTCTACCGGCTCGTCTCCATTATTTGCACCCATGCTCCAGACTTAACACTGGTGACGAGGATGGGATTGGATGACATCAGGGCCAACTAAAACAACAACGAAGACAACCAAGCATGTGGCTGAAGCACACAACGGCGGAACCATGTCCGGCGGCGTAGTACCACCCGCTCTGTTGGATCCAGCTCAAGAGGACTGGGAGTCCTACATGGACCATTTCCAAATGTTTTTGGAAACAAATAATCTGAAGGATGCCACAACCGGGAAGAAATGGGCAATATTCTTTTTTTTTTTTTTTTTAATAACAAATTTTATTAATTTTACAAAAACAATACACAATCCAGGCTTAACAACTTGAAAAGTCTTTTCTAAAAAAATAATAATAATTAAAGAAGAGAGCCAATAGAACATACAAAATAATTCCAAATTGTAATATCAATATTTACATTATCTATTTAACTTCATATCTTATCCAGACTTCTCCTTTTATCCAAATTATATTTCTTCCTTATTAAAATTTTATTGCCTTTCATAAACATAGAAAACACAGAATATAGGAAAAAAGAAAAAAAAAACTAAAATATCTTTTCTGAAGGCTGCCTGATCCCGGGTTAAAACTCTTCTCAGAGACACAAATTCAAACATCATATTCACTTTATATATCCTTCCATATCTTATTATCATTTTCTTTTTATTTATAAACCAATTTTATTAATTTTACAAAAACAGTGCACAATCAAGGCATAACAGCTTATAAATTCTTTTCTAAAAAAAATAGTAATAATTAAAGAAGAAGACCAATAGAACATAATGATTCCCAATTATAATATCAATATTTACTTTATCTATTTAACTTCATATCTTATTTCAACTTCTCCTTTTCATCCAAATTATTTCTTGTTAATTAAAATTTTATTGCCTTTTATCAACATACAAAACCCAAAAAAAACATAACAAAACCTTTATATATCCTTCCATATCTTATTACCATTTTCAATAACATTCTTTGTCTGTTCTATTTCCAACTATCCATTCATCTTTTTTCTTTTACTATACTTCTCCTATACACTAATTGGAATGACGCCTTTAACTCATTACCCTAACTTAAAAGTACTTCATATAACACTTAATTTATCTTGGGATTCTCTTTAATAGATTCTAAAATTACACAATAAATTTTATACTCTAAATACACATATAAAAACACAATCTTATGTACCTTCCAGAATCCCCCTTTTATTCTTAATTAGATTCACCCATTGTCTCTAAATAAACTTTTTTTTTTTTAGATCTTGCTTCCCACCATTGAGGCTTCTCCTCCCCCCCTTTCTCTCTTGCTTACTCTTCTCCTTGCCCTTTTTACCCCTTTGTCTCTCCTCCTCCCTTTTCTTACTCCCTTTCCTTTGCTTTCTAACCTTGCATCTACCTTTCCTCTCATTTTTCTCTTTTTTGGTTGTTTTTTCAAACCTTAAAATCCCCTTTTCTTATCCTCTTTCTCCTCCTCCCCGGAAAAAACCCATTGTTCATCAAAGATGGCTTCTTGTTCCTCTTCTTCTTTGTCCCAGTCATTCTGCTGTGTAATCAACTTTTCATAAGTACATAACGCCATTTCTAAAAATTGAAACAAGGTGCCCAAAGTATCTTTTCCATCTTGTTCTTCCTTTTTATATTTTTGATATTCAGTCTTTAGTTCATCCACAAGCGATGCCATCCTGAAAAGAGAAACTTTCCCCAAAATAACCACCCAAGTATTTTTAATCAAAAATAATTCAAAAAAAGTTCCAAAATTTAATACTTTTCTTCCTTCTTCTATTTCTCTTTCTGGGGTTACTGTTTAATCAAGGAGGTCCAATTACCATATATCTTTCTTTGAGATTCTAGGCAATCTCCTCCTTTTTCCACTTCTGCTCCAATTTTTTTCCTCTCCCTTCCCACTTGCAACATCAATTTTTAAATAATCAGAAATCCATACCTCTAATAAGGGTTTTCCAATTTCTTAAATTTTTAAGTCCAATGTCCAAGAACTCTTTTGTCCCTTAGCTTCAACTTTCAGAATAGTTCACCTTCAGTGCCCAAAGAAATTTCAAATCTTCATCTGTTGTTTCCATGGGGTGGGAGAGTGAAGGAAAAAAAAAGTTTCCTTTAACAGCTTCTCCGCCGCTTTCGATCTTCTTAGGGATACAATGTATCCTCCAGCAATTCCGACAGCTCAGTTCCAGTGAATTTAAAAGATGTTGATTGACCCGGCTCAGCCAGCACTTTCACTTTTCTTGCTTCCTCCAGCACAATCTTACCCGGTTGCAGGCTTCTTCATGGCGGCCATTGCTGACCGCCGCTCCACCACCTTGGGAAAAAGGTTTTTTTCTGGATGAGGAGGGGATCTGCGACACCCCCAATCCCCTGTCTGGCTCCCCTCTCTCTTCGGCTGTCCCTACAGGGCAGCCATATCCCCCTGACCCATTTGGATCGGGGGTACCTCGGCGGCAAGCGCAGCAGGAATCACGAACGGATGTGAATTCCTGCTGCCACTGAAGCCACGTGGAACCGGAAACCCCGAAACGGGCAATATTCTTAACGCACTGCGGCCCGATGGTATTCAAAATGGCTAAGGCATTAGCGAAACTGGCTGAAGGGAAGGCCATAGACCGGGACGTCCTCGAACCGCTACTAAGGGCCCACTATGCACCAACCGTTCCAACGCTCGTAAGACGACACGAGTTCTATCAAAGAAACCAGCAGAAAGGAGAAAGCGTTGCTGATTTCATTGCAGACCTCCGGAACTTGGGAGGCCTTTGCGATTTCACCGACCTAGAGGAGGCCCTGAGAGACCGAGTAGTTCTTGGGTTAGACGCTCTAAACGTACAGAGCAAACTAATGGCTAAGGGCAACATTAGCCTTGCCGATACCATCACTGAGGCTACGGCAGTGGAGGAGACCAAGAAGTTGGCTGCCCAGCTACACCGGAATCTCACTCCAACACACCAACCAGCCAGTGAAGTTTCACCTAAGTCAGAAGGACAGCTTCTGACGACCCACCATGAGGACCTCTCTTCGTCATCAGACAGTGACGAAGAAGAGGTCTATCACCTGCGGTCCGACCGGGACCATTACCCAAAATCCCAGCAACCGTGCGCTGGCTGCGGGGCCAACCATTACCATTCCGATTGCAAATTCCACGACGCGCTCTGCCACGAGTGCCAGAAACGAGGCGACATCGGACGGGTCTGCAGAAGTCTCCTTGGACCCAGCCAGACCAATCTCCGCCAATCAACAGGGAATCGCCCTGTAAGGCGAGAACCAGCAAACCACTCCTACAGAAACCGACCTGTGAATCGTTTAATGAGACGGGAAGAGGCCCACCAAACACTCACTATCGGCCACGTCTCTTCGCTAGATGCCAAGAAAATTCAAGTCAAAGTGGACATCGAAAATCAGCCTTGCCAAATGGAAGTTGACTCGGGATCGTCTCTGTTAATGGTCTCCTGGAAGACCCTCAAGCAACTCATCCCAACTATCCGGCGCCAAGACCTTCAATTCAAATGGCTCATGTAAAGGACTACCAGGGGAACCGGATTCCAGTCATAGGATCCAGTGGAGTCCGGGTTGCATTCAAGAACCGAACGGCGTACTTACCCCTGACGGTAATCGACAAGGACCGGCCTAGCCTGTTCGGCCTCCAATGGTCCACACCACTTGGCATTGAAGTGGCAGGCATTAACCGAATCGGCGGCAGTGACTGGGAGGAGGACCTCGTCCATGAATTCAGGGATGTCTTCGTGGAAAAGCTAGGCGAGTACAAGGGGACTCCGATATCCTTTAGCCTTAATCCAAAGATAGCTCCCATCTGCCTTAAGCCTCGTTGAGTTCCGTTTGCTCTAAAGCCAAAAATTGACGAACAGTTTGATAAATTGATAGCCCAGGGAGTTTTAAAGCCAACCGACAACTCCCCATGGGAAACACCAATTGTGACACCAATTAAGCCGGGTGGCTCCATTAAATTTGTGGAGACTATCAAGCCATCCTAAACCACGCCCTGCAACAAAATCCATATCCGGTGCCGGTGGTCAACACCTCCTCCATTCCCTAGGGGGGCAGAAAAGTCTTCGCTAAACTAGACTTAGCTCAGGCTTATCAGCAATTGCCGGTTGATGAAAAAACGGCACAGGCACAGACTATCGTAACACACCGGGGTGCCTTTAAGTGTACGTGGCTTCAATTCGGAGTCAGTGTAGCCCCAGGGATCTTTCAGAGCCTAATGGAGAGACTATTGCAGGGGATCAAAGGTGTTGTCCCCTACTTTGATGATGTGCTCATTGCTGCCCCCACTCCAAAAATTTTACGGGATCATTTAAGACTGGTTTTACAAAAATTCCAAGAAGCAGGCCTGAAAGTGAAGAAAAATAAGTGCAAACTGTGTACAGATTGTGTTGAATTCTTAGGGTACGTAATTGACAGTAAGGGTATTCACCCTACTGATAGCAAATTGAGAGCAACAAAAAACGCTCCCAGACCCCAGAACAAGGCCGACCTCCAGGTATTCTTAGGTCTCATCAATTTCTATAATGTATTCTTGCCGCACAAGGCGACTGTCATTGAACCTTTACATCGCCTACTAGATAAAAAAGCAATTTGGATATGGGGTCACAGAGAAGAGCAGGCGTTCCATAATGTAAAAAACTACTGACTTCTGATGCTGTACTAATGCAGTACAATGAGACTTTGCCATTAAATATCACATGTGATGCATCGCCTTTTGGAGTGGGCACCATTTTGAGCCATGTATTACCTAACGGTAGCGAAGCCCCTGTTGCTTATTCAAAAACGCTCTCGAAAACCAAGCGAAATTACAGCCAGATCGATAAAGAAGCCCTGGCAATTGTATCAGCTGTTAAAAGCTTCCATGAGTACGTGTATGGCCGGGCTTTTACTATTGTAACTGATCACAAACCATTGCTGGGGATAATCGCTGGGGATAAGCCAACTCCCTACATACTTTCTCCCAGGATGACCCGCTGGTCAGAATTCTTGGCTGCCTACAATTATCAGCTTCAATATCATCCTGGTAAAGCCATTCCCCACACCGACACATTGAGCCATGCACCGCTCCCTGAAACCATCAACGATCCTGCACCAACGATGACAACGTTGCAGATCGAGACACTCCATATGCCGCCATTAACTGCCTGTGACATCGCGAGAGAAACAAAACACGACCCCATCTTAGCACGAGTCCTCACATGAGTGGAACGCGGATGGCCATTGGACCAAGTACCAGAGGACTTTGCACCATTCAAAAGTCGTCAAACAGAGTTGTTCTCGCAAAAGAGCTGTATCATCTGGGGCGATAGAGTCATTATCCCAGAATGACTCCAACAGGCACTGCTAAGAACCTTGCACGATGGCCACCCTGGTATTGTGCGCATGAAGGGCCTCGCACGAAGCTACGCGTGGTGGCCAGGCATCGACAGACAAATCGAATCGTGGGTTAAAACTTGCCAGAGATGCCAAGAAGTAAGCAACGCTCCACCAAAGGCAACCCCAACTGAATGGGAGACGCCATGGAGACCCTGGTCCCGCATCCATCTGGATTTCGCTGGGCCGACCAAAGGCCACACGTTTTTACTAACCGTCGACGCCTACTCGAATTGGCTCGAGATTCACCGAATGAAGAACACGACCACCAAAGCAGTCATCAAAAGACTGGAAAGACTGTTTGCAACCCACGGATTACCAGACGTTCTGGTAGCCGACAACGGGCCCCAATTTACCGTGCTGTCTTTTGAACAGTACCTGGCTGACCGCGGTATTCGACATGCACTCACTTTGCCTGCGCACCCTGCGGCCAATGGAAGGGCTGAGCGCATGGTACAATTTGTTAAAAGAACTCTACAAAAGATAGACTACGAGAACATCGATGAGAAAATCAACTGAATCTTTTTCCTACAGCACATCACACCTCACAGCGTCACCAACAAAACTCTAATGGGACAAGCTGCTAATGGGACGAAAGCTATGATCCCACCTCGACCGGTTACAACCAGCCTACGAACCAGAAAAACCACTCGGATCCAGCGGCCGATGCCATACCTTCCAGGTAGGCAATTTAGTATTCGCTAAAAACTTATCGGGCGATCCGCTGTGAGTGGAAGCAACCGTAATCCGCATAACCAGCCCAAGATCATACCTCGTTCAGTGCCCTGATGACAGACTTTGGAAGCGCCACATAGATCAACTACGATCGCAGCTGCCTTCATGCAATTCAGAACTCCCTTATGACCAAACTGAGGGGGGGGGGAGATACAGAGGAAGACGAATTGCAACTAGAGGAAAATCTTTTTGAAGGGACTGATAACAGAACTGAGACATAGGAACAGGAACCAGAGACGGGAGTGAGTTCACCTCAGGGAGTGGCCAGTGATATTGGTGACGATGGAAACGCGACCTCTGAACCAGAGGCACCCCTATCGTTAAACAACGATCTACCTCAGCAGAAGTGCAGCCAATCGCCAGGCACTTTGCGAAAATCAAAAAGACTGATAAAACAACCGTCCTACCTCAAGGACTATGTAACCACGCCTTGTAAGCAGAAGCCGGGGAAAAGGGGTGTTGTGAATGAATAATGTCAAATAAAGTTATCTTGAGCTTGAAGTCAAGTGCAGGGTTCTGGCCCTGCACTTCTGATTGGCTGTTAATGGCAGGATTGGATTGGTCCATTCAGGAGCATCGGATTGGCCATTAACAGGCCATTCTCATTGGTTAACGGAGCTAGCGTTCCAGGATTGCTATTGGTTGAATAGTAAATAAGTTGCCTATATAAGGAATGCTATAGCAGCCCTCCAGTTTGAGCTGTCACACCATGTAAATAAAGAGTTTGAAGTTCACTGTTTCTACCGGCTCATCTCCATTATTCGCACCCATGCTCCAGACTTAACATGATGTATATAACTTTATGCTTTATGCATATTATGCATAACTCTATGATAAGCTGGTCTTCCATAGAGTGGTAGTCCACTCTGCATTGCAGGAAAATGTGCTCTCTTAAAACTTAAGCCAGCTGTGTCAGTTCAGCTTAGGTTTTAGCTGTGAGAGAAAAGGTACTTGGAGTTTATCAGGATTCAGAGTGTGCAGCTAAGTAAGGCAGCACAAAGTTGGTCTTGTCTGCTAAACCTCTCACCTGAATAATAAAATTTGAATCAAAGTTGGAGTCAAGTTTGTTTGGCCACAAATAGGATTGAGTATGAATAAATGGGAACAATAGGACAGGGATGGTGCACTTATGCATGCCCCCTTATAGATCTCTTAGGAATAGAGTGAGGTCCATGATAGACAGTTTAAGGTTAAAGTTTTGGGGGTTTGAGCAGGCGTGGGATTCTACCATTTCACACCTATTTACTAGAACCAGTTGTTAACATTCTAAGCAGTTCAGAAAATCAGTTGTTAGAATAAATTACTGGTTTAATCCTGTAAGGAAGGCAAGAAGGAAACATTCTGGTGTTGCTTACAGAAACTGCCCCTCCGTTAACCTTTATTACATTCTTGGCAGGACTAGACCTCCTGTCTCAGGAACATCTCTGGAGTTTTTCCCCCTCCTTTGCTTGTACTTTGCTTGTGTGGAGTGACCATTCAAAGTTACAATAGCACTGAAAAAATTTGACTTTTGACCATTTTTCACACTTACAACTGTTGCAGCATCCCCACAGTCATGAGAGGCCAGGCAAGGAAATGCATGCCTCGATGTGAGTGATGTTGAGTTGCCCATGCGCTGCCAATAACATGACCACCAAGCCATGTCCACCCAGTCACATGACCACCAAGCCACACTCACCAACTAAGCCAATTATTTGGAAGCCTGCACTCACAAACAAAAAAATCTCCACACCACAAGCCAGGCAAACACCTGGCACAAACAGATCCCCCCTGATACCTCCAGCTCAAACACACCCCAACCAGGCACCCAGATGAAACCTAGCTTCCTAATAAATGATAGCCATCCATTTACTCAGAGTCAAGCCACACTAAAAGCCTCCAATACAGGAACACAATGTTGCCAGACAATCAAGATAACAAAAAGCCACAAAACAGATAGAAGATATTAGAAACACCAATCAAGCAGAACACAGCAAATTCCAAGACCAATAAACACAGATCAATCAGGATGAAGAAAAAAATATTCTTGCGCAGTAGAAGGCTAGCCCCAAATTTAAAACTGAAACAACTGTAAAAGTCTTACTCACAGACGAACACAATATAGAAGCCTGATGATGGCAGATGAGATTCTGCTGAAACGTTGCTACAACTTTAAAAGCACAACTATAATGATGTGGGAAAATACCCGAACAAAGCTGAATACCATACATGTAAGTACCTGCAAAAACTTAAGAAAATATATACATACATACATACATACATACATACATACATACACATACATACATGTGGATCTTTGGTTATTCGGGGTTTCTCCCATGTAAAATTGGAAGTATCCAGGCAACGTTTCGATGAAGTCTCATCTACCATCTCCAGGCTTGTGTCTTTGGCTCTGTGCTTCTCAGAGTAATGTGAGCTTGCAGCTGCTTCTTCCTTTTAACTGCTAGTGGGGTGTGACTTGATTGGGTGGGGGCTTGGCTGTGTTCTGATTGGGTGGGGTTGTGTTCTGATTGTTTGGGGGTTTGGCTGTGTTCTGATTGGCTGGGGGTGTGTTCTGTTCAGGTGGGGGCTTGGTTGTGCTCAGATTAGTCTTAGTTGCTGGGGGATTTGAGCTGGTGAGCTGTGATCTTTCTGTTTGGCTTCGTGTTCGTGGTTGTGCCGCATCTTCATGGTGGGTGTCAGTTCACTTTATGTATGGGTTGGAGGGGTTTGAAGTGGGTAGTGATGTAGCTGCGGTGCGGCTTCTGATCCATGTTCGTGTCTCATCTTCTCTCTGTGTGTGAGTCTGCTTTCTATGTGGAAGTGTGGTGGTAGCATCTTGTGTTGCCCTCATGGTTGTGGGTCTGGTGTCATTCTTCAGGTTCATGAGGGCGGGTTTCCAAATGGCTGGTAGGCGGGAGGTATCATCTCGTTTATTCATGCTGTGTGGGTGTTTTTCTATCTCTATGGCTTCTCTGATTATTCTGTTCTTGAAATGTTCAGTTTTGGTGATCATTCTGGTATTTTTAAAGTCAATCTTATGTCCTGTGGCTTTGAGGTGTTGAACCAGGGAAGAGGTTGGTTCTTCTTTTTTGATTGAGTTCTTATGTTCTTCAATGCGTGCACTTATTCTTCTGTTAGTTTGTCCAATGTATGTGGTGGGACAGGCGGTGCAAGGGATTTCATATACTCCTTGATTTTCTAACTCAATTTTGTCTTTAGGATTTCTTAGGATGGTGGATATTTTTCTGTTTGTGCAGAATGCTGTTTTAATGCTGTTTTTTGGAGGATCTTCCTGATTTTGTCTGTAGTGCCTTTTTTATATGGGAGGAGGGCTTTTCCATCCTCTTGTTCTCTGTCTTGGATTTTGGTTGGGGTTTCTTTTTGGATTAGGTGGGTAATCTTCTTTCTTTGGAATCCATTGGCTGTTAGTACGTAAGTGAGAGTGTGTAGTTCAGTTTTTAGGTGTTGTTCGTCAGCTAAGCAATTTGTTCTGGAAATTAGAGTCTCAGCTGTTCTTCTCTGTGTAGGTTGCTGGAGCAGACGACGTTGGTGATTTCAAGTCTGATTTTGTTGGCTGCATCTGGGTTGATTTTGGTTAGGCTAGCTTCAACTCCGCATATAATGTTTTCAATGGGGATGCATTTGGGGTTGACTGCAAAGTTGAATCCTTTGGAAAGGACATTGGTTTCTGTTATGGTGAGGGTTCTCTCTGATATGTTGTGTATTGTTTGTTTCATGTGTTGTTGTGGGGAAGGGTTGGGTTTCTGGCATTTCTCTAGTCTGTGGAGTTTCCTGGTATGTGTGTCTGTCTTGTGGGACGTTTCTGTTTTGGCCCTCCAGAAGGCCAGTTGTTTGGATTTGTCCCAGAGTGCTGGATGGATATTGTTGCTGAGTTTGAGATGGAGTGTGAGTAGGTCCCTGTTGGTTTGGTTTAGTAGGAATCTTTTCTTGTGGAGTTCATTTCTGATAGGCAGCCGTGGTCTGCTCTCGTCAGTTGTCGCACCCCCCAACTCCAAAACCAAACAAGCTGACAAACACCAAGAACACAGACGCAGACCCCAAACTTGAAGTCAGACTAAAACCCAGAAATGCTACATCACAGCCACCCACTCAGGATATCACATCAGAAAACTCAGGAAATTACATCACAAGAACTCAAGAAGTTGCAACACAGCAAATGACTCAGGATATCACAGCACAACACCAAGGATACCACAGCAATCAAACTCACAAGGTCATCACACAACCCTTTACCCAAGCCCTTACTACACAGGAGGCTAATGGAAAAGAGATCAAAACACAAACGACCCAGGAGATTACATTGCAGGACCCAGGATACCACAACAAAAGAACTCACAAGTCCATCACACAACCCATTACCCAAGCTGTTAAAACATCAGAGGCTAATGGAAAAAATATAGCTACAAAACAAATGACCCAGGAGATTACAGCAGAAGATCCAGGATACATCCACAACAAAACTCACAAGGCCATCACACAGCCCATTATACCAACATCAACTCCATCAACCAATCAGCACAGCCAAGCAGCCCAGCACACCAGCACCCATGACCAGTATTTATAGTGAGACAGCAGCTCTGATCACACACTGCTTGCACTGGCACGAAGCCGAAAGCACCAGCCTGAGGATGGTGAGTGGGACCTCACTGAAACATTGCCAAGATACTCTTAATTTTACACGGGAAAAGACCCGAACACACCTAGACCTATATATATATATGTTTGTTTTCTTAAGTTTTCACAGGTACTTACATGTATGGTATTGAGCTTTGTTTGGGTATTTTCCCATGTCATTATAGTTGTGCATTTAAAGTTGTAGCAATGTTTCGGCAGAATCTCATCTGCCATCATCAGGCTTCTGTATTGTGTTCGTCTGTGAATCAGACTTTCATAACCATTTCACTTTTAAATTTGGGACTATCTTACTGCTGTTCCAGAATGGTTTTTTTTTCTTCATCCAGATTGGTTGGGAGTCTTGGTCTGTGTTTATTGGTCTTGGAGTTAGCTGTTTTCTGCTTGATTGGTGTTTCTGATATCTTCTGTCTGTTTTATGGCTTTTTTTGTCTTGATTGGCTTGCAATATTCTTGTATTGGAAGCTTTTAGTGCAGCGTGTCTCCGAGTAAATGGATGGCTGTCATTTGTTAGGAAGCTAGGTTTCATCTGGGTGCCTGGTTGGGGTGTGTTTGAGCTGGAGGTATCAGAGGGGATCTGTTTGTGCCCAGGTGTTTGCCTGGCTTGTGGTGTGGAGATTTTGTTTGTTTGTGAGTGCAGGCTTCCAAATAATTGACAGTCTGGTGGAATCATCTCTTCTATTCATGCTTTCAGGTCTTTTTTCAATCTCTATGGCTTCTCTGATAATTCTGTGGCTGGGGTTTTCTATAGTGGATAGGGTTTTGGTGCCATTGAAGTCGATGGTATGACCTGTTGCTTTCATGTGTTGGACTAATGAGGAAGTGTGTTCCAGCTTTTTTACTGCACTTTTGTGTTTATCCAAGCGGGTACTTATTCTTCTATTGGTCTGTCCAATGTATGTGGCAGGGCATGATGCACAGGGGACTTCGTATATGCCTTGGTTTTCCAGGTCAATATTATCTTTGGGGTTTCTTAGGATGGCTGCTATTTTTCTGTCCATTTTGAAGGTATACATACGTACGTACGTACGTGTGTGTGTGTGTGTGTGTGTGTGTGTGTGTGTGTAAAAGAACAAACAGACATCTTGCAATTTCTGGAACTAAAATTATATTTATTATACTTACTAAGCTTTCCTCAGTCTCTGCTGACATCATTAGAGTATTAAGCTACCATTACAGAGATCTATGCCTTTATATATCATTAATCAATTTAGCCTTTGCACATGTAATAGGCCCTTCCAAATGCCTCCCACCTTTGATTAACTCTGTTGTTTTTGCTTCAGTCATGTTGGTCAAAGGAGGTTTATCTCTTGTTACTTCCTCCCTTGTCAGATGCAGCCTGGGTTGCTTATCTCTAAGAAGTGATATTAACCTTCCAGCTATTGCAATTTTTTGATTTGCTCTTGACCTTGTGGTTGGCCTGGCTCATTCTTCATTATTCCTGTCTATTATAGCTTGAGGCAGCTCCTCTGTATTTGGACAGGCCTGGCTGTGCCTTCATAGGATGAATCCACACGCACAGGAGTGTGGGGGGGGGGGGGGGGTGCCATCGGTCCCAGCTCTCCAACGAGAAGTAGTCACTGCTCCTCCTGCATGGTCTTTCCTGGTGTCTCAATGCTTGTAGGCCGGTGATAGTTCGATATGCTTATTGATAGAATTGCTGTTGGAAAACTAGGCTTCTTTTAATAGGCATCCTCCTTTAGTTATATCATGGGCAATAACCTTAGCCTCTTGCAAACTGACTGTGTGATTACGCTCCTGCATATGTGCCCAGATATGAGAGCACTGTTCTTTTCATCAGACAGCCAGTTTGTGTTTGTGTACTCTGGTCTGCAGTTACTTGGCTGTTTCCCCTACGTAATTGCTTGCACAGTCACTGCAGTTGATGCGGTAAACCACTGAAGATGTTTCCTCCTTAGGTAGTGGTTCCTTTGGGCACGTCACTCTCATTCTTAGAAAACTGAATAAAAACATTCAGTTTTCTAAGAATGAAGGTGATGAGCCCAAAGGAAACATACCCATTCAGTTTTCAAGAGGCTGAAGTTGTTGCCCATGACATAACTAAAGGAAAAGCTGCCTCAAGCTATAATAGACAGGAATAATGAAGAATGAGCCAGGCTGACCACAAGATCATGAGCAAATCAAGAAATTGCAATAGCTGGCAGGTTAACATCACTTCTTAGAGATAAGCAACCCAGGCTGCATCTGACAAGGGAGGAAGTAACAAGAGATAAACCTCCTTTGACCAACATGACTGAAGCAAAAACAACAGAGTTAATTAAAGGTGGGAGGCATTTGGAAGGGCCTATTATATGTGCAAAGGCTAAATTGATTAATGATATATAAAGGCATAGATCTCTATAATGGTAACTTAACACTCTGATGATGTCAGCAGAGACTGACAAAAGTTTAGTAAGTATAATAAATATAATTTTAGTTCTGGAGATCACAAAATGTCTGTTTCTTCTCTTACAAATATACCTGGAACTCATATAACACACATACGTGCTTGATTTTATGGATGAAGTTTTGATTTTTTTTTAAAAAAATAACCAGACAAACCAGTAACTGAATTTCCAAAAAAGAACTCGGATTTGATGATTTGCAAGTTGGACAGCATATTAACAAAGATATAATGTGAAAATAAATTTGCTATCATTGTTACATCTTAGAAATTTGAAGGCAAAAATTATCTCCTCTTCTTTTTAAAATCACCTATGAAAGAAATAGGCCACTTATGTGGCAGGCATTCAAACACAACTTTCTATTTTTTAAAGGTTTCTATGTAAACAGAAAGGATTAGCAGGTATATTGCCAATTGTAAGAACTCTTTTAAAAAAAAAAAAAAAAATCCAACAGTGAAAGGTGTGACACAAACTGACACCAAGTAGAAAATTCAGGTTTGAATCTGACATATTGCCAAGAACACATGCTGGTTGCTGTCACAAATTAGAGCTAGACATGCAATGGTAGCTCAAATGTTGACTTAAGGAAGTAATTTAAATATTGTTAGCCAAGTTATAGCTTCCCCCACAGAACCATTCAAAACCAACCCTCTTTATAATAAGAAATCACAAAAGGAGAGCAATTATAATGATTCTGATCTTGCTTTCTGAACAATATTATCCTTTGACAGCATGCTTCTCTTCTTTCTTTTTAAATGCTTATATAGTCCATGTTAATATATCTGTAACTTCCTTAAATTGCTTCTCGTCATGCTGTGTTGAATTCTGCCTTTATTCCAAATGAGACTTCCTTATTTATGTTTTATTGCAATTTCAGAAGTTATTTCTAGTTTCTCTTGGCAACATTTTTGAGTTCATTTCTCTGTAGAAGAAGGTTTTGTTGACCATAGTGTGGTTTTCTTATTTTTTATTATTTTGAAGCATTCTGATTGCCCAATTCTAAATTTTAAGTAGGGGGAAAGTTGTCAAGTGAAAATATCCTTCAAGATATTATTGTCTACTCATGTAATTTATATCACATGGAGGAAGGTAGGGCTGCTGGAGAAATTAGTGTACAAAAAATACAAACATTTTACAAATTTTGGCCACTTGATAAATAATTAAGTATATTAAAGAATAAAATTGTATTCTAGTCTATAGGATTTTCACTAAAATTTCATTTTGAAATTTCAAAGATCGCATTCATTAAATTGCATGAGAACTGATCCCAAAGAAAATATAAACATGAAAAGAAAGTATGATACCTATTTGCAATAGTTTTCCTTTTTGCAGAAGTGCTGAGTAGGGAAGAATATTAAACAATATACTCAATGACCATTAGATGTACTCAACCCAACCTATAGTTTCTATACATTCCATGGAAGATATGTACAGATAATCCCTATATAAAGTCATCCATTCAGTGACTGTTCAAAGTTATGATTGCATTGAACAAATGGAGCTTACAACCAATCCTTGCAAATATGGCCTTTGCAGTTTCCACACAATCACATGTTCAACATTTGGGTGGTTAGCAACTGGCCTGCATTTATGATACTGGTCATCCTTGGGATGAAGAACATGATGAAGGTTAACTAGGGAAGTCGGGAGCAGCAGAGGTAGACAATGAGGGAGTGCAGGGTGATCAAAAGGACAGACATGGGTGGGATAAGATAAAGCAAAAGTGAGCATTGTAGGATGCTGAAGAGATTTGCTGGTCACAGCCATAGAGGAGCTAGCAGTTTGTAAAGAGAGAGAAAAAAAAAAACCATGAGGTTTATTTTTTCATGTATTTGATTTGTCAATCACTTACAAAATAATAAGTATAAGTATAAACATGAGTAAGAATACAGAAAATAGGTATGATTAAATTGGGACAATAGGACAGGGATGGGAGGCATGATGGTGCACTTACCTCTTAGGAATGGTATGAGGTCAATAGTGGATAGTTTGAGGTTAAAGGAGTGGGGGTTTAAGGATGTAACTACAGAATCAGGTAGTGCATTCCAGGAATTGACCACTCTGTTGCTGAAGTAGTACTTTCTGCAATCAAGTTTGGAGCAGTTAACATTGAGTTTGTATCTGTTGTGTGCTCTTGTATTGTTGTGGTTGAAGCTGAAGTAGTCATTGACTGGTAGGACATTGTAGCAGATAATTTTGTGTACTATGCTTAAGTCCAACTGTAGGCGGCATAGTTCAATATTATCCAAACCAAAAATTTCAAGTCTGGTGATATAGGGTATTCTGTTGCGAGCAGAGGAGTGTAATACTTCTCGTGAAATACTTCTGGACTCGCTCAATTGTATTATTAGGTTCTCAACTAATGATAGTGCAGTCCTCATCTAACAAATGCAATCAAAATTACTGGAAATACTATTGCTAAATGCTGCAGTCATGTGATGTTTGTGATGTTAGTGCTTCATTTAGCAATGGAAATTTGAATGCCAATCAAATTCCCTCTCAAAGTAGTCTCTTCCACAAGATGCATATGAGAATATCTGTGTGCTAAGTATGAAATTTAATTGATCACTTCATGTCTTTGATGAATGATATATTAAAGCTGAGAAGAGCATTCTCATAATATGTATCAGAAAAAGGAAGTTATTTTTCTCCTATTTGAAAGAACAGTATTGGAATAAAATTAGTGGTGAGCAAAGCTAGAACCGAAGTAGATGAGATGGTTTCTTTTCCTCAACCATCTCTCTGCTGCATCATCCCCCTCCATCTCTCCTTCCCTCCTTCCTCTTTATTCTATCCCATGTTTCTGTCTCTCTGAGAAATAGCAGATTATTTCTGTCAGAGACCTGACTTGTTCATTTTTTAGTAACTTGTTAAAATTGGGTATAGTTGTGAGGTTGTCCATCTCAATCTATCATTTATTGTTCAATTTGATAGTAATAATAATAATTTCATACAATTTGTGAAGAATGATTTCACTGAGAGGCAGACCATTAAAATGGATCTCTTGTGCTGTTATACTATAGAAATATATTCTGATGTTATCCACTATATAGCCAAAAAAGTGGAAAGCAGCAGAACAACTACAATAAATGCCCAATACTGAGAAAGAGTTGGACTTATAAAATTCATGATATTCGTTAAATCAGGTGATGCATAAACAGTTAGGTGTCCATCGAAAAGAGACTCATATAATCAGTGCAAATGAACTTAGTTGCTGCAAAATACTAATAATACTCAAAATATTCAAGACACAATTCTAACTGAAATAGCTTTCATATAAACATTTCCATAGAGTGAAATTTACCAGAATCTGCTTATTCCGAAGAAATGGGAAAAATATTATTTGGATGAGAAATGTCCAGGTGCACCTTAAAAATAAATTTTAAAAATTCTTGTAAAATAGAAATGTGAACTGCCAATCAACAAATGTAGGTGTTTATGTTCTTTTTAACCAAATTATTCTAATTTTAGCTCATGTAACAATTTTAATCACTTTAATGTTTGATAGTATAGAAACAGGCTAAAGGCATTCTGATATTTTAGGATTAAGATACCATTGATTGGCAACAAAGCATAATTAGTTCTTTCCAATTATAATAGTAGTGTTTGCCACTTGTAGCATTGGTGATGAAATAAATCTAAAAAACTGCTATGTATAGAGCAATATCTTCAGTGGACACCCACCAATTTAAAAAAAACAAACATAATTTCCTGTAAATCAATAATGTGCATTTGGTCTAGAATAGTGAAATAGCACATTTTATTTCATGCACATTTGATGATCCCACTGATTCATTGGCTTAATGCCTACTTAAACATGTTTGACCCTATAATCTTACAACATTACAGTTTTTTCCTTTAATTTTTTCTTCCATCCTTTCTTAGTGACCTGATAAAAAACACTGACTTTTTCATATTATCATCCATCATGTTAATTTTGACATTATAAGATTTACCTATTTTATTAAAAATCTAACAGATGTGGTCAAGAGGAAATAAATGAAATAACCCCCCAAAACATTTTTTTAAAATTAATCCATCATTCTTTATTTTTACCCAGTGCTGACCTTAATCCATCCAAGAAGTTGATTGTTACTACAATTAAGCTCTTAATGTTATTTATATTTACAGTAATGTATAAGCATATCTCACTTTTTTTTACATCTGTCCTCTAATTCACTCTTTTAAAATAATATGATGAATGTTTGCCTCTATCCTAAACTGCTACATTTTGACCTTTAAAAAACAATCTGAAGACCATGACCTTGGTTGCATGATATATTTAACTGTGTCAAAGAGGAAAATGCATTGTGTGAACATGATATCCTTGACAACTAGCCTAGAAGTTACAGTGAGGAAGGTAAGCAAGTTAACAAAGTCTTCTCTTCTTGTTTCTGGAAGAGAAAGAGAGTGCTAAAGTATCCTCCAGTTCTGACCATGATGGTGCTGAACCTAATAGACCAGGGGTCACCAACCTTTTGTACCTCAGGGACCACCAAACTCATAATTTTAAATCCCAAGGACCACTAACCAGTTCTGTGGGTGTGACCTAATTTGTGGGTGCGACTGTCTGGGCATGGCTTGTATGTAAATATAAATATTTAAATAAATATTGATTTTTTAAAATAAAAATTAGCAACTTTTACCCAAGATCAGGCAAAGCAGGCAAGCAGATTGAGTTGCTCACAGAATCACAGATTCATTCAGAAGATCTATCTATCTGCCATTGGCTAGCTCAGTCTGTCACATACAATTTTCTTACAAGTAAACTCATAAAATTTGCTAGCAAGCAAACTCACAAAATTAACTTACAACACACCATGTATGTAAATATTGAATTTTTTTTTGAATAAAAAAGAGTAATTTTTATGCAAAATCAGGCAAATCAGGCAGTTTGAGTTGCTCACAGAATCATTCAGTGATCTATCTATCTGCCATCAGCTAGCTCAGTCTCTCAAATTTGTTTGCTGTGAGTCTGCACTGAATTTACTTGCAAGCAAACCTTCAGTCCTAAGGGAGGAGCTGAAGATCTATAGACTAGCTAGAAAGCAAAAAATCCAACCATTTCCTGCTTCCTAGCTAATCTAAATCTCCCGGCATAGCAGAACAGATGATGGTCAGAAAAAGGAACAACAGCAAGTTTATCAGGCAAGTTTACCAGGCAAGGAGTGAGTGGGTGGGGAGTGTTCCTGCAGGCCATGTGGGGAGAGCAGCCTTGTGTTTCTGCACAGCCTGGATTAATTGCTTTGTGGGGTGCTCTGAGGGTGAGATTTCTCTGCAGCCCACCAAAATTTTCTCAAAGCCCATTCTCACACCGTTGTAATAGACCATATCATTCATAACAACAATAAAAGCAACAGCCAAGATGGAACTACCTCTCAGACTTATTTGTAGTGGTTAGAAAGATTCCAAACTTTGGTAACAATTTGACTATGTTAATCTATGGTTGTATTTGGCTAGAAGTCAATTGTATTGCCTGAACACAGTCTCTGTGTACATGTCTGGAGGATTTTAGGGTTACACATACCCCGAAGAGTCAAATACCTTAAAGCTCCCCTTTGTACTCTCCCACATTTTCTGTAGCCATGGCAGAAGAAAGCATTTGTGAGATATGTTTATGGAGATTCTCAGTCATCCAGGTCATGGTTATCCCAAGGGTGCTTTTTTTCAAGAGGCAACTGGATTTTCTGGTTTTTCTTTGAAGAAGTTTTGCTTCTCATCCAAGAAGAGCTAAAGAAGCTTGTTGTATGAGAACATCTTCAAAGAAATCCAAAAAGTCCAAGTCCCTCTTGAAATATTCCTTTGGAATCTTTGTGAGATAATCAGAGATAGCAAAGCAGATATTAGTGAAGACATAGGAAAGGAAATAAGCAAGTGATGGAAGACAGCAAAAGAAGTAGGGAAATAACATGATTGCTGATAAGCTGTAACAGCTTAGACCAATTGTGGACTTAAGTGTAGGAAAATATCACAACAAAACAACAAAGTAGGCTTAAAAGGTATACTTTAATTTATTTTTTTTAAAAAGGAATAATGAACATCAAACAGGATTTTTTCCAGGAAGGAAAAAAGGACACTTGAGCAAAAACAAGAACAGAATATTTATGTTTCCAGAATGCATATTAATTTAACTAATTTCCTTTTATAAAGGGTAAGAAATTGTAGGGAATATTCATAGCTTGTGTTGTAGATTAGGAGAAGGTTTGTCCTCAAAGTTTGTTGCTTGGCTGCCAGACATTCTCTAAGCAAGTTTGGTAACAAAATATCCAGGAGCAAAGTAGCAAGCTCAGAGGTCAAGCTTCGGCCTAAGAAAGAGGAAGCTGTAACATAAACATGCACAACTTTTCTAAAAGATTCCTTATACCTGCATACTGCATTAAAAATTATAGCTTGAGAGCAGATACGTTAAGTATTAACAAGAGACTAGACTGGTTATATTAGCTCATCAGATCAATTAGAGTTTACTTCAATAAAATTTTTGAAGACTATCTAGTTTCTGGTTTGATTATAATGTCATCAAGTTGTTGTCAACCATAAGTATCCCATGCTACACATC
Source organism: Hydrophis major (assembly GCA_033807585.1). Lineage (NCBI taxonomy): Eukaryota > Metazoa > Chordata > Lepidosauria > Squamata > Elapidae > Hydrophis > Hydrophis major. The sequence goes on from CM066329.1 coordinate 158,070,517, forward strand.
TCGTAGGTGGGCCTTCTCTTCATGTTTATTAAGGTCTTATTTTATTATATAAAACACAAAGAAGAGAAGAAAAAATAGAGAGAAGAGAAGATAATTAAGGGAAAGAAGGGGGGAAAGGAGGTGTGAGATACAAGGCAAAGAGAAAAAGAAAGAAAAGGGGCATTGACTTCCAATCCTTCTTATCACAGTACAAGATAAGCACACTACAATCTCGACTTTTTGCTTTTACACATTAATATATAACTAACAATTCCTATAACACCAAATTTTTATGATCAACAAAACCAAAGTCAATGTTTCATTTTTTTTTTTCCTTCACAAGCACAAATTCCAGAAATGATATCCAGATAAAACACATTTTCCTTTTTGAATAGTTAGGACTTCTAAGTCACAAAACCAGACCACTTAGAGTTTACTTCAATATTTTTTTTTTATTGTCACAGGTTTCTGGGACTTGACAGAAAAAATGGAGACAGCCCACTTCTGGTGATGCCATGGAGATGGGGACCTGGCTATGCAGCTGCCCAGCACTTCCTATAATGTACTTGTGACTTACTGATGCACTACATCTACATTGCTGCTCTAAGAATATATAAATGGACTCTAGAGAGTTCTTGCGTGTTTGGAAGAGCCTTAATTGGTCAGATTGCACACTACATCTATTCAACCTTGGCTGATGTTAAAAACTAAGTAGGGTCATGCTTGGCTGGTATTTGGACATGAGACCTCTAGACTGAACTGTGAAGTAAAGAAAACCAATTTTAAAAAAAAATGTTTCAAAAGAAGACAGTGCCAAACTGCTTCCATGCTGTTGCCGATGAAACTACGTGGCTGCATCACCAAGAGTCAAGCTGACCACAAAATCTTTATCTTTACCTCCTCATATGTAATAGTTCTCTATTAATGCATGTAAAATGTATTGTTTCAAATGCTGTAGAATAAGATGAAAAGAGGATAATAAAGACCAATTTTGTGCAATTTAAACACTGCATTTGAGAAAGCCGGTTAGCAATGTGTGCTCTTTAAAATTCTTCATTATTAAACTGCTTTTAAATGTCACCCCTTTATCTTTTCTTCTATATATGTCTTCTGACTCAAAGGATGAATATATTGAGCATTTCTTCCTGTGTTTCTATAGCCTTATTCTCCATTCCTTGCAGTACTTCTTTGGGAAAAAAAAAGCCCTGAAATAAGACAAGTAGGAAAGCATACCCTCTCTTTTCCTCTGCCTGATTCCATTATACTGACTATAACAAAGTATCAAATACTGTTTGTTTTTATTTTTATATTAGACTATTTCAATTTTCTTTAAATCGGGTCTTTGACATCTGGAAATACCAGAGCTTTTGTCATTCTTATACCCAATGAATTTAGTGGTTGGGAAATGGCAGAGGTCTCACTTCCCTAACAGACAATGATTTTTAATGGCTTGTTAAATTGACCTGTTAACTTAGAACATGGTTGAACTACGTATTTAGGCTACAAAAACATTTTATTACAGATTGTTCTTGGATTCATGTGATATGTAGAATATATCAGAAAATATGTATATCTTGGACGAAATAAATTTTTAAAATAGTTTCATAATTTTGCATGGGGTTGCTTAATAGTTAAAGATGATGAGCTTGTCAGATGGAAAGCTGGCAGCCCAGGTTCGAGACCTGAGACTGTATGAACAGGTAACCTTCCATTACTTGCTCCAGCTCCTGCCCACCTAGCAGTTCAAAAGCATGCAAGCACAAGTAGATAAATAGGTAACAACATTCTGTGTGCCTCAGCATATAGTCATGCTGGTCAAATATCTTCAAATAGCGCTGGGACCCTCCGTTAAGAAATGGAGATGAACACCGCCCCCTCGAGTAAATCACAACTGGACAGGAAAAATTTTTATCTTTGCCTTTAATATTTTTTTGTCTGTTAAAGAAATACTTCTGTGAATCTGTGGAGATTCTCAGTCATCCAGGTCATGGTTGTCCCAAAGGTGCTTTTCAGGAGGCAACTGGACTTTCTTGTTTTTTCTTTGAAGATATTTTGCTTTTCATCAAAGAAGCTTCTTCAGCTCTGATAGGATAGTGGGAAGTGGAAGGATTTATATTCCTTACAGACAGCTGGTATTTGATGGTCTGACAGCTGGTTATTTGATGGTCTGACAATTGGTTATTTATAATGATTGTGAATCAGACAGAGTTTAGGAAACTGTACAGAGAGAGAGAGAGAGAGAGAGAGAGACCTATTTTTTTTTTATAAGTAACTCAATTCCTCAAACATCCAACACCTAATACTGCCTATTTCCCTCATAACAACAACTCTGTGAGGTAGATTGGGCTGAGATGGAGCAACTGGCTCAAAGTCACCCAGCTGGCTTGCATGGTTACAATGGGACGTAAACTCCTCATCAGTACCTTAATACTAAACCAAACTGGCTCTCTCTATATATAGAATGTATGTTTGTTCTATCAACCACCGATAATTCTTGTATTATATTTAAGAAACTAATCATGGTTCAAACTACCTCTTATACCAGAAAAATGTAGAGCAGAGGAATATGTCAAACTCAAAATATAACATGGAAAACCTGTTCTACTGTGTGTTAGGGGATTTCTTTAATAAATATTTGGGAATCAGGTTAACAAAGATTGTTAAATAAATGTCACAGCCTGGTTTTGTTGTTTCTGATCATATTAACCACTGTGAGTGAATGGGACTTGATTCAATTGTAAGCATATAGGGCTTAAGCCAAGAACGTATATTTTTATTTCTGTATTTTATTATGCTTTCATACATTTTAAAGCATTACTTTTACTGAATTGTTACATACTCTCTCCAAAACCCTACTCAAATTGTCATCTCCAGAAATCTTTTATTAGATTTCACTCTAAGTTATTTTTTTAGTGTATGTGGATATAGATGAGTGGTGGAGAAAGATGATTTGTTTGTTGCCCAGTGAATTTATTATGTTTAGATCACTATAAAAATTGATCAGTTCAATTCAGTGCCTGTATCCTGAGTGAAATTTGGAAAATAAGAACTCTATACATCTACTATTAACTGAAGGAGAAAGAATAAATAACTAATGATAGAGGCATATGCATTTCTTTTACTGAATTTGTGAAAGTTTTGGCCGGGTTAGCATTTCTATGATGAAGCTCATCAAACTTCATAAAAATAATGAATGGTTTTATGACTATGTTCCTTTCAAAATTATGTTTTAATGTAATCATAATATTTCTATTTGGGATTTAAAACAATAATGCAATTTATACAAATGGTAATAATCTGTACAAATAGTGAGAAAGGGCTCTACTTGCAAGAGAAGAATAGGAGGAGCTGGGGTTGGACTCAGAGTCCTTGTATTACTCAAAAGATCCAAGACTAGCCTTCTTGAATTCTGTTGATCCTTATCTAGAGCAAATTTAGTGCTAACTCAGATTCTTGGGGACAGGTTTGAATAAATATTATTGATTTTTTTGGCATATAAATTTCCCAAATTCAAAAAGATATGGTGGAACTCTTTTGTTTAAAATAAAGAGATTAGAAGATGAAGGTTTGTGTAGTATTTTGTTCCTGGACATAGATCTAATTGTTGGAGATTAAAATAATAAGAATGAATCACCAATTTTATCAATAAAAATAAATTGGGTATTATACATGCCACCTCGGTAGTATACAAAACATCAACATCATGGGTGAGTACATAGGCAGTAATGAGATGAAGTAAACGGTAATACTAATTGCTTTGTCAACCTCTTGGTTCTTCAACCCTATAAGACATCCTAATCAAATGATCAATTATAACCAGGTCACCACATTTTACTAACTTATGTGTTACTTTCTAACATGGCCTGTGTTTGTTAATGTACTGTATTTGTTTGATTAGGTGAAATTGCTAATACATCCCATGAGATACCAGTTTTGAAAAGAAACCAGAAATAGATCTCTGGAAGGCCCACAATCCAAACAGAAAGAGTTATCTCCCAGCTGCTATTATCGGGATGAATGAAACCCTGTTCCAAAATAACAGTTACCTATTTATTCAGTCTTTTGCCAGATCTTACGCTTATTCCAAATACTGTAGTCCTACACTGATTTCAAAGTTAAAGAAGGAATTGTGATATAATACCAGTGTTTAAACCAAATTACATAATTAATAGAGTTGCAAGACATTTGTGAGAGTAGAAGGATTCACAATTCAACCTGACTTCTGTGATGTTATGCTTTGTCACCTCTGATTCCAAGATTTTCTAAAGTGCTAGTAAATTTCAATAATTAACAATTTGCCACTTCTGGGAAGGACTACATTATCACTTCAGTCAAGAGTCAAGATGTATAGATTTTTTGACTTGGTCTTTATGGATTAATGTATCTTTACCATCTTCGAGTGCCAGAGGTTTCATATTGCTACTTAATCAGTTTGACCCATTGTGGAATGTATCCTTCAATATTGGTAGGTTGTGTAAGTTGTGGCTTAATAACAATATTTAATGCTACAAAGGTAGCAGAAACCCCAGGGCAAATAGCATTCGTTGTGAAAAAGGAAAAAAAAGTCACAGAGAAAGAAAGGCATACAAAATAATGTTCATAGCTTTTCACATCTTGAGCTTTGGTGGCACAGTGGCTAGAATGCAGTATTGTAGGCTGACTCTGCCCACTGTCAGGAGTTTGATCCTGACTGACTCAAGGTTGACTCACCCTTCCATCCTTCTGAGGTCTGACAGCTCAGAGTGTGCTGTAAATCACTATGAAGTGATATATAAGTCTAAGAGCTATGGCTATTGTTCACATTTAGGCCAGGTTCTTTAAGCATTAGTCTGGGACCCCTTCACTGATAATTGAATGACTTAAAGCTGTCAAATTCATACATAAGTTACAAGTAAGGTTTATCCAACAAGTAGTCAAAACTACAGAATTCTGCTTAAAACCACATTACTCAAATGCAGAATAAAAGAAAAAAATATTGAATCTCTGAAACACTTGGAAAAAAACACCTCGAATCTACAATTTGCGATTTGAAATCAAATTCCTGCTTTGCTTTGCACATTTGTTTCAGAGGACTGATTGAATCCAATTTTTGTCATATTGAAGTAACTCTTCAAATATTTGCACAGTCCTATTGACACATTTTCCTCTAATTTTAACAATGTAATTACTAAACAAACTACATTTCATTTTAAGAACAAAGAGAAATGGAGCTTTAATTTACATTAGAAAAAATATAGCTTTAGTGGAGTCTGTCTAAGCTTAGTTGTTTTCTTGCAGATGCTTCATTTCCCAATTAAGTAGCATCATCAGTGCTAGGGTAGGTTTCCTCTCTGCTTACAGGTGGTTTGTCCTGTAAATGTTGGTGGCAGTATTCTTGGTAGTTCCTTGTTTAAAGTGCTGTTTACTGTTTGATTGATCATGTAAATTGGTTGGTCCTTAATCTGGTTATTATTTACTGATCGAATGTTGGTCTAGTGTTGACTGCTGCTTATTTGAATGTTGATTGCTTGTAAGGAGATATTTTGGACTTTTTGTTTCCTTTTCAGCTTTTTGATTATCTCTTTTGAATAGTCTGTGCTTGTTGTTTATCTCTTTTTGCCTGTTGATGGTTGATTTGTCAGAGTCCCAGGTTTCCATTCTCTAACATGTTTGGATTGACTTGGGCTAGGATGCTCACAGTTTCCTAGTTGAAACTATGGTTAAGTTTGTCCATGTCTTATGCAATTTTTGTTTTATCTGCTAGTCTTGGGCTTGTTTATCCAATCTAGTGGTTTTTATAGTGTATTTTTACAGATCCCTGGTTTTTTTCTTCTTCTGAGGATATTGGATCTTTTGGTTTATTACTGTGGACATAGCTTATAAACTTCAGTAAGGTATACAAATTGACAACAGCTTATTTGTTGGTAAGATAGAGCAATGCAGGATAGACAGCATCACCACCAGTGAATTTTCAACTGGCTGACCAACCATACTTAATGCGTAGTCTTTAATGGAAAGAGAATGGAAAATGGAATAAAGCATACAGTGGGCTACCTCCAGGCTTTATCTTAGGTCCAATACTCTCCAACATCTTCATAAATGATATAAATGTGGTGATGTAAGGGGAAATCATTACATTTGCAGATGATACTGAGGTGAGGAAAATGCCAACACTTTAAAATATAGCCTCAGAAGGAACTTGATAAATTTAAACATTGGGCCCTATTCAACAAGCCAGAGTTCAATAGTAAGAAAAGTAAGGTCCTATACTGAGAAAGGAAAAATCAGATATACAGGTACAGAATAGGCAGTATCTGGCTACCAGTAGTAACTCTGAGAGGGATTTAGGTGCCCCATGGATCCCTCTTAAATACAAACCAGCAGTGTGCTGCAGTTGCCAAAAGAGCCAATGAAGTCCTGGGATACATCAACAGAGGGACAACATTAAGATCATGAGAAGTGAAAGGACCATTACATAGTGCACTAGTAAGACCACACTTAGAATATTCCATTCAATTCTCATTGTCACAATACAAAAAAAAAAAAAAAAAAAAAAGATATTGAGACATTAGAAACAGTACAGAGAAGAGCAACAAAGATGATAAGAAATCTGGAGGCTAAACCATGTGATGAACTAGGTACCGTATGTCTAGCCTATTGAAGAGAAGGATTATGCATGACATGATAGCTATCTACCAGTACTTGAGGGGATGTCACAGAAAAGAGGGGATCAACCTATTCACCAAAGCACCTGAGACCAGGACAAGAAGTAATGTATGGATGTTCATTAAAGAGATATCCAACTTAGAACTAAGGAGAAATTTCTTGTCAGAACAATAAGTGGAATGGATTGCCTCCAGCAGTTGTAGGTACTCCATCACTGGAGGTTTTCAAGATGAGATTGGATGACTGGAATCATATCAGGTGTCTTGCTCAACCATGGAGGTGGACTAGAAGCCTTTCAAGAATTTTTCCAAACCTGTTATTGTATGTTCTACCACATTTATTCACACAAAATCTATGGACAAACCATTCATAAGTAGCAAGTGTAATCCATTTAGTAACTGGGGCCATATGTTTATTTTTCCAATGATGAAATGTCAATCTTTTAGTTTTATTAAGGGCACAGAGAATCCATTTGTATTGTCCAGTTGTCAAATTCCATATATTATGTAGGTAGATCATGAATTTATTATCCCTTTAAAATTTTATCTTTTGAAAGTCATTCACTGCCTCCATACAGTTGTTTGTGACTAACATGCATCAAACTGATTTTACCTACTTTTTATTTATAATCTTATTATAACAGAGCTCTGATCTGCTTTAAACAACAGCTCCATTTTACCTGTCCAGTTATGCCTCGAATATGAACTGATGTAAATTGTGTAAACAGTATTTTTATCACCAAAAAACCTCCAATTAAAATAAAAAACTAGCAATAACAGTTTTAATTACTTATCATTAAAGATGTACTTATAAGTAGAAATTTTCCAATTATTACTGCAAGGATGAAACAGAAGAATGAAAATTACTTCTACTTTTGGCTGTCTTGAAAGGTTTTATTTAACATCCTGTGAGGCAAGACCATACTGAGAAGCAAATGAATATAACACAAGCATAAACGTGTTTGATAAAATAACATACACATCCAGAGGCAAACCTAAACACATATTAGTGTTTTGATGGAACACATTTCTTAAAAAAAAAAAATTCAGAATCTGTGACAATACTCTAAGAGCATATTAGAAATGCTTTGTTTCTTTAGAAATTAGTTTTCTTTCTAATGAAATAAAACACTGCTTTTTTTTAAAAAAAAATGGGATAACTATTTTATGCCATGCAAATGGGTTTTTGTTTTCTTCTCACTTGACCCTTTCTTTGAAAAAAACTCAAGAGGGAAATACTTAAATACTGTGAATGAGTGCAGGTGATTGCTTCTTAAAAATAAGAATAAGGAAACTTAAAAGAGGCCTCTTCTCTCAAAATTTCCCTTCCCATGAAAGTTTTTTTTTAATCCTTAGAAAGGCATGGGAAAAAGAAGAAGGGGGGGAATTATTAATACTTAAGGAGAAGAAGAAGGAAAAGAAGAAGAGGAAGAGGAAGAATAGGAAGAAACCCTCACTTTGGGGACAGGTAGCAGGTTTTGGCCTAATTCTACATGTTCACCTCTTATCAATTTACATCTTCTGGTAAAGAAGTCTATATGGATCCAGACTACAAATTCATCTTGAGAACAAACCAGAGTATTGAAAAAATAATAATCTGAAGAGTTACTGCCAGCCTATATGAAAGGGTCTATACATAAGCCACATTTAGGGGAAAAAATGAAGGAAAATTGCAATAAAATGAGGCATTAGATAATTACATTACATCTATCCTACTTGTACTTAAGGTTTGGTATGTGGAATACAGGGATGGGATTCTACCAGTTCGCACCTATTCACTAGAACCTGCTGTTAACATTCTAAGCAGTTCACAGAACTGGTTGTTAGAAGAAATTACTGGCCCAATTCCATAAAGAAGGCAGGAAGGAAACGTTCTGGTTGCTTACAGAAACTGCCTCTCCATTAATCCTTATTACATTCTTGGCAGGACTAGACTTCCTATCTCAGGAACTTCTCTGGAGGTTTTTTTCCCTCCTTTGCTGGTACTTTGCTTGTGCGGAGTAACCATTCAAAGTTACAATGGCACTGAAAAAAGTGACTTATGACCATTTTTCCACTTATGACTGTTGCAGCATCCCTACAGTCATGAGAGGCCAGGCGAGTAGATGCGTGCCTCGATGTGAGTGATGTTGAGTTGGCCACACCCAGCCAATAACATGGCCACCAAGCCATGTCCACCCAATCACATGACCACCAAACCACATCCACCACCTAAGCCACGCCCACAGAACTGTTTGTTAAAAATTTTGAATTCCACCCTGGTAGAATACCGATATAAAATTCACTCCAAGATCCTCTAAGAATCTACATTGGCTATAATTAAAGTCCTTGTCACTGTGTGATCAGGGACATAGAGCAAATCTACTTTATTTTTTTTCCATTTCAGCATTGTTTGTTTTTTCTTTTTTTATGATTTACATGAAATATGTGTGTGTTTTGGAAACATTTTCCAAATATATGCATGTTTGTTCTTACTTTTTATAATTTATTTTTTTCAAAGCAATTTCCTGTACTACATATTGTATTTATATGTTTTATCAATGGACATGTTTTATAATAGTTTATGTAATGTATCCTTGTTTGTTTATAAGATACCTCAAAAATTTGGAATAGTATAAAATTGTTGAAATTCTACCTATCAATGACAAATGTAGGTTTTCCCATTTTTTCAGGTCGGATGCTATCTGCTGTTTAAGTTTAATATAGTTATTCTCTTTCAGTGTAGGACATCTTGACGTCAAATATATCCCCAAATATTTAACTTTGTTTGTAACTTGAATTTTCAATAAATCTGCCAGCTCTTCTCTTTGTCTTAATAACATGTTCTTTGTCAGAATCTTTGTTTTGTCTTTATTTATTTTTAAACCAGCCATTTCACCATACGTCTTTACCTTTTCCAATAGTTTTAAAGCTTTCTCCAAAGGTTCTTCCAAAATAAAGACCAAGTCATCCGCAAAGGCTTGCAATTTGAATTCCTCCTTTTTGACTTTCATTCCTTTTATGTTTATATTCTCTCTAATATTTCTATTTAAGACTTCCAAGGTCAATACAAATAACAAAGGAGATAATGGGCATCCTTGTCTTGTACCTTTTTTAATATTGATAGAGTCTGTGAATTCTCCATCTATCATTACTTTTGCCGTTTGCTTATAATATACAGCTTCTATTGCTTGGATAAATTTTCTAGCAAAGCCCATCTGTTCCAATAGTAATAACATAAATCTCCAGTTCACATTATCAAATGCCTTTTGGGCATTTAAGAATATCAAAGCCATTTGTTTTTCCGGGTGCGCCTCATAATATTCCAATGTGTCCAGGATTACCCTCATATTGTCTTTAATCTGTTTCTTTAGTAAAAATCCATTCTGATCAGAGTGAATAAAGTTATTTAGGTATTTTTTAAGCCTTTCTGCCAAGATTGAAGCAAAGATTTTATAGTCTGCATTCAATAAGAAAATAGGTCTATAGTTCTTAATTTGTAATGGGTCAACCCCTTCTTTTGGAATAAGTGTAATATAAGCTTCTGACCATGTTTTAGGTATTTTCTTATTTATCATGACTTCATTCATGATTTCTAACAGTGGAATGCTCAACGATTCTTGTAATGTTTTATAAAATTCTGCCGGGAAACCATCTGGTCCTGGTGCTTTTCCATTGTTCTGTCTATTGAGTGCTTCGGTTAATTCCATCATTGTTATAGCACTTTCTAACATTTTCCGAGTTTCATCAGGTATCTTAGGTAGGTTAGCATTTTGTAAATACTGTTTAATTTTTTCCTCATCAAGATCTTCCTGTTTATATAATTGTCCATAAAATTCTCAAATGATTGCCTTTTTCTCCTTATTACCATAACAAATTTTACACTTGTTCCAAACAATACCAATTAGGTTAAGTAAGGATTATTTTGAAGAATTAAATAAAATTGTGTTGAAGTATATATGGCAAGGCAAGAAAGTGAGAATAAAATTAAAACTTTTACAGGATGCTAGAATTAGAGGAGCATTTGGCCTTCCTAATTGGGAGTTGTTTTATCAAGCTGCAAAGTTAATGAATGGATAACGTGAGTTAAAGAATAGATAACATTGAGAAAGACTAGATTGTTGACTTTAGAAGGTCATGATTTATTATTGGGTTGGCATGCTTTTTTATGGTATAAGGGAACTAAATCACAGGGTTATTTTAGAAGGCATTATATATGGGAATCGTTATGGTTGAATTGGGAGAAAATTAAGAAACAATGTTATTTGAAAATTCCAGTTTGGTTATCAACTATTGAAGCTTTTTCCAATCCTATAACTTATAAGAAGGAACAAACAGTTAGATATGGGGAAATATTGGATGAAAACGGTGAACTTAAAACGATGCAAAATTTAGAAGAACAAGGTATAAAGATGAATTGGTTTTCATATGCACAAATACATGTAAGGCATCTTAAAGATTCCAAAATAGAAGGATTTTATGATAAATTGACTGATTTAGATAGGATTTTGACAGGTACTGATGAAAAGGTGATTAAAAAACTATATAGTTATTTGTTGGAAATTAAATTAGAGGAAGAACAAGTTAAAGAAACAATGATTGCTTGGGGGAAGAATTTTGGATATGGGATTGATTTAGAGAAATGGCAAAAATTGTGGTCACAAAATTATAAAATGACAATGTCAGCAGCATATAAAGAAAATTTGTATAAGATGTTTTACAGGTGGCACTTTCCTCCAACAAGAATAGCAAGAATGTTTAAGAACAAATCTGAAAAATGCTGGAAATGTCATAAGATACCTGGCTCATATTACCATATGTGTTGGACTTGTGAGGAGGCCAGGAAATACTGGACTAGAATTCACATATGGCTGGAAAAAATGACAAAGAAACACATAGATTTGAAACCAGAGATTTTTTATTGGGAATCGTACCTGATATATATAATAAAAATTTAAAGTATTTGATTGTAAATGTATTAACAGCGGCTAGGATTGTATTTGCTAAACATTGGAAAAGTGAGAAAATATCATTAGAGGAAGAAATTATTAAGAAAATATTGGAATGTGCTGAAATGAGCAGATTGACATTTGAAATTAGAGAACAAGAAGATAAACAATTTTATGAAGTTTGGGATCTTTTTTATCAATGGTTAGATAATACAATATAATAATAGAATATTTAGAAATTTAGGAAATAATTAATACATAATTTTGCTTGGTTTTGATAATTTTTTAGAATATTTTATTAAGATAGATTTGGTATGATTCTATGATTTGTTATAAAATAATTTAACTTAATTATAGTTATCTCGCTTAAATATGAATTAGTAAAATTATAGTCAAATGATTGTTCAATAATGATATTGGGATATTTTACTGATGATTGATAATGTGAGTTATTATGTAATATAATTATTTTGATGACTATGAAATGGATGCACAAAAGGGAGTGGTAAACCAACCGATACACTGTAAATTTATGAAGAATGATATTTTTTTATGTTATGTTTTATGTCTTATATGTTTTTTGTTTGTTGTTAAAATCAATAAAACTTTTATCAAAAAAAAATTTGGAATAGTATAAATAACTGAGGATAATTGGGTTTCAGTTTTTGCATAGGTCTAGGAAATGAAAAATTAATAAGTTGGAATTAAAACGCAAACAAAAGTAGTTCCCTGGGGAACATCTAGTGCTTCTGTGAATCCAGTGGAAAGGAAAGGTTTTCCTTTCCTTTCTTTTTGTCAGCTATAAATGTAAGGTGTCTAATCTTGGCAGATTTTATGTGGGATATGAGGGACTTGCTTCCAGAAAAGAAGTTTTAAAATATTTGTTTTATAAAAGCATTAAAATGTGATAGTTCTGCAACACCCAATGAGTTGTAGAAAAATAGCTTATTTTCTTGGTATTTTCAGATGCTTTGAATCAATGCCCCATTTCAAAAAAAACTTTATAAAAGGGGAATCAAGAATGTACTATATCACACAGAAGAATAAATGACATTGTTGGAAATGTTTAATGATATAAATTGTACTGCACAATTGAACAACTTTTTATATAGCATAAGATAAATCTTACCAGTATTTAATTCACCAGAACTACGTATACAAAATTGCATGGGTACAGCTGTCTAAGCCACAGTATCACCTTTTCATCATGTGAGCAATATGCAATAGTTATTGTTGTGTCCATCGTTGAAAGGAGACCAGGACTCAGTGACTTGGTTCAGCTCTTTTATTGGTCCCGAGAAAGGCTCGGGTTCCGGGGGAAAAACAGTGGCTTTTTATTTCCAAGCCGCGGCGGCCACGACCAATGGCACCGCTTTGAATCTCCCGCGACTAGTTTCCACCAATCACGGGAGATCCGCGGCGGGCCAATCAGTGTGGCTCGCTCAACCAATCGGATCCCTGTGCGCTTTGGCCAATCACAGTGCAGCGTTTATAAGAATGTAAATGACCGTACAGAACAGTTATAATGTTTTAAGATAAAAAAGGGTCAAATCTGGTCATGTGATGTCTCAACTTATGACTGCAATGATTGGCAATTTTATAATTCTGGGGTCAATTATAGTCATGTCAAGGACTACCTGTCTAGTGGTCATTGGAGACTTCGATGCAAGAATGGAGTGGGATATTTTACTAGATATCAAGTTCTACTGTTTCCCTCCTTGTAACAAAGAAGTAACTTCACTACCATCCTGACATATTAAGAACAGTGTAGGGAATTATGCTGGTTGAGTTCAGTGCAAACATTATTTGTTTAAAATTTACATTTGCTCAATGGTATTACAGTATATCTTATTCAACTGAATATAGTTTTAGTGAGTTTTAGACTATGTTAAGATTTTCCGGATGTGACTAAGTAGCATTGTATTTCAGTTGGCTAACTCAGTCAGATTTAAAATAACTTATTTCTTTCTGAGCAACCATCTTCCATTTGAATGTTCTTTTTCTGAGGGTGGGGGAAGAATTCTCAAAATCAGTGTTGGAAATTCGATATTCTTGTGCAATATGGTCTCAAAAACTACAGGAACAGTTTATTGCTGCAGTTAACTCAGAACCACTTCTTCATTTACATTCTACTCTGTTAGCTTGTTGAAGTTTCTAACAGTATCTTGGCCCGTTATAATAAAATAGTACAAGCTCAAAGCCAGCCTTAATTGCAAGGAAGCTACTGAAAGATCAAGGTCTATCTACTGTTCAAAGTCCTGGTTTGATACAGACTGTATAAATGTTGAAACAGCTCCTATAACTGCATATCAAGAATTCAGAGACCACCCATCATCTTTTCCTTCAGAGAAAAAAATCAATATGAACAACTGCTCAAAAATAAAAAGCTGCAAGGATGGTCAGGCAACAACTAATTATTGCTGCTCCATCTAAAAACTCAACAATTTTCTGGCATCCTGTTGCATTGCTCTCATTTCAAAGGTCACCTCAATTTGACTGCTGCCATGGGGAGAAATACTATCGGCTTTTGTACACAGGGGAAGAAATAGCCATTTCTATATTGAATCTGAATACAGATCTGCCCCACCCCAGTGGCTACCTGTAACCTGTATAGAAATAGATTTACTGGTAAAGCATTTACAGTCTGATAAAGCCCCTAATTATGTTTATAAACAATAGTATTCCTTTTTAATGTTAGTTATCTCTGTATTCAGTATGTATTTTCTTACAATATCACCAAATTTAATTTAATATCTGAAAAAAAAAATCATCAGGACCTTGCCAGGAACATTTCAATTTCACTATATTTTTATTTTAGTTGCAATCTTTTATTATTCTAAAGTCTATTTTATCCAAATCAGTACAAAAATTGCTATTATTGTTTATCTGTCTGTCTCATGTTGACCCAAATGGTGAATCAATGTAACTGAAAGAATACATAAAAAATAATAGGGCCCATCCATTTCCACAATGCTCAGATCTCTTTTATTCACAAAATTGTGGCTGTTTCAGAATCCCTACAATCACATTATCATTATTTTCAACACTCACTCCCAGATTCCAACATGTAAAATCAATGGGAAAGCCAGCAGGAAGTCGAAGTTCACTACCATTTTGACAGCTTGTGATATTTCTCTTTATTTGTTTAGATTTAAAAATTTGGTTTTTATGGACGTTCATTTGTCATTACATTTTTTTTATATATTTATGGATCAGCCAGCATTGATATTTTTTTAAAAAAAACAGACTTAGAAAAACAACATGGGAAGATTTTGCTTATTTAAGCAACCTCTCTTCTTCAAATTAATTGAAAAAGTCACAAGGCAAATGTTTTCCCCTTTTATATGTGGGACTTGGGACAATTTTCCTATTAGCAGAGTCTCCCACCCCCATAAAGGAATGTTGAGTTTCCTCCATTATAAATCCTATTATATTAAATTATTATTATGGCAGTTTCTATTATCATGGAAAATTGGATTTCTATTATATATATATATTCCATAAATCTAAATCTTAAGAAAATATGTTTGGACAGATAATTTTTAATATATATAATTGATCACCAGATATATACAATTTAATATTTTAATATTGTGGGGTGGGGTAGGAAGATTGCAAAACTCAAATAAATAAAGCCCATATGTCATCACTGCTGCATAGTTACTTCTGGGTACAAATCAAGGATTTATTATTACCTATTTTGCCTTTTAAGACATAGGATCTGGTTATCTGATGGGACAAGATATTTCCAACTGCATCAGTCTCCTTGCTATATTTGGACAGAGTAAATGCATCTATTAAATGTTGTAATCTGATAAATCTATGGAGCTGTACCTTTCCTGCTGCAACTCTTGCCCTGTGAAACATCATCTCCTCCTCATCTTACTTCCTATCTCCTTGATTTCCAGAAGTCTCTTTAGGCCTGGTGGAGGCCCTATTTCATGGTGGGAAGTATTGTTTTGATCAGGGTAGTTACATGGATTACAGCTGTATTGGATTTAGTGTATGCCATCCAGAGTCTTCTTGGAGTTGGGCACCCTTAAGAAATCCAAATTAAAATTCCATCAATGAATGAAATACCTAAGATAAGTGTTTATGACAAGTATAAAATAGTGGACACAGCGCAAAAGTTCTTTGTTTTTTTTTAGTCTTTTCAGCTATGCAAGTTTCATTTTCTTCTGGAATATAGCAAAGGAAGACTGAAGAGGTCAAAGGTTATATGATAGTACTACAAAAAAGCAAAGAGCAGAAGACCAATCAAGCATGTGAAGTTAAATCATCCTGAAGGGAGTATTAAATACATGATTCATTTTTGAATTTGTTTTTTTTTATAAAAACTCCACTCTAAAACTAAAAATCAGCAGTACTAACCACCAATTATAGGCAGATTTATAAGAAGGTCATTGGACTAGAAAACTAATTGCTTATTTATCTGTATTTAGTTATATGTTTCAATTAGTAACAACTTTGCACACAGATTATTAAAGACATTTTAACGCAAAGTCTAGGCCAGAGTGCAACACTATGTATTTGTTAAAGTAAATGTCATGCCATTAAATAATGCATGCTTAATTAGAAAAGACAGCTGCTTAGTGATAAATAGCATTGCTATTTACTGTACATTCTGTAGTTAATGGGTAACCACTGTAGTTTTTGTACCTTTTGTCTTTCTGCAATGAAAGAATAAAGAGCAGAATCTCCCTGATTTTAAAGAGATTTGTTCATAGTTTGGGAATCAGTGATATAGATATGAATTTAATATCTAGGTTATTTCCCCTATCTTCTCTGATCTTCTTTTCTTTTTGTATTTTTTTGTATTTTTTATTTCTTGTATTTAAATGTTTTTTATCTGTTTGTAAATCATCTAGAGTTGGAGCATATACATTTAAATTAATTAATAATACCCTTATTTCTGATCCACATTATATTCACCCTCCCTCTCCGTCCACCCCCTCTCACCCCCCTCAGTCCCATGCCTTCTGGAATGAGGTTTCTACTATGATTTGAACAGTTGCTACTCGATTGGTATTTTAAGCAAGTAAAACCTAACTGTTCACTCCGGGCTTTTGAGAGGATGACTGATGACTTTCTTTCATTTTTCCCTGTTTTTTTTTCTTTGCCAGTATTGTTCTTTTATCTTCTTGCTTTTATGTTTTTGTTCCTTTTAAAGCAATATTTTTAACAATTTTAAACTGTGTATAGTCCCTAGGAGTTTTGGGGTATATACATTTAAATAATAATAATAATAATAATAATAATAATAATAATAATAATAATAATAATAATAATAATAATAATAATAATAATAATAATGGGTAACCTGCAATTGCATTCAGAAACTTAATTCAACTCTAAATCAAGGTATTAAGAAATATTAAGGTAGTCTAAGAATGTAGGCAGTTCTGAAAAGAATGATATTGATGGAAAATTAGGGTGGTCAAGTCTGATATGTTCAATCTTTCCAAATACTGAAGGAGTTCTTTAGGTATTGCTCTGAGGACTGTGGACACCAATGGTAATAACAATGAATTTCATTTCCTCAATCATCACATCACCCAGTATAGCAACATCAATGAACCAGACTGTTATTTTCAAAAGCAGTTATATCAAGTATGCAATGAACATCATGGATGTTTGTTTGTATGTTAAAGTCCCATAAAATCTTAACACACTCATTTTCCAAAACCTTCTTAACTTGGTACCAGTAGTTTTTACAATATGCAAAGCCAAATGTTTAGGAAACTTTCCAATAACAAAAAAATGCAACTCAGTCATGATACTGCTTGTAGTCAGTTTGTGAAATTTTGCTGCAACCACTGATTAAATTGTGAATTGTTTCATCCTCTTCAGTACAAAGGCAATATGTTTGTTACATGTTGAATTTTCACCTTCATGGCAAACCTTGTTCTTCAGTCACTAAAACAAACATTCAGTTTATTATTTTTCTTTAGTACTCCTGATCTAAACAAATCCATGTAAGGTTTATTTTTATAAGTTTTTCTTTGTATATCCTTTTAGTATGACCATCGATTGGCTTATTCTTCCAATCAATATAATGGTTAGCAAGTGTTTCTTTTCTATATTCAGCCTTCACCTTTTTTTTTATTTTGTCTTTAAGAGTCTTCATTGATTGACTTTCTTTATCAAGGCTACTTGTCTTGTCATTCAGGCCATGCTTTTTTTCCTGCATAATTTGTTTCATCTGTAGGAGTGCTCTACTCCTTTCAGCTCTTGGCAAATAAAACTGATCAATGTTATGTTTTTTGGGTATAAAGTATGAAGTATTGTCATTAGTTTTCTTGTCTTCTGATCCAAGTTATCATGTTCTATCTGCATCCAGGCAACTATTCCTATCATGTCTTAAGTAACA
The DNA here is from genome assembly GCA_033807585.1 of Hydrophis major. Taxonomy (NCBI): domain Eukaryota; kingdom Metazoa; phylum Chordata; class Lepidosauria; order Squamata; family Elapidae; genus Hydrophis; species Hydrophis major. Next base: position 158,088,438 of record CM066329.1, read on the forward strand.
GGGGCTACTAGCATTAGTGGGATTCAATTTTTTTTACTACCGGTTCTGTGGGTGTGGCTTGGTGGGCATGGTAGGGAAGGATACTGTAAAATCTCCAGTCAGAGGTGGTTTCTGCCAGTTCTCTGAACTACTCAAAATGTCCGCTACCAGTTTCCCAGAACTGATCAGAATCTGCTGAATACCACCTCTGCTACCTAGGCATTAATTGCTTTAATGCCACCATTTTACTTTGATTTCAAAATATTCCAAACTCATTTGATATATTTGGTAGAAGAATATTCTTAGATTTGGTTCTGTAATAAATTGGAGGCTTTCAAAACTCCTGAATACTTGTCTCCTTCTTCTGATGATAGTGCTTTTATCAAATCTTCATTGTCAAGCTATATTTAACGATCTTCATTTTGCTTTCTTAATATCAAATTGAATTCCAATTATTATTATTTTGAATTAAATTATTATCAAACGTATTTATCAAAAACCTTGAGGAATAACCAGGCTGCCACTAAAATTTGGAAATTTGTAACTGAGAGCAAAACTAGAAATTAATTTTTAAGAAAATCTTAAATTCAGAGCAAGACAATATACATTTGGAATAAATTTTAAGCCATAATTAAAAACTGTGAAAGCCCTTTTTTGCATTTACAGAAACAATTTCAAAGCATGTATAATGCTCATTAGAATGGAACTAAAGCCCTGCAGCAAATGTAGAAGACAAGGTTAAATGGCATAAAACTGAGACAGTTCCAGCTTTTGCTCTGCCAGAATTTTCTAGCTATCATAGCTGCCATCATCATCTTGAATTGGACTATTTAGGTCAGAATATGCAAAGAGTGATAGCAATGCATCATGTACTGCATGCATAATGTGATGTTGATTTGCTATGTTTAGCATGAAAAATTGGGTGGCACCTTTTACTGCAGGTGAAACATAGATTAAATGATAACATCAAGGTATGCAAGATGAAAATGTTCATAAAAGTTTGCAAATAAAGCATTCTGAAAGTAGAAAAAGCAAAAAAAAAAAAAGACTCTAAAATGGAATTGTTGGGAAAAAACATTGAGAAAAATGGAAAATCTTTAATCCCAATACAAAAAAAAGAAACTGAAATTAAAATATCAATATCATGAATGGCCAATATACATCAGTAGACATAATCAAGAACAAAACAAAAGGTTTGATTTTGTAGCTCAGGAGCAAGCATTATAAATATATGTGATAAAATTAAGGATCCAACTTTCATGAAAAAGCAGCAAATGCAAATTTTCTGGGTTTTTTTTTTTTAAAGAAAAAAGGTAAAACCATGGATTACATAATTAGAGCTGGAACAAATTGCTCAGATGACATCAAGACAGAGTAGCAAAATAGAAGATATTGTTGAAAATGTTTATGCTAAATTTTAAAGGGTTTTTGGATACAAACTGATTGCTATCAATTTTAACAATACTCTGAACAGAAAGGATGTACTTTGTAGTTTTTTTTTACAATATTCAGAGACAGAGGAATTAAGGAAAAAATAATGAAAAAGATTACGAAGGATAGGGGTTATAATTATCAAAATGAGTAGATGATAAACTTATATCTCTAATTATTGATACCTTAGACCAAATAACAAACAGATTAATTTATTTTACAATAACTAAATATTTTGGCTATATGAGCTATGGATTTACAGAAACCAATCTAACGTGCATAATTTACATGGATAATTCTTAAATTCCTAGCCTGAATTCAAATTTCCAAACAGCAGTTAAGAATGCACTGTATTATTTGTTGATAAATAAGACATAAAAGTAAGATTAAAAATAAAAATTGCTACATTAAGTATATCTGGATGTGATCACATGTTACTGGAGTTCCAATCTTGATCAGCTGAGAACAAAACAGACAAAGAATTGAATTCAACAATATCCTGGCTTTAAAGCTTGAGGGAAGAAGCAGGTGTTAAAGCCTTCATATAAACAGTTAAACTCAGGTGGGAGGCTGTTCCATAGAGAAGGCACTAGGGCAGAGAAATGCAGGTGTTCTGAGACATATATCACATAGCAAAATGATTTAGGTTGCTACAATATTTTGCTTCCATCACAAATGTTTTATTTTTATGTCCATTTAATAGTAAAAAAAAAGGTCTATAATTCAATGGGAATACATGTGCTTTGCATTCAAAAATCCCAGGATTAATTCCTATATTTCTAAGCTTAGAAATTTGCCTGAAAGGTTAAATAATTTCTTACTATCCAATGAAAATCACAGCCAGGCCAGAAGGATCAATATAACTAACTCACCATGAAGACCTCAAATACATTGCAATATTATTATTTCTTTAATATTCCACCATAATGGATTGCACTATACATTCATACATTCATACATTGGTTTATTGCTATTCCCTTAGATCAATATTGTTCTCCACAGTGAAATTATTATTAAATCACAGTATTTTTTATCCAAGTGGCCTATGTTTTGCTTTCAAAGTGTGATCTCCCATAATTATTTTAAATCTTGCTCTAGGTCAAGGCTGCAAAAAGTGCAGTCTGTGAAAGATATGCTGTCTTTTGTGGTGCACTAACATTTTGTGAATTTGTAGAATAATGTAGGTGTGTCTGATATTCTGCAGAGTGAATGGTTTATGTATGCCTCAAATTTTGTAGATTCAATAAGCCATTTCAGTCCTTAAGAATCATGAACATCCATATTCAAATGCTGGCCTTGCCCACTTTTGGAATACAATGCTTTCCAGTCATGCAAATGCCAATCTCAAGCCTACCGAAATGATGCATACCTACTTTAGGTCAGCTGTAGTGGCCAAATATATGCATGCCTCTATCATCCCCTTCAAGGGATTTAAATGCCTTATGGATTCTTTTATAATTTCTGTTGAAAAAGGGACTACAATGGTGAGATCCAAGTGTTCCTAAAATAACTCATTTTCTGACAAATCTTGGAAGAACACATTCATCATTTAGTACTGACTCCCCAGGACAATCTTGTGGAGGATAAAATAAAATAAAATAATAAAAAGAGCTTACAATCCAAAGTGCCAAATTCTTATAATCTCCTGCCATAAACCTAGTTTATGGGGGAAATTTAAACCTACTGCTTTGCTGTTTGAAATATTTCTTTTCAATGAATTCTCTTTCTGATTTATTGAGTCACTGAATATGCTAAAGTGAATAATTTGTTTAGGATTGAAAAGAATACAAGTGCACATGGTCCCTGGGGGGCAGATGGAGTCGCTGATGATGTGTGAAAAAAAATCAAGCTATTTTGAAATTGAACGGGGAAAAAAGCTTTTTTTTGTTTTTAAAGTGTAACTTTAAATAGTTTTTTAAGGCAAGTATATTTTGCTGGATTAATGGCAGACTACAACTTCCCCACTTGCTATCTGCTTTCAGCCATCTATACTTTTGTTATCATATTAATGAATTCTCATTGTTTATTTTATTTTATATTATTTTATTTCTGTTTTGTTTACTTTTTTCCTTTTTATGGTCGTAGCCCCTTGGTGCTATAGGTGGAAAATAAATTTAACAAATTAAAATTGAGTCGAGTCGAGTCGAGTCGAGTCGAGTCGAGTCGAGTCGAGTCGAATAGAATAGAATAGAATAGAATAGAATAGAATAGAATAGTTTATTGGCCATGTGTGATTGGACATACAAAGGAATTTCTCTCTGGAGTATAAGCTCACAGTGTACATATAAACAGCAAGTAGCAAGTAATATATCAAAATAATAGTTACAATCATTAATTATAAATTACAAGAGCATTTCACTGCCATCAGCAGCACCATCCTTGATGGATTGTTAAAAATTAAATACTTTAACTTGCTGAAAAAAGCCATTCCATCAATCTGCTGACTCATGAGTGCTTCATGCATTTCAAACTTTTGTTCTATAAATTGGAAGATAGCCATTTAGTAATTTAAAACAAACTCAAAGTTTCTTAGCAAAACTTTAACCTATTTTGTATTAAAGCACATTTGGAAAGATAATTATAGGACAGGTTTTAAAAACAAAATGGAAACCCTTGCTCTTTTCTCTATCAGCCTTTTCCTCTTCTCAGGATTTATAACAATTATACATTATTGAATTTAATCTTTGTCAAAATGAGTGATCCCTGGTTTTGAGCTCTATAGATGAGTTGCAAAAATGTGTCTGTTGTGAAGCTTCTTTGAAAGGAAACTGAAACAAAGTAGCTGGCAGGTAAGTTTCTATTGCAAGGCCTTCTGACAACTTATCAAAGTTCTGCTTTTCTCACATTCAATTTGTTAAGTTCTGCGCATGGGCACAAGGAACGGAGACGAGGCAGTGAACAGTGAAGTTCAACTCTTTATTAATCATTCTGAACAGAGCAAAAACCTAGGGCAGCAGCAGCCCTTTTATAGGGCAGACTGCTGATCTAGTAACCAATGAGAAGTGTGGAGTGTTAACTTCTTGAACCAATGAGAGTGGCTCGTTAACAGCCAATCAGATTCTCCTGAATGGACCAATCCAATATCACTATTATCAGCCAATCAGAAGTGCAAGATTAAAAACCTGTTTTTTCTAAAGGTTTGATAAAACTTTATTTAAGCGTTTTATTAGTTCATAACACCCCTTCCCCCCCGGGTTCCGTTAAGGGGTGCAGTGATGTAATCCCTGAGGTATGAAGGTTGTTTTGACTGTCTATTAGATTTACGCTGTCCCACCGGTTCCTGTCTGTAATCCGGTTTTGGTGGGACATTTTTGGGCAAGTAAGGTACCGTTGATTCTGTATCCTCATTGGATGACTCGGTGCCGCTAATGTTCTCGTTGTTGTCCTCCGATCTTTGCGGGCTTGCTTCTGTTGAGGTGTTCCTCTGTGGCGAGGACACTCCCCTCCCTGATTCTTCTTCATTTGTTATGCCCGATTGCTGACTTCTTTCACTCCTGCTTTCCACCATCTTGAATTCAGTTTCTTTGACATCCCTTCCCCCCTCAGTTTGGGAGTAACCGGAGTCGCGGAAACAGGGTTGTAGCCTCGAGCGAAGCTGATCTATATGGCATTTCCATATTTTTCCATCGCAGGTTTTCACACGGTACGACCTGGGTCCAGTGGTTTGAATTACGGTTGCCTCAACCCACAATGGTTCGCCGGAAAGTTTTCTGGTGAAAACTAAGTCGTCTATCTTGAACTCGTGGCATTTTCTGGTAGACCCACAGGATTTCTCTGGCTCGTAAGATGGGTGAAGCCGGTCGAGGTGGGAACAGAGTTTGCGTCCCATCAATAGTTCAGCTGGAGTCTTGTTGGTGATGATGTGCGGAGTGATGTGTTGGAGAAGGAGTATTCTGTTTATTTTATCTTCAATGTCCCCATAGTCCATTTTGTAGAGGATTTTTTTAACAAATTGTACCATGAGCTCAGCTCTTCCGTTAGCCGCAGGGTGCACTGGTGAAGTTAGCGCATGGCGAATACCCCGGTCCACTAAGTATTGTTCAAAGGGTAGAGTGGTAAACTGGGGTCTGTTGTCGGAGACCAGAATGTCTGGCAGTCCATGCATCGCGAATAGCCTGTTCAATTTCCGGATGACAGACTCGGTTGTAGTACTCTTCATTTCGTGGATCTCAAGCCAGTTGGAATAGGCATCCACTGTTAGAAGGAACGTATGTCCCTTAGTAGGTCTCGCAAAGTCAATGTGAATGTGGGACCACGGTCCCCGGGGTGTTTCCCATTCTGTTGGAGTTGCTTTAGGTGGGGCACTGCTAACTTCTTGGCACTTTAAACAAGTCTTTACCCAGGCTTCGATCTGTTTGTCGATGCCCGGCCACCACGCATAGCTTCTTGCGAGCGCTTTCATAGGCACGATGCCAGGGTGACCGTCATGCAGTGCTTTTAATACTGCTCGTTGTAACCACTCTGGGACAATGACTCTATCCCCCCATTAGATGCAGACTTTTTGCGAAAAAAGTTTGTTTGCCGGTTCTTGAAGGGGTTGAAGTCATCAGGGGTTTGTTCTACTGGCCATCCCCGTTCGACCCAGCTAAGAACTCGCGCTAAGACAGGATCGCGTTTTGTTTCGATCGCAATATCTCTAGCTGTTAGCGGCGGTGAATGTAGCATTTCAATCTGGAGTGTCGTAAGCATTGGAGCTGGGTCATCGACAGTTTCCGGAAGTGGTGCACGGCTCAGTGCGTCAGCATGGAGAATGGATTTCCCCGGGCAGTGTTGCAGTCTATAGTTGTACGCAGCCAAAAACTCCGACCAGCGAGTCATTCCAGGTGATAATATATAGGGGGTTGGCTTGTCTCCCGCTATAATCCCCAGCAAAGGTTTGTGGTCGGTAACAATAATAAAAACTCGTCCATATACATATTCATGAAACCGTTTCACAGCAGATACAACAGCAAGAGCCTCTTTATCGATTTGACTATAGTTACATTCAGCCTTTGATAGTGTCCTTGAAAAATAGGCAATACGGGCCTCACTACCGTTTGGTAACACATGGCCCAAAATGGCTCCTACTCCAAACGGTGATGCATCACATGTAATTGTTAAAGGCAAAGTCTCGTTATACTGCATTAAAACAGCATCTGAGGTTAATAAGTTTTTCACTTGTCGGAACGCGTGCTCCTCTCAGTGCCCCTAGACCCAGGTTGCTTTTTTGTCGAGAAGTCTATGTAGGGGCTCAGCTACAGTCACTTTGTGGGGCAGGAAGATGTTGTAAAAATTAATGAGCCCCAGAAAAGCTTGGAGATCAGTCTTATTTCTGGGTCTTGGGGCGTTCTTGATTGCTTTTAGTTTGCAATTGGTGGGGTGAATGCCTCACTTATCGATTAGGTACCCCAGGAACTCTACTTTATCTGTACACAGTTGACATTTATTTTTTTTAACCTTAAGGCCGGAGTCTTTAAATTTCTGGAGAACCAATTTAAGACGCTCTTCTAGTATTTCTCTATTCGGGGCAGCAATTAAAATGTCATCAAAGTATGGTATGACCCCTTTGATCCCCTGCAAGAGTCTCTCCATCAAACTTTGAAAAATCCCTGGGGCTACGCTAACTCCAAATTGGAATGAGTTGCACTTAAAAGCACCTCGGTGCGTAATGATAGTTTGTGCCTCTGCTGTTTTTTAATCTACAGGCAGTTGTTGGTATGCCTGTGCTAAATCCAATTTAGCGAAGACTTTTCTGCCCCCCAGGGAATGGAGAAGGTGTTGTACCACTGGCACCGGGTAAGCGTTCTGTGGAAGGACATGATTCAGAGTGGCTCGGTAGTCCCCATAAATCCTTAACGATCCATACGGTTTGATGGGTGTTACGATTGGGGTTTCCCAACAAGCATGGTCTGTTGGTTCTAAAACACCCTGGGATATTAATTTATCAATCTTTGGTTTAACCTTTGATTTAAGGGCAAAAGGTACCCGACAAGGCTTAAGGCAGATGGGAGCTACTTCAGGGTTAAGGTTAAATGATATCGGGTCCCCTTGTACTCGCCTAGTTTGTCTGCAAAGACGTCCTGGAATTCCTGGACAAGGGCCTCCTCCCTGTCGTCACTTCTGGTTTGGTGAATGCCGGCTACCTCGATCCTGAGTGGGATGAACCTTTGAAGGCCTAACAAGCTAGGCCAATCACGGTCGACGATGGTCAATGGTAAAGATGCAGTACTATTTTTGAATGAGACCTGGACTAGGCTGGATCCAACGACCAGAATTCGGTTTCCCTGATAATCCTTGAGTATGATTCTTTGGGTTCTGAGGTCTTGCCGCCAGACGGCAGGGATTAATTGTTTAAGGGTCTTCCAGGAAACCATCGAGAGAGACAATCCTGAATCGACTTCCATCACGCAGGGCTGGTTTTCAATGGCGAACTTCACTCAGATCTTCTTTGCATCTAGTGTTGAGGCATGACCAATCGTAATGGTTTGGTGTGCCTCTTCTCGTTTCGTTGAATTGGCCAGTGGTTTATGTTATGTTTTGACATGGGCATGAAAGAATGGAGACAAGCCTCTGAACGGTGAACTTCAGCTCTTTATTTACATTGTGACTTCCTCATTTCAATAGCAGTTAAACCCGCCTTATATAGGCAAACCCTGTAACTTTTAACCAATAACGAGCTAGGAGCGCTAGCTCTTATAACCAATAGGAACTCTCTGTTAAGGGCCAATCGGATTCCCCAGAACGGGCCAATCCGGTCCGGCCGGTTAACAGCCAATCAGAAGTGCAGGGCCAGAACCGTGCAGTTACTCCAAGCTCACACTTTTATTAATTTTTATGCATACACAACAGTTTATTTCTGTAGCAGTGGTTGTTCCATTGGTGGTCCAAATGTTCCTGACTCACAGGACGATTCCCTGTGTTTTGGTGGTAGTTGGTCCCTCTCTGAAGTGGGCTGGATCCATGCTTGCTTCTACAGACCTTTCTGATGTGGACTCTTTTCCCACAAAAATGGCAGAGTGCATCGAGGAATTTGCAGTCTGATCGTGGGTGGTTTGCCCCACAACCTGCGCATTGATGCTGTAGTCTTTGATTACGCTGGTGGCGTTGGTCATGTTCAGACTGGAGCCGGTTGACCTCCTCCTCATCACTTTCTGATGACAATTTGAGTTCCTTGTGGTGGGTTGCCATTTTGTGTCTGTCTAAGCGAGGTTAGGTTTCGCTGGCGAGTTGGCAGAGCGGTGCGTTGATGCTGCGCATTCGGGCAGCCGACTTCCTGGTTGCTTCTGCTGCAGTAGCGTCAGTGATGGTATCTGCAAGGCTGATGTCACCTTTCACCATCATCTAACTCTGCACATGTGGTGCATCTAATCCCAGAATTATTCGGTCTCTCAAAGCTTCTTCGAGGTCAGCAAACCCACAGAGGCCTCCCAGGTTCCGGAGATCCACGATGAAATCTGCAATGCTCTCTCCTTTCCACTGGTCTCTCTGGGAAAATTCATGTCTTCGGACAAGTGTTGGTACGGTAGGTGCATCGTGGGTCCGTATGAGGGGCTTGAGGATGTCCTAGTCCATGGATTTCACCTCAGCCGGTTTCGCCAGTGCCTTGGCCATCTTGTAAACGACAGGTCCGCAGTTAGTCAGGAATACTGCTCTCTTTTTCCCAGTAGCGGCATCCTTCAAGTTGTTGGTCTCCAGAAATATCTGGAACTGGTCCATGTACGAGTCCCAGTCTTCTTGTGCTGGGTCAAATGGAGCGGGTGGTATGGCACCAGTGGACATGGTTTCCGCTGTCGATGTGCCTTCAGCCACGTGCTCTGTTTGATGCTCTGTAGTGTTCAGTCAGCTCTGACATCTCCGTATCCCATTCTCATTGCCAGTATTAAGTTCTGCACATGGGCGCAAGGAATGGAGACGAGGCAGTGAACAGTGAACTTCAACTTTTTATTAATCATTCTGAACAGAGAAAAAACCTAGGGCAGCAGCAGCCCTTTTATAGGGCAGGTTGGTGATCTAGTAACCAATGAGAAACGTGGAGTGTTAACCCCTTGAACCAATGAGAGTGGCTCATTTACAGCCAATCAGATTCTCCTGAACGGACCAATCCGATATCGCTATTATCAGCCAATCAGAAGTGCAGAATTAGAACCCTGCTTTTTCTAAAGGTTTGATAAAACTTTATTTAAGTGTTTTATTAGTTCATAACACAATAAACTTCTCTTTTTAAAAGAAAAGCATGAAATAATATGTCAAATTGACAACCTCTGAAAGCCAGCACAGCAACAGCCTTTTTCCAGACCTACAGACTTAAGACTCTCAGTGTAAAATTATACAACTGTATAAACGATCTATGCTGAAAGGTATAATTTGTCTGGTCAAGTACTAACATAATTAGTGTCTAATTAAGACATTAGGTACTTCTATTAAATGACTGGATGCCTGAAGACCACCAAAGTTATGGAAAGAGGAAAGGAGTACTGCTTTAAAGAGCTTGTGCACCTTACAATTTATTGCCAATGATTTCACACAATTAATTTGCCACCTCATGGATTGCAATTAATTTGAAAGCAAGCTCAACAGAGACAAAGCTGTAATTACATGGGATTTTAGAGTAGTAAGTTAGGTCAATATAGCCTTGATTGTCAAAAAAGATTGAAAAACAAATGGAATTGTTTATTTGCTTAAAACTTAATGTTGCTGTTATCAGTTCTACTTCGCTCATCATTACAATGATCTTTTTTGTGTGTAGGTATGCATATGTGAATAGCAATGCAATTGTAGAGTGCAGTGTTTTATTTCTGGAGCAAATCTCCCTTATTATTTCATTTGTGACTTGTCATGACTAAATTATGATCGCTAACAATTGTATTGAACAATTAAATTATTATTTTTAAAAAATATATATCAGAAATCAGAATGATTTGTACACATAGAAACATATATCCATATAAGCAAAACCAAACCAACCCTAGGTGGGAAAACTCTATTCATGTAAAATTGGGTTGATCCTCCTGGTTTTTCATTGGGTTTAGGTGAATGTAGCTATCAGGCTCACTAGCAAAAGGTGAACTTGACAGAATTTCACAGATATTTAACTCAACATGGCTTGGTTAGCCTCTAGGCTCCTATTCTGCGTAGTAGTAACAAAGCAATGTGTGAAAATATTTATTGTATATAAGGCAATTATATGTTTTAGCTGATGAAACAGTTAATTGCCTTTGGATATGAAGCTACTATTCCAGCACTTCTTTTTCTAATGCTTTCCATGGTTTATCTGGCTATTTGACCTGCACTTGTCTACTTAGTTGGTTGTTCACTGAACTTGCATTTGTTTCCTGAAAAAAAATAGAGCTTTTGACTTATAATTTTATTTGCTTGATTGTTTTATTTGTATTCAGCCTTTGTTATTTTTATAAATAATTCCAGGCAATGAACTAGCATACCTTCCTCCTCCAATTTTTCCTACAACAACCTTGTGAGATGAGTTTGACTGCAAGTGAGTGGTTGATACAAGGTCCCCATAATAGCCATAGGTTTTTATGGCTAAGTCAGGAGTTGAACTCACAGTTTTTTAGTTTCTAGCCTCGTGCTTCAACCACTAGACCAAATTGACTGTTAGGTTAAATTTGCTTTATTTTATATTAATTAAATTAAGAAAGTAAAAAATTTCCAGATGTAATTCTATATTTATGTAATTCTATATTTTAGAAAATATTTTATCCTTTTCAGAGCCATCATAGTATATATTTATTTTATTTATTAAATTTATACAGCTGCCAATCTCTTAAAGCCCAGTTCCTAAACCTTTCTGGATTTTTGTCTCTATTCACTTGTCGCCAAATTGGTTTTCATTTAAATATTCCCTTCTTTTCCTCCAATCTATTTTAAAATTTTGAACAAAGAGGAGTTTTTTGGTAAGGTTGACTGGTATAATCTTTGTATTTGACACATATGATAGAGATAAACATCCTGACTTCTTTATGATGATTAGATTAGATTAGAGGCAGTCAAGAACAAAAACTGAACAAGCGCTATATCAGATGTGCAGTTAAAAACAAATATATTATCTCTTAAAAGTTTTAATATAGTTTCCCTTGCTCATTGTTCCATTGAAGTGAATTCCAGGATAACAGAAATAACAATAGCAATAATACTTAGACTTAAATACTGCTTCACAGTGCTTTCTAGACTCAACATATTGAACCAAACAATCTGGGTCCTCATTTTACTGACCTCAGAATGGTGGAAGGGTGAGTCAACCTTGAGCCTGGTGGGATTGAACTGGCAAACTTTTGGCAATTGGCAGCTAGCAGAATTAGTCTGCAATACTGCATTCTAACCACTGTGCCACCATGGCCCTTGTAACTCTCCAGTTCATTCTGGAGAGGATGGCAAACGAAGGTGTGCTGGCAATGGTGGGATTCAAATTTTTTTACTACAGGTTCTGTAGGCATGGCTTGCTGGGCTAGGCAGGGGAAGGATGCCTCCATTCAGAGGTGGTATTTGCCGATTCTCTGAACTATTCAAAATTTCTGCTACCAGTTCTCCAGAACTGGTCAGAACCTGGTGAATACCACCTCTGTGTGCTGGGGACCAGAACAGGAAAAACTATGGCTTTATCATTTCCCACAACCTTCTACCTTTTAAAAGAAAGAAAGACCACACCATTGGCTTCTATACTGTCAACCTTTTACAACATATATTTTTTAAACATATATACACAGAGACAGAGAGATAAAAACCAAACTGAACATTGAAAATTGTCTGCCATAGTTCTTAAAAATAAAATGGAAGAACTTCTGGTAAGAAATAGCAGGATAGTCAAAGACTGTGCAGTCCTCAGTGTGGGAAAACATGATCTCTGCCTTCAATATTCTGGCATGACACTAAGAAAACCTCAGCTCCATAAACAGACTCTTTTAGGGACGATTTTGCTCTTGTAACTGATCCAGCACTGTTTTCTGGGCACAAGTCCATGAGAGCCCTGAGTGAATATGGGCAAATTTCAAACCACAAAAATCATTCCCAGACTTTCAATATTTCAAATTAGTGGTGATAGTGCAGAGATTCAAACCAAATTATATTAATGGGTTTAAAAGAAAGCAAACACTTTAAGCAGTTCAAGGACCTCCTATTTTCCTCAATCTGAACTTGAAATAACCAGTCTTTGAAAGGTGAGAAACTCCCTCTGTTTTACTCTTAGCAAGATCATCTGGGCTTTCCAAGCCATATAGTAAGAGCTTCCAAGATTTCTGCTACCAAATAAGTTTCATGGACACAATTGCTACTAATTATCTCCATACCAGAAGGAATTTATTTAATAATATAAACTTCATATTTTTGTGTTGTTGTTTTTTTAATCTCACCTTTCAGATGATTGGTTCTTAAAATGGATAATAACAGCAGGCTGGAACAACATTGATTCACTGTGATTTATTTATTTGTTGCTATATGAAAAATGCCTATTCTACATGTTAAAAAGTATTTTTACATTGAGGGATAGATCAACATATCAATCCAGACTTGATCATAAAAATCTGAAAAATCTAAGTCTTTGAGATGTCCTCCCAAGATTCAGTCCATACAAAATGTATAATAAACAATAGAAACACCACTGCCCTGATTTCCAAAGAATAGAAAATATCACTCTATGGTCTGGCTTATGGCATCAGATTATAACATTGCTCTTCTCCTTTAGTACTGTTTTTTAAAAATAATAAATACAAAAAAATGGATTTCTTTGGGGGTCTCTAAATAAATTAAATTTTATAATTATATTTTATTAACATATATTATGAATATACCATTATATTAATTATATTATATTATTGTTAATATACATGAGGATTTCATGTGAAGCTAGCAGACATATACCAGGATATAAATTTATATCAATATGCACTGCATATAAATGATTTATATGTTCATATGAGTAAAATAAACATAAAATATAAAACTAAATGAATATACTTATCTAAAGACTCATGTAATATAAAACACACAAGAGAAACTTGTTAACTACATACAGGTTTAAATTTCACATAAAAATTGGCTAATATAGGGTTATAATTTTTATTTTTTATTTTATTTTTCCTGAGGGTAACTTTTTTAGAAACAATAAATTGATGGATTTGTGTAGGGCAGGTTACACTGATAGAAGAGGGTATCTCAGTCTGTATATACCCCCACACAGAGATAGAGGGGGGGGGGAGAGAGACTTTTTAAAATCCTTTTGCTTTTTCTTCTTTAAAGATTACCTTGATTTGTTCCTGTGGTTTTCTAAACTTCAACAGGAAGAAAGGGAATCTTTAAAGCAAACCAATAAAAGCTACCTTTATTTTCTGTTGAAATGGTTACTGTAATTATTTGAAACTTTACAACAGCAGACCCCATAGAATGTCAGCTCTATAGTAGACACTCTATAGTAGACAGTCATTGTTAGCCTTAGAAAATCTCACACCAAAAACCTCACAGTGCTCAGCCACCATAGAATCGAATTTACACCTCAAATATAGAAGAAAGATATACGTCTATAAAACAAACTTCTCCATACTTTACAGCAAATTAACTGACCCTTATAATTTGTGAAGAAAATACACTTCCCTTTTTTGTAGTTCCTTTTTATGTATGTTGAACATTTCATATAAAATTCTTGGGCTTCTACAGAATGGGTCCAATTTAAGCAAGAGCCAATTTGTTTTGGTATATTTTATTATCTTTCTATCTCTATTATCACCTCTTACACTAGCTAGAAAGATTGGATCTTTTGTACTTCAGTAAATACGATGCGTAGAGCTCACTCTCAGGATAGCAAGTTCTTGTCCTCATATTTTGTTACTTATGAACTGCAATCAGATTTCAGTTATGCCCTTTTTTCATGAAAGAGAAACATTTAATAAATAGCTAATTTGTTTTTTTTTTTTTTTTTTTTTAATGTTTCAGGGCACTTCTATTCCTGGGCACATTTCTCATTTTTGGATATTATTAATGATAGAAGAAAGGGGAACTCTGGCATCAAATCAGCAAAACTTTGTTGATTACATAAAAGGGAAAAGGGGGGGGGGGGTATTTTCAGTAAATAAATTTTGTCCCCAGTGATTCTTTTCTTAGTATACAGTGTGTGAAATTACCTGTCTGCCTACATTTTTAACAATGCATTTATCATATTTTCAATTCTCAGGTTACATTTTTCACTCTAAAATTTAGATGCCAAATTCAAATAATAAGGGATAAAATTCTTTCAATGAGAATATTATGTAACAAAGTAAAACAAGACTAAGGAGTCCCTTAACTTTAATTTCTCAAAATATTTCAATATGATATGTCTGTGGAGATCTCAGTCATCCAGGTCATGGTTGTCTGAAAGATGCTTTTTCAAGAGGCACTAGGAGTTTCTTGTTTTTCTTTGGAGATGTTTCGCTTCTCATCCAAGAAGCTCCTTCAGCTCTCAATTTCAATATGATATGTTTAAGAAATCAGGATAATATTTTTGGGTCAATTTACAGAAAGAAGCTACCTGGTACTAGCATCTTTCATGTAAGGCAAGAACCAGAATACAGACATAGATTGACAAACATAAAAAACACAATACTTTAGCAGTCTTTACAGACCACAGTTCACACTACAAAAACTCCCTCTCCTTCTTCATAGTATTATTCCTACAGAAAGAGGATCCACTTTTCAGATTGATAAATGCCATCTTGCTTGATCAAAAACAGCACCTGGGTCATGTGTTGATTCTGATGGAGATGGATGTAGATCCATTGGTTGCAACAAAAAACCTAATCAAAATGGGCCTGATGTTGATGTGGTCTGTGTTCAGCACCACAGTGACAGGTGGGCAGTATACAGGGCCACCACTAGGAAAAGCAGATCTTACTTCCCCTTTATTGTTTATCAACTGCTTAATTTATTTATATTGGGGCAGTTTAGATACAGCAGGTTCTAGAATTTTATGATAAGTAGTATATTATAAGCCATATCACAATTGTTTGAATGAATTGTCTTTATATTTCATAAGTGTACCCTCCCTGTGGAAGAACCCTTCCTGTGCCTGTACTGCCCTCTTTTCTTCCCATTTAAACCTTTCCTCCAATGTCAGCACAGAAAGTTGTCAATAAAGCAAGGACACAGACATTAGATGAGGTGTGAGATTTGGGGTTATAGCTACCAGCAAATTGAGTCCATAATGTAAACAATAGAAGGCATTTTTTTTTCCTTCAGAAAGAAAGAACGGTCCAATAGAAAGGAAAAGAAGTTTGAAGAGCCAACAAAACAAAGCACAAAGTAAACAAGCTGCAAGGGCTAAAGCTCTCTTGTTTGTCTGCTTGTAACCTTTAACTAGGTGAAATAGGGCATCCAAGGATAGCAATTTTTGAATGAATGCAGCTCAGATGAGCTAACTTAAGAATGTATCCAAAACCTGAGACACATTATTTGTACAGGATTATAATTGGGCACAGTTGTGCCACTTCAGTTTTTCCATGCTTAGTCTGGGTCATCTGATCATCATTTCCAACATTCCCTGCTAGTTTCCTTTCAGAAAAGTCAATGGGGAAGCTGGGAAGAAGTCAGAAGTCATTGTCTCTCTTATTGCTTTTTTACCCAATCCAATAGTCATTGTGTTTTTGTGTTTAGATAAGGAAATATCTCTGAAATGATGACTCAATTGTACACAGGTAACCTAGTAATTATAATAGAGTAATAGATAACAGTAATAGTGTCAATGTTCCATTAACTGGTCCATTAGATGCTCTGTCTACTCTCCCCTCCCTTCTCCTTTCAGAGCTTGTGGCAACCATGAGGCAGAAAAGATGGCTTCAACCAGGTTCACTTTAGAGTTGACAAATAGCATATAACATATTGAATAGTAATAGTGTGGAATATTGTAGTTATCATCATTGCTATATTGATAGCATAGAGCAAGGATTTTCAAACTTGGCAAGTTTAAGACTTGTGGACTTCAATTCCCAGAATTCCTGAGCTAATATGACTGGAGGAAGAATTTTGAAAGTTAAAGTACACAAGTCTTAAAGCTGTCAAGTTTGAACGCCCCTGGCATAGAGATAGTAATATGGCAGAATATAGGAAGTAATCATATAGCACTTTTAAGTTTATTTTATTTTATTTTAATATAAAATATCTCTCCAACCATTATAAAGAAATATAAAGAAACCACTTGTTTTGGGTACTTTGATGCAATCTGGGTCTATCTAATCAGGAATTTTTTTAAAAAAAAAACCCATAATATTTCCACAAAAGTCCATCTTTTTCAAAATTGTCAAAGGTATTTCCAAATAAAACAAAATGAAAATGTATGTAGCAAAACGTATGTATTTAATTAAAAAATTGCAATATCATAGATGCTAGGTCTACAAATTTCACCTAATTAAGTTAAACAGAAAACAATTACAGGTTTCCGGTTTTGCGTGGCTTCGGGGCAGCAGGAATTCGCGACAGCTCGCGATTCCTGCTGTGCTAGCCGCCGAGGTACCCCCGATCCAGATGGGTCAGGGGGATATGGCTGCCCTGTAGGGACAGCTGAAGAGAGAGGGGAGTCGGACAGGGGGTTGGGGGTGTCGCAGACCCCCTCCTTCTCTGGAAAAACCCCTTTTTCCCAAGGCGGTGGAGCGGCGGTCAGCAATGGCCGCCACAAAGAAGCCAGCAACCGGGTAAGATTGCGCTGGAGGAAGTAAGAAGAGTGAAAGTGCTGTCTGAGCTGGGTCAAGTAACATCTTTCAATTTGGTTGGAACTGAGCTGTTTGAATTGCTGGAGGATACATTGTATCCCTAAGAAGATCGAAAGCGGCGGAGAAGCTGTTAAAGGGAAAAAAAATTTTTCTTTACTCTCCCACCCCATGGAAACAGCAGAAATGTTTGGAAATATTGGACATTGAAAGTGAATTGTTTTGAGAGTTGAAGCTAAGGGACAAAAGGATTTTTGGACATTGAAAAACTTAAGAAATTGGAAAACCCTTGTTGGAGGTATGGATTTCTGATTATTTAAAATTGATATTGCAAGTGGGAAGGGAGAGGAAAAAAAATTGGAGCAGAAGCTGAAAAAGGAGGAGATTGCCTAGAATCCCAAAGAAAGGTATATGGTAATTGGACCTCTTTGATTAAACATTAACCCCAGAAAGAGAAAGAGAAGAAGGAAGAAAAGTATTAATTTTTGGAACTTTTTTTTGAATTATTTTTGATTAAAAATACTTGTGGTTGTTTTGGGAAAAGTTTCTCTTTTCATAATGGCATTGCTTGTGGATGAACTAAAGACTGAATATCAAAAATATAAAAAGGAAGATACTTTGGGCACTTTGTTTCAATTCTTAGAAATGGCGTTATGTACTTATGAAAAGTTGACTACGCAGCAGAAGGACTGGGACAAAGAAGAAGAGGAAGAAGAAGCCATCTTTGATGAACAATGGGTTTTTTCCGGGGAGGAGGAGAAAAAGGATAAGAAAAAGGGGATTTTAAGAATTATAAAAACAACCAAAGAAGAGAAAAATGAGCGGAAAGGTGGAG
Organism: Hydrophis major; assembly: GCA_033807585.1. NCBI lineage: Eukaryota > Metazoa > Chordata > Lepidosauria > Squamata > Elapidae > Hydrophis > Hydrophis major. Next base: position 158,106,345 of record CM066329.1, read on the forward strand.
GCAAGGTTAGAAAGCAAAGGAAAAGGAGTAAGAAAAGGGAGGAGGAAAGACAAAGGGGTAAAAAGGGCAAGGAGAAGAATAAGCAAGAGAGAAAGGGGGGGAGGAGGAGCCTCAATGGGGGGAAGCAAGATCTAAAGAAAAAAAGTTTATTCAGAGACAATGGGTGAATTTAATTTAGGATAAAAGAGGGATTCTGGAGGGTACATAAGATTGTGTTTTTTATATGTGTATTTAGAGTATAAAATTCATTGTGTAATTTTAGAATCTTTTAAACAGAATCCCAAGAAAAATTGTTATATGAAGTACTTTTAAGTTAGGGTAATGATTTATAGACGTTACTCCAATTGGTGTATAGGAGAGTATAATAAAAGAAAAAAGATGAATGGATAGTTGGAAATAGAACAGACAAAGAATATTATTGAAAATGGTAATAAGATATGAAAGGATATATAAAGGTTTTGTTATGCTTTTTTTTTTTTTTTGGATGTTGTATATTGAAAAAAGGCAAAAAAAAATTTTTTTAATTAGAAAACAATTACAACAAATGCCCAGGTTTCCAAATAACAATTCAGACTTTTGCTTTAATTTGAACTTTCTTTTGCTGGCTTCTTCTCAGCACACCAAAGCTCACCATCTAACTATAGATGGTCACTACAATTAAAGTTGAATCAGTAAAAGAACTGTGACAGTAACAGCAGATTTCAATCACTCTCACACTAGAAAATTCTGGGCATGAGCAAGTTATCAATTTCTATGCACATAAATTATTATTTCTTGGAACAGGTAGTCACAGCCAGCAAAAGCAGCAACCACAATATAGTTTATTCTAAGCTATGACCAGAATCAGATTAAAGACCTAAAAGTTATTACATTGTTTAGAAACAGTGATGCTCATAACACTACAGCCTTCAATATAAGTGTACACTTGGTGATTAAAATCCAACATATTTACATTTCATTTCAAAGAGCAAATTTCATCAAATAAGGGGATTCATGCAAAGAAAGTTGAAAGGCAGACTTAAGAGGATATTTTTTAGATATTTTAGATTACTTGTGACTATAATAACAGCATGTGTACATGACTTCAGAAAAAGTACACAAAATCCAAGGATGGATAATTAGCAGGATAATAAATGTTATCATTAAAGCCAAGAATGCTTTAAAAATGGAAGTCAGAACAATAAAAAAAGAACAATAATCCTGACAAGTTATATAAGTAATTAATTCAAATCAATTCAAGTCACCATAGAAAATATAGCAGGGAACCTGCTGAAGCAATTTATGTCAAAGAAATAACAGAGAAATGAGATGAATTGTTTACTCCCGAGGACTTAAGATATCCATAGTTGAGTTGTCTCTCAGGAAAATTCTAATAAGTAGATGAGATATAAAATTATGAGTCAAAGCCACAAACTGGGGGGAAACCAATACTAGGTGGCATCCATCTAATAATTTGTAAATAATTATGAAATTGCTGAATTTTTATTTATACTCATTGAAAGGATGTTTCAAGAATTTTACCCCCAAAATCAAAAGCAGTCTCTGACTTCACAATGTTATTCACACTTCCATGTATAGATATCACAACATGTGGTTGATCATGAGAGAAATCCCAGAAGCATAAATATCATACATTCTGTTAAGCCATATGTGAAAGATACACAAATAAAGAGGTAGAAAGAACTGCAAAGACTAAGATTAAAATATGAATGAAGACAATGTTATGACAAAGTAAACCCTATACTATTATTACTATTGGTAATAACAGCCATAGTAATAGCAGGGTAAGATTCAAGAAGATCTGATCTGTGGGAATAAGAGTTATGTCTTTATTTCTAAATGATTAAAATAACAGTTACATCAACTTTAATACATGGAAGATTAAATAATATTAGACAGCTGGTATGAAAAGACCACATTGTTTGAAGTGCATCTGCTACAGAAAGCTTGTTGATCAGTAGTTGAATATCTAGTGAACAGATTGCCACAGCTTTGACTGCACTAATAGCAGATGGGGTTAATTAACATAATGCCAATTTATTTCAATACCTTTTTGGGTTTTTTAAAATAATAATTGTAACTGAGTATATCAGTACTAATAGGAAAGGAAGAAGAAGAAATTCTAGTGTCAGATGATTATTCTTATTAAATATCATGTCTTATTGAATATCATGAAGACCATGTACATATTTATGTATAAAAAAAGAAGGGGAAAAACTTGTCACATATCCTAGAGTGTTTTGTGGTTGAACACCAAATTTCCATCCTGTATGATCACAAGTGAAGGATACGACCCCTTGTGTGAAAATTATATCTCCCTTACAGAGGTGTTATTCAGCAGGTTCTGACCAGTTCTGGAAAACCAGTAGCAGAAATTTTGAGTAGTTTGGAGAACCAGCAAATACTACCTCTGACTAGAGATTTTACAGGATCCTTGCCATGCCCACCAAGCCACACCCACAGAACCAGTAGTAAAAAAAAAAAAAAATTGAACCCCGCTACTGCTTCCTTAACAAAACAAATGCAAGAATAGAAAAGGAAAAACCAAGAATACACCAAGGTGAAGGGGGGAAATCTGGATGAGCTTGAGAATTCTAAGGGTTTTTTTTTTTGTGATGATTTATGGTCTGTTTATAAAGCAAGATCCATTGTAATCCAAAGGAAATAAAAAAAAAAAATGACTATCAATAGATTAAGTTAAACAGATTGCAAATCTATTGAAGGAAGAGAAATGAACATCACAGAATGCTAATTATTAAAATTGGTGTATAGGGAGTCTTTGTAATAGTAAATAGAGGTGTGAGAAAAGACAAACTTGAACAGCCAACCTGATACATTTATAATTGCCCTGTAGCTTCATGTAAACATTTATTTTCATTCAGGGAAATACTAGCCACAGTTCTATTTATTATTTATTTCAATTTATTTTTATTTATTTTTATTTATTTTTGTCAATTTCTTACAAGATAATAGGTATAAGTAAAAACATAGTTATGAATACATGGATACATATAAGAAAAATAAAAGAAATAAAAGAAACAATAGGACAGGGACGGTAGGCACATTGGTGCACTTATGCCTGCCCCCTACAGACCTCTTAGGAAAGGGGTGAGGTCAATAATAGACAGTCTAAGGTTGAAGTTTTTGGGGTTTGGGGAAGAAACCACAGAGTCAGGTAGAGTATTCTAGACATTGACCACTCTGTTGCTGAAGTCATATTTCCTGCAATCAAGTTTGGTGTGATTAACCTTGAGTTTGTATCGATTGTTTGCTCTTGTGTTGTTATGCTTGAAGCTGAATTATTCATTCAACAGGTAGAATATTGCAATGTTTGATTTTATATACTATACTTAGATCAGACCAAAGGCGGTGTAGTTCTAGGTTTTTTAGGTCTAGAATTTCGAGTCTGGTGGCATGAAGTATTCTGCAATGAGTGGAGGAGTGGAGAACTCTTGTTGTGAAATATTTCTGGATTTTCTGAACTGTGTTAATATCAGATACGTAATGTGGGTTCCAGATTGACAGTATTCGAGTATTGGTCTAGGAAATGTTTTGTATGCTCCAGTTATTAGTGTAATATTACAGAGAAAAAGCTACATAAGATTAGGTTAACAACTCTTAATGCCTTTTTGGCTATGTAGTTACAGTGGGCTCTAGAACTTAGATCATTAGAGATGAGTACTCCAAGATCTTTGACAGAGTTTGGATCATCAACAAGGTCTTGACTGTTCAGCCTGTATTTTATTTTCTGATTTTTTTTTTTTGCCAATAAGTAAGATAGAGCATTTATTTGTTGAGATTTGAAGTTGCCATTTGTTTGACCATTCTGATACATAGTCGAGGTCTTTTTGAAGGGTAGCAGTATTGTCTGTAGTGTTGAATAGCTTTACATCATCAGCGAAGAAAATGCAGTTCATCTTAATGTGATCACAGAGGTCATTTATGTAGAGTATGAAGAGAGTTGGTCCTAGAACACTGCCTTAAGGGACATCATTGTTGACAGGTATAGAATTTGATAGGACGCTCCCAATTTGGACCATTTGTTGTCTGGTTGACAGGAATGCTTCTATCCAGTTATGTAGGTGTCCAGAGATACCGTGAGATTTTAGTTTTAGGAGTAGTTTGTCTTGTACCACTGAATCAAAGGCTTCACAGAAGTCTATGTAAATTGCATCTATTGCTTTGCCCTGATTGAGTTGTGTAATCCATATGTTTTTGCAGTGTAAGGGTTGCAGATTACAGGATAGTTTTTTCCTAGAACCAAATTATTTATTAGAGAGTAGGTTGTTTGTTTCTAAGTGGAGGATGATGGATTGGTTAATAATTGATTCCATGACTTTACAGGTGATGCAGCATAAAGAGATTGGTCTGTAATTTTCAACTAGGCTGGGGTCTCCCTTTTTGAAGATGGGGATGACCGTGGCTTGTGACCATAGGTTAGGCAAGGAGCCAATCCTGAAAGATTTTTCAAAGATTATGCTTAGAGGTTCGGCTATGGCAATGGATAGCATTTTTAAGAAATAGGCACATATTCCATCCGGTCCAATAGATAGAGATGGTTTTCGATTGCATAGTGCTTTTTCAACATTGTCTTCTGTAAAATCAATATGTATTAGATCATTGTACTTGTGTTCGACTAGGAAATACTGGGCATGATCCATTGCTATTTACAAATACTGGTTTTGGGAGTGTTAATGGTACATATAGTTTGATGACTCTTTTGACTTCAAGAAAAAATATGTTGTAATGGTCTTCTACAGTATTGCATCCAGTGAATATAAATTGCCAATCAAGGGATGAGAGATCGTTGTTTATAAGATCATAGTTGCCTTTTTTGAAGTTATAATTGGGGATTCCGTCATTGTGATGATTTTTGTGTAGACGTATGTTGAGACAAAAGTCAATCATGTTGTGGTCACTGTTGGAAAAGGGTTCTTTAATTTGTATTCTGTAAATTGAATTCAAACTATTGCAGAAGATGAGATCGAAGCAGTTGTTAAGTCTAGTGTTGTTGGTTACCAGTTGTTTTGGTCCCAGATTTGTTACTGCATTGTAGAAGATTACATGTGTGGGTTCAGTTGTACATTCGTTAAGGGTTCAGTTAATATGAGGTAGATTGAAGTCACCAAGAAAGATAAAAGCATGTGGGCAGGATGTTGCCCATGTTAGTAGTGTATTTAGCTTGTTTGCATGTTCAATGTCATAACCAGGGGCTCTGTAACATAGTAAGAACTATTCCATGCTGTGTCTTAAAAATGACCTCCAATTTTCCAAAACTTTTCCTTTTTTAAAAGAAAAGCCTTTTGTTATTCTATCACATCTGTAAAGTATTACATTTCTCTTAGTTGTGTGGTTTACTGCATTGTGATTGTGGCAAGATGACAGATGGTGCTAGTAACACTATTCTCTCTCATCTTTCTGATCATCAGTAATCATCATAGCTGCCTCGACTTCTTGATTTGAAAAAATGTCTTGTGGAAGGAGTTCCGCATTTTCTTTTAAGATTGAGTTGAAAAGTGAGGATATGGGATGGCAGCAGAAAAAAGGCCACTTACACCTGGCCTTGTGGTACCAAGTATCCTTGCATAATTATTCCATGGTTTTCACCTACTTTTTTTTAAACAAAGAAGCAAAACAACAGCAATTTGTTTACCATAAAACTTGAGTGGGAATAAAAAGGAATACATAGCATATGATTGTTGAAAGATGTTGCCTATGTCTTTCTCAGATATTTTTCCACATTTTTTTCATTCTTGGTGTATGTATGTATGTATGTATGTATGTATGTATGTATGTATCTATGTATCTATGTATCTATGTATCTATGTATGTATGTATGCATTAGCTGCCCATTTTGTCTAGTGCTATTAGTGCTTAAGCTTTCTTTGAAATTCAAGTAGATTTAACAAGGTGTGTTTTATTTCCCCCTGGGGTGATATTGTAGGGAGAGAATACAACTTCATATGAATGTAAAATGTGGCAAATGTTAAACAAGTGGGAGATATACATTTAATAAATAAATAAGATGGTAGGAAAGACAACACTGTTGTAAGATGTGTTTGTGCTTCTCTAGATGCTTCTTCTGCAGCTCAAGGTTTGTGCAGTGACAACTGCGGAGAGAAAGCATTAAATTGTCAGTTAAAATCACTTAAGACAAAACATTATTAACAACCATTTGCCAATTGACAAACTCTTTTGTCATAACTTCTTTCTCCTAAAAGCTTCTCCCTCTTTCTTTTTCTCTCACTCATTTCATGAATTGTACACAGCCATGGAAGATCAAATTAATACTTACCCAGAATTGCCCTTTCCCAGTAGACTCTCTGATGTCTGAGATGTAGATGTGATCTCATTCTGTCTCAGAATAACAGAGGAAAGTTGATAAGATTTTGACTGATGGAAGCAGTCTAAATTAGTTAGTTCCAGTGGCATTTCCATCTTGTCAGCCATATTATTTCTGTCACTTTCTTGTAATAATCATGCTGCTTCACACATTATATTCATCAGCATATGTACACACACATCTGCACAAATTTTCACTGAGGATATTTGCATTGCATTTAATGATAACTGACAAACCTGTGTCTGCTCTTGGGAGGTTTTTTGACATCTGAGTGCTTGGCAATTAATAAAAACCCTCCCCTCATTTTAATAAGTAAGTAAAGTAGATGACTATTTCCAGTAATATCATGCTACACTAGGAAGCTAGTGTGATAATGGGATCACAGTGTCTTGTACTTACCTCTTGATGAACCTATCCACAATTTTTTCAAAGTAATTTCTTCCTTTGATTAAGGACTATTCATTTTACTGTTTTACTATTCCTTTGTAGGAACAGATTTCTAAAAGGCAAAATTTCTGTCCATTAAAAATAATAAATGTTCCATGTATTTTCCAAAATGATGTAAGCAACATTTACATGAAATTCCCAGAAGTTTAGGACTTCCAGTTTGCCAGGCTTCAGCAGCAGTGGGGTTTCGCGATCCTGCGCGATTCCTGATGCGCTAGCCATCTTGGTGCCTCCGATCCTGATGGGTCTGGAGGATAAGGCTGCCCCATAGAGGCAGCCGAAGATAGGGGGGATCTGGACAGGGGTTTGGGGGTTTCGCAGACCCCCTCCCCACCCAGCATAACCCCTTTTTCTCAAGACAGTGGAGCGGCAGTCATCAATGGCCGCCACAAAGAAGCCGGCAGCTGGACAAGATTGTGCTGGAGGAAGAAGGAGAAAGTTTTGAAGCGAAAGTTTTTGGGTTGAACCGGGAGCATAAGATGCATTTAATATCCTGAAAATCTTGATTGTTGAATGATACTTTGTTTCCAGAAGAGATTTATAAGCAGCGAGTTAAAGTGCTGAAAGAGAAAGTTTACTCTCCTTCCCTATGGAATCAACAAATGGACATTGAAAAGCCTGCGTTTTTATAGAAGGTAAAAATTTAAAGCTCTTTGTGACAAGTGGGGATGGAGAGGACAAAGGAGAAATTTATATTAAGATTTTGTTGGAGCGGATGCCTGGAAGACTTTGAGATTGGAAGTTAATTGCAATAAGACTTTTAAATACAGATTGGGCTTTTTCTTCCCTTTCCAATTGATATTACCCCAGGAAGAAAAAGTGCGAAGGGAAGAATCTTGTGCTCTGTTTGGACTGTTTGATGATTTTGGGATTTTGGGGAATTGTTCTAAGCTTTGAAATATCTTGGTTGTCTTAAGAAGAAGAAAGGAAAAGAAGAAAAGGCTTATAATGGCTTTATCTGTTGATGAACTAAGAGAGGAATATGGAAAAATAAAGAAAGAAGGCAAGGACACTTGGAGAGAAACTATTTGCTTTTTAGAAATGGTGCTTGCTACTTACCAGCAAATACAACAATTAAAGGAGGAAGCAGAGAAAGAAGAAGAAGGAGAAGCCATCTTTAATGAATCCAAAAAGTTAATTAAGAAAGGAAAAAGAAAGAGAGGAAGGAAAAAGGACTTAAGACTCAAAAAAAACATCCAAGAAAGAGAAAAATAAGATGCAAAATCAATACAATGTTAGAAAGCAAAAGAAAAGAGAAATACAACAGAGAGGGAAAGCTAAAAAGCCGGAGGTTTGGAGAAGGTGGGATAAAAAGACCAGGGGGGATAAAAAAGGAAGGGAAAAGGGGGGAGGGAAGCCCCAAAGGTATGAAATAAGATGGGAAAAAGAATTTTTTTTTTAGGGATAAAGGGTAATGTAAATTTTTTCTTAAAAGGATTCTGCAAGGTACATAAGATAGTATTGTAGTATTTGTATTAGAAATAGAAAATTAGAATTTGATAAGAATTGAGTAAAGATTAAAATATTAAATGTTTAACAATGATAAATTTTAAGATTTAATAAATTATTAAAAGGAATGTTTAAAATACTAAGTTTAAGTATAGAGTTTAATTGACTATGTTAGTATAAATTTATTATGGCAGCATTTGACTTTGAAATAGATAATTAGAATGTTACAAGATTTAATGCTTAATTATGTATTTAATTACTTTATAGATTTACTATTTTCTTTTTCTTTTAAAAATTAGTAGGTAGAATGTACTAAGCAGAATCAGATGGGAAAACAGGTGTTACCTTAAATGTTAATTTAGGGGAGCGATGGAAAGGCATCATACTTCGATTAGTGATTTCAGGAGAAATCCTTTTTTTTTTTTTTTTTCCTACTATAGGGAATGAGATAAATGGGTAATTGGAAAAGAATGGACAAAAGATACAAGTATAATGATGTAAATTAAGATGAAATAAATAAAATATAATTAAGAAGAGTGGAAAGCGGGGATAAGTTATAATGAAGATATAGAATGGTAAATAAGATAGGAAATGGTATATAAGATGAGCATAAATTTAATTGAAGTCCATATAAAGAGAGGTAATCTGGGGCCAAGCTACTTTCTAAAAATAAGTTTTATGTTTTTGTGTTTGTGTGTTTATGTTTGTTTGAGATTTAATAAAACCTTGAAGGAGAGCTAGATGAGGATAATTATAAACAAAACAGAGGGAAATATGAATATGATGATTATAAAATGGATAAATATAGAAAAGAAACGTAATTGAATAAGAGTAAAGAGAAATAATGAGAAATCTGTGTTGGAACTGATCGATCACGCCCGGTGGGAGACTCCAATTGTGACCCTCATAAAACCTGATGGATCCTTAAGAATTTGTGGGGATTACTGGGCCCCCCTAAATCACGCGCTTCAACAGAGCGCTTACCCTGTACCTGTGGTCCAACATCTTCATTCCCTGGGAGGTGGGAAAATATTTGCAAAATTGGACCTAGCTCAGGCGTACCAGCAGTTGCCCGTGGATGTAGAGACTGCAGAGGCCCAAATTATAGTCACGCATAGAGGTGCAGTCAAGTGTAATAGACTCCAGTTCGGAGTAAGCGTAGCACCTGGCATCTTCCAAAGTCTGATGGAAAGATTGCTTCAAGGCATAAAAGTGGTCGTGCCATACTTTGATGATGTCTTAATAGTTGCCCCCAACAGAACCCTGGTAGAAAAATGACTCAGAATGGTCCTCCAGAAATTTAAAGATGCTGGCCTGAAGGTCAAGAAAGACAAGTGCCAACTTTGTACTGAGAGGGTTGAATTCCTTGGGTACCTTCTTGACAAACAGGGAATTCACCCTATGGAGAAAAAACTCACTGCAATAAAAAATGCCCCAAGACCTAGGAATAAAACAGACCTCCAAGCCTTCCTGGGACTCATTAACTTTTATAACATCTTCTTGCCCCAGAAGGCGACTGTTGCTGAACCCCTGCACAGGCTCTTCAATAAGAAGGCTTCCTCGGTCTGGGGACATCGCGAAGAGCGAGATTTTCAGCAAGTAAAGGACATGTTAACTTCAGATGCTGTATTGATTCAATATAACAAGACTTTGCCTTTAACTGTCACCTGCGATGCCTCACCGTTTGGAGTAGGAGCCATCCTGAGCCACATCCTACCAAACGGTACTGAGGCACCTATTGCATTCTTTTCAAGAACTTTATCTAAAACTGAGAGAAACTATAGCCAACTTGATAAAGAGGCTCTCGCTATTGTGTCTGCGACTAAACGATTCCATGAGTATGTATATGGAAGATCTTTCTCCATAATTACTGACCACAAACCATTACTTGGCATTTTAGCGGGAGACAAACCAACTCCCCACATCTTATCACCGAGAATGACATGTTGGTCAGAGTTTCTAGCCGCATACGATTACCAACTGCTACACCGCCTGGGGAAAGCCATTCCCCACACTGACGCTTTGAGACGTTCTCCGTTACCAGAAGTCATAGACGACCTAGCTTCAACCCTCGCTACGCTACAAATCGAAACTCTTCCTTCACCACCGCTGACTGCACAAGACATCGCCTCAGAAACAAGGAAGGATCCTTGTTTGGCATGAGTCCTCAGCTGGGTAGAAAGAGGTTGGCCTGACAACGAACCAAACGACACCTTCAAGCCGTTCAAAAACAGGCAAACAGAACTTTTCTCCCAAAAGGGATGCGTCTTGTGGGGAGACAGAGTCATCATCCCAGAGAGATTACAGCATAAAGTCCTAAAACTATTGCACGACGGCCATCTGAGCATCGTGCAAATGAAGGCACTAGCAGGAAGCTACGCTTGGTGGCCAGGTATAGATAAGCGAATAGAAACCTGGGTGGCCACTTGCAGCAAGTGTCAGGATACTTGTTCATCTCCACCAAAAGCACCACCAACTGAATGGGAAGCACCCCGAGGTCCCTGGTCCTGTATCCACATCGATTTTGTGGGACCTACCAAGGGACATACATTTCTTATAGCAGTGGATGCCTACTCCAACTGGCTGGAGGTCCTCAAAATGAAGAGCACCACCACAGAAGCCATCGCTAAAAAACTAAATAGACTATTCACTATGCACGGGTTGCCAGATGTCCTAGTTTCGGATAATGGCCCCCAATTCACTGCTCTGGCATTCAAACAGTACCTGACAGAGTGGGGGATATGCCATGCGTTGACATCTTCAGTCCACCCTGCGGCCAATGGCAGGGCTGAGCGAATGGTCCAATTCGTAAAGAAAACTTTACAAAAGATGGAGCAAGGGGACATTGACGACAAGGTGACCTGGATGCTTCTCCTCCAACATATTACCCCATACAGCACTACAAACAGAACCCCAGCCAAACTTCTGATGGGCCGGAGACTTCGCTCACATCTTGACCGCCTGCACCCTACTTGCACACCCGAAAAGCCCATGGGGTCCAGCAGCAGGTATCATACCTTCAAGTTAGGCAACCCAGTCTTTGCAAAAAACTTTTCCAGTGACCTATTGTGGGTCCCCACTACCATAACTCAACTTACGGGTCCACGTTCCTACTGTTTACAAACTGCTGACGGAAAAATGTGGAAGCGACATATCGATCAACTGTGCTCCAGGCTGGCAGCTACCCCCGTCACAAACCCCGAATCTCAAACCTGGGGGGGAAGGGAAATCGAGGGGACCAGAGAAGAATTAGCATACGACCCAGTACGTGAAAACCAGCAATCAGCACAACCCAGAGATATTCACCTTCTGAAGGAGAGCCGGGCCAGACAATCGCCTCACCACAGAGCAGCACTGTGACAGCACCAAATCCAAGGGATCCGGAGGACAGCCTTAACAGAAGCAGAGATGACAACCCCGAGTCACCCAACGGAGAGGGCGGAACATCTTTGCCAATAAGCGCAGCAAGCAGCCCACCGAGACCAGAGTCAGGGCAAGGACTGGTGGAGCAATGCAGATCAGGTAGACAGGTGAAACAACTTGCCTACCTGCAAGAATACATCACCCCACCCCTCAGACGGAACCTAGGGGGGAGGGGTGTTACAAACTAAGCAAATGCTTTAGTTAAAATCCTAATAGTTTTGTTTCCACAGCCGGCTCATAATCCTGCACTTCTGATTGGCCCATGAACAGCGGATTGTGATTGGCCGATTCTGGCTAATCTGATATGCTGACAGTGGGTCGCCGCTGATTGGCCGCTACCAGCGCGGCAAACTCAAACCATTGGTTATTGTGACAGCAGCCAGCTCTATAAAAGGAGCTGCTGCTGCCCAGTAGCTCTGCTCTGTTCTGAAGTCATTAATAAAGAGTTGGAGTCACTATTTGATGTCTTGTCTCCGTTCCTTGCACCCATGCTCCAGATCTAACACTATTGATTAGTATTGGGATGACCCAGGGCATGGTACAAAAAATTACACAAACAGCTGGCAGTTCAAACCACCCCTTTAATTGCTCTAAAGTTTCCCAAGTGCTCCCACATTTCTGGCAAGTCTCAAGCAGAATGACAACAAAGCCCCACACAAATCTCAAGCAGCTTCTGCTCTGATTAGTTCAGCCCAGTGCTGTCTGCACCAAGGCTGCTCAGCAATAAATCCAAAGGTATTTGGCAAATCAAGGGCAATTCAAGAAGTTCAAGTGACAAAAAAATCCAGGTAATTAGTTCAGAACACCCATCGGAATGCAAGGACTCTTGGCCAATTCAAACATCTGCACACACACTTCAGAAACTCAGCATTTGTTCCCGACAAATGCCCCTCCACACAGCATCTCCTTAAGTCTCATTCCCCTCAGTGTGCCTTGTGAAGATGGGTGGGGCACTCTCTTTGTGCGTAGATTACTCAGTCTGCGCTGATCATGCTTCCTTTCTACTCTCCAAGCCCTTGGATCAGGAAGGAGTAGTCCTAGCTCCTTGCCTGAGCTCTGTCCTTCATGTTCCTTCTGCCTCTGTTCCCCCTTGCCTTCAGGCCTTACCACTTCAAAAAAAAACCTTGCCTGGACTGATTCTGCCCTTCCCCAGTTTCCTCCAAGGCCAAAACTGCCTTCTCCATGTCTAGCATTTCTTGTTCCAGTTCAACTTCCTCTGCATATTCAGATTCCAACAGGGACATGACATGTATCCTTAAACCTTAAACATATCCTCAACACCTGAAGCAGTAAAAGAAGAAGTAAAGAAGAAGACCCCATGCTCAAATTCCATAGTAAGATGATGAAAGGACAAGCTGAAGTTAAATCTAGTTAAGATTGTAATGCTATTAATAAATAGGAAATGAGATCAGAGTTCATACTGTTTGGGACCGGATTGCACTTCACCTGAAATCACTTATTTATTTGAGTTATTAAAACAGGCATAGGAAGATTTTATCAAGTCATTTTTACATGGAGAGAAATTCAGTGGAAAGTATTTCAGCAGGAAAGGCTTCATACTGTCATGAAATAAGATCATGCAATTTTGTCAATTTATTTCATTACTTTTCCTTATCTTACTAACAACATATTCTGGCCTGCTATTTCATGCTTCCATTCAAGCAACATTTCTACACACCAGTTTGTTGCATATTTTAAATGCACACATTTCCTTTAATTTACAATTTATCTATACATTTGAGCTATGAAATGCATCACAGAATTTTAAGAAGTTCAGGTTTTCTAAATAATTTTACTATATGTTAAAAACATTCATCAAAATTCAGAAACTTCACAAAAAATAAACTTTTAAAAACTATTTTCTTTAAAAATTTAGCTGTATTCTGTCAATGAGGCAGAAACACTTTCAGGAAAATATCTGAGAAATTGGAGGACTTTTTGGTATAATGTTTACTGATTTGTAAAAAAATGAAGTTCCAGAAAACTTTAAAGTCATCTTTGAAATGTACCGTAGATCAGGGGTCGCCAAACTTTTGGGCCTCAGGGACCACCAAACTCATAATTTTAGATCCCAGGGACCATGAACCAGTTCTGTGGGCATGGCCTAATTTGTGGGTGTGGCTAATTTGTGGGTGTGGTGATCATGTGAATATTATAAATATTTATATAAATATTGATTTTTTTAAATAAAAAAGAGAAACTTTTACCCAAAATCAGGCAAAGCAGGCAGGCAGATTGAATTGCTCACAGAATCATTCAGAAATTTATCTACCTGACATTGGCTAGCTCAGTCTGTCACATAAAATTTGCTTGCAAGCAAACTCATAAAATTAACTCACAACACACAATGTATGTAAATATTATTTTTTTATATAAAAAAGAGCAATCTTTACCCAAAATCAGGCAAAACAGTCAGATTGAGTTGCTCACAGAATCATTCAGTGATCTATGTATCTGCCATTGGTTAGCTCAGTCTCTCAAATTTGCTTGCCGTGAGTCCGCACTGAACAATAGAACCTTCAGTCCTAAGGGAGATTTGGCTGTGCTTAAAAGCACAGCCAAAGATCTAAAGACTAGCTAGAAAGCAAGAAATCCAACCATTTCCTGCTTCCTAGCTAATCTAAATCTCCCAGCACAGCAGAACAGATGATGGTTGGAAAAAGGAAAAATAGCAATTTAGCAGGCAAGCTTACCAGGTAATGAGTGGGCGGGGAGGGTTCCTGAGGGCCATGTGGGTGGCGCAGCCTTGTGTTTCTGCACAGCCTGGATTAATTGCTTTGGGGGGATGCTCTGGGGGTGAGATTTCTCTGTGGCCCACCAAAGTGTTCTCATGGCCCACCAGTTGGTGACCATTGCTGTAGATGACCTATATATAAAAAGGTCTATGTAAAGGGGCTATATAGAGAAGCTTTATAAAATCTTTAGAATTAGCATCATTTTTGTCTGTATGGGAGGGCCATGTTTTTTAATGGAAATATTATCTTTAGAAACAAATTGTCTTTCAGAGGTGATAATAAGCAAATGTCACACTTATGTATAGTAATGGTTCACTTATTTGGTTTGTACTGGACTTTACACAAGCATAAAATTGATTTATTTTATCTTAAGATAGCACTTTTCCCCTGAATAGTAGTTTCAGGAAAATAGTAATTACAGTAGTTAAAGCCAAAGTGATCAACCAGGAAGAAAGTTTTTAAAAGTTGGTAAAGCCTAAAGCGTATTAGACACAGGTACCATATATACTTGAGTATAAGTCGACCCGAATATAAGCCGAGGCACCTAATTTAACCACAAAAATACTTATTGACTCGAGTATAAGCCTAGGGTGGGAAATGCAGCAGCTACTGGTAAATTTCAAAAATAAAAATAGATACCAATAAAAACTTTCACTAGGACAGTTGAGAATAAGTTTGATGTTCACAATTTCCTCTTTGAAAGAGACCAGTAAATAGGGAACAAGAAGATGAAGAAAAAGAAGTGTGCTTTTTCACACTTTTCACACTGCAGTGAACAAAAATGGCATCATAGGAACAGGCTTATTCTCAGTCCAAAGGTTTGTTTCTGATTTCTTCCCTGATTTAAGGGAAATTTGGGAAACGATCTCACTATCATGAAAGGTTTAATTGATTCACAAACCCAAAAGATGATGATGATGACAGTGGGAGGCAGGAGTCACTCTCTCCCTTGCAAGAAAAAAGCATGTGTATGTGCTACATGTACATCCTGTTTTGGAGAGCCATCATCTCTTTCACAGCTCTCCCTCATGCCTCCATTGCATGTGTACACATGCCATGGCTCAGTAGTAGGTCAACATACAGATGTCACACAAGGTTCCCTCCTCAAAAGGAACATCCAACCTTTCTTGAGAAGTACAAACTTCATCTGTTCAGGATTGTGGTGACAAAGGTGAAGGAGGATGGGGCTGAGAGAAGGGAAGGGAAGAAAAGATCATTGACAGGGAGAAAGACAGGGAGAAACACCTGGAAGTGTGAGCCCTCGAGTTTCCTTAAGGAAGACCAGACAACAAGGGGAGAGGAGAGGAGGAGGAGGAGGAGGAGAGTTAAAAAAAAAGAGTGGGAAGCCAACTCACGCGTTCCATCAAAGCGGGTTGCTATGGTATCCAGGAAGGTGTTTTGGGGAGCCAGGAGGCCCCTCATCACCAGCATTTTAAGACTTGCTCAAGGACATCGCCATCGTGCAGTTGGAAGGGGGAAAAAAACCCAGAGGTTTCTGAGAAGGATGGGAGCCGAGACGGGGCCCTTCGCTTCCTCTCCCCGAGACAGGCCAGGGGGAAGCGGGGCTTTCTCTGCCTGCTGCTGCCAGAGGGGTGCGGGGGGGAGTGTGGGGAAAGGGGGTTTGTGCCGAGGCTCCACAAGCCACCACCACCTCCTCCATACGAGCGCCCTGACGGGAGGTGATCGCAGCCGCGACAGCAGAGACCGCGAGGTCAGACAGAGACGAGGGGCATCCCCGAAGAGCTCCAACTGCAAACGGCCGGCTGAAAGCTGAGAGGAGGATGCCCGGGGGCTGCCACCCCGGATCCTAACTGGAAAGACTCTACCGCCGCCGCCGCCTCCCACTCAGGCAGGGTCCCCATTCCCCTGGCCGGCCAGGGGCACAGCCACTTCCCACTCCAGAGCGGCATCCCGTCTGTGGAAGCCCGAAGTCCTTGCAGCAGCGCCAGCTGATGCTTCGATCTGCTCTGGCTGCCTTCGCATGTTACGGCAGCGAGTCCCGAACAGCCCGGGCGCCGCTAGTCAGCCTCGCTCAGCGCCCGGGGTGGCATTGCAGGCACAGCCTTTTGCAGAGCCGAGCCGGGCCGCCCTCATCTCCTTCTCTCGCTCTTCTTGCAAAGCGCCGTCGAGCTCCAAGTTGCTTGACTTGGCGGCGAGCGGCTCCTTTACCTGCCTGTTTTATGGGAGCTACCGGGCTCACCTCCGGAGCAGCCGTCCGCAGTTTCAGTGGGGGAGGGAGGGGGGCACAAAGCAGCCCAAATGCGTAGCAGTGGAAGGAAGGCACGCTGGTGTGAGAAAGAGAGAGAGAGAGAGACAGAGAGACAGAGAGAGAGACAGACAGACAGACAGACACACACACACACACACACACACACTTCGCCACTTTGCACCTTGCAAATGCAAAATCCTGGGGTTTTTGCATTTGCAAGGTGCAAAGCGGCGGGGGCGGATCCCGCGTGCTGGAAAGGGCTTGACTGTATTACGGAGAGAGAGAGAGAAAGAGAGAGAGGGAGAGATCATAAGAACGGCTCTTGCTTTTTTCTTGCAAGGGAGAGAGCCTTGCTTTTTTCTTGCAAGGGAGAGAGCTGCCACCACCACCTCCTCCTCCCCCTCCTCCCGAGTGGACTGAAAGCAGCTGGAGCTGAGGAAACGAAGCTGAGTGGAGCCGGAGCAACCTCAGCTCATGTTGTTTTCTCAGCCTAGAGAAAGGAGAAGGGGGCTCATCTGGACCAAGGGTGAGTCTCCCCCTCAGTTTCCCCTGAAGGATCTTCTGTCGCTTTTGCCTTCTCCCTACATCTTCCCTCTGTTAAAATCCCACACACACACACACTTATTTTCTGTCAGATAGATTTCATATCTGAGCATTCTCACATGGCGGTGGGTCATTTTTTTTTCAGAGGGGAATCTGACTCGAGTATAAGCCGAGGGTGGTTTTTTCATCACAAAAATGGGCTGAAAAACTCGGCTTATACTCAAGTATATACGGTAATTTCCACAGTAGAGTAGTCTGAAATTGTATAATGTAGATGTTACACTCAGCTGTTACTTTGAGAATGTTTACAATGTTGAGAGGTTCTCACATTTCTGCTGTTTCTATGGTGTCATTGTGGAACATAGTGACATTAAAAAAGAGTATCACTTACCTCTTTTCTCCTTTATATAGGTAAAATGTGTAACCATTTAAAAAGTTACATGGAGCTGAAACACAAATGTCTGACAATGAACAAAGCATTCTGGTTTTGTTATTTTCATATGATAGAATTATTCTAAATAAATAAATTACCAAGACAATTGAAAAGTACTATTTGTTTTGTTTTAAAAGTACTGTTAATGACTGATAACTGTGTGAAATGTTCCTTTTAATCAAGCCTCATAATTCCTTTGACATCAAGCAAGACAATACAAATAAACATTAAAGATACAAAGCTGACAAATATAACTTAGAGTTGGCATACGTGGCCTTATCCATTAGTCCTGAGAGATTGTGTTTCCTTCTGTCAACCTTCAAGATTTTCTTCCTTTGTTTTGCATCTTTCATAAGTAATGGGGGGAGGAGGGGGGCATGGTTATGGGAAGTGAGCTGGAGGTGTTACAAAACAGAACTGTATAAGTTGGTGGGGGGGGGGAGAGATTCTTGCTTAGGCTTCTATCCTAAGCTATGCGCAGCCGCAACTCTTTATCAAAATATGTCAAGGTCAATGGACAGAGGCCTCATCACCACCTGGAGATGCCCACATGATGCTATACACAACTTTTAATTGGATGAGACAATTGAACTATTGGGGGTGGGAACATTGCCATCACTTTGTATATGTGATTTACAAGCTCATTTTCTCAGATTCAGAATTCTTTTGTTGCTACCACTTGACTTCCAGTAAAAGATATCTTTTCTCTAATTAATGGAGTCTAAGTATTTCTTTCTTGGATTTAGAAGGGAGCACCCTCTGACACCTTCTTTCAAAGAGGCATATTGTTTCAAGATCAAAATCCAACTACTGCCTACAAAGGAGTGAATGACTGAATGCAGATAATGTGGTTTGTCGTCACATCCTGCCTGATAGACAATGCAGCACCTCCTATCTGAAATTAGAGAAGTGCATATTCTGGACTAACAAATCAGGCAGAAGACCAGCTGCTACAAGGGTTTTTTTTTATTTTGCTGGTGAAGGAAAAAGAAAGCAAAAGCAAAAGTCAGCCCAGCCTGAATTGTATTTAAATGCTGGCACATGCTCACAGTTACTTTTTTTTTTACTAGATTCAAAGAACTAATCTCCTCTTTTTGCCTTTTTAAAAAATCCTTATTCCTTGAATGCCTTCTAATGTAAACCTGTCAGTGTGTGCTCCCTTCAAAATCCAAGAAAGAAATACTCAGACTCCATGGGTTAGAGCAAAGTTCTTCTTTTACTGGAAATCAAAGTGGTAGCTACAGATTTAATTCTGAATCTGAGAAATTTGCGCACAGATCACACATACAAAGGAATAGAATTGTTCCCACCCCCCAAAGTCCAAGTGACTATTCCAATTAAAAGTTCTGAACATGATCATGTGGCCATCTCCAGGTGGTGATGAGGCTTCTGTCCGTTGACCTTGACATATTTTGATAAAAGTTCGCAGTTGCGCAAAGGGGATAGAAGCTAGCCAATAAATGGAAAGTTAAAGACAGAAATCCCCCTCCCCTTTGCTACCCACAACAAAGGAATGCAAAACACCTCCAGCTTTCTTCCCCTCCAAATTCCCCCCTCCCTCCGTTGCTAATGACAGCCGAAAGAAATAGTATAGCTTAGCAGCAGAAGAGATGCAATGGTTAGGATGCAGAATATATATATTATGGAAGTTATCTTGAGGCTGACAGATAATTTTATGGAAGGTTTGTCTTAATTTTTTTTTTAACTGCCTATGAGCTATTATGAGGTAAAATATTGTCTGAAAGGTGGGATAAAGTGCCTTAAAAATTGCAGATTTTAAAATATGCATGTATGTTGCTCTAAACATCTTTATGACATACACAGCATAATTTTGTTATGTTAAATCTATGATACTGCAAGAAAAGAAGATGCAGCAGGTATCATTTGTCCAATTTTGAGTTTTCAATCATTTTATATGGAGAGTCTTGGGAATATTGCACCAGTATCAGTTGGTATCTTCTTTCCTTTTCCCTCCAAATGTTGGTTGTTCCTTTCTACCTGGAAATTAGTGTGTGTATTTATATATATTTTATTTATGAATCTATGAATGTTTTCTATAGATCACTGGGAGTGTCATGGAGAATAATCCCATAACCAGAAATGGATGACCACATAACTGGAGAAAGTGGTAAGATCAGCAGTGATGTAGAATTTGGTTTTTATTTTTATAACAAGTGTTAAATTCTCATCAAAAGTTGCTGATAAAATTAATTATAAGCACTATATTATATCAGTCTGCCAGAGGTAAAATTATATCATGTTATTTGTTTTTATATCCTATTCTTTATATACATTTTTGAGAAATAAATGGCTTCAAGTCAGATATTATATTCCAAGAATCTCAAGCATCACAGAAAGAAATGTAAAGTGAAGTGTATTTCAATGAAATAAAGATATATTTGTGGTTTGAAATTTCTACATTGAAAGAAACTGTAAAAGTACAAAGATGGTGTACCTGCATCTTTTGTCTCATGACAACTACAGCTGAGTTGTGGCATGTCTCAAATTAAAGCCCAATGAGATGATGGTTCCCAGCAATGTTCTAAATGACATTCTCTGAATGCACCTGTATTCTTCATAAGGGGAATTCATCTTTGTCAGGGAAGGACCAAGTAATTTGGCTTCAATGTTCCTAAAATGATTAGCCTGGCAATAGTTGTTTACATTCTGGTAAGCTGCCATCCTAATTCTGCCATGTACTTTGTATAGGACTGTCTTTGAAGATAACTTTGAAATGAATGAAGAGAAAAAGGTGGGGTTTGTGGACTAAATCAAATCAAATCACACAAACACACAATTCATTCCATGCTATCACAGTATGAGCAATTTTGTGGTGGTGCACTGCTGGCAGAGTGACGCTTATTCTCTGAGGCTGAAAGAAACCCGTGTCTCCTGCTATTCTTTTAATGTGTGATTTTATTATTATCCATTTTAGATATCATGTTGCTTTGAATACATAGCTGCTGGAATGGAAAATTGAATATTTTATAAATAAATTCAGCTGAAACAGACAGTGACTATTTCCATCTCAGTAGAGGTCACAAAATAAATTGTAATGTTGTTCCTCGCATTGAATTAGCACCATGCCAGATAAAATCCACAAATGTTTAAGATAAAGAAGAAAAAAGAAAAAGAAAAACATTTAAGGATGGAAAAATATATCTGAGAAACATTCCATTTTAAAATGTGGAGAAGTTATGGTACTTTATTTTAGTTCTAAGAAGCTGCTTTTCTGAGTTTTGAAGACTGCAAATCCAAAAGTATAGATATACTGTCATTATCTTATATCATGATTTTTTAATCTATTTATAGCAGTAAAACCAATATCTAGGAAACATGAATATTTTTTTCTGAAGTTTGCTTGGTTTTCTTTGGGGATCATGGGCCCCATAAGTAAAGATTCTGTAATTGTATTTCATGTTTGTCTATACTTCCTAATCCAACTAAGTTTTAGTTACCCTGCCTTTAGTTTTACACCTTAGTATAGTTAAGCAAATATGTGTATGTGTGTGGTTATCTCTTCAACATAAAACTGTAGGATGTGCTAATTTCTCATATCTCTGTTTTACTTCCTATTTTGATTAACAGGAAACATTCATAATGTTTCTACTTTTTTTTTTAACATAATGATTTATCATGCTCTCCACCTTTCTATTATCTCATGCTAATTGTAATAAATGATGGTCAAAAAGACCATCTACCATAGCATAGTATTGAGCAATACAACAAGAAGTGCTTTCTTCAAGTACAAATAAAATTATAATAGTGATTCAGAAAAATAATAATGTCCAAAGTACGTTTCATTTGTAGTCCCCAACTTCCTTTTCAAACATATTACACAATTAGCACAATATTTTCTGAACATAATTGAAATTAAAGATCTGGGAGTATGTTGTGAACAGATAAGGAAAGAAATATTTTTGTACCTTTTTTTTCATTTAGAGTTTGACTCTCCAAAGTACTCTTTCTTTTATAAATTAGTGATGGCTATTTCCACTACATCGTTACCCCTGCCTTAAATGTAACTTTGAAATAATCACAAATGTTTTAGTGTTTAAATACTTTTTCAGCAAAAATATACATTACTATTTGCACAAAAGGAGAAGAAATAATTCTCTATCTATCTATCTATCTATCTATCTATCTACATCTCATGATTTAAAGGCTTACCCAGTTCAAACAATGTGACAAAAAGAAAATAATAGACCAATATATGTGTAGCTCGGAGTTGAATTGTGGAATCCTTCTTACTCTCTGAGCTTGGTGGTTCAACAAAATAATACAGTATTTTTTTAAAAAAAGCCAATCTCAACATAAAATATAAAAGGGTGACCAAACAGGATAATTAGACAGCCAAAAGGAAAATCATCATCAGACTCAAAAAGGAAGTGAAAAGGCTTCTTCATGGTTCCATGGATTATCTTCATCCTCATCCTTGTTATTTGTTGTCAGAGAGAGGGAGGAAAATAGTAGAATATGTCAATTCCATTCCTTGTTTGTTACTCCGAAGTGCTGTAGAGTCAAAGTTGTCAAACCAACTCTTTGCAGAATGTGACAAGAATTTAGCTCAGGAACAGGATGGAGGAATATGGCAAGGTACCCTTCAATAGAAAGTATTGTTCAATAGAAAAATCACCAGCTCCATTGAACTGAAACAGTACGAAAAATCAGATTTAGAATGGTCTCTTCTTGCATATTATTTGAATCTGAAATAGTTGATAGTTTAACTAGCAAAGAAAGAAAATGAATCATTCTATAGAATCAGACTAGGAACTGCAGAAATATCCTGATGCCTAGGTTCAATTAAAATAAGAGTATTGTGATGTATTTTTTTAAAAAAAAACTTTCATGGATAGATCTTATTTGTAATGTAGAATTTGTTAGTCCTAAAGCGATCTAAATACCTTTATTGATTGTTCTCAACCAATTTCTTAAATAATTATCTTTGATTCTGAAGCCTCCATCTGGATAAACGAACATCAGTGTAAACACCATCTAATTTAAACACAAGAGAATAATATAATGTTACTTTAAGATTCTTCAGGGATGTAGGTAAAATACCTGGGAAAAATCTTTTTCTCCCAATTATTTTAGTAGAAAAAAAAAAAGAATAGCAATGAGATCTGCAAGAATTTTAAAGCAGTTCTCCCTTCCACTTTCATCTTTTTCCTTTTACGTTTAGTTTACCTAGTTTTAAGTAAGATGAAAGATGGCTTTAAACAAATCATTCTAGAAATATAAATGGCACCGCAAGAGAATTAGTTTGAAAGGTAGGGAACCCCAGAGACAACCTAGCAGAAAGAACGAGACAGTTAGCAAAACATGACTTAAGCATAGGAAAGGAAGATAATATTGGAAACACACTTAATTGACTATCTAAACTATCTGGTATTAGAGGGGAAAAGGAAAATGCTGTTCAGCTTTCAAGATTTTGTCATAATACAGATTTTGTTATGAATATAGTTGAGTTTTACTATTTCTTATGGAACCAAATAAAATCTTTAGGACTAGTTTTTGGAACAGGTGCCTGTTCTGGCAGATCTCAAACACTGTTGCACAGAAGCTGGCAACATTATAAGTTGAGTGGGGATGATGTCTCGAAGCAACAGGGAGATGAAGAATTGTCCTGTGATCCCTTGGCATTTATGCAATTATGGTGAGATAAGGCTAGTACAAATGTCTCTACAATAGGAACACTGGAGAAATATTGTGTGTCCAGATTCACAGGGGCATTGCCTCTACAGTTAAGGAATGTTCCTGTATCAGCCTTCAAGGACAGTTGGGGGAAAGACATGACATTGTGCCAGGATGAAAGCTTTCCAGGGTTTAGGCATTTCAAGATTAGTTAAATATATCATAAGGGAGACAGAGTACCTGTTGGATTCACAGGCAATAAAGGTTAGGGTCCTGGCTAGACCTAACTGGTGGTTTGTGTCTGTTACATGCTGCTTAATTAGTACTTTGCCATGATTATATTGCATGCTGAGTAGAAAACTTGGAGATAAAGCCTAGGATGAGATTTTAGTTGTTATTGTCTGTTTGCATGTGAACTAAAAATCATCACTCACAGTTAGTTGGGTAAAGTGAAGAAGGGAAAGGGATATTTTGAGCCAATAATTGAGTAGGGTCATTCACACTCCCACCTCCAAACTTGTGATGCATATGTCTAGCTTCAAATTAGGACTGGAGACATATTTTGGGACTTGAAGGTCTGATATTAAAATTTTGAATTGCACAAGTTCACATGGTGCAAAATTGAAGAAATTGTGGCATTTGGGCACAATAAAGTAGTTATGTTATTGACTTGACTTTGAATAATTTGAGTGCTACAGGTTTATAGTGGCCACCTCTTGTCTTAAGAAATTTAAAGATGGCAGAGGAATTGTTCTGGAAATTTTCAGTAATGGAATCCCCAAGGGCTTTCCTAGTGCCAGCAAAATGAAGGGCTATTTGAAACAGGAAGCCTGTTCAACCTTGTGGTCATCTTTCATCTGGTAATAGCTCTTGGGCCTTTTGCCAAGTGGCATTATTTTATTTTTCTGATACTGTCTATTATCTATTAGTCTATTTCCTGATCTACCTTAAAGGGCTGACAGAAGGGGACACATTCAATATATTTTTAAATCTGAAGCACATTATAATAACATTTTTATTAAGGAGTAGTTTGTAGTCCATATATATAGAACCTCACAAACATAAAGACACAGATCACAGAAATATACAATTTCTAAGTAAATTAAAATACTATTAGTATACCCTCACATAAGTTCTTATTATAGCAAAGTGCTTTAGTTTTCAATCAGACACTCCTTCTGAGGATCAATATAATAAATTTCATCTTAGCTAACACTGGTACATTTTTTTTTAAAAAAAGTAATGACTATATGCAAATGTAAAGGACATTTAAGATTTTCTTATAGATGTTTTTAACAAAGGTTGTAAGGTAGACTGTTAAGTCTGATGAAGGGGAAAGCTTTCATACCGTGGAATTGTTTTGAAGAGAAATTGTTACTTCCCAACTTACATCCAAAGAATCTCTAGTTGTTTTAAAAAGTTATTCCTTTCCACATCCAAAAATTTTAGATCAGTGTAAGATTATTTTGGTACATTCTTTATATCTTTCTATTCCTGTCTGACTATTAAATTGAGACTCAGTGCACTGTTAAACCTTCAGACTTAACACTACAAGAAATTCATTTCAAAAAGTACAGCTCCTCTAAGATTTGTTTAGTTCAACACAGAGAAAAAAGTTTCTATAGTTTCTACTGTCTTTTTAATACGAAGCTTAAATTTTTCCAAACCTTTCTTCTCAGGGTTTTCTCAGAACATAAATCACTACAGAGAACATTGCCCCAAAAAGGTGAATGAGAAAGATTATTCTTAAGGTAGTATGATAATCTGCTAATGCCCTCCCCAAAATTATTAAATGTATCATCCAAAAAAATGGGCTGAGGACAAAGGGAAATAAAAGTTGGTAATGTAAATCTTTGCAGCATCATTTACTGTAGATTGGATTATGTTTCAACAATGTAATGTATAGAAGCAAATCAAATTGATTGCTACAACTGAATCAGATTATCGTATCAAATTAATCCAAATGTATAATTTTAAGTTTCTAAGATAATTTATAAGTTTGAATTAATTCAGCAAATTGGATTGAATTCAATTATCACTGCCTATGTTGAATGTTCTAAATTATATCTATGAGCCCAATATTAAATATGACTAAAATTTCCACCTGTCACTTTAAAAATGCTACACTCCTTGGATCACACACACACACACACACACAAAATACTAATATATTATAACTTTCTAGCTTCTTGGGAAGAACTCATTGCCTAGGCTAACCTTTTTGGGCTCCCATGCTAAAAATTGCATGTGCACTTTCTGTGCGCATGCTCACATCCCAGCACCCAGAAGGCAATGGGCACAGCCCCCCCCATGCTTCTGTACATGCATCCGTGATCCCACCACACATCTCTGCACATACATGCAAGACCCCCCTATGCACCACGCATCTCTATGCATGCACATGCATTTCATGCGCACCTGTACCCTGCGCATGCACACCACATACCCAACAATCAGCTGTTGGGAAGGCAGCGCATGCGTATGCGCAGTAGACCTCCTTTAGGTGATGGCTCGCATGCTGGCAGTAATGGTTCTGCGTGCCACTTCCGTCAGGCATGTCATAGGTTCGCCATCACGGGCCTAGGAAGTCTAACTAAATAATTGGCAGAATGGAAAAAGAAAAGAGGTTTGTGTATGTGTATGTATTTACAAATAAGAAAAAAATAAATAAATGCATATTTTTCAATACATTTAATGCAACTATTTTGTTTTTTGTAAAGTCATTCATCAAAATATTTTAAGAAAAAATCATCAAAATGTCATGTTCAACTCTTTCAATGACATTATTATGCTACCACTTTATCCTCTATTGCTCTCACAGACCATTTTAAACAATGTGACTTCCACAGCTATAAAATAGTTGCTAGCACTACAAAGAGGACGCTTTCAAACAAAATGTTCTTCTGTAAAGCAGGACCGAATCACTTCAGTCCAGATAAAAACTGTTAAGTTCTGCGCATGGGTGCAAGGAACAGAGACGAGGCAGTGAACAGTGAACTTCAACTCTTTATTTATCATTGTGAACAGAGCAAAAAACCTGGGGCCAGCAGCAGCCTTTTATAGAGCAGGCTGCTGACCTATTAACCAATGAGAAAAAGGAAGCATTAAACCCTTGAACCAATGAGAGTGGCTCGTTAACAGCCAATCAGATTCCCCAGAATGGGCCAATCCAATATCGCTATTATCGGCCAATCAGAAGTGCAGGATTAGAACCCTGCTTTTTCTTTAAGCTTTGATAAACTTTATTTAAGCGTTTTTATTAGTTCATAACACCCCTTCCCCCCAAGTTCCGTTTGAGAGGTGTGGTGACATAATCTTTGAGGTATGTAGGTTGTTTTAACTGTCTATTAGATTTGTGCTGTCCCACTGGTTCCCGTCTGCAGTCCAGCTTCGGTGGGACGTTTTGGGACATAACTGGTACCAGCGGTTCCTCATTTTCACTGGATGACTCGGTGCCGCTAATTCTGTCATTGTTGTTGTCCTCCGATCTTAGCGGGCTAGCCTCCGTTGAGGTATTCCTCTGTGGAGAGGCCACACCCCTTCCTGATTCTTCTTCATTAATCGCGCCTGCTCACTGACTTCCTTCGCTTCTGCTCTCCCTCATCTCGAATTCGGTTTCTTTGATGTCCCCTCCCCCCTCAGTTTGGGAGTCCCAGGAGTCGCAGGAACTGGGTTGTAGCCTCGAGCGAAGCTGATCTATATGGCGTTTCCATATTTTTCTGTCTCAGGTTTGCACACGGTACTGTCTGGGCCCGGTGGTTTGAATTACGGTTGCTTCAATTCATAATGGTTCGCCGGAGAGGTTTTGAGCGAAAACTAAGTCACCTACCTTGAACTTGCGGCATTTCCCGCTGGATCCGCAGGGTTTCTCTGTCTCATAGGAAGGGTGAAGCTGGTCAAGGTGGGACCGGAGCTTGTGTCCCATCAATAATTCAGCTGGCGTGTTGTTGGTGACGCTGTGCAGAGTGATGTGTTGGAGAAGGAGTATTCTGTTTATTTTATCTTCAATGTCCCCATAGCCCATTTTGTAGAGGGTTTTTTTAACAAATTGTACCATGCGCTCGGCCCTGCCATTAGCCGCAGGGTGCACTGGTGAAGTTAGCGCATGGCGGATGCCCCGATCCGCTAAGTATTGTTCAAATGCCAGGGCGGTGAACTGGGGTTCGTTGTTGGAGACCAGGACATCTGGCAGTCCGTGTGTTGCAAATAGCCTGTTCAATTTTCGGATGACGGACTCCGTTGTAGTATTCTTCATTTCGTGGATCTCGAGCCAGTTGGAATAGGCATCCACTGTTAGGAGGAATGTATGTCCTTCAGTAGGTCCTGCAAAATCAACGTGGATGCGGGACCACGGCCCCTGGGGGGTTTCCCATTCTGTTGAAGTTGCTCTAGGTGGGGCACTGCTGACTTCTTGGCACTTTAAGCAAGTCTTTACCCAGGCTTCGATTTGTCTGTTGATGCCCGGCCACCACACGTAGCTTCGTGCGAGCACTTTCATACGCACGATGCCGGGGTGACTGTCATGCAATGTTTTTAATACTGCTCGTTGTAACCGCTCTGGGACGACGACTCTATCTCCCCATAGGATGCAGACTTTTTGAGAAAACAGTTCTGTTTGCCGGTTTCTGAAAGGGGTGAAATCGTTAGAGGTTTGTTCTATTGGCCATCCTCTTCTGACCCAGCTAAGAACTCGCAATAAGACAGGATCTCATTTTGTTTCAATTGCAATGTCTCTGGCTGTTAGCGGTGGTGACTGTAGCGTTTCAATCTGGAGTGTCGTAAGGGTTGGAGATGGGTCATCGATGGTTTCTGGAAGTGGAGCGCGGCTCAATGCATCAGCGTGGGGAATGGTTTTCCCCAGGCGGTGTTGTAATTTATAGTTGTACGCAGCTGAAACCTCCGACCAGCGAGTCATTCTCGGTGACAATATATAGGGGGTTGGCTTGTCTCCCGCTATAATCCCTAACAATGGTTTGTGGTCGGTAACAATAGTAAAAACTCATCTATACACATATTCATGAAACCATTTCACAGCAGATACAACAGCAAGAGCCTCTTTGTCGATCTGGCTATAATTACGTTCAGCCTTCGACAAGGTCCTTGAAAAATAGGCAATAGGGGCCTCACTCCCATTTGGTAACACATGACTCAAAATGGCTCCTACTCCAAACGGTGATGCGTCACATGTAATAGTTAAAGGGAGAGTCTCGTTATACTGCATTAAAACAGCATCTGAGGTTAGTAAGTTTTTCACTTGTCGGAATGTGTGCTCCTCTCGGTGTCCCCAGACCCAGGTTGTTTTTTTGTTGAGAAGTTTATGTAGGGCTGCCTCGGTGCGTAATGATCGTCTGAGTCGAAGAACTGGCATTCGGATCTGGGGTGGTCGCCTCTGCAACTGGCACACGCGGTCCTTGACTTACGAATCCGCCGGCTGTGCTGGTCGCGGCCTGCCTGGAGATGGTGGATTTCTTCCTCCTCGTCTGAAGTGCCTGAGGTGGAGTGGAGTTCGCCCTGGTGGGTGGTAGTTTCAGGTTGGGCCTCGGCCGACTGTGCCGGGTGGTTGTGGTGCGGTCCCCGGCGTTCGGTCTCCGCATGCGGTCTGCTGATTGTCAGGTGGCTTCAGCTGCCATGGCTTCGGTGATGGCATTGGCGAGGGCGATGTTGCCCTTGGCCATCAGCCAACTTTGGAGAATGGGATCCCAAAGGCCGAGCGCAATTCGGTCCCGCAGGGCCTCGTTCATATTGGAGAACTCGCACAGTCCTCCAAGGCACCGCAGCTCTGCGATGAAATCACTGAAACTCTCGCCTGACCGCTGGTCCCGCCGATAAAATTCGTGTCGTCGGATGAGGATGGGTATGGCTGGAGCGTAGTGTCTCTGGAGTAATGGCTCGAGGTCATCCCAATCCATCGCGGTAACGTCGGCGGGCTTGGCTAGCGCTTTTGCCATCTTAAACACTGCAGGCCCGCAGTGCGTTAGGAAGACGGCTCGTTTCTTTGGTCCGGTGGCGTCCTTTTTTTTTTTTTTTTTGTAAAAGTTTTATTGATTTTAACAACAGACAAAAAACATATAAGACATAACACATGACATAAAAAAAATAAAAAAATAAAAAAAAATTTTTTAAACATTCTTCATAAATTTACAGTGTATCGGTTGGTTTACCACTCCCTTTTGTGCATCCATTTCTTAGTCATCAGAATAATTATATTACATAATAACTCACATTATCAATCATCAATAAAATATCCCAATATCATTATTAAACAATCATTTGACTATAATTTTACTAATTCATACTTAAGCGAGATAACTATAATTAGGTTAAATTATTTTATGACAAATCATGAAATCATATCAAATCTATCATAATAAAATATTCTTAAGAATTATCAAAACCAAGAAAAATTATATATTCATTATTTCCTAAATTTTTAAATATTCTATTATCATATTGTATTTCTAACCATTGATAAAAAAGATCCCAAACTTCATAAAATTGTTTATCTTCTTGTTCTCTAATTTCAAATGTCAATCTACTCATTTCAGCACATTCCAATATTTTCTTAATAATTTCTTCCTCTATTGGTATTTTCTCACTCTTCCAATGTTTAGCAAATACAATCCTAGCTGCTGTTAATACATTTACAATCAAATATTTTAAATTTTTATTATATATATCAGGTACGATTCCCAATAAAAAAATCTCTGGTTTCAAATCTATGTGTTTCTTTATCATTTTTTCCAGCCATATGTGAATTCTAGTCCAATATTTCCTGGCCTCCTCACAAGTCCACCACATATGGTAATATGAGCCAGGTATCTGATGACATTTCCAGCACTTTTCAGATTTATACTTGAACATTCTTGCTATTCTTGTCGGGGGAAAGTGCCACCTGTAAAACATCTTTTACAAATTTTCTTTATATGCTGTTGACATTGTCATTTTATAATTTTGTGACCACAGTTTTTGCCATTTCTCTAAATCAATCCCATATCCAAAATTCTTCCCCCAAGCAATCATTGTTTCTTTAATTTGTTCTTCCTCTAATTTAATTTCCAACAAATAACTATATAATTTTTTAATCACTTTTTCATCAGTACCTGTCAAAATCCTATCTAAGTCAGTCAATTTATCATAAAATCTTTCTGTTTTAGAATCTTTAAGATACCTTGCATGTATTTGCGCATATGAAAACCAATTCATCTTTATACCTTGTTCTTCTAAATTTTGCATCGTTTAAGTTCACCCTTTTCATCCAATATTTCCTCATATGTAACTGTTTGTTCCTTCTTATAAGTTATAGGATACGAAAAAGCTTCAATAGTTGATAACCAAACTGGAATTTTCAAATAACATTGTTTCTTAATTTTCTCCCAATTCAACCATAACGATTCCCGTATATAATGCCTTCTGAAATAACCCTGTGATTTAGTTCCCTTATACCATAAAAAAGCATGCCAACCCAATAATAAATCATGACCTTCTAATGTCAACAATCTAGTCTTTCTTAATGTTATCCATTCTTTAACCCACATTAAGTTTGCAGCTTGATAATACAACTCCCAATTAGGAAGGCCAAATCCTCCTCTAATTCTAGCATCCTGTAAAAGTTTTAATTTTATTCTCGCTTTCTTGCCTTGCCATATATACTTCAACACAATTTTATTTAGTTCTTCGAAGTAATCCTTACTTAACCTAATTGGTATTGTTTGAAACAAATATAAAATTCTGGGTAAAATATTCATCTTGATTGTTGAAATTCTACCTATCAATGACAATTGTAGGTTTTCCCATTTTTTCAGGTCGGATGCTATCTGCTGTTTAAGCTTAATATAATTATTCTCTTTCAATGTAGTACACCTTGACGTCAAATATATCCCCAAATATTTAACTTTGTCCGTAACTTGAATTTTCAATAAATCTGCCAGCTCTTCTCTTTGCCTTAATAACATGTTCTTTGTCAAAATCTTTGTTTTGTCTTTATTTATTTTTAAACCAGCCATCTCACCATACGTCTTTACCTTTTCCAATAGTTTTAAAGCTGTCTCTAAGGGATCTTCCAAAATAAAGACCAAGTCATCCGCAAAGGCTTGCAATTTGAATTCCTCTTTTTTGACTTTCATTCCTTTTATGTTTATATCCTCTCTAATATTTCTATTTAAGACTTCCAAGGTCAATACAAATAACAAAGGAGATAATGGGCATCCTTGTCTTGTACCTTTTTTAATATTAATAGAGTCTGTGAATTCTCCATCTATCATTACTTTTGCCGTTTGCTTATAATATACGGCTTCTATTGCTTGGATAAATTTTCTAGCAAAGCCCATCTGTTCCAATAATAATAACATAAATCTCCAGTTCACATTATCAAATACTTTTTGGGCATCTAAGAATATCAAAGCCATTTGTTTTTCCGAGTGCGCCTCATAATATTCCAATGTGTCCAGGATTACCCTCATATTGTCTTTAATCTGTCTCTTTGGTAAAAATCCATTCTGATCAGAGTGAATAAAGTTATTTAGGTATTTTTTAAGCCTTTCTGCCAAGATTGAAGCAAAGATTTTATAGTCTGCATTCAATAAAGAAATAGGTCTATAGTTCTTAATTTGTAATGGGTCAACCCCTTCTTTTGGAATAAGTGTAATATAAGCTTCTGACCATGTTTCAGGTATTTTCTTATTTATCATAACTTCATTCATGACTTCTAACAGTGGAATGCTCAGCGATTCTTGTAGTGTTTTATAAAATTCTGCTGGGAAACCGTCTGGTCCTGGTGCTTTCCCATTGTTCTGTCTATTAAGTGCTTCAGTTAATTCCATCATTGTTATAGCACTTTCTAACATTTTCTGAGTTTCATCAGGTATCTTAGGTAGGTTAGCATTTGGTAAATACTGTTTAATTTTTCCCTCATCAAGATCCTCTTGTTTATATAATTGTCCATAAAAATCTCGAATGATTGCCTTTTTCTCCTTATTACCATAACAAATTTGACCATGATCATCTATTAACTGTGATATTTTCCTTGATTCTTTCTCTTTTCTCAGCTTATATGCTAACCATCTACCTGGCCTATTTGCATCTTCAAAATAGTTCTGTTTAGCACTTCTAATTTTTTGTGCCAATTCTTCTTTCTCTGCTTGATCCATTTTGTGTTTAATTATGTCCATTTTAAGTTTGATATCTTTTTTCTGTGGCATCTTCTGTATTTCTTTTTCCAGTTTTTTATGGTCATCTTCTGAAGCTTTAATCATTTGCCTCTTCCTAATGTTCTTTTTCTTTATATAGTCCATTATTAATCCTCTTGCATATGCCTTCATTGTATCCCAAACATTCTGTATTGAAGTATCTTCTTTTTTGTTTTCATTGAAGAAGAAAACCAATTCTTTTTCCATCCATTGTGTAAAATCTTTTTCCTTTAGAATAGTATTGTTTAATGTCCATCTAGATCTTCTTTTTTGTCCTTTCCATTGAATTGTCATTGGATTATGGTCTGCCCACGTACTTGTTTCAATATTCATTTCTTGAATATTAGATAATAATTCTGTTGATGTCCAAATCATATCTATTCTGGACCACGATAAATGCCTGTTTGAATAAAAAGTATATTGTTGAGTTTTAATATTTCTTTCTCTCCATATATCTTTTAAATTTAGTTCATCTGTCATTTTAAAAAAGGATTTAGGGAGAGTTTTCCTATTTTGTCGTGTTGTTTTTGCTGTATAGTCCAGTTTATTGTCTACAATTCCATTAAAGTCCCCCATCATAAGTATGTTAACATAGTCCAGTTCAATCTTTTTCATATGTAATTTTTTATAAAATTCTTCTTGCTTATCATTTGGGGCATAAATTGCAACCAAGAGAGTTTTTATATTATTATCCACTATTTCAACTATTAATACTCTTCCATCTTCATCCGTATAAATCAATTTGGCTGGAGTGGTTTCTTTAACGTACAAAACCACTCCTCTTTTCTTACAATGGGTCAGAGAAGTAAATATTTTCCCTAACTTTGGTCGTATCAATAATTGTTCATGTTGTTTTTTAATGTGTACTTCTTGTAAGCAAATTATATCAAATTTTAGCTTCTCTAATTTATAAAAAGTTTTCCTTCTTTTGATAGCTGAGTTCAGTCCATTTATATTCATAGAAATCAGTTTTTTCTCCCCCATAGTTATGTTTTATATTTAGGTCTAACAGCTCTCGTGGATCTTATTTCACGTTGTTCTTTGATCTCCATTTGTCCACCTATTGCGCCTTCTTCTTTTTCCATCTCCATTTGGCCCTCTTCAAGTTCAATTAAAATCTTTTCTTTTTCCGTCTCCATTTCTCTTCTTTCAAAAAATTCCTTGTAAAACATTTCTGCTTTCGCAATTGAATCAATTCTGTATCTCTGTTCTTGCCATATAAACATTAATTCTTCTGGAATCAGCCATCTATAATTCACCTCTTTTTCAATAGCATTTTAGTCAAAAATCGATACTCTCTTCTAATCTCTCTCATTTTCTAGGTACTTGTTTTAAGACCAGAATCTCTTTGCCTTTATATTTCAACCCCTTCTCTCTTACCACTTGTAATATTTGGTTTTTAATAGTTTTTTTTAGTAAATCTAACATGGACCTCTCTTGGTAATTGATTCCTCATCGCATATCTTGTGAAGACTCGATATATCTCATCTACTCCATCCATCATCTTTTCCTCTGTTATTTCCAAGACTCCAGCCAAAATTTCAATCATTACTGCCACCAAGTTTTGTCCTTTATCTTCCTCAATATTTTGGAATTAAGATAAAATTCTGACCTGTCCATCTCCCACTTCAACATCCCACTTTTTTCTTGTTCGACCATTGTTAATCTGTTATCAATATTCCCAATTGTATCATATCTTTGTTTGTCTTTCTCTTCTATTTTTTGGATTCTCTCATCATGTTTCACCATCATTTGTTGAAAATTTTCAATTTTCTCATCCATCTTTCCAATTCTTTGGTCAATACTCTCCATTCTTTGTTCCATACTCATTTTAAGATCTTGTATTCCTTGCATAACCATCGTTAAATCCACTTGCACTTTGTCTTGCTTCGCCATTGTTGAGAGTCATCCTCCAGATGACGGGGAAACAGGAGTGGAAGTTGAGATGCCCGAAGGTAAAATTTTCTTACTCATTTCGATAACTCAGGGTCTTCCGGATCTTTTAATCCAATTAGTGAGGTAGCCAATTATAATCCAATTTTAAAAAAAGGAAAACACCACAAAAAACAAAAACAAAACCAGTAATAAGTAAAAAGCCCAAAATTAAAAAGAAAAAGGTTCTTCAGGTTCTTCAATACCTTAATCCAATTGTAAAATACACAAATATAATTCAAAAATAAAAATAAAAAGATGAAGAAAAAAAGAGCAAAATAAAGCCCAATAATATCAAAAAATAATAAGCAAAGAAAAAGGAAAAAAAAGAAAAAAGAAAAAGAGAGTTCTTCAAATTCTTCCCACCTTAATCCAATTGAAAAACCTCAGAAAATGAAAAAAAGCCATAAAAATAAGTCAAAAAAGGAAATCAAAAAAGCAGACATCCCTATAAAAAAAAGAAAAGAAGCAAAAAAAAAAAAAGAGTATTCTGAGGCTTCCCCTTTAAAAAAAATAAATAAAAATAAAAGATAATAAAAGATAAAAAATAAATATATCAATATTACAAAATAGTGTGGGGTTGGAGGGGAGGGATGAAACAATTAATAAGGAGTTTAAAACAACAACAACAAAAAAGACACACACTGCCTTTTATTTATCCAAGGCTCTTATTTGACTTCTCCACAAGTTTCAAAGCCAAACTTCAAATATTCATTTAATAATAGAAGTTCCAAAGAGCACCTGTATAAACATCCTCCAGTACTCTTCCCTCTATCTTATCATTTCCAGTAGCCTTGAGAAAAGTTTTTCAAACAAAAGTTTTTCAACTTCAAACAGAATATTTCCAAGCCTCTAGTTTGCAGTGTTACAAAGTTTCTTCAATCCACTCCCCCTTCTTCCCCCCAGAGAAAAGCCTAAAAAGAGAAAAAAAAATATGTATGTATATTTATATATATTTAAAAAAGATATTAAAGGGGGCCTCTATTTTTAAAAATACAAACAGTCAGAAAAGCAAAGAGAAAACCAGTAAATATAAAAATATAAAAGAAAAAAGCCAGTCTGGTTAACTATATCGCAATAGAAATTCAGTAAAGAAAAAAAAAGTAAAAATAAAAAGCCAAGCCTCACTTTGACGTTACTAAAAAAGATCGCTGCTAAGTCAAATTCTGTCAATAATTTTACAGATTTCTTCTAATATTAGAGTGTTCTTGAGTCCCAAGCAAAAAAAAAAAAAGATCCTCACCAGCCGATACACTTCTTTCTATCCCGTTCTTCCGGAGATGTCCCAGCTTCAGCAGCCTAATGGCTGCCTCTCTGCCGTTGGCAAAGGGGCTTCTTTTGGATCGACCAGGGACTTGCGATGTCCCCGGAATCTACAGAACGCGCCCCTTACTGTCACCGTCACTACAAGATGGTTTAGGTCCGTTAGGACCGACCAGGGGCGAAGATATCATGGATCTTGGAGCCAGGGGCAAAGATATCATGGATCTTGGAGCCCCGAGATCGCAGCTGTATCGCGACGACGAAGCTCCACCTTCTCCCCGATGGCATCCTTCAGGTCATTGCATTCGAGGAACATGCGGAATCTGTCAGTGTAAGATTCCCAGTCCTCGCTAGTGGGGTTAAAGGGTGTTGGTGGCGCGATGTTGGCCATCTCGTCGGTTGGCTGGCTTCTGTTGGACACATGCTTCGGTTCAGGATCAGTATCCCACCTTCATCACCAATGTTGTGTCCGTTTGGAAGGAGGCCAGGAGTCGGTGACTTTGTATCAAGCTCTTTATTGTAGCTAGGAACCGAACTGACTCTCCGGAAAACTTTGTGGCTTTTTATTTTCATTCATTTATTTTCATTGGCAGCGGCCGCGGCCAATGGCACCACTTTGAATCTCCCACGATTCGAATCTACCAATCGCGGGAGATTCTCAGCGAGCCAATCGGCACGGCTCGCCTAACCAATCCGATTGCCCCGCACTTTGGCCAATCAAAGCGCAGGGATTCCAAGAATTCAAATTAAGGTACAGAACACTCAAGAATTAACTTGGCCTTGTAAAAATGTGTTACTCCCTTTTCTTTTCAGGGAATGATTTAATTCTGGGCTGTTCATTTGCTACTCAGATGAACTGGAAACTGCTTCCAGTTAAAGAAAAACCTTGGGCAAAGCTGGCCACTATATCCTGCTTGGAGAGTAATTCTGACTATTTTTTCTTCTCCTTAATTTTACACTTTGTGATGTAACAGAACATAAATTTAGGCAGATATACCTTGTTTTTTAGTATAACAACTCTTCAAACTTGGCAAGTTTAAGATTTGTGGACTTCAACTCCCAGAATTCCTGAGCTAACATGAACCGGTTCTATGTCTGCTGCTCTTTAGAGCTACCGGTTCTACAGAGGTGGACAGAACTGGTAGAAACCCACCCCTGGCTATGTTAGAAAGTTTTGTCATCATTCTTTGTGACAGGATTACCCAGGACTAAGTCCGATTGCATACCTTACTTCCTAGTTGACATCTAAAATCATGCAGTGCAAAATATCTCTGGATTTCTGAATCATTTAGCCAGCTTTTAATTTGAATATTCTTTGTAAATGACACATGACTTGAGATTATCATGAAAGAATGACTCACAGACAAAAGGAAAGGAAACATAACCTTTAAAACATTTTCTCCAAATTTGTTCAGCAATTTCTAGCTAAACCTAATACATGTATTCATTGCAAATCAGTTTTTTACCCAGATCTTCATTGTTCTTTTTAGTTCCTGTGGTATTTGGATCATTCATGATATATCTCTTGAGATATTTATGAAATATCTATTTCTGCAATATTACTAGTTGATAGAATTTCCTTTCACCTTCACTGGAACCAATATATTTCAGTATCTTTATTACATTTTACACATGACTTATATTAATATAAAGAGTTCTCACAATGCATAGGAACAGTTTGCATTTTGGCACTTACCCAGAAGCTGCCTCTTTGTGGGAAGATTTCAGAGTCATTTTCTTCTTTCTGAATTTTTCATTTGGAGTTTTAGAAAACAGCTCAGATAGAGTTTCAATATTACTCCCACAGTCAAGATAAGAACATCCCTAAGTGCATAATTGGGAGGCGGGGAGGATCATCATATTTATCTGGCCTTGCGAGAGTTCATTTCATGTAATCTGTCCCATTTTTGGAAATTTGAACCATTTTTTCACTAAGGAAAGTGACTAGATGTCGTTAGATTGAAATAAAGATAATGGAAGACTTTGGACATTGATTTTTGGATCTTTAGTTTTTAAATGCTATTTTTTTACATGGTAATCCAAGATCCATATCGATGTGATTTTATTATTAGGAATAGTGAAAAATACACAGACATGTATGTAACTATTTAGTGTTTAAGCTTCAGCTTTTGTCATCCTCAATTGTATAACTCTTGCAAAAGTGCTGACACTTTTTTTTCTTAAAAAAAACCCTGTTCTTAAGTGTCATATAGAAATCCCATTTTAAGCTCACTATGATAGACTAAATAGTTGTGTACATAATTAAGAATTCTTTCTTTCTTCCTACCATTTACAGATTTAAAACTTTTTATACATTTATAAATTCTGATATGCTATCATAAAATGAAGTGGGAAGGATTGACTGTTGGCCCTTTGTGGTTCTTTCTGGAATCTTCTTTTCAATTCCAGAGCTTTGAATTCAAAAAATAGTAAGAAACAGGAAGATTTTCAAAGTTTGGATTTTATTTTCCAAGTTTGGTCCTCAAATAGATTTTCTAACTGCAGGATCAAAACATGACAATCAAAAAGCTTTTTGCCTCTACCCACAAACTCCTATGAATTACAGTTTACAGAGGCCATTGGACTGTATTTTACAAAAAAATATTTTACACTCAGTTTTCTAATCAGCTTTCTGAATACTATGGTATAATAGCATTTATAATTATAGTATTTTTAAAAAAGTTTTATTGTTTTTAAGACAAATTTAGACAAACACAGCATAAAAACATCAAGCCATCTTCCATATATATACATACAATGTGTCGGTTAGTTTACAAATTGTTTTGTCTTCACTTACAATTACATTGTATATGTTCTCGTATTGTCAATCAAATATTCCTAAATACATTAATTTCATTGTTAATCAGTCATTTGACTATACTATTATTCATTCATATTTTACAAGATAATCCATATTTTACTTAATTTGTTTTATGACAGTTCATATTATCATCTCAAATCTATCCTATAATCATTTTGTAGATATAAAAAAACCATCTTTATATATTCATTATGTTCTAAAAGTCTACATATTTCATTACCATGTTTTATTGTCTAACCAAATAGATCCCAAATTTTATAAAATTGTTTATCTTCTTGTTCTTTAATTTCAAATGTCAATCTACTCATTTCAGCACATTCCAATATTTTCTTAATAACTTTTTCCTGCGTTGGTATTTTCACATTTTTCCAATTTTTAGCAAATACAATACTAGCCGCTGTTAATACATTTACAATCAAATATTTCAATTCTTTACTGTATATTTCAGGTAAAATTCCCAATAAAAATATATTTGGTTTCAAGTCTATATGCTTTTTTGTCATTTTTTCCAACCATGTGTGGATTTTAGTCCAATATTTTTTGACATCAGCACATGTCCACTACATATGGTAATATGAGCCAGGTATCTGATGACATTTCCAACATTTTTCAGATTTGTTCTTGAATATTCTTGCTATTCTTGTTGGGTGGAAATGCCATCTGTAAAACATCTTATACAAATTTTCTTTATATGCTGTTGACATTGTCATGTTATAATTTTGAGACCACAATTTTTGCCATTTCTCCAGATCAATCCCATATCCAAAATTCTTCCCCCAAGCAATCATTGTTTCTTTAACTTCTTCTTCTTCTAGTTTAATTTATAATAAATATCCATACATTTTTTTAATAACCTTTTCATCAGTACCTGTCAAAATCTTATCTAAATCAGACAATTTATCATAGAAACTGTTCTGTTTTAGAATCTTTATCATACCTAGAATGTATTTGCGCATATGAAAACTAATTCATCTTTATACCTTGTTCCTCTAGTTTTGCATAGATTTAAGGTCACCCTTTTCATTCAATATTTCACCACATCTATTTGTTCCTTTTTGTATATTATAAGATAAGAAAATGTTCAATAGTCGATAGCCAGACTGAAATTTTCAAATAACATTGCCTTTTAGTCTTCTCCCAGTTTAACCACAGAGACTCTCGTACATAATGTCTTCTAAAATACCCTTGTGTTTTAGTTCCTTTGTACCATAGAAAAGCATGCCACCCCAACAACAGATCATGTCCTTCTAAAGTCAACAATCTAGTATTTCTTAATGTTATCCATTCCTTAACCCACATCAAATTTGTGGCTTGGTAGTATAACTTCAAATTAGGCAAACCAAATCCTCCTCTTATTCTAGCATCTTGCAAAAGTTTTAATTTTATTCTCGCTTTCTTATCTTGCCTTATATATTTCAACACAATTTTATTTAAATCTTCAAAATAATCTTTTCCAAGACTAATTGGAATTTTTTGGAACAAATATAAAATTCTGGGTAATATATTTATCTTGATTGTTGATATTCTCCATATTAATGACAGTTGTAAATTTTCCCATTTCGCCAAATCTAACGCTATCTGCTGCTTGAGTTTAATACAGGTATTCTCTTTTAGTGTGCTACATCTTGCTGTCAAGTGTATCTCCAAATACTTGATCTTATTTGTGACCTGGATTTTCAAAACATCCGCCAATTCTTCCTTTTGTCTTAATAACATATTCTTTGTCAAAATCTTTGTTTTGTCTTTATTTATTTTCAAGCCAGCCACCTTCCCATATACCTCTATCTTTTCTATCAATTTTAATGCTGCTTCTAGTGGGTCTTCTAAAATAAAATCCATATCATCTGCAAATGCTTGCAATTGAAATTCTTCCTTTTTAATTTTCATCCCTTTTATATCCTTTTCTTCTCTAATATTTCTGTTTAGCACTTTCAAGGTTAACACAAACAACAAAGGTGACAGTGGGCACCTTTGTCTTGTTCCTTTTCTTATATCAATAGAGTCTATCAGTACTCCCTCTATCATTACCTTTGCCATTTGGTTATGATATATAGCTTCTATTGCTTGGATAATTTTTTTACCAAAGCCCATCTGTTCCAGCTGTAATAACATAAATCCCCAATTCATATTGTCAAATGCCTTTTGTGCATCTAAGAATATCAAAGCCATTGTTTTTCTTTTTTTTTTTTGAAACAAATTTTTATTAATTTTAAAGATAAAACAACACATCATTAACCATTAAATACATAAACACATAAAACCTCTTAACATTGTAAATCCTTACAAGTCAAACAAAACATTATTTTTATACAGCATAATTCCAATTTATCCCATCTCCATATGGACACACAGACATCTTTCAGCAAGTTTCTCATTTTTTTCTCTTTACTCCTATTCAATTTCATTTCTCTTCCATATTTATCCATTTTATAGTCATCATATTCTTTTCTTTCTGGCTTGTATAAATTATTCTCGTCTAACATTCCTCCAAGGTTTTATTGATTCTTTCCTTTTTTTTTATATATAAAAAACAAATTTTGTTAGTTTTACCATAAGCACAATACACAAACATACAAACACAAAACATAAACAAAACTAAAAGATCTTTTCTGAAGGTTGTCTGTTCCCGGGTTAAAACTCTTTACACAGACACAAATTCAAACATCATATTCAACCCATATCTCCTTCCAAATCTTATTATCATTTTCTTTTATATATATATATATAAAAACCATTTTTATCAGTTTTATAAAAACAATGCACAAAAAATCAAGGCATAGCAGCTTATAAATTCTTTTCTAAGAAAAAATAATAATAATAGACCAATAAGGCATAACATTTCCAGATTATAATATCAATATTTCATATAATATTAACTTCATATCTTGTCCCTACTTCTCTTTTCCATCCAAATTATTTATTAATTAAAATTTTATTGCCTTTTATCAATACACAAAATCCAAAAAAAAAAGCATATATATCCTTCCATATCTTATTACCATTTTCAACAACATTCTTTGTCTGTTCTATTTCCAATTATCCATTCATCTTTTTTTTCTTTTA
This sequence comes from Hydrophis major, assembly GCA_033807585.1. Lineage (NCBI taxonomy): Eukaryota > Metazoa > Chordata > Lepidosauria > Squamata > Elapidae > Hydrophis > Hydrophis major. The sequence continues at coordinate 158,147,825 of CM066329.1, forward strand.
CTATACTTCTCCTGTACACCAATTGGAGTAACATCTATAACTCATTACCCTAACTTAGAAATACTACATATAGCAATCTTTCTTGGGATTCTGTTTAAAAAAAATTCTAAAATTACATAATAAATTTTATATTCTAAATATACATATAAAAACACACTCTTATATACCCTCCAGAATCCCTCTTTTAATCTAAATTAAATTCACCCATTATCTCTAAATAAACTTTTTTTCCTTAGGTCTTGCTTCCCCACATTAAGGCTTCTCCTCCCCCCCTTTCTCTCTTGCTTATTCTTCTCCTTGCCCTTTCTACCCCTTTGCTTTTTCTCTTCGCTTTTCTTGCTCCTTTTCCTTTGCTTTCTAACCTTGCCTCCATCTTTTCGCTCATTTTTCTCTCTTTTGGTTGTTTTTATAATTCTTAAAATCCCCTTTTTCTTATCCTTTTTGTCCTCCTCTCCAGAAGGGACCCATTGTTCATCAAAGATGGCTTCTTCTTCCTCTTCTTCCTTGTCCCAGTCCTTCTGCTGCATAATCAACTTTTCAAAGGAACATAACGCCATTTCTAAGAATTGAAACAAAGCGCCCAAAGTATCTTCTTTTTTATATTTTTGATATTCAATCTCTAGTTCATCCACAGACGATGCCATTATGAAAAGGGAAACTTTTTCCAAAACAACCACAAGAATTTTTAATCAAAGACAATCAAAAGCAATTAAAAAAAGAAAAAAAGTTCCAAAAGTTAATACTTTTCTTCCTTCTTCTCTTTCTCTTTCTGAATTAATTTTTAATCAAAGAGGTCCAATTACCATATATCTTCTTTTGGGATCCACAAAGACGTTCTAATCAATCTCCTCCTTTTTCAGCTTCTGCTCCAATTTTTTTTTTCTCCCTTCCCACTTGCAATGAGAATTTTAATAATCAAAAATCCATACCTCCAGCAGAGATTTTCCAATTTCTCACATTTTTCAATGTCCAAAAATCCCTTTGTCTCTTATCTTAGCTTTCAAAACAATCCACTTTCAATGTCTAATATATCCAAATATTTCTGCTTTTTCCGTGGGGTGGGAGAGTAAAAAAAAAAAAAAAAATTCCCTTTAACAGCTTCTCCGCCGCTTTTCGCTCTTCTTAGGGATACAATGTATCCTCCAGCAACAAACAGCTCAATTCCAGGCAATTTAAAAGGTGTTACTTGACCCGGCTCAGACAGAACTTTCACTCTTCACACTTCCTCCAGCACAGTTCTTACCCGGTTGCTGGCTTCTTCGTGGCGGCCATTGCTGACCGCCGCTCCACCGCCTTGGGAAAAAGGGGTTTTCCCGGAGAAAGGGGGGGTCTGCGATGCCCCCACCTCCCTTTCCGACTCCCCTCTATCTTCAGCTGTCCCTACAGGGCAGCCATATCCCCCTGACCCATCTGGATCGGGGGTACCTCGACGGCTAGCACAGCAGGAATCGCGAGCTGTCGCGAATTCCTGCTGCCCCGAAGCCACGCAAACCGGAAGTTTTCTCAAAGCCATTGTTTTTCAGGGTGTGCCTTGTAGTATTCCAAAGTGTCCAAGATTACTCTCATATTGTTTTTAATTTGTCTCTTTGGCAGAAATCCATTTTGATCAGGGTGAATAAAATTATTTAGGTATTTTTTAAGTCTTTCTGCCAATATTGAACCAAAAATTTTATAATCTGCATTTAGCAGGGAAATAGGTCTATAGCTCTTGATTTATAATGGGTCGGCGTCCTCTTTTGGGACAAGTGTAATATACTTCTTACCATGATTTAGGTATCTTCTTCTTTAAAATAACTTCATTCATAACTTCTAGCAATGGAAGATTCAACGATTCTTGAAGTGTTTTATAAAATTCCGCTGGAAGTCCATCTGAGCCTGGTACCTTTCCATTGTTTTGCTTCTTAAGTGCTTCAATTAACTCCATCATCGTTATGTTGTTTTCTAACATTATTTCAATCTCTTTAGGTATCTGGGGTAGATTAGCAATCTGTAAATACTGTTTGGCTCTTTCATCATCAATATTCTCTTGTGTGTATATTTTCCCATAATAATCTTATACAATTTTCTTCTTCTCTTTACTTCTATCATAACCTTTCCTTGATCATCTATTAGTTGCACTATTTTCCTTGATTCTTTCTCCTTTCTCATCTTATATGCTAACCATCTACCTGGTTTATTTACATCTTCAAAATAGTTCTGTTTTGCACCTCTGATTTTCTGTGCTGATTCTATTAGTCCCATTTTATGTTCAATTATATCCATTTTTAACTTAATGTCCTTTTTCTGTGGCATTTTCTGTAACTCTTTTTAAAGTCCTTTATACTCATCCTCTAATGTCTTAGAGGCTAGTCTTTTCATGGTGTTTCTTTTCCTTGTATAGTCTATTTTCAAGCATCTGGTATATGCCTTCATTGTATCCCATACATTGTACATTGATGTGTCTTCTTTTTTATTTTTTTTAAAGAAAAAAGCCAGTTCTTTCTCCATCTTCTGTATGAAGACTTTTTCTTTTAGTATAGTATTATTTAATGTCCATCTAGATCTTCTTCTTTGTCCTTTCCATTTAATTGTCATTGGATTATGATCTGCCCAAGTACTTGTTTCAATATTTATTTCTTGGATATTAGCGAACAATTCTGTTGACATCCATATCATATCTATTATGGACCATCATAAATTTCTATTTAGATAAAAGGTGTTAGTCTTAGCATTTCTTTCTCTCCATGCATCTTTTAAATTTATTTCATCTGTCATTTTAAAAAAGGATTTAGGGAGAGTCTTTCTGTTTTGCTTTGTTGTTTTCTGTTGTGTATGTACCATAGTTAATAAAGTATAAGCTTGAGGTAAAGTGCAGGGTTCTGGCCCTGCACTTCTGGTTGGCTGTTAGGTGGCCAGATCGGATTGGTTAGTTCTGAGGAATACGATTGGCCCTTAACAGAGGATTCTTATTGGTTAAAAGAGCTAGCGTTCATAGCTCGCTATTGGACAATTCTTACAAGGGTTGCCTATATAAGGCAGAGTTCACTGTTGTTGTTTTGAGAAGTCACTATGCAAATAAAGAGCTGAAAGTCATATTCAGAGGCTGTCTCCATTTACTCCGACCCATGTCCAAGTACTTAACACTGGCGACGAGGATGGGATGTGGAGACGTCTGAACCGAAGAAGCCAGGAAGGAATACCGAGCACGTGATAAGACGACGCCAACAACAGAACCATGTCCGGCGGCATCGTACCACCCACTCCATTCAATCCGAACCAAGAGGATTGGGAATCCTACATGGATCGCTTCCAAATGTTTCTCGAGACGAATAACTTGAAGGATGCCACACCAGCAAAGAAGCGGGCAATATTCCTGATGCATTGCGGCCCAGCTGTAGTTAAGATGGCTAAAGCACTCGCCAAGCCTTGAGAAGTGAAAGCCATGAGCTGGGACGACCTCGAACCCATCCTAAGAGACCATTACGCGCCAACCATGCCTACACTCATGAGATGCCACAAGTTTTATCAGAGAAACCAATGAAAAGGGGAGAGCGTGGCCGATTTCGTGGTGGACCTCCAAAATTTAGGGGGTCTCTGCGGGTTCGCCGATTTAGAAGAGACACTAAGAGATCGAGTAATTCTGGGATTAGATGCGCTAGGCGTGCAAAGCAAGCAGATGGTGAAAGGCGACATCAGCCTTGCTGACGCCATCGCTGAAGCCATGGCTGCGGAGGCGACTAAAAAATCGGCTGTACAACTACGGCGAAGCCGCACTCCGGTAACACCACCGACCAGCGAAATCTTACCCAACTCAGAAGGGCAGCTCTCAACAATGCACCACGAGGACCTCTCTTCATCATCAGACAGCGACGAAGAAGGGGTCCATCGACTGCAGTCCGACCGGGACCCTCGCCCGAAGCCCTTACGCCCTTGCACTGGCTGTGGAGCAAACCATGCCAGGGCCGAATGCAAATTCTGCAACACACTCTGCCATGAGTGCGGGAACCGAGGCCACATCGGCTGGGTCTGCCGCAGCTTACCAGGACCCAGCCAGGCCTCAAAAGGGGCCAATTATCACCAATTGACAGGAAACCGTCCTGTAAGGCGAGAGCCAGCAAACCACTCCTACAGAAATCGAGCTTTGCAAAAAGAAGAGGCTCACCATACTATCACTATAGGTCACGCCACAGTTTTGGACACTAAGAAAATCCGAGTCACGGTAGCCATCAAGAACCAGCCTTGCCACATGGAGGTCGACTCGGAATCGTCCCTCTCAATGGTGTCTTGGAAGACACTCAAGCAACTCATCCCCACAATTCAACGCCAAGACCTCCAATTTCAACGCCTCATCCTCAAGGACTACCAAGGAAATTGAATTCCCGATGTCGGGTCCTGCCGAGTCTGAGTCTCCTTCAAGAAGCATACAGCGTACTTACCTCTAACGATCATCGATAGAGATAGGCCTAGTCTATTAGGCCTCCAATGGTTCGCGCCACTCGGCATTGAAGTGGCTGGCGTGAACCGAGTCGGTGGTTGTGAGTGGGAGGAAGACCTTATCTCTGAGTTCAGCGACAGCTTAGGCGAGTATAAAGGGACCCCAATCTCATTTAGTCTAGATCAAAAGGTAGCCCCCATTTGCTTGAAGCCCCGTCGAGTTCCATTTGCTCTTAAAGCAAAGATCGACGAACAACTCGACAAGCTAATTGCTCAAGGGGTGTTGAAGCCCATCGATCACTCTCCATGGGAAACCCCTATTGTAACACCCATTAAGCCAGACGGGTCAATCCGAATTTGTGGGGACTACCGGGCCACTTTAAACCACACCCTACAGCACAATGCATATCCAGTTCCGGTGGTGCAGCACTTCCTCCATTCCTTGGGGGGGGGGGGAAAGGTTTTCGCTAAATTAGATTTAGCTCAAGCTTATCAACAACTACCAGTGGATGAAAAAACGGCCCAAGCCCAAACAATTGTAACGCACAGAGGTGCCTTTAAATGTACCCGATTGCAATTTGGAGTTAGTGTAGCCCCGGGGATCTTCCAGAGCCTCATGGAAAGGTTATTACAGGGAATCAAGGGCGTGGTTCCTTATTTTGATGATGTATTAATTGCAGCCCCTACCAAAAAATCTTGCAGGATCGTTTGAAATGCATTCTTAAAAAATTCCAAGAGGCTGGACTTAAGGTGAAAAAAAATAAATGTCACTTATATACTGACAATGTTGAGTTTCTAGGATACCGAATTGATAGCTAGGGCATTCATCCTACCGAGAGTAAATTAAAAGCGATCAAAAATGCTCCCAGACCACGCAACAAGGCCGATCTCCAGGCGTTCTTAGGCCTCATTAATTTCTATAATGTGTTTTTACCGCACAAAGCAACTGTCGCTGAACCGTTACACCGATTATTTGATGAGAAAGCATTGTGGGTATGGGGTTACCGGGAAGAGCAAGCATTCCGGAATGTTAAAAAACTGCTCACATCTGACTCTGTACTTATGCAGTATAACGAGACTTTGCCGTTAGTTATAACCTGCGATGCATCGCCTTTCGGGGTGGGCGCCATTTTGAGCCATGTACTGCCTAATGGGAACAAAGCCCTTGTTGCATACTTTTCAAAGACTCTTTCACAAGCAGAGCGGAACTATGGACAAATTAATAAAGAAGCTCTCGCAATCATTTCAGCTGTAAAAAAATTTCATGAATATGTGTATGCAAGGACATTTACCATTATAACTGACCACAAACCATTGCTAGGGATAATAGCCAGGGACAAGCCAACCCTCTACATATTATCCCCTAGAATGACCCGATGGTCAGAATTCCTAGCTGCTTATAATTATCGCCTGCAATATCGCCCGGGGAAAGCCATTCCCCACGCCGACGCATTAAGCCGAGCACCACTTCCAGAGACTCTCGACGATCCGGCACCAATGGCAACTACGTTGCAGATCGATATACTCAACTCACCGCCTATGACCGTCCGAGACATTGCAAGAGAAACCAAACGAGACCACACCCTAGCTCGAGTCCTAAGCTGGGAAGAATGTGGATGGCCATTGGACCAAGTACCAGATGACTTCGCACCATTTAAATCTCGACAGACTGATCTTTTTTCCCAAAAAGGCTGTATAATCTGGGGCGATAGAGTCGTTGTCCCAGAATGACTCCAGAAGATGCTGCTACGAATTCTGCATGAGGGCCACCCTGGCATCGTGCGGATGAAAGCGCTTGCACGAAGGTACGCATGGTGGCCGGGCATGAACCGGCAAATCGAGTAGTGGGTCAAAGCGTGTGCCAATTGCCAACAAGTCAGCAACGCCCCACCAAAATCCATGCCTACTGAATGGGAGACAGCATGTGTACCCTGGTCCACAATCCACCTGAATTTCGCGGGGCCAACCAAGGACTATATCTTCCTGCTGACAGTCGACGCAAACTCCAATTGGTTAGAAATTCATCGTATGATGGCTACAACTTCTGAGGCAGTGATCAAGATCCTAAACAGACTCTTTGCAACCCATGGATTGCCTGACGTCCTGGTGTCCAATAACGGGCCACTGTTTACGGCACTAATGTTCGAGCAGTACCTCGCTGACAGCGGCATCCACCATGCGCTCACCTCGCCTGCACACCCTGCGACCAATGGCCGAGCGGAACGCATGGTCCAATTTGTTAAAAAGACTTTGCAAAAAGTGGACTATGACAATATCGATGACAAGGTCAACCAAATTCTCTTGTTGCAACACATAACTCCACATAGCATCACCGGCAGAACTCCCGCCGAACTACTGATGGGATGAAGACTCTGCTCCCACCTCGACCGGTTGCACCCTGCCTACGAACCGGAAAACCCAATCGGATCCAGTGGCCGCTGTCGCACGTTCCAGGTAGGAGACCTCGTTTACGCATGAAATTTATCGGGCGATCCGTTATGGATAGAGGCAACAGTAGTACGAGTGACCGGCCCCAAATCCTACGTAGTGAAATGCTGTGACAATAGACTGTGGAAACGGCATATCGACCAATTATGATCACGACTCACAATGGCCAGTCAACAACTCCCCCATGACCAAACCGAGGAGGGGGAGGTACAGAAGAAGATGACGATCCAGGGAACCTGCTCGAAGGGAGCGACGAACTAAGTGATACTCAGGAAATGGAGCAGGAAGGAGAATTGTTTGCACCGCAAGAAATTGCACCTGAGCAAGAAGCAGATCCACTGCCAAACAGCAATCTACCTCAACAGGATTGCAACCAACCAGTCTAACGAAAATCCGAAAGACTTAAAAGACAACCGTCCCATTTAAAGGACTATATAACTACACCGTAATTAAGAAGCCAGGGGGAAGGGGTGTTGTGTATGTACCATAGTTAATTAAATATGAGCTTGAGGTAAAGTGCAGGGTTCTGGCCCTGCACTTCTGCTTGGCTGTTAGGCGGCCAGATCGGATTGGTTAGTTCTGAGGAATCCAATTGGCCCTTAACAGAGGATTCTTATTGGTTAAAAGAGCTAGCGTTCATAGCTCGCTATTGGACAATTCTTACAAGGGTTGCCTATATAAGGCAGAGTTCACTGTTGTTGTTTTGAGAAGTCACTATGCTAATAAAGAGCTGAAAGTCACTATTCAGAGGCTGTCTCCATTTACTCCGACCCATGTCCAAGTACTTAACATTTTCTATGTTGTACAGTCCAATTTATTGACTACAATTCCATTAAAGTCTCCCATCTTAATGATATTAGCATAGTTCAGTTCAATTATTTTCTTAGTTAAGTGATTTTATTATTAGGAGCAATGAAAAAGACACAGACATGTATGTAACCATTTAGTGTTTAAGCTTCAGCTTTTGTCATCCTCAATTGTATAACTCTTGCAAAAGTGCTGACACTTTTTTTTCTTAAAAAAAACCCTGTTCTTAAGTGTCATATAGAAATCCCATCTTAAGCTCACTATGATAGACTAAATAGTTATGTACATAATTAAGAATTCTTTCTTTCTTCCTATCATTCACAGATTTAAAACTTTTTATACATTTATAAATTCTGATATGCTATCATAAAATGAAATGGGAAGGATTGACTGTTGGCCCTTTGTGGTTCTTTCTGGAATCTTCTTTTCAATGCCAGAGCTTTGAATTCAAAAAGTAGTTAGAAACAGGAGGATTTTCCAAGTTTGGATTTTATTTTCCAAGTTTGGTCCTCAAATAGATTTTCTAACTGCAGGATCAAAACATGACAATCAAAAAGCTTTTTGCCTCTACCCACAAGCTCCTATGAATTGTAGTTTACGCTGATGGAGGCCATTGGACTGTAGTTTACAAAAAATATTTTACACTCAATTTTCTAATCAGATTTCTGAATACTATGGTATAATAGCATTTATAATTATAGTATTTTCAAGATATATGCAAGTATACTTTTTCAGACAATGGGAGTGGTATAATTTTTAGCTTCTTTAAAATACAGAACACAGTGTAAACCTGAGAAATTTTATATTGCAGAGACTAATGGAAATGCTATACAATTTTTACAGCTCTGTGAATGAGTCAATAGAGCCATGAGTACCTATAGGTATAGATTGAGTCCAGGACTAAATAAAATGCCTGACACTTTCAGTTCATAAATGGTCTGGATAATCCCACAGTCATCTCTTAGCATCTCTTGAATGGCCTGCTACTACAGGCATTTGCATGTGCAGTGCAGATGTCTGAGGCAATTGAACATGTGTAATCATTGCCAGGGTCCTTGCATACACGAGGCCAACATGAATTGTGCTGATATTGTAAATCTCTGCAGCAATGTTGTCATTTGAGTGATGTTGGGTGGACAACTTATCAAAAGTGTTCATGTGTTAAATGCCTGAATGCCTGAAAAAGCCTTATAGATGTAGATCAATCCCCAGAAAGGAGAGTGACAGTAATTACTGTTGTTCAGATATAGAATGCAGATCTGGCCCTGGGAGTAAGAAAGGGATGACTAAACAGTTAAGGAAGGTGTTTCAGGAAAGAATACTCAGCCCAGGGAAGGAAGAAAGCATATGAAACAAATTCAAAATTACTCTGTCTTGAATTTTGACTTTTAAGATCCCAACAACAATGAAGAATATTCCTGAAATCCCTGCTGTTCCTATTCCTTGATCTTGCCAACCTTAGAAGGATGGCAATAATCTGGAAAAGATTATGTTGGATAGTCATGAGAATGTATGGAACACGTTATTTTAATGGCAGGAAATGTGGTGCTTTTATACTTTTAACCTCCTCAAAGGTCGAATAAAGATTTACTTGGAAATTCTAACATTATATGGGTGTTTTAAACCACTCTAATTACTCTTCTTATGAAAGCACTGGTAGAGGTTTATGTTGCTTTTTAGATATAAATAAAAACTTTAGAAACAGAATCATTTAACTGCAAAGGGGGAAGTCTGATCTAGAGTGCTCCTTTGAAAATGAATAGATTTACCACGTTTTCTTAGCTCCTTTTAATCCAATTTGTTAAATAATGCCATGGGCAACAGAAATAACATTTCCTGGTCCAGGAACATTCTGTCCAACAGCTAACTCCCTCTAGCATCAAACAAATGTTCATGATGCTGAAATATAAATATTGTTTATTGAAAAGAACAAATCTGGTAACAGCAGCAGCAGCAACAACAAACAAACAAACAACAACAATAATAACAACAACAACAGCAACAACAACAACAACAACAACAACAACAACAACAACAACAACAACAACAACAACAAAGAGTAAAAAAACAAAACATCTCCAAGCTCAGAAATGCCAGATTGTCAAGAACAGGAACATGTGGACTTTCTAATATTGGAGATTAGGCTTAAACTAAGTGCAGATGTCCAAAGGAAGATGAAAGGATTTGAAGAAAAGATTAAAATAATAATTGAAAGACAAAGTTCTTATCATATAAATCATTTTACCATTCTCATTAGGAAAAAAAAAGAACCACAACGATATGTTTATTTTGTTCATCTGTTTAACCCCAATTACCTCTTATTGGGGAAATCTTTTTTTTTTTTTTTTACATTTAATTTCCTCAACTCATTTTTTTTATCCGAATAACTTCGTTCCCATTTTCCCTATGTAGATTGTAGCAGGTGTATTGAATTGAAGACATCACAATTAAATGTAATCAAATACTTTAAGCACTAATGAACAGCTCCAGGAAAACAAGTCAAAAGGAAAAAAAGAAAACCCTTAAGTGAGTGGATTTTCAAATACCCAAGGCACCATAGGGCCAATTAAAGGAGTCAGATACCAGGACACACTCTGGCATTAATTATCTTTGAGTTTGGGGGAACAAAAAATAAAAGCAACAATTATCATAATAAATCTCCACACACTGCTTGTAAATTGTGCTAATCTACAACACACCTGGGTTTCAAAGTTTTAAGACATGAAAGTGAACCCTCAGTCAGTTAGTAACAATCTCACATAGAGACTCCTGGGATGTGTTTCTTTCTTGTGATCTGCCAATCAGAGGAAGGTTCTAAAATGATGTCCAAAAGCTCTGCTAGTTTTATTTAACACAGCTCAGAAGTACTGGAAATTGTGGGTGGGAAAGAAAGCTGTGGAAAGAAGGCACTATTATATATACATCTGAAAGTTTGCAATTTTATCCCACATAAAGGACTCCTTTAAGTTTGGAGAAAAGAAGAGAAATAAAACTGAGAGATTGGGGACACATCATTTGAAATATGTGAAACTTTATTTCACTAAAGGACTTATAGTTAATGCTTAGAGTAATTTAACTAAAGGCATCATCCCCCCCCACACTTTCAGTCTTTGAAAGTGTCAATGGGAAAAACAAACATGATTTGCATTAATTAAAAATGTCTAAATTGTATTGTAAGCTAAAAGTAAATTTAGAGATGGGCCCACAATATTGCTTTCATCTGCTGATATGTGAATGCTGTCAATACAGCCAATATTATAATGTTGAAAATTGTCCAATTTCAGAGGGCAAAAATGATGCTAAAACTAGCATTCACACTTGCATGTTTTATTTGCTTGAAAAATGATTTCTAGGAGGGAAAAACCTCTTACATGATTTCAGTAAGAGTGTGGCTAACAAAAGCCATTTGATCATTATTGTCCACTTAGTGAAATAGCAATACTCTAAATAATAATGAAGGGCAAATATAACTCTGTGGGTACTAGGATATAGGATTTCCTATGAATGGAAGTACATCTTGTTCCCATGCCTTGAAAAAAAAATAACTGAAGATTGTGAATTATTACAATTTCAAATGTGTCCCAGCTAAGAAAAAAAGGTAACTCCATTGCCCAACAGAAACAGTAACCATCATGAGATCACAGGATGCAATGATGACTACTAAACAGTGCCAAAGTCAACCATTTGGAAAGGCTAAAACACACCATTATTAAATTGTTGATTTGTTTTATATTCTCAAAAGAAAGTTTAACTCACTGATGTAATTTTATCTTTGGCTTTGCCACAGTTAGTAGCATAAATGCAACTCCAGGACTTCTGGTAAATCAGTTTTTTCTGTTTCTGCAGTTTAATCAGATGAAACTGTCTTTTAGAGCCTGCTTGGTTAATCTCACCATTTCCTTTTTGATCCTAAGAGATTGGTGGTCAGACTCCATCTTCTAGTTAGTGATCTCAGCTGTATTTTGAGTGTCATTCTCTACCACAAGAAGCTGACTGGTTTTGTTATGAAATTTGCAAACTCGTGATTGCTTGAGTTTATAATAAAGGAGGATTTTTTTTAGTTTTTACTCAAGATTGAACATTTTAAAATTATTACATATAGATTTGCTATTAACAATGACTTCCTTTTACCTGTTTTGCTTACTTCCCCTAGGGTTGAATTTTATATTATAAGATTATTTCCGCTATTATCAGTAATAGTGGAAAGATTTAATAGATTTTATATGGTTGTTATTCTTGTAGAATTTGATATACATTTGGGATGATTATTGATAAAATTTAGCATTAGTCACCTTTAGGCAAGACAAAATATATATACCCCATCTAACAGCATTGGATGTAAACTAATAATGGTGTTGCAAAATAATCAGTGTATTTATTTGTTCATGCAAATAGAAAAGAGAAAGAATTTATTCTAATGGAATCGAACTGCAGTTGTCCAAAAAGAAACAACTATTACAAAAATTTGAAGCTATAACTCTACCTTTTCTCAACCTCTAATGTCAGCTGATTCAGAAAGATAACTCCATGGCTTGAACTGTATCCAGAGAGAGAGAGAGAGAGAGAGAGAGAGAGGTGTATTGGAAGGGGGAGAGAAAGAGAAATATTAGAAAGAAAAGAAATCATCAACTAGATAAATAATATAATATGGACTTAAAAGAAAGAATGAAAAGTTTTAGCTCCATAATCTTTTACTCAACCATCATTAACTGCTTGCTTTAGACTTTGGGACATGTTTCAAGTGAAAAAGACACCAACACAGAAGTCCTCTATTGTCTCTGACAACAAAAGGTTGCATGGCTCTGCTCTAATGTCATGACTAGTTCACATCCTGGTCTTCATTCTTAATGTGTTTGTTATTGTTGTTTAAAAATCACATTCGATCTGCATATGTTTCCAGAAAGTCATATCACTCCGGGACTTGGAAAAAAGAGCAATTCACAATCCATTCTATGGATTGTGCACATTCTTCCTAGTAATGAAGAAGCATTTATAAATTAAATGAAACAAGGGTCCCACCAAATTTCCCCAATGAATGTGCCTCTTTCCATTAGTGAATATGGGACTACTTTCCATGGTCAGTGAAAATGTATATGAAGGGTTTTTTGTGTAACTAAAGCAGTAAAGTAGTAGACTGCATTTCTATCTTGTGTACCATCAAGAATGTTATGCTTAATAAATGGTATTCATCAATATGGTTGTCAAAGCAACACAATGCTTTGTAAAGTTCCAAAGTATTCATCTCAATTTGGCAACTGGGCAACTAAATGGCAGATGGAATTTAAATTGGGTGAATGCAATGTAATGAAATACCAGGAGAACTAATTTGAATTTTACATGCATACTTCTGTGTTCAAATTAGCTGACATATCTTTGGAAATAAGATCTAGGGGTAATTGTAGACAGTTCAATTAAGATGTCTGCAGAATTTTCCATTGCAGTCAAAGGCTAATAGGATTCTATGTTGCAGCTGACACCCTCTTTTACTTCTATGTACAGAAAAATGCTTTCAATGCCAATGTTCTCCTTTTTGTTTTATATTATGAAGGTTTCAAATCAATCGGCAGTAATTGCAGTATTTAGATACTACACCATTATAGATTATAGAAAGCTGTAACATTCCCTGAAAGCAAACTGAATGTTGACATTTGATAGAAGTATAAATATTCAAATGTTCTAAAGTTGCCACAGTTCCCTTACACAAATGGTGGGTTGCAGAATCCCTACTTATACTTACTTTAATCAACCTAATGATTTTCAAGTGTGTTTGGATTACAATTGTCAGAATAGGTACTGACAATATTGGTTCAATCTGAAGATACTATACTAGAAAAAAAGATGGATTGTACAAATTCTAGACTGCTGAAATGAAGTAGAAAAAAATAAAGTAGAAGTATGCAGAGACCAACCGCAGTTTTTCATTTTCTCAATGACTGATCACTTCAGCTTTGGGATCATCAGCATGCTATTGATTGCCAGCTCTGTAATTATCTAATTACTTTTTTTTTAGGACAAGCTGTTCCATTCCTTTCAAATAATCTGTGGACTGAAGTCTAGAATTAAATAAAATGGAGATTAAATCTAGAAAAGGAGATACTACCTGCTCAAGATGTTTAAAAAACTGTTTCAAGATATCTGCTTAAAACTTTATTTTCCATAACTCATATTACACAAACTCAAACATTATTATATCTCTCTTGGAAAGCCAGGCAGGAAAACTTGAACTGAAGAGCTGTGAGAATGTATTTAGTATTCAGTACCAAATGAGGCATAAAGAGCTTACTAGAAATTCTAATAATGAGGCTAAATATTTTGGACACATAATGCAAAAGGAAGATTCTCTAGAAAATAAAAGTAGTTTTTAAAAAAGGCTGGCAAATGGATGGACACAAATACTGATAGTTCAAATATCAGTTAACACGAACTCAAAGAAGCAACTACCTAAAATAGTGAATTGTTGCTTCCATAAAGTTACAAAAAAGTCAATAATGAATAGTAGTATAGTAAATATATAGAAATATTGAATATTATGGGATGCACCTTTCAGAGGAATTACTATGAATTTAAATTTTTAATTGACAGAGATTAGAAAGAAATAAAAATGTTATTTCCATTATTCAGACATATATCAACTTTTCCACAAATGTGGAACTAAATTTAATAAGGCTCAATTAATTATGGACATAATTATATGCATAATTTATTTATTTCTGTTTTTGTTTATTTAATTTCTGAAGCCATCCATCTCATCCTTGTTTCCAATTTATTGTCTGCAGGTTGGTTGTTGTTGCTTTTTTAATAAGTGATTTGCCATAGTCACCTTCTTAGGACCAAGAGAGAACAACTGCCCTAAACTCACCCAGCTAGCTTTGTGCCTAAGGCAGGACTAGATTTCAGTCTTCCAGTTTCTAGATGATACCTTAACCACTATACATACAGTCTCTCTAGTCTAAAGATAGGCAGACTAAGTCACAACCTCCAGAAATCTGAATAACAGTCACTTCTTATTGGTTCTGAAGAGGGTTTACATTTAAAAGACTTGAAGGACATCAGGTTGCTTTCTATTTGTTGGCAATATCAAATGGGGGAAAAACTTTTTTTTTTTCCCCTATTGGTTGCTTTGCCAAAATATCTGGAACATGGGAATAGTTTCATATGGATGTAAACAAAATTCTCAGAGTAGGCACCTGAAGCCTTTGCTCAAGGGTGGAGTTTTTAATTTAATGAATTCCCTTTGTCATGTTTTTGACATATTCTCTCTTTTAATAGAATACTATTGCATCTTGTCTGGTGACTTTACTAAAGAACTGTGCTATAATGGGAGCTCTCTGTTGGAATGAAAGTCACCTCATTGCTATGAGAAACCTCTGTGATAAAGCTGAAATGAATTAAGATAGTTTGCCCATAGGGCATTTCATTGCATGTATGTGCAAATTACAGACATAATGTTGGAAGGTAGTTTTTCCTCCATTTCTCAGCTTTAGATGTTCATTTTCATAGGAAAATGAAGGCTACTCCAGTTGGAATTGTTAGTGTCATTGTTTTCCTTTAAAATTTCAGTGCTTGGGGCAAGAAAGCTGAGATTCAGTACTATAAACACAAAGTTTATCATATAATTTTATGAGCCATGGTTGCACTTTAAACATGAGCTATATTGCATATCTATCTATCTATCTATCTATCTATCTATCTATCTATCTATCTATCTATCTATCTATCTTATTCCTTCCTTCCTTCTCTTAGGTCAGAACTAGTTAGGATTTTGTTAACAGGAAAATGGTGATTTGAATTTTTGGGTGCTTATATTAATGATTTCTTTCACATATACAAAAAAATCTCAGCAGATAATGGTACCAAAAGACTGTCAACTATAACACTGGCCTATTCCATAAGTGTGAAAAGAAATGGAAGAATAATGCAGAAATATCTGTCTATGATCCAATGTTCTTGTTAATTTACAGACACTTTCCAAAGGTCAGGATTAATCCTGATTATTCCCAGGAATGTACTATATCTTTAACTCTCTACCAATCAAGCTTTGGTCCAAATGTTGGCACTGGAAATAATTCATAATATCACATTTAACATTATGTGGTTATGATTGCCATGGAAATGGGGAGGGCAGTTGCATCGCACATCAAAGACATGCACAAAAATCATATTTCTCACTGTGCAATCTCCCTAGAAATAATTATTTCTATATTTTGTAAAAGTTCTGCCAATAATTTTTATTTGTAGGACTTTTAAAGGGGTTATGTATTTATGTGTCCAAAATGAAAACCATGACTGTCTAATTGAAGCTTCTTTCCTATGTCAGAAAGGGTAAAGATTTGACTGTGTAATAACAATCACCTGCGGTGATTTTGGAGCCTTTCCTTGAAATGTAAGGGGAATGCATCAGTGCACAATTGTGCCTACGATCCCTGTCCTATTGTCATCATTTATTTGTACCTATTTCCTGTATTCTTACTGATGTTTATACTTATTGTTGTGAATGAATAAATGTTTAATAAAGTTATCTAGAGCTTGAAGTCAAGTGCAGGGTTCTGGCCCTGCAGTTCTGATTGGCTGTTAAATGGCGAGATCAGATTGGTCCGTTCAGGAGAATCTGATTGGCCATTAGCAAGCCATTCTCATTGGTCAACGGAGCTAGCGCTCCCAGGTTTTCATTGGTTGAATAGTTAATAAGTTGCCTATATAAGGAAGGCTATAGCAGCCATTGAGCTGAGCTGTCACACCATGTAAATAAAGAGTTGAAGTTCACTGTTTCACCGGCTCATCTCCATTCTTCGCACCCATGCTCCACACTTAACACTGGCGACGAGGGTGGGATGTGGAGATATCAGAGCTGACTGAACAACGAAGAAGACAACCAAGCACGTGGCTGAAATGCACAATGGCGGAACCATGTCCGGCGTCGTCGTACCACCCGCTCCGTTCGACCCAGCGCAAGAAGACGGGGAGTCCTACATGGATCGTTTCCAAATGTTCTTGGAAACCAATAATTTGAAGGATGCCACAACCGGGAAGAAACGGGCGGTATTCCTAACGCATTGCGGGCCGACCATATTCAAGATGGCCAAGGCACTAGCAAAACCAGCTGAAGTGAAGGCTATGGACTGGGACGTCCTCGAACCTCTACTGAGAGTCCACTATGCACCAACCGTACCAATGCTCATAAGACAGCACGAGTTCTACCAAAGAAACCAGCGGAAAGGAGAGAGTGTTGTCGATTTCATTGCGGACCTCCGAAACTTGGGAGGCCTCTGCAGGTTCGCCGACCTGGAAGAGGCTTTGAGAGACCGAGTAGTTCTGGGATTAGATGCGCTAAACGTGCAGAGCAAGATAATGGTGAAGGGCGACATTAGCCTTGCCGATGCCATCGCTGATGCTACTGCAGCAGAAGCAACCAGGAAGTCGGCTGCCCAACTGTGCCGCAACCGCGCTCTGACACACCAACCAACCTGCGACATTTCACCTAAGTCAGAAGGACAGCTATTGACGGCCCACCACGAGGACCTCTCTTCGTCGTCAGACAGCGACGAAAAAGAGGTCCATCGACTGCGGTCCAATCGGGACCATTACCCGAAGTCCCAACAACCATGCACTGGCTGCGTGGCCAACCATTACCCGTCCGAATGCAACCAGGAAGTCAGCTGCTCGAATGCACCGAGCGAACGCACCCCACCACCAACTCGCTAGTGATAGTCCACCTTCCTCTGAGAGGCATGCTACTTCCGCCCATCATGAAGACCTCGAATCCTCATCAGACAGCAAGGAAGAGGAGGTCAACCGGCTACAGTCAGAACATGATCAATGAGACCAACGGAACTAGAGATTCCCGCACCAATGCGCTGTTTGTGGGGCAAACCACCCGCAAGCAGACTGCAAATTCCTCGACGCACTCTGCCACTTCTGTGGAAAGAGAGGCCACATTGCAAAGGTCTGCAGAAGCAAGAGAGGGTCCAGTCCAATCCGGAGGGAGAATAATCTCTGCCAGGCTAGAGGCAACCCACCTGTAAATCGGGGCCGCCTGAACCATCAATGGAACAACCACTACTACAGAAATCGAGCACCTACCACTTCAACTAGACAGGAAGAGGCACACCAAACCATCACTATCGGCCACGCTTCATCCCTGGATGCAAGGAAGATCCGAGTAAAGGTTGCTATTGAGAATCGACCTTGCGTAATGGAAGTCGACTCGGGGTCATCCCTATCGATGGTCTCCTGGAAAACTCTCAAACAGCTGATCCCTGCCATCTCAGCACATCTCAGCATATCTCAGTCGCCAGGACCTCAGCACTCAAAAAATCATACTAAAGGACTACCAAGGAAACAGAATTTCAGTTGTCGGTTCCAGCCATGTCCAAGTATCCTTCAAAGACCGCACCGCACCGCTACCTCTGACCGTTGTCGATCGTGACCGGCCCAGTTTGCTAGGTTTACAGTGGTTCGCCCCATTCGGGATTGAACTAGCTGGCATCCACCAAACCAGAAGCGATGACTGGGAAGAGGCCCTCATCCAGGAATTCCAGGACATTTTCACAGAGAAGTTAGGCAAGTACAAGGGGACCCCTATATCGTTTAATCTCAGCCCCAATGTAGCTCCCATTCGCCTTAAGCCTCATCAGGTGCCTTTTGCACTCAAGCCAAAGATTGACGAGCAACTGGACAAATTAATAGCCCAGGGTGTGTTGGAACCGATTGACCACGGCCGATGGGAAAACCCAATAGTAACATCCATAAAGCCAGATGGATCGTTAAGAATTTGTGGAGATTACCGGGCCACCCTAAATCATGCGCTTCAGCAGAACACTTACCCGGTACTGGTGGTCCAACACCTTCTTCACTCCCTGGGTGGTGGAAAAATATTTGCGAATTTGGACTTAGCTCAGGCGTACCAACAGCTACCCATAGATGCGAAGACTGCAGAAGCCCAGACTATTGTCACAGGTGCCTTTAAGTGCAATAGACTCCAATTTGGAGGAAGCATGGCACCAGGAATTTTCCAAAGTCTGATGGAGAGACTATTACAAGGCATAAAAGGGGTCGTGCCTTATTTTGATGACGTCTTAATAGCTGCCCCTACTAGAGAATTATTAGAAAAACGACTCAGAATGGTTCTCTAAAAATTTAAGGACACCAGCCTGAAAGTAAAAAAAGACAAGTGTCAACTTTGTACGGAGAGATACCTTGGATACCTTCTCGACAGACAGGAAATCCACCCTACCGAAAAAAAAAAACTAACTGTAATCAAAAATGCCCCAAGACCTAGAAATAAGACAGACCTCCAGGCCTTCCTGGGATTCATTAACTTTTATAACATCTTCTTGCCCCAGAAGGCAACCGTAGCTGAGCCCCACATAGACTTCTCAACAAAAAGTTTTCCTGGGTCTGGGGACAGCGTGAAGAATGAGCATTTCAACAAGTAAAAAACCTCTTAACTTCTGATGCTGTATTAATACAATACAACGAGACTCTACCCTTAACTGTTACTTGTGACGCCTCACCATTCGGAGTGGGAGCCATCTTAAGCCATGTCCTGCCAAATGGTAATGAGGCACCAATTGCATTCTTTTCGAGAACTTTGTCTAAGACTGAAAGGAACTATAGCCAACTTGATAAAGAGGCTCTCGCCATTGTGTCTGCAATTAAACGTTTCCATGAGTATGTCTATGGAAGACCCTTTGCCATAATTACAGACCACAAGCCATTACTCGGCATTTTAGCGGGAGACAAACCAATTCCCCACATCTTATCACCAAGAATGACACGTTGGTCAGAGTTTTTAGCCACATACGACTACCAACTGCCACACCATCCTGGGAAAGCCATTCCCATGCTGACGCCTTGAGCCACTTTCCACTACCAGACATCATAGAGGACCCAGCTGCAACCTTAGCCGTATTGCAAATCGAAAACCTCAAATTGCCACCGCTGACTGACTTTCCGCTGCCAGAAGTCATAGATGACCCAGCTCCAACCCTAGCTGTATTGCAAATCAAGACTCTTCAGTCACCACTGCTGACTGCACAAGACATTGTCTCGGAAACGAAGAAGGATCCTTCTTTGGCATGAGCCCTCAGCTGGTGGAACAAGGTTGGCCTGACAACGAACCCAATGACACCTTCAAGCCATTCAGAAACCGACAGACAGAACTGTTCTCCCAAAAGGGCTGCATCTTGTGGGGAGACAGAGTCATCATCCCAGAGAAATTACAACATAAAGTTTTAAAAATGTTGCACGATGGACATCCAGGCATCGTGCAGATAAAGGCATTGGCAAGGAGTTACGCATGGTGGCCGGGCATAGATAAGCAGATAGAAGCCTGGGTAGCTACATGCAGCAAGTGCCAGGAGACTCATGCCGCTCCTCCCAAAACACCCCCAACTCAGTGGGAAAAACCTCGTGGTCCCTGGTCCTGCATTCACATCGATTTTGCGGGACCCACAAAAGGACACACTTTCCTTCTAACCATGGATGCCTATTCCAACTGGCTAGAGGTCCATAAAATGAAAAGCACCACCACGGAAGCGGTCATTAAAAAACTGAATAAGCTATTCACTACCCACAGATTGCCAGATGTTCTGGTCTCCGATAATGGCCCTCAATTCACTGCCCTGGCATTCGAACAGTACCTAGCAGACTGGGGCATCTGCCATGCCTTAACATCGCCAGCTCACCCTGTGGCCAACGGTAGGGCTGAGCGAATGGTCCAATTTGTAAGGAAAACTTTACACAAGATGGAACAGGGAGACATTGACGACAAGATAACCAGGATGCTTCTCCTCCAACATATCACTCCAAGCAGCACCACAAACAGAACCCCAGCCGAACTCCTGATGGGCCGAAAACTTCGCTCACACCTTCACTCTGCCTACACACCAGAACCACCCCTGGGGTCCAGCAGCAAGTGTCGTACATTCCAGGTAGGTGACTCCGTTTTTGCAAAAAACCTCTCGGGTGACCCATTGTGGGTCCCCGCTACCATAACGCAACTTACGGGGCCCCAAACCTACCGTCTACAAACTGTGGGTGGCAAAATGTGGAAGCGCCATATAGACCAGCTTCAATCCAGACTAGCACCTACTCCCATCTAATCCCCTGAATCTCAAACCGGGGGGGGGGGAGGGACATCGAGGGGGCCGGAGAAGAAATAGCAGATGATCTAGCAATTGGAACTCAGCAGTCTACACAACCAACCAGGGGATACTCACCTCCAGAAGGAGAACCAAGCCAGGTGATTGACTTGCCGCGTAGCAGCACCGTGATGGAAACAGATCCAGGGAACCCGGATGACGGCATTGGCAAGAGCGGAGAGGACAGCCCCGAGCCATCCAACAGAACAGCGGGACCATCTTCGCCATCCAACTCAGCAAGCAGAGCCAGGACAGAAACTGGTGGAACAGCGCAAGTCAAGCAGACAGGTGAAGCGACCTGCCTACTTTTGAGAATATGTTACCCCACCCCTCAGACGGAACCTAGGGGGGAGGGGTGTTATGGACTAAGCTAACGCATTCATTAACAACCCTAATAGCTTTACTTTAACGGCAGGCTCGTAATCCTGCACTTCTCATTGGCCCACGAATAGCAAGTCGTGATTGATCATTTCTGGTTGATCTGATTGGCTGACAGTGGGTCATCTCTGATTGGACGCTTGTTAGAGCGGTAAACTCAAATCATTTGTTGTTGTGACAGCAGCCAGCTCTATGAAAGAGCTGCTGCTGCCCAAGTATTTTGCTCTGTTCTGAAGTTACTCATAAAGAGTTGAAGTCACAGTTTGATGCCTCGTCTCCGTTCCTTGTGCCCATGCTCAGGACTTAACACTTCCTGTGAATAACTAGATGTGTTTAAAATTAATTGTAAGCTTCTTCTGAAGCAAAACAAACTGTGAGAGAGAAATCTTTGTTTTGCAGTTAGGGGAGAAAAAGCAAAACATAGAGATCTTCATGTATTCTCAAAACCAGGCAATTTAGGAGGATGAGTTAGAAATGCATTCAGAAACAATTTACCAAGTATTACATTGTAAGTCTGTTAGCACAGGCCCAAAAAACTTTACAGAGCATTATACAAACCTATATTCTCAATCAATGTTTCATATTTCTAGGGATGGTTTCCAAATGCCTGAGGCTAGCAATCCAATTCATTCAGCCATATTAAATCTTGGAAACAGGTGTCTGCAAGAGCAGTTGTCAAAGTTGCAAAATCAGTAATTGTTATTCCCCATTCTTCCCACCCTAATTTCTATGAACAATCATGAGCTGAAAAATACAACTGCTGATAAATTATGTATGGATACGATAGCATGACTATTGATTTTATCATAGTGTTATAAAAATTTAAGCAATGGTTCTAAATATATCTGACAGTTCTATAGTGAAGGTCACATACTATTAGTTTGGCTGTAGGTTTGACCTTCTTTTCAAATGACCAATAACAAATTACTGGTAAGCCACAAAGTTTGCATGCATATTAATGTGCATGTTTGTGTGTATGTGTGTGTGTGTGTGTGTGTGTGTACAAAGTTTCTTTTCGTTTTTGTTTTAATCAATCTAAAAGTCACAATTCTTTACAGAAAAGCATGTATTAGGTAAATATGAGTATATCCAGAAAATAATATCTGGAAAGTTTACTCCTATGCAGTTAAATAATCTCTAAGTGTGATGAAATGTAGAAATAAAAGTATTCACTGTTTTCATATCAGTAAATGAGTGGATTTGATTCAAAGATTTGTTATTTTCATATAATTCTTAAAATGCCTAGTATGAACCTAATGTCCTTGCATATTTATTTTTAATTGTAACCCTGAAACAAATTTCTCTTTGTCCTTTAAGTCAGCCAGAATTGTGACTTAATTACAAGAATTTTACTTTTACTTGGCTTTGATTTGGAAATCCATGTATTTTTCTTGAAGATATTTTCAAAAGTGGTATATTATTGCTGTCTTAGAGCTGAAAGAGAATGACTGCCCCAGAGTTACCAAATATATTACTGAACCAAATACAAGACTACAACTAAGGTTTCCCATTCTTAATCCAGTGACTTAATCACGACACCAGATTTCTACTATCACTGATACTTATACATTAATTTGAATTTACTAATTAACATGAATTTTAAAATTACACAACATTAATTAATATTAATTTACTACATTAATATTAGAAGTAATACTAAAATAAAATTATTCAGCAAATTTATACTTAATTTGGGTAAAATATTAAGAAGAAAAATTTGCATTGACTGATTATGTAAAAGACAGCCAAGAACAGACATTGGTGCAAGTTAAAAATGGGAACTTACATACCAACTTACTACAGGAAACCAAAATAAATGCATACTGAAAAAATATAATAAAAACACATACAAAATGCTTATAAGAAAAAGCACTGCATGGTCAATGCCTACAAAACATCAAGGGAACAGTAAAATAAGAAAAAAAAAAAACTAGCAATGGTTTACAATTGGAACATTAAAAAAGGAAACCAAAAGCTTGATTTTGGCTGTGCAAGAGCAAGCTATTTTAACTGATGCAATCAAGGCCAGAATTGAAAAAAAAACATCAAATAATTCAAAGTACAGATTGTACAAAGAGCAGAAGAAATAATATATTATACACACAGTTTGTGCAAGAAGATTGCACAAACTGATTTGTTATGTATGTAAATAGTTAAAATAAAAGCGAGCTTGGGGTAAAAGTGCAGGGTTCTGGCCCTGCACTTCTGATTGGTTGTTAAGCGGCTCGATCGGATTGGTTGGGTTCAGAGAATCCGATTGGCCCTTAATGAAGGACTCTTATTGGTTTTGGAGCTAGCGTCTTACAGCTCCTTATTGGTTATTTCACATTAAGGTTGCCAATACAAGGCAGAGTTGTTGTTATTAAAGTCTTAAGTCACTATGTAATAAAGAGCTGAAAGTTCACCAACTAAGACTGTCTCCATTCATTTCACCCATGCCTGAAACCATTTCACTGGCGACGAGGGTGGGATTTGGAGACATCTGATCTTAAGGAACTTGGAAGAAAAACAGAGCACGTGTTAAGACGACGCCACCAACGGAAACCATGTCCAGCGTCATCGTACCAACCGCTCCGTTCGATCCAAACCAAGAGGATTGGGAATCCTACATGGATCACTTCCAAATGTTTCTTGAAACAAATAATTTGAAGGACTCCACACCAGCAAAGAAGCGGGCGCTGTTCCTGACGTACTGCGGCCCAGCAGTCTTTAAAATGGCAAAAGCACTCGCGAAACCTCAATGTTGTAACTATGTATCATTGCAACTATGTATCATTCATGTGTTTGCAACTATGTATCATTCATGTGTAATCATTAACATCTGTCTCTTCAGTGACCTTTGCAAGGTACGTACAAGGGACAAGGAGCTAGACGGTTGTTAATAAGCTTATCCACATTGTAAATGATCTGTCTGGTATGCAGCTTTGTAAACATGCACATCCTGATGGAATTATCTTATTTGACTTGAGTTTTGATTAAATCATTTTCTTGTAAAAAAGCACAATAAAAGAGCGTGTGCCAAGACATTTGGGGCGCGCTCATCCCGAGGAAACTTCGCCTCCTGTCATTTCTCTCTCCTTCGCTCCCTATCATGAGCCGCCCATCAGATGTGGGATAGCAGATACTGCATTCTGGTGACCCCGACGTGATTCCCTAAGGGGGATACGTTGCGACGCACCCATAACTTATCAGCTCGATGGGAGCTGTGCATCGCCAGGCCTGAAGCGAATTGCACATCATCGGATCTGAAACACGGTCTCGACTTTCGTAAGTATGGGTGGAAACTTTTCTCAACAACAGACGCAGCATCTGAAGGAATTGAGGGAGTTAGTCGCTTCTTCTTCTAAATATTCTGCTAAATTAAAGGGCTCGCCTGTAAAAAAGAAAGCTATTGCTACATTATTGGCTTATGTGTGGCAACATTGTCCCAATTATTCAGAGGAAGGGTCCTTAAAAATTTCCACTTGACAAAAAATTGGTGAACATCTCCATAGTCCTCCTCGTGCACCTATTGGCATTTTGGTTATTTGGAGGAAAATTATGGAGGCTTTAATGGTCCATTATAAAATAGAAGCAGGGAGTGTGTTTGAATCTCCCCCACCAAGTTATGATAACTTTTCAATTTGCTCTAACTCAGGCAGAAGCTGCTGCCATTATTCAACAATGCCCCACATGTAGTAAGCAAGGACATTCCATTCCCATAGGAGTAAATCCTAGAGGATTAAAAGCTTGTGAAATTTGGCAAATGGATGTAACTCAGTATCCATCTTTTGCCTCTTGGAAATATTTGCACGTTTCCATAGATACATATTCAGGATTTATTCTGGCTACTCCTCAAAGGGGAGAAACTGTAAAACATGTCATCAATCATTCAATTCGTACCTTTGCCTCGCTGGGACGTCCAAAAGAAATCAAAACTGACAATGGACCTGCCTATACAAGTTCTGCGTTCCAGGAATTCTGTAACAGATGGGATGTAACCCACAAGTTTGGGATTCCCTACAACAGCCAGGGGCAGGCTATTGCGGAATGAGCGAACTTATCTCTGAAACGTGCTCTTGATCGATATTCGTTGCGGGAAAACCCCCCGAACCTCCCAGCATTGCAAAATTCTCTTAACATTTGTCTTTACACTTTAAACTTTCTTAATCTGACTGGCATTCCTCCCACTTTTGCTACTTTGTGTCATTTTTCCTCCCCCTCATCCCCGCCTAACAGACCTCTAGTATATTATCGCAGATTGCCAGATCCCGCCTGACAGGGTCCCGCTGAGCTTCTCACCTGGGGACAAGGCTACGCTGCGATTCTATTACCAGACAAAACCACTTGCTGAGTCCCTGGTCGTGCAGTAAGACCCTATCATGGGAATTCCTCAGCTACATCTGCATCTTAAACTCTTCCTGATATTCTTGCCTATATCCTCTTTGCAATTTCTACCTTATTCGTATCCTACTTACAGAACACTCTACCATTCGCTCTTTTGTTCCTTCTTTACTCTTCCTATGGAAAGGAACCTAAAAATATTTTCCTCTATTCAATCTCGATATAGGGGGACCTAGATGTTCTATTGTATTATGGGTTCCCCCACCCCAACTAACATCCTTGAGGAATTACCAAATTAATCTTTATTGTCATTATTGTCATTATTATCCTTTTTCTACTAATTGCATTCCCTCCTCATTTCGCAAATGTTCTACAACTAACTTGTCCATAGCCCTCTCTCCTGCTTGTGATGTTTTTATATACCCGAACTCTGATCCTGTCAACAAACGACGCTTCAAAAGAACTGTCCATGACGATCCGCAGAAGCCTCATAGAAGATATAATATTGCTTGGAAGATAACTGACTTTCAAGGAGTTCGTTTAAGTTCTACAACCAATTTTTCTCGCATAGAAGACTTCTACCCACCACTTCAATTCGATTTGGCAGACGCACCCACACAACCAGGGGATATTCTGCAATCTACACCACTTCAGGAGGAACTTTAACATCATGCCTGAAAGGAATGTATTTTATCCCTGGCAATAATTTTGTTTGGACTTGTTCCACCAGTCTTACGGCATGTGTCCACGGGGATGAAATTGTTAAATCCAAATCATTTTGCATTCAAGTATGGCTTGTGTGTATAACTCTGATGATTTTATATCCCTACAGGTACCCATGGAATACCCCCTTTTGCAAAATCGTAAAGATTTAGATCGTTATTTTTTAAAACAAGGGGGATTGTTTGCTACGCTTAAAGAAGAATGTTGTTTTTATGCCGATAGCAGGGGGGCTTGTTTTCTATTTCGCCATGGTTTACAACCTTTTTAACTGCATTGGCAGGATCATTAATAATCATTATATTGATATGTATTGTAGGACCTTGTTGTTTTTATAGAATATTGCAATTTTTGAAAAATCAATTATCCTCCATAACTGGTGATGTTAATGTGCTATTGCAAGCTCATGTTATATCCTCAACACCGGACAAAAAAATGTCATTGCTGAGTTACCGCTCCTTGGACAACCCTGACGCTGACGGGTCGCACTCTTGCCCAGATGACGGGGACGGCGAACATTCCATAAAAATGGTTCCTGTCTTCTCGGACGAGGAAGAAGACTCGTCATAAATAATAAAAACTGAGGAGATGTTGTAACTATGTATCATTGCAACTATGTATCATTCATGTGTAATCATTAACTTCTGTCTCTTCAGTGACCTTTGCAAGGCACGTACAAGGGACAAGGAGCTAGACGGTTGTTAATAAGCTTATCCACATTATAAATGATCTGTCTGGTATGCAGCTTTGTAAACATGCACATCCTGATGGAATTATCTTATTTGACTTGAGCTTTGATTAAATCATTTTTCTTGTAAAAAAGCACAATAAAAGAGCGTGTGCTAAGACATTTGGGGCGCGCTCATCCCGAGGAAACTTCGCCTCCTGTCGTTTCTCTCTCCTTCGCTCCCTATCATGAGCCGCCCATCTGATGCGGGATAGCAGATACCGCACCTCGAGAAGTGAAAGCAATGAGCTGGGACGACCTCGAACCTCTCCTGAGAGACCATTACGCGCCAACCGTACCTACACTTGTGAGACGCCACGAGTTCTATCAAAGAAGCCAGCGAAAAGGAGAGAGTGTGGCTGACTTCGTGGCAGACCTCCGACACTTAGGAGGCCTCTGCGGGTTCGCAGACTTAGATGAAGCACTGAGAGATCGATTAATTCTGGGATTAGATGCGCTAGGAGTGCAAAGCAAGCTGATGGCGAAAGGCGACATCGACCTTGCTGACGCCATTGCCGAAGCCACTGCTGGTGAGGCGACCAAAAAGTCCGCGGCGCAACTACGGCGAAGCCAAAACCCAACGACCCCACCGACAGGCGACATTTTATCCAAGTCTGAAGGGCAGCAACTAACGACGCACCACGAGGACCTCTCTTCATCGTCAGACAAGGACGAAGAAGGGATCCATTGACTGCGGTCTGACCGGGACCTTCGCCCTAAGCCCTTACGCCCCTGTGCAGGTTGTGGAGCGAACCATGCCAGGGCCGAATGCAAATTCTGCGACGCACTCTGCCATGAGTGCGTAAAACGAGGCCACATCAGTTGAGTCTGTCGCAGTATACCGGGACCAAGTCAGGCCTCAAAGGGAACCAACTTTCGCCAATCGGCAGGAAACCGTCCTGTAAGGCGAGATCCAGCAAACCACTCCTACAGATATCGAGTGCTGCAGAAAGAAGAGGCTCACCATACTATCACTATAGGTCACGCCTCAGCCATGGACGCCAAGAAGATTCGAGTTACAGTAGCCATAAAGAACCAACCTTGCCACATGGAGGTCGATTCGGGATCGTCCCTCTCGATGGTGTTGTGGAAGACATTAAAACAACTCATTCCTACCATCCAACGCCAAGACCTTCGAATGAAACATCTCATCCTTAAAGACTACCAAGGGAATCGGATCCCTGTGGTTGGGTCTTGTCAAGTCCGCGTCTCATTTAAAAAGCATACGGCATACTTACCTCTAACGATCATCGATAGGGACAGGCCTAGTTTGTTGGGCCTCCAATGGTTTGCGCCACTCGGCATCGAAGTAGCCGGCGTGAACCGAGTCGGTGATTGCAAGTGGGAGGAGGACCTTATT
This sequence comes from Hydrophis major, assembly GCA_033807585.1. Lineage (NCBI taxonomy): Eukaryota > Metazoa > Chordata > Lepidosauria > Squamata > Elapidae > Hydrophis > Hydrophis major. The sequence goes on from CM066329.1 coordinate 158,176,143, forward strand.
TCTGAATTCAGCGATGTCTTCGTAGATCATCTGGGCGAGTATAAGGGGACCCCAATTTCGTTTAGGCTCGATCCTAAGGTCGCACCGATCCGTTTAAAGCCCCGTCGAGTTCCGTTCGCCCTTAAGGCCAAGATAGATGAACAACTTGACAAACTAATTAAACAAGGGGTACTGCAACCCATTGAACATTCTCCATGGGAAACTCCTATTGTAACCCCCATTAAGCCAGATGGGTCAATCTGAATCTGTGGGGACTACCGGGCCACTCTAAACCACGCCCTCCAGCAGAACGCGTATCCAGTGCCGGTGGTGCAGCACCTCCTTCATTCCCTGGGAGGCGGAAAGGTTTTTGCTAAATTAGATTTAGCTCAAGCCTATCAACAATTGCCCATGGATGATAAAACAGCCCAAGCTCAAACGATAGTAACGCACAGAGGTACTTTTAAATGTACCCGATTCCAATTCGGGGTAAGTGTAGCCCCGGGAATATTCCAAAGTTTAATGGAACGATTATTGCAGGGAATCAAGGGCGTGGTTCAATATTTTGATGACGTGTTAATTGCAGCTCCTAGTAAAAAAATTCTGCAGAATCGTTTAAAATGTGTTCTTAAAAAATTCCAAGAAGCGGGACTGAAAGTAAAAAGGGATAAATGTCATCTGTATACAGACAGTGTTGAATTTCTAGGTTATCGCATTGATAGTCAGGGTATTCACCCTACTGAGAGTAAATTAAGGGCGATAAAAAATGCTCCCATACCCCGTAACAAAACATATCTCCAGGCATTTTTAGGCCTTATCAATTTCTATAATGTGTTTTTACCGCATAAGGCGACTGTGGCTGAACCGTTACACCAGTTATTAGATAAGAAAGCATTGTGGGTTTGGGGTTACCGGGAGGAAAAAGCGTTTTGAAATGTAAAAGATTTACTTACATCTGATTCTGTACTTATGCAATATAATGAAACATTACCATTGGTTATAACTTGTGATGATTCACCGTTTGGAGTGGGCGCCATTTTGAGCCATGTGCTTCCTAATGGAAACGAGGCCCCCGTTGCATACTTTTCAAAGACTCTTTCCCATGCAGAACGTAACTATGGACAAATAGATAAGGAAGCTCTTGCAATTGTGGCAGCCGTAAAAAAATTCCATGAGTATATATATGGAAGGATATTTACCATTGTAACTGACCACAAACCTTTACTGGGGATAATCGCTGGGGACAAACCAACCCGCTATATATTGTCCCCAAGAATGACTCGATGGTCAGAGTTCCTAGCTGCTTATAATTATCGATTGTTATATCGCCCGGGGAAAGCCATCCCTCACGCTGACGCACTCAGCAGAGCACCGCTATCAGAGACTCTCGACGATCTGGCACCAACAGTATCGGTGTTACAAATTGAAATGCTCAACTCGCCCCCTATGACTGCTCGAGATATCGCGAGAGAGACCAGACGAGACCACATCCTAGATCGAGTCCTAGGCTGGGTAGAATGTGGATGGCCATTGGACCAGGTCCCAGATGACTTCGCGCCATTTAAAACAAGGCAGACAACTTTTTTCGCAAAAAGGCTGTGTCATCTGGGGCGATAGAGTCGTCGTTCCAGAACGACTCCAAAACTCGCTGTTATAAATCTTGCACGAAGGACATCCCGGGATCGTGCGAATGAAAGCACTCCTACGGAGCTACGCTTGGTGGCCAGGCATGAACCGACATATCGAGCAATGGGTCAAGGCCTGCACTAAGTGCCAACAAACCAGCAACGCACTGCCAAAAGCTGCACCGACCGAATGGGAGACGCCACGCGGGCCCTGGTCCAGAATCCACCTGGATTTCGCAGGGCCGATTAAAGGACATACATTGCTTTTGACTGTCGATGCATACTCTAATTGGTTAGAAATTCATCGAATGACCAATACAACCTCCGAAGCAGTCATTAAAGTCCTTAATAGACTCTTTGCAACTCATGGATTGCCGGACATCCTGGTGTCCGACAACGGACCACAGTTTACAGCGCTAATGTTTGAACAGTACCTTGCTGTTAATGGCATCCACCATGCACTCACCTCGCCGGCACATCCTGCTACCAACAGCCGAGCGGAACGCATGGTCCAATTTGTAAAAAAGACTTTGCAAAAAGTGGACTATGATAATATTGACGAAAAAATATACCGCATTCTACTTCTACAACACATCACTCCGCACAGCGTAACCGGCAGAACCCCTGCAGAACTTCTCATGGGGCGAAAACTCCATTCCCGCCTTGACCGACTGTACCCTGCTTATGAGCCAGAAAAGCCTGCAGGATCCAGTGGACGCTACCGTACCTTCAAGGTAGGCGACCCCGTTTATGCAAGAAATTTATTGGGCGACCCGGTTTGGATTGAAGCAACAATAATACGCGAGACGGGGCCCAAATCCTATATTGTAAGATGTGTTGATGAAAGACTGTGGAAACGACATATTGACCAATTACAGTCACGACTCATATCGGCCAGCCAACAGCTCCCCTACGACCAAACTGAGGGGGGGGAAGGAATGGAAGAAGACAACATTCCAGGGAACCTGTTCCAAGAGAGCGATGAATCAAGTGGACTGAGGAAATGGAGCAGGAGGAAGAATCGTACGCTCCAAGGGAAATCACACCAGAACGAGAAGCTGAGCCACCGCCAAACAACATCCTACCTCAACAGGACTGCACGCAGCCAGTCCATAGAAAATCTGATAGACCGAAAAGACAACCGTCCTATTTGAAGAACTATATAATCACACCATAATTGAGGAGCCAGGGGGAAGGGGTGTTATGTATGTAAATAGTTAAAATAAAAGCGAGCTTGGGGTAAAAGTGCAGGGTTCTGGCCCTGCACTTCTGATTGGTTGTTAAGCGGCTCGATCAGATTGGTTGGGTTCAGAGAATCCGATTGGCCCTTAACGAAGGACTCTTATTGGTTTTGGAGCTAGTGTCTTACAGCTCCCTATTGGTTGTTTCGCATTAAGGTTGCCTATATAAGGCAGAGTTGCTATTATTAAAGTCTTAAGTCACTATGTAATAAAGAGCTGAAAGTTCACCAACTAAGACTGTCTCCATTCATTTCACCCATCCCTGAAACCATTTCATGATTATAAGCAATAAATGTACCATAGTCAGCAAAATGATTCACTGGAACCTCTGAAAAAATATATCATGAACCAGAAATAAAAAAAACAATTGGTGGGAACATATAGTTGAAAAAGTAGTTGAAAATGAGCAGGTTAAAACAGTAGGTTAAAATTAAAATATTGCAGGATTTCTGAATGCAGACTAATTAAATCTTGGCTTATAATACATCAGATAGAACTCTGATTGAAAAGAAGAAAGTATAAATTATTGAATGTGGCAATATCAGTAAATAGTAGAAGACAAATAATTGAAATTTGGTTCCCAAAGATCACTAACCGCATTCCCAAAATGTAAAACATGCATGTTCCCTGCACATGTGCCACAGCTCCTGCATGTTCCCCATTCCCTGTGCATGCACAGCAGAGACCCAAAGACTAGCTGGCTGCTTGGAGTATGCACATGCATGTGCAGCAGAGATGAGCTAGGACGACAGCTCATGTGCCCACATATCGGGCTCTGTGTGCCACTTCTGGTATGCATGCCATAGGTTTACCATCACAGGGCTATGGTACGCCTTCTTGTAAAGAAATCTTTGGTGCTGCAACTTCAGAGGTTCTTTGAGGAAGCAGATTATCTGGGTAATCTGTGGGTGGACTTTTGTGAGACTGGAATCAAAAGAATTTTCTGGTTTTCACTCTGATGTTGTTAGTTCTATTCCATATTTTGATTTTTAGTCTTTTAGAATATCAAAGAATGGGGATCCACAGATACAATAATTCAGTAAGTAAATTCAATAAAATTATTAATCTTGAATTATGGAATTTTTGTGAAAATAGTTGAGAGTGATTTATAAATGCAATAACAATGTTGCAAGTAAAGCATACTTTAAAGTAAATTAATATTTCACAAATAGTTCAATTATGAGCACTGAATAAAATAATAATGTGTGATGTCCATTTAGTTTAATGCATTTATGAAGAAATGTTTAAAGAATGCTTATGTAGACATTAGAGATAAGTTTGTTGAGGATGTGAACTTGAGTTACTTTTGTATGCAAATAAAGCTGCATTGTTGACTAAAAATGCTAATGATATACAGAAAATGTTAAGTATGATATAGGAAGGATCATGGATCTGAAAATTATTGTTCAAATTATATGATAATTTGAAAAGAGAAAATGATTAAATATAAATGTTTATATAAATGCCCAAAACCAAGAGCAAACAAATGAATTTGTTACTTTGATCAAATGTTTACTAAAAGAGAGGATAATGGAGAAATCTTAAGATATGCAAATGCTGACAGAAAGATAATGTGTAGTCTATAATATATTGCACAGAATGGATGCTTATTGTAACCTTTAAAAATGGGTGGGTGTATTTGACTTCCGGTTTGCAAGGCTTTGGCAGTGGCAGGGATTCGCGATACTGCGCGATCCCTGCTGCACTCGCTGCTAAGGTTCCCCCGATCCGCTTGGATTTGGGGGATATAGCTGCCCCGTAGAGGCAGCTGAAGATAGGGGGGATACAGATGGGGGTTTTGGGGTGTCGCAGACCCCCTCCCAAGCCGGCAAAACCTCCTTTTCCCAAGGCAGAGGAGCGGCGATCAGTGATGGCTGCCACGAAGAAATCTGCAGCCGGATAAAATTGTGCAGGAGGAAGAAAGTTGGAAGAGCTGTGAAAGTGGTTTTTGACCAGGACAAAGCAAAAGAAAGTATCCTGGAATATTGAAAGTTGCTAAAAATACATTGTTTCCAGAGAGAGTTACAAGCAGCAAATGGAATTCTAAAAGGGAAAGTTTTTTTTCTTTTCACTCTCCTTCCTAACGTGACAGCGGATGGAACCATAAGATAAATCGGAAAACCTGCATTGGAGGTAATTAAATGCTGAAGGGATAAGGATTTCTGAACATTAAAAAAAAAAAAGAATCTTTTTTGCTGTGAGTGGGAAGGGAGAGGAAAAAAAATTGAAGCAAAATTTGAAAATAAGGAAAAGACTGCCTAGAATTCTAAAGAGTTATTAAACATCAATAAGACTTATAAAAGATATATTTTAAATGGAACTTTGTGACTAAACTCTAACCCCAGAAAGAGAAAGTGAAGAAGGAGAAAGTACTTAAAAGAAACAGTTGGTTTGGATTGCTTGGTGATTTTGGAACTTTTGAGAACTATCTTTGATTTAAAACACTTGGGTGGTTGTTTGGAAAAACTTTTTCTCTCTACAATGGCATAACTTGTGGATGGATTGAAACTTGAATATAAAAAATATAAAAAAGAAGAGCAAGAAGGGCAGAATTCTCTTGGCACCCTCTTTCAATTTTTAGAAAATTGAATTTTCAATTTTTTGTACTTATGAAAAGCTGACTGCGAAACAGGATGACTGGGATAAAGAAGAAGCCATCTTTGATGAACAAGTGACTTTAGTGGGGAAAGAAGGGAGAAACAGAAAAAGGAAAAGGGTACTTTAAGACTCAGAAAAACAACCAAAAAAGAGAAGAATAAGGTGAAAAGGGGATACTATGTTAGAAAACAGCAGAAAGGAGGAAAGCAGAATATAAGGGAGGTGGAGAGACAAGGGGGTAAAGAAGACAAGAAGAAGAATAAACAAAGGAGAAAGGAAGGGACGAGAAGCCTCAATGGTGGGGAGCAAGATGCAAAGAAACAAATGTCTTTTAGAGATAATGGGTAAACTTTATTGAAAAAGGGATTCTGGAAAGGTACATTAGATTGTATTTTTACATTTGTATTTAGAAATAAGTTTACAAAATTGGAAACAATATGCAATTTAAAATGTGAAATGTTTAGAATAATTTAGTGAAATTTTTGTCAAGAAAAGGGGAACATTGTAATGAAACAATGATTTAAGATAAGTGATGTGGGGAGGGGGATAATTATGGAAAGCATAAGTGTTCCCATAAAGGAATGACATTTAATTGAAATGGGTAAAATGTTTAAGATAAATAAATATTAATATTAATGATTAGACTGTGTTATTCTAGTGAATTTTTTTGTGAAATGAGAGATTTGAAGTAGGAGAAGGGGGAACATTCTAGTTAAACAATGATTTAAAATATGTGATGTGGGGGGGGGAAATAACTATGGAAAGTAGGTGTTCCCATAAAAGTATGATATTTAGTTGAAAAGTAATGTGTTAAGTGTTTAAGATATAAATGAATATTAATATTAATGAATACATTTGTATTGGCATTGATGATCTTGCATAATTCTAGAATGTACCAAACAGAATTCCAATGTAACTTATGTATTCTATATTAAGTATTATAAATGTAGGGGAAAGAGATAAAGGCGTCATACTCCAATTAGTGTACAGGAGAAGTTTTCTTTAAAGAAGAAAGGTTAATGGATAGCTGGAAATAGAACAGACAAAGAATAATAAATATTATGATCTGAATCGAGATGAGATAAATAAAATAAAACTAAGAAAATTTAAAAGAGAGGAGAAGCTATATAGAAAATTGGAAATGTTAATAAGATATGGAATGGTATACAAAATGAATATGAATTTGAATTTGTGTCTGTACGAAGAGTTGTAACCCCCGACTAAGCAACTTTCAGAAAAGATTTTTTTGTGTGTGTTTCTATGTTTAATGTTTTTGTGTGTTTATGTTTGATTGAGCTAATAAAACCTTGGAGGAATATTAGAAGAGGACAATTGAGAATAAAAGATAGAAGAGAATAAAGCAAGTCAGAAAGGAAAAATAAGTATAGTGAATAAAAACATATAAAATAGATAAATATAGAAAAGAAATATAATTGAATAAAAGTAAAGGGAGAAATAATGAAGAATTTGAAAGGATATGTATGTGTTTATAAGGAGATGTGTTAATGATGCATAAAATGTTTTATTTGTTTAAAATTTACAAAAACCTTCAAAAGAGGTTTTATGTTCTTACGTTTCATGTTTTGTATGTCTTTAAAAATTAATAAAATTTGTTCAAAAAAAAAATGGGTGGGTGTATTGAATGTGCTTCTCTCCCTGTTGCTATATGGATGTGTTTATGGGTGGTCAGAAGATACCTAAAATTAAGCTTAAAGCAGTGATAATGAGGTATGAAATAAATAAGAAAAAATAGAATCAAAAGCATGATGTGGTACTAAATTAAGGCGATTCAAAACTCAATGTTTGATACAAAGAAGAACATCAAAGTGTTTTTTCATTTAAGCACAATGAGAATCAAATTAGAGAACAAAAGTATAAATGAATGGGAGGAAGTGATTTTTATGTTTGATTATGAAAAGGCAATATGTGAATATGGATGTAATACAGCTTCCTTCCTTCCTTCCTTAGATACAGATTAACAGAGTTGGAAGGGACCTTGCAGGTTATCTAGTCCAATCCTTCCTTCCTTCCTTCCTTCCTTCCTTCCTTCCTTCCTTCCTTCCTTCCTTCCTTCCTTCCTTCCTTCCTTCCTTCCTTCCTTCCTCCCTCCCTCCCTCTCTCTCTCCCTCCCTCCCTCCCTCCCTCCCTCTCTCCTTCCTTCCTTCTTTCCTTCCTCATATTAGAAATTAAGTGAAAACTAGCTAAATATTTTTTAAATCATACAAAAGGTATGATTATCTTGAATGGAATCACATATGGTGCTAATCCATTGTTATTGCTATTTTTAAAAAACAGGAGTTCTTGAATAAAGCACAATGTCTGTCTTTAAACAATATTTTAAACAATAGTTGAAGTCATCCCATGAATCATTGAGTCATTATTTTGAGACATTTCCTTTCCTAAACAGCATCAAATCACCATGGGTGGGGTAAGAGAAATTTCTGGTTTCCTGATCCTTTCCCTTTTGGCTTTGTTTGTTGGAATTTAGGAAGCACATCAGAAATCATAACTGCAGTGGGCATAATTTGCAATATGACTGGTTTAGAAATCTCAACCTCACAGGAGTCCTGATTTTGAACTCATTCTTTAAATTTGCCAATTTGAGCTACCCTGGTTTAAAAATTGTTGTCCTGGATGTGCTATTTACCCCAAATGAAAATTTCAGGCAATTCTTAGTATCATAAAGATATTGATCCAAAAAATCTACTTGATGGATTAATATAATATAATATGTTTTGTTTATATTTGTAGGAAATATAGTATACTATACTCAGGGGTAGGATTCTACTGGTTCTGTCCACTTCTGTAGAACCGGTTGCTGTGAAAAGCAGCAAACAGAGAGCATACATAGAACCATTTCTATGTCTGCTGCTGTTTTGGCCCACCCGCCCGCCCAGGCTCTTACCTGACCTTTATTTCCTGCGTTTTCAACTGCAGCTGTTTTGCGTGACACAGCTGTGGTTGAAAAAGCAGGAAAAAAGTGCTTTTTCAACCATTGCGTATTTGCATGTAGCACTGCTCAGCTGTCCGGGCAGCTCAGCAGGTCGTAAATTGCACTCGTGCAACTCATGCAATTTGTGCGTGTGACACAGAGCAACAGAACTGGTAGTTATACCAGTTGGATACCATTCCCGACTGTGCTTCCTACAATTATATGTAAGGATAGTATAATATACTTATATAATATAAGATTTATAATCATAAACATGACTTCAGTCCAAAGTGGGAAAATCTTACTATTAACAGGTTTGACAAAAAAAAGTCAAACTTTTATCTCTCTTTAATAGCACACCGGTTTAAGGGGTAGGGGAAGTCTTGGTCACAAAATGAATATATCTATTTCATTTTGCAAGAGTGGGGAGCATCCAAATGAACACATTTTACATAAGCAGACTCCTTTGATTTCATAGTTATATAAAACAGTTCTTAAATAGGCTTTTCTTTTTAGGACAGCAGGACACTCTCAGTATCATTTGTTTACCAGTACTTTCCATTTTATTGAAAAATGCTTCCAAGTATTCCTCCACTACTTCTAGTTTGAATAACCACTCCCCAGAAGTCCACATTTGTAAATTGTATTGATTTCAATGAAAATGTATACTTTTCCTTAACTATATATTTTTACCCTTTATAACTAAGGGTAATCTTAAAATTAAGATTTAATTAAGTTACATTTGTGTAAACTTGGCTGCATTTATTTTTCTAGATCAGAAAGTTTACATATTATATTCCATTACTCATGGGGTACAGGAAAGCTTTTTTCCCCCTGGATTCAAAATGATTTTCTTGATTCACATACTATCCTCGACGTATCCATTTTGAAACAATGTGTTGCAGATGAGGGTGAATAAATATTTGAATGTACAATCAAAAGCAATTTGGGGATAAAAATATGAGCTATTTTCACAGAAAATCAAATCCAATGCATTTTAATCAAGAGGAACAGCTTCCTTCCTTTTTCCCAAGGTCTGATTGCTTATAGTAATGGTTTTGTAGCCCTCTGACTCTCCCACTGACCAAAGAGTTTGTGATATTGCTGCCTGCAGTGAGCTCATTAGCTGCACACTGTGCTCAAGCAGGAAAGCTGGATGACTCAAGGAGAGCTAAGCAGGCTATTTGTTTGGTAGCAAACAATGGACTCTGTTTAATCCACTACTACGTAGGAGGAGTAAGACACTGATTATAAATGCATTCAGGGCTCCAAATCATTTAATTAATGGTTTTACCATTCAAATATTGCAGAAGCTTGGAGTATTGGGGCAAAGGGACAGATGGAAAAGGTATGTTCATAATGAAATTTAGAAGCCATAAAAACATAGCTGTCCTTTAGGCTGAAAGGTTAGGTATGTCCTGAACAACAAAGGAATATGTCAGAAAACATGTGCCAATATCAGATCAAAGGTGGAAAAATGCATCCATGTTAGATACCTGGATTATCAGGTAGGCAAGTTGATGCAGTTTTTCTTCTTCTTCCATATGCAAAGCAGAATCATGCTACCTGGTCCTATTTGGACCTTGAAGAAATGTAATAAATCTAGGATGTAATAACTCAAAATGCTCTGAATAGTCTAGATAGTAGAATATTCAGAGCATTTTGAGTGGGATCAGCCCCCAGAAAAGACATAGAGAGGATAAGGGATAGGCATTTAAAAATAAAATAAAAGCACACAGAATGAGAAACTAATAAATGGATATATGTAATCAAAGTAGTGAGTGAAAGAAGAAGGAAACATAATGTATCATTGAATGCTTAAATAGGCACTGGGTTTCAATAACAAAATAAATAAAAATACAAAGTGGAGAAAAACCTTGCACCCTTGTTTCTAAACTTATTTCCACTGTCCATGTAGGCATTGAAATGCATTGTTTATGTACTTCTTTCCAAAAGAAAAAAATATTAAAATGATTCTGTATAGCTCAGGTTGACAATTAAACCACAAACAGGTGTTGAGCTGGTGTACCTGTCTATTGAGAGTGAAAGCTTTTACTTGCAAGAGTTTGGAGCTGAAAATAGTTTCCTGTGGACTGAACTCTTGTGATGCACTTCAGTCCTAGCTGGTTGCATTTTCTCCTAGTGCTTTATAACAGAGTTCTAGGGACCTTTAAAGACAAGATTGACAACGTCATTTTAGAGTAGCCAGCCTATGTTTAGCAATGTCACCTTGGTCTTTTTTGTGCTTGCTTCTCTTAAAGAGGAGAAGAAACAAATTGTGCCAACCAGAGCACAAAGAAATTGAGAAATGGCAAAAAAGAAGGAGAATTAACAGAGGTTGACTGGACTCTTCAGAGGAGGAATGCAAGAAGTGCATCAGGGCAACTTGTATCCCACCAACTTCCCTTTTACATTATGTTGGAAAAAGGTGAATTCTCCCTAGAGCTCTGCTTGATTCTTGATGTCTTTCTGGGCATGTGCATGCTGTTGTTGTTGGTTTTTTTTTTTTTTTTTTTGGGGGGGAGGCAACAGTAAATAAATAGTTTGTCACTGTTTCCTACTGAGAATTTTATAAAACTCCTCAGAGATTCCCTGAAGATCTCCTGAAGAACAACCAGGATTGTTTCTGCATATTATTAAAAAAAAAAAAAAGATTTAACTGCTCCCATCTACTTGTTTCATACTTAATGACACATTTTGTCAAGCCTTCCATTTCTGTTTGGATTTTATACATTGAATTCTTTCTTTTATTAATTCCCCAGTTTTAAACTTTTTCCAAAATCATTAACAGTCGCCTCTCCTACTTTTTTGTGGGAGTGCAGTGAAGAGTAACAAAGATGATTAGGGAACTGGAGACTAAAACATATAAAGAATGGTTGCTGGAATTGGGTATGTCTAGTGAAAAGAAGAGCATGATATAGGAGTGACATGATAGCAGTATTCCAACAGCTCAGGGGTTGCCACAAAGAAGAGGTAATCAAGCTATTCTTCAAAGAACTTGAAGGCAGAACAAGAAGCAATGGATGGAAACTAATCAAGGAGAGAAGCAATCTAAGCAGAAATTTTGTGGCAGAACAATTAATCAGTGGAACAACTTGCTTCCAAAAGTTGTGACCATTCCAACATTTAAGAAGAGATTAGAAAAACTATTTGTCTGAAATGGTAAAGGGTTTCCTGCCTGAGCAAAGAGTTGGACTAGAAGACCTCCAAGGTCCTTTCCAATTTTGTTATTCTATTCTATTGTTTCATTAATTCCCTTGGAGGATGGAGCGAGACTGCATTTTGTTAACTGAATTTGTGGTTGGATTTGTCTACATTTTTTTTTTTTAAAAACATCCAATCTGCCTCAGTCCTTCCTGAAATAAAAAAGAGCTATATACTATTAATCTCTCAAACATGGACTAAAAATACTAGTCATGATCATGATGTGACTATTCTATGCAAGGGATGCTTACACTGGGAAATATTCAGGAATACTGTTTGAAGAATGACTAAGAGCAGAAGCCTACAACTTTCTTTTGTATAATGCCTTCTTTTGCAATCCTATAAGGGACAGGAAAAAAATCCTGAATTTTTGGTATACCCAACCTTCCTCTAAAAATGAGTCTTATATGGATTTCTGCATATGGTACCTGATTTTATTTCAGCATGAGTAGTTATCCTCAATATGCAATGAATCACATATTACACATCTCTTCCCTATTACATTAAATATTGCCTTTATCCATTAAACATTTATAATGTTGTACCACATACTATTCTGGAACATACAGGCTTGGTTCTCCTTGTTGCAGAAGATTCAGATGAGTACATTGGGGAGCAGGGGAAAGAACCAACACTTCAATGTTTATAGATTTCAGAACCTTTGTGTTTTGCTCTGAGTACATAAATCAGTGTCTGCCTCTCCTTTTTCACTTTGCTGAGACCACTGACAAGACTAGATAGATATTTAATTCAAAGGGCAAACTTTTCCACAAAGTCATCCTTCCTAAAGGGGAAAACAATGCCACACTAGTACCATTTTATCATTTGTCTAGGGACTCTGTAGTTTATTTCAGCCAATTAAAATAACAATTACTATTAGTGACACTAATAGGAACATCCTTCTGCTAGTTAGTTTCACATTCCTGATGCTGTGATTAAAGCCCTAGAACTTCAAATTACTATATTGTACTAGCTGCTTTTATTTCAGAACAATTCAGCAAAATTCTTGATAATGAATGAATGCTTCTCACTTTTATATTAATTCAGTTTTTAAGTTTCCAAATGGTCTTATTGACAGGCAAAATAATGCTCATATAGAAGTTATTAAATAAGAAACGATGGTTTTACTAGCAATAGAATTTTAACATCTATAAAATTCCTGCTGGATAAGTGTTGAATTCCTTCTAATCCATTGTCTATTACATAGTTCTTAGACTGGTATTTTTGGGCAACCTCTGGCAGTCTTCCCTTTCCCTAGTTTATAGTAGGCTCTGTGAACAGTTTTTTGTTGAAATCTATTGTGACTAGCATTGGACTTGAAAAACTTTTGCTCAGATCTAGTTGGTTATGTAATAAGTCGGACTTGATTTCTTAAGACTGTATGGACAGATTTAGTCTTCCATGCTTTGAAAATGAAAACATGGAAGTCTTGTGAAATCTTGTATATATCGTACCATATTGTATTTTTCTTTTTTTATCTAAGACAGGTAAAATAGAAATAGTGTTAAACGGGTAACTAAGCTCACCAAAAGATGATGGCCAATAAAATAAAATTTAGTCAAGGTGTGGTTTTCTACCCAGGTGCTCATCTTAGCAAAGCTTCACTAAATTTGAAGGAAAAAATGTGTGCTTGGTGATTCTACATTCTTTCTTTCTTTTCTTTAAGCATCTTTTGTCTTTAAGAAAATGTCATTTTCATAGTATTTAATATCATAGTATTTAATATCAACAAATTAGGCCAATTATATCTGGACAGAAACCAAGATAGCTTGGTTTCAATGATCCATGCTAACCTCCAAATATAACTGAAGTTATATTTGACTCTAATTTGGAATCTGCAAGAAATTAAGATTTTCACCATGAAGTCCAATGAGTCCAATGAAGTACCTATTTATCTACTTGCATTTGCATGTTTTCGACTGCCAAGTCAGCTGATACGCTGAGAGCCTAGATTCAAAGTTCGAGAACCATGTGATAGAGTGAGTTTTTTATTTTTATTTTATTTATTTTTATTTGTCAATTGCTTACAAGATAATAGGTATAAGTAAAAACATTCAACACCACAGACAATACTGCTACCCTTCAAAAAGACCTTGACTATGTATCAGAATGGTCAAACAAATGGTAACTTCAAATCTCAACAAATAAATACCCTGTCCTACATATTGGCAAAAAAATAATAATAATCAGAAAATAAAATACAGGCTGAATAGTCAAGATCTTGCTGATGATCCAAAATCTGTCAAGGATCTTGGAGTACTCAAATGATCTAAGTGCTAGAGCCCACTGTAACTACATAGCCAAAAAGGTGTTAAGAGTTGTTAACCTAATCTTACATAGCTTTTTTTTTCTGGTAATATTACACTAATAACTAGAGCATACGAAAGTTCCTATTATTTGCTCCAGCTTCCATCCACCTGGCAGTCGAAAACATGCAAATGCAAGTAGATAAATAGGTACTACTTCAGTGAGAAGGTAACATTTTGTTTGCTTCAGCATATAGTAGTCATGCTGGCTAATGTCCAGCTTAGCAGGCTATAAATGAATAAAAACAATACCAATCTAAAATGAATAATAAGAAAACAATAATAAATATTTTCCGTCTTCTTTTACATGAAGTAATTTTGAATTATCCTAAACCTCTCCTGGATTTTTGATTTTATTTTATTTTTCTTACAAACATATAGGTTCTGCTATATAGTAAAGTAGAACACAATCTAAGGAGGAACAGTTTGGAGAGAAAACGTAGAAAAATAGCAATTTCTTGCATAATTGGATTGTTTGCATAGAAATGACAGGACATTATTAGAGAGCATTCCTCTGGCAACACCCAGAGGCTGCCTGAGAGAAACAAGAAATAAATTTCTTCTCTTTTCCTGGAAATCCTAACTGCTAGAGAATGGCACTAATTTAAAATAAAGTAGCATGCATTCCAGTTAATATGCATTTCATGGAAGAAAAAATAACAATGACAGAATGAATGATTTGGGGATGATTTAGCAACAGCATCCAAACGTTTAAGAAATAAGACATAAATATCAATAAATATAGAAAAGGGTCTGAAAGTTAGATGGCCCATGAGCGGCACACAAGCTGTGGTTGACTGGCTTTTGCTATTGAAATGTTCTGCTTTGTGAGCTGCACTGCTAACTAGTCATCTTCCAAATGCAATTCAAAATCGTAATTATTTCATATAATGTCTTACATGGAATTAGTCCTGTATATGTGAGGGCCATCTTTCTCCCACTGTTTCTGTTCATCCAATAAGATCCATAAAAATGGGCCAGCTTTGAGTGCTGCCAATCAAAAACTTTATTTATTTATTTATTTGAGTTATCAATTGCTTACAAGATAATAGGTATAAGTATAAACATAATTATGAATACATGGATACATATAAGAAAAATAAAAGAAACAATAGGACAGGGATGGAAGGCACATTGGTGCGCTTATGCACGCCCCCTACAGAACTCTTAGGAAAGGGGTGAGGTCAATAGTAGACAGTCTAAGGTTAAAGTTTTTGGGATTTGGGGAAGAAACCACAGAGTCAGGTAGAGTATTCCAGACATTGACCACTCTGTTTCTGAAGTCATATTTCCTGCAATCAAGTTTGGTGCGCTTAACCATGAGTTTGTATCTATTGTGTACGTTGTATTGTTATGGTTGAAGCTGAAGTATTCATTGACAGGTAGCACATTGCAATGTATGATTTTATATACTATACTTATCAGACTGAAGGCGGCACAGTTCTAGGTTTTCTAGGTCTAGAATTTCAAGTCTGGTAGCATAAGGTATTCTGCAATAAGTAGAGGAGTGGAGAAATATTTCTGAACTTTCTCTACTGTTTTAATATCAGATTCTGGACTTTCTCTACTGTTTTAATATCCAGACTGATAAGCTGCATTTAAGTATTGGTCTAGCAAATGTTTTGTATGTTTTAGTTGGTCGTGTGACATTATCAGAGAAAAAACTATGCAGGCTTAGGTTAACCTCTTAATGCCTTTTTGGCTATGTAGTTACAGTGTGCTCTAGCACTTAGATCATTTGAGATCATTTGAGATAAGTACTCCAAGGTCCTTGACAGAGTTTGGACAACAAGGTCTCGACTATTCAGCTTGTATTTTATTTTCTGATTATTATTATTTTTTGCCAATATGTAAGTCATGCCAATATGTAAGACAAAACTGTTTTTTTGTGGGATCCAACAGGGGCCTTGTCTATTGCAGCACCTACCCACTGGAATGTCACCATCGTGGTAACCCACAGCCCTAGTAAACTTTTTCAAGTGAGGCCTTGTTTCTGTGGCTGCTGCCATATTGACTTGGTCCTACTGCACCTGTTCTTTTCACTTCATTACTAAATTATTTAATGTCTTGAATAAGCTTTCTTTGACCAATACTTGAATGCTCCTTTAACAATAAATATAATTTCAGCTGTGACTGTTCTCAACTACAACCACCATCGATTGAATCTATTTTTATGTATGAGCCCATGAAAGATTAAGTCTTTTATGGATGCAATGTGCTAACCAAAAACTGCAGTAGACATTATGGTCTTAAAAAATCATAAATTCTCTGTCTTAAAATTTGATGATGTCACCCATGTCTTTAGTTTTAATAATGTACAAAATGTACAAGAAGAAATAAATCACATTGCTGCCATTTTGTAAATGTGATCCGTGTAATTTTCTTTGTTTATTTTGGGTTAAAAGTCTTCAGTTTTCACAATTGCTAAGTTAGAAACCATAAAATATTTTCATCTGAAAAATATATCAATTATTTTACAATTACTGAAATATGTTTTGTTCAGAATACTGATTTTATTTTTTATTTTGGTCCATTTTTCTTTTCAGTCTAAGTTATATTGTTTTTTTTTATTCATTAACTTCTGTTCTATGTTTCTATAACATCAAAGTATTTAGCCACATTTAAGCTAATTAAGAATTTATAAGGTAGTTGATTAAGCTTTTCACAGCTTCTGTTTTATTTATTGTTTTTCTTTGCATTTATGTGTATAAGCAAATATAGTTGTTTCTCATGTACTTTTCATTACTTTTCTTTTAAAATGTAATGCACTTCCTTCTTGTTAAATTTTAGCGTATTTGGCCTCAGAATTTTGACAGAGGTCGGGGGCTCAGCATATTTTAATAGAACTCTGGCATATCCCTTCCAGAATGCTGACAAATATACCTTAATTGTGCATTTCTCAAGATAGCATTTTCTCACCTCAGGATAGACTGAGATACAACCAGATGTTTTGCTTTCATCAGTAGTATTAATGCACCTGTGCAAAGACCACATCAATTTATACAAATATGCACCTGTCAGTTCCTTCTAATTATATCCACAGATGGGGATTATCACTCAAATTTTAAATATCTGTTAATATTTGGTAAAAATCTTTTAATATGTGTGTGTGTGTATGTGTGTGTGTGTGTACGTGTGTGTACACACAAATATTCCAACTGCATATTTTTTGGAAAATGGAGCAAAATACTGAGAAAGAAAATAACTAAGTTTATGGATATCATAATAGTTGGGTTTCGGGCTTACAGAGGATATAAAACAACTAAAAACCAATTTGATATTGGTTTCTATTTGGTCTGTGATTCATTGCT
Source organism: Hydrophis major (assembly GCA_033807585.1). NCBI lineage: Eukaryota > Metazoa > Chordata > Lepidosauria > Squamata > Elapidae > Hydrophis > Hydrophis major. The sequence goes on from CM066329.1 coordinate 158,193,339, forward strand.
ATTTTTAGAAATGTAAGTGAAATAGATCCCATTGGTTTGGCTAAGAATAATATCAGTGAGGGTTGCACTTTCCCAAAAACCAGTTACATTAGAGAAAACAAAAACTTGTTAACACTGGTGGAATGTGAGAAGATGAGGTGGCTGTCTCCAATCTTCCATGAAATGTTGTAGCTCCTGTCTAGGTTGTATTATTAACTTGATCTCTCCTGATTGATTTATTCTTAGACAATTGCATGGAACTGATACCCTACTGCTTGTTGTCAGTTTAATCTAGTCTGCCTATTTTACAGTATGCAACAAAAGAAGTTTTCTTTTCAATTGTAAAAAAATTCAAGGGATAGAGGGAAATCATTTTACTTCTAAAAAATAGCTCCATGAATAGAGAGTTTCAATTTCAGACACAAATTGTACAAATTTTAAGTGATTCAAATTCATGAAGTGGCTTATTCACCAAGTGAAATCCTAATGATTACTGCAACTTTTTGTGATAATGTTTCTGAATGTTCAACAGGGATAAACGAAGAGCTGTGGTGGCAACCATGATTTTAAGGAATAAAAATGCACAGGCTACAGATAATTACTTTATAAATGTATAACAACTGGCTTTAGAGTCATCAAGTTAATTTGGTAGGTTGAAAAAAACATCCACTTGAGAATATAAAAATTCCTTACATCATGAACTCTGGCAGTGTTTATATCTCATTCTTGTTCAGTTAAGATTCTAATTTAGCTAATCCATGTCTGACAGTCTTTTATCAAATCAAATGGAGGAATTGGCTGAAGTTATAAAGGATCAGATATGTGATTCACTGCCAAAGTCATATAAAAAGCTTAGGAAATTAATTTATGTTGGAAGATTTCCATAATTTCCTTCTTATACAGTACCAAGTGGATTAATTGTTTAAAGAAAACATCTAAAGTTGAGGATACTAATAATAGTAATACTATAAATACTATATATAATATTAATACTGTAAAAGTTCTGAAAGTGATTCTGACTGTAACTTATCTTTTAAGACAACTAAAAGTTAAAGGAAAATCAGTGCAAAAATACTGAAACAATCTTGATCTAGAAAATTGATTACAATCTGAACACTGATATGTATTTACCTTAAAAAACAATTTTACAATTAAAAAAGTTCCACTTGTGAAATAGTAATAATGTGTCTCATAATTGCCCCGATTCATATAAGCTTCCTTGAGTCTCAATATTTTCTAAAATAAATAAATAAATATTCTATAATATTTCTCTCTGCACTATCTCTCATTACTGGATATAATAATATGGGGGGAGAGGAGGAAGAGGAGGAGGGAACATATTTGAGACAGCTGCATACAAATCAGTTTGTGTTTAGTTAAAAGGCATTTTCAAAAACATAAAGCTAAGTTGTTTTGAAATAAAGTTAAAATATACTGATTATATATAATAATATTTGTATTATTTTAATGGTTAAAAAGTAGGTCTTGGAGCAGGGAGGGACATTTATGTTTCACTTGACCTTAGAGCTTATTGAATATTCCTTTTCACTTCAATGTTCTTCATTGAGCAATCCTAGTGAATTCCACCTAGTGAATTCCACCTTGAGTTATCAAGCCAAAGGGTGATATGTCATATCTCTGTCTCTCTCTCTCCCCATCTTTCTCTCTATCTTATTATCTATCTATTTCTCTATCTATCTATCTATCTATCTATCTATCTATCTATCTATCTATCTATCTATCTATCAATCTATCAATCTATCAATCTATCTTGATAGCTAGCTAGATATCTGTACAGAAAAAAAGTTGAATATATATTAGCTCTAGATGCATGATAAACTTTATATCCTGAGATAATCAAATAACTTATATTGTGAAATCAATAACATGATCATGGCTTCTTTAGAATGTGCAGGCACATACCAAGTATTGAAGGAATTAGTTTAAGCCAGTTCCAGGATAGCCCTAGATTACTAGCTGGTTACAAGATGCTGCAAAGATAGGAAGGTCCTGACCTGGGGTGCCCACATTGCAGGCCTGGTCAAAAGGGCCCAGCAGAGATTATACTACCTGAGGCTTCTCAGGAAACAACAACTGAATGAGAAACTGCTGATGACCTTCTACCACTGCACCATAGAGAGAATTTTAACATACTGCGCCTCTCTATGGTTTGCCAATTGCACAGTGGCAGATAAGAAAGCACTCCAGAGGGTTAATGTCATTGCGCATTGGTTGCCCTCTCCCCTCTTTGGAAGAGCTTTATAGCTCCCGCTGCCTTAAGAAAGTTCAAAACATTCTCAAAGATCCATCTCATCCTGGGAAACCTTTTTTTGAACAATTACCATCTGGCAGATGGTACAGAATAATAAAAACAAGGACAAATAGGCTGAAAAACAGCTTCTATCCCAGGGCAGTAGCTCTTTTGAATTCTGCTGTATAGTGCAGTGTTGGTGTGGTATCAGGGTTTTCCAGTTCAATGTGTGAAGGGTGAAGGATGTGTATTTGTGTTTATTTTCATGCTCATGGTCATGATGTGCAGTGAAGATGGTGTTTGATTTCATTGTACGAGGTGCAATGACAATAAAGTAAACTAAAAAGTTTGCATCCTTATATCAATGCTCCCTAATACATTACTTTTTGGACTTTCCCAACACTGCTTTCTAATATGTGAGGTAGGAATATGGCATGATTTAATATATGGGGAAAAAGAGGAGGTTTCTGAAGTTTGATTTTCATTGTAACTTTTTCAAAAATTATTTAGCTTGCACCATTCCTTTACATCCAACTGAATGAGTCAGGTTATAGAATGTGAACTAGGGGTGGGATTCTACTGGTTCGGAATGGTTCTATAGAAATAATTGTTATAATTCTGCACAGTTCGGAGAACTGGCGAATCATGCCCCTATCTGGCCCCGCCCCTCTCCACCCACCCCATCAGTCCTTATCACTCACACATGCATGACATTGCGTGAATGCCTGACATCACTGACTGCATTCTCCCCCACTCAGTCACTACTTAAGGTGTTTCTGTTTTCCCCTCCTGACGATCAGCTGTTCTGATGAATAGCTGTGGCAGGATCCCACTCATTTTCTTACTGCTTCACCCAGGAGGCTTCCCTGAGGCCCAAGAGGCAAAAAGGGGCAGGCTCTGTTTTTGCCTTCCTGGGCTCCAGGGAATCATTCTGGTAGCAAAAATGTCCCCCCAGGAGGCTTCCCTGTGGCCCAGGAAGCAAAAAATGAGGGGGTGCTGCAAGAAGAAGGAGAAGGAGAAGGAGAAGGAGAAGGAGAAGGAGAAAGGAGAAAGGAGAAAGGGGAATGGGAAGAAGAAGAAGAAGAAGAAGAAGAAGAAGAAGAAGAAGAAGAAGAAGAAGAAGAAGAAGAAGAAGAAGAAGAAGAAGAAGAAGAAGAAGAAGAAGAAGAAGAAGAAGAAGAAGAAGAAGAAGAAGAAGAAGAAGCCCACCTAGCCACACCCATCTACCCATGCCCACAGAACTGGTTGTTAACAAATTTGAATCCCACCCCTGATGTGAACCTGTCTACTATGAACCTATGCAGCTACTTAGATTAGCAGGAATAAGTGAAAGGTGGTCCTTCTCTTCCATGTGGAATGTATCCATAAGCAATATTATTGGCTCTTGATCATTTTGAGTTTGCTTTTATTTATATTCTGGCTTTTTTTAAAGCTCTCTTAAACTTCTTGGAAAGACAGATATTAATACAAACATGAATGTTTGTATAATCTGACAGTACCTGAGATGAATATCCAGGATTGTGATGTAAGAAATGCTTTTTTGCAAAGGAAAGGAATTACATGAACTGTAAATGTAACATTTCTGCTTGTCAACATTATGAGAGCCTTATATTGCAGATAGAAGAGGAAGTGGTAATTGGCAAGAATGCTTTAAAAAAACTTGATTGTGACTTATTTGAAGTGACTTCTTTATTTTGTTATGTTTTTGCACTGTATACTTCTAGAAAAGATCATTGCAGGGGTGGTAGATATTTCCTAACCACAATGAGACTGATCTCTTACATAGAAGAACTGATCCGGGAATTAATGTAGAAGAGGAAAGGGGAAGTCAAGATGGGATAATTAGACTTGTCCTGCTTCTAGCAAGCTGTCCTTATATCTGAACCATCTGTTAGATAAATTAAAACACTTCCTTGCTATTGGCCTAGGTGCTGAAAACAAGTTTTGTTCCCAGAGATTCTAATTACAACCAGTGGATAATTTCCATTTTAAACAATGTTTTTAGCCTGGTGATGTTATATTGGAACAGAGACTTTGCTTTTTCACATGAAGAGGTTTGAAAATATATATATAGATTTGTAAATGATTCATAGTGTAGCTCAGATTCATCTTGTAAAACAGTTGCATTATTTTCCAGAAAGCAACTCTTTTCACAAACTCTCCTACCTTAATTACATTGCACGAGATTGCATGTGTTGCCCTTAAAGATGACTTGGTAACTGTCCAGAATACAGCAGAGTGGGCAGTTCTCTGACATTGCTCCTGCCCTTTGGAATGTCTTAACCACCCCTCACCCCTGGAGTGAGGTCAGCTCCAACTCTTTTTACCATAACAGCTTAAACACCTGGTTCTGCAAGTTGGCTTGGGGCTATAATTACAGTGGACTATAATTACACTGGGTGGTTGATAGCTTAACAACAGATCCCACTGATCCTTCTCATCATTCTCCCTCCTAAAGATAATAAGGGCAACTGATATTTTTATTTATTTGTTTGTTTGTTTGTTTATTCAAACACTTACAATGTAATAGAAATAAGAATAAACATAAGTTTAAAGACATGAAATAGGAACTAATAATTGGGGACAATAGGACAGGGACGGTAGGCACGATTGTGTGCTAATGCATGATATATTCCCTAGAGGAGTTCATTTCATAAGCAGTTAGTAGATAGTTATACAGTAGTCAAGGCAACAATTAGAAACAAACCATACGTAAAGGCCATCATTGTGCAAACAAAGATAGGAAAACTGATGTGAACTGGGGCCAACCTTTATAGGTATCATCAGTTGGGTAACCGGAGCTGGAACTATGCTAAATGAGATAATGCTCAAATATGTAGCCTTGGAATTTATCATATCAGTCAACAATGTACAGATATTCCGGAAAATTCTTCCAGATGCCCCAAACTATATGGCCTCCAAAAAATACATAAAGAAGGCATACCTCCCAGATTCATAGTCAGCTCCAGAGGAGCATCACTACAAAACCTAGCTAAACACTTAGCAAAACAGCTACAGCCCCATGCTGAAACAGCAGCTTCACATGTACAAAACTCATATCACTTCTTGGAAATGATCAAAGATCTGCACGTGGAACAAGAAGATCTGCTTGTAAGTTTGACGTGGTTTCTGCTTGACGTGGTTTCACTATTTACTCAAGTCCCGATAAAAGAAACTCTTGAAATCATCAAAAATAAATACCAACCAGCTAAATACCTCATGGAACTAGCAGAACACTGCTTAACCAACACATATTTCATATACAAAGGACAAAGATACAAGCAAATTGAAGGAGCCCCTATGGGATTACCACTGTCACCCATCATTGCAAACCGGTTCATGGAAGAATTCGAATCCAGACCCCTGGCTAACTCCACCCACAAACCCAAACTATGGTTAAGATACATCAATGACACATTTGTGGTTTGGCTCCATGGAAAAGAAAACCTAAACAATTTCCTAACACACCTAAACAGCACATACCCCAAAATCAAGTTCACCATGGAAACAGAAACAAACAAACAAGTACCATTCCTAGATGTACTAATCTCCAAAAAAACAGATGGCACACTAGGACACACCATATATCAGAAGAAAACACACACCAACCACTACCTCAACACCCAATCCCACCACTACCCAGCACAGATAAACTCCGTGGCCAAAACACTAATCGCCAGAACCAAACATCTGGCAGACAAGACACACATAAAGACTGAACTATCACATTTTCCGGTCTGCAGCACTTCAGAGCAGGCAGGAATCCGCGACTGTGCATGGTTTCTGCCTGTGTTCACTGCCCGAGTGCCCCGAGCCATTTGGCTTCAGGGCTAAGCCACCTCCGTAGAAGGTGGCGAAGACAGGAAGAGTCTGGCAGGGTCAAGAGATATCACACCTCTCTTCCCTAGGCAGCTGAGTGGCGGTCAGCAATGGCCGCCACATAGAAGAGCTCAGCCGGAAAAAGAAAGTGCAGGAGGAGCTGTGAAGAAATGAAAGTGATCTTTGCTGACTGGGACAAAGTAACAGTGAAAGTACCCTGGAACTTAAAACTTACTAAAGAAACATCGTTTCCAGAATGTGTCAAGCGGCAAATGGAAATTAAAGGAAAAGTTTTTTATTCTTTTCACTCTCCTTCCGAACGTGACAGCGATAGAACTTTAAGAGAAATTGGAAAACCCGCATTGGAGGTATGGATTTCTGAACATTTAAAGGAAAATCTTTTGGCTATAAGTGGGAAGGGAGAGGAAAAAAAATTGGAGCAGAATTTGAAAACAAGGAGAAGACTGCCTAGAATTTTAAAGAGCCATTGAATATTTATAAGAATATTAATAAGACTTCTAAAAGATATAACTTAATTGGAACTTTTTGATTAAACAGCAACCCCAGAAAGAGAAATGGAAGAGAGAAAAAAGTATTAAAAGAAACAGCTTGTTTGGATTGTTTGGTGATTTTGGAACTTTTGAGAATTATCTCTGATTAAAAGCATTTGGGTGGTTGTTTGGAAAAACTTTTTCTCTCTACAATGGCATCACTTGTGGATGGATTGAAACTTGTATATCAAAAATATGAAAAAGAAAAGCAAGAAGGGAAGGATTCCCTTGGCACTCTTTTTCAATTTTTAGAAATGGTGGTAGTATCTTACTAATTTTGTCTACACAGACATCATATCAAGACTGCCTTCAAAACAGACAGAAAAATAGCAGCCATCCTTAGAAACCCCAAAGATAAAATTGACCTGGAAAACCAAGGCATATACGAAGTCCCCTGTGCATCATGCCTGGCCACATACATTGGACAGACCAATAGAAGAATAAGTACCCGCCTGGAAGAACACAAAAATGCAGTCAAAAAGCTGGAACACACTTCCTCACTAGTCCAACACATGAAAGCCACAGGTCATAGCATCAACTTCAATGGCACCAAAACCCTAGCCGCTATAGAAAACCCCAGCCACAGAATCATCAAAGAAGCCATAGAGATTGAAAAAAGACCAGAAAGCATGAATAGAAGAGATGATTCCACCAGACTGTCAATCATTTGAAAGCCTGCACTCACAAACAAAACAATCTCCACACCACAAGCCAGGCAAACATCTGGGCACAAACAGCTCAAACCTCCAGCTCATACCTCCAGCTCAAACACACCCCAACCAGACACCCAGATGAAACCTAGCTTCCTAACTAATGATAGCCATCCATTTACCCGGAGCCAAGCTGCACTAAAGGCCTCCAATAAAATAACACAATGTTGCCAGCCAATCAAGATACAAAAAGAGCCAAAAAAAAGACAGAAGATATTAGAAACACCAATCAAGCAGAACACAGCAAACTCCAAGACCAATAAACACAGACCAAGACTCCCAACCAATCAGGATGAAGAAAAAAACATTCTGGCACAGCAATAGGCTGCCCCAAATTTAAATCTGAAACCACTGTAAAAATCTGACTCACAGATGAACACTATACAGAAGCCTGATGATGGCAGATGAGATTCTGCCGAAACGTTGCTACAACTTTAAAAGCACAGCTACTATGAGGTGGGAAAATACCCGAACTAAACTGAATGCCATACATGTAAGTACCCACGAAAACTGAACAAAAAAATATATATTGCTTGAAGTTCTCATCCCTTTCCTTTTCCCCAAAGCAGGAGGTGAGGAAGTCTTTGGAAGTCTCAAAGGGGTGGTCCCTTTGTTGGACCTGGAAGACCTGCCTGTCAGCTCTTCCAGGCAACACGGGACAGGATACTGGCCAGGAAGAGCCCTCATAAGGAGCGCTGCTTCAGGTGCTTGAAAGTTTGCGTTAACGTGTGTTTGTTTCTGTTCTGTATGGTCATTTACATTCTTGTAAACGCCGCACTGTGATTGGTCAAAGCGTGCAGGGATCCGATTGGTTGAGCGAGCCACTCTGATTGGCCCGCTGCGGAACTCCCGCGATTGGTGGAAACTAATCACGGGAGATTCAAAATGGTGCCATTGGCTGCAGCCGCCGTGGCTTGGGAATAAAAAGCCGCAGTTTTTCCCCGGGAACCCGAGCCATTCTCAGGACCAATAAAAGAGCTGAACCAAGTCACTGAGTCCTGGTTTCCTTGCCACGTCAGACACAACACTGGCGACGAGGATGGGATGCCAAAGCTAATGCCCCACCAACACGTGTCTGGAGGAAGCGAGACCAACGAGATGGCTAGCATCGCACCGCCCACGCCCTTTAATCCCACTACCAAGGACTGGGAATCATACACAGACAGATTCCTCATGTTCCTCGAATGTAGCAACATAAAGAACGCCGCCGGGCCGAAGAAAAGAGCCGTCTTCCTGACACACTGTGGGCCCGCAGTGTTCAAGATGGCAAAAACTCTAGTGAAACCGGCGGACATCAAGGAGATGGACTGGGCAAACCTCAAACCATTGCTCCGGAACCACTATGCCCCCACCGTGCCCACCCTCATCAGGCAGCACGATTTCTACCGGCGGGACCAGAGATCAGGTGAGAGCATCAGCGATTTTGTGGCTGAGCTACAAAGCCTAGGGGGCATGTGCGCATTCTCGGACATGGATGAGGCCTTACGGGACCGCGTCGTACTCGTACTCTGAGACCCAGTCCTACAGAGCCGACTGATGGCCAAAGAAGACATCGCCCTCACCGGCGCCATCGCTGAAGCCACCGCAGCTGAGGCAACCCGGAAATCAGCAAACCGCATGAGGAGACCAGACACCAGAGACTGCACCGTGACCGCCGACCCAGGACGGGCAACCGAGGCCCAACTGGAAGCAAGTCACCACGAGAACACCACCCATCATGGTGAATTCCACTCCGCCTCCGACACCACGGATGAGGAGGAGGAGATGCACCAGCTCCAGATGGGACATGACCAGCGAAATCAGTGGGGTCATAAGTCAGGGACTGCATGTTCCGGGTGCAGAGATAACCACCCTCAAGCAGAGTGCCGTTTCTTCGATGCAGTCTGCCGGCACTGCGACAAAAAGGGTCACATTGCCCGAGTCTGCCGATTGAGGAAAGCCTACAGCCCCAGACAGCGGGACCACAGTGAGTGGAGACATGACAGCACACCCCCCAGAGCCAGAGATCACCAAGCCAACAGCCGATGGGACTGGAGCGGACGGAACCGGCGAGGTGGCGAAACCCGGCGGAAGGAGGAAACCCACCAGACGGTCATCATCGGCCACACATTAACCACCGATGCTCAAAAGGTCTACGTGGAGGTAGGCATCGAAGGCAAGCCATGAAAAATGGAGGTGGACTCTGGGTCCTACCTCTCCATGGTCGCCTGGCAAGAAATCAAACGCTTGGTGCCTACCATCCACAAGAAGGGAATGGAGAACCAGAGATTAATAATCAAGGACTACCAGGGAAACTGCATCCCGGTAGTTGGAACCAGACAATTCAAGGTAACATTCAAGGGCCGCAGCGCAAGGCTTCCCCTGATGATCGTGGACCGAGACCGACCCAGCCTTTTGGGACTACAATGGTTTGTACCACTCGGCATCGAGGTCACGGGCATCAACCACACCGCCGAGACCGATTGGGAACAGCAACTGGCACGGGACTTCCAGGAAGTGTTTGACGGCACCCTAGGCAACTACTGAGGGCCCCCCATCTCCTTCAGCCTAGACCCCAACATTCCACCGATACACCTAAATTCAAGGCGGGTACCCTTTGCACTAAGGCCAAAAATAGACGAGCAAATTGACAAGCTCGTCAAACAAGGGGTCCTACAACCAATTGACCATGCCCGCTGGGAGACCACAATAGTCACCCCAATCAAGCCTGATGGGTCAGTAAGAATCTGCGGGGACTATAAGGCCACCCTAAATTGCACCTTACAACAAAGCGCCTACCTCGTCCCAGTAGTGCAGCACCTTCTACACTCACTGGGGGAGGCAAGGTTTTTGCGAAGCTTGACCTGGTGCAAGCATACCAACAGCTGCCGGTCGACGCAGAAACCGCTGAGGCGCAAACCATAGTCACCCACCGGGGAGCTTTTCACTGTAACCGAGTCCAGTTTGGAGTCAGCGTGGCGCTCTGATTGGCCCACTGCGGATCTCCCGCGATTGGTGGAAACTAATCACGGGAGATTCAAAGCGATGCCATTGGCTGTGGCCACCACGGCTTGGCAATAAAAAGCCGCAGTTTTCCCCCTGAAACCCGAGCCATTCTCGGGACCAATAAAAGAGCTGAACCAAGTCACTGAGTCCTGGTCTCCTTGCCGCGCCGGACACAACAGTTTCAGGTGGGTCTCCTTTCCTAGCTTTAGAATGAGAGAGGGGAAGGGAAGGATAGAAAGGGAGAGAGAAAGAGAAAGAGAGGGAAAGAGAAAGAGAAAGAAAGAAAGAAAGAAAGAAAGAAAGAAAGAAAGAAAGAAAGAAAGAAAGAAAGAAAGAAAGAAAGAGACAGAGGAAGAGAGAGAGGGGAAGAGAAAGAGAGAAAGAAAGGGAAAGAGAGAGAGAGAAGGAAGAGACAAGAAATAAAATAAAGAAAAGGGAAAGAAAGAAAAAGGGAAAAAGAAAGAGAAAGGGATAGACAAAAACAGGATGGAAGGAAGGGAGAGAAGAAAGAGAGAGCAGGAGGAAGGGAGGAGAGGGGAGGGAAGGATTGGAAGGAAGGACAGAAACCTCAGAAGACTCTTTGAAATAGGACAGGAATCCAAGGCTGGAAGGGATCTTCTTCTAGTCCAAGGGTTTTCAAAGTTTGCAAGTTTAAAACTTGTAGATTTCAATTCCCAGAATTCCTAAGCTAACATGACTGAAGGATGAATTCTGGGAATTGAAGTTCGCAAGTCTTAAACTGTTAAGTTTGAAGACCCCTGTTCTAGTCCAACCCCCTGCTGCAGTAGGAGATCCTTACAGAATCATAGAACAGCAGAGTTAGAAGGAAAATTGGAGGCCATTTAATCCAACCCCCTGCTCCAGCAGGAGACCTAATATCATCTGGAATCTGGATTATTTTGGTGCTGCAGTGGACATTAATAAATAAAGAATTATAGTAAAATATATTATAGCATTAAGTAGAGAGCTACTCTATAGGCATTTGTTATCTCGCTGTTGTAAAAAAGATTTCCTTAACCTTTTACTTGTAAAACAATTATAAACACATCCTACAATCAGTTACACCCCTCCTCTATTAAGACACATTATTGCCCCATATAAATAATCAATCTGAATCCATCTGTTTTCCTGGGTTGATACATTTCACCCCATGGGAATGAAATGTACATCTCTGGGAATGTAAAAACCTCATTCCATACCTTTGAAGTACGCTGTGAATAGCCTCCTTAAGTGGTCAATTGTGATCAGTTAGATGGACAATAGGAGAACAGATAGGGAGAGATTTGTCTTTTGCAGTAAAGATGTAAATCTAAGTTTGAGAGTTTTACATTGCAGTAACTCCACTTCTAAAAATCTTAAAAGTACAGGACATTTTTCTGTATGTTGTAGTTTTTTCCTCCCATGTCTCTTGTGATGTGCTAGGAACTTCTTCCCATATCTTTAACTTTAATCAAGGAATAAAAGTCTGCTTTCTTTGATTTGCAAGCCTCCATTTAAGTTTTTGTTTTGGTTCATTTTTGGCTAAAGCGTACTGCCAGAACTTACAGTGCTCTAACAGAGAGGAAAATTGGCAGAGGAGTTTATTAGGACAAGGCTGCCATGCAGAGGAAGCAGATATCACCTATGATCACAATTGAGCCCAAAATTTTGGTTGCTAAGCAAGAGTGTTGTGAAGTGAGTTTCACCATATTTTACACAATCCATGACATCTCCTGGGTCTATCAGTCATATGCAGGCTAGGGAATTAATCTGAAGATGTGTTCAATATTCTAATGTACAGAAGTTATAGTTAAATGTGTGGCGGAAAGTGGACTATGCGTATGTTTTTCCAAATGCAGTGAGGTTGAATGTACATAGTTTTAGAAGAGCTCTGTGTGTGGTTGTGCATGTGTACATAGAGTATATATAGTAGATAGTGTATCTTTTTGGGTACCTATACACACACTATACCATGTAATATGAATGTACACACATGCATATATACTTAGGATTAAATAGTGTATTTTAGATGTTCAGTAGTAGTAAATAAGTTAGAGGGAAATTGTACCTCTGAGGTGAGGAGAGGCCAGGCAAGGCACCCCTTGACATGAGTGATGTAAAGTTGGCCACTTACACCCAGTCACATGACCACCCAGCCACACCCACCCAGCCACATGACCACCAAGCCATGCCCACCAAATAAGCCATGCCCACAGAACCCGTAATAAAAAAAAATGAATCCCACCACTGGTGGTAATGTCTTAGCACAAGATATCTCCCCATGGATCCTTAGCTCCTGTGCAAGAAAACCAATCAAGAAATGTATAGAAGAGCATGGAAGCAGAGAAGAGCATTCTAATTTCCAATGAGTCTCTCCCTACTTTAATTTTTATTTACAAGTATTAGAAATTCTTCAAGAACAGTAAAGGGTTGAGAAAGATATTCCACATTAGAATAACCAAGAACTCAGGAACTTTTTCTCCACAAATACTGTCCTGAACCACTCAGGACAGTATAGGAGGCATAGAAAGCACTGTAAACCAGTCTCCAAATCAAGGGTGACTATTGCAAACCAGCTGAACCTTCCTTAGGACTGAAGATTCTATTATTCAGTGCAGACTCATGGCAAGCAAATTTGAGAAACTGTGCTAGCCGAAGGCAGACAGATAACTGAATGATTCTGTGAGCAACTAAATCTGCCTGCCTGATTTGCCTGATTTGGGGTAAAAGTTGCTCTTTTTTAAATAAGAAAATAAAAATTCACATACATGGTGTGTTGTGAGTTAATTTTGTGAGTTTGCTTGCAAGCAAATTTTATGTGACAGACTGAGCTAGCCAATGGCAGATAGATAGATCTCTGAATGAATCTGTAATTCTGTGAGCAACTCAATCTGCCTGCCTGCTTTGCCTGATTTTGGGTAAAAGTTGCACTTTTTTTATCAAAAATTCAACATTTATATAAATATTTATAATATTTACATACAAGCCATGCCCAGCCACTCACATGACCACCAAGCCACATCCATAAATTAGGCCATGCCCACTCCACTGTAAGGTTGTCAATAGGTAGCTGTTGATAGGCCTGAGCCATATTGGATTTTGCAAAAATTGACCCATTTCCCAGTGAATGCAACAGATGTTGGGTTCTTGGCACTGGGTAAGCATTGGTGTGTAAAGCCTTCTCTATGGTACTTTTATAGTCTGTACAAATCCTGATAGAACCATTGCACTTCAAAGTTGTCACAATAGGGGTTTCTGATTTTGCAAAATTTGTGGGTTCTAGAAACCTTGGGCTATTAATTTATCCAATTCAGCATCTACTTTAGGTCGCAATGCAAAAGGAACTCTTCTAGGTTTTAACTTGATGGGTGCTATATTGGGGGCCAAGGTAAATCACTAAATACTTTCTTAAAATCATTTAATAATGCTTGTAAATTCTGATCCTGAATGGAATGTATTCCAGATATTGTAAGAACCAAAAATGTGAACCAGTCTAACCCTAATAGGCTTGGTAGGGTGCCTTCTACTATTGTGAGAGGAAATAGTCCCTCAAAGTTTTGAAACTGGATATTGAATTTACTTGTGCCCATTACTGGAATGGAACGCCTTGGTAGTCTTTTAAGGACAGTTTGCATAGCTGGAGATGTTTCTTTGTGATAGCAGGAACTAACCTTTTTAACGTGCTCCAGGATACAATGGATAATGATGAGCCAGTATCAACTTCCATTGGACACTGCTTTCCTTCTAAGCAGACAGTCACATGTATTTTGTTAGTATAGATCTTGTTTAATTTGTTAGGTGACTTAGAATTATAAGAAGCCCTAGTAATAGTAAAACATTCTTCTTTTTGTTTTTGTAATCTAACTTGAGGCTGATATTGTGGATTAAAGTTTTTTTCTGATTTGCAAACCCTAGCTATGTGTTCCTTTCTTTGGCATTTTAAACAAATTATGTTTCTAAATCTGCATGTGGATCTAAAATGATTACCACCACAATTCAGGCAGGTTGTTTACGGTTGCATAGGTTTGTTATTAGGAATCCAATTCTTTCGCTGTGGTGGAGGCTGTCCTCTGAGGAGATTTACATCTTCATTGGCTTCAGAATTTTTGTCAGGAAAACTGTCATCATAATGCGCAGTAGTATTCGGGTTGGATGTAGCAGTGCTATTAGAGCCTTGTATCTCAGCAGCAGAGAAATTGACATTTCTGCCGCTTGAGACTCCTCAATAGCCATCTTAAGGGTTAAATCACTCTTGGCAAGCAAGCGTCTTTGAAGCCTGAGGTCTCGTACACTGCATACTAATTGATCTAGTAATTGATCCTCGAGATCCCGGAACCTGCAATGTAGTGCTGCTTTTTGGAGGGCAGCCATATATGTACTAATAATCTCTCCCTCAGCCTGTACTCATCTCCTGAATGCATGCCGCCTTGCAATTCTAGAAGGTTTAGGCGAATAATGATTACTTAAAAGTTCTTGTAAATCTTCCCACTTTAACAGGATACCACTTTAACAGTCTGAGGCACCAACAGCGCTGTGGCGGTATCAAAAACCATGGCCCCACAAAAGCTTAGGAAATACGCTTTTTTCCTATTGTTTGAAATCTCAGACAAATCAGCAGCATCTAGGAAACAGTCAAAACGATTAATGTAAGATTCCCAAGTTTCTGATGATGGGTGAAAACACGGAAATGTCAAAGCAGTCAACTTCTTGTCTATCCAGAGGTTAAAAAAAAACCAAACACAATACCTCTGGCTCTTTCTTCCTCAGCTTTCAGGCAGGCATCCCACCTTCATTGCCAATATTATATTCTTTCTAAGAATGAGCTGAGGCAGGCATTGAAGAACGAAACCATGTTTATTGTAACAAAGAAGCAGGTTACTCTAGTCTGCCGATATGTTTCTGAATCAGTCAGCTGACAGGTAACAGCTGATGCTGTCTGACAGCTCCCTTTTATAGTTCACTGTCAAGCTGCTCAGCCAATCAGAACAAACAAAACTCCCAGTCAAAATGTGGACCAACAAATGGAACTTCCGTAGAACACAATAATATCAGGATAATTGAAGTCCTCCATTACTATTGTTGTGTGTTTCTTGCATATGTTTGTTAGTTGGTTGGCAAAAAGAACATCTATTTTTTTCATGCTTGATTGGGTGGCCTATAATATACACCTATGACCATGTCATTCTTTTCATATGCATATGTATTCATATGCATTCTAGGTGGTTTTCATCTTTGGTTTCATGCATTTCTGTAGCAATATAGTGGTCATTTACATACAGTGCAACTCCATCTCCTCTTTTATGGGGTTTGGTTTTTTTGAACAATTTTTATCCTTCTATCAGTATGTTCCAATCATGGGTTTCATCCCACCAAGTTCTGTTATTCCAGCTATATCATATCTACCTTCATGTATTTGTAGTTCGAGTTCACCCTGTTTGTTCCCCAGATTTTGTGCATTTGTATATAGGCACTTGAGATCTTTATGTCTGATGCTATGTTTACTGTCTAACCTGTGTTGTGCCTGCCTGCCTCTATTTTCTTGCCATTGCTTGATTAATGCACATGGCATGGCACTCACTATTAAATGCTTGGTTTTGGTTGACAGCAAGGTTGATAATCTTACCTGCACAAACATTTATTTTACATGCACTGGTATCCTCATTAATTTTAGGTTGCTGGGAACAGAAATGTTCTGTATCCATTAATTTTCTGTCCCCACTGTTCAGTTTAAATGTTTATCCAGGAAATCTGTGATTTTAATGCCAAGTAAAGTATCAATATTATGATTTAAAAAAAACAAAACAATTTTCTTAAAACCAGAAAGTGGTGGGTGGTGGGAAGAGTGGTACTTTATTTTAGGTTTTATTTTAGGTTTAGGGAATAAACTTCCCAAATAATATCAATTGGGTGAAATAAAATATTTATCATTGAATGCAGTGTATTAATGCAGACATCATTCTCCCAGAGAATATTTCCTGCAGAGATTGGATACAAGAACAAGTGGGCAAGACCTGAGGCTCACATAACTTAGATAGAATAAAATCTGCAGGATGGAGTTTGCAAAAAAGATAACAAACTTCTGATAAGCATTCAGAGGCATATATGCTGAAACATTGAGGCAACACTTTCTAAATATCACAATCCATAAAGCAGGCTAACACTCCTTTAAAAAAATGAATCTTAATACAAATGCTGGCCTCTAGCAGGAGAGATTTCCTCCAGCTCATTTCTCCTAGCTAATGTTTCACTTTCATAGATTGCCATTTTCAACCCTAATTTTAGGGACATTTCTCCTATGGTCGCTACAGGTCATAGTTAATTTTATTTCATTACCTCCAACCCAAAGATACTTAGTTTTGCTCTTATCACAAACTCCAGACAGTACACTCTTTTAGAGTTCCCTTTTCTTCTTCTTCTTCCTCCTCCTCCTCTGGCTTCTAACTTTCTGAGATGATCTGTTTCTCTCACAGCACAGTTTGTCTAATCTGAGCAATACTTAATGTCATGCCCCTGGTGGAGTCTGATTCTGAGGAAGAGGAGAAATACCCAACAGGGAGTGGGAGTGTGGCTCCAGAGATGGTGGAGGAGGCTGGGGAAGGGCTGAATCTGGCTGAGAAGTCAGAGGAGGATCCAGGCCCAATCCCTATCCATCCTAGGTCATGCAGGGAGGAGAGGATCAGGGAAGAGTGAGGTCTCCTCAAGAGGAGATTACCATGGTCCTCCTCATGGCTTGCAGGTGGGAGATATGTATATAAGTTTGAACTGAACTGAACCATTTGTGGTGGAAACAGATGCTTCCGATGTGGCTGTTGGTGCAGTGCTCCTCCAGGCCTATGCTCCTGCAGGCACCTTGTTCCTGAGCACTTATTATTCCTGGAAGTTGTTGGCTCCAGAGCACAACTATACGATTTGGGACAAGGAGCTATTGGCAGTTTAGGTCGCTTTTGAGATATGGCAGCACCACCTGGAGGGGGCTCGTCACCAAATCAAGGTTCGGATGGATCATCACAATTTGGAACACCTATGTACAGCTCTCGCCTGAGCCAGCATCAGGTGAGATGGTTCTTATTCTTTGCTCGATTTGATTTCTGGCTGTCCTATGTTCCGAGTGGAGGGAATCAATGCACCAATGCCCTATCTCAGAAGCCTGAGTATACCCAAAGGGAGGATAAAATCTTGTCCTGGACAGTGATTGCGTTGGAATGGTTTGTGGCTACCGAGGAACCTCTGGACCTTCAAGTGAGGATTCAGGAGGCACAGCAGCAGAACCCATTTGTGACAGCTCGACGTCAAGAATTGGATGAGAATGGGAGACAAGAGACTCCTTGGGCATATATTGGGGACCTGTTGCAGTTCCATGATCAGATTTGTGTGCCTGGAGGTCCTCTTCATGCCTTATCCTATGTCAGTGTCATGATAGTCCGGCGGCAGGATACTTTGGGGTGTTTAAAACACTGCACCTCATCTCTAGGATATTTTGGTGGCTGAGACTTAAACATGATGTGTCAGGATATGTGGCATCCTGTGGGATCTGTCACCAAACCAAGTATGCTCCTGGTGCACCCCCTGGTCTATTGCAGCCCTTGCCCATGCCAGAACGACTATGGGGTCAGTTTCATTGGTTTTCATCATTGAGTTACCACTATCGAATGGTGCCAAAACCATTTTGGTGGTGGTGAATATGTTGATTAAAATGGCCCACTTTATTCCATGTTTGGGTCTGTCATCAGCCAAGATAATGGCTCAATTGTTTATCTCCCATGTTTTCCAGTTGCATGGGTTACCAGACCGCATGGTATCTGATGGGGGGGGGGGGGGTACAATTTACAGCACGCTTCTGGCAGACCCTACTTGCAAAACTGCAGGTTCAGGCGTGTCTGTCGTCTGCTCATCACCCTGAAACTGATGAGGGAACAGAGGGAGTGAATGCTATTTTGGAGCAGTACCTCCGCTTTTTCAGCAATACTCAACAAGACAATTGGGTGGAGGTGCTGCTGGTGGCAGAGTTCACCTATAACAATGATCAACATGCATCCACTTGTGTGTCCCCTTTCTTTGCTAAGTATGGGTTTCATCCACAACTTTTCCCTTTAGCCCCGTCTGATTCCCCAGTTCCAGCAGTGGATACGTTTTTGCAAGAGTTAAAAGCCATGCACCACAATCAACTAGAGAGAGCCAAGGAAGACTATAAATGGTTTTCAGACCAACATTATAACGATGTTCCACCTTTAGTGGTCGGCGATTGGGTTTGGCTCTCTACTTGATATTTACCAATGACATGACCATCGAAAAAGCTCGATCACTGTTACTTGGGACCTTTTCCGTTTGAGGCGGTGATCAATCCTGTGGCTTATCATCTCTCCCTGCCATGGACCATGTATATCCTCCTGTTTTTCATCGTTCCCTGTTAGTCCCTGCCTCACCCAACAGCCCGCATATACCGGCTCCATCACAGCCAGCCCCAGTAGCCCTTCTGGGAGAGGAGGAATATGAAGTGGATAGCTTCTGAGATTCATGCCAGTTGCAGGGCTGATTTCAGTATTTGGTGGCATGGAAAGGTTATGGACCAGAGGACTTCACCTGGGTCAATGCCATTGATGTTCATGCTCCTCATTTGGTCCAGGATTTTCATGCTCATTTTCCTCAATGTCCTCATCTGCCTGGTCCCAGGGGAGAAAGCCTTGCAGGGGGTGGGATAGTATCATTGCCCTGGTGAAGTCTGACTCTGAGGAAGAGGAGAAACACCGAACAGGGAGTGGGAGTGTGGCTCCAGAGGTGGTGGAGGACACTGGGGAAAGGCAGAAGCTGGTTGAGCAGTCAGAGGAGGATCCAGGCCCAACCCCTATCCATACTAGGTCATGCAGGGAGGAGAGGATCAGAGAAGAGCGAGGTCTCCTCAAGAAGAGATTACCATGGTCCTCCTCATGGCTTGCAGGTGGGAGCTATGTATATAAGTTTGAACTGTACAGTTAGAATTGCTGAAGTCAGACTTTCAGTTTGAGATTCTTCGGCAACAGACTGAAACTGCGACTCTGCATAGTTTCAATCCATGCTCACTGCTGGAGTGCCCTGAGCCGGCTGGTTTCAGGGCTAAGCCACCCTGTAGAGATGGTGAAGAGAGGTGAGACTGCCTGCAGGGTTGGGGAGAGCTGCATATCTCCTCCTCAGCTGGCTATTACTCCCTTTCCCAAAGGCGGTTGCAACAGTGGTCAGAAATGGCCACCCCAAAGAAGAACTCAACCAGAAAAGAATGTGCAGGAGGAAGATAAGAAGAGAAAGTTTTGGCTGACTGGGTCAAACAGCAAAAGCAACAAATAAGGTACCCTGGAATTTAAACTATAAAAAAATAACACTGTTCCCAAAGAAGATTTTCAAGCAGGGAAGGAGAGAGAAAAGGGAAAGGATTTGGGTTTTGTTTTTTTCTCTCCTCTTCCTTTCCCTATACTGACAGCTAAGAGACTTAAGCAAGAAATTGAAAAAGAAATCCACTTTGACATCAATAGGCATTTAAGCTGAAAATAAAATGTCAAAGGGATAATAAAGATTTCTGGATACTCAAAAGCTTTTGAAAGCAGGAAAGGAGAGAAAAATAATAAAAGAGCAGGATCTGGAAGGGAGGAGACTGCCTGGAATTAAAAATAACTTACAGTAAAATCTCAACAAGACTTCTAAAAGATACATTTTAATTGAAACATGGCAACAAAATAGTAAAACTCCAGGAAGAAAAAGTGAAAAAAGAAGTAAGAAGAAACAGCTCAAGAGTATTTGGATTATTTGGTGACTTTTGGATTTTTTTTTAAACAAATTTTATTAATTTTACAATTAAAAACAAGTCAACAATACATACACAAATAGAAAAACCTAGAAAAGAGGAAAGAGGAAAGAAAAACAAAAAGAAAAGAGAAAGAAAGAAAAAGAAAGAAAAAATGAACACTTAAAAACATTCTCATTTTCGACAGTTTGTAAGATCTTTTCTCTTCTTAATTTATACCATATACTCACATCTTATCCATATATATGTTTATATTACATTCATATAAGTTTATCCCATTCTTTTTTTACGATGTAAAGTCTATCTTTGGTCTAACCATTTATACCAGCAATTCCAATTATTATAATATTTTGAAGAATCTTTGTTTTTTAGGGCTAAAGTTAGTTTATCCATTTCTGCACAGTCTGAGGTTTTTTGGATGATCATCTGTTCTGTAGATATGTGAGGTAGTTTCCAACACTGAGCAAACACTAGCCTGGCCGCTGTTAATATATGTATTGTTATATACTTCACTTTTTTAGGTAGCTGTTTGTTAAAAATCCCTAACAGGAAGGACTCTGGTTTATACTCAATATGTTCTTTTGTTATCTCTTCTAGCCACTTTCTAATTCTTTGCCAGTATTTCTGTGTTTCCTTACAAGACCACCACATATGAAAAAAGGTTCCATCTATACTTTTACATTTCCAGCATTTCGGGCTCATGTTGGGGTGCATCTTCGCTAACCTCGAAGGAGGAAGGTGCCATCTGTAAAACATTTTATAAGTGTTTTCTTTATAAGTTGCTGATTTGGTGATCTTATTGTTTCTACTCCAAATCTTTTCCCATTCTGTTAAGGTGATACTCCGTCCAATGTTCCTACTCCAGGCTATCATATTCCCTTTGACTGTCTCCTCTTCTAACTCTACTTCTAGTAGGTAGTTGTGGAATTTAGTTATTTTTTTTTATTTGATCCTAGTAAAATTTTGTCTAAGTGCTGGAGTTTATTATTAGTTCTGAATTCCTTTTTATCTTGTTTATATCTACTGTGAATTTGGAGATATACCCACTGATCTATTTTAAATCCCCGCTCTTGGAGCTCTTGTCATGTTTTCAAATTTCCTTGTGCATCTAATAAATCTTTGTATCTGATCATTTTAATAATGTCCAGATTGTTTGGATGAATCATCGCCTCCATTGTCGATAACCAAATAGGTACTTTTAAACAGTGTTTTTTTCTGTACTTTTTTTCCAATTGGTTAATAGTGAATCTCTGATTAAGTGTCTGTGGAAATATGTCTGATTGACTTTCCCTACCTCCCATAAAAAGGCGTGCCATCCGGAGAAGGCGGAGCTTCGTTTCGGTGATACAGCTGCGATCTCGGGGCTCTGAGATCGCAGCCGATATTTTCGCCCCTGGTCGGTCCCAACGGACCTAAACCGTCCCGTAGAGACGGGGATTGAGAAGGGTACTGTTCCAGGATCCCAGAGATATTGCAAAATCTCTGGTTCGATCCGGAAGAAGCCCTTTTGCTGGCGGCGGAGAGGCAGCCACCATAGCTGCTGAAGTCGGGATAGCTCAGGAAAGAAAGTGGCTGGAGTGAAAGTGTGTCGGCTGGGTGAGAGAAACTCTTTTGTGTTGTAAATTCGTTGAGGTTGGAAAGTTCATCCTGAACAAAGAAGAAATCTGTGAGACTTTTTTTTTGACTGAAATCGTCTGAGCGGCGTTTTTTAAAGTGATGTCAAATTGAGGCTTGGGGGTTTTTTTTGTTTTCTTTATACTTTTTGGGGGGGATTTTAGTGTGACTTTGTAGGTAACCGGATTGAATTTTCTCTTATATATATTTTTATGCTCCCTTTGATTTTTTAACTTTCTTTAGGATAGAGGCTCCCTTTGGCTATTTTTTTTGTTCTTTCTGTATATATTACTCCTTTTTTCTGGCTGGGGGGGAGGAAGAGCATTAAGAAACTTTGCAACACTGCCAACTAGAGGCTTGAAAGTATTTTATTTGAATTGGAGAGAATTGCAAAAAGACCTCTTCTCAAGGACATTTTAACGTGATAAGATAGAGGGAGAGCACAGCAAAATATTATTGCAGGTGCTTTCCTGGACTGTTATCAACAACACTTGAGGTTTGGCTTTGAAGCTGCTGGAGAAGAGAGTCATAACAAGAGTCTTGGATAAATAAACAAAGTGCAGTGTGTTTTCTTATATATACCCCATTTGCTAGCCTTTTTCTAAATTTCAATTCTAGTAATATTCTTATTTTTGCCTTTTATTTTAAAGGGAAAGCCTCAGAGTTTTTTCTTAATTTTTCTTTTCTTTTTTATTGGGACTTTTTTGCTTTTCCTATTTATGTTTTTGGACCACTTTGTTGTTGTTGTTGTTTTTTTTTTTGGATTATTGAGACTTCTTAACTGGATTAAGATGTGAAGAATCTGAAGGAACTTTTTGTTTTTTCTCTTTTTGCTTTTTTTTTTTTGCTCTTAATCAATATTATTATTTTTGGATTTGTTTGTTTTTCTCCTTTCTATTTTTTCCTTTTTTATGGTGGACTATTTCGTAATTGGATTAGGGTCTAGAAGAACCTGAAGATCTTTCTTCTTCCTTTTTTCCTGTTTCTTCTTTGGTTTCGTGTTTTTTACTATTGGAGTTTTCCATTTTGGATTATAATTGGCTGCGTTACCAGTTGGATTAAAAGTCAAGAAGAATTTGAAGCTTTGGAAGCATTGAAATGAGCAGGAAACCAATAACATCTGGCATTTCTGCTTCTACCTCTGCTTCCCCACCAGCTGGAGGACAACATTTAAATCAGACAATGTTGAAGCAAGATAAGGAACAAGAAAGAGTAACTTTACAGATGATTATGCAAGGAATCCAAGATCTCAAGACAAAATCAGACATCATTGAACAAAGAACAGGAAATATTGAACAAAGAACAGAAAATATTGAACAAAGAACAGAAAATATTGAACAAAGAATAGAGAAGACTGATGAAAAAGTGGAAAACATTAAACAAATGATGGTCAAGTATGAGGAGAGATTCCAAAAAATTGAGGAAGAAGGAAAACAAAGAGAGAAGAAGATTGGAAATATTGACAGTAGACTAACAGCGGTTGAACAAGAAAAAGGTGGGATGCTGAGGTGGGAGATGGAAAGGTCAGAATTTTACCTCAGATTTCAAAATATAGAAGAGGAAAAAGGAGAAAACTTGGCAGCGGTAATGATAGAAATTTTGGCAGATGCTTTGGAAATTACAGAGGAAAAGATGATGGATGGAATAGATGAGATATATCGAGTCTATACAAAATATGCGATGAGAAATAAATTACCCAAGGAAGTCCATATTAGATTTACCAAAAAATCCATTAAAACGCAAATATTACAAGTAGCAAGAGAGAAAACACTGAAATACAAGGGTAAAGAGGTTGTGGTTTTAAAACAAATACCCAGAAGAGTGAGAGAGATGAGAAGAGAATATCGATTTCTGACCAAAATGCTATTGGAAAATGAAGTGAATTATAGATGGCTGATTCCAGAAGGACTAATGTTTAGGTGGCAAGAGCAGAGATATAGAATTGATTCAATTGAGAAAGCAGAATTTTTCCATGCAGAATTTTCTGGAGAAAGAAGAGAGGAAGCAGAGAAAGAGGTCTCATTAACTGAATTTCAAGATGAACAACTGGAGACTGAAAAAGAGAAAGGAGCAGTAGGGGGACAGATGGATAGCAAAGAACAGCGTGAAGTGAGATCCACAAGAGCGATTAGACCTAAATATAAAGCATAATCATGGAAGAAAAAAAACTGATTACAATGAATATAAATGGACTTAATTCAGCTGTTAAAAGAAGGAAAACTTTTCATAAATTAGAGAAATTAAAATTTGATATAATTTGTTTACAAGAAGTTCATATTAAAAAACAATATGAACAATTGTTATTACAGCCAAAATTGGGGAAAATATTTACTTCTTTGACTCAATGTAAGAAAAGAGGAGTGGTTCTATACATTAAAGAGGCTATCCCAGCAAAATTGATTTACACGGATGAAGATGGAAGAATATTAATGGTAGAAATAATGGACAATAATATAAAAATACTCTTGATTGCAATTTATGCTCCGAACGATAAACAAGAAGAGTTTTATAAAAAGCTACACATGAAAATAATTGGACTGGACTATGTTAATATAATTATGATGGGAGATTTTAATGGAATTGTGGACAATAAATTGGACTATATAGCAACAACAACAAAGCAAAATAGAAAGGCTCTCCCAAGGTCTTTTTTTAAAATGACAGATGAATTAACTTTAAAAGATATTTGGAGAGAAAGAATGTTAAAGCTAAACAATATACTTTTTATTCAAATAGACATTTATCATGGTCCAGATTAGATATGATTTGGATCTCAACAGAATTAATATCCAATATTAAAGAAACAAATATTGAAACAAGTACTTGGGCAGATCATAGCCCAATGACAATTAAATGGAAGGGACAAAAAAAAAGATCGAGATGGACATTAAATAATACTATTTTAAAGGAGAAAGATTTTATACAATGGATGGAGAAGGAATTGGCTTTTTTCTTCAGAGAAAATAAAAAAGAAGATACTTCAACGCAGAATGTGTGGGATACAATGAAGGCATACGCTAGAGGTTTGATAATAGATTATACAAGAAAAAAGAATATTAGGAAAAGGCAAACTTCTAAGGCCTTGGAAGATGAGTATAAAATTCTTGAAAAAGAATTACAGAAAATGCCACAGAAAAAGGATATTAAGTTGAAGCTGGATGTAATCAAACATAAAATGGAATTAATAGAGAAAGAAGAACTGGCACAGAAAATTAAAAACTCTAAAAAGAATTATTTTGAAGATGCAAATAAACCAGGTAGATGGCTAGCATATAAATTGAGAAAAGAGAAGGAATCAAGAAAAATATTGAAGTTAATAGATGAACAAGGCCAAGTTTGTTATGGGAATAAGGAGAAAAAAGAAATTATTCGAGATTTTTATGGGCAACTATATAAGCAAGAGAATATTGTAGACGAAAAAGTCAAACAGTATTTACAGGAAGCTAATTTACCAAAGATACCTAAAGAGACTGAAGAAATGCTAGAAAGCAATATAACAATGATGGAACTAAATGAAGCATTTAAGAGACAAAATAATGGGAAAGCACCGGGTCCAGATGGGCTTCCAGCAGAATTCTATAAAACATTTCAAGAATCATTGAGCATCCCATTGTTAGAAGTTATGAATGAAGTTATGTTAAAAAAGATGATACCTAAAACATGGTCAGAGGCCTATATTACACTCATACCGAAGGAAGAGACTGACCCATTGCAAATTAAGAATTATAGACCTATTTCTTTATTGAATGCAGACTATAAAATCTTTGCTTCAATCTTAGCAGAAAGACTTAAAAAATATTTAAATAATTTTATTCACCCAGATCAAAATGGATTTCTGCCAAAGAGACAAATTAGAGACAATATGAGAGTAATCTTGGACACTTTGGAATACTATGAGGCTCATCCTGAAAAGCAAATGGCTTTGATATTCCTAGATGCTCAAAAAGCATTTGACAACGTGAACTGGAGATTTATGTTATTATTATTGGAGCAGATGGGTTTTGCTAAAAAATTTATTCAAGCAATAGAAGCCATATATAATAAACAGACAGCAAGGGTAATGATGGAGGGGGAACTTACAGATTTTATTAATATAAGGAAAGGCACAAGACAAGGATGCCCCCTATCTCCTTTGCTATTTGTGTTGACCTTGGAAGTGTTGAATAGAAATATTAGGGATGATAAAAGCATAAAAGGAATGAAAATTAAGAAGGAAGAATTTAAGCTACAAGCTTTTGCTGATGATTTAGCTTTTATTTTGGAAGACCCGCTAGAAACAGCTCCAAAGTTATTGGAAAGGATAGAGGCATATGGAGAGGTGGCTGGTTTGAAAATAAATAAAGATAAAACAAAGATTTTGACAAAGAATATGCTATTGAGACAGAGAGAAAAACTGGCAGACCTTTTGAAAATTCAAGTTACAAATAAGGTTAAGTATCTGGGGATATATTTGACAACAAGATGTAGCACATTAAAGGAGAATAATTATATTAAACTTAAACAACAGATAACTACAGATTTGAAGAAGTGGGAAAACTTGCAATTGTCATTAATAGGGAGAATTTCAACAATTAAGATGAATATTTTACCTAGAATTTTATTTTTGTTTCAAACAATACCAATTAGGCTTGGAAAAGACTATTTTGAAGATTTAAATAAAATTATGTTGAAGTTTATATGGCAAGGTAAAAAAGCAAGAATAAAGCTAAAGCTTTTGCAAGATGCTAGAATTAGAGGAGGTTTTGGCCTGCCTAATTGGGAATTGTATTATCAAGCTGCAAGTTTGATGTGGGTCAAAGAATGGATAACATTAAGGAAACATAGGTTGTTGACATTAGAAGGGCATGACTTGCTGTTGGGCTGGCATGCTTTTTTATGGTATAAGGGAACTAAAACACAGGGTTATTTTAGAAGACATTATGTACGGGAGTCTTTGTGGTTAAATTGGGAGAAGATAAAAAGACAATGTTATTTGAAAATTCCAGTTTGGTTATCGACCATTGAAGCATTTTCCTATCCTATAATCTACAAGAAGGAACAAACAGTTAGATATGGGGAACTTTTGGATGAAAAGGGTGAACTTAAATCGATCCAAAACTTAGAGGAACAAGGTATAAGGATGAATTGGTTTTCATATGCACAAATACATTCAAGGTATGATGAAGATTCCAAAACGGAGGGATTTTATGATAAGCAGACTGATTTAGATAAGATCTTGATGGGTACTGATGAGAAGGTGATTAAAAAATTATATGGTTATTTACTGGGAATGAAATTAGAGGAAGAACAAGTCAAAGAAACTATGATTGTTTGGGGGAAGAATTTTGGATATGGGATTGATTTAGAGAAATGGCAGAAATTGTGGTCTCAAAATTATAAAATGACAATGTCAACAGCATATAAAGAAAACTTGTATAAGATGTTTTACAGGTGGCACTTTCCTCCGACAAGAATAGCAAGAATGTTCAAGAACAAATCTGAAAAATGCTGGAAATGTCATCAGATACCCGGCTCGTATTACCATATGTGGTGGACTTGTGAGGATGCTAGAAAATATTGGACTATAATTCGCATGTGGTTGGAAAAAATGACAAAGAAACATATAGACTTGAAACCAGAGATCTTCTTATTGGGAATTTTACCTGATATATATAGTAAAGATTTGAAATATCTGATTGTAAATGTATTAACAGCAGCCAGGATTGTATTTGCTAAAAATTGGAAGAATGAGAAAATACCATTACAGGAAGAAATTATTAAGAAAATATTGGAATGTGCTGCGATGAGCAGATTGACATTTGAAATTAGAGAGCAAGAGGATAAACAATTTTATGAAATTTGGGATCTTTTTTATAAATGGCTAGATGATAAAATACGACAATAGAATATTTAGAATGTTAGATAGTAAGGAATATCTTTATTTTGCTATTATTTTGTTATTTGACATTATATTTATAAAGGGTTTTATAGGATTGATTTGATATGATTATATGATTTGTTATAGAGTAAACTGGTTTAAAGTATTGTTAGCTCATAAAGCATGAATGATTAAAAATATAGTCAAAAACTTCTTTTTTTAGTGATATTAGGATATATAAGTTTGGATTGACAATATGAGTTGTTATGTAACATAATTGTAATTGAGTCTACAGAATGAATGCACAAAAATGATGAACCAACTGACACATTGGATGTACATATGAGAGTTGATGTTTTTATGTTTTGTTTGTCTTGTTTGTCTGTAGAAAATTAATAAAATCTTTTTCAAAAAAAAAAAGGCGTGCCATCCCCTCTGCAGGTCGTGGCCTTCTAACAGTAATGTTCTTTTGTTGAATAAATTCACCCAATCTTTTAACCATACTAGAGCAGCTGCCATATAATATAGTTCCCAATTTGCAAGTGCCAATCCACCCCTGCTTTTCAAATCCTGCAATGCCTTTACATTAATTCTAGATTTCTTTCCTTGCCAAATGAATTTAACTGTTATTTTGTTAAGTTCTTCAAAAAAAAAAATTATGTAATTTAATTGGAATCATCTAAAATAAGTATAAGAATTTTGGTAGAATATTCATTTTGATAGAAGCAATCCTACCCAATAGTGAAAGTTGCAACCTACTCCATGATTTTAAATCTTTACTTGTTGCAACAATTTATCATAGTTATTCTCTTTGAGTGTTTTACAATGTGGTATTAGCCATATTCCTAAATATTTAACTTTCTTTGTTACCTGTATTCCCATACTTACTTCTAATTCCTTTTACTGATCTTCTGTTAAATTTTTAGTCATTAGTTTTGTTTTGTTTTCTATTGATTTTAAGTCCTGCTACTGCACCGAATTGTTCTAGTTCTTTTATCAATTTATGTCCTTTTTCTATTGGTTCTTCCATAAAGAAAACCATATCATCAGCAAATGCTTGCAATTTGTATTCTTTTTTAATCTTCAATCCTTTAATCTCAGGATTTTCCCTAATTCATGTTAATAGTATTTCTAAAGCGAATATGAAGAGGAGGGGTGAAAGAGGGCAACCCTGTCTAACTCCTTTTTCTATTTTTATTGGTCGAATGTATTCCCCATTTATTATGATATTGGCTTGCTGTGTATTGTAAATTGTTGTTATTATATTTTCAAATTTGGAGCCTAAATTCATATTATAAATTTTTTGAATTAAGAATTACCAATTTAAATTATCGAATGCCCTTTCTGCATTTAAAAACTTAAGTGCAGTTTGTTTTTCGGGGTGGGATTCATAAAATTCTAAAACATCTATTACTGTTTTTAAATTATTCCTTATCTGTCTAGTCAGGAGAAATCCATTTTGGTCTTCATGTATATACAAATTTAAAACTTGTTTTAGTCTGTTAGCTATAATATTTTGTAGTCAGTGTTTAGGAGTGAAATTGGTCTGTAGTTGTTAATATATCTAAGGTCAGATTCCTCCTTCGGGATCAGCAAAATCAATGCTCCCCTCCACGAGTCTGGCATCCTGGCTACCAGTAAGACCTCGTTAAACACTTCCATCATAAGTGGTCCAATTTGTTCCTCAATTGCCTTATATAATTTTGCCAGGATCCCATCTGTCCCCAAGATTTTATTATTCCCTTGATTCTCTATTGCTGATTTCAATTCGGACCAAGTAATATCTTTATTTAATAATTCTATCAATTCATCTCCGATTACTTTGTCTTTCGTTTCATCTAAGTAATTTCTTATTTTATCCTCATTGATTTCTTCTTTTTTATATAACTCTTCAAAGTATTTGTGTACAATGTCTTTTTTCTTTTCTATCTCTTGTTGTATGTCACCCTTCTCATCTATTAATTGGTATATCAATCTCTTTTCTTTCTTTTTTTAAAGTTTATAAGATAGCCATCTCCCTGGTTTATTAGCATATTCAAAATAAATTTGTTTAGTCATTTTCAAATTTATTTCCATTTTTTCTTGTTCAATTAAGTTCAAATTGTGTTTGGCTGTTATTATCTGATTTTGTGCTCTTTGATCTTTAGGGGTCTTTTGTAATTGGATTTCTAATTCCTTAATTTGTTGTTGTAATTTATTTTATTGAGCATATTTTCTTTTATTTCTCATGGCATTCTTCCTTACAAACCTCTCAAGCTCAGTCAGGTTGGATTTGATGGCTATCAGTGTATATGCCATTTTTGGGTCCCCCCAGAGATGTTGAAGTCAGGGCTCTGGCTGGGCCAATCTTGGACATTCACAGAATTATCCTTAAGCCACTCATATTGTCCTGTCTATATGCTTAGGATCTTTGACATGTTGGAAAGTAAACCTTCAGCTCAGTCTAATATCCTGAATGCTTGTTATTGAGGATATCCTTGCACTTTGCTCTATTCAGCTTTCCCTCACAACATGATGTTGCCATCACCATGTTTCACTGTTGGGATGATATTGGACAGGTGATGACTAGTGTCTGGTTTCCTCCAGACCTAACATTTAGAATTAAGGCCAGATATTTCAGTCTTGATTTCATCAGACCAGAGAATCTTGTTCCTCATAGTCTGAGAGTCCTTCAAGGGCTTTTTTGCAAACTCCAAGCAGGCTTTCATGTGTTTGCACTGAGGAAAGTCTTCCATCTAGCCACTCTGCCATAAAGCCTAAATCGATGGAGGCCTGCAAGGACCACTGTCCTTCTGGAACTCTGTTTCATCTCCACACAGGATCTCTTAAGCTCAGTCAGAGTGACCATTGGGTTCTTGGTCACGTCTCTTACTGGGAGGCAGCTAAGCTAAATTTCAACTGTCATTGCAAAGTATATGAATACTTATGCCAATGTGATATTTCAGGTTTTTTTATTTTTAATAAATTTACAAACATTTGTAAAATTCTGTTTTCACTTTCTCATTATGGGGTACTGAGTATAGATTATTGAGAAAAAATACATTTCAACAACTGTAGAATCAGGATCCATCATAACAAAATTGACAAAATTCAATACAGAGTCCAACAAATTTCACAAGACTTGTGTGGATTAACACATAGGAAGGAAGGACAATAGTACAACAAAAACAATATTGATCATGAAAGAAAAATAATTCTTAATTTGATAACATTCTAGACAAATTCCCAAAGGACTCTAACCCCATTCTACCCCAAGGCCTGGAGGAACATCAAGTTTTCAATGATTTGTTTAACATTTCCAGGATAAGAGCCATAAATGCTTTTGATGGGATACTGTTCCAGAGGGAAGGCACCACAACAGAGAAGGCACATAACAGAAGTTATATTACCTGGAGCAGTCTTGCCAATTTCAGATAGTGAGTTTCAGTTTGCTGCAGGCTAACCTAGAAATTCATTGCCTATTTTTCACAGGCAACAAATCCCTATAGCTTGGTCAATTTCCCCATGGCCTTGAATATATTTACCAAGAATATAGTTACCATATATTTAATAGTGCATTGATTGTAAAATTTGCCTTGAAAACTGAAGCTTGTTGAGAGCAAGATGAGGAATAAAACTGATATTCTAGTATAAAACTGTTTTTACAACAAGCAAAATACAAAGCACCACATAACTGTTTCCAATTTCTGAAGAGCACTAATGCTAGCACATTTAGTGAATAGAATAGAATTCTTTATTGGCCAAGTGTGATTGGAAACACAAGGAATTTGTCTTGGTGCAAATGCTCTCAGTGTACATAAAAGAAAAGATACCTTCATCAAGAGTCAAGAATCATGCTCACCCCATAGCAGTTTTGGAAGCCCAATACAAAAATATTTTCTGTGAGCTGAGACCGAACCATAACTCTTTAACTTATAAAGCATCTGGACATTTCTGATCACTTTTATGTACATTTGTTATCAAATATGTTGATAACAATTTGATTCATTCTCCTTGAACATAGCTAAATTTTGCTATACTACCTGTAAAATTTTGATTATCCACTGATAGCTTCTATCACCAATTGTAATATTGTATCTTGCTTTGTTTTTACTTTATTCCTA
The DNA here is from genome assembly GCA_033807585.1 of Hydrophis major. Taxonomy (NCBI): domain Eukaryota; kingdom Metazoa; phylum Chordata; class Lepidosauria; order Squamata; family Elapidae; genus Hydrophis; species Hydrophis major. The sequence goes on from CM066329.1 coordinate 158,224,959, forward strand.
TTTTTGGTCTTTTTGTTCACAATTTGGTTTATTACAATCATGATTATGATTATGGTTCATCACAGAGCCATTTAGATTTTTAGACTATTATGGTTTGTCACATAGTCAGACAGAAGTTAGCATTTTTGTCTATCTATCAAGTCCTTTCCAATAATACAGGGAAATTTTGAGAACCTTCCAATAATACATAATTTCATCATTTTCCTAGTCATCTGAATTAGGAGGGTTTATCCCCGCTCCCACATAGCAGAATTACACTTTAAAACAAAAGCATAGGAAATATCGGGAAATGTAGATTTTTTTAAAAAAAAATGACTTGGAATATTACATGTATTTCAACAATATCTTTAACTATCCTACATCCTTGGGAAAGATCTAGTAGTCAAATCCAGTCAGAACTATCTGGTAATCTCAGTGATGATGGTGATGACGGTGTTTGACCCAGCTATACTCTATTTTAAGAAGCATTATAACTAGCAGGTCAATTGGAAGAATGTGATAGACTGAATTCTGCTGAAATCATTGCAACCCTTGACAAAGTGCCTCAAGATTTTTTTAACCTGGATTAGAGTTAAGTCAACATGACTGAAAGACAGCAGTGGCTGTAACAGTAAATGAAGACATGTCCTCAACTTACTTTCCTAACTTCATGGCTATATTTGTGCATATATAGTAGCTGAATAGAATTTATATAACCTGGCAACAGCTTTCTAGGGATTCAGACAGCCTTTCCAGTTATGACTTAACATGAAGATAGTAGTTTGGGACTATCAGTAGCAAAGTATATTTTCTACTCTTGAGCCAGATCACATCTCCATCGTGGCCAAATTGTGTAAAGCTGAGTGAATATTGAAGATGGAAGGGAGGGAAATGTCATACATTATTTATCTGCGTACAAAATATATTTCTAGTTCAAAAAGCTATTTTTCTTATACAAGCAACTGGCACATCAGCCTTGAAAAAGAACAGCCTGGATCTTCCGGTTTGAGCTTCTTTGGAGACAGACTGATACCTCGTCTCACCGAGGCTTTGATCTGTGCTCGCCGCTGGAGTGCCCCGAGCCAGCTGGTTTTGGGGCTAAGCCACCTTGTAGAGGTGGTGAAGGGGGGGGGGAGATTGCCTGCTGGGTTGAGGAGAGCCGCATCTCTCCTCCTCAGCTGGCCATTACTCCCTTTCCCGAAAGTGGTTGTAGTGGTGGTCAGAAATGGAGAAAGAAGAACTCGACCGGAAAAGAATGAGGAAGATACGAAGAGAAAATTTTGGTTGACTGGGTCAAACAGCAAAAGCAACAAATAAGGTACCGTAGAATTTAAACTTAACAACATTGTTCCCAAAGAAGATTTTGAATCTGCGAAGGAGAAAGAGAAGGGAAAGGATTAGGTTTTTTTTTCTTCCCTTCCTTATACTGATTGCTAAGAGACTTAAGCAAAAAATCCACTTTGACATTAATAGGCATCTAAGCTGAAAATAAAAGTCAAAGGGATAATAAAGATTTCTGGACATTTAAAAGTTTTTAAAAGCAGGAAAGGAGAAAAAAAAGAATAAAAGGGCAGGATCTGGAAAAATGGAGGAGACTGCCTGAAATTAAGGAATGGAACTGTAATTAAAAGGAACTTACAGTGAAATTTTAACAAGATTCCTCAAAGATACATTTTAATAGAAACTTGGTAACAAAATAATACAACCCCAGGAAGAGAAAGTGGAAAAAAGAAGCAAGTAGAAACAGCCTTGGATTATTTGGATTATTTGGTGATTTTTGGTTTTTGCATCTAGATGACTAAAATTAACGGATGGTTGTTTAAAAGTTTTTAAAATGGTATCACTCTTAGAAGAACTGAAAACGGAACTTAAAAAATGGAAAGAAGATGCACAAGAAGGGAGAAGTTCTTTTGGCTTTGTGTTTCAATTCTTAGAAATGAAGATCTGGAACTATGAGAAGCAACAAGAAACACTTGCAGAACAAGAAGATTGGGACAAAGAAGAAGCCATGTTTAATGATCAAATAATTTTAAGTGGGGGGGGAGAAAAGGGGGGGGGAAAGAGTGAAAGGTTTAAGGCTAGAAAAAAACAACCAAAAACAAGAACAATTTGAAAGATAAGTATAATATTAGAAAGCAACAGAAGAGGGGATTACAGATGAGAGAGTTAGAAGTAAAGAGATGAGGGGGTAAAAAGGGGAGGGAGAAGAAGAGGGGGAAGAAGGCAAGGAAAAGAAGTTGTAAAAAATAGAAACAAGAAATGGAGAAACAGAGAAAAGATATAAGGATTGTAACCATAAGCTTGTTTAGAGATAATGGGGGAAAATTTAATTGCAAAAGGGATTCTACAAAGGTACATAAGATAGCATTGTTATATTACAAATAGAAATAATTTTAGAAAATATGATGATGGATAAAATATTTACTGTAATGTAGTGGGATGTTTGTTCATAAATAAATGAATTAAAATGATTGAGAGAATTAAAAGGGAACATTTTTCATTATTAATAATGATTTATAAAAATATAAGTGAGAAATATGGGGGAAAAAAAAGAATTAACGATGTAAAGTTTATAAGTGTTCCCAAGGTGTGATATTTAATTGAAAAGAAATGTTAAAGATGTTAAGATTTTAATGCATATTAATGAAAGAATTGAATTGGAATGGAATGTGTGTGTTTATATATATATATATATATATATATATATATATATATATATATATATATATATATATATAGCCCCAAACTATAAATACACAAAGAAGGCATACCTCTCAGACCCATAGTCAGCTCCAGAGGAGCACCACTACAAAACCTGGCTAAACACCTAGCAAAAGAGCTACAGCCCCATGCTGAAACAGCAGCTTCTCATGTACAAAACTCATACCACTTCTTGGAAATGATCAAAGATCTACACGTGGAGCAAGAAGATCTGCTTGTAAGTTTTGACGTGGTTTCACTATTCACTCAAGTCCCAATAAAAGAGACCCTCGAAATCATCAAAAATAAATACCAACCAGCTAAACACCTCATGGAACTAACAGAACACTGCTTAACCAACACATATTTCATATACAAAGGACAAAGATACAAACAAATTGAAGGAGCCCCCATGGGATCACCACTGTCACCTGTCATTGCAAACCTGTTCATGGAAGAATTCGAATCCAGAGCCCTGGCTAATGCCATACTCAAACCCAAACTATGGTTAAGATATATCGATGACACATTCGTGATTTGGCCCCATGGACAAGAAAACCTAAACAACTTCCTAACACACCTAAACAGCGCACACCCCAAAATCAAGTTCACCATGGAAACAGAAACAAACAAACAACTACCATTCCTAGATGTACTAATCTACAAGAAAAGAGATGGCACACTAGGACACACCATATACCAGAAGAAAACACACACCAACCGCTACCTCAACGCCCAATCCCACCACCACCCAGCACAGATAAACTCCGTGGCTAAAACACTAATTACTAGAACCAAACGCCTGGCAGACAAGACACACATTAAGACTGAACTATGCACCCTGACTAAAATATTGACAGCCAACGGCTTCCACAAAAGCAAAATCACCAACTTGATCCACAAAAACACACTGAGACATAATAGAGACCCAGAAGATGAACAGACCCATGAAACAGCTGTCCTGCCCTACATAAAAGGCACTACAGACAAAATTAGTAAGATTCTATACAGACACCACATCAAGACTGCCTTCAAAACAGACAGAAAAATAGCAGCCATCCTCAGGAACCCCAAAGACAAAATTGACCTGGAAAACCAAGGCATATATGAAGTCCCCTGTGCATCATGCCCGGCCACATACATTGGACAGACCAATAGAAGAATAAGCACCCGCCTGGATGAACACAAAAATGCAGTCAAAAAGCTGGAACACACTTCCTCACTCGTCCAACACATGGAAGCCAAAGGTCATAACATCAACTTCAATGTCACCAAAACCCTAGCCACCATAGAAAATCCCAGCCACAGAATCATCAGAGAAGCCATAGAGATTGAAAAAAGACCAGAAAGCATGAACAGAAGAGATGATTCCACCAGGCTGTCAATCATTTGGAAGCCTGCACTCACAAACAAAAAAATCTCCACACCACAAGCCAGGCAAACACCTGGGCACAAACAGATCCCCCCTGATACCTCCAGCTCAAACACACCCCAACCAGGCACCCAGATGAAACCCAGCTTCCTAACGAATGATAGCCGTCCATTTACCCGAAGCCAAGCTGCACTAAAAGTCTCCAATAAAGTAACACAATGTTGCCAGCCAATCAAGATACAAAAAGAGCCCCCCCCAAAAAAAACAGACAGAAGATATTTGTAGCAGAACACAGCAAACTCCAAGACCAATAAACACAGACCAAGACTCTCAACCAATCAGGAGGAAGAAAAAACCATTTTGACACAGCAATAGGCTGCCCCAAATTTAAATCTGAAACCACTGTAAAAGTCTGACTCACAGACAAACACCATACAGAAGCCTGATGATGGCAGATGAGATTCTGCTGAAACGTTGCTACAACTTTAAAAGCACCACGTGGGAAAATACCCGAACAAAGCTGAATGCCAGACATGTAAGTACCCGCGAAAACTTAAGAAAACACATATATATATGTTTTCTGAGGTTCTCGCAGGTACTTGTATGTGGATCTTTGGTTATTCGGGTTTTCTCCCGCGTAAGATTGGAAGTATCTAGGCAACGTTTGGATGAAGTCTCATTCATCATCTTCAGGCTTGGTCTTCAGCTCTGTGCTTCTCAGAGTGATGTGAGCTTGCAGCTGCTTCTTCCTTTTAACTGCTCCTGGGGGTGTGACTTGATTGGCTGGGGGCTTGGCTGTGTTCTGATTGAATGGGGGGTGTTCTCATTGGTTGGGGGGTTGGCTGTGTTCTGATTGGCTGGAGGCATGTTCTGTTCAGGTGGGGGCTTGATTGTGCTCAGGTTAGTCTTAGTTGCTGGAAGGTTTGAGCTGGTGAGCTGTGATCTTGCTGTTTAGCTTCGAGTTCGTGGTCGTGCTGCATCTTCATGGTGGGAGTCAGTTCGCTTCATGTATGGCTCAGAGGGGTTTGAGGTGGGTAGTGATGCAGCTGCAGTGCAGCTTCTGGTCCGTGGTCGTGTTTCATCTTCTGTGTGGGTGTGAGTCTGCTTTCTACGTGGAAGTGTGGTGGTGGCATCTTGTGTGGCTATCAGGGGTGTGGTCTGGTGTCATTCTTCATGTTATTCTTCATGAATTGTTTTGAGAGTTGAAGCTAAGGGACAAAAGGGTTTTTGGACATTGAAAAACTTAAGAAATTGGAAAACCCTTGTTGGAGGTATGGATTTCTGATTATTTAAAATTGATGTTGCAAGTGGGAAGGGAGAGGAAAAAAAAATTGGAGCAGAAGCTGAAAAAGGAGGAGATTGCCTAAAATCCCAAAGAAAGGTATATGGTAATTGGACCTCTTTGATTAAACATTAACCCCAGAAAGAGAAAGAGAAGAAGGAAGAAAAGTATTAATTTTTGGAATTTTTTTTGAATTATTCTTGATTAAAAATATTTGTGGTTGTTTTGGGAAAAGTTTCTTTTTTCTTTTTTCATAATGGCATCACTTGTGGATGAACTAAAGACTGAATATCAAAAATATAAAAAAGAAGATACTTTGGGCGCTTTGTTTCAATTCTTAGAAATGGCGTTATGTACTTATGAAAAGTTGACTACGCAGCAAGGACTGGGACAAAGAAGAAGAGGAAGAAGAAGCCATCTTTGATGAACAATGGGTTCTTTCCGGGGAGGAGGAGAAAAAGGATAAGAAAAAGGGGATTTTAAGAATTATAAAAACAACCAAAGAAGAGAAAAATGAGCGGAAAGGTGGAGGCAAGGTTAGAAAGCAAAGGAAAGGGAGTAAGAAAAGGGAGGAGGAAAGACAAAGGGGTAAAGAGGGCAAGGAGAAGAATAAGCAAGAGAGAAAGGGGGGGAGGAGAAGCCTCAATGGGGGGAAGCAAGATCTAAAGAAAAAAAGTTTATTCAGAGACAATGGGTGAATTTAATTTAGGATAAAAGAGGGATTCTGGAGGGTACATAAGATTGTGTTTTTTATATGTGTATTTAGAGTATAAAATTCATTGTGTAATTTTAGAATCTTTTAAACAGAATCCCAAGAAAAATTGTTATATGAAGTACTTTTAAGTTAGGGTAATGAGTTATAGACGTTACTCCAATTGGTGTATAGGAGAAGTATAATAAAAGAAAAAAGATGAATGGATAGTTGGAAATAGAACAGACAAAGAATATTATTGAAAATGGTAATAAGATATGAAAGGATATATAAAGGTTTTGTTATGGTTTTTTTTTGGATATTGTATATTGAAAAAAGGCAAAAAAAAATTTTAATTAATAAGAAATAATTTGGATGAAAAGGAGAAGTTGGGATAAGATATGAAGTTAAATAGACAAAGTATTGATACTATAATTTGGGATTGTTATGTTCTATTGGTTTTCTTCTTTTATTATTTTTTCTTAGAAAAGAACTTATAAGCTGTTATGCCTTGTGCATTGTTTATATAAAATTGATAAAAATGGTTTATATATATAATATAAAAAAGAAAACGATAATAAGATATGGAAGGATATATAAAGTGAATATGATGTTTGAACTTGTGTCTGTGTGAAGAGTTTCAACCCGGGATCAGACAACCTTCAGAAAAGATCTTTTAGTTTTGTTTATGTTTTATTGTGTTCTCTGTAAAATTAATAAAATTTGTTTAAAAAAAAAAATAGAGGGAAAAAAGAAGCCAAATAATAACAACAATAAGAATAAGAACAAAATTCTTCAGGTCCTTGTATACCTTAATCCAACTGATTAGTTAGATAGTAGTAAAAAAAAAATGGAATAAAAAACTATAAACACACAATAAAAGAAAAAATTGTTAAATCCTGGAACAGGCAGAAAAATAAAAAATAAAAAATAAAAAACTAAAGAAGAGAAAAGAAAAGTTCTTCAGGTTCTTCAACACCTTAATCCAATTAAAAAGTCTGAGGTATAAAAGGATGCATAACAAAAAAAAGAAAACCACAAAAAAAAATGGAAGGTAAATAGAAAAAAAAATACAAGGGAGGGAGAGAGAAAAAAGAAAAGAGACTACTTCCTTAAAAAAAAAAATAGTAGGAAACCATTAATACTAAAGCTTTTCCTTTAAAATAAAATGCAAATGTAAAAATTAGACTTCAAAAAAGAAAGAAAGACAAAAACAAGTTCCAAAAGGCCAGAGTTCCAAATAGCTATTACAAAAAGTAAGCTAGTAAGGAGGGGGTTTGTTAAAATAATAAATAGCCCAACTTAAAAAAAGTAAAAAGAGCACACTGCACCTTGTTTGGTTATCCAAGACTTTTGTTAAAATTTATAACTCTCTCCTCCAGAGTCTTATCACCTTTTTTTCAAAAAACTTCAACACCAGACTCCATGAATTGATAGAAACCCAGAAGAGTGCCTGCAATAATATTCTTCCATGCTCTTCCCTCTATCTTACCAAACAGGCAATGTCCTTGAAAAGAATTCTCAGTTCTTTCTCTGCTTTGTCTGGTCAAGAAAAAAAAGAGATAGAATATTTCCAAACCTCTATTTGACAGTGTTTCAAAGTTTCTTCTGCTTTCACTTTCCCCCTCCTTTTCCAAACAAGATATAATAAAAATTAATTAAAAAGGGAAAAATATATTTAAAAAGATGACTAGAAGGGAGTCTCTAGCCTAAAATATTATAAAATCAAAAAGGAAAGAAAGAATAGGTGGAAGAGAAAAAAACAACAGTCCAGTTTCAAAATCTAAATTCATGTGTAAAAAATCCAGCAATGAGAAAAAAATAAAAAAAAATATTACTTTGACTTCCTGTTTAAAATCGCCACTTAATCACTTCTATCAAAACTTTTACAGATTCTTTCTTTTCCTTAGGGTGTCCTTTCAAATCTTAAAATAAAGAAAAATTCTCACCAAACAGGCATACTTTCTCTTTCCGTTCTCTTTTGTTTCGGAGCTGTCCCAACTTCAGCAGCTTTAATGGCTGCCTTTTTCCACTGGCAAAAGGAGCTTCTCCTGGATCTACCAGGGACTTTGCAGTGTCCCTGGGATCAACAGGATGCACTCTTTACATTCACATCTCTTCTGTATGGTTTAGATCTGTTTGGACCGTCCAGGAGCAAAGATATCGGCAGCAATCTCAGACTTCCAAGATTGCATGCCATATCATTGCGATGCCAGCTCCGCCCTCCCAGTGCTCTTGTATTGTTGTGGTTGAAGCTGAAGTATTAACTGACAGATAGGACATTGCAATATATAATTTTATGTAATATACTTAGATCGAACCAAAGGAAGAGTAGTTCTACGTTGTCTAGGTCTAACATTTCATGTTTGGTGGCATAAGATATTCTGTAGAGGAGTAGAGGAGTGGAGAACTCTTCTTGTGAAATATTTCTGGACTTTCTCAATTGTATTAATATCAGATATGGAATGCAGGTTCCAGACTGATGAGCTGTATTCAAGTATTGGTCTAGCAAATGTTTTGTATGTTCTAGTTAGTAGAGTTATATTACCGGAGAAAAAGCTATGCAGGATTAGGTTTACAACTCTTAATGCCTTTTTGGCTATGTAGTTACAGTGGGCTCTAGAACTTAGATCATCAGAGATGAGTACTCCAAGGTCCTTGACAACGTTTGGGTCAACAACAAGATCTTGACTATTCATCTTGTATTTATTTTCTGAATTTTTTTTGGGCAATATGTAAGACAGAGCATTTATTTGTTGAGATTTAAAGTTGCCATTTGTTTGACCATTCTGATACATAGTCAAGGTCTTTTTGAAGGGTAGCAATATTGTCAATGGTGTTGAATAGCTTTACATCTTCAGCAAAAAGAACACAGTTGCTCTTAATATGATCACAGAGGTCATTGATGTAATTTATGAAGAGAATTGGTCCTAGAATATCATCCATCTGTGTACTTTCTGAAATGTTTGATTCTTCATGTGTGCTGTCAATAGAAGAAACTGTAAGAGAAAAACAACCAAGCCCAATGAGCATCAAGGATTCCACATAAAATATTATTTTCATAGTGATTACAAAAAAATGCTGAACTTTGGATGACCATTCAATGAAGATGGCACCATTTAAAAACCTGAAATGTTAATATTAAAATTATTTACTTATTTAAGTATTTTAATAGGATTATTTTATGTAAAATATATATGGAAAGGCTTTTGTGTATTATTTTATTTTGTTCACAAATACACAGAAACAGACACATATGTGTGTATATCATATTTTATCTCATAAAAAATGACAATGACATTCCCAATAGTCCTGCCCAATGAATTCAACTCTACAATCAAATCAGCCAAAGAAATACTTCTTTAGTCCCTGGTACCTTTTTTAAAAAAGTGGCAATTGAAGCATTATTCTGAGCAGCTTCCTTTATCCCACTGACACTATTAAATCTATTTCTGGAGGAATATTCTTTCCAAGTGATTCAGCTGGTGTCAGCTCTTGATCTCAATTCCATATATCAACTTCAAAAATGAAACTTACAAAAAGCACCACAACTTATCTGAGCATATTCTCTTTTCCATACTGACAGCATCATTTTTAAAAAATCAGAATCTTTCAATTGTTGAAACAAGAGAACATAACATGCCATAAGAAAGTTGTCACAAATAACCGAATACCAATCAAATCAGATTTTTTTCTACTATGGATGATTGAGGGGATTTTGTATATCACAACTGTGCATGTAAACAAATATATATATATATATTGGAACATGGAACAGCTGTCCTGCCCTACATAAGAGGTGCTACAGACAAAATTAGTAAGATACTATACAGACACCACATCAAGACTGCCTTCAAAACAGACATAAAAACAGCAGCCATCCTCAGAAACCCCAAAGATAAAATTGACCTGGAAAACCAAGGCATATATGAAGTCCCCTGTGTATCATGCCAGGCCACATACATTGGACAGACCAATAGAAGAATAAGCACCCGCCTGGATGAACACAAAAATGCAGTCAAAAAGCTGGAACACACTTCCTCACTAGTCCAAAACATGGAAGCCACAGGTCATAGCATCAACTTCAATGGCATCAAAACCCTAGCCACTATAGAAAATCCCAGCCACAGAATCATCAGAGAAGCCATAGAGATTGAAAAAAGACCAGAAAGCATGAACAGAAGAGATGATTCCACCAGGCTGTCAATCATTTGGAAGCCTGCACTCACAAACAAAAAAAAATCTCCACACCACAAACCAGGCAAACACCTGGGCACAAACAGATCCCCCCTGATACCTCCAGCTCAAACACACCCCAACCAGGCACCCAGATGAAACCCAGCTTCCTAACTAATGATAGCCGTCCATTTACCCGAAGCCAAGCTGCACTAAAGGCCTCCAATAAAGTAACACAATATTGCCAGCCAATCAAGATACAAAAAGAACCCCCCCCCAAAAAAAGACAGAAGATATTAGAAGCAGAACACAGCAAACTCCAAAACCAATAAACACAGACCAAGATGCTCAACCAATCAGGATGAAGAAAAAAACATTCTGGCACAGCAATAGGCTGCCCCAAATTTAAATCTGAAACCACTGTAAAAGTCTAACTCACAGACGAACACTATACAGAAGCCTGATGATGGCAGATGAGATTCTGCTGAAATGTTGCTACAACTTTAAAAGCACCACTACTATGACGTGGGAAAATACCCGAACAATGCTGAATGCCATACATGTAAGTACCCGCGATATATATATGTGTGTATGTGTGTGTATCTTTGGTTATTCAGGTTTTCTCCCGCATAAAATTGGAAGTATCTAGGTGATGTTTCGATGAAGTCTCATTCATCATCTTCAGGCTTGTGTCTTTGGCTTTGTGCTTCTCGGAGTAATCCAGAAAAATATTCCAGATGCCTCAAATATACAGCCTCCCAAAAATACACAAAGAAGGCATACCTCTCAGACCCATAGTCAGCTCCAGAGGAGCATCACTACAAAACCTAGCTAAACACTTAGCAAAACAGCTACATCCCCATGCTGAAACAGTAGCTTCACATGTACAAAATTCATACCACTTCTTGGAAATGATCAAAGATCTACACGTGGAACAAGAAGATCTGCTTGTAAGTTTCGATGTGGTTTCACTATTCACTCAAGTCCCGATAAAAGAAACTCTTGAAATCATCAAAAATAAATACCAACCAGCTAAACACCTCATGGAACTTGCAGAACACTGCTTAACCAACACATATTTCATATACAAAGGACAAAGATACAAGCAAATTGAAGGAGCCCCTATAGGATCACCACTGTCACCCGTTCATGGAAGAATTCAAATCCAGACCCCTGGCTAACGCTACCCACAAACCCAAACTATGGTTAGGATACATCGATGACACATTTGTGATTTGGCCTCATGGAAAAGAAAACTTAAACAATTTCCAACACACCTAAACAGCACACACCCAAAAATCAACTTCATCATGGAAACGGAAACAAACAAACATCTACCATTCCTAGATGTACTAATCTACAAAAAAACAGAGGGCACACTAGGACACACCATATACCAGAAGAAAACACACACCAACCGCTACCTCAATGCCCAATCCCACCAACACCCAGCACAGATAAACACTGTGGCCAAAACACTAATTGCCAGAACCAAATGCCTGGCAAACAAGACACACATAAAGACTGAACTATGCACCCTGACTAAAGTCCTGACAGCCAACAGCTTCCACAAAAGCAAAATCACTGGCTTGATCCACAAGAACACACTGAGACATAATGGAAACCTAGAAGATGAACAGACCTATGGAACAGCTGTCCTGCCCTACATGAGAGGTACTACAGACAAAATTAGTGAGATATTACACAGGCATCACATCAAGACTGCCTTCAAAACAGACAAAAATATAGCAGCCATCCTTAAAAACCCCAAACATAAAATTGACCTGGAAAACCAAGGCATATATGAAGTCCCCTGTGCATCATGCCCAGCCACATACATTGGACAGACCAACAGAATAATAAGTACCCACCTGGATGAACACAAAAATGCAGTCAAAAAGCTGGAACAGACTTCCTCACTCGTCCAACACATGAAAGCCACAGGTCATAGCATCAACTTCAATGGCACCAAAACCCTAGCCACTATAGAAAACCCCAGCCACAGAATTATCAGAGAAGCCATAGAGATTGAAAAAAGACCTGAAAGCATGAATAGAAAAGATGATTCCACCAGATTATTTGGAAGCCTGCACTCACAAACAGAAAAATCTCCACACCACAAGCCAGGTGAACACCTGGGCACAAACTCCCCCTGATACCTCCAGCTCAAACACACCCCAACCAGGCACCCAGATGAAACCTAGCTCCCTAACTAATGATAGCCGTCCGTTTGCCCAGAGCCAAGCTGCACTAAAGGCCTCCAATAAAGTAACACAATGTTGCCAGCCAATCAAGATACAAAAAGCCAAAAAACAGACAGAAGATATTAAAAACATGTAAGTACCCGCGAAAACTTAAGAACACACACACACACACACACACACACACACACACACACACACACACTATATTTTCTTAAGTTTTCGCAGGTACTTACATGTCTGGCATTCAGCTTTGTTCAGGTATTTTCCCACATCATAATACAACTTTAAAAGCACCACTATTATGACGTGGGAAAATACCCGAACAAAGCTGAATGCCAGATATATATGTCTGGCATTCAGCTTTGTTCGGGTATTTTCCCACGTCATAGTGGTGGTGCTTTTAAAGTTGTAGCAACGTTTCAGCAGAATCTCATCTGCCATCATCAGGCTTCTGTATAGTGTTCGTCTGTGAGTTAGACTTTTACAGTGGTTTCAGATTTAAATTTTGGGCAGCCTATTGCTGTGCCAGAATGTTTTTTTCTTCATGGCTGGCAACATTGTGTTACTTTATTGTGTTACTTTATTGGAGGCCTTTAGTGCAGCTTGGCTTCGGGTAAGTGGACGGCTATCATTAGTTAGGAAGCTGGGTTTCATCTGGGTGCCTGGTTGGGGTGTGTTTGAGCTGGTGGTATCAGGGGGGATCTGTTTGTGCCCAGGTGTTTGCCTGGCTTGTGGTGTGGAGATTTTTTTGTTTGTGAGTGCAGGCTTCCAAATGATTGACAGCCTGGTGGAATCATCTCTTCTGTTCATGCTTTCTGGTCTTTTTTCAATCTCTATGGCTTCTCTGATGATTCTGTGGCTGGGATTTTCTATAGTGGCTAGGGTTTTGGTGCCATTGAAGTTAATGTTATGACCTGTGGCTTCCATATGTTGGACTAGTGAGGAAGTGTGTTCCAGCTTTTTGACTGCATTTTTGTGTTCATCCAGGCGGGTGCTTATTCTTCTATTGGTCTGTCCAATGTATGTGGCCGGGCATAATGCACAGGGGACTTCGTATATTTCACCCCCCCCAAAAAAAAAAACAGACAGAAGATATTAGAAGCAGAACACAGCAAACTCCAAGACCAATAATCACAGACCAAGACTCTCAACCAATCAGGAGGAAGAAAAAACCATTCTGGCACAGCAATAGGCTGCCCCAAATTTAAATCTGAAACCACTATAAAAGTCTGATTCACAGACGGACACAATACAGAAGCCTGATGATGGCAGATGAGATTCTGCTGAAACGTTGCTACAACTTTAAAAGCACCACTACTATGACGTGGGAAAATAGCTGAACAAAGCTGAATGCCATATATAAATTATTGACATTCAGATGGATTTACAGACACTCAACTAGGAAAGGTCATGCATGGTTTTATTTTATATTTTATTCTATTGGGTTTTGTTCGTTCAATTTTTAAAGCTAGTCGGTTCAATGAAGTGACTCTGCTTTTCCATACATGGTAACTGTAGTAAGCTATTATACCATGTGCCAAAGATGGAAGACTACAGAAACATCAAAAATGGAGGAATGGAGTATAAAAATGGTTAAGATTGCAGAAGGGGCTAAATTGAATATTAGGTAGCTTTTGAATGGTGCATTGACTTACAGAAATGCTGGCTATTCTAAATGATTATATTGGGTATAACTGTTCTGGAAAAATCCTGGGTGAGAATAGATAGAATCCAGCAGGAAATTGTGAAAATAATACCAATAGCAGTTCTCTCTAAGCAGTTTACAGTGTCAGTATATGCCCCCCAACAATCATTTTATTGAGGATGGAAGGCTGAGTTAATCTTGAACTGGTAAGATTCAAACTTGAACTGGTAAGATTCAAACTGCCGAACTGCTGGCAGCTGGTAGTCAGCAGAAGTAGCTGCAGTACTGCATTCTAACCATGGCACCACCCATGGCTCTTGAAAAGAATGTCAATATAATCCCTATATTGAATTAAATTGTCTCCACTTGTTCGTCATTGGATTTAAGTTTCAGATTCCTACTTTTTAAATTTAAATGAAATAATAAGCTTTTATAAATATTCACACTAGTGTCCTACAGATATTTTGGACTTTAACTCCCATTATTTGCTGGAGCTAACATATATTTTATGACATTAATCCAGATAATATTAAAACAAATTCTATGCCCGATATCAACAATATAGTTTTCTATTGTTTTAAATTAATTGTAGTGGACTTCCTTAGTAAGTGTTTAAAAAGTGTTCAAAAAGTATTAAAAAATTATGATTCTATATAAAATAATTAAATGCTTGTATTTTGATCTTGACTGTTTAAAAGACAGTAATGAAAGGTTATGAATTATTATGAAGATATAGGAAATGACCATGCTTTAGTGCTGATGACTTTCAAACTGCGCCTGAAGAAGATCAACAAGCCCAAGTTCACACGACTATGTTTCAACCTCGAAAAACTGAAAGACCCGGCAGTAAGAGAAGAATTCCAAGCAATGATTGGAGGGAAGTTCGCTCCTCTGATGGTCCTAGATGATGACGTGGACCTCGAGACAACAGTCAGCTCTTTCAACATAGCAGTGATAGAGACCGCTAATGAGGTCCTGGGGAAACACCAACGTCCCAAAAAACCGTGGGTCACAAGTGAACTCCTAGGTCTATGTAACAAAAGACGGGAACTAAAGAAAAAGAAAAGCGATCCAGATGGAGCTCAGAAGTGCAGGGAAGCTAACAACAAAGTAAAAAAGGGGATGAAAAAGGCAAAGGAAAATTGGATAGAGGACCAGTGTAAAGACATCGAGGAAAACTTGAAGAGAAATAACACCAAGAAAGCATACCAAATGGTTAAAAGCCTCACCACACAGAAACAAGAGAGACCCTCGAGCATACAGAGCAAATCAGGCAAAACACTCACTGGGGAAAGAGAGGTGATGGACAGATGGACAGAATACTGCGCTGAATTGTACAACCATCAGCACAATGGAGACACTACAGTATTGCAGGGCCCACAGACAAGTCCAGATGATGCCTGCCATCCAATACTACGTGAGGAAGTCGAAGCAGCAATAAAGGCACTTAAACAAGGGAAGTCAGCGGGAATTGACAACATACCTGCAGAACTGATTCAGGAAGGAGGAGAGGCAGTGATCACCATCCTCACTGTCATCTGCAACAAGATCTGGACCACTGGAGTATGGCCAGTCCCCTGGACTCAATCATTAATCATAACCCTGCCCAAGAAGGGGAATCTTCAGATGTGCCAGAATTATCGTACCATCAGCTTAATCAGCCACCCAAGCAAAGTCATGCTAAAAATCATTCTTAACAGACTGAAACCACAAGCAGAGACTATCATTGCAGAAGAACAAGCGGGTTTCAGAGCAGGACGGAGCACTATTGAGCAAATATTCAACTTGAGAGTGATCTGTGAGAAATATCTCCAACACCAACAGGACTTATACCACGTTTTCATTGATTTCAAAAAGGCTTTCGACAGGGTGTGGCATGCAGCCTTGTGGTCTACCATGAGGAAATATAACATCAACGATAACCTTGTCAGAGTGATAGAACAACTTTATGAGAAAGCCACTAGCGCCGTCCTCCTGAATGGCAGCAAAGGTAACTGGTTCCGGACGAGTGTAGGAGTGCGTCAAGGATGTTTGCTTTCCCCCACACTGTTTAATGTATTCCTCGAACGGATCATGGAAGATGCCTTGGAAGATCACGAAGGCACAGTTTCCATCGGTGGTAGAACCATCACCAACCTGCGATTCGCAGATGACATCGATGGCCTGGCAGGAAATGAGGATGAACTATTGAGCCTTGTCCAACACTTAGATAAAGCGGCTTCAGCGTACGGCATGGAGATCAATGCCGAGAAAACCAAGCTGATGACGAACAGTACCCAAGGTATCTCCTCAGACATCAGAGTCAGCGGAACACCCCTAGAGACAGTAAAAAATTTCAAATATCTTGGGTCCATCATTTCCGATGAAGGCTCAAAACCAGAAGTAATGGCAAGGATAGCACAAACAACAGCTGCACTTTCGAAGCTCCAAACTATTTGGAAAGATAAGAACATCAGTCTGCGCTCAAGGATCCACCTAATGCGCTCCCTCGCAATATCAATCTTTTTATATGCCTGCGAAACCTGGACACTCAATGCGGATTTACAAAGAAGAATCCTTGCAACAGAAATGAGATGCTACCGAAAGATCCTTGGCATCCACTACACAGACCATGTGACAAATGAAGAGGTCTTAAATAAAATACAACAGGCAATAGGACCACACGACAACCTTCTTACTGTCGTCAAGAAATGGAAATTGAGATGGTACGGACACGTGTCTCGCTCTACTGGCCTCGCAAAGACCATCATGCAAGGGACGGTAAGAGGAAGCCGCAAACGGGGAAGACAACGAAGGAGATGGGAGGATGATATCCATGATTGGACAGGCTTGAACCTGGCAGCATCCCAGAGAGCAGTGGAGGACAGAGACGGATGGAGAAGCGTGGTGGTTAAATCTTCGCAGGCGCCCCAACGACCTCAAAAGAGGTCATGGGATAGGTGAGGTGAGAATGAAAGGTTATGAATTTAACCTTTTTTCTATTTCCCCTTCATTGGCTTTATTTTTTTATGATATATTTAACTTAAGTTCTGTTTAGAAATTACTTGCATGAAAAAAATAATTCAGCACAATAATTTAGCACAATTCCTGCTCCTCATATATTAATGCAGAATTTTGCTGTTGGAAACTTCTTTGTATTTTTCTCTCTCTCCCTTTGGAAGGGATTATTATTGATAGAAAAAGGTATCTGCCATAAATGTATTTCCTAATACACTATGGTGGAAAAAAATAAGTCTCTTGTACTCATGTTGCTTTTTCATGCATGTAATGTCTGAGTTGGATTTAAGTGCCTTGGTGTTATTGTATAGAAATGTACTTATCAACACTAAATTAAATTTATTGGTGGCAAGTAAATACATATGGTAAATTGAGGAAAATAATAATAATAATAAAACACATGCTGTATTAATAGTTTTACACAAGAGAGGTTATAGATTTATTTTGCAAGATGTGGGCTAAAATTAAATGTCAAATATAATTTGGTTTTTAAGAAGTTTGAAAAACGTGATTGTCCTTAGAGAAATTTGAAGGCTTAAGGTCTCTTTGCCAAATGGCTACTTGCATAATAGTGAGATGTGAGGTTATAGATTATGCTTGGCAGCGAGCCAAACCATAAACAGCCTGGTAAAGCTGCAAAATGTGAAGTATGGTAATCATATCAAGAAATCTGCATTTTACTGAAATAAGAGATGTCCTGACATTCATTTTTCAAGCAAATAAGGAGTTAGAAATCATATTTTTTATTTCTTTATATTTAGCCAAAAAATATTGTAGTTTTATTTATTAGCATTCTTGTACAGTTTAACATTCACGACAATGTTTAAGATCAGATTTCTAGAAATATGAATAAAGCAATTTTATGTATACATGTAAAAAAATTTATCTGTAAATGTAAAAATATCTCATTTAAATCAATCTAGAGCAACAGAAAAGATCATCACAACTTTAAACTACTACTATTATATACTATTATTAAAAATTCACTGTTGTTCATAGAAAATGAACCTTGACTAAAATATATAATAACTAAGAAAAAACTATGTGTGCTCCACTGGCTTTTATGTGAAAATCATCTGGGCCTAATTTAAAGAGCAGAGTAGCTGGCTTACTTTAATATCATGTGGATTTTCTGCATAGCTAGATAAATACATTGATGTCATGCTTTGCATTCCAAAACAGTCACCAATTGCTGGTCTTAAGGCTTTATCGATACTTAGCTGGATTTTCAGTGGTAACTTCAAGGGCAGGTGTCAAACCTGGGTAAAAGGGTTTCTCTATTATTGATCCTCTTCAGCTTTAGAAACTTTGGCAAGCTGAAAGAGATTTGTGGTCAAATAGAGAATCTGACACATCATTCATACTCCAGGATGATTCAACTATGTATTAGAAAGAATGTGCAAATTATCTGCAACAATATCCCAATCCAAATTTCTTCATATATTGTTAGTCCAATTCAGAAGATTAGGAAATAAACATATTAGCGGGGAATGATGTTATAAATTATTTATGATATTATTTCTAATTTGAAAAGTTTCTTGCAGGATTCTATGACGGAGCTTCGAAATGGTAATTAGAATTTTTGGATCAAAGCTGAAAAAGATTGTCTATTTACTAAACAGTGATGTATTTACTCTTCCTTCCTTCCTCCCTCCCTCCCTCCCTCTTCTACAACTGCAATATACTGTATAGCCTGAGATTCCAAAGCCATTGTCTGTCAGTTCAGAAAGCAGATCAAAATGCTTAGAAGCTGATTTGTTGCCTGGAAATGATAGGTTTTGCTTTATCACTCTTCCTTAGCCATTTTAATAAGTTTGCATCACTTATTTATTCACCTAATTAAAAAAAAAAGTGAACCATTCTGTCAGTTTCACCCTCCTCTTTGGCAGGAAAAAGAAAAAAGAAAAGCAAGTTTCAATAAACACTAACGTGTATATTGAAAATGCTATTTAAAAAATCCTCCCAAAATTCTATGTTTTAATAATTGTTTACAGTTTAAACTGCATAGTTTTATGTAGCATTGGAGAGAGACCAATTAGACAATCCATTGGAGTACTTCTTTCAAATGTTATGAGGACTACTGTGGTTTCTATTACTTTCATAATCTGATTAACATATGTATTTTCTAGCCATATGAATTCCAACAATACTTCATTGCATTTGGTATTAAATTTCCAGAGAGACAGCTGTGTCAGTCTGTTGCAGGAAATTAACAAAAGTACTTATGCCACAGTAAATATAATTATGTTATAGTATGCAGTTTGTTAAACTATATCAGTGCATTAGGTTTTATTTGGAAATAAGACTATATAACATTTACCTTGTTTTCCAGGGACAGATGGTGAATAATAAGGATACAGGCAATAAAAATTATTTTATTGACTCTAGCCATTCACACAACTTTTGTATTATTATTATTTTATGTCGCAGACACTTTAGCACTACTAAAAGTATTAAGACCTGCAGCATAGCAAACATTTTGTCTTTATTCAAGCTTTAAATTGAATCTATTAAACTGAATATACTTTGCTTCTGTCATGTCACTGATGATGTAAAGCTATTCAACACCACCAACAATTTCAAAAACCTTTCAAAAAGACCTGGACTATGTATCAGAATGGTCAAACAAATAGTAACTTCAAATCTCAACAAATAAATGATCTGTTTTACATATTGGCAAAAAAAATTCAGAAAATAAAATACAAGATGAATAGTTAATGATTCAAACTCTGTCAAGGACCTAGGAGTACTCATCTCTAATGTTCTAAGTGCTAGAGCCCACTGTAACTACATAGCCAAAAAGGCATTAAGAGTTGTTAACCTAATCCTGCATAGCTTTTTCTCTGGTAATATCACACTACTAACTAGAGCATACAAAATATTTGCTAGACCAATACTCGAATACAGCTCATCAGTCTGGAACCCACATTACGTATCTGATATTAGCACAGTTGAGAAAGTCCAGAAATATTTCACAAGAAGAGTTCTCCACTTCTCTACTCGTTGCAGAATACTTTATGCCACCAGACTTGAAATTCTAGACCTAGAAAACTTTGAATTATGCTGTCTTCGGTCTGATCTAAGTATGGTATATAAAATCATACATTGCAATGTCCTACATGCCAATGAATACTTCAGCTTCAAGCATAACAACACAAGAGCAAACAATAGATACAAACTCAAGGTTAACCGCACCAAACTTGATTGCAGGAAATACGACTTCAGCAACAGAGTGGTCAATGTCTGGGATAGTCTACCTGACTCTGTGTTTTCTTCCCCAAACCCCAAAAACTTTAACCGTAGACTGTCTACTATTGACCTCATCCCTTTCCTAAGAGGCCTGTAGGGGGTGTGCCTACCATCCCTGTCCTATTGTTTCTTTTTATTTTTCTTACATGTATCCATTTCATGTATTCATAACTGTGTTCATGCTTATGCCTGTTATCTTATAATCAGTTGACAAAATAAAATAAATAAATAAAAATGTTGTAATGAGAGGGGTCCTTGGTGCTTTCTGAGTTTGCTTGTTTTCTTGCAGACATTTCATTATTCAAACCAGGTAACACCATCAGTAATATCTGAGTAATGAAAAGTCTGCAACAAAACAAGCAAACTCAGAGAGCATCAAGGACCCTTCATGTCAACTTTGATCTACAAATATTCTCCTTTATTAGTATTTTGTTGTGTCTTTGACATTATGTTATTTAACAAATAAATCACTTAAACAGTCACAATAGGTTTCTAGAGGTTGATAATTTTTTTTCTTATGTAGACTAACAGATTGACATTTCTGATCTAAAATGACTAGCCTACAGGAATATATTTTGTCTATATTTATTGGTTACAAAGCGATGACAGATGTAGGATCTCTTGACATGGTAAATGGCATTATTTTATTTTATTTTATTTATTAATTCAATTAGTAATCACGCCCATCTCAAACCAATGATTCTGGATGGCAAAGGCTCATAAAAATAATGAAATCAGTTAAAATGTTGTATAAAAATAAAATTAAATACAAATAACAGCCAACAGATATTATAAACTATTGCTGTCAACAGACCCAGGATTTGGGATTCTTCATATGCTTGAGACTCCATAGCCAGTCTTGAAGGGCTTCAGAAAGTCCACCGTAGTCAAGGATTCATAAGGGAGGGTGTCATAGAGCAGGGATGTCAAACTCAGGGCCCGGGGCTGGATCCAGCCTGTGGGGTGCTTAGATCTGGTTTGCAGGGCCACTCTGAAAATAGCAAAAACTGGCTGATGATGCCTTTGCAAACAAAAACTGAGCTTGTGACCAGTGTGCACAGCTTTCCTAAGCTCCATTTACATTGGCAGAGGGTTGCAGGAGACTACTCCAGTCAAACAATGGAAGTCAGGAGTCCGTTTTCACTGGCAGAGAGCTTGGGCCACCACAGGTGTTCCAACACAAGTGACATCATGCTGCCATGTCCCTCCTGGCCATGCCCCCCACCCCCAAGGTCAAAAACAAACCTGATGCTTCCCTCAGCGAAATTGAGTTTGACATCCCTGCCTTAGAGGCAGACACTATGGCAGAAAAGGCACACATCCTGGCTCCTGATAGCTAATATTCTTTGGCTGATCGGACCCAGAGCATGTCCATCCTTCAGATTGGATTGGATGGGTAGAAACAACCAGAAGAAGAATTCTGTAATAGTGATACCAGAATGAAGTGTAGACAGAATCAATGTAATCTATTGAAGTGATTGGTTTATATGTTTGTGTGTGTATGATAGAAATGTTTCCTTATCCAGTCATGTCTGTGCTCATTTTTGTTTCTTAGCCAAGGAAGCTAGCATTGTCCAAAAACATTTCCATGTTCATGTGGCCAGCATAATTACATGGCAAGGCACATAAACACTGTACCTTCCAACCTATTTATTACTCACATTTTCATGCTTTTGAACTGCTAGGTGGGCAAGAGCTGGGGCAGTTAATAGCAGTTCACCCCATCACATAGTAGTTGAATTTCAAACTTAGGCTTTCACTTTTCCAGCTGACTCTGGAAAGCTCAGCAACTTTAACTATTGAACCATTACACACCCATGTACTGAGCCATGGTGGCACAGTGTTTTGAATGCTGTACTGTACTGCAGGCTACTTCTGCTGATCACCGGTGGCCAGTAGTTTGGTAGTTGGGTCTCACCTGCTCAAGGTTGTCTCATCCTTCCACCCTTCCAAGATGAGTAAAATGAGGACCCAGATTGTTGGGGGCAATAGGCTGATTCTGTAAACCACTTAGAGAAGACTGTAAAAAACACTGTGAAGCAGCATATAAGTTTAAGTGCTATTGCTATTTGTTGTGAAAATAAAAAACCATGATATTAGAATCAATAAGAATTACTCAGAAACAAGAAACCTTGATATTGTCAGTACATTGTAAAAAGGATCTGAAAATTTCCATATACATTATATATTAAGGGCATATAAAAATCCAAGGTAATACAAGGATGTTAACCAAATAGATAAACCTAAACCAATAATAAATATAAAAATTGAACATGTATTTTTTAAAAAAATCATAGGAAAATTATGAAATAAACTGATGCTTGAAAATGCTCTTTGGAAATGAGTTTATTTAGTTAGAATTGGTCATTCCCTGTTTCCAGTGTGACTTTACATCCCCTCACAGATAGAAAATCATAGTAAAAAGTCCCCACAGAAATAAAGAATATATAAAATGTCACTTGAGCAACCCTACCAATGTTCAGATGTGATTTAATTTAGTTTCCAGAGTTTCACGAATAAATCTTACCATAAATCTGCCCTTGTTAAGATGAAGAAGGCTGGTAAATGCTGCCCCAGGTTGGAGTCTTAGTCCACTTGCTCAATTTTAGGGAATTATTTCAAATGGAAAATTTAAGTGTTATTTAAGAATTCTAGGTTACGGAATGCCTCTGGGCTGCCAACTTCTTTCTCCTTTTTTAGAAATGCCTGCAGCATCTATCCTGTCACTACTTCACCTAATATTCTTTGAATTATATTTTTAAAAGCATGTCCAATTTAGTGTGACTTGCAGGCAGCATTGTTACAAGAAATCATTCTAGACTTTTGAAAATATTCCTGGGCGTTAATTTGGCTATGAAGAAAAACCCTGTTATATTTGTCTCTTTTAAATCCAAATTAAATTTATCTCCATGAATTTTGGGAGAAGGTTTTAAAATAGAAATAAGAGTATCCCAAAAGATTTTAATTGTGATAACAATAATAATCTAAGAAACCTCTTTATTTGCATCTTTTTGTTTTTTATTAAATGGCATAGTTCTTGCAGCAATATCTCCACAATTGTTTTTAAATAAGAGATTTCCCTCCAAATGTGAGCCTTTCTTATATTTTGAGTGATTTATGTTAAATCTTTCATTTTAAGAAGCTTTTAACAGGCAGCAGCATGATTTCACGTTGCCTATTTTATCCTTGTCCTCAAGGCAGACTAAGATAGAGAGAAAGATCTCATTTTTAAAAATTAACAATTCTTTGGGACATATGTATTCAAATGTTACTTTTTTATTTTGTATCTTCCTCAAATTTGCCTACTATTCTGGATATATTTTATTATTTCTGAGAAAAAAACAATAAATTATATCCAAAATAAAGGACCTAGTGATTCACTTGCTGTCTTGGAACATTTCCATATAGAACGGTACTTCAGTGGGACACTTTTAGACGGTGGTAATTTAGCCCTTGTGGAGTCTAGAAATTGGATTTTTCCTTCAGTAAACCACATAACAGGAGGAATACTAGTTATCCAGCTGGCTACTGAACAGCTTAGAAAATACAGTTCAGTTTCCTATGATCTGTTGAGTTAGTCTCCACACATATCATATGTGAGAACAAATACAAAACAGTTAGTTCAGTTAAATATACACGTTCATGGAACTACTGTCAATGTTTGTACTGAAAAGTATAAAAGTTTATGGGTATTTGAGAAAAGAAGGCCAAATATGATAATTTTATTCTTAACATGTAGATATTAACTTGTGTTATATAAAAACAATATTTAAATAAAAAGCAGTTAGTTCAGATTCATTTTAAAGGTTTAGACTTGACTTCTGAAAGAATTATACTATTTACATTGCTCCTCTCATCCCC
This sequence comes from Hydrophis major, assembly GCA_033807585.1. Lineage (NCBI taxonomy): Eukaryota > Metazoa > Chordata > Lepidosauria > Squamata > Elapidae > Hydrophis > Hydrophis major. Next base: position 158,249,115 of record CM066329.1, read on the forward strand.
TCACCTTGGTCAATGTGTTTTTCCAAGAATAGTGCTGTATATCTGAGCAAGATGATGAAATCTGCATTGATATTATAATTACAGAATGATACTGTCCAAGATTTGTACATTCATTGGAAGACATACTGATGATAATTTCCTCAAGATGCCTCAAGGTAAGATGGGCAGCCTATACATTTTATAAATAAATAAATCTCCACATGCCTTGTACCATTTCTTTACACAAACATGAAGGCAGAAAAAGAAGCAATGAATGAAATTAATCAAGGAGCGAAGCAATCTAGAACTAAGGAGAAATTTCCTGACAGCAAGAACAATTAATTAGTGGAACAAGTTGCCTCCAGAAGTTGGGGTGCTCCAGCACTGGAGGCCTTTAAGATAGATTTGTCTAAAATGATACAGGGTTTCCTGCCTGAGCAGGCGGTTGGACTAGAAGACCTTCAACGTCCCTTCCAACTCTGTTATTTTGTTAACCCCGTTAACATATTATAGATATTAAGTCACAGAAAACTATTCGGTCTGAGGGATACCCTCCTCCCACTTCAAAACTACAAGTTGTTGATAGGTCCAAGAATTCTTCAGCACTATTGTTCAAATCAATGAGTTAATGCAAAATTGTTCCTTCCCAGCACAGGTAGCCGAAGTATAAGGCTACCATATTTGAAGACAATAAAGGGCATTGTGAACCTACATTCTCAAATATACAATATGTAGTTCACCAGATTGCCAAGACTATGTTTATGTTCCAGACCAAATGAAAAACAGCTCCAGATAAATACAAATAATTAACATAATTCAAAACCATCTGAAATTATTGATTGTGTTATGTCCCTGTTGACTTGTTCTCTCAAGATTAGGAGAAAAAGAATTAACGCCAGGGGTAGCTAAAGGTAATAGCCCTAGAGGGAGTAATTCAGTAGCATTGAAGCCTACTCTGACTACTCTGGCAGCCAACAATGCCAACACAGAAAATATTGGCTTATTCAGAATCTAATTTAAAGATGGTATACTATAAATGGTATAATGGTATATTAAATGTTACATTACAACAAGTGTAGCCTTACTTATCATTGGTTCCTTCTGCTGTAAGAACTCCTCAGAGAGCCATGAACTACATCTGAAATGTAAAACATAAATCCAGACTTGGCAGATGTTTTTAATCTATAAACACCATGAACCTAATGAACTCTTATTTCACATTGTTAAGTAATATGCCCATACTGTTTGACTGCAGAAGGTGAGTAAGCATCCTGATTGGCTGGGTTCCTGACTATATTCATCTCATAGTCTTTGCAGATAAGTGCACATGTATAATGTGGATTGAAAGTGAAAGGAATTTATGGTTAAGAAAATTTGTTATAAATAAATTTATATAACTGTTCATCTCATATACATGGCTCTGAGCAGCATACAAAAAAAGAGAGAACACAATAGAACAAAATAATACATTAAGAATAACAATAAAATAATTAAAACATTCAAAATAAGAAAACCATTAAAAACAATCTGCAGCAGAGCGTATTATGTTTCCTAAGTAGTAGGTACCACTTGTAAGGAGCCTGGATCCCCAGGCCAATCAAAAAGGTCCTATCTTCAAGCCCTTCCAGAAGGCCAACAACGTTGAGGCAAATGTGACTTCAGGACATGTGCCACAGTAGAAAAGATTGTCTCCTAGGTACCAGCTGATAGCTGCATGGATAGAATCTACAATACCCCTTTCCTGCTGAACTTGAACCAGAGAAAAGTGATATATCAAATAATCTGGTTTTGTGCCCTGTAATGCTTACTATTTTGTAAAATAATACTATCTTTCTAAACAGAGCATTTACAAATATTATGGTTCTATATAAAATTCAGCTTCGATTACTCTTATTCAAATTGCAAGATTAATTACCTATGTTTTCCCAAAAATAAGACCAGCCACTATGGCTTATTTTCAGGGGATGGTCTTATTTCCCCCCACCCCCTTGGATGGAAGGCCCACTTCTGTTTGCTTGTGGCATAGCAGGAGGCTGCGTGGTGTGTTAATGCCATTGCGATGAGGCAGGGCAGTTGAGTTTCCCCATGCACCTCACACTGGCTTACCTCAGGTCCCCTGCAGACAGTCCATTCATGCCCTGACACTTGCCTCACCTCATGGCTGTGGCACCAGCATGCTGCTTGGCTTCCTGGTCTGTTGCAGTTGTAAGCAAGCAGAAGAAGTGGACCTGCCATGTGGGCTCCTGATGAACATGGCTGCTGGTGTTGCCACAACAAGACAGGTGTCAGGGCATGGATGAGCTGATGTGGGAGCTTTGAGGTAAGCCATGGCACTGCAAGCAACCAGATAGAATGGGCATGCAGTTAGCTGTGCAAGCTGTTAAAAAGGGCTTTTTTGATTCTTGAATATTAATGAATTTTAACAATATGGTGATAAAATATATTGACCACAATGAAATTCAGTTTTTAATGTCAAGCACAAAAATGTCCTTGAATATTTTTTCCAACCAGTTCCCATACATCCTTTAATATAACTATTTCAAATGGGCACACACTTTCAGTTTAAAAATTCAAAGCAAATTTGTCAGTGTAGAATGGCAAAATTTGGGGGGTTTTCCCACCAAATATCTTTTCTAGTTTAAATAAAATCACTGCAGCGGGCTAGGGAATAAATGAGAATTTATGATCATTTTTAGCAGAAGTGATATTCAGCAGGTTCTGACCAGTTCTAGAGAACCGGTAACAGAAATTTTGAATAGTTCAGAGAACCAGCAATACCACTTCTGACTGAAGATTTTATAGCATCATTCTCCTGCCACACCCACCAAACCATGCCCATAGAACCGGTACTAAAAAAATTGAACTCCACTACTGATCTTAAGGCTACATTTTAAATATAGGATAAAGGTTCTATAAGTAGAAGTTGGGTGCTTTGAAATTTAATTGAATTTTATTCAATCAAAATAAAGATGGCAAGGAAAATCAACAGTAAAGACTGATATGGCACATTGAAAAGTAACAAATCTGGTGCAACTTGCACAGACTTTCATAGATTATAAACTACTTAAGTATAACTGGGAGGAAAGTGATTAATATGACATTTTCCTGCTGATACTGGACAACTGAGTTAGTGCATTAAAAATACAAACATATTAATCCTATGTGTAACTTACTCAAGAATAAATTTTATAGAGGTCAATTAAAATTATTTACAGGTGTAGAAAATTAGCACCCACCCCGTCCTAGAAGAATTAAATATTCTAAGAAATATTAAAAAGGCAGAATATTATATTTTCCTGGATGAGGAAAGGAGAAACATGCTTTAAAGCAGTTCCCTGCAGCTCCCTGCCTCCCCCCCCCCTTTTCAGGTCCAGGTTGATGGGATTAAGACATGGCCCTCACGGACTCTCAGCATCTCTTCTCTTTTCACTCAGGAGCTCCCAGGCATGTGATCTCGTCCAACATTAAACCTTCTTTCCAAGCAACTTCCATGAATCCAGTGTCTTTTCCCCACTTGGAATTGAACCCAGAAGGATATTTCTCTCAACTTGTAAATGTACATAAGAATGTTGTCTAAATGTGATTGAAAATTATGCTTTATGTTCATTATAACTACATGCTGTGATGCAAAACAATATCAAAAAGAAAAAAAAAAGTAGTTCACAAAGTCTATTAGGAACAGTACAAGTTCTAGCATAAAATTCCACCAATATTCATTTTCCTTTCCCCCAAAAAATAAATCTACCAAAAACAAAAAATCTGAAAAAATGGGATGGTATTGACTATTATTTGCAAATTTTCAATATTCAATGTAGGAAATTTAAAATCCTGGATTAGGAGAAATTTATCATCAAGGTATAATGCATTGTTAGGTGTGCATTAAAAATTTAATGGTATTAAACAATATATATTTGTTGTAAAAATAAGAAGAAAATACACATTATAAATTATAGTCAGTTTAAATTATTTATTTAAATCAGAAACCTCACTGGATTAAAATACTTTTCCAATATTTTGAATTTATGTGAGGACTCTAAGGAAATAATGTTGACTACAATCAAGTAGTCTCATTTACTTAAAAAGAACTTATAATAAATAAAAATCCTATACAGCAGTCATTGTATTTTAGTGTATGTCTCTAAACATTTAGTTCATGATAATTCAAAAATCATTCACAGGTTAAGGTAGAACATGTCCATCAATTTGTGGTGCTACTAGTTGTAAATAGTATGTGATTCCTAGATGATGTTTTCCAATTATCTCCAATTTAAAGGAAGTGAAAGCCTTTGCTTCATAAGAAATTAATGTTTGTGAAAGTTTGGCATGCTTATCTATCAATTAAGATTCACAGTGAATGACACTAAATTGTACCCTACCCTGTGGGGGAGCAGTATCTCCTTCCTCGCTGCTAGGAATTTCTGAGAACGGAAGCAATAACATATGAATGGCTCCATGTGAAAAACTGATCTATATTCAGCTATGGGCACATATCTGAAATGTTCCATTTAGTATCAGAGTGTTAATCATGGTATCCAACAATAAGAACATGAAAAATAGGCTATTTAAAACAGTGTATTTGCTTGAATGATGTATTGTATTAGATAATGACCAAACAAATAAAGCTCTATTTCAAAGCAAAAACATGTGAATCTATACACAAGAGTCTTCATATTGTACTGCGTTGAATGATGGATATTTTTTCAAATATTTTTTTCCCCTAAGTATGTTTTCGGAGTTTTCAGAATGAATATTTTTTCTTTATTTCATTCGTGCAGCTTGGTTTCTCTTCTTTCTGAATCCTAAGCACTGGTATCTATTTAGATTTTAGTTGTGTCTTTTCCAGAAACTTTCTGAATAGGAAAAAGTAAACTTTTTTTAAAAAATGTTGATAGCCAATCCAATTGTTCTTTTTTTTTTTTAAACAAATTTTATTAATTTTAAAGACAAACAACACATCATTAACCATTAAGTACATAAAACCTCTTAACATTATAAATTTTTACAAGTCGAATAAAACATTATTTTTATACAACATAATTCTAATTTATCCCATTTCCATATGGACACATAAATATCTTTCAGCAAATTTCTCATTATTTCTCTTTACTCTTATTCAATTTCATTTCTTTTCTATATTTATCCATTTTATAGTCATCATATTCATTTCTTTCTAGCTTGTTTACAATTATTCTCATCTAACATTCCTCCAAGGTTTTATTGATTCTTTTTTTTTTTTTATAAAAAACAAATTTTATTAGTTTTACAAAAAACACAATACACAAACATACAAAACACAAAACATAAACAAAACTAAAAGATCTTTTCTGAAGGCTGTCTGTTCCCGGGTTAAAACTCTTCACACAGACACAAATTCAAACATCATATTCATCCCATATATCCTTCCATATCTTATTATCATTTTCTTTTATATATATATATATATATATATATATATATAAAACCATTTTTATCAGTTTTATAAAAACAATGCACAAAGAATCAAGGCATGACAGCTTATAAATTCTTTTCTAGGAAAAAATAATAATAAAAGACCAATAAGGCATAACAATTCCAAATTATAGTATCAATACTTCATATAGTATTAACTTCATATCTTATCCCTACTTCTCCTTTTCATCCAAATTATTTCTTATTAATTAAAATTTTATTGCCTTTTATCAATATACAAAATCCAAAAAAAAAAAAAAAGCATATATATCCTTCCATATCTTATTACCATTTTCAACAACATTCTTTGTCTGTTCTATTTCCAATTATCCATTCATCTTTTTTCTTTTACTATACTTCTCCTATACACCAATTGGAGTAACGTCTATAACTCATTACCCTAACTTAAAAATACTTCGTATAGCAGTTTTTCTTGGGATTCTGTTTAAAAGATTCTAAGATTACATAATGAATTTTATACTCTAAATACACATATAAAAAACACAAACTTATGTACCCTCCAGAATCCCTCTTTTATCCTAAATTAAATTCACCCATTGTCTCTAAATAAACTTTTTTTCTTTAGGTCTTGTTTCCCCTCCTTAAGGCTTCTCCTCCCCCCCTTTCTCTCTTGCTTATTCTTCTCCTTGCCCTTTTTACCCCTTTGCTTTTTCTCCTCGCTTTTCTTGCTCCTTTTCCTTTGCTTTCTAACCTTGCCTCCACCTTTTCGCTCATTTTTCTCTCTTTTGGTTGTTTTTATAATTCTTAAAATCCCCTTTTTCTTATCCTTTTTCTCCTCCTCTCTGGAAGGGACCCATTGTTCATCAAAGATGGCTTCTTCTTCCTCTTCTTCCTTGTCCCAGTCCTTCTGCTGCATAATCAACTTTTCATAAGTACATAACGCCATTTCTAAGAATTGAAACAAAGTGCCCAAAGTATCTTCTTTTTTATATTTTTGATATTCAATCTCTAGTTCATCCACAAACAATGCCATTATGAAAAGGGAAACTTTTTCCAAAACAACCACAAGTATTTTTAATCAAAGACAATCAAAAACAATTAAAAAAAAGTTCCAAAAGTTAATACTTTTCTTCCTTCTTCTCTTTCTCTTTCTGGGGTTAATTTTTAATCAAAGAGGTCCAATTACCATATATCTTCCTTTGGGATTCTAGGCAATCTCCTCCTTTTTCAGCTTCTGCTCCAATTTTTCTTTTTCTCTCCCTTCCCACTTGCAATGTCAATTTTAAATAATCAGAAATCCATACCTCCAACAAGGGTTTTCCAATTTCTTAAATTTTTCAATGTCCAAGAATCCTTTTGTCTCTTAGCTTCAACTCTCAAAGCAATTCACTTTCAATGTCCAATATATCCAAATATTTCTGCTGTTTCCATGGGGTGGGAGAGTAAAGAAAAAAAAAAGTTCCCTTTAACAGCTTCTCCGCCGCTTTTCGCTCTTCTTAGGGATACAATGTATCCTCCAGCAATTCAAACAGCTCAGTTCCAGGCAATTTAAAAGATGTTACTTGACCCGGCTCAGACAAAACTTTCACTCTTCACACTTCCTCCAGCACAATCTTACCCGGTTGCTGGCTTCTTCGTGGCGGCCATTGCTGACCGCCGCTCCACCGCCTTGGGAAAAAGGGGTTTTTCCAGAGAAGGGGGGGTCTGCGACACCCCCACCTCCCTATCCGACTCCCCTCTCTCTTCAGCTGTCCCTACAGGGCAGCCATATCCCCCTGACCCATCTGGATCGACGGCTAGCACAGCAGGAATCGCGAGCTGTCGCGAATTCCTGCTGCCCCGAAGCCACGCGGAACCGGAAACCCTCCAATCCAATTGTTCTTGACAACCAATTGAATTGGCTATGTGGCATCAGCATCCTTACATCCCCAGTATAATGCGGCATCAGCATCCTTATATCCCCAATATAATCCCCTAATTTATTTATTTATATTTATTATAAAATGTATTTGCAACACATCTCCTATCCAACAACTCTGGCTTACAATGTAATTTAAAAAAAAAAAAAAAAAACTGAGATCATCAATTGTAAATTTGTTGAGCTTCTGTAGGGTAGAAAAGTTTACACCAATGGCAAAGATATATAGCAACTATAAACGCATACAAGTGATATTTTAAGCAATATGTATGTATTTATTTGTTAAATGTATATGCCAGTCATCTTGCTATCAAGTGACTGTTCATTGTCTTTGTTAACAAAGTATCACACTTTAAGGCTTCTTTTCCCTTATAAAGCTACATACAAACAAATATAGCATTAAACATTGGGCAATTCCACAATGCAGCCTAAGCTGCCCATCTGCCATACTACTCCCAGCTATTTCTTAAAGCCAATTTCAGACCTTTGTCTCAGATTACAGTCAGTTGGCATTGGAGGTGACCTGATGTTCAGTCTAAGCCTGGCCATGGCAAGACCTGATTGATTGTTTTTCTTCTTGCCTCTCCAATTTATGCAAGGAAGGCAAGTTGGTGCCTGTGTGGATCAGACTATCTGCTGCCATGGTTTTCATTCATTCATTCATTCTCCCTTTTCTTCCTTATCTCTTTTAACACTATCACAGGGTATTTTTCCCCTTCTTTTTTTTCTTTGTGATTCCATACAAAATTCAAAGCAACAGATTTTTCTTTTGGTCCTACCTTCCTATGTAGGTCAATAGAATCTCTGTATAAAGGAAGAACTGATTGTTTAGTTTCACAGAAACAAAGCAGCAATGTTCCTACATTGCAATTTAAAGATGTCCTTAAGAAAGAAAAGGGAAGGGAAGCTTTGCAGTATTGCAAAGATGGGAAAACAAGGGGAGCATGTTTTACCCAGCCTGGAAAGAAATCAAAAAAGTGTACATTAGAAGATTTAAAAAGAAAATGTATGGAGGAAGAGTTTCTAGAAGGGTAAGAATAGTTTACTGATTTAATGGGCCATTGTTGGATTTGGTTTTCTTTTTCTTTCTTTTTTAATAGAAACTGCCAACTAGCAGAGAACATAATAGCCTGTCAGCATAGGACAAAATGCTGCCAGAGGCACCAACCAGATGCTGAAGAAGACAGAACATACCAGGAATTACAGCCAACTGGAGCTGGTGTAGTTACTAGAATGGAATAAAGTGCTGGAAACCATCTGCTCTGAAGAGCTTAAGATATGTCTGTTTGGAAAAGATAGCAGCTTTGAATCAAATCTGTAAAGCATGGGTGTAAGATGCATTTGTGATGGGATGAAATTAAGAGGAATGTAACATCAACATTCTCTACTGAGGAAGTGGGAAGTGGTCAATATTGATAATGCATCATGCAGATCCTTCAGATCTGCCCTTAGTATTACTGCTAGCTTTTCTACAAGCTTCTTGTTAGTATAAAGCAAAGAACAATCTTTTGAGCAAAACGGCATGTACAATGGTCAACCTGAAGTTTGAAGGCTGTACATACCAAACTCACAAGCGTATATTCATACATACGCCACTCATTTACACAAGGGCATACGTGCTCGAACAAAGATATATGCATATTATTTTAATTGCTGTATTTCACACTCATTTTGATGCACACAAATTATCCCCTTTCCTTCTTCAAGCCTCTTATAATGGTTCTCAGCCAATTGCAAAGAAAAAAGACCCAACGTTTCCATAGATCAGGGCTGTCAAACTCCCAGCCTATGAGCCAGATGCATCACATGCTGGCCATGCCCTTTCCCAGTTTAGTGAAGGGGGAAAAAGTCCCGATACATTATGTGATGACACCATCATAATGTGAGTTTGACACTCCTGCCATAGATGATTGTTATTTGCAACAAACGGATGACATTTTCTATGATAACAATTTGTATACGGACTCATGCCTCCTTTGATAATAGTTTGTTCATCACAAATTGATTTTTTAAAAAAATCTATGTTATAGACTATAGACCAAGCATCTTTTTTTCCTGAAATGTTTAAGTTTGAACCAAAGATGCTTTTTTCAGGAGACAACTGGACTTTCTTTCCTTTGAAGATGTTTTGCTTCTCATCCAAGAAGCTTCTTCAGCTCAGAACTAAAGAAGCTTCTTGGATGAGAAGCGAGACATCTTCAAAAACTTTGCCTCTTGAAAAAGCACCATTGGAACAACCATGATCTGGATAACTGAGAATCTCCATAGATGTTTAAGTTTGAACTTTGAAGTTTGGAGATCTTATGTAAGTTATCTGGAATCATGTTGTACAAGAATGGTGACAATGAATTTTTCTGTAAAGGGAAATATATAATGGTTCCTCCTTTATATTTCTTCTCCATTTCTGGCTGGGTTTTCCTTAATGCTAGTTTATTACTTTTCCTCAAGGAGCAGGAACTCTAATTTAAGGTGAGAATGCATATGAATTCTCATTTATATTAAAAACAAATGAAGAACTGGGAAACATATGCAACCTGAGATTTCAGGAACACTGGTGCAATTACTATATCATCCTGCATTTACCAACCATTTTAACCTCAAATTAACATGTACAGCAACTCTCTCAGAGAAACATTGATGATGTAAAAAATGGATTTTTAAAACAAGCTTGGACAAATACAGTTTCAATTAGTCAAATATCCCTGCAAACTGTGATCTAGTAATTTTCACATTCAGAAAAAGAAAACCCTTCTCATAGTTTCAGAATCACAAGTGACAATCTTCATCATTTCAGCGACTTTTTGAATAGCACTCCATGTTTTTTTTTTCCAGTTATTAGTTTGAATGTGGAGTGATGCTTTTAAAAGTCTTTTTCCCACTTGAAGAAAATTGTATCCTGTAGCTGAAACATGACACAGTACAGATACTTTGGGAAATAAGCTCCACAGACTTTAATGGCAGATTACAACTTGTAAGTACTGCTAGATACATTATTGAGCATTAACAGTTTCCAAATCAAATGTTGGACATTTGAAGGTAATAAATTGTAGGCAGAACAATTATTCTAGAAAAGATCCTTCTAAAATAATTTTTAATAGCTAGTTTTAAAAAAAAAACAGAGCTTACTACAGAAAAGCGATAAATTGTAAGATACCTTTCAAATACTTTGAGATTTCATCAATTTTAATAGGAGTAACTTAATATTTAAAAAAACAGAATTTCCAGAATAGGAATACTCAGACTTTGTATGCAGAAGCACCCTATGATGATTCTTTACTATCCAAGGATTGGTCACATCTTAATGTAAAAAATTATACATAATGTTTTATTACATCACACATTTTATCAACAATAGTGTTATGAACTAATAAAGGCGTTTAATAAAGTTTTAACAACCTTAAGTAAAAAGCAGGGTTCTAATCCTGCACTTCTGATTGGCTGATAATAGCGACATCGGATTGGTCTCTTCTGGGAAATCTGATTGGCTGTTAACGGGCCAACTCTCATTGGTTCAAGGGTTTAACACTTCCATGTTTTCAATGGCTAATAGGACAGCAGCCAACCCTATAAAAGGGCTGCTGCTGCCCTAGGTGATTGCTCTGTTCAGTATGCTTAATAAAGAGTTGAAGTTCACTGTTCACTGCCTCGTCTCCACTCCTTGCACCCATGCGCAGAACTTAACAAATAGGCTATTGATCTGGATCAAGACTGCCCTTCTAGGCCTTGCAAGGTGCTACATAAAAATGTTTTTAATAGTTCAAATCAGTATTAAATTCTCTAAAATGGCATACAATTTTGCTTTTTTCTAAAAGTTCTTGCAGTTGGGATAAGGTACTGTTTCAGTTGGTTGTTCCTCTTATAGTTGCTACCAAGCTCCAGGAAAAGCTCCAAGCTCCAGCCAGGATTTCCACAAACAGGATATGCTGATCACTATAGTATGTAGTCCTAGAAGTTGCCAAATCTTCAGATGTCACATACTCTTCGACTGTTCTTTTGTTTATGACTTACATTTTACTTACTTACCTGTGTTAGAAGAAATATCCAGTTCCAGTTCCAAACCAGGACAAAGGCACTGGAGACAAAATAGAGACAGAGCCTGATTGGAAAGAGGGTCCATTTATTGAAGAAGTAGAACCACCAATCACATGCAATTCTGGGCAGCTGACCACATGGAGTTGAGACTGAGGGGTTTTTATACCTGTCCTTGGGCTTTGCACTTGAACTTCCTATTTCTGTGCAAAAACATGTATTCTATTGGCTGTTGTCAGACTCCCAGGCTGCCATGTACAAATCTTAGGAGTTTGTCTGAGCTACGTTTGGTTGACGCAACAAAGGGGCTTATTGGGCAATTTCTATTGTGGCTGAGGGCAAACCCTACCTTTATTCAGATCTTGCTGCAGGTAGTAATGGATTACCAAATCTGCATTTCTAAAATCTGGCCTCAGCTTAGTATCTTGTTGGGAGCAGGGAGATGGGGCTCTGAGTTTCTGTCTCCCTTAAGATTTTTATTTCTCTTTCAGGGGAAATATTTTATCCTGTCTTTTAAAAATATTTGTCAATTTTTTTCATTCTTCTAGCAGAGGAGCGGGTGCTAACTTTCTACACTTGTTACTTACATTTAATATTGCTCCATACTCTATCATAACATTGGTTTTGTAAACTAAAGGCCTGGGTGGGGTGAGATGTCAGCATGTCCTTGAAAATTCCAGAATATGCAGGCAGATTCACTATCAACTTGAATGTTTGTGAATAAAGTGATTGCATGAAGTCATGAGGTGTGTAGAAGTGGGAAGGATTTCTGCCTGGCTGCTGCTATTTTTCCAAACTACAAACAACAGATCAGTTTCACTTCCACAAAGACTTATATTTGGTCTATGATATCTATATACTTTTATATCTGTCTACATTTATATGCCACCCATTTCACTTTTGCAGCAATTGTTTTATCTATAGATCTATAAAGTGAAAAAACTTGTGTCTGGGATTATGCAAAGCTCTTCACAGTCAATATAGAGAATACTGAATTAAACTGGCCCGCAGATATAAAAAACTTTCTATTTATTTTATTTTATTGAAATGGATGACTGTGTACTGATGAATCATTATGCAGGCAAAACTAACCTAAAGCTAAAGGGTTTTTTTTCAAGCAGAGATTTCTAGATCTATATAATTGTTCGGGGATTGAAAAAAATGCATTTTTTAAAAAACCCTACAATTTATCAGTTGTGCTGATCAGTGTAAAACCAGTCAGTTTTTCTTTTCACACTGAGCAGTATCCCTGTCCATCTGGCCTACTTAATTCAAAACATTGTTTAAAAACTGAATATATGTTTACATTCATTACTCTCTCTCTAAATCACTGTGCTTTTTTGTATGAAACTTCAGTAATGTACGTAAATATCATTTCTCAAGAAATATGGTCCAAACAGTTCCTGAGCTTCATCTAAAAGGAAGAATCTTTTATAGACATTGCCTTTCACTTGTCGCTTTGTCATCCTGGCTTCACCTGACACAAAAGAGAAAAGCTATTGAAGGCTATCATGTTCACCTGGGTTTATCTGCTTAATCAGGCTAATAGATCATTGGTGAGTTTCATCAGGGGTGGGATTCAAAATTTTTAATAACCAGTTCTGTGGATGTGGCTTAATTGGTGGGTGTGGTTTGGTGGTCATGTGACTGGATGGACATGGCTTGGTGGTCATGTTATTGGCTGGGTATGGCCAACTCAATATCACTCAGATTGAGGAATGCATCTCCTTTCCTGGCCTCTCATGACTGGGAATGTTGCAACAGTTGTAAGTGTGAAAAATTGTCATAAGTCACTTTTTCAGTGCCACTGTAATTTTGAACGGTCACTCCACACAAGCAAAGTACCAGCAAAGGAGGGGAAAAAAACTCTAGAGAAGTTCCTGAGACAGGAAGTCTAGTCCTGCCAAGAATGTAATAAGGGTTAATGGAGAGGCAGTTTCTGTAAGCAACACCAGAAGATTTCCTTCCCGTCTTCCTTACAGGATTAGGCCAGTTATTTCTTCTAACAACTGGTTCTCCGAACTGCTTAGAATGTTAACAACCAGTTCTAACAAATAGGTGCGAACTGGTAGAATCCAACCCCTGGGTTGCATTAATATAAAGGCAATCCTTTAACATCAGTAGTCACTTTAAGTAAAGATTATTTCTACAACCTTCCTGACAATTAGAACAATTAATAAGTGGAACAACTTGCCTGCAGAAGTTGTCAATACTCCAACACTGGAAGTTTTTAACAAGAGATTGGACAACGATTTGTCTGAACTGATGTAAGATTTCCTGCTTGAGCAGGGGGTTGGACTAGAAGAATTTCAAGGTCCCTTCCAACTCTATTATTCTGTTTTGTTCTGTAATTCTGGTGGACATCTTGTCCTTATTGGCACTTTCCTACAATGTTTATAAAACCATAATTCTTTTTTATTCAGAGACCTGAAATTACCAAGCAAAATGTGATTTGGAGAATATTGATATTGTCATCATGAACATGTGAAACTAAATGCATTTTTCCTCCAGGAAAAATTGTATTTAACATACTTTAACATAAATTCATAACATAAATATGCTTAACATAAATACTTACATCATTTTAAGCAAAAGCGTCCTTATATTCTTTGTATAATTTCTCTTGATAGTCTTTCCAAATATAAGTGTTTATATGGGTTGATATAAAAAAGGAAATGTCAGACAGTTTGCTGCTGTCCACCAACACCATGACCAGAATCCTACTGAAATAAATGAAAGTTCTTTTTCAGGTTATCATCCAAATACATATGGGATTCCATGAAGTATATGAAGGTTTTCATAGAACATACAATAATAGGGTTGGAAGGTGTTGAGGTAATTCCCCGTTAGGAGAATGAGCTCATACAGGGAGACGTAGTGAGAGTAATGTTGAATAACACACAAACAGCACACTGTACAGTAAATGTAGGTTTTTACTTCCAATAAATATCCAAGCACAGTCCAAGATAAGCAATTCAAGTCATTCATAGGTAAGGTAGTCAGTGTTCAGTTCAGGGATAATCCAAATACCAAAGTCCAATTTCAAAAAACAGTTCAGTAACAGACTTACATCAATGATCAGTAACAGTCATTTAGGTGGAAGGGCAACTCTCTCCAACAGAATGAACAGAGACTCTCTGAGACTAAACAACCCAGGTTTCTGGCTCCATCTTATGGCCATTTGAGGAAACACCCAATTACAGTTTTAGCATTCTCTTAAAGATATAGTATTAAAATGTATATCCTAGTTTAAATATTTCCAACCCAAATAACTGTTAGGTGACATGTTCCTAACAGAAGGGACCTTGGAAGTCTTCTAGATCCAGGAAGCCCTTCATCATTTCATATAAATGGCTGCCCAATCTATTCTTTAAAAACTCAAATAATTAACCACCCACAACTTTTGAAGCCAAGACATTCTATTGATTAATTGTTCTAATTGTGAAAAAAATGTCTCCTTATTTCTAGGTTGATTCTTTCTTTGATTAAGTTCCATCCATCCATTGCTTCTTATCCTACCTTTGGGTGTTTTGGAGAATGCTTCCTACTATTTTCAACAACTGGTGTTTTTAGGAGCCCATTGTTAGGGATAACATTGTTTACCCTAACTGGTTTAGGTAAAATAATAAATAAGTTATCATGGTTTGTTGGTTAAAGTGTGTGTAACTTTAACTGCAAGAATGTCATTAAGGGTGTGGTTGTAAAAGCACCATAAAAGGAGCAAGACAATGGCAGCTCGCTCTCTGGCTTAATGATCCCTAAAGAAAGGAGTGTTGATTTCTCAACGGTGAGAAGAGATAATACGGACTGATTTACTGTAAGTGAACTGACATTGAATATTCAACACGGACTCTGCAATTGAGTATCCCCGAATGGACTGACTGAAATGATACATGACTAATGGACTGTTTTTGACTATGCTATAACTCTTAAATGGAATAAATTATATTTTGATAGCACAAGTGTATCTGCTTTTTACTGAGTGTTAATTAACATACAAACTTATCTCACACATTTACCTGTCTTCCTAACTGACTAATGCTGCACATTCTGTTTAGCATGTTTCCTTAACATTGGTTGGGGGACCAGGCTTAATTGGTTGGGCCCAGAGGCTGCAAAGTCAGTTTAACTAGGATAAAACAGATTTATGTAAAAAGTGAGAGTTTGTGTTGTTACATGTTACAGTAAACAGACAGCTGTGTTTTATTAATTATATTTTTATATCCATATATAGAAAACATGGCACAAGTCAATCTGCAAAGTTTGTCCCTTACATCCAAGCTGGATGGAACAAACTATGTATCATGGTCTATGAAATGTGGATCAGGACAAACATCCATTTGTTCCAACAGTTAGAAACATAGGGCCAACCAAGTGTGCCTTTTTCCTGGAACCTGTCCTTTAAGGTATACTAGCAGTGATTCAGTAAGATTAATTGCTGTTAATATCTCAGTCTTCCATAACTTTTTCAAGTCCCCAATCTTTTCTCTGTGCATGAAAGAAAGTTACCCTTGTTGCATTTTCCACCCCATACACTTCTATAATTTTTATTTCTTTTCTGAACTAGAAAGTTCCAATCACTGTAAGACTGACAGCAAACATTTAGGAGCCTTCTGATTACTTTGTTCTTTTTTTTAAAAACTCTCAGGCTAGGTAAGTCAATGTTTCATAATAGTAAATTTCAGAAATTCTTTGAAGAAGTAATTTTTAAAACAAGTTATCCACTAAAATAAGTTTGGGAGCAACTGTTAAGCCTGGGTTCCCAACCAGGGTTAAGGAGACAAGCTAAACAGAATGTGCAGCGTTAGTCAGATAGGCACACAGATAAATGAGTGAGCTAAGCTTGTATGTTTGTTAACATACAGTAAAAATAACAGATACGCTTGTGCTATCAAAAATATAGTTTATTCCATTTATAGCATAGTCAAAATAACAGTCCATTAGTCATGTATCATTTAGTCAGTCCATTCAAGGATATTCAGTTAGCAAAGTCCGTGTAGAATATCCTATATCAGTTCACTTACAAATCAGTCCTTTGTCTCTCTCCCGTTCGAGTAAAGCAATCTTGAGTCCATGCAGTAATTAGGGATCATCAAAGCCAGAGAGAGAGCAAGCTGTCGTCTTGCTTCTTTTAAAGTGCTTTCACAACCACTCCCCTAATTACATTCCCATATTTAAAGTTGCAGACACTTTAACTAATAAACTATGATTACATATTTATTATTTTACCTAAACCAGTTAGAGTAAACAATGTTATCCCTAACATTCTCCCCTTTTAGGAAATAATAATAAATATAACTATTTACATCTTTAAATCATATTTGTTACAACTCTCTTTAAACTAAATTACTCCTTGAGCTTTTGTAAATTGGTCTGCAATGTTTTCTTCTGTCATGCAGTATTCCAATTTAATTAGCCCATTCTTTACAGATTCTCTAACATTTAAATATTTTAAATCAGTATGCTTTGATCTAGTTTTTACAGCAATACTAGTAGCAAACTTTATGCCTGCCTGGTTGTCCTCGTATATAATAATGGAATCTTCAACAGTTATACCCATGTCTAATAATAACTGTTTGTACAAAATTAAGTCAGTGCATAGTAATGACAGACATGAAAATTCCGCTTCCATCGTGGACAAGCTAATATGCTGTTGTCTGATTGACCTCCACCCTATTAGTGTCTTACCAAATAATATAGCCATTCCTGATGTTGATTTTCTAGTGTTTACATCAGTTGCAAAACTTGCATCTGCATATGCACTAATACTCAAATCACCTTTTGGTTCTATATACAATGCATGGTTCATTGTTCCTTTAAGATATCTTAAAATTCTCTTTAATGATTGCCAATGACATTGATGTGGATCTGAATTAAAACGAGCCAGTTGATTTACACTATAAGCTATATCTGGCCTAGACCAATTGCTTATATATGATAAACTGCCAATCAAAGATTGATATATTGACTTATCAAATTTGGGACTTTGATCATCAGTTTGGCAAACTTCCTGACTCATTGGAGTCTTTGCCGGTTTACAAAGTTCCATTTTATACGTTTTAATTAATTGGCAAATTTTATCTTCTTGAGATATCTTAAATCCATTTTTTGTTTTGTTAATTGTCCATCCTAGATACTTTTTAATCTCACCTAAATGCTTTAATTTTATCTTTTTGGCTAATAATGATATAATTTCATTAGCTTCATTATTAGTCTTAGTTATCAAAGCAATATCATCTGTAAATAATAACAATAATGAAACCGTTCCATTATTTTCTCTTTTAAACACACATGGATCTGCTAAACCAGATTTAAAACCTATATTGTTTAATTCTTTCACAATATATTGGTTCCATTCAAAGCCAGATTGTTTCAACCCTTAAAGACTCTTTTTGAGTTTCCAACAATCATTACAATTTACTTTATTGTCTTTTATAATCATTGGCTTTTTCAAATATATAGTGTGCTGCAATGGTGCATGCAGATAAGCAGTTTCTACATCTAAATGGTTAATGACATAGTTTTTCTTAGCTGCCCACACTAAAGCTGCTCTTAAAGATATTGCTTTAAGACTTGGTGCAAAAACTTCATTGTTATCAGATGCAGTTAAATTAAATCCTTGAGCTACCAACCCAGCTTTATGGGTAACAGTCCCATCATTTCCAGTTTTTACTTTAAATATCCATTTGCACCCAATGGATTTTTCTCCTGGAGGTAATTTGGCATCTTCATATACTTTCATTACCTTTAATGAATTTAGTTCTTTTTCCATTGCCTTTTGTCAATTCTCCTGATCCTTAGCAGGATACATCCTAAGTTCATCTACACTAGTTGGAACTTTAGTTACTTGGCAAACTATACTTGCTTGATACCTATCAGGTGGTCTAGTTACACGTGTAGTACGTCTAGGTATTACAGGACTTACAGGTGGACTTTCATTTATTAACTCTTCTTGATTATCTAACTCTTCCTGATCAACTGTTTCCTCTAGTTCTGGTCCTATTTGCTCTTCGTGGACTTCTTCTTTAATTGGACTCTTCTTATAACTATTCTGATCTTTCTGCCTTTTCTCGGGTTCAATAATTACCTCGTTATTTAAATCTTGCTCTAATCTATTCCATCCTACATGTTCTAGGAATTTTGCACTAGCACTGGTGTAAACTCTAGGGGTACCTGGTTCCCAGAATCTATAAGATCTATGATTAGATTCATATCCTACAAAAAATAATCTTTTAGCTCTATGCTGTCCTTTTTGTTTGAGTTGTGAAGGGATATGCACCCATGCTGGTGCTCCAAATGTGTGCATGTAACTTAAATCAGGTTTTGTACCATGCCACAGTGTGAATGTAATTCACCTGTTGTTGAATTAACAACATTATTTAATATATGATTACCACACATTATTGCTTCTCCCCACAAATTGTCAGGTAATCCTGAATCAGACATCATAGATCGTGCCATTGATTGTAATGTTTGGCCTCGTCTCTCTGTAAAGGCATTATGTTGTGGCCTATATGGTGCAGACTTTTTATGTTGAATACCTAACATTCTTAGTCTGTTCTGGAATTTATTATTTGTAAATTCCGCACCATTATCTGTTATAAGAGTTACTAATTTCTTTTTTAGTTTTCCTTTCAGCAAATTTAATCCAATTAAAGAGATTTAGATACATTTCAGTTTTGCTCTTCATTAAATAGCAAAACCCATATCTAGAATAGTGGTCCATTATACTTAATATGTATCGAGCTCCTCCTACACTTGGTTTTTTTCGGACCTATTAAATCAGCAAATACTACTTCTAAAGGTTCTTTCGTAGTAAATCCATCAACTCTATTAGCTGGTATGACCTTGTTCTTGCTTTGATTGCAAGCATTACATTGCAAATACTTATTACAAGGTTTTAAACTTATTCCCTTAGATAATTCAACAGTTTTCTTAAGCATTTTAAAATTTAAATGCGCTAGCCTTCAGTGTAACAAATAAATACATTCATCATGAGGTTTCTTATTATCATAAACTGTGTTAGCCACCTTTAAACCATTATCATTTAACACATACAATTCACCTCTTAAAGATGCAGTAATTTTCTTATCTTCTTTCTCAATTATGCAGTTATCTCCTTTAAAGGTAATTAC
Organism: Hydrophis major; assembly: GCA_033807585.1. NCBI lineage: Eukaryota > Metazoa > Chordata > Lepidosauria > Squamata > Elapidae > Hydrophis > Hydrophis major. Next base: position 158,268,585 of record CM066329.1, read on the forward strand.
ATATCCTAGATTCTAACTGAAATTAAATTAAACTTAAGTTGTGGTACATATAACATTTTTGCATTCTCTTTTATAAAAGAACAATATGCTATACCTTGACCTTTAGCTTTCAGTTTCCAGCCATTGGCTAACGATATCTGCTGTGTATTCTTGGACATTTTAATAAAATTTCTGTTATCATTTGTTATACAGTGGGATGCCCCACTGTCAACCACCCATAAATTATTTTTTACAGCTTCGTTAATATACATGGCTAACTCTAAATTTTTATTTATCTTTTGATGACTTTTAGTATTCTGGCCAGCATTCTGGCACTTAGCTTTTTTACAAAATCTTGCCAAATGTCCTCTTCCTCCACAATTAAAACACTTTTTAATTGCGTATGCAGTAGGAGATTTATTATCTTCTTTTTGAGGTTGCTCCCTCCTTAAATGGTGTCTTTCAAGTCTTCTTCTGGCCTCTTCAATCAATCTGCCAGTTATATCAGTTAAAGTTAAACTTTCCTTAGGCAAAATTTCAAGGGAAGTGACGTAGTTGTCACAACTTTCATTTAGTGATGATAGAATTATGTAGACTTGGTGTAGTTCAGAGAAAATAAGCTCTTTCTCTTTCGTGCAGTTCTTGAAAAATGCTTTGCATAGTTTTCAAATGACTAAGCATATCACCATTCGTCTGGAGATGCGTCCTGAAAAGCTTCCGTGTAAGATTTATGTGAACACCAATGTTATCTCGAACATAAATCCTCTTCAGCTTCTGCTAACACCCAACAGCTGTTTGTTCTCCATGGATATGAACAAGTTGCTGCTCAGACAGTGTTAAACCTATTATGCAAATAGCTTGTTCATTTTTATGCATAAATTCTTCTATTTTTAGTCTATCTTCATCATCCTCTGAATCCCATTCCTCTACGTTTGGTGGATTTTCAATTATGTTCCACAGATCTTCTCTTCATAGAAGTAGACTACATTTCATAGACCATGATACATAGTTTGTTCCATCCAGCTTGGATATAAGGGACAAACTTTGTAGATTGACTTTTGCCATGTTTTCTTTATATGGATATAAAACTATAATTAATAAAACACAGCTGTCTGTTTACTGTAACGTTTAACAACACAAACTCTCACTTTTTACATAAATCTGTTTTATCCTAGTTAAACTGACTTTGCAGCCTCTGGGCCCATAACCAGTGTTAAGCCTGGGTTCCCAACCAGGGTTAAGGAGAGAAGCTAAACAGAATGTGCAGCGTTAGTCAGATAGGCACACAGATAAATGAGTGAGCTAAGCTTGTATGTTTGTTAACATGCAGTAAAAATAACAGATACGCTTGTGCTATCGAAAATATAGTTTATTCCATTTATAGCATAGTCAAAATAACAGTCCATTAGTCATGTATCATTTAGTCAGTCCATTCAAGGATATTCAGTTAGCAAAGTCCGTGTAGAATATCCTATGTCAGTTCACTTACAAATCAGTCCTTTGTCTCTCTCCCGTTCGAGTAAAGCAGTCTTGAGTCCATGCAGTAATTAGGGATCATCAAAGCCAGAGAGAGAGCAAGCTGTCGTCTTGCTTCTTTTAAAGTGCTTTCACAACCACTCCCCTAATTACATTCCCATATTTAAAGTTGCAGACACTTTAACTAATAAACTATGATTACATATTTATTATTTTACCTAAACCAGTTAGGGTAAACAATGTTATCCCTAACAGCAACCATTATTTTTTCTTGTTCTTTATTTAGCATTTAGTCATGCAAACAACTATTAACATGACAATATATTCCATACATTCTGTTATGTTCTGTGTATGGCGCAAGAAGTGGAGACGAGTCGATGAACAGTGAACTTCAACTCTTTATTTAACATGGTGCAACAGGTCAACAAACGGCCACAACAGCCCCCTTTATATAGGCAAACTCTTGGTATTTAGCCAATGAAAACACAGGAACATTAGCTCTTTTAACCAATGAGAAGGGCTCGTTAATAGCCAATCAGATTCTCCTGAACGGACCTATCCGATATCGCTATTATTGGCCAATCAGAAGTGCAGGGCCAGAACACTGCACTTTACTTTAAGGTTTCAACAATCTTTATTCAAGCACTTTTATTAATTCACAACACCCCTTCCCCCTGGGTTCCATTTAAGGGGTGAGGTAATGTAGTCTTTGAGGTAGACCGGTTGTTTTGATTGTCTATTTGATTTACATTGTCCTCCCGGTATTATTCTCGAGTCTTGTTGGGGTAGGACGTTATCTGGTGAACAGGGTGCCTCTGGTTCTGTATCTAAACTTCCGTTACCACTAATGTCCTCGGTATCCCTTTGAGGCGAGTTTACCTTTTTCCCTGATCCTTCTTCACATATTGTGTCTGAACGGTCATATCTTCCGCTTGTGCTTTTCACTGTTCCAAACTCAGCCTCCTCGGCGTCTCCTCCTCCCTCAGTTTGGAAATCACCGGAATCGCAGCTCAATGACTGTAGCCTTGAACATAGCTGATCAATATGGCGCTTCCATATTCTATCGTCGCAACATTTCACTCGGTACGATCTGGGTCCGGTTACTTGGATTACAGTTGCCTCGACCCACAATGGATCGCCATAAAAGTTTCTCGTGAAAACCAAGTCGCCTTCTTGGAAATTTTGGCATTTCCCGCTGTATCCGTGTGGTTTTTCAGGTTCGTATGATGGGTGTAGTCAGTCCAGGTGGGAGCGAAGTTTCCGTCCCATCAATAACTCAGCGGGAGTTTTGTTGGTGACGCTGTGTGGAGTGATATGCTGCAAAAGGAGTATCTGGTTAATCTTGTCTTTGATATCGCCATAGTCCATTTTATGTAGAGTTCTTTTGATGAATTGTACCATGCGCTCGGCCCTTCCATTAGCCACAGGATGTGCCAGTGAAGTTAGCGCATGGCGAATACCGCGGTCCACCAGGTACTGTTCAAAAGAAAGCGCGGTAAACTGGGGCCTGTTGCCGGATACCAGAACATCCGATAATCCGTGTGTTGCAAATATTCTGTCCAATTTCCTGATGACTGATTCAGTTGTTGTATTTTTCATCTCATGGATTTCGAGCCAGTTCGAGTAGGCGTCCACTGTTAATAAAAATGTATGTCCATTCCTAGGTCCCGCAAAGTCCAGATGAAAACGGGTCCATGGTCCCCTGGGTGTTTCCCATTCAGTTGGGGTTGTTTTCGGTGGGGCATTGCTGACTTCCTGGCATTTGTGACAAGTCTTTACCCAGGCTTTGATCTGCTTGTCTATGCCTGGCCACCATGCATAGCTTCGTGCGAGTGCTTTCATACACATGATGCCAGGGTGGCCATTGTGCAAGGTTCTCAGTACCGCTCGCTGTAACCGCTCTGGCACAACGACTCTATTGCCCCAAATGATGCAGCCTTTCTGGGAAAACAGTTCCATCTGTCGACTTTTGAAGGGAATGTAGTTGTCAGGGATTTGGTCCAATGGCCATCCCCACTCTACCCAGCTTAGGACACGTGCTAAAATGGGATCGTGTTTAGTTTCAATCACGATATCGTGAGCTGTCAGCGGTGGTTTTTGGAGTGTCTTGATCTGCAGTGTTGTGACGGTCAGAGCAGGGTCGTCAATGGTTTCTGGAAGTGGTGCATGGCTCAATGCGTCAGCATGGGGAATGGCTTTTCCCGGGTGGTGTTGCAACTTATAATTATAGGCAGCCAAGAATTCTGACCAGCGAGTCATTCTGGGAGATAATATATAAGGGGTTGGTTTATCTCCCTCTATTACTCCCAGTAAAGGTTTGTGGTCAGTTATTATAGTGAAAGCTCGCCCATAAATATATTCATGAAATCGTTTAACAGCAGATACAATAGCAAGAGCTTACTTATCGATTTGACTGTAATTGTGTTCTGCTTTTGATGGCGTTTTTGAAAAATAGGCAACAGGGGTTCACTTCCGTTTGGTAAAATGTGGCTCAAAATGGCGCCCACTCTGAATGGTGATGCATCACATGTAACCCTTAAAGGCAAAGTTTCATTATACTGCATCAAAACAGCGTCGGAGGTCAATAGGTTTTTTACTTGTCGAAACGCATGTTCCTCTCGGTGCCCCCAAACCCAGGTTGCTTTTTTGTCCAATAAACGATGTAGGAGTTCGGCTACGGTTGCTTTGTGAGGCAGAAAGACATTATAAAAATTGATAAGGCCTAGGAACGCTTGGAGATCAGCCTTATTGCGGGGTTTTGGGGCATTTTTGATTGCCCTAAGTTTGCTTTCGGTGGGGTAAATGCCTTGTTTATCTATTAAATATCCTAAAAATTCTACTCGATCCAAACATAGTTCACATTTGTTTTTTTTTAACTTTGAGACCCGAGTCTTTAAATCTCTGAAGAACCAACCCCAGGCGCTCCCTTAGTATTTCTTGAGTTGGAGCAGCAATTAAAACATCACCAAAATAAGGGACAATGCCTTTTATCCCTTGTAATAGTCTTTCCATCAAACTTTGAAAGATTCCCGGGGCCACGCTTACTCCGAATTGGAGTCGGTTACATTTAAACGCACCTCGGTGCGTAACAATCATTTGGGCCTCTGCCGTTTTTTTGTCTATAGGCAGTTGTTGGTATGCCTGAGCTAGATCTAGTTTAGCGAAGACTTTTCTGACCCCCAGGGAATGGAGAAGGTGTTGCACCATCGATACCAGGTAAGCGTTTTGCTTCAGGGTGTGATTCAGGGTGGCTCGGTAGTCCCCACAAATTCTTAACGATCCATCCGGCTTGATGGGTGTCACAATTGGGGTTTTCCAGGGAGAATGGGCGATTGGTTCTAACACCCCCTGGGCTATTAATTTATCAAGCTGCTCGTCAATATTTGGTTTCAGGGCAAATGGGACTCGATGAGGCTTAAGGCGGATTGGAGCTATTTCGGGATTGAGGTTAAATGATATCGGGGTCCCCTTGTACTCGCCTAGTTTATCTGCAAAGACGTCCTGGAATTCTTGGACGAGAGCCTCTTCCCAGTCATTGCTGCTGGTTTGGTGAATGCCGGCTACTTCAATTCCAAGTGGAGCGAACCATTGGAGGCCTAACAAGCTAGGCTGATCCCTGTCAACTACAGTCAAGGGTAGAGATGCGGTACGATTTTTAAATGAGACACGGATTTGGCTGGATCCAACGACTGGAATTCGATTTCCCTGATAATCTTTTTTTTTTTAAAACAAACTTTATTCAGTTTTCACATTAAAAACAAAAATCTCTGACAGAAATTATATAATGATATATGCATATTTAATTCTATTATTACCTTTTCCATTCCAAATTTTCAGTAGGGAGAGAAACAAACACATTAATTCTAGCCTCTTTCCTTAATTTCAATCAATTTTGTTTCATTTCAATTATTTCAAATTAATCCTTTAGTATTTGTTTTTAAACATAAACAATATGTATTTACCTAGTAAATATTAATAAGGTTTAATTCTAAATTTTTTCATTAATCCCAATCTAAACATTTCATTTCATTTCATTTTTTTCAAATATAATCCTTAATATTTATTTTAAAAATATAAATAAACAATATATATTTGCCTAATAGTGATAATAATGAAGTTATCAATGTCTCTCCTTGCTTTTAATAATCTATATTAAACTTATTAATTTAGCTGGTTCTTTAGTCTGTCACATTCCCTTTCAATTACACACATTTAATAAGTTCTAAATTGATACAGATCTTAACACACCCACACAAAAAGAAAAAAGAACAAGTATAAGTTTTCCCTCTTACTATTTTGAGTGTGACACCTTAATGATTAGAATATACCTTTATTCCCTCATCTTAATTCCCAATAAACCATTAGTCATTACATCTTCTCAATTGGATTCCACAGCATATCCCCCCCCCTTTAATAAGAGTTATCAATATCTATATTACCCTATTTTCTAAATATTTTTAATTGCAGAAATATTCTTATTATCCCTTGTCACCCTGCAGAATCCCTCTTTCAATTCATCAACCATTATCTCTGAAAAGGCAATTTCTTTTCAACATTTTACTAGTTCTGTGGTTCTTTCTGTCACATGCCTGTTTCTTACTGCTTCTCCTGTGCATTGTCCAGGGAGCGAACCCGAGTCTCCTCCCGCTCTGTTCCCCATGTCTTTTCTCATTCTTTCTACATTTCCTGACTTCACAAGTATTCCTTCTTTTAATTGTAAAGAAACAATTTCCTTTCAACATTTTACTAGTCTTACTGTTTCTCCTCCCACTTTTTTCCCCATGATTTTTCTCATTCCAATTTATCTCCTTTTTTTTTAAAGAAAATTTTATTAATTTTCTACAAACAAACAAGACAAACAAAACATTGAAACATTCAACTCTCTATGTACATCCAGTGTGTTAGTTGGTTCATCATTTTTGTGCATTCATTCTGTAGTCCCAGTTACAATTATGTTACATAACAACTCATATTATCAATCCAAACTTATATATCCTATAATCACTAAAAAAAATAAACAAAATTTTTGACTATACTTTTAATCATTCTTGCTTTATGAGCTAACAATACTTTAACCAGATTATTCAACAAATCATATAATCATACCAAATCAATCCTAAAAAAACCCTTTATAAATATAATATCAAATAACAAAATAATAGCAAAATAGCAAGATAAAGATATTTCTTACTATCTAAAGTATTCTATTATCGTATTTTATCATCTAGCCATTTATAAAAAAGATCCCAAATTTCATAAAATTGTTTATCCTCTTGCTCTCTAATTTCAAATGTCAATCTGCTCATCTCAGCACATTCCAATATTTTCTTAATAATTTCTTCCTGTAATGGTATTTTCTCATTCTTCCAATTTTTAGCAAATACAATCCTGGCCGCTGTTACTACATTTACAATCAGATATTTCAAATCTTTACAATATATATCAGGTAAAATTCCCAATAAGAATATCTCTGGTTTCAAGTCTATATGTTTCTTTGTCATTTTTTCCAACCACATGCGAATTATAGTCCAATATTTTCTAGCATCCTCACAAGTCCACCACATATGGTAATACGAGCCGGGTATCTGATGACATTTCCGGCATTTTTCAGATTTGTTCTTAAACATTCTTGCTATTCTTGTCAGAGGAAAGTGCCACCTGTAAAACATCTTATACAAATTTTCTTTATATGCTATTGACATTGTCATTTTATAATTTTGAGACCACAATTTCTGCCATTTCTCTAAATCAATCCCATATCCAAAATTCTTCCCCCAAACAATCATAGTTTCTTTGACTTGTTCTTCCTCTAATTTCATTCCCAGTAAATAACCATATAATTTTTTAATCACCTTCTCATCAGTACCCATCAAGATCTTATCTAAATCAGTCTGCTTATCATAAAATCCCTCCGTTTTGGAATCTTCATCATACCTTGAATGTATTTGTGCATATGAAAACCAATTCATCCTTATACCTTGTTCCTCTAAGTTTTGGATCGATTTAAGTTCACCCTTGTCATCCAAAAGTTCCGCATATCTAACTGTTTGTTCCTTCTTGTAGATTATAGGATAGGAAAATGCTTCAATGGTCGATAACCAAACTGGAATTTTCAAATAACATTGTTTTTTTATCTTCTCCCAACTTAACCACAAAGACTCCCGTACATAATGTCTTCTAAAATAACCCTTTTTTTAGTTCCCTTATACCATAAAAAAGCATGCCAGCCCAACAGCAAGTCATGCCCTTCTAATGTCAATAACCTATGTTTCCTTAATATTATCCATTCTTTGACCCACATCAAACTTGCAGCTTGATAGTACAATACCCAATTAGGCAGGTCAAAACCTCCTCTAATTCTAGCATCTTGCAAAAGCTTTAGCTTTATTCTCGCTTTTTTACCTTGCCATATAAACTTCAACATAATTTTATTTAAATCTTCAAAATAGTCTTTTCCAAGCCTAATTGGTATTGTTTGAAACAAAAATAAAATTCTAGGTAAAATATTCATCTTAATTGTTGAAATTCTCCCTATTAATGACAATTGCAAGTTTTCCCACTTCTTCAAATCTGTGGTTATCTGTTGTTTAAGTTTAATATAATTATTCTCCTTTAATGTGCTACATCTTGTTGTCAAATATATTCCCAGATACTTAACCTTATTTGTAACTTGAATTTTCAAAAGATCTGCCAGTTCTTCTCTCTGTCTCAATAGCATATTCTTTGTCAAAATCTTTGTTTTATCTTTATTTATTTTCAAACCAGTCACCTCTCCATATGTCTCTATCCTTTCCAATAACTTTGGAGCTGTTTCTAGTGGGTCTTCCAAAATAAAAGCTAAATCATCAGCAAAAGCTTGTAGCTTAAATTCTTCCTTCTTAATTTTCATTCCTTTTATGCTTTTATCATCCCTAATATTTCTATTCAACACTTCCAAGGTCAACACAAATAGCAAAGGAGATAGGGGGCATCCTTGTCTTGTGCCTTTCCTTATATTAATAAAATCTGTAAGTTCCCCCTCCATCATTACCCTTGTTGTCTGTTTATTGTATATGGCTTCTATTGCTTGAATAATATTTTTGGCAAAACCCATCTGTTCCAATAGTAATAACATAAATCTCCAGTTCACGTTGTCAAATGCTTTTTGAGCATCTAGGAATATCAAAGCCATTTGCTTTTCAGGATGAGCCTCATAGTATTCCAAAGTGTCCAAGATTACTCTCATATTGTCTCTAATTTGTCTCTTTGGCAGAAATCCATTTTGATCTGGGTGAATAAAATTATTTAAATATTTTTTAAGTCTTTCTGCTAAGATTGAAGCAAAGATTTTATAGTCTGCATTCAATAAAGAAATAGGTCTATAATTCTTAATTTGCAGTGGGTCAGTCTCTTCCTTCGGTATAAGTGTAATATAAGCCTCTGACCATGTTTTGGGTATCATCTTTTTTAACATAACTTCATTCATAACTTCTAACAGTGGGATGCTCAATAATTCTTGAAATGTTTTATAGAATTCTGCTGGAAGCCCATCTGGACCCGGTGCTTTCCCATTATTTTGTCTCTTAAATGCTTCATTTAGTTCCATCATTGTTATATTGCTTTCTAGCATTTCTTCAGTCTCTTTAGGTATCTTCGGTAAATTAGCTTCCTGTAAATACTGTTTGACTTTTTCCTCATCAATATTCTCTTGTTTATATAGTTGCCCATAAAAATCTCGAATAATTTCTTTTTTCTCCTTATTCCCATAACAAACTTGGCCTTGTTCATCTATTAACTTCAATATTTTTCTTGATTCCTTCTCTTTTCTCAATTTATATGCTAGCCATCTACCTGGTTTATTTGCATCTTCAAAATAATTCTGTTTAGAGTTTCTGATTTTCTGTGCCAGTTCTTCTTTCCCTATTAATTCCATTTTATGTTTAATTACATCCAGCTTCAATTTAATATCCTTTTTCTGTGGCATTTTCTGTAATTCTGTTTCAAGACTTTTATACTCATCTTCCAAGGCCTTAGAAGCTTGCCTTTTCCTAATATTCTTTTTTCTTGTATAATCTATTATCAAACCTCTAGCATATGCCTTCATTGTATCCCACACATTCTGCGTTGAAGTATCTTCTTTTTTATTTTCTCTGAAGAAAAAATCCAATTCCTTCTCCATCCATTGTATAAAATCTTTCTCCTTTAAAATAGTATTATTTAATGTCCATCTCGATCTTTTTTTTTGTCCCTTCCATTTAATTGTCATTGGGCTATGATCTGCCCAAGTACTTGTTTCAATATTTGTTTCTTGAATATTGGATATTAATTCTGTTGAGATCCAAATCATATCTAATCTGGACCATGATAGATGTCTATTTGAATAAAAAGTATATTGTTTAGCTTTAACATTTCTTTCTCTCCAAATATCTTTTAAAGTTAATTCATCTGTCATTTTAAAAAAAGACCTTGGGAGAGCCTTTCTATTTTGCTTTGTTGTTGTTGCTATATAGTCCAATTTATTGTCCACAATTCCATTAAAATCTCCCATCATAATTATATTAACATAGTCCAGCCCAATTATTTTCATGTGTAGCTTTTTATAAAACTCTTCTTGTTTATCGTTCGGAGCATAAATTGCAATCAAGAGTATTTTTATATTATTGTCCATTATTTCTACCATTAATACTCTTCCATCTTCATCCATGTAAATCAATTTTGCTGGGATAGCCTCTTTAATGTATAGAACCATTCCTCTTTTCTTACATTGAGTCAAAGAAGTAAATATTTTCCCCAATTTTGGCTGTACTAACAATTGTCCATGTTGTTTTTTAATATGAACTTCTTGTAGACAAATTATATCAAATTTTAATTTCTCTAATTTATGAAAAGTTTTCCTTCTTTTAACAGCTGAATTAAGTCCATTTATATTCATTGTAATCAGTTTTTTTTCTTCCATGATTATGCTTTATATTTAGGTCTAACCGCTCTCGTGGATCTCACTTCACGCTGTTCTTTGCTATCCATCTGTCCCCCTACTGCTCCTTTCTCTTTTTCAGTCTCCAGTTGTTCCTCTTGAAACTCAATTAATGAAACCTCTTTCTCTGCCTCCTCTCTTCTTCCTCCAAAAAATTCTGCATGGAAAAGTTCCGCTTTCTCAATTGAATCAATTCTATATCTCTGCTCTTGCCACCTAAACATTAGTCCTTCTGGAATCAGCCATCTATAATTCACTTCGTTTTCCAGTAACATTTTGGTCAGAAATCGATATTCTCTTCTCATCTCTCTCACTCTTCTGGGTATTTGTTTTAAAACCACAACCTCTTTACCTTTGTATTTCAATGTTTTCTCTCTTACTACTTGTAATATATGCGTTTTAATGGATTTTTTGGTAAATCTAATATGGACTTCCTTGGGTAATTTATTTCTCATCGCATACCTTGTATAGACTCGATATATCTCATCTATTCCATCCATCATCTTTTCCTCTGTAATTTCCAAAGCATCTGCCAAAATTTCTATCATTACCGCTGCCAAATTTTCTCCTTTTTCCTCTTCTATATTTTGAAATCTGAGGTAAAATTCTGACCTTTCCATCTCCCACCTCAGCATCCCACTTTTTTCTTGTTCAATCGCTGTTAATCTACTGTCAATATTCCCAATCTTCTTCTCTCTTTGTTTTCCTTCTTCCTCAATTTTTTGGAATCTCTCCTCATACTTGACCATCATTTGTTTAATGTTTTCCACTTTTTCATCAGTCTTCTCTATTCTTTGTTCAATATTTTCTGTTCTTTGTTCAATATTTTCTGTTCTTTGTTCAATATTTCCTGTTCTTTGTTCAATATTTCCTGTTCTTTGTTCAATGATGTCTGATTTTGTCTTGAGATCTTGGATTCCTTGCATAATCATCTGTAGAGTTACTCTTTCTTGTTCCTTATCTTGCTTCAACATTGTCTGAATTAAACGTTGTCCTCCAGCTGGTGGGGAAGCAGAGGTAGAAATAGAAATGCCAGATGGTATTGGTTTCCTGCTCATTTCAATGCTTCCAAAGCTTCAAATTCTTCTTGACTTTTAATCCAACTGGTAGATCAGCCAATTATAATCCAAAATGGAAAACTCCAATAGTAAAAGGCACGAAACCAAAAAAGAAACAGGAAAAAAGGAAGAAGAAAGATCTTCAGGTTCTTCTAGACCCTAATCCAATTACGAAGTAGGCCACCATAAAAAAGAAAAAATAGAAAGGAGAAAAACAAACAAATCCAAAAATAATAATATTGATTAACATCAAAAAAAAAGAAAAGAAAAAAAAAGCCAAAAGAGAAAAAACAAAAAGTTCCTTCAGGTTCTTCACACCTTAATCCAGTTGAAAAGTCTCAATAATCAAAAAAAAAAAAAAAAAAAGTGGTCCAAAAACATAGATAGGAAAAGCAAAAAAATCCCAATAAAAAAGAAAAGAAAAATAAAGAAAAAAAAACTCTGAGGCTTTCCCTTTAAAATAAAAGGCAGAAATAAGAATATTACTAGAATTGAAATTTAGAAAAAGGCTGGTGAATAGGATATATATATATATATATATATATATATATATATATATATATATATATATATATATATATATATATATATATATATATATATATATATAGGCACACTGCACTTTATTTATTTATCCAAGGCTCTTGTTATGACTCTCTTCTCCAGCAGCTTCAAAGCCAAACCTCAAGTGTTGAATTATTGATAACAGTCCAGGAAAGCACCTGCAATAATATTTTGCTGTGCTCTCCCTCTATCTTATCACGTTAAAATGTCCTTGAGAAGAGGTCTTTTTGCAATTCTCTCCAATTCAAATAAAATACTTTCAAGCCTCTAGTTGGCAGTGTTGCAAAGTTTCTTAATACTCTTCCTCCCCCCCCCAGCCAGAAAAAAGGAGTAATATATACAGAGACAAACAAACAAAAAAAAATAGCCAAAGGGAGCCTCTATCCTAAAGAAAGTTAAAAAATCAAAGGGAGCATAAAAATATATATAAGAGAAAATTCAATCCGGTTACGTACAAAGTCACACTAAAGTCCCCCCCAAAAAATATAGAGAAAAGAAAAGAAAAACCCCAAGCCTCAATTTGACATCACTTTAAAAAACGCCGCTCAGACAGTTTCAGTCAAAAAAAAAAAAAGTCTCACAGATTTCTTCTTTGATCAGGGTGTCCTTTCCAACCTCAGCGAATTTACAACACAAAAGAGTTTTTCTCACCCAGCCGACACACTTTCACTCCAGCCACTTTCTTTCCGGAGCTATCCTGACTTCAGCAGCTATAGAGGCTGCCTCTCCGCAGCCAGAAAAAGGGCTTCTTCCGGATCAAACCAGAGATTTTGCGATATCTCTGGGATCCTGGAACAGTACCCTTCTCAATCCCCGTCTCTACGGGACGGTTTAGGTCCGTTGGGACCGACCAGGGGCAAAAATATCGGCTGCGATCTCAGAGCCCCGAGATCGCAGCTGTATCGCCAAAACGAAGCTCCGCCTTCTCCCCAATTTATCTCCTTCTTAATATCTTCCCTTTCCCTTTTCTGCTGAATCTTCCTGCCTTTTCTAACTTCACAATTATTCCCTCTTTTAATTGCTTTCTTAAAATTCAACTTTTTAACCTTCCTTCTTTCCCCACTTCTTTGTAATGTTCTTTGTGTTAATTGTCCATTCAAAATGTCTTCTCCTTGAGTCTTCTCTTCCTGCTCTTCTGAGAATCTTTCTTCTTGTTCTTCAATCGCCATTTCCATTTTTTCTAGCACAGAGCAAAGTGATTTGCCTCTTTCCTGTAGTAATTCTCTCATATTTTTAAGTTCCATTTTTAAGTCCCAAAGAGATATCATCATTCTTATATTTTATAATCCTCAAAGTCCACAAAACAAAAAAACCACTTTTACTTTCCTTCTTTCTTCTTTCTATTTTTTAAAGTTCTCAGCTATTCCAGTTCAGGGTTCATACCAAAAACATCAGTCAGTCCCACAAACAATCTTTCCTTCCTTGCTTTTTCCTTTATTCTGATTCTGCTTCACTTTCTAAAATTCTTACTTTGTTTCAATATTTCTGTAATTTTATACCAGTTCATTCAAAAACAAAATGCTTTCCTTTTTATTTGAACTAAATTTTTATCAAAAGGTGACACTCTCCATTATACGAAGTCTTCACTTTTTTTCCCCTATATTTTTATTTAAGGTTTTTCGAATCTCAATATTCCAAGACAATCCAGTCTCTAATTTATAAACTTTATTATTATTATTCTTTGGCAATATTAAATCCAGCTTTAATTTTATACTTGATTATTCCCAAATTATTTTAGTCCAATTTCATTAAATCTTTAATTCCAGCTTCTTCCTTTCCCAGTTCGAAGGCCCATTTAGCTGTCAAAAATATTTTCCTTTTTTTTTTCTCTGTCCCTTTGTAATTTCGCAGCTCACTTTTCTTTTCTGAAAAATTCCATATTACCTTAATCCCGGGGTACTTTTATTTGGTTATACTGCCCAGTTGTCCCGGTTCAGATGTTATTCACCTCTTTCTTCCCTCCAGCACAAATCTTAGTCAAGCTGAGTCATCCTCTTCGGATGGCCATTTTAGACCATCGCTGCAGTCGTCTTTGGGAGGAATAAAAGCCAAGCCCGGTGGGGGGAGATGCGGCTCCCCACAGACAGGCTTGCTGCTTCCTCTTACTCCGCTGCCCCTCCAAGGCAGTTTCAGCCCCTAATCAGGATAATTGGGGCTCTCTGACAAAAGAGCACGAATGATAGTTGCAGAGAGTTGTGATCTACCATTCGTCGGCGAGGAGACTCCGCCTTCTTCCCCGATTTCCCTGATAATCTTTGAGTATGATTCTTTGGAATCGGAGGTCTTGTCGCCGGATGGTAGGGATGAGTTGCTTGAGGGTCTTCCAGGAAACCATTGAGAGGGACGATCCTGAATCGACTTCCATCATACTAGGCTGGTTTTCGATAGCCACCTTCACCCAGATCTTTTTGGCGTCCAGTGATGAGGCGTGACCAATCATAATAGTTTGGTGCTCCTCTTCTCACTTTGTTGAGTGGTTTAGGGGTTTGTTTCTGTAGGAGTGGTTGTACCATTGGTGGTTCAATGGTTCTTACTTTACAGGACGGCTTCCTGTAGATTAGTGATAGTTAGCCCCCCTCGGGGGCTGGCTGGGTCCTTGTTTGTTTCTACAGACCTGTCCAATGTGGCCTCTTTTCCCACACACATGGCAGAGCGCATCGAGGAATTTGCAGTCTGATCGGGGGTGGTTTGCCCCACAACCAGCGCATTGGTACTGCGATCTCTGGCGTTGGTCTCGTTCTGACCGCAGCCGCTTGACCTCTTCTTCATCACTTTCTGGTGACGATTCAAGGTCCTCGTGGTGGGCTGTCATTGCCTGTTCTTCTAAGTGAGGTGAAACTTCGCTGGCAAGTTGGCGAAGTGGGGCGTGGGTTCGAGCAGCCGACTTCCTGGTTGCTTCTGCTGCAGTAGCATCAGCGATGGCATCTGTAAGGCTAATGTCACCTTTCACCATCAGTTTACTCTGCACGCCTGGTGCATCTAATCCCAGAACTATTCGGTCTCTCAGGGCTTCTTCGAGGTCAGCAAACCCACATAGGCCTCCTAGATTCCGGAGATCAGCTATGAAATCAGCAACACTTTTGCCCTTCCGCTGATCTCTCTGGTAAAATTCATGCCTTCTAACGAGCGTTGGTACGGTCGGTGCATAGTGGGCCCTTAGCAGGGGTTCGAGGATGTCCCAGTCCATGGACTTCACTTCTGCCGGTTTCTCTAGCACCTTGGCCATCTTGAATACGGTCTGTCTGCAATGAGTTCGGAATACCATCCGTTTCTTTCCGGTAGTGGCATCTTACAAATTTTTGGTCTCCAGAAACATCTGGAAGCGATCCATATATGACTCCCAGTCTTCTTGTGCCGGGTCGAATGGAGCGGGTGGTATGACGCTGCCAGACATGATTCTGCCATTGGTGTGTTTCAGCCACGTGCTTAGTTATCGCTCTGTAGTGTTCAGTCAGCTCTGACGTCTCCACATCCCACCTTCGTCACCAGTGTTATGTTCTGTGCGTGGCGCAAGAAGTGGAGATGAGTCGATGAACAGTGAACTTCAACTCTTTATTTAACATGGTGCAACAAGTCAACAAACGGGCACAATAGCCCCCTTTATATAGGCAAACTCTTGGTATTTAGCCAATGAAAACACAGGAATGTTAGCTCTTTTAACCAATGAGAAGGGCTCGTTAATAGCCAATCAGATTCTCCTAAACGGACCAATCTGATATCGTATTATCGGCCAATCAGAAGTGCAGGGCCAGAACCCTGCACTTTACTTTAAGGTTTCAACAATCTTTATTCAAGCACTTTTATTAATTCACAACACATTCTCATCTGCTGTTTGATCAAACTTCTTTTAATTGTCTCATGTGGTTCTTGAAGATTCCATTCAAGAATTTATGTTTTTCCTTTGATTTCTTTATACAGCGTTCTATGTCCTTGTCAGCAATGCAAGGAGAAAAGCTGTCTTGGAAGATTTTCTAATATGCAGAACCAATTTCACAGCAATCTAAAAAATCTGAAATCTGCATGAATAGAATAATCTCTCTTAAGTAAGTATATTTTTTTGCTGTAAACTTTGGCAAAGCTATTCATTTATCAAAACAATTGATAAAATCTCTTTATGTATCTCTTTTACCATTTAAAAGAAATATTAAGTAAGCATCTTATACTGCTACCAATATACATTAGCTTTAGTAAGGGAAATCTCTCATATGTTAATGCTCGAACTATTGCAAATTTAACATTTTAATAAAGAAGTCCAGCAATTAATTATGATTGGTTTTGATTTGTACCTTTTGTGTTTAATGAGGCTCATTTAGCTTCCCATATATTTCCAAAATATGAAGGTTGAAAGACTAATGGATTTTACAGACTAAATAATTAATGACGGGTATAATTATTTACATTTAAGGATATAAAAACTGATGGTTGAATGTTTGACTGTTGTATCAGACTTTTAGATAATAGATACTGATTTTGTCTTCCACTTGTAAGAATCCATGTTTAAAATATTACTCACTGGAATAAAGAACAATGTCTACAAACATGATAGCACTTTTAATATGGATGGATTTCTAAGACAGAAATGGCAAAATGAAGATATATCTGATAAAAGTGGAAGTGATAACTGTGCTGAAATAAGGAGTCACACAAAGAAAATACTTGAGATCATCCACAAGTGCTCCAGATAGTTGTGCCTTATGAGGAGACCAAAAAACAGAA
Source organism: Hydrophis major (assembly GCA_033807585.1). Classification (NCBI taxonomy): domain Eukaryota; kingdom Metazoa; phylum Chordata; class Lepidosauria; order Squamata; family Elapidae; genus Hydrophis; species Hydrophis major. The sequence continues at coordinate 158,285,331 of CM066329.1, forward strand.
ATGTATGCTGTACTTAAAGTTCTGACAGATCAGGAATACCCATATTTTTGTTCAAAATGTGATCAGTGCCTTTAAAAGAAGTTAACATACTTCACATATGACAACTTTTGAACATTTGAAACACAGTTACAACCATGAAGAAACTTTGAATTGACAAATTTTGTAGCACCACATGAGTTTACTTAAATACAAGTTTAAACATTTAAAAATATTTTTTCTAATAAATAACAATAGAGTGATTAGAACTTTGATTATGGAAAGTTATAAATAGAATAAGGGTCCAAGTGGATTAGAAATAAAATTTTGAAATAGAAAATGCAGAAGAAGAAAAAGAAGAAATTTATATATAGTAAGGGAAAAGAATGTAAAAACATAACTTACTTTCCCCCTTCATCACAACTTTGTAGACAATTTTAGTAACTTCTTAAAATCTAATCAGATAACAGATAATCAGAGTTGGAAGGGACTTGTTGGTCATCTAATCCAACTCCCTGCCCAAGTCAATCATCATCAGTCAATCAATTGGCCTGATGGTGACTTTGTCAATGCTGATGGCATTCAAGTGGTGTTCCAGTTGTTTTGGGGACTGCACATTTTGGGGACTGCCTATTACTATTAGTACTATTAGTACTATCTTGCTTGCTTTTACCACAAGTGTTTTACTTCTATTTGAAGATCTTTGTATTTTGTGTTTTTTTCCAGTTCTTTTTTTTTCTTCTATTCTGCTGTTTCCAGGTATTGCAGTTTACACTACCCCAACCATTTTTTTTAAATAACTTTCTTGTCAATATTGTTAAGTCTGGAATATTGTGTAGGAGATTTTTATCTGTTTGCATTGTAAAGTCTCAAAGTAGTTTAGCAGTTTTTTAGTACTTTGTTTTGTGGTTCTACCGATTCTTGCTTGCAGGGAAGTTGTATTGCTTGAAGATGTTCCAATGTACAATTGTTGCTATTTCGTCTTCCTGTCATTTGTAATTATTCTGGGCAATCCTCTTGCAGCAGCTGACTAAGTGATCCACAGTTTCTTCAGATTCTTTGCAGACATGGTATTTGTTTGTCTATTTCTGTCTTTCCAATTCTCATTTTGTTTGCGTTTGTTTTTAAAGCTTTTCTTGTGTAACCAGAATTAGCCCATTGGTCTCTTTCTTCAACTTTTCTGCCCTTAGTCATTGCCAGATCTTCTTGTTTTCTACTTAGCCTGCATATAGTGGCCACATAATACTTGTAGCATTTCTTTTCTATTCTTTATTTGGTCTTTCTTATACTGTAGGTATAGAAAGGAGTATGCTACCTATGTTGTTTGGCAAGTAGAATATGATAAACATTGCTGCACAGATGAAAGGTGTGATTCATTTTAATCAATTGTAATTCATTCTGATTCATTATATGTGACAATAAAAGAAAATAAAAACAAAAATAAAATTTCTATGTAGTCAAACTGGACTCCTTGATATTTTGTAATTTTATTGGTGATAACATATAGTAGGCATGGTTTTCATTGCTTTTTCTGGAATATCTTTTAAGATTCCTAGTGTAGCTAATACCTGTTGCATTTTTTGCTGAGTTCTTCTAACAAAACTTGATCTAGCTAGTTTTTTCAAATTTCACCAATATTGATTTCATGCTGCCACCTAAGCAAGAATAGCAACATTTTAAACATCCATATTCAATGTGTTTATCAGAAACATTGTTTAGCATGTTTTTATCAGCCAAAGCAATTTTTCACATTTTTTTTGTACCCACACAAAGCTGGAGTTTGATTTTCATGTTTTGCAATAACCCTCTTTCTCTCCCCTCCAAAAAAAAACCCTACTGAAAATAAGAACTAAATTAATTTCTTATACTGTAGCAATTTATATGCAGTAAGAAACAGAGACAGTAAATCAACCAAAGGTTTTCATTAGGAAAGTGTTGTGAATCAATAAATACTTAATAAAGATTATTAAGAGCTTGAAGCAAAGTGCAGGGTTCTGGCCCTGCACTTCTGATTGGCCGATAATAGCGACATCAGATTGGTCCGTTCAGGAGAATCTGATTGACTATTAACGAGCCTCTCCCATTGGTTAATGGAGCTAGCCCTCCCTGTGTTTTCATTGGTTAAATAAGTTGAGTTGCCTATATAAAGGGGCCCATTGTGGCCATTGAGCTGAGCTGTTTTCACATGTAAATAAAGAGTTTGAAGTTCATTGTTCACCGGCTCGTCTCCATCCTTGCACCCATGCACAGAACTTAACACTGGCAACGAGGATGGGATTTGGAGACATCAGAGCTTACTGAATGACGAAGAACTATAACCGAGCATGTGGCTGAACGCACCAACAGCGGAACCATGTCCGGCAGCGTCATACCACCCGCTCCATTCGACCCAGCACAAGAAGACTCATATATGGATCGCTTCCAGATGTTTCTGGAAACCAACAATTTGAAGGATGCCATTACCGGAAAGAAATGAGTGGTATTCCTAACTCATTGCAGGCCAACCGTATTCAAGATGGCCAAGGCACTAGCAAAACTGGCAGAAGTAAAGTCTATGGACTGGGACATCCTCGAACCACTGCTGAGGGCTCACTTCGCACCGACCATGCCAATGCTCGTGAGAAGGCATGAATTTTATCAGAGAAGTCAGCGAAAGGGCGAAAGTGTTGCTGATTTCATCGCAGTCTCCAGAATCTGGGAGGCATATGCAAGTTTGCCGACTTAGAAGAAGCCCTAAGAGACCGAATAGTTCTGGGATTGGATGCAGGCACTCAGAGTAAACTCATGGTGAAAGGTGACATTAACCTTAAAGATGCCATAGCTGAAGCTACTGCAGCAGAAGCAACCAAGAAGTTGGCTGCCCAAATGCGCCACACCCACGCACCATTTCACCAAGGAGCCTGCGTAATTTCACCTCAGTCAGAGGGACAGCTAGATACAGCCCACCACGAGGACCTCGAATCGTCATCAGAAAGCGATGAGGAAGAGGTCTATCGACTTCGGTCCGAACGAGACCAATGCCAGAAATCGCAGTACCAATGCGCCGGATGTGGAGCAAGCCACCCCCGGTCAGAATGCAAATTCCTCGACGTGCTCTGCCATGTGTGTGGAAAAAGAGGCCATATCAGATGGGTCTGTAGAAGCAAGCCAGGACCCAACCAGCCCTCGAGGGGGGCAAACTATTGCCAACCGACGGGAAGTCATCCCGTGAAGTGAGAACCCGTGAACCACCAATGGAACAACCACTCCTAAAGAAACAAAACCGAAAACCACCCAACAAAGCGAGAAGAGGCTCACCAAATGATCACGATTGGTCACGCCTTATCTCTTTACGCCAAAAAGATCTGAGTGAAAGTGGCCATCGAAAACCTGCCTGGTGGAAGTCGATTCAGGATCGTCCCTCTCGATGTTTTCCTGGAAGACCCTCAAGCAGCTCATCCCCACTATCCTGAGGCAAGACCTCAGATTCCAAAGACTCATACTCAAGGACTATCAAGGAAATCGAATCCCAGTTGTTGGATCCAGTCAAGTTCAGGTATTGTTTAAGAACCGTACAGCATTTCTACCCCTGACTGTAATCGACAAGGATCGGCCTAGTTTGTTAGGCCTCCAATGGTCCACTCCACTTGGAATTGAAGTAGCCGGCATTCACTGAACCTGCAGCAGCAATTGGGAAGAAGACCTCGTTCACAAATTCCAGGACGTCTTCGCAGAAAAATTAGGCAAGTACAAGGGGACCCCGATATCATTTAACCTCAATCCCGAAATAGCTCCCATCTGCCTTAAGCCTCATTGAGTTCCATTTGCCCTTAAACCAAAGATTGACAAGCAGCTTGATAAATTAATAGCCCAGGGGGTGTTAGAACCAACTGCCCATTCTCCCTGGGAAACCCCAATCATAACACCCATCAAGCCGGATAGATCGATAAGAATTTGTGGGGACTACCAAGCCACCCTGAACCACGCCCTTCAATAAAACGCTTACCCGGTACCGGTGGTGCAACACCTCCTCCATTCCCTGGGGGGCGGAAAAGTCTTCGCTAAACTAGACTTAGCCCAGGCATACCAACAACTGCCTGTTGACAAAAAAACGGCAGAGGCCCAAACAATTGTTATGCACCGAGGTGCGTTTAAATGTAACCGACTCCAGTTCGGAGTGAACGTAGCCCCGGGAATCTTTCAAAGCTTGATGGAAAGGCTATTACAAGGGATAAAAGGTGTTGTCCCATATTTTGATGATGTGTTAATCGCTGCCCCAACTTGGAAAATACTAAGGGAGCGCCTGAGGTTGGTTCTCCAGAGATTTAAAGACTCAGGTCTCAAAGTTAAAAAAAACAAGTGTCATTTATGTACGGATCGTGTAGAATTTTTGGGATATTTAATTGATAGTCAAGGCATTCACCCCACCGATAACAAACTCAGGGCAATCAAGAACGCCCCAAAACCCCGGAACAAGGCCGACCTCCAGGCTTTTCTGGGCCTTATCAATTTTTATAATGTTTTCCTGCCTCACAAAGCAACCGTAGCTGAACCCCCACATCGTTTATTGGACAAAAAAGCAACCTGGGTATGGGGACACAGAGAAGAACAGGCGTTTCGACATGTAAAAAATTTATTTATTTCTGATGCTGTTCTGATGCAGCATAACGAGACTTTGCCTTTAACGATCACGTGTGATGCATCCCCATTCGGAGTGGGCGCCATTTTAAGCCACGTTTTGCCAAACGGTAGTGAAGCCCCTGTTGCCTATTTCTCAAAGACGTTATCAAAAGCAGTACGCAATTACAGTCAAATAGATAAGGAGCCCCTTGCTATAGTATCCGCGGTTAAGAGATTTCATGAATATGTGTATGGCCGAGCATTTACCATAGTGACTGAGCACAAACCTTTGCTGGGAATAATTGTGGGAGATAAACCAACACCGTATATATTATCTCCCAGAATGACCCGCTGGTCAGAATTCTTGGTGCCATATAATTACAAGTTGCAACATCGCCCGGGGAAGGCCATTCCCCATGCCGATGCATTGAGCCACGCACCTCTTCTGGAGACCATTGATGACCCCGCTCCAACAGTTACAACACTGCAGATTGAGACACTTCGAACACCGCCATTAACAGCCCGAGATATCGCGATGGAAACGAAACGCGACTCCATTTTAGCATGAGTCCTCAGTTGGGTCGAACGGGGATGGCCGTTGGACCAGATACCTGATGTTATCAGGAAACTAGACAGACTCTTTGCGACACACGGATTACCAGACGTTCTAGTATCCGACAACGGGCCCCAATTTACCACGCTGTCCTTCGAACAGTACCTGGCGGACCACAGTATTCACCATGCGCAAACTTTGCCGGGGCATCCTGCGGCCAATGGAAGGGCCGAGCGCATGGTACAATTTGTCAAGAAAACCTTGCATAAAATGGACTATGGCGATATAGAAGACAAGATTAACCGGATACTCCTTTTGCAGCATATCACTCTGCACAGCGTCACCAATAAAACTCCCGCCGAGCTGTTAATGGGACGGAAGCTCCACTCCCACCTCGACCGTCTACATCCATCATATGAACCTGAAAAACCACACGGTTCCAGCGGGAAATGCCGCAATTTTCAGGTAGGCGACTTGGTTTTCGCTAGGAACTTTTTGGGCGATCCGTTGTGGGTCGAGGCAACTATAGTACAAGTATCCGGCCCTAGATCGTACTGCGTGAAATGTTGCAATGATAGAATATGGAAGTGCCATATTGATCAGCTGCGTTCAAGGCTACAGTCGGGGATCTCCGAGCCCCCTAATTTCCAAACCGAGGGGGGAGGAGATAGCGAGGAAGCTGAATTCGAAGCGGCAGAAAGTTTAAGCGGTAGTAATGATCGCTCAGAGGCAGCACGTGATGGATCCGGAATGAGGGTGGCCAGAGCAGGTCATTTTCCTTTTTTAAATCAAAAATGCAATATTGAGATTGCAGATTCTCAACCCCGGCTAAAGATTAAAATATTGAAAGGAGACAGCATAGCTCAGGCAGTTTCACAAAACTGAGAAAGTTCCTAGCTCTTATTACTACTAAATGGGGATGGAGAAATGCCAGTCCTCACTACAGGTACATCTTTAATATAGATGACAATAAACAATTGCTTTTATATCTGTATGGGAAGGTAATGAATGAATAGCTTTCATCCTAGGGATGAACATTCATTGTTTGTCTCTCTCCCTCTCCCTCTCCCTCCTTCCCCCTCCTCTGTCTCCACTCTAAATTTCTTTTATGGAAGATAGAGAATAATTTAAGCTATGGTTTATATAGTTTGCTAACTCAAATCTTTAGTTGAAATGATTTGGTTAAAACAAAAGATATCCAAATACTGTATTTCCTTAAGGCATGGATTAAGAAATAGGTAGGTCCACATATAATACTAAGCCATATTGTTTTGATGTTGTTTTATTTTTGAGTTAATATGAGATTTGGACCCTGCCAATTTGATTTGTAGAGTGGGACTTAAACCAAAGTTAACTGATTTGTATTACGTAAAAACAAAGATGACTCATTCAATAAATCACACCATGCCTTTGCACAATATGTGATCCTAACTAATACTTTTTCAGTTATTATTCATTTATATTTCCAACCTGTATTCCTTGCAGTATTTCTTCTGTTGTTCCATTTTTAAATGGAACAACAGTTACTACCTAACTGTAATAATTGTGATAAGTATTAGGAGTTCAAGAAAAAATAATAGATTGTTCTAGGTCGGTGAAATATAAAAATCTTAATTGTATGGTCAACAGTTATTATTAGCATTAGGATGAAACAACAGAATTTAAAATTATTATTAATGAAAATTTTGAATAGATTAAATCAATATAGTATGTCTGGTTTAAAAAAGTCATGTTAAGACAATGAAAAATACTGATATAATTTATGACCCAAAGAAAAACATATAAGAAATTAAAAAGTTTTATGCCACGTGACTTGATACACTTATATGGCAATACAAAGAAATATGAATTGCCTAAGTACTAGTGCAAAATTTAATTTTGCTCCTTTCAAAAGATCATAGACTAGGTCAGGGGTTTGCAACATTGAATACTCAAGGAGCCATTTGGACCCATTTCACACAGAAAAGAAAACCCCGGGAGCCAATAATTTAACCACCGGTGTGACTGGGTGGGCGTGGCCAACTCGAGGTCACTCACTTCCACCTAGTCATTTCCTGCTCTGGAATATGGAGCGAGTCTCCATCCCCCACCATCCACCTTATCTTCTCAGGCCAGATGAGGAGTGACAGGGAGTGGAGGGGCAAAGCCAGCCAGTTGTGGAATCAGCCAACAGGGAGCCACAGCAGAGGGCCAAAAGAACTGCAGGTTGTAGACCCCTGGACTAGGTAATGGAATGACCTCTGTTGAAGACCATAGAGAATAAAAATCTTCAAAATAAACAATATTTTTCTAAAATATAAAAATCTGACTTCATATTTAGTATATTCTTTGGAACCTGAACTTTTTGATATATTTTTATGGAGTATGATATATTTGTATATATATCATACCAAAAAAAATTTCAACACAGGCAAGCTTGTCTCACTCCACCATCATTTTTTGTAGAACATTTTAGTGACTAGAACAATTCTATGTAGTCCATCCTGTAAAAATGTAAAAGCAATGCCAAAATCAATCTGCTTCTGTTTGTTCCTAATTTTTATCTTCAAAGATGTTCTGGGGAGCTCATTCCAGGTTTGCAATCAAAGTAATTATCAAATGTGCAAACAAAATATTGCACTGGCAAATCATGAGCTATATAAATTTTCTAGTGTTCTCCCAAGTATACAGCAATATTCCTGTCCACAGAGAGACTTTCTCAGTTAAAACTGACAAACAAAGGGGGGAGATTTTTCCCACCAGATGACAATCTGTGCAAAGAACTGTGAATTCTTCACTGAAGAATAACAAATGGTTGCAAAAATGCCATCTGACTTTTCTTCCTGCTGCTTTTGGGTGGTAGCAAAACTGATGCAGAAGGATTGGGCTGCAAACCAAGAAAGTGACTAAACAAATCCCTTAACAATTAGAAGTCAGACTGAGTCAAGGGAGTCTGTCCTGGGAAAAGGGAATAAACATATTTGGAAGTAAAATATCTCCATAGGGCAATGAATGGCAAAAAGGGCAAGGAAATAATAATAATAAGTTAGAACAGAGAGATTTGGTTAATCATTACTGAGCAGATAGCATAACAGTCTATTGAAATGTTTTGTTTCTAGCTTTAGTGAAAAAAGTAATAATGATTGTTGAGGTAATTCCCCATTTGGAGAATGAGTGCACACAGGGACACGTCGTGAGAGTGATGTTGAATAATACATGACCAACACACAGATACACTGAATAGTAAAATGTAGGTTTTACTTCCAGTAAATGGTTAAGCAAAGTCCAACAAACAGTCCAAGTCATTCATGGTTAAAGCAGTCAGTTTTCAGTCTAGGGATAATCCAAATAAGGAAGTCCAGTAACATAAACAGTTCAGTAACAGACTTACAGCAATCCAAGAAGAACAACAATCAGCAACAGTCAATAGGAAAAATGCAGGAACCAAGAACATCGAACATCAGAACATCTAGCAACTAGCAGCTAAGATCTACAGAACTAACAACCTAGGTTTCTGGCTCCATCTTATGGCCATTTGAGGAACCACACCCAATTACAATTTTAGCATTCCCTGAAAGAGACAGTATTAAATGTCAATCCTGGTCCATATATTTCCAACCCAACTGTTAGGTTACTATCAATTCCTAACATTCTCCCCTTTGGGTAGGACAATATATAACACCTTACAGTTTAAGTCCATAATCCTCACAGTAAGCCTTATGCTTTACAGAGCCTTGGGCTTTTGTAAAATGATTTGCAATATTATTCTCCGACATGCAGTACTCCAGATTAATCATTTTACTTTGCACACATTGTCTCACATTTAAATATCTTAAATCTGTGTTTTGATCTTGTCTTTATAGCAAGATTGGAAGCTATCTGTATTGCTGATTGGTTGTCTTCATAAACAACAATAAAATCTGTTACATCAATTTCCATATCAATCAATAGTTGCTTAAATAAACTAAACCTGTACATAATAGAGATAAACATGAGAATTCAGCCTCCATTGTTGACAAACTTAGATGTTTTTGTCGAATAGACCTCCATCCAATCAATACCTTTCCTAATAATACTACAGTACCTGACATAGATTTATGTGTATTTACATCAGTAGCAAAACTTGCATCAGCATATGCAGTTAAACTTAGTTCATCCTTAGGCTCCAAATATAATGCATAATGCACTGTTTGTTTAATTTCACCTAACTGTTTTATTTTAAATTTCTTTTCTAATAGTGAAATTATTTCAGTAGCTTCTTGCTCAGTTTTGGTGATTAATGCTATGTCATCAGTAAACAATAGCAACAGTGAAATTATACCATCATTTCCCCTTTTGAACAAACATGGATCAGCCATGCCAGCTACAAAACCTATCGTAGTTAATTCCTTAACTAATTAAGGAATTAATTCCTCCACTAATATCCTGATTGCTTCCAGCCATAAAGACTCTTTTACAATCTCCAGCAAACAGTTGTATTATCATTTTTTATACCTAAAGGTTTCTTCAAATATTTAGCGTTTTGCAACAGTGCATGCAAATATGCCGTCTCAACATCCAAATGATTTATAATGTATTTCTCCTTAGCTGCCTACACTAATGCTTCCCTTAATGTAGTAGCCTTCAGACTAGGTGCAAACACCTCATCGTAGTTGTTTGCTGTCTGGCTGAACCCTTGTGCTACTAACCTGGCTTTATGGGTAACAGTCCCATCCACGCCTGTCTTCAGTTTATAAATCCATTTACATCCTACGGCATGTTTACCTGGTGGTAACTTAACATTTTCATATACCTCCAATTTGTTTAATGATTCCAGTTCCTTAGCCATTGCTTTCTGCCAAGCAGCCTAATCCTTAGCAGGATACAGTTTTAGTTCACTATAGTTACTTGGAACTATATTCACTTGGCATACAACACTAGCCTGATATTTATCAGGTGGTCGTGTTACTCGGGTTGAATGTCTTGGTAATACAAGGGTAACTGATGGACTTTCCTGTGCCACCTGCTCCTGTTCTTCTACCTCTTCCTGTGCCTGTTTTACTACTTCCTTCTGTGCTTCCTCTTTAATGGCTATTCATGGTTTACTTATTTCATCTTTAGGGACTATTTGGATTTCAATAATAATATCATTGCTGGATTCCTGTTCCAGTTTATCCCACCCAACATACTCAAGAAATTTAGCACTAGCACTAGTAGTGCTAGCACTAGTAAATATTAGCTGTGCCTTGATCCCAAAATCTAAACAATCTATGGTTGGCTTCATAACCTATGAAAAAAAGCTACCTAGCTCTATGTTGCCCTTTCAGTCTTACTTGTGAGGGAATATGCACCTATGCTGGAGCTCCAAATGTGTGTAGATAACTTAAATTTGGTTTTCTGCCATGCCAATGAGTGAATGGCAATTCACAGCTGTCTGTATACAGTACTGTGTATTCACACTAACTCTCAGTTATCTGAGCCTGGTATGGCCTGGGCCCATAACCAGTGTTGAGGTAATTCCCCATTAGGGGAATGAGTGCACACAGGGACACGTCGTGAGAGTGATGTTGAATAACACACGACCAGCACACAGATACACTGAATAGTAAAATGTAGGTTTTTACTTCCAGTAAATGGTGAAGCAAAGTCCAACAAACAGTCCAAGTAATTCACGGTTAAAGCAGTCAGTTTTCAGCCAAGGGATAATCCAAATAATGAAGTCCAGTAACATAAATAATTCAGTAACAGACTTACAGCAATCCAAGAAGAATGACAATCAGCAACAGTCAATAGGAAAAATACAGGAACCAAGAACATCAAACATCAGAACATCTAGCAACTAGCAGCTAAGAACTACAGAACTAACAACCCAGGTTTCTGGCTCCATCTTATGGCCATTTGAGGAACCACACCCAATTACAATTTCCACATTCCCTTAAAGAGACAGTATTAAATGTCTATCCAGGTTCATATACCTAATAGTTAGGTGACTATCAATGATAGCTATCAATAAATAGCCAATGTTTAGAGAAGGCTAATATAAGTTTAAGAGCCCATGACCAGACCTTTTTTTTTTTTTTTTGAGATAACAGGATGTCAGTTTGTTTCTGTGGTTTTTTTCCCCCACTTCTTGCCATCTGTGGCAGCAGGAAAATCAAATTCTATAAAGCAGCATTCCCCAACCTTTCCTAGTTGGTGACCTGGTGTAGGGTGAGTACAAAGTGGGGATGGTTTTGGGTGAGGGACAGGCATATACATGTGCATGCATGCATGCACAGCTTCATTTTTATGAGCATGAGTGGAGATGTGAGCACTGGTACCTACTACTCACTTGAGTGGGATTGCAAACTCTGGACCTGCTGCTCATGCAAGTGGGGCTTCATGCATGTGAATGTGCCAACCTACTGCTCACAGGGCCCAGTAGTGGACTGTGACCCATAAATTGGGGACTCCTGCTATAAACTGCTATTTTCTTTCCCCTAGAATTCCTTAGGGTAGTTCTATGGGGATAGTGCCAGTTCAGAAGAATTCAAGTCTCATAAAACATACTTTTTTTTCCATCTGATGCTTTTCCCAGTTCAGTGGTGTATTAACCATTAAGCAGATTAAGCATGTGCTTAGGTCACCAGGTCCAAAGGGGTACCACAAGGGGCAACTTTTATGTAGCCTAAATTTGGCTTCGTTTGTACAGTATGTACAAAGGAGGCTGGCACCAAGATTTGTCAGTGCTTAAGGCACCTGTGAGCCTTAATCTGCCACTGTCCCAGTCCCATTTAAATTATGTTTCATCTAGATCACTACCAGTGTGGGGATCAGGACAATGACAGAGAAATGCTAAAGAGAATTCAGCAAGTTCTTAATGTTACCATCCAGGTCCAGTGGAATAAAGTTAATATTTCCATAATGGTGGCAAATACACATGGCGTAAAGTGCAAAGCAATTTCAATCTTCCTAAGCATTTGATATGGTGGAAACCATCATTTTCTTTTGGAAACAAGTTACTATTTATAAAAATTTTACACAAGGAAATAATGAATCACAAGTGCAATGAACAAACAAATTCAGCATTTATGAAAGTTCTTTTTTTTTTCTTCCAGTCAACTTGAAAATAAATCTTATTTATGCTCATAATGGATAATTTTCCTTCCCTCCCTCCCTCCCTCCCTCCCTCTCTATTTCTGTCTGTCTGTCTGTCTCTGTCTGTCTGTCTGTCTCTCTATCTCTTTCTGTCTTTCTCTCAAAAGAGCTGTTAATTTAAAATGTCAATATTTTTCCCTTTTGGTCTCAAAAGAAAAACAATTATTTCCTTGAACTAAAGTAGCTAATGTAGGAAAGATAATTAAAGCTATGCAAAAATGTATGTAATACCTAAGAAGTTTTATTCCATTGTAACAGCTTTCTAGTGTTATAGAAACTGGGAGTCTTATGGAAGAACTTCATGATGGGGAAATAATCCCATAGAAGATCATTTTCTGTCTGTACTGAAATAATGAATATAACATTCAAAAAATTGAAGAGCAGATTGTGTAGTGGGAGATCAAATCATCTTAAGTCTAGATGACCGAGTATGTGATGGACATGTTTGAAGGGCACTGAATAATAATTTGTTTGCTTGACATGGTCTATCTAGGTTGTCTGGAAACAAAATGTATATATTTCAAGTCTAAAAAGTTACTCCAAAACTTACCAGGTAATATTTTCAGAATATAAGCAACTAGGCATACATGTTTAGATTTCAATGTGTGGAAATGATTCCAGGACAAACATTTGACTTTGAAAAGGTTTTGTTTTGTTTTGTTTTGTTTTTTTGTAAAAAGGAACAATAACCTATTTTGCATTTATCTTTTTTCAAGAGGAAGAGACATTTTCAGCTTTACTCTGTTTTCCTTTATCAAATGTTTAGAGTTTATGAATGGGAATTTCCATGTAATTAATATATTCTATCATTCTGCACTATTTAATCTAACACTTATTTTATAGAATATTTATTTATTACACAATAGTTATAGAATAATTACTTATTCTGAATTTTACTCTTTAAGAAGAACATGAACAAAGAACAAATATTAAATCCAGGAAGTGTAATTAGGAGTATATATTATATCAGAGCTTCAAAAATCCAAACAACTACTTCAGTTTTGTGTATCACTTTGCTTTCATTTTACAAATCAGATTTGGTAGTCCTAACAGAGATTATTAGATTTTTTTTTCCTTTGGTAGTGAAAATTTCTTATAAAATTAGCACAGTGTTTTGAATCTCCCTTTTATCACGACTTCTCTGGAGTTCCTTCAATATTAGTAATACATTGCTTTTTCAGGATGAATTTAATTATATGTTCTTTTCTCTGATCTTTGCTATTATTCATCCCACCCTGATTTATCCTCCTCGTTGTCTTTATCTTGGATTGATTTCACTATACAATTTTCACTAGATTTCTGTTCTGGCTCTATTTTCCTATTTTCTTTTTCTATTAAAAAGACGGACAAGAGTACTTGATAGTAGTGTTCCAGTACTTAAAGGGCTGCTACAAGAAAGAGGGGTCAATCTAGTCTCCAAAGCAAGGCAAGTTGCAGGACAAGAAATAGCTGATGGAAACTAATCAGGGAGAGAATCAACCTAGAACTAAGGAGAAATTTCCTGGCAGAACAATTAATAAATGGAACAAGTTGCCTCCAAAATTGTGGTTTCTCCAACGCTGGAGATTTTAAAGAAGAGATTGGGCAACCATTATCTGAAATGGTATAAGGTTTTCTACTTGAGCAGGGGGTTGGACTAGAAGACCTCAAAGCTCCCTTCCAATTCTCTTATTCTCTTATTCCTATACTTCTTTATTGAAACTTATTCAAACTGCCTTTCACAAAAGCATATAGAAGCCAATGAAAAAGCAGAGTCAAAAGAAATCAACTGTTTTGTTCTTCATATATTGGGATTATGAAATATGGTGCATGAATGATGGTTTTTCATTTACTTAAAAAAAGAAATCTAGAAATCTTATAGACATGAAGGAATATGTAAATAGGTAGCTACAGCTATATGTGAAGACTTTTTGGATAAACATCACATAGAAAAATAGTGCCTCTAAGCCTGAAAAGAATAAATCAATTTTGATTTTGACATGACTTGACTTGACTTAAAATGATCCCAGACTGAAAGGTGTAGTACTATTGTATACTAGTTACATTACTATTGTGTGTTATATTTTATTTGCTCGCATAGAGATTAACTAAGTACTACCTTTACCTTCCAATGGCTACAAAGTAACATCTGCTTCTTTCAGGGACCAAAATTACCCTTAAAAGCTGTAATATTTATCAATAGACCAGCTAGCATCAGTATTCTAGATTTGTATTGCTCTGCCAATTTAAAAGCTCATCTTCATAGTTATGCAAGTTGTTTTCCCAATTTTCTGGCTTTTTTAATGGTAACTCTGAGGTAATTATAAGCTATAAAGATTCTAATAAACCAGGGGCTACTTAGTTAAAAGAGACATTGCTAGAAGCTTTTTTACAATGAACATTACAAAATATGTGGTCTTCATTAATGTTGCACCAAAACAAAATGAATCTTAATTGCACTTAATCTAGTTGTAAATTTCATCTTATTTGGTGTGCAACATCCCTTTGGTGTGCTTTTCAAAGTTGTTCATAGAATACTCTGCTACCCATTGAAGCTAAAAACCATGAACTCTACAAATATTTTTTAACTTAATTTTTTTTAAGTGTATAACTTAAACATGCCTTTAAAATGAGTATACAATTAATTGTCTTTTTCTCTAGCCTTGTTTTAATACTTAGTTCCACAGTCATGATTGTTTTAAAGACTGGAATGTTTATTTTTAATACAACTTCTTGTTATTGACATTTAAACATGCAAAAAATGAAATGGAGGGACTGCTGTTTTAAATAAGATACATCAATTAGTAAGTTCAAGACATGTTTCTTAGCTGTTTATTCAACTCCAGCATTGTTATTAGGACTCTTTAACCATATGTTCTTTCCACTTCTGAAGTACCATAGTAGTTTGAGGCCATTAACTGTGGTTCTTAAATCAATTACTCTGTTCTAAAGGAAGTTGAACAAAGTTGGTATAATTCTTTATCTGGAATAAGGACTCTTGCAGTCTAGTAAACAATAGAAAGTTGTTTTATGCAACATTATTTTTTTTTCTTTATGATCTTGAGATTTATACCACAGAATGAGTTTTGTGTATATTAAACATCTCCAAAAATATTTAATAAATGTACAATGTTGAAGGTACAATGTTAATGCTAATAATTGCATTATGGTATCAACTACTTTAAAATAATAGTAGATTTGTACCTTTCCACCCATATTCACAGAATTCAAAATGGAATTTGAAACCAATGGTGTATTCCTAGATTGCTTCTGCTACATCTATTCTCAAACAATATTTTGTTAATTAAAAACAAGCAAACTAACCAAGACAAATTTACCATAACATTTGTTTATTTTAATGCCTTTGCACTTTGTAACCCTCACATTTATTTGCAGATGTTTTATGAATGGACAAGATTCCCATGGCAGTTCTATTCTGAGTTCTCATACCAATTTCTAAAAATTCCAGATGTGTCTGTCTAAAAGACTGTCAACTTCTATTTTTAATAATGACATAATCTTACATCTTCATCTGGTTACCCTTTCATCTGTTCATTGCTTTATCCTTGAATATATCAGGCTACACTAAGCAAATAACTGAATATTGAACTGATTTAGGATATAAATTAGCTGATTGATCTGTAAAGCCATTCGGAGGGAAGGGACATTCATCACATTATTATTTCTTAGTTACTTATGATTGATGTGATTGAAAGTATCTAATAATAATAATAATAATAATAATAATAATAATAATAATAATAATAATACAAATCTGTGCTAGAAGAAAAGGATGAAATTTAAAGGCAGCACAAATTTATGTGTCTCCTTCCCTTCTTGAAGTAGTAAAAAATCAAAATTCCAGACCATGTTTGTGAATTCAGTTTTGGTGCATTATTAAGCTGGGCAACATGGCAGTCAGCAAAGACTGGAAAAAAACAGTTTCTCATCATGTCTCAATGGCTGGCATTAGAATGCCAATTTACAGCCAAAGGCAGTGCCTGTCTGACTGTGAATTTGATCGCCCACTCTTTGATCAATCCTCCACCCTACCACCATTCCAAACAAAAAGAAACTGAACAATTTCATTGTGCTTCAAAGGTGAAGCTGAAAAGGGGAACAATAGAGCACTGGCAGCACTCAAGTGAAACCTTATGAAGTACCACTTACTGTGGCAATGTGATTTGAGCAAGCACTGCAAGAGGATGTGTTTTCATCTTTTCAGGAGATTGGATATTTTAGGGAAAAGTGGAGTGCAGTAGGCAATGAAAAGAATAGCAAAAACACCAGGCTGGAGATTATTGTCCCATGAAAATAACTGCCCTGTCTCTTCAGTAACGAACAGTCTTAAGATTGTCAGAATAATGGCTGCCCATTAAAGAATTAGCCAGTGCAGGCAAATTGAGTATTTGTTTGAGGCAAAGACTGCTATTCTGATCCTTTGGGATTTCAGCCATCCTTTCCCTTCTTTTTTCTGCTTTCTTTCACAAAGAAGACTAAATCAAGATAAGAGCATCAGTCCATTTCAGGAGGAGCATCATTCATTTGGCCAGTAGAAACCTCAGCCATATAATTTGTTCTTTCACTTAATCACCCTCTGTGCTTTAAAAAGCCTTTATGTATGTGTGTAATTGGAAAGAATAATGCACAATGCTTTTTTTTTTCCCATTGCAGAACCAGGAAACTGAGGTTTGAGTAAAATTATTTAACATATAAATGTTGAGACAACAACATTTGGCATGAAAGCAGTGTAATAGTTCTCTCCTGTAACCACTTAGTAGGTTAGGTTGTAAAGTCTCTTAGATATACATTGTTTTTGAAATACATCAATTTTTTTTAAAAAAAAAAACCTTTGTGACACTAGGAATATGAGTAGATTACAATAAACCAGATCCTATTTATTTTCTTCCAGGTGAATAGAATATATTTATGAAATGTGCTATATGACATTATATGGAAAAGTGCCCTGATAAGATAAGTTGTATGTCTCTATGCCTAGTACATTTTAACTGAAGATTCTTGAATACTCTTTTACAAAATGCATGTTGGGTGACTAATGACAATAACCCCATGGAGAAATGTAAATGCTACTGAATAAAGCATTTAAGCATCAGTTATTTCACAGAATTTTTTTAAACACCAATGCTGTGTTTTCACTGTAAGAAAACTTAGTCACATTTACAATATTACCAGTTCATAAGAAAGTAATTATAATGGATAATGTCCACAATGTTCACAATAAGTGAGTTAAGTAATAATACCTAGAAACAACTGTACATTTTATTGACTAGTCATCTCACCATATCCCAAAATCATAAAAGCAATACAGAAACAGTAGGACATATTGATAATAAACATAAACCCTGAAGTTAACGGTAATCTCTTCTAGATAATCTATCCTCATCAGAATAGTCTTTCATGTGGAAATTGTAGTCTCCCGAGTAATACAGATATCTTCAGTTGATTTTGAATCATAATTAAGAATATACTGCAGCCATTGCACATAAATATCAAAATATAGAATTACAAACTGAAGTAAATTGGTGTGACTTTAGACTTTATGTACTCAATCCAAGTCTAAGAGATGAAAGGAATGCAACCAGAAAGAAAAAACTATTTATCATAATGAATTATAATAAATTTAGGAATTGGGATTTATAAAGTTAAGCTAAAAATGTCAAAGTAGAGACGTAAGATGGGCAGTCACCACATTAATATTTGTCCTTAGAGGATATTAATTAGATTATTCATCAGATCTCTTCTGTTTTACTTAAATTAATTCTTTATATATGTGTAAGTGGGTAATTTATATCAGTATGGAATAATTATTCCTTATGTACAGTGCATCTAGCTATACAAAATGAGACAGAACACAATGAATTGCAAAGAAATGTGTTGTAAAATAAATACCCCATTCTTCCATTCAAACATTGCTTTTTACAAACAATTATTTCCCTTCTTTAATTGCTTTTCTAACAATATTATAAAAAAGGGAATGAAAGTTGCTTGCTTGTAAAACATGAACATCTAATTAGATTCTTTTTGTACACAACAGAAGTGTTGTGAATGAATAAATGTTAAATAAAGTTATGTTGAGCTTGAAGTTCAGTGCAGGGTTCTGGCCCTGCACTTCTGATTGGATGTTAATGGCAAGATCGGATTGGTCCGTTCAGAAGAATCTGATTGGCCATTAACAGGCCATTTTCATTGGTTAACGGAGCTAGCGCTCCCGGATTGCTATTGGTTGAATAGTTAATAAATTGCCTATATAAGGAAGGCTATAGCAGCCATCCAGTTTGAGCTGTCACACCATGTAAATAAAGAGTTTGAAGTTCACTGTTTCTACCGGCTAATCTCCATTATTCGCACCCATGCTCTAGACTTAACACTTGCGATGAGGTGGGATGTGGAGATGTCAGAACTGACTAAACAACGAAGAAGACAACTGAGCATGTGGCTGAAATGCACAAGGGCGGAACCATGTCCGGCGGTGTAGTACCACCTGCTCCGTTCGACTCAGTGCAAGAGGACTGGGAGTCCTACATGGACCATTTAGAAATGTTCTTGGAAACGAATAATCTGAAGGATGCCACAACTGGGAAGAAACGGGCGGTATTCCTGACACATTGTGGGCCAACCGTATTCAAGATGGCCAAGGTGCTAGCAAAACCGGCTGAAGTGAAGGCCATGGACTGGGACGTCCTCGAACCGCTACTAAGGGCCCACTATGCACTGACCGTTCCAACGCTTGTAAGACGGCATGAGTTCTACCAAAGAAACCAGCGGAAAGGAGAAAGCGTTGCTGATTTCGTTGCGGACCTCCGAAACTTGGGAGGCCTCTGCAATTTTGCCAACCTAGAAGAGGCTTTGAGAGACCAAGTAGTTCTAGGATTAGATGCGCTAAATGTGCAGAGCAAAATAATGGCTAAGGGCGACATTAGCCTTGCCGATGCCATTGCTGAGGCTATGGCAGCGGAAGCGACCAAGAAGTCGGCTGCCCAACTACGCCGAAATCGCACTCCGACACACAAACCAGCCTGCGAACTTTCACCTAAGTCTGAAGGAAAGCTTCCGACGGCCCACCATGAGGACCTCTCTTCATTGTCAGACAGCGATAAAGAAGAGGTCCATCGACTGCAGTCCGATCGGGACAGTTACCCAAAGTCCCAGCAACCGTGCGCTGGCTGCGGGGCCAACCATTACCGCTCTGATTGCAAATTCTGTGACGCGCTCTGCCATGAGTGCGGGAAATGAGGCCATCTCGGACGGGTCTGCAAAAGTCTCCTTGGACCCAGCCAGACCTCGAAGGGGGCCAATTTTCACCAATCGACAGGAAACCGTCCTGTAAGGCGAGAACCAGCAAACCACTCCTACAGAAACCGACCCATGAATCGCCTAATGAGGTGAAAAGAGGCTCACCAAACAATCACTATCGGCCACGCCTCTTCATTGGATGCTAAGAAAATTTGAGTTAAAGTGGCCATCGAAAATCAGTCTTGCCAAATGGAAGTTGACTCAGGATTGTCCCTTTCAATGGTCTCCTGGAAGACACTCAAGCAACTCATCCCTACTATCCAGCGCCAAGACCTTCAATTCCAAAGGCTCATGCTAAAAGATTACCAGGGGAACCGGATCCCAGTCATAGGATCCAGTCGAGGCCGGGTTTTGTTCAAGAACCGCACAGCATACTTACCCCTGACGGTGATCGACAAGGACCGGCCTAGCCTGTTAGGCCTGCAATGGTTCGCACCACTCGGCATTGAAGTGGCAGGCATTAACCGAATCGGCGCAGTGACTGGGAGGAGGACCTTGCCCACGAATTCAAGGACTTCTTCACGAAAAAGCTAGGCGAGTACAAGGGGACCCCGATATCCTTTAGCCTTAATCCAAAAATAGCTCCCATCCACCTTAAGCCTCGTCGAGTTCCGTTCGCACTAAAGCCGAAAACCGACGAACAGCTTGATAAGTTGATAGCCCAGGGAGTGTTAAAGCCAACCGATCACTCACCCTGGGAAACCCCAATTGTGACACCAATTAAGACGGACGGCTCAATTAGAATTTGTGGGGACTACCGAGCCACCCTGAACCATGCCCTGCAACAAAATCCATATCTGGTGCCAGTGGTGCAACACCTCCTCCATTCCCTGGGGGGGCGGAAAAGTCTTCGCTAAACTAGACTTAGCTCATCAGCAACTGCCGGTTGATGAAAAAACGGCACAGGCACAGACAATTGTAACGCACTGAGGTGCCTTTAAATGTACGCGGCTCCAATTCGGAGTCAGTGTAGCCCCGGGGATCTTTCAGAGCCTAATGGAGAGACTCTTGAAGGGGATCAAAGGCATTGTCCCCTACTTTGATGATGTGTTAATTTCTGCCCCCACTCCAAAAATTTTACAGGATCATTTAAGACTGGTTCTCCAAAAATTCCAAGAAGCAGGCCTTAAGGTGAAGAAAAATAAGTTCAAGCTGTGTACAGATCGTGTTGAATTCTTAGGGTACTTGATTGACAGTAAGGGTATTCACCCTACTGATAGCAAATTGAAAGCAATAAAAAACGCTCCCAGACCCCGGAATAAGGCTGACCTCCAGGCATTCTTAGGCCTCATCAATTTCTATAATGTATTCTTGCCGCACAAGGCGACTGTTGCTGAACCTTTATATTGCCTACTGGACAAAAAAGCAAATTGGGTATGGGGTCATAAAGAAGAGCAGGCGTTCCGTAATGTAAAAAAGCTACTGACTTCTGATGCTGTACTAATGCAGTACAATGAAACCTTAGCATTAAATATCACATGTGATGCATCGCCTTTCAGAGTGGGTGCCATTTTGAGCCATGTATTGCCTAACGGTAGTGAAGCCCCTGTTGCTTATTTTTCAAAAACACTCTCGAAAACTGAGCGAAATTATAGCCAGATTGATAAAAAAGCCCTGGCAATTGTATCGGCTGTTAAAAGATTTCATGAGTACGTATACAGCCGGGCTTTTACTATAGTGACTGACCACAAACCGTTGATGGGGATAATCACTGGGGATAAGCCGACCCCTATATACTATCTCCCAGGATAACCCATTGGTCAGAATTCTTGGCTGCCTATAATTACCAGCTACTATACCGCCCTGGTAAAGCTATACCCCATGCCGACGCATTGAGCCATGCACCGCTTCCAGAGACCATCAATGATCCCGCGCCAACGATGACAACGTTGCAGATTGAGACACTTCGTATGCCGCCATTAACTGCCCATGATATCGTGAGAGAAACAAAACACGACCCCACCTTAGCATGAGTCCTCACGTGGGTAGAACACAGATGGCCATTGGACCAAGTACCAGACGACTTCACACCATTCAAAAGTCGTCAAACAGAGTTGTTTTCTCAAAAGGGCTGTATCATCTGGGGTGATAGAGTCGTTATCCCAGGACGACTCCAACAGGCACTACTAAGAACCTTGCATGATGGCCACCCTGGCATTGTGTGCATGAAGGCCCTCGCACGAAGCTATGCGTGGTAGCCAGGCATCAACAAACAAATCGAATCGTGGGTCAAAACTTGCCAGAGATGCCAAGAAGTAAGCAATGCTCCACCAAAGGCAATCCCAACCGAATGGGAGACACCGTGGGGACCCTGGTCCCGTACCCATCTAGATTTTGCTGGGCCGACCAAAGGCCACACCTTCTTGTTAACCATAGACGCCTACTCGAATTGGATTGAAATCCACCGAATGAGGAACACGACCACCGAAGCGGTCATCAAAAGACAAGAAAGACTGTTTGCAACCTACGGATTACCAGACGTTCTGATATCCGACAACGGGCCCCAATTTACCGTGCTGTCCTTTGAGCAGTACCTGGCTGACCGCGGTATCTGACATGCGCTCACTTTGCCTGTGCACCATGCGGCCAACGGTAGGGCTGAGCTCATGGTACAATTCGTCAAGAAAATGTTACAAAAAGTAGACTACGACAACATCGACGAGAAAATCAACCGAATCCTTTTTTACAGCACATCACACCTCACAGTATCACCAACAAATCTCCCACCGAGCTGCTCATGGGACGGAAGCTCCGCTCCCACCTCGACCGGTTACATCCAGCCTATGAACCAGAAAAACCACTCGGATCCAGCGGCCGATGCCATACCTTCCAGGTAGGCAATTTAGTATTTGCTAAAAACTTATCGGGCGATCCACTCTGGGTAGAAGCGACGGTAATCCGTGTAACCGGCCCAAGATCATACCTTGTACAGTGCCCTGACAATAGACTTTAGAAGCGCCATATCGATCAACTATAATCAAGGCTGCAGTCAGGCAATTCCGAACTCCCTTATAACCAAACTGAGGGGGGGGGAGATACAGAGGAAGACGAATTGCAACTAGAGGAAAATCTTTTTGAAGGGAACGATAGCGGAACAGAAACGCGGGAACAGGAACCAGGGATGGGAGTGAGTTCACCTCAGGGAGTTGCCGAAGATGTTGGTGACAACGGAAGCGCAAACTCTGAACCAGAGGCAGCCCTTTCGCCAAACAATGCCCTACCTCAACAAGAGTGCAGCCAAATGCCAGGCGCACAGCGAAAATCAAAAAGACTAATAAAACAACCATCCTACCTCAAGGACTACGTAAGCAGAAGCCGGGGGGAAGGGGTGTTGTGAATGAATAAATGTTAAATAAAGTTATGTTGAGCTTGAAGTCAAGTGCAGGGTTCTGGCCCTTCATTTCTGATTGGCTGTTAATGGCAAGATCGGATTGGTCCGTTCATGATGATAGCCATAGCATAATATGTAGGATAGACATGATAAAACTTAGTAAAGAATCTAAAATGCAACTCATTATAATGATTGTGATGGTAGCAAAAATAAAATAAAACAAAAACCAATTATTCTTTGCTGTTAAATAGGAATAAATACCTTGTGGGTTTATGTGACAGTTACATTAGCCCTGATACATTGGACAACAAAATTTTTGCTTCCTGGATGCTTTTGGGTATATATCGTAGATTTATAGATCACATGTAATTTAACCAATCACATACCATTTTATAGAAATCTCTTGTTTTTACTCAATAGCAATAGTACAGAATAGACAGAAACAAATTTTTAAAAAATAATTATAATATGAAGCTTAGTTGAAATTATTGTCTTTAATTAAGAACACTCACTTTTTCCAGTAATACAATTTCATGCATGGTAATGTATTATAATCTTTCCTTATGCGTAGTTTCTCAGAACTGTTCTTCAAATTCTTTCTCAGATGACATTTCTATTCATTATTCAATGTAGCTGAATTTTCTGCTTTAATATAATAATTATAATCATTTGTTTTGAGAAGAACATTTACGAATGTTTATGAGCACTTTTATTTTTAGCGGGACATTTAGAAATGTTTACGAACACTTATTCTGAGAGGAAAAAGAATGATGATATTCCTTATTCAGTTCTCTTACTTTGCTAACTGAAAACCTCTTTACAGATAGCACCGTAAAAGGAACACATTTTAGTTAACCTAGCCAAAAATAGATACCGAAATATATGGGTTTTTTAATGAAATTATTTTGAAACACTTTGAGCAATGATAACCAATGACTGTCTGTTGCAATGTCTATGAAGAGTCTCAGTCATCCAGGTCATGGTTGTCCAAAGGTGCTTTTCAAAAGATAACTGGACTTTATGTTTCCTTGAAAACAAAGAAAAAAAGTCCAGTTGCCTTTTGAGAAAGCACCTTTGGGATATCTATAGCAATGAGCATCTGTAGGAATACTGTAGTTTTAGAAGCTTCAGCAATTTTCATCATTCAGATTGGTCCAAACCAATGAACCATTTTCATCCAAACATTTCTACAGCTAGACCTATTGTCCTTTATCACAACCTAGTTGTTTTAGGCTTTGTAAATTACAAACCTTTTTTTATTGCTAGGAAGGGACTTTTTAAAAGCATAATCATCTCCATTGCAATTCTTTCTCCGATTCTTCCCCCCCTCTTTTTTTTAACGTTCCCATCTTCATTTGGTGGCTTACATAAAGCTTGCTTTCCAAGTGTAAGACCTCTGGGAAAGAAAGCTGAAGTAATTGAATTGGATTAGACAAGCCAGCAGCACAAAGTCACATTACATGAGATTCTTCACTCCCCCACCCCTTTGTGTTGAGATGCTGAATTGTAATTATGCAAGGATTAGTACATGCTTAAAATGTGGTCTACTCTGAATACTTGTATCCATTATGTATAAACAAAAGCAAGCAGTAATATATGCTGTTTAAACTTATTTTTTAATGTATAATAGATTTCTTTTAAAGCTGCAAGGACTTGAAAAAAAATCCTGCATGGGGAGTAATCAGTCTTATTGTTTTTTGTGTGTGTAAAGAATCAAATCCTTGAAGCTCGCAATGCTACGAAGAACTTAATTAAGAATACTTACACTTGATCTAAATTATTTTGCTGTTGTTTTTTTCCTGCGAAATGTTATTGGACAAATAAAGGACTATTGTTAATCAAATCTGCCCACATATACTTTTTCATTAGTTCCTCTTATACATAGTTTCTTTTCCAAAAGGTTATATGCCATCAAAATGCTTCCTGATTTGGTTTTGTAGGGTTAAGTGAAGTCTGGGATCTTTCTAATATCATTTTATGAATATAACAGTAGAGTACTTTTATCAATTTTTGGGTCTAAAAGTTTTCAAAACAAGAGACAAAGTTCAAATGGAATTGCTTATGTACAGTATTTACTGTGTGACTGCACATTGTTAAAAGTTGTGGTGACTAGCATGAAAAGGGCAAAATCAATTTTTTGGTAAAAGTAATAAGAACTTGGATTCTGATTCCGCTAAATATATGGCTTCTTTAAGTATTAGGATATATCTACTGTTATATTATTGAAATAAAGAAGATAGTTTTGGCAACAGATTATAGATGTCGCATCTCCATTTATTATATCTTGTCATTTTCTTAATTATCTCTACAATGAATGGATTGAGGATTTTTAGACAGGAAGTTCATGAAGTTAAAAAAACCCTAAAACTTGTTATTTAGTCAAATTTTACTTATAAAAGCAATATGAAAACTTATGATTTTTCATGGTATGGGAATATGTTTAATAAAGATGAATGGAGGGGGAGGGAAAGGTCAAAAATAATTGGTGCACAAGCCAAGCATTCAGTGAGACTTATTTTATCATGTATGTACAGTATGCACAATAGTTGAAATGTCTTTTTGTAAAATCCAGCTGACTTTATTTTCATTCTGAAGTAAAATATGCATAGTTTGTTGAAAAATATATCCAGTGTTTCTCAATCCAGAGCTTCTCAACTTCAGGTTGTATGGAGTTCAATGCCCACAATTCTCTGGGTAGCATGTTGTTTTACTGTACATGGACTTATGCAGAGCTTTAATGATATTTAAAAACTTCCTGTTTTGTTTTTATGAAATAACCTGTATCTTTCAGAAACAGTTCCAAGAAACTTTTGACTTTGTATTTTCAAAAAATGAAAGGGTGTTTGTTTCATATCAGCAACCTTTGTTGGATGTGAAATCACTTGGGCAGGGCTATACATAGCCTATTCCCACATTCCATTTTAATTAAATATACATTTCATGGCTTACTAACAGCATCTCCTGCTGAGCAGGACACCAGAAGTCTCATTGATATCTGGGAATAATACAGTGTCTATTTCTATATTGATCTTAAATAGTAGGAAGCAGAAGACAAGAAAGTAGTATGTATTGTTCCAAGATGTTTATTTGTGAACTGTTAACAAGAACCAAGTGTATAAACAAGTAATATGTGCTCTTGTATCTTTCTCTGCTCAATTTCTGTTGTTGCCCCTCTGACCCTTAATTTTACTATTTGAAATAAATACTGTGTACAGTTGAAATGTATTTTATTGTAACATTGCATTGCTTCTATTATACCCGTCAATACAGTTAATTCATTAAAAATGATAGAAAAGAATGCAAATGCATTTGGTTCATATTTTTCTCCCAGTGTTATTTTTCCCTTCTCCTTTCATACTGACAATGCATGTTTGATATGTAGCATAACTCCAATGTCATTATTTAATTAGGTGGCATGACAGTCATGAAGAGATTCTGTGTTGAAGAAATCATAGCATGATGAGTATGTCAAGTAAGCAAAATAAATAGGTAAAAAATGCACTATTAATGTTTTCTGCAGATTAATTCTATCTATTGCTACTCAACCTATAACATAAGAATATGCATGCATCTATAAACCAAAAGTGAAAGTGACCATTCCAAAGCATGTCTTGTGGTCAATTTTTATATTTCTCTGAGAAGAAGAAAGATTGGGTAAGCTTGAATGTGCAACTTTTGCATATGGGTTCAAGATGCTTCTTAATATTCTTCTCAGTCTTCTATCATAAAGTAGAGAAGGAGTCAACTGGTTATACTTTAGGGCTAATTTTGCATTTAAACAGTTTAGGAAAGAGAAAGAGCAAGAGAGAAAGAGAGATTGAGAGGCAGAAAGAGAAAGAAAAAGAAAAAAAGAGAGAAAGAAGAGTATTAAAAGAAGGGTTTCCTTTGGCTTTCTTTTTATCCATATATTTCCTCTTAATGTGTCACTTAATTTGTTACAGTTTGGGGTATAATTTGCTCATTTGCTTCATCCTCAAAACAGTGGTATACTGTACATTCAATATTGGTAGATTTTTATTAAAAAATTATTCATGAATTAATAAGCATGCACTTTCTTAGTAATACGAATGAAATGTACTTTTGAGATATCTTTACAGGTTGATGCTCTGCTTTTAACTGGCATGATGCCTGTTCTGCTTTACTCTACTCTGTAGGAAGTCAATCAAGACAAATCAACTATCCTTAGCTTTTCATGAAGGGAATGTGCAGTGTGTTCTTGAAGTAAATCTTATTTCAGTGGATCATTCATAGTCTAAACAGTCCAATAGTTAGATCCACCTTAAGAGCACCTAGGGCATTTGTTGTTTCCCCTGATATTTATGATGTCTGAGTGCATTTCTAAGCATCTTCGTTAAAATGTTTTGTACATTTTTATCCAGCTCTCGAATCCCAGCTGCTATTTTAACAGCTTGATTTGCAAGATGGGTCATCACTGAGCAATACTTTGGCGTGCTATTATCCACACAGAGTAGCCGAATCATTTGCCTTCAGCAGTCTGATGGGTTTGTTTATTGTAAGAAGTGTAATGAAAGTTTTTGGCAAAGTCTTATGAAAGCAAAAGGCAAGGTGTCACCACAATTTGTGGAAAACAAAGCATTTCTTAATTGTATGTGTTAAGTCCGCGTGGAAGGAAGCCAGGAGTCGGTGACTGTGTATCAAGCTCTTTTATTTAGTCAGGAACCGAACTGGGGCTAAAGGAAAACTTTGCGGCTTTTTATTTCCAAGCCGCGGCGGCCGCGGCCAATGGCACCACTTTGAATCTCCTGCAATTCGAATCGACCAATCGTGCGAGATTCTCAGCGAGCCAATCGGTGCGGCTTGCATAGCCAATCCGATCGTCCCGCGCTTTGGCCAATCAAAGTGCAGGGATCTCAAGAATTCAAATGAGGGGACAAAACAACCCTCCCCTCTTGGTTCAGTCCTTACGTAGCGTAGTCCTGTAGGTAGGCGGGGCTCCGTCTTTGCCTACTGGACCTGCGCAGGTCAGTCGTAGGTTGGATCCAGGGTGGTTCGGTTAGGGTCTCTGTTTCTCCGGACTCCGTCGTGGGAACCACCTGGTCTGTCTGGCCGGGCCGGTCTCCGCAGCTCCCTCCTGGGCTACCCGGGTTGGTTGAGCTGCGGGTTTCGCCGCTCCTGCTCGGTCTTCCCGGGTTGGTTGAGCTGGCCTGGCTGTCTCTTCCTGGCGAGGTTTCATGCTGGCTGCTTGCAGGTGAGTATGGCTGGTTTCTTTTTTCTGGGTTTTGGTTCCCTGGGTATCCCCTCCCCTCTTGGTTTGTGTTGGGGGGGTTGGTTTTGCTTGGTTGCGTGTTGGTGGTGTCTTGTGTGGTCGTCCTGGATCTTAACTGATCGATGTGGCGTTTCCACGCTCGTCCGTCGGTTGTTTGTAGCCGGTACGAGTGTGGTCCTATTAGCTGTGTTATTATTGCTGGTACCCATAATGGGTCTCCATTTAGGTTCTTCGCGTAGACGGCATCGCCTGGTGCGAAGGTTCGGTGTTTGCTGGTGGAGTCTGGGGGTTTGTCTGGGTTGTAAGTGGGGTGTAATCTATCGAGTGGGGACCTTATTTTCCTCCCCATTAGCAGTTCTGCTGGGCTTTTATTTGTTGTGGTGTTCGGGGTTATGTGCTGTATGAAAAGTAATTTATTTATTTTGTCCTGGATCTCCCCATGGTCTATTTTCTGGATGGTTTTTTTTGTGAATTCAACCATCCATTCCGCCCTACCATTCGCCGCTGGATGCGCCGGGGCTGTCAGTGCGTGTCGTATGCCCCTTTCCGCTAGGAATTTTTCGAATTCTAGTGAGGTGAATTGGGGCCCATTGTTGGAGACGAGGACGTCCGGGAGGCCGTGTGTTGCAAAAAGTTTGCAGAGTTCTTTGGTCAAGGCCTCCGTGGTGGTTCTCATGTTGCTTACCTCCAGCTAGTTGGAGTAAGCGTCTACGGTTATTAAGAAAGTGTGTCCTTTTGTGGGCCCGGCGAAATATATGTGGATCCTAGACCACGGTCCCCTGGGGGTTTCCCACTCTAGGATGGGTGCTGTGGGTGGGCTTGGTCTAGTTTCCTGGCATCATTGACACCTTGCTACCCAGGCCTCGATCTGTTTGTCTATCCCTGGCCACCATGCGTAACTTCTGGCCAGAGCTTTTGTCCTAATGATGCCTGGGTGCCCCTCGTGTAACAGTTCCAAAACCTTCCCTTGTAGCTTTTCCAGGATGACCACCCTAACCCCCCATAGTATACACCCTTTTAGTAACGAGAGTTCCGTTTGCCGGTTCCGGAATGTCCTGACGGACTCATCGTTGTCCTTTTCCGGCCATCCTTTCTCTACCCAATGCAAAACCCGCGCCAGACGTTTGTCTTTATTAGTTTCTCGGGCAATGTCTGACGCGGTTATGGGGAGGTTGGGTAGAGTCTCTATGCTGAGGGTGGTCGTCGTGGGTGCTGGGTCAGTGTTTGGTTCAGGTAATGGTGAGCGGCTTAAGGCGTCCGCATGGGAGATAGTCTTACCAGGTTGGTGTGTGAGTCCATAGTTGTAGGCAGCCCGGAATTCGGACCACCTTGTCATTCGGGGAGACAGAATGTTCGGGGTGGCCCTGTTCCCTGCAAGGATTCCCAGCAGCGATTTGTGGTCAGTGATGATGGTAAAGGTCCGGCCGTAGAGGTACTCGTGAAACCTTTTTACTGCGGCGACAATAGCCAAAGCCTCTTTGTCCAGCTGGCTGTAATTCCACTCCGGTTTGGTGAGGGTCCTTGAAAAAAATGTGATGGGTGCTCCCTTTCCATCGGGGAGAGTGTGTCTGAGGACCGCGCCGACGCCGAAGGGTGATGCGTCGCATGTGATGGCTAGTGGTAGGGTCTCATTATACTGGATGAGGGCGGCATCCGAAGTGAGCAGGTCCTTGGTTTTCCTGAAGGCGGCTTCCTCGCATTTCCCCCAAGTCCAGGTAGTCGCCTTGTCCAAAAGCCTATGCAAAGGCTCCGCCGCGGTTGCCTTTTGGGGCAGGAAGACATTATAAAAGTTAAGTAGCCCCAGAAACACCTGCAGTTCTGTTTTTGACTTGGGTGTGGGGGCTTCCTTGATGGCTTTAATTTTCTTGTTGGTGGGGTGAATGCCATGTCGGTCTAGGAGGTATCCTAGGAATTTGACCCGCTCTGTGTACAGCTGGCATTTTTCCCTCTTCACTTTAAGCCCGGTTTCTTTGAACCTCGTTAGCACCTCCCTTAGGTGAGTCTCTAGTTCGGCCTGGTTGGTTGCCGATACTAGTACATCATCGAAGTATGGGACCACCCCCTTGATGCCCTGTAAAAGTCTTTCCATGAGGTTCTGGAAAATTCCAGGTGCCACGCTGACTCCAAATTGGAGGCGGTTGCATCTAAAGGCTCCCCGGTGGGTGACTATGGTTTGCGCCTCTGCAGTTTCCTTGTCGACCGGCAGTTGCTGGTATGCTTTGGCCAGGTCAAGTTTCGTGAAAACTTTGCCCCCTCCCAGTGAGTGTAGGAGATGCTGCACTACTGGGATGGGGTAAGCGCTTTGCTGCAAGGCACCATTTAGGGTGGCCTTATAGTCCCTGCAGATTCTCACTGACCCATCAGGCTTAATTGGGGTGACTATGGGGGTCTCCCATCGGGCGTGGTCTATGGGTTGTAGGACCCCTTGCTTGATGAGCTTGTCAATTTGATCGTCGATTTTTGGTTTGAGTGCGAAAGGTACCCGCCTTGGTTTTAGGCGTTTCGGGGGAACGTTGGGGTCTAGGCCGAAGGATATAGGGGGCCCTCGGTACTTGCCTAGGGTGCCGTTGAACTCTTCTTGGAAGTCCCGGGCCAGTTGCTGCTTCCAGTTGGCTTCGGCGATGTGGTCGATGCCCGTGACTGCAATGCCTAGCGGTGCGAACCATTGAAGTCCCAGTAGGCTAAGGTCGGTCTCTATCAACGATGGTCAGGGGAAGTCTTTTGGTGTGCCCCTTGTATGTCACTGTGAATTTTCCTGTTCCGACTACAGGGATGCGGTTTCCCTGGTAGTCTTTGAGGATTAATCTCTGGTTTTCTAGTTCCCTCCTCTGGATGGTAGGCACCAAGCATTTAATTTCTTGCCATGCTACCATCGAGAGGTAGGACCCGGAGACCACCTGCATCTTACAGGGTTCGCCTTCAATGCCTACTCCATGTAGACCTTTCTGGCGTCTGTGGTAGTTGCATGGCCGATGGTGACCGTCTGATGTGTCTCTTCTCTCCGCCAGCTGTCGCCCCCTCGTTGGGCTCATCCGTTACATACCCAACGGTTGTCTGCTGGGTGGTCTCTGGTTCTGGGCTCTCTCGTTTCCGCTCGCTTGGGTCCCATCGTCTGGGCTGTGGGTTTTCTTGAGGCGGCAGACACGGGCTATGTGGCCTTTCTTGTCGCAGTGCCTGCAAACGGAGTCGAAGAACTGGCATTCGGATCTGGGGTGGTCGCCTCCGCAAACGGCACACGCGGTCCTCGACTTACGACTCCGCCGGCTGCGCTGGTCGCGGCCTGCCTGGAGACAGTGGATGTCTTCCTCCTTGTCTGACGTTCCCGAGGTGGAGTGGAAGTCGCCCTGGTGGGTGGTAGTTTCAGGTTGGTCCTCGGTCAACCTTGCAGAGTTATTGTTTGTGGTGCGGTCCCCAGCCTTCGATCTCCGCATGCAGTCTGCTGATTGTCAGGTTGCTTCGGCTGCCGTGGCTTCGGAGATGGCATCGGCGAGAGTGATGTTGCCCTTAGCCATCAACCGACTTTGGAGAATGGGGTCCCAAAGGCCGAGCACGATTCGGTCCTGCAGGGCCTCGTTCATATTGGAGAATTCGCATAGTCCTCTCAGGCGCCGCAGCTCTGCAACGAAATCACTGAAACTCTCGCCCGACCGCTGGTCCCGCCGATAAAATTAGTGTCGTCGGATAAGAATGGGTACGGCTGGAGCGTAGTGTTTCCGGAGTAATGGCTCGATGTCCGCCCAATCCATCGCGGTAACATTGGTGGGCTTGGCTAGCGCTTTTGCCATCTTAAACACTGTGGGCCCGCAGTGCGTTAGAAAGATGGCTCTTTTCTTCGGTCCCGTGGCATCCTTCAGATCGTTGCATTCGAGGAACATGTGGAATCTGTCCGTGTAAGATTCCCAGTCCTCGCTGGCGGGGTTGAAGGGAGTTGATGGCACGATGCTGGCCATCTCGTCGGTTGGCTGGCTTCCGTCGGACACGTGCTTCAGTTCAGGATAAGGATCCCACCTTTGTCACAAGTGTTAAGTCCGCGTGGAAGGAAGCCAGGAATCGGTGACTGTGTATCAAGCTCTTTTATTTAGTCAGGAACCAAACTGGGGCTAAAGGAAAACTTTGCGGCTTTTTATTTCCAAGCCGTGGCGGCCGCGGCCAATAGCACCACTTTGAATCTCCCGTGATTCGAATCGACCAATTGCGGGAGATTCTCAGCGAGCCAATCGGCGCGGCTCGCCTAGCCAATCCGATCGCCCCGTGCTTTGGTCACAGAACAGTATTGTACTGTAGTATTATTTTTAAGTAAATCAAAACATTCTTGTCCTTGAAGTAATTCACACAGAGATGCTGAATAACAAATCTTGCCTTTTCTATTATTATAACTACAAACAGTCTCCTGTGTATGTATATGTACAAGATTAGAGGATACATATGAATATGGGTATGTGTCTTCACTCTAAACTATGTAGGAAACAGCACAATTATTCTAATATGGTCTTTATATTAAGTTATGTAAGTTTATAAAGTATTTTGCCCACCATTTGAAATGTAGTCTTGCTTGCAGAAAAAAATGAATTTATTGTACTAATAAGTTGCATGATGGCTCAGCAATTAAAAGCAAAATATGCTGAGCTTGTCAGCTGGAAAGCTGACAGACCAGGTTCGACAGTGAGCATCATGCAACAAGTGAGCTCCCAGCTCCTCTTCAGCGAGCAATTTGAAAGCATGCAAAAGTGAAGAGATTAATAGATACCACTTCAGAAGGAAAGTAACAGCATTCCATTTGACTTTGCCATACAGTCATGCTGGCCACATGACCATGGAAAGTGTCTTCAGACAACATTGGCTACCTTGGACAAGAAACAGAGAGGAGCATCATGCCTTAAAGTCAACATAACTGGACAGTAAAACCTACTAATAAATTTTGGCATTTTCTGTTCAGAGAGTTAATGTTATAAAGAGTTTACTAATAAGAGGAATGGAAAGTTTTTAAGAAGATTAGATATCTTAAAATGTGATGGACAGGATTGTTTTACAAATAGTAATCTAGGTATGCTTTGCTTTGTGTCTCAAATAACGAATCATCTTTGTAGGATCACATTTCCCATCTCCTATCTAAATTAATATTCCATCCTACTTGTTCTCTTCACTTTTCAGAAATCCATATATGTATTTTTATCCTATTTTTCCAACCAAAAAAAATTACAAATCAATGAAAAAACAAAACAGTTCAGTCTTATATCCATGTTTACAAGTCAAAAAGACATTACATAGAAGGAATGGGAAGGGGAAGGCAAAACTCAGAAATTGGTTCTGAATGTTCTACTGTTCTTAGAAGAACTATGTGATGCTAACACAAAGATGTAGTAAGTATGCTCCATTCCAGGGAATGGAGCCAAGTCCAAAAGAAGATGAAACTACAATCATTCTTTTTGCAAAAGGATGTGGAGAGGCACTGCTTTCTAGACTCTTCAGGCTGATGTAATAGCAACTGCATGACTTTCGGAGAAGCAAAGCTGGATGGAGATGGCTTCTCAGCTGGGTTAGTAGTAGTGACCTTATTTATTTGCTTTCTGTATCCCACTGGAACTAAACGTGTCAGTATACACACACACACACACACACCCCTAACTTTGGTGGTTTACCTAATAAATAAGAATCCTCAATTTATTTCAATTGCTTCAGGCCACTGAATTGGACAATAGAACAGTGCACACTTAAAAAAGATGTTTTTGAACAACTATTTCAGATTTTGGACAATCTTGAGCACAAGTATAATAAAAAGATCCTTCAAAAGGCTAATTAAAGACAATGTGACTCTTTAAGCAGGGGTCACTTTTGGGGGGTTGCTTTTAATTTTATTTTTAGGCTTGTATATGCAATGCAATGTACCAAATTTATTTTTGAAGTAGATAAATCCCAATCTAATACTAAAGTGAAAGCCTTGCATTTTGTGATTATTTATATGTGGATACTTCTTGATTGATTAATTGATTGGACAGGGATTAAAAAAAGTTAGGAGAAAGGAATTGGTGACAATGAAACTAACAGGGGTATATGAACTTATTGTCATATGGTTGTAAATCTAACTGTTTGCTTATTCAAAAACAATTTCTATAATTGGAAATATGGGCATATTTTCATATAATCTACCATTAAAACTAATATAATTTTGGAACTGAAATCCTGGTTTGAATTAAAACTGCCTTTGTTGTTAAAAATATAACATGACAGAGTCATTTACATAGGGAAAGCTAACTTTTTTTTCTTTTTTGCATTTATCTCAGTGGAAGCATAAAAGAATTTTAATCACCAGATGGATTTTGTTGACATTTTGATCATGATGGTGAATAGATGACTATCAGGAATCCCTTTAGCTTCATGATGAAAGGACTGGATAATTGTCACTTGTTGCACTTGGAACTGGAAAGCAACCTTTCATCTGAGCTCAATATTGCAACTTGACTTGTTAACCAGTATCAGTGCTGATGAGTGAAGGACTTGGGCACTAAAAAATTCTGTAGCAACTATGCTTTGATCAAAAGATATTTCTCTTCTGTCTACCTGACATTTGCTATAATTGGCTTTACCCATTTTTTTTCACACTTCAACTGTGCAGAATATGTAGCACATCAGTAGCTGGCTGTCTTCTTTTGATAACAGGCCCTTGTTAATAAATCACTCATCTTTTCTATAATAAGTTTTTCTGCTGCATTTTCTTCACATTTTCTTTATTTATTTCGTATCTGTTATATAATCTAAAAAGAAATCCTTTGGGATTTGTTCTTGTCCTTGTCCTACTAGATGCTTATGTTCTCCCCAACTTACAAGTCTTGGAGAGCTCCATATCATGTGTGAAGCCATTCATGTGTCACATCTTAGCCACTAGAAACCAAGACAGAGCAAGGTATACAAGTTAATAACTAAAATGGGGAGTGAAAGTCAGAAGTGAGCAAGAAGATACTGGGACCAAAGAGGTATGTTTTGTCTCAGAGAAAAAGTTTTTGGGGAGACATAATTCAACTTGTATGCTAGGGAAGATACATATTGCTTAATTTGTTATTTGTTTTACTCTGGATTTCATTATGGTCACTTTCCTATTCACCCTGATTTCAGATTTTAAAAATAAAGGAAATAAATAACTTCATGAATAATGGACAAATACTGTTAAGTTCTGCGCATGGACGCAAGGAACGGAGATGAGACAATGAACAGTGAACTTCAACTCTTTATTATACATTCTGAACAGAGCGAAATCCTAGAGCAAAAGCAGCCCTTTTATAGGCAAGCTGCTGCTCTAGTAACCAATAAGAAACGTGGAGTGTTAACCCCCTTAACCAATGAGAGTGGCTCGTTAACAGCCAATCAGATTCTCCTCAACGGAACAATCCGACATCGCTATTATCGGCCAATCAGAAGTGCAGGGCTAGAACACTGCTATTTCCTAAAGCTTTTGATAAACTTTACTTGAGCATTTTATTAGTTCACAACACCCCTTCCCCCCGGGTTCTGTTTGGGGGGTGCGGTGACGAAATCTCTGAGGTAGGAAGGTTGCTTCGACTGTCTATTGGATTTACGCTGTCCCACCGGTTCTTGTCCGTAAGCCTGTTTTGGCGGGGCATTTTCGGGCAAGTCGGGTGCTGGTGGTTCTTTGTTGGACGACTCGGTGCCGCTAGTGTTCTCGTCGTTGTCCTCTGGCCCTTGCGGGCTTGCCTCTGTTGGGTTGTTCCTCTGTGGCAAGGCCACCCTAATCCTTGATCCTTCTTCACTTGTCACACCCAATGGCTGACTTCTTTCATTCCTGCTTTCCACCATCTCGAATTCGGTTTCTTTGACAACCCCTCCCCCCTCAGTTAGGGAGTTACCAGAGTCACGGAAACTAGGTTGTAGCCTCGAACGAAGCTGAGCAATATGGCGTTTCCATATTTTTCCATTGCAGGTTTTCACCTGGTACAACCTGGGTCCAGTGGCTTGAATAACAGTGGCTTCGATCCACAACGGTTCGCCAGAGAGGTTTCTAGCGAAAACTAAGTCGCCTATCTGGAACTCACGGCATTTTCTGCTAGATCCACAGGGTTTCTCTGGCTCATAAGATGGCTGAAGCCAGTCGAGGTGGGAGCAGAGTTTGCGTCCCATCAATAGTTCCACTGGAGTCTTGTTGGTGATGCTGTGAGGAATGATGTGTTGGAGAAGGAGTATTCTATTTATCTTATCTTCAATGTCCCCATAGTCCATCTTGTAGAGGGTTTTTTAACAAACTGTACCATGCACTCAGCTCTTCTGTTAGCCGCAGGGTGCACTGGTGAAGTTAACGCATGGTGAATACCGTGGTCCGCTAAGTATTGTTCAAAAGAAAGCGCAGTAAACTGGGGTCCATTGTCAGATACCAGAACATCTGGCAGTCCATGCGTCGTGAATAATCTGTTCAACTTCCGGATGACAGATTCGGTTGAAGTACTTTTCATTTCGTGGATCTCGAGCCAGTTTGAGAAGGCATCCACTGTTAATAGGAACATATGTCCCTTAGTAGGTCCCGCAAAGTCAATATGAATGCGGGACCACAGTCCCCGAGGTGTTTCCCATTCTGTCGGAGTTGCTTTTGGTGGGGCATTGCTAACCTCCTGGCACTTATAACAAGTCTTTACCCAGGCTTCGATTTGTTTGTTGATGCCTGGCCACCACGCATAGCTTCATGCGAGCGCTTTCATGCGCATGATGCCGGGGTGGCCCTCATGCAGTGTCTTTAGTACCGCTCATTGTAACTGCTCTGGGACGATGACTCTATCCCCCCACAGGATGCAGCCCTTTTGCAAAAAAAGTTCCATTTGTCAATTCTTGAAAGGAATGAAGTCATCAGGGGTTTGATCTACTGGCCATCCTCGTTCAACCCAGCTAAGAACCCCTTTTAAGATAGGATTGCGTTTTGTTTCGATCATGATATCTCTAGTGGTCAGCGGCGGTGAATGCAGCGTTTCAATCTGGAGTGTTGTAAGGGTTGGAGCTGGGTCATCGACGGTTTTCGGAAGTGGTGCATGGCTCAATGTGTCAGCATGGGGAATGGCTTTCCCCGGGCGATGCTGCAGCTTATAATTGTACGCAGCCAAAAACTCCGACCAGCGAGTCATTCTAGGTGATAATATATAGGGGGTTGGCTTGTCTCCCGCTATAATCCCCAGCAAAGGTTTTACTATTGTTTGTAACAATAGTAAAAACTCGTCCATACACATATTCATGAAACCGTTTAACAGCAGATACAACAGCAAGAGCCTCTTTATCGATTTGACTATAGTTACGTTCAGCCTTTGATAGGGTCCTTGAAAAATAGGCAATAGGGACCTCACTACCGTTTGGTAACACATGGCTCAAAATGGCTCCTACTCCAAAGGGTGACGCATCACATGTAATTGTTAAAGGCAAAGTCTCATAAAACTGCATTAAAACAGCATCTGAAGTTAATAGGTTTTTCACTTGTCGGAACGTGTGTTCCTCTCGGTGCCCCCAAACCCAGGTTGCTTTTTTATCGAGAAGCTGTTGTAGGGGCTCGGCTATGGTCACTTTGTGGGGCAGGAAGATGTTGTAAAAATTAATAAGCCCCAGGAAAGCTTGGAGATCAGTCTTGTTTCTGGGTCTTGGGGCATTCTTAATAGCCCTTAACTTGCTATTGATGAGGTGAATGCCTTGTTTATCGATTATGTACCCCAGGAAATCTACTTTATCTGTACACAGTTGACATTTATTTTTTTTAACTTTAAGGCCAGAGTCTTTAAATTTCTGAAGAACGAGTCTAAGACGCTCCTTTAGTATTTCTCTATTAGGGGCAGCAATTAAAACATCATCAAAGTATGGTACGACCCCTTTTATTCCCTTTAACAGTCTCTCCATCAAGCTCTGAAAGATCCCTGGGGCCACGCTAACTCCGAATTGGAGTCGGTTGCACTTAAAAGCACCTCGGTGCGTAACGATCGTTTGTGCCTCTGCTGTTTTTTTATTGACAGGCAGTTGTTGGTACGCCTGTGCTAAATCCAATTTAGCGAAGACCTTTCCACCCCGCAGGGAATGGAGAAGGTGTTGTACCACTGGCACAGGGTAAGCGCTCTGTTGAAGGGCATGATTCAGGGTGGCACAGTAGTCCCCACAAATCCTTAACGATCCATCCAGTTTGACTGGTGTTATGATTGGGGTTTCCCAAGGAGCATGGTTGGTTGGTTCACTTTCTGATGATGATTCGAGGTCCTCGTGGTGGGTTGCCATTGCATGTCCCTCAAGGTGAGGTGAGGTTTCACCGGCGAGTTGGCGGAGCGGGGCATTGGTGCGGTGCATTCGGGCGGCCAACTTCCTGGTTGCTTCTGCTGCAGTAGCGTCAGCGATGGTATCTGCAAGGCTGATGTAACCTTTCGCGATCAGCTTGCTTTTCACGTGCGGTGCATCTAATCCCAGAACTATTCGGTCTCTGAGAGCTTCTTCGAGGTCAGCGAACCCACAGAGGCCTCCCAGGTTCCAGAGATCCTCGATGAAATCTGAAACACTCTCTCTTTTCCGCTGGTCTCTCTGGTAAAATTCATGCCTTCGTACAAGCGTTGGTATGGTAGGTGCATAATGGGCCTGTAGGAGGGGCTTGAGGATGTCCCAGTCCATGGATTTCACTCAGCCGGTTTCGCCAGTGCCTTGGCCATCTTGTAAACAACAGGTCCACAGTGAGTCAGGAATACCGCTCTCTTTTTCCCAGTAGTGGCATCCTTCAAGTTGTTGGTCTCCAGAAACATCTGGAACTGGTCCATGTATGAGTCCCAGTCTTCTTGTGCCGGGTCGAATGGAGCGGGTGGTATGGTGCCGCCGGTCATGGTTTCCACCACTGATTCGCCTTCAGCCACATGCTCTGTTTGGTGCTCTGTAGTGTTCAGTCAACTCTGACATCTCTGTATCCCACCTTCATCGCCAGTGTTAAGTTCTGCACATGGGCGCAAGGAACGGAGACGAGACGGTGAACAGTGAACTTCAACTCTTTATTATACATTCTGAACAGAGCGGAACCCTAGAGCAAAAGCAGCCCTTTTATAGGCAAGCTGCTGCTCTAGTAACCAATAAGAAACATGGAGTGTTAACCCCCTTAACCAATGAGAGTGGCTCGTTAACAGCCAATCAGATTCTCCTCAACGGACCAATCCGATATCGGTATTATTGGCCAATCAGAAGTGCAGAGCTAGAACCCTGCTATTTCCTAAAGCTTTTGATAAACTTTACTTGAGTATTTTATTAGTTCACAACAAATACAATTATCTCTGAAACTGAACCCATTCATGATAGTTGCTTTTGCAGTTCATACAGAAGTGGTCTCTATTGCCTCTAGTGATAATTTACAAGAAATGGTTTATTGACTTGGAGGCCCTCACAGACTCACAGCTACTCCTTGAGAGATAGGTGAAGACCTCTGGCAAGACCTTTTTTAGTTGGTGTGTCAAATGGTGTGGTACCCTTCCTGGAGCAAGGAGACCATTGCACAGTACATTCCACAGTTGCTCTAAATTGACTCTGACCAAGTCTCTCTATGTGATGCAATATATGTAGATTGAAATGAAGAATTACATACTAGTCTTTATCCCTTGATTGACAATGTATTATTAAATAATTGATCATAAATTAACTTTTAAGAAATTCCAACCTTATAAACAAGAAAGATGATTATATTGGTAATCTGAATCTAACATAGAAATTACATTGTTGTTATTATATGTATAATGAATAAAATACATGTAATATAATAATGAAATATTTCATGATACCTTTTTATGCATTTCACATCACTCTGCTGAATACCTAATGACCACAGTTGTGGCTTATGTTTAACAATATTTACCCATGTAGTATGACTATATTATTATCCTCATCTTTTTTGCTACATTCTACATTCAAATTAGTATTAGCATTAGTTTCTATTCTAGTCTATTAATTTGTTGTTTATATGTACTATTATGCACCAGAGACAAATTCCTGGTGTGCCCAATCACACTTAGCCAATAAATCTATTCTGTTCTGTTCTGTTCTGTTCTTTTCTGTTCTGTTCTGTTCTGTTCTGTTCTACTCTACTCTACTCTACTCTATTTTCATATTTAGTTTAATTTAATTTGGGAGAAAAAAAGTAAGATTCTATTAATTTACTCTGATTTGGGAAAATAATTTGTTTTCCTGAACTTTACTCAGAGCAAACATCATGGGACAAAACTGAATGGTAGCAAGAAATAATAAGTCAATTTCCTCGTAAATACATGTATAGTTTCATACATCAAATGAGTTGCTTTTAGCAAATCTTTTTGGCATTTGCTGTCACCATCCTTAAGTGCTCTACTGGTCATGTAAGTGCCTTAGGTAATCTTGTGACTAATGGAAAGCAAATGAGCTGTAATGTCCACAATATGCCACAAGACCTTGACAGAAAATGGTAGCCAGTTATAGTAGAATTGTATATGTACATGACTTCATATATAAATCTTTTCCTCAAAGAAAGCATTTAGGAAGTTGTCCTTAACCCTAACCCTAACTCTACCATGTTTAAACAATCTTTAAAAATAAATTTGGAACATTTTGGCAAAGGCATTTATGTACAGAAGATTGGGGGTAATAGTAACAAATGAGAAAAGTACACTCAAGAGCACTTTCATGTCATTGCCACACCTCCTTCTAAAGGCTTTTAAGATTTAAAGTTCAATCTACAAAAAAAGCAGATTGATGAAACAAATTAAATATATGAGGGCCAGGTGGACAAAGATGAAAGATCACAAAGAGAGAACAAACCAATAGGCAAAATATACTGCTCAAAAAAATAAAGGGAACACAAAAATAAAACATACTAGATCTTAATTAATGAAATATTCTTATTAAATACTTTGTTCATTACATGGTTGAATGTGCTGACAACAAAATCACACAAAAATTATCAATGGAAATCAAATTTAGCAACCCATGGAGGTCTGGATTTGGAGTTACACTCAAAATTAAAGTGGAAAAAACACTACAGGCTGATCCAACTTTGATGTAATGTCCTTAAAACAAGTCAAAATGAGGCTCAGTACAACAGTGGGACATACTCCTGATGAGGTGATGGGTGGTCTCCTGAGAGATTTCCTCCTACACCTGGACTAAAGCATCCCCCAACTCCTGGACAGTCTGTGGTGCAACGTGGCGTTGGTGGATGGAGCGAGACATGATGTCCCAGGTGTGCTCAATTGGATTCAGGTCTGGGGAATGAGCAGGCCAGTCCATAGCATCAATGCCTTCATCTTGCAGGAACTGCTGACACACTCCAGCCACATGAGGTCTAGCATTGTCTTGCATTAGGAGGAACCCAAGGCAAACCGCATATAGTCTCACAAGGGGTCTGAGGATCTCATCTCAGTACCAAATGGCAGTCAGGCTACCTCTGGTGAGCACATGGAGGGCTGTGCGGCCCCATAAAGAAATGCCACCCCACACCATTACTGACCCACTGCCAAACCGGTCATGCTGGAGGATGCTGAAGGCAGCAGAATGTTCTCCATGGCATCCCCAGACCCTGTAACATCTGTCACATGTGCTCAGTGTGAACCTGCTTTCATCTGTGAAGAGCACAGGGCGCCAGTGTTGGTGTTCTCTGGCAAATGCCAAACATCCTACACGGTGTTGGGCTGTAAGCACAACTCCCACCTGTGGATGTCGAGCCCTCAGACTCCTCATGGAGTCTGTTTCTGACCGTTTGAGTAGCCACATGCACATTTGTGGCCCACTGGAGGTCATTTTGCAGGGCTCTGGCAGTGCTCCTCCTGTCCCTCCTTGCACAAAGGTAGAGGTAGCAGTCTTGATGCTGGGTTGTTGCCCTCCTATGGCCTCCTCCATGTCTCCTGTTGTACTGGCCTGTCTCCTGGTAGTGCCTCCATGCTCTGGATACTACGCTGACAGACACAGAAAACCTTCTTGCCACAGTTCACATTGATGTGCCATGCTGGATGAGCTGCACTACCTGAGCCACTTGTGTGGGTAGTAGACTCCGTCTCTTGCTACCACTAGAGTGAAAGCACCGCCAGCATTCAAAAGTAACCAAACCATCAGCCAGAAAGCATAGGAACTGAGAAGTGGTCTGTGGTCACCACCTGCAGAACCACTCCTTTATTGGGGATGTCTTGCTAACTGCCTATGCTTTCCACCTGTTGTCTATTCCATTTGCACAACAGCATGTGAAATTGATTGTCAATCAGTGTTGCTACCTCAGTGGACAGTTTGATTTCACAGAAGTGTGATTGACTTGGAGTTACATTGTGTTATTTAAGTGTTCCCTTTATTATTTTGAGCAGTGTACTACATGCACATACACACACATATGATTCTGAAAGTGTGGATGGCTGAAATGGTCTATTAGGGGAAAATGTCTGCTGTACCTTTTGGTATAAGCATTTTTAACAATATTCCACCAGCCTGTTTGTTAAGAAAATAATTTGCCTCTGGAACCATGTGCAAACAGTATTATTCCTGTATTTTTCAGTTAGGAACATTACTCATTAATTGGAGAAGCAAATAAACTCCCTGCTTATGAGTTTTCAAGAGTAACACTCTATTCCCCAACTCTAGAATTCATGCTCTGAATTGTCATAAGAATGTTGTGAACATCAAAAGGCTTCATCAGCATAATCTCTCTTTTATTGTGCTGTTCCATGCCATTTATGTGAAGTCTTTGGTGCTCTCGGAGCTTGTTTGCTTGCAGACAGTTTATTACTCTACAGGCAGTCCTCGATTTACAGCCACAATTCAGCCCAAAATTTCTATTGCTAAGTGAGACAGTTATTAAGTTAATTTTGCTCCATTTGATGATCTTTCTTTTTTGTTAAGTGAATTATACAAGTTGTTTAGGTAGCAATTAGGTTGTTAAATGAACCTAGCTTCTTAATTGAC
Source organism: Hydrophis major (assembly GCA_033807585.1). Taxonomy (NCBI): domain Eukaryota; kingdom Metazoa; phylum Chordata; class Lepidosauria; order Squamata; family Elapidae; genus Hydrophis; species Hydrophis major. Next base: position 158,328,315 of record CM066329.1, read on the forward strand.
TTTGCTTGTCAGAAGGTCATAAAAATAACCATATAACCCCAGGACACTGCAACCATCATAAATATGAGTGAGTTGCTAAGCATTTGAATTTTGATGATGTGACCATGGAGATGCTTCAACACTCATAAGTGTGAACAATGGTCATAAGTCATTTTTTCAGTGCCATTGTAATTTCAAACAGTCACTAAATGAATGGTTGTAAGTTAAGGTCTACCTGAATTAGGTAATAGCATCAGAGTGAGTGAGTGTTGGATTTTCTCCCAATTTATATACACTAACTTGTTCTACATTCACTTTGTGTGAGAGTATGATTTTCTCCATGGTAAATCCTTCATTAGGATATTATTTTCAATTGTTTGTTTTGTGTTTCTTCCTGCTTATTTGATTGCTGGAGAGGATATGTTATGGTATGTTTTGTTTCCTTTTCAGCATTTCTTGTCTCTTTTGAATAATGTAAATATAGTTTATTTCTATGTGTGTATTGATGACTGATTTGTCTGAATTTCCAACTTCCAGGAATTCTGTAGCATTTTGGAATTGGCTTGTTCTAGGATGTGCACAGTTTTCCTGATGCTCCTTTTTTTCTTTTTTCTTTGAATGTGGACAGAATCACATAAGTGATTTTCTTCTTTTAACTGTTCTAAATCTCCTTGATCTTACAACTCAGACTTAAGAAAACCACAAATGTTCAATAACATTTAAAAGATATTTTCTGCCTTTTGAGTGAGCAAGCACAATCATGGGAATACTTAAACATCCAACCTATAATTCAGGCTGATTGACACATTAAATTATAGCCTCCAACTGCACCATTGCTCTTTAAGATGTATGATAGTCTCAGATGTACCATAATTAATGGATGATAGAAAAAGGGATTGTAATATTTAGTTTTGTTGCAACAGCAGAACTACAGTTGGTTTCAAATCTATGTGTTTCTTTGTCATTTTTTCCAGCCATATGCGAATTCTAGTCCAGTATTTCCTGGCCTCCTCACAAGTCCACCACATATGGTAATATGAGCCAGGTATCTGATGACATTTCCAGCAATTTTCAGATTTATTCTTGAACATTCTTGCTATTCTTGTTGGGGAAAAGTGCCACCTGTAAAACATCTTATACAAATTTTCTTTATATGCTGTTGACATTGTCATTTTATAATTTTATGACCACAAATTTTGCCATTTCTCTAAATCAATCCCATATCCAAAATTCTTCCCCCAAGCAATCATTGTTTCTTTAACTTGTTCTTTCTCTAATTTAATTTCTAACAAATAACTATATAGTTTTTTAATCACTTTTTCATCAGTACCTGTCAAAATCCTATCTAAATCAGTTAATTTATCATAAAATCCTTCTATTTAGAATCTTTAAGATACCTTGCATGTATTTGTGCATATGAAAATCAATTCATCTTTATACCTTGTTCTTCTTAATTTTGCATCATTTCATCCAATATTTCCCCATATCTAACTGTTTGTACCTTCTTATAAGTTATAGGATATGAAAAAGCTTCAATAGTCAATAACCAAACTGGAATTTTCAAATAACATTGTTTCTTAATTTTCTCCCAATTCAACCATAACGATTCCCATATATAATGCCTTCTAAAATAACCCTGTGATTTAGTTCCCTTATACCATAAAAAAGCATGCCAACCCAATAATAAATCATGACCTTCTAATGTCAACAATCTAGTCTTTCTTAACGTAATCCATTCTTTAACCCACATTAAGTTTGCAGCTTGATAATACAACTCCCAATTAGGAAGGCCAAATCCTCCTCTAATTCTAGCATCCTGAAAAATTTTAATTTTATTCTCGTTTTCTTGCCTTGCTATATATACTTCAACACAATTTTATTTAATTCTTCAAAGTAATCCTTCCTTAACCTAATTGGTATTGTTTGGAACAAATATAAAATTTTGGGTAAAATATTCATCTTAATTGTTGAAATTCTACCTGTCAATGACAATTGTAGGTTTTCCCATTTTTTCAGGTTGGATGCTATCTGCTGTTTAAGTTTAATATAGTTATTCTCTTTCAGTGTAGGACATCTTGACGTCAAATATATCCCCAAATATTTAACTTTGTTCGTAACTTGAATTTTCAATAAATCTGCCAGTTCTTCTCTTTGTCTTAAAAACATATTCTTTGTCAGAATCTTTGTTTTGTCTTATATTTATTTTTAAACCAGCCATTTCAACATACGTCTCTGTCTTTTCCAATAGTTTTAAAGCTTTCTCCAAAGGGTCTTCCAAAATAAAGACCAAGTCATCCGCAAAGGCTTGCAATTTGAATTCCTCCTTTTTGACTTTCATTCCTTTTATGTTTATATCCTCTCTAATATTTCTATTTAAGACTTCCAAGGTCAATACAAACAACAAAGGAGATAATGGGCATCCTTGTCTTGTAACTTTTTTAATATTGATAGAGTCTGTGAATTCTCCATCTGCGGTATCTGCCATCCCGCATCTGATGGGCGGCTCATGAAAGGGAGCGACGGGAAGAGAAACGACAGGAAGCGAAGTTTCCTCTTCATGAGCGCACCCCGAATGTCTTGGCACACGCTCTTTTATTGTGCTTTTTTACAAGAAAATGATTTAATCAAAGCTCAAGTCAAACATGGTAATCTCATCAGGATGTGCATGTTTACAAAGCTGCATACTGGACAGATTATTTACAGTGTGGATAAGCTTATTAACAAATGTCTATCTCCTTGTCTCTTGTACGTGCCTTGCAAAGGTCACTGAAGAGACAGAAGTTAATGATTACACGTGAATGATACAATGTTGCAAATGCATGAATGATACATAGTTGCAATGATACATAGTTGCAAACACATGAATGATACATAGTTACAACATCTCCTCTGTTTTTATTATTTATGACGAGTCTTCTTCCTCGTCCGAGAAGACAGGAACCATTTTTCTGAAATGTTCACCGTCTCCGTCATCTAGGAAAGAGTGCGACCCGTCAGCGTCAGGGTTGTCCAAGGAGCGGTAACTCAGCAATGACATTTTTTCGTCCGGTGTTGAAGATATAACATGAGCTTGCAATAGCACATTAACATCAGCAGACAATAATTGATTTTTTAAAAATTGCAATATTCTATTAAAACAACAAGGTCCTATAATACATCTCAATATAATGATTATTAATGATCCTGCCAATGCAGTTAAAAAGGTTGTAAGCCATGGCGAAATAGAAAACAAGCCCCCCCCCGCTATCAGCATAAAGACATGGCGAAATAGAAAACAAGCCCCCCCCCGCTATCAGCATAAAGACAACATTCTTCTTTAAGCATAGCACACAATCCCCCTTGTTTTAAAAAATAACAGATCTAAATCTTTACGATTTTGCAAAAGGGGGTACTCCATGGGTACCTGTAGGGATATAAAATCATCAGAGTTATACATACAAGCCATACTTGAATGCAAAATGATTTGGATTTAACAATTTCATCCCCATGGACACATGCCATGAAACCGGTGGAACAAGTCCAAACAAAATTATTGCCAGGGATAAATTATATTCCTTTCAGGCGTGATGTTAAAGTTCTTCCTGAAGTGGTGTAGATTGCAGGATATCCCCTGGTTGTGTGGGTGCGTCTGCCAAATCGAATTGAAGTGGTGGGTAGAAGTCTTCTGTGCAAGAAAAATTGGTTGTAGAACTTAAACGAACACCTTGAAAGTCAGTTATAGTCCAAGCAATATTATATCTTCTGTGAGGCTTCTGCGGATCGTCATGGACAGTTCTTTTGAAGCGTCGTTTGTTGACAGGATCAGAGTTTGGGTATATAAAAGCATGACAAGTAGGAGAGAGAGCTATGGACAAGTTAGTTGTAGAACATTTGCGAAATGAGGAGGGAATTCAATTAGTAGAAAAAGGATAATAATTACAATAATGACAATAAAGATTAATTTGGTAATTCATCAAGGATGTTAGTTGGGGTGGGGAAACCCATAATACAATAGAAGGACATCTAGGTCCCCCTATGTTTGAGATTGAATAGAGGAAAAGATTTTAAGGTTCCTTTCCATAGGAAGAGTAAAGAAGGAACAAAAGAGCGAGTGGTAGAGTGTTCTTTAAAATAAAACAGAAGTGACAGAGTGAAAACTACGGGTAGCATTTTCATGACGTACCCACATGGAACAAGTATAATAGCCTTCTGTTAATGAAATGATTTTAACACGAATAGTCTTTTGACAGGAAGCATAGGTTTTGTTGAAGTAAGGTAGAAATTGCAAAGAAGATATAGGCAAGAATATCAGGAAGAGTTTTAAGATACAGATGTAGCAGAGGAATTCCCATGATAGGGTCTTACTGCCCGACCAGGGATCCAGCAAGTGGTTTTGTCTGGCAGTAAGATCACAGCGTAGCCTCGTCCCCAAGTGAGAAGCTCAGCGGGACCCTGCCAGGCAGGATTTGGCAATCTGCGATAATATACCAGAGGTCTGTTAGGCGGGGGAGAGGGGGAGGAAAAATGACGTGAAGCAGCAGAAGTGGGAGGAATGCCAGTCAGATTAAGAAAGTTTAAAGTGTAAAGACAAATGTTTAGAGAATTTTGCAATGCTGGGAGGTTCGGGGTTTTTTCCCGCAATGAATATCGATCAAGAGCATGTTTCAGAGATAAGTTCGCTCATTCCACAATAGCCTGCCCCTGGCTGTTGTAGGGAATCCCAAACTTGTGGGTTACATCCCATCAGTTACAGAAGTCCTGGAAAGCAGAACTTGTATAGGCAGGTCCATTGTCAGTTTTGATTTCTTTTGGACGTCCCAGCGAGGCAAAAGTACGAATTGAATGATTGATGACATGTTTTACAGTTTCTCCCCTTTGAGGGGTGGCCAGAATAAACCCTGAATATGTATCTATGGAAACGTGCAAATATTTCCAAGGGGCAAAAGGTGGATACTGACTTACATCCATTTGCCAAATTTCACAAGTTTTTAATCCTCTAGGATTTACTCCTATGGGAATGAAATGTCCTTGCTTACTACATGTGGGGCATTGTTGAATAATGGCAGCAGCTTCTGCCTGAGTTAGAGCAAATTGAAAAGTTATCATAACTTGGCGGGGGAGATTCAAACATACTCCCTGCTTCTATTTTATAATGGACTTTTAAAGCCTCCATAATTTTCCTCCAAGTGACCAAAATGCCAATAGGTGCACGAGGAGGACTATGGAGATGTTCACCAATTTTTTGCCAAGTGGAAATTTTTAAGGACCCTTCCTCTGAATAATTAGGACAATGTTGCCACACATAAGCCAATAATGTAGCAATAGGTTTCTTTTTTACAGGAGAGCCCTTTAAATTAGCAGAATATTTAGAAGAAGCGACTAACTCCCTCAATTCCTTCAGATGCTGCGTCTGTTGTTGAGAAAAGTTTCCACCCATACTTACGAAAGTCGAGACCATGTTTCAGATCCGATGACGTGCAATTCGCTTCAGGCCTGGCAATGCACAGCTCCCATCGAGCTGATAAGATATGGGCGCGTCGCAACGTATTCCCCTTAGAGAATCACGTCGGGGTCACCAGAATGCGGTATCTGCCATCCCGCATCTGATGGGCGGCTCATGAAAGGGAGCGAAGGGAAGAGAAACGACAGGAAGCGAGGTTTCCTCTTGATGAGCGCGCCCCGAATGTCTTGGCACACGCTCTTTTATTGTGCTTTTTTACAAGAAAATGATTTAATCAAAGCTCAAGTCAAACATGGTAATCTCATCAGGATGTGCATGTTTACAAAGCTGCATACCGGACAGATTATTTACAATGTGGATAAGCTTATTAACAAACGTCTATCTCCTTGTCTCTTGTACGTGCCTTGCAAAGGTCACTGAAGAGACAGAAGTTAATGATTACACGTGAATGATACAATGTTGCAAACACATGAATGATACATAGTTGCAACATCCATCTATCATTACTTTTGCCGTTTGCTTATAATATACGGCTTCTATTGCTTGGATAAATTTTCTAGCAAAGCCCATCTGTTCCAATAATAATAACATAAATCTCCAGTTCACATTATCAAATGCCTTTTGGGCATCTAAGAATATCAAAGCCATTTGTTTTTCCGGGTGCGCCTCATAATATTCCAATGTGTCCAGGATTACCCTCATATTGTCTTTAATCTGTCTCTTTGGTAAAAATCCATTCTGGTCAGAGTGAATAAAGTTATTTAGGTATTTTTTAAGCCTTTCTGCCAAGATTGAAGCAAGGATTTTATAGTCTGCATTCAATAAGGAAATAGGTCTATAGTTCTTAATTTGTAATGGGTCAACCCCTTCTTTTGGAATAAGTGTAATATAAGCTTCTGACCATGTTTCAGGTATTTTCTTATTTATCATAACTTCATTCATGACTTCTAACAGTGGAATGCTCAACGATTCTTGTAATGTTTTATAAAATTCTGCCGGGAAACCATCTGGTCCTGGTACTTTTCCATTGTTCTGTCTGTTGAGTGCTTTGGTTAATTCCATCATTGTTATAGCACTTTCTAACATTTTCCAAGTTTCATCAGGTATCTTAGGTAGGTTAGCGTTTTGTAAATACTGTTTAATTTTTTCCTCATCAAGATCCTCCTGTTTATATAATTGTCCATAAAAATCTCGAATGATTGCCTTTTTCTCCTTATTACCATAACAAATTTGACCATGATCATCTATTAACTATGATATTTTCCTTGATTCTTCCTCTTTTCTCAACTTATATACTAACCATCTACCTGGCCTATTTGCATCTTCAAAATAGTTCTGCTTAGCACTTCTAATTTTTTGTGCCAGTTCTTTTTCTGCTTGATCCATTTTATGTTTAATTATGTCCATTTTAAGTTTGATATCTTTTTTCTGTGGCATCTTCTGTAATTCTTTTTCCAGTTTTTTATGGTCATCTTCTGAAGCTTTAATCATTTGCCTCTTCCTAATGTTCTTTTTCTTTGTATGGTCTATTCTTAATCCTCTTGCATATGCCTTCATTGTATCCCAAACATTCTGTATTGAAGTATCTTCTTTTTTGTTTTCATTAAAGAAGGTCAATTCTTTTTCCATCCATTGTGTAAAATCTTTTTCCTTTAGAATAGTATTGTTTAATGTCCATCTAGATCTTCTTTTTTGTTCTTTCCATTTAATTGTCATTGGATTATGGTCTGCCCATGTACTTGTTTCAATATTCATTTCTTGAATATTAGATAATAATTCTGTTGATGTCCAAATCATATCTATTCTGGACTACGATAAATGCCTGTTTGAATAAAAAGTATATTGTTGAGTTTTAGCATTTCTTTCTCTCCCTATAGCTTTTAAATTTAGTTCATCTGTCATTTTAAAAAAGGATTTAGGGAGAGTTTTCCTATTTTGTCGTGTTGTTTTTACTGTATAGTCCAGTTTATTGTCTACAATTCCATTGAAATCCCACATCATAAGTATATTAACATAGCCCAGTTCAATTATTTTCATATGTAATTTTTTATAAAATTCTTCTTGTTTAACATTTGGGGCATAAATTGCAACCAAGAATGTTTTTATATTATTATCCACTATTTCAACTATTAATACTCTTCTGTCTTCATCAGTATAAATCAATTTGGCTGGAGTGGTTTTTTTGACGTACAAAACCACTCCTCTTTTCTTACAATAAGTCAGAGAAGTAAATATTTTCCCTAACTTTGGTCGTATCAATAATTGTTCATGTTGTTTTTTAATGTGTACTTCTTGTAAGCAAATTATATCAAATTTTAGTTTCTCTAATTTATAAAAAGTTTTCCTTCTTTTGATAGCTGAGTTCAGTCCATTTATATTCATGGAAATCAGTTTTTTTTTCCCCCATGGTTATGCTTTATATTTTTTTATTGGGAATCGTACCTGATATATATAATAAAAATTTAAAGTATTTGATTGTAAATTTATTAACTGCGGCTAGGATTGTATTTGCTAAACATTGGAAAAGTGAGAAAATACCATTAGAGGAAGAAATTATTAAGAAAATATTGGAATGTGCTGAAATGAGCAGATTGACATTTGAAATTAGAGAACAAGAAGATAAACAATTTTATGAAGTTTGGGATCTTTTTTATCAATGGTTAGATAATACAATATAATAATAGAATATTTAGAAATTTAGGAAATAATGAATACATAATTTTTTTTGGTTTTGATAATTTTTTAGAATATTTTATTAAAATAGATTTGGTATGATTCTATGATTTGTTATAAAATAATTTAACTTAATTATAGTTATCTCGCTTAAATATGAATTAGTAAAATTATAGTCAGATGATTGTTCAATAATGATATTGGGATATTTTACTAATGATTGATAATGTGAGTTATTATGTAATATAATTTTTTTGATGACTATGAAATGGATGCACAAAAGGTAGTGGTAAACCAACCGATACACTGTAAATTTATGAAGAATTATATATTTTTTTTATGTTATGTTTTATGCCTTATATGTTTTTTGTTTGTTGTTAAAATCAATAAAACTTTTATCAAAAAAAAAAAAAGAAGTACAGTTGGGATATATTTATTGGACTTCAACAAAGAAGGATAGAAATAAATACTGCCACTTGCCTTTTGAGTTTTTTCATACCTTAACTATCTACTCAGCATATTTTTGGTATTAGGATTAGAAATTCTGAGGTAATATTAATCAGATGAATAAAAATGATGCAATTGATAGGCATCTTTTTTTTAAAAAAAGTGTAAAAATCAACTGTGATTCCAAATGCATTATTATAAATGAGCTGTCATTAATCCATCAAACTATGTTATACTTTTTTAAAAATAGAGTAATTATTTTACCAACACTCCTTATGAGTGCTTTCTCCAGGCACCCATACTGCCAAACGTACAGATCAAGAGAAGAGCCTATACCCTGCATATTCAAAGTAGAAAGTAGTAATTGGTTAAAGTTGCATTATCAATGGGTGCCCTAAAAGTAACAGTCATTTTCAGGATATATTTATAATAATTAATAGTGTAGTATAGTATAATAATAATGTGATATGAAATATGATATGTTATGATATGATATATTGTATATTTTTGGGAAGATGTCTTGCTTCTTGTGTTCTATAAAATAGTTATTGCGCTATAATGTGCATAAAGAGATAAAAGAAGAATGAATACTTTTGACATCTCTTCTTTATATAAATTTTAAGTTGTTTAAATCTAGGCAAAATAATATAGAATTAAAAGGGAAGTTCTCGTTAACAAGCAGTCTGAATATTTTTTTCCCCTTCTTCTAAGGAAGCTCTCCTTGAGTATATCAGTGTTGCCAGATAAAGGTAATCAATTATTTGTTTTTAACAGTAGCTCACTTTTGTATTGTGATTTGTTGTTGTTGTTAGAATAGCAAGAATAGTTTTTGAAACAAAATATATCTCCATATGTGGCGTTGCAAAGCATCTAGTATTTTACAGTACTTAAGTCAAAGTCAAATTAATGATTTTTGTACTTAATTTTCTGAATGATTGTTAGCCTATTTCCTTTTTTCAAAGTATAGCATTCGGTTTCTCTCTCTCTGTATAGCAGAATTATAATTTTATGAATGATCCTATCCTTCCCGATATAATAGGTGTCTTAAGATATGTGCCATGGAATATGGGGGCTTTTGTGTGGCTGTGTTTGTTTGTGTATAGTTCATTTAATAACATACCTCAAATCCATGAAGAATTAATTGTAGAATTCTCACAACTTCTCCTTCCTCTTTCCATGCCATGCATGGAAAATAAATGGCAGGTAAAGATTATGTAATAGCCTGCATTTGTCCATGAGTTCTTTTCTTTTTTTTTAACAAATTTTATTGATTTTAAAGACAAACAAACCATCATTAACCATTAAATACATAAAACCTCTTTCCATTATTAATTTTACAAGTCAAGTAAAATATTATTTTATGCAACATAATTCTGTTTTAAACCATTTCAATATAAACATATAAATATCTCTTAACAAATTTCTCATTATTTCTCTTTTCGTATTCAATTTCATTGTTATTATTATTATTTTCTATATTTATCCAGTTTATAATCATCATCTTCATTCCTCTCTGACTTGATTACCATTATTCTCATCCAACATTCCTCCAAGGTTTTATTAATTTTATTAATTCTCAAACAAAACATAGACACACAAAACACAAAAATATAAAACTTCTTTTAAGAAAGTAGTTTGGCCCCAGATTACCTCTCTTTGTATGGACTTCAATTAAATCCGTGCTTATCTTGTATACCATTACCTATCTTATTTACCATTCTATATCTTCTATATAACTTCTCCCCGCTTTTCGTTCTTCTTATTTCTATTTTATTTAATTCATTTTAATTTAAATCATTATATTTGTATTTTTTGTCCATTCTTTCCAGATTATCCATTTATCTCATTCCCTATAGTAAAAAAAAAAAAAAAAAAATTTCTCCTGAAATCACTAATCAGAGTATGATGCCTTTCCATCCTCCCCCTAAATTAATATTTAAAATAACACCTGATACCCAATCTGATTCTGCTTAGTACATTCTACCTACTAACCTTTAAAGAGAAAAAATAATAAATTCATAATAATTAATATAATTAGATAATAAATCTAAATATTAAATCTTATAACATTTTGATTGTCTATTTCAAAAACCAAGTGCTATAATTTTATTAAATTTTAAAATCTATCATTACTAAACATTTCAATATTTTAATCTTTTATCAATTATTATAACATTCTAGTTTTTTATTTCTAATACATAATACCATCTTATGTACCTTGCAGAATCTTCTTTTTTAAATAAATTATACCTTACCCTTTATCCCTAAAAAAAAAAAAATCCTTTTTCCCATCTTGTTTCATACCTTTGTGGCTTTTCCCTCCCTTTTCCCTTCCTTTCTTATCCCCCCTGGTCTTTTTACCCCCACCCTACTAACCTCCGCCTTTTTAGCTTTCCCTCTCTGTTGTAATCCTTTCTCCTTTTGCTCAGTAACATTGAGTTGGTTTTGCATCTTATTTTTTCCTTTCTTCGGTGTTTTTTTTAAGTCTTAAGTCCTTCATTTTCCTTCCTTTCTTTCTCCTTTCTCTCTTAGTTAATTTTTAAGATTCACTGAAGATGGCGTCTTCTTCTTCTTTTTCTTCTTCTCCTTCTATTTCCTCCATCTGTTGTTGTGTTTGCTGATAAATAGCAAACGCCATTTCTAAAGAAAGGAAAGCTTCTTTCACAGTGTCCTTACTTTCTTGATATTCCTTTCTAAGTTCATCATCAGATAAAGCCATTCTTTGTTCTTCTTAGAGCAACCAAAATGTTTCAAAAGTTAAAACAATTCCTCAAAGTCCCAGAGACATCAATCAGTCCAAACAATGCACAAAGTTCTCACTTTCTCTTCCTGGGGTGGTATCAGTAAAAGGGAAAAGAAAAAAAGCCCAATCTGTATTTTACAGCCTTGTTCCAATCAATTTCTAGTCTCAAGATCTTCAAGGCATCTCCTCCAGCAAAATCTTAATATATATTTTTTTGTCCTCTCCCTTCCCACTAATAACAAGAAGCCAAGTTTTTACCTTTTATAAAAACCAACAAGTTTCTCAATGGCCAGTTGATTCCATAGGGAAGGAGGGTAAATTTTCCTTTCAGCACCTCAATTTTGCCGCTTGAAATCATCCTCTGGAAACCAAGTATTTTTCAAAAAGTCATAGTTCTCAGGATTAAATGCCTCTTAAAGTCCTGGATCAGCCAAAAAACTTTCTCTTGAAAACTTTCTCCCCTCTCCCTCCTGCTCAGTCTTACCCAGCTGCCGGCTTCTTTGTGGCGGCCATTACAGACCGCCGCTTGACCGCCTTGAGAAAAAGGAGTTTTGCTGGCTGGGGAGGGGGTCTGCAACACCCCCAAACCCCTCACCAGCTCCCCCCTATCTTCAGCTGCCTCTGCGGGGCAGCCTTAGCCTCCAAACCCGTCCAGATCAGAGGCACCAAAACGGCTAGCACGGCAGGGATCGCGCAGGATCGCGGAACCCTGCCACTAGTGAAGCCGACAAACCAGAAGTCGTCCATGAGTTCTTAATGGCAGTTGACACATCCAGGTTTGCTTATGGAAACATAAGCAAACTTACTTTGCAGATTGGACTAAACTGAGAGTAGAGCATAATTTGGTTACCCATATAAAATGTTTTCAAATGAGAAAAAAAAGGACTGGTATTTTTCAGGTAGAATTTTGAAGAATCCAAAAAAGCTCCTTGAAGGAAAACTGGAATGAAGGAAATTCAACAGTTTCCACTGTGGAAGACAGCCTTTTGCTGTCTATACCATCTTCCACCAAGGAAATTATTAAGTACATCTACTATATCTACATCTACTAAAGCAATGACTATATTAAATGTATAGTTTATTGAAGAGCAAAAACAGCTGTTTTTGACATGGGCTATGCAGATTTGATATGAATCAGGAGAATTAATTGAAGATGAGGCTGAGAAAATACTATTGGAACTTGTCTGGAAATTAGAATAGTCTGACCTAAAATAGATTTCACCTGAAGTAAAGGACTTTGAGATGGATGAGACTGATTTTATTAGCCAAGGACAATTTGAAAGAGAAAGAGAATGCAATCTGTTTCAATAGTCTTTTATCAGGACTAAATAGACATAGTTAACATCTTCAGAAACAGAACACCACACATTTATTTATATTTGTAAATTAGGTGTACAGGCTGCCAAACTCAGCATGGATTTTGAAAAGCATACAATTAAAACCCAATACTTAACAACAAATAAACATACAATAAACATAAAAATAGAACTTTAGGGACAGCATATCAGAGCCAAGACATGCACTATATATGGGCATACCACCAATCTATACAAATGCTTGCTTGAGAAGAAATATATGGAAAAGTTTTTAAACATCATCTAAAGCAGGGCTGTCAAACTTGCAGCCCAAGGGCCTGATGTGTCAAACACTGGCCATGCTCTCACCTAGTTTAGCAAAGGGGGAAAAGTCAGGATATGTCACATGATGCCACCATGAAGATGTGAGTTCGACACCCCTGATCTAAAAGTTTGCAGTCTAAACTTCTGGAGACATGATATTTCAGAGGGTAGGAACCATGGCAGAAAAAGGAAGTTTCTGAGATCCTATGAAACATTGCTAAATGGGAAGAGAAGATCAGTGTCTTCTTGTTACAACATGTTAATTCTAAAACAATAATGCATTATAGTATGCAACTTTTAAAAAAGAGACTGTGGTCTTACTATTCTCCATTGAAAAAAGTGTTATGTTGCATTTTCTTTTAAATGGATAGGTACAGCAGTAAACAATCTTTGTTAAAATACATCAAGAAGTGATGAATTTGGCAGTATTTTACATACTTTTATGGTTTTACTTAATGCAATGGGGGGGGCAAGGGGATCAAAAAAGAGTTGTTGTTGCAATCAGTCTTTTATCAAAACTTGAAAATTTGAATACAAGATAACCTTGTGAAAGGCTTCCTTGGTGTCACTCCTCCAATTACATAGATTAATCATTCTGCAAAAGCAGAGAAATTACCTGCAGATCTTCTGATGACACTAAAATAGATGCTCCTCATCCTGCTTCTTTTGCCCACTTCTTTTACAGACAGAATTCTATTCTGCTTTATTGCCAAGGCACAACTAGAATTGGAAATGTTTCTTTTTTTAAAAAAATGATATATTTACTCCAACAACAACAGCAACAACATTGTTACTACCATGCAAAAAGGCTCACATTCTGTATTTACTGACCTTACCCAGTTCATTATATCCCCATCATTTAGTTTTGCTGCATCTTGGACAAACAAGATAATCCAGCAGGTAGCTTGCTCTCCATGTATGGCTTCCTGAGTGATTCAGAATCTTCATGATTTAGAAAGTAAACCTTACTTGTACAGTGTGTGAAATGTGACAGGACTTCCTGATGGGAATATATAAGAAAGTATAGTGGAAGCAAGGCAAGTCCAATAATGTAAATATCTGAATGGGATGTTTGACAGGCCAGATAGAGGATGAATAGAAACATTATTATGACAATTGACCTGGAATCTCATAAATATTTACATGCTTTATTTGAAATTATCAAAGTTCTTTATTTCTAAGACTGATCATGGAAAACCAGTGTAGTTTAGTCGATTAGAAGGCTGTGAGTTATAGTTTTGCCTTAGGCACAAAGCCAGCTGTGTGGGGTCTAAGACAACTTGCCACAGTCAAGTCACCATGGCCAACTTGCCACAGGACAAGAGTTACACTAATATCGAAGAAATAGAAGAACAGAATCATTAAAGAAAGGATGGCAAAAGAGGGACAAAATGAAATGTGAATAACAAAAATTAAAATATTTTTTTTATTATTTTAAATAATTAAATTGAATCATTGAATTGTCCAGCAGTGAGTTCTCCCATGGCAAGTTGTGCATGGTGAATTGTCCATGAAAAATTGGACACAGTGAGTTGACAATGGCAAATTGGCCATGGTGAGTTGGCTGTGGTAAGTTGTTCCATTCTGAGCTGGGTTACCTTAGGCCAGTGACTCTCAACCCTTGGAAGCAGGCAATTACAAACCCCTCTGAAATCATGCAAAGAAAACTACAAGGCCCAGCTCAGGTAGTTTCAGGAGTTAATATGGACTTGAAATCACATACACAAACATAGACACAAAACTATTAATCAAGAAAAATATATCTTGGGACTCAGATAAAACTTAACAAAGTCACACAGCTTTGGCTGTAATGGAACTGTTGGTTTGTTTCACTTGGTTTAGTAAGAAACATATATCCAATTTATGTGTCAAGGCTCTGACTAATTAACCCAAGCAAATCAGAACTCTGAGACTGGGCTCTTTCTTTTTTTTTTTTTTGAAAAAGTTTTTATTAATTTTCTACAAACAAACAAGACAAACAAAACATAAAAACATCAACTCTTATATATACATCCAGTGTGTCAGTTGGTTCATCGTTTTTGTGCATTCATTCTGTAGTCTCAATTACAATTATATTACATAACAACTCATATTGTCAATCCAAACTTATATATCCTAATATCACTAAAAAAAGAAGTTTTTGACTATATTTTTAATCATTCATGCTTAATGAGCTAACAATACTTTAAACCAGTTTACTCTATAACAAATCATCTAGTCATATCAAATCAATCCTAAAAAGTCCTTTATAAATATAATATCAAATAGCAAAATAATAGCAAAATAAAGATATTCCTTACTATCTAGCATTCTAAATAATCTATTATCGTATTTTATCATCTAGCCATTTATAAAAAAGATCCCAAATTTCGTAAAATTGTTTATCCTCTTGCTCTCTAATTTCAATCTGCTCATCTCAGCACATTCCAATATTTTCTTAATAATTTTCTTAATAATTTCTTCCTGTAATGGTATTTTCTCATTCTTCCAATTTTTAGCAAATACAATCCTGGCCGCTGTTAATTTACAATCAGGTATTTCAAATCTTTACTATATATATCAGGTAAAATTCCCAGTAAGAAGATCTCTGGTTTCAAATCTATATGTTTCTTTATCATTTTTTCCAACCACATGCGAATTATAGTCCAATATTTTCTAGCATCCTCACAAGTCCACCACATATGGTAATACGAGCCGGGTATCTGATGACATTTCCAGCATTTTTCAGATTTGTTCTTAAACATTCTTGCTATTCTTGTCGGAGGAAAGTGCCACCTGTAAAACATCTTATACAAGTTTTCTTTATATGCTGTTGACATTGTCATTTTATAATTTTGAGACCACAATTTCTGCCATTTCTCTAAATCAATCCCATATCCAAAATTCTTCCCCCAAACAATCATAGTTTCTTTGACTTGTTCTTCCTCTAACTTCATTCCCAGTAAATAACCATATAGTTTTTTAATCACCTTCTCATCAGTACCCATCAAGATCTTATCTAAATCAGTCTGTTTATCATAAAATCCCTCCGTTTTAGAATCTTCATCATACCTTGAGTGTATTTGTGCATATGAAAACCAATTCATCCTTATACCTTGTTCCTCTAAGTTTTGGATCGATTTAAGTTCACCCTTTTCATCCAAAAGTTCCCCATATCTAACTGTTTGTTCCTTCTTGTAGATTATAGGATAGGAAAATGCTTCAATGGTCGATAACCAAACTGGAATTTTCAAATAACATTGTCTTTTTATCTTCTCCCAATTTAACCACAAAGACTCCCGTACATAATGTCTTCTAAAATAACCCTGTGTTTTAGTTCCCTTATACCATAAAAAGGCATGCCAACCCAACAGCAAGTCATGCCCTTCTAATGTCAACAACCTATGTTTCCTTAATGTTATCCATTCTTTGACCCACATCAAACTTGCAGCTTGATAATACAATTCCCAATTAGGCAGACCAAAACCTCCTCTAATTCTAGCATCTTGCAAAAGCTTTAGCTTTATTCTCGCTTTTTTACCTTGCCATATAAACTTCAACATAATTTTATTTAAATCTTCAAAATAGTCTTTTCCAAGCCTAATTGGTATTGTTTGAAACAAAAATAAAATTCTAGGTAAGATATTCATCTTAATTGTTGAAATTCTCCCTATTAATGACAATTGCAAGTTTTCCCACTTCTTCAAATCTGTAGTTATCTGTTGTTTAAGTTTAATATAATTATTCTCCTTTAATGTGCTACATCTTGTTGTCAAATATATCCCCAGATACTTAACCTTATTTGTAACTTGAATTTTCAAAAGATCTGCCAATTCTTCTCTCTGTCTCAATAGCATATTCTTTGTCAAAATCTTTGTTTTGTCTTTATTTATTTTCAAACCAGCCACCTCTCCATATGCCTCTATCCTTTCCAATAACTTTGGAGCTGTTTCTAGCGGATCTTCCAAAATAAAAGCTAAGTCATCAGCAAAAGCTTGTAGCTTAAATTCTTCCTTCTTAATTTTCATTCCTTTTATGCTTTTATCATCCCTAATATTTCTATTCAACACTTCCAAGGTCAACACAAATAGCAAAGGAGATAGGGGGCATCCCTGTCTTGTGCCTTTCCTTATATTAATAAAATCTGTAAGTTCCCCCTCCATCATTACCCTTGCTGTCTGTTTATTATATATAGCTTCTATTGCTTGAATAAATTTTTTAGCGAAACCCATCTGCTCCAATAATAATAACATAAATCTCCAGTTCACGTTATCAAATGCTTTTTGAGCATCTCGGAATATCAAAGTCATTTGCTTTTCAGGATGAGCCTCATAGTATTCCAAGGTGTCCAGGATTACTCTCATATTGTCTCTAATTTGTCTCTTTGGCAAAAATCCATTTTGATCTGAGTGAATAAAATTATTTAAATATTTTTTAAGTCTTTCTGCTAAGATTGAAGCAAAGATTTTATAGTCTGCATTCAATAAAGAAATAGGTCTATAATTCTTAATTTGCAATGGGTCAGTCTCTTCCTTTGGTATGAGTGTAATATAAGCCTCTGACCATGTTTTAGGTATCATCTTTTTTAACATAACTTCATTCATAACTTCTAACAATGGGATGCTCAATAATTCTTGAAATGTTTTATAAAATTCTACTGGAAGCCCATCTGGACCCGGAGCTTTCCCATTATTTTGTCTCTTAAATGCTTCATTTAGTTCCATCATTGTTATGTTGCTTTCTAGCATTTCTTCAGTCTCTTTAGGTATCTTTGGTAAATTAGCTTCCTGTAAATACTGTTTGACTTTTTCTTCATCAATATTTTCCTGTTTATATAATTGCCCATAAAAATCTCGAATAATTTCTTTTTTCTCCTTATTCCCATAACAAACTTGGCCTTGTTCATCTATTAACTTCAATATTTTTCTTGATTCCTTCTCTTTTCTCAATTTATATGCTAGCCATCTACCTGGTTTATTTGCATCTTCAAAATAATTCTGTTTAGAGTTTCTAATTTTCTGTGCCAGTTCTTCTTTCTCTATTAATTCCATTTTATGTTTGATTACATCCAGCTTCAATTTAATATCCTTTTTCTGTGGCATTTTCTGTAATTCTTTTTCAAGAATTTTATACTCATCTTCCAAGGCCTTAGAAGCTTGCCTTTTCCTAATATTCTTTTTTCTTGTATAATCTATTATCAAACCTCTAGCGTATGCCTTCATTGTGTCCCACACATTTTGCGTTGAAGTATCTTCTTTTTTATTTTCTCTGAAGAAAAAAGCCAATTCCTTCTCCATCCATTGTGTAAAATCTTTCTCCTTTAAAATAGTATTGTT
Organism: Hydrophis major; assembly: GCA_033807585.1. Taxonomy (NCBI): domain Eukaryota; kingdom Metazoa; phylum Chordata; class Lepidosauria; order Squamata; family Elapidae; genus Hydrophis; species Hydrophis major. The sequence goes on from CM066329.1 coordinate 158,346,531, forward strand.
TAATGTCCATCTCGATCTTTTTTTTTGTCCCTTCCATTTAATTGTCATTGGGCTATGATCTGCCCAGGTACTTGTTTCAATATTTGTTTCTTTAATATTAGATATTAGTTCTGTTGAGATCCAAATCATATCTAATCTGGACCATGATAAATGTCTATTTGAATAAAAAGTATATTGTTTAGCTTTAACATTTCTTTCTCTCCAAATATCTTTTAAAGTTAATTCATCTGTCATTTTAAAAAAGGACCTTGGGAGAGCCTTTCTATTTTGCTTTGTTGTTGTTGCTATATAGTCCAGTTTATTGTCCACAATTCCATTAAAATCTCCCATCATAATTATATTAACATAGTCCAGTCCAATTATTTTCATATGTAGCTTTTTATAAAACTCTTCTTGTTTATCATTCGGAGCATAAATTGCAATCAAAAGTATTTTTATATTATTGTCCATTATTTCTACCATTAATACTCTTCCATCTTCATCCGTGTAAATTAATTTTGCTGGAATAGCCTCTTTAATGTATAAAACCACACCTCTTTTCTTACATTGAGTCAAAGAGGTAAATATTTTCCCTAATTTTGGCTGTAATAACAATTGTTCATGTTGTTTTTTAATGTGAACTTCTTGTAAACAAATTATATCAAATTTTAATTTCTCTAATTTATGAAAAGTTTTCCTTCTTTTAACAGCTGAATTAAGTCCATTTATATTCATTGTAATCAGTTTTTTTTCCTCCATGATTATGCTTTATATTTAGGTCTAACAGCTCTCGTGGATCTCACTTCACGCTGTTCTTTATTATCCATCTGTCCCCCTGCTGCTCCTTTCTCTTTTTCAGTCTCCAGTTGTTCATCTTGAAACTCAATTGATAAAGCCTCTTTCTCTGCTTCCTCTCTTCTTCCTCCAAAGAATTCTGCATGAAAAAGTTCTGCTTTCTCAATTGAATCAATTCTATATCTTTGCTCTTGCCACCCAAACACTAGTCCTTCTGGAATCAGCCATCTATAATTCACTTCATTTTCCAATAGTATTTTGGTCAGAAATCGATATTCTCTTCTCATCTCTCTCACTCTTCTGGGTATTTGTTTTAAAACCATAACCTCTTTACCCTTGTATTTCAGTGTTTTCTCTCTTACTACTTGTAATATTTGCGTTTTAATGGATTTTTTAGTAAATCTAATATGGACTTCCTTGGGTAATTTATTTCTCATCGCATATCTTGTATAGACTCGATATATCTCATCTATTCCATCCATCATCTTTTCCTCTGTAATTTCCAAAACATCTGCCAAAATTTCTATCATTACCGCTGCCAAATTTTCTCCTTTTTCCTCTTCTATATTTTGAAATCTGAGGTAAAATTCTGACCTTTCCATCTCCCACCTCAGCATCCCACCTTTTTCTTGTTCAACCGCTGTTAGTCTGCTGTCAATATTTCCAATCTTCTTCTCTCTTTGTTTTCCTTCTTCCTCAATTTTTTGGAATCTCTCCTCATACTTAACCATCATTTGTTTAATATTTTCCACTTTTTCATCAGTCTTCTCTATTCTTTGTTCAATATTTTCTGCTCTTTGTTCAATATTTTCTGCTCTTTGTTCAATCTTTTCTATTCTTTGTTCAATATTTTCTGTTCTTTGTTCAATATTTCCTGTTCTTTGTTCAATGATATCTGATTTTGTCTTGAGATCTTGGATTCCTTGCATAATCATCTGTAACTGTAAAGTTATTTTTTCTTGTTCCTTATCTTGCTTCAACATTGTCTGAATTAAACGTTGTCCTCCAACTGGTGGGGAAGCAGAGGTAGAAGCAGAAATGCCAGATGGTATTGGTTTCCTGCTCATTTCAATGTTTCCAAAACTTCAAATTCTTCTTGACTTTTAATCCAACGGGTAGAGCAGCCAATTATAATCCAAAATGGAAAACTCCAATAGTAAAAAAACACGAAACCAAAGAAGAAACAAGAAAAAAGGAAGAAGAAAGATCTTCAGGTTCTTCTAGACCCTAATCCAATTATGAGATAATCCACCATAAAAAAGGAAAAAATAGAAAGGAGAAAACAAACACATCCAAAAATAATAATATTGATTAAGAGCAAAAGAAAAAGGAAAAAAGAAAAAGCAAAAAGAGAAAAAACAAAAAAAAACAAAAAGTTCCTTCAGATTCTTCACACCTTAATCCAATTAAAAAGTCTCAATAATCCAAAAAAAAGAAAAAAAAAACAACCTCAACAACAAAGTAATCCAAAAACATAAATATGAAAAGCAAAAAGGTCCCAATAAAAAAGAAAAGAAAAATAAAGAAGAAAAAAAAAAAAAAAAACTCTGAGGCTTTCCCTTTAAAATAAAAGGCAAAAATAAAAATATTACTAAAATTAAAATTTAGAAGAAGGCTAAACACACTGCACTTTGTTATTTTTCCAAGGCTCTTGTTATGACTCTCTTCTCCAGCAGCTTCAAAGCCAAACCTCAAGTATTGTTGATAACAGTCCAGGAAAGCACCTGCAATAATATTTTGCTGTGCTCTCCCTCTATCTTATCACATTAAAAAGTCCTTGAGATGAGGTCTTTTTGCAATTCTCTCCAATTCACATAAAGATACTTTCAAGCCTCTAGTTGGCCGTGTTACAAAGTTTCTTAATGCTCCTTCTCCCCGCCCGCCAGAAAAAAGGAATAATATATATGGAAAAAAAAGAAAAAATAGCCAAAGGGAGCCTCTATCCTAAAGAAAGTTAAAAAATCAAAGGAAGCATAAAATCAAAGGGAGCATAAAAATATATATAAGAGAAAATTCAATCCGGTTACCTACAAAATCACAGTAAAATCTTTCCCAAAAAGTATAAAGAAAAGAGAAAAAAAAAACCAAGCCTCAATTTGACATCACTTTAAAAAAAACGCCGCTCAAAACAATTTCAGTCAAAAAAAAATCTCACAGCTTTCTTCTTTATATCGGATGAACTTTCCAACCTCAGCGAATTTACAGCACAAAAGAGTTTTTCTCACCCAGCCGACACACTTCACTCCAATCACTTTCTTTCCGGAGCTGTCCCGACTTCAGCAGCTATGGAGGCTGCCTCTCCGCCGCCAGCAAAAGGGCTTCTTCCAGATCAAACCAGAGATTTTGCGATATCTCTGGGATCCTGGAACAATGCCCTTCACGATCACCGTCTCTACGGGACGGTTTAGGTCCGTTAGGACCGACCAGGGGCGAAAATATCGGCTACGATCTCAGAGCCCCGAGATCGCAGCTGTATCGCCGGAACGAAGCTCCGCCTTCTCCACTGGGCTCTTTCTTAAATGTCTTCTTTATTGAGTACATCATATCGGCACAGCTTCAAAGGAAAACCAATTCTAAATCTTTCCCATGGTTTCAATATACTGAAACTAGGAAATAACCTCATCTCCAAGTGTCATAGGTTACATTGGCCAATTGGGTTAATTGGCAGGCTCTCCAGGAACTCTTTCCCCAACCTTATCCATTGCCAGTAGAGATTACCTTGGTTCTCACAAGAAAGTTATCTGTTGTGTCTATTAACACATCCCCCACTTCCATCCATCCCTTTCAATATGGCAACTGAGGGGCAGAAAATGGCTGCTGCCATGTTTAGTTCAAAGTTGACAGTATTTATAGCAAGTGGCACCTAGAGTCTATCTAGATTTTATTTTTATATATCATTTATTATTTAGTCCCTTATGTCATCCTATTGACACTCAGTAGACCAACAAATTGAATTGTAATACATTAGATGCAACAATAAAACTATAATCTCAATCAATAAAAGAAAAGAATATGTATTTGTCAGCACCAGGTTTTAATTTTATACCGAATTTGTGTGTGTGTGTGTGTGTGTGCGTGTGTGTTCTTTATGAATAATGCCAAGCTTATAACTCTTAGTTTAAATCTTACTTTAAGATTTAAGGGCAAAGTTGATTACATATTAAATAATTAATCTGCATTTAAAATTTAAAATCAAAGATTAAGATAGCTTTAACATTTAAGACATAGCATCAACATAGTACTTGAAAAAGAGACTGTCTTAATCCTGTAAAAAGGGGTACATGTTAAGTCCTGAGCATGGGCGCAAGGAACGGAGACGAGACATCGAACGGTGACTTCAACTCTTTATTGTGAAATAAAAACAGAGCAAATACTTGGGCAGCAGCAGCTCTTTTATAGAACTGGCTGCTGTCAAAACAACCAATGATTTAAGTTTACTGCTCTCACAAGCGTCCAATCAGAGAGGCCCATTAACAGCCAATCAGACTGGCCAGAAACGACCAATCTTGACTCACTATTTGCGGGCCAATGAGAAGTGCAGGATTATGAGCCTGCTACAAAGTAAAGCTATTTAGGGTTGTTACTGCTGCATTGGCTTAGTCCACAACACCCCTCCCCCCTAGGTTCCATCTGAGGGGTGGGGGTGACGTATTCTCGTAAATAGGCAAGTCGCTTCACCTGTCTTCCTGACCTGCACTGTTCCACCAGTTTCTGTCCTGGCTCTGGTTCCGGTGGGCTGCCAGCTGGGCTGGATGGTGAAAACGGTCCCGCTGCTCCTTTGAATGGCTCCGGACTGTTTTCCCTGCTTCTGCCAATGCTGTCTTCTGGGTTCCCTGAATCTGCTGCCATCGCAGTGCTGTCACACGGTGAGGCCACTCCCCGGCTCAGTTCTCCTTCTGGCAGTGAGTATCCCCTGGTTGGTTGTATAGACTGCTGGGTTTCGATTGTTAAGTCATCTGTTATTTCTTTTTCAGCCTCCTCGATGTTCCTCCCCCCCCCCAGTTAGAGATTCAGGGGCTGAGATACGACTAGGTGCTAGTCTGGAATGGAGTTGGTCCATGTGGTGCTTCCACATCTTACCATCTGCAGTTTGTAGGTGATAGGATTGTGGTCCTGTAAGTTGCATTATGGTAGCGGGGACCCACAATGGATCACCCAAGAAGTTTTTCACAAACACGGGGTCACCTTCCTGGAATGCCCGACACTTGCTGCTGGATCCTGGGGGTTGTTCAGGTGTGTAATTTGGGTGGAGGCGATCGAGATGCGAGCGAAGTTTCTGGCCCATCAGGAGTTCAGCTGGGGTTCTGTTCGTGGTGCTGTTTGGGGTTATGTGTTGGAGGAGAAGCATCCGGGTTATTTTGTCATCAATGTTGCCATGGTCCATTTTGTGCAAAGTCTTTTTTACAAATTGAACCATTTGCTCAGCCCTACCATTGGCCGCAGGGTGAGCTGGAGATGTTAAGGTGTGGCGGATGCCCCGATCTGCCAGGTACTGTTCAAATGGCAGGGCAGTGAATTGGGGGCCATTATCGGAGACCCGGATATCCAGAAATCCGTGGGTAGCGAATAGTTTATTCAGTTTTTAGTGACCGCCTCTGTGGTGGTGCTTTTCATCTTATGGACCTTGAGCCAGTTAGAATAGGCATCCACTGTTAGGAGGAAAGTGTGTCCTCTTGTGGGTCCCACAAAATCGATGTGGATACGGGACCAAGAACCACGAGGCATTTCCCACTGAGTTGGGAGAGTTTTTGGAGGAGTAGAGCAAGTCTCCTGGCATTTGCTGCACTTTGCTACCCAGGTCTATATCTGTTTGTCTAACCCAGGCCACCATGCATAACTCCTGGCCAAAGCCTTCATCCGCACGATGCCTGGATGTCCATCGTGCAACATTTTTAATACTCTATGTTGCAATTTCTCCGGAATTACAACTCTGTCTCCCTACAAAATGCAGCCCTTTTGGGAGAATAGTTCTGTCTGTCGATTTCTGAATGGCTTGAGAGTGTCGTTGGATGTGCTGACCGGCCAACCCTGTTCCACCCAGCTGAGGACTCGTGCCAAAACAGGGTCCTTTTTTGTTTCTGAGGTGATGTCTCGAGTGGTCAGCGGTGGCGATTTAAGGGTTTTGATTTGCAATATGACTAAGGTTGGAGCTGGGTCCTCTATGATGTCTGGTAGTGGAGAGCAACTCAAAGCGTCAGCGTGGGGAATGGTTTTCCCTGGGCGGTGTTGCAATCGGTAATCGTAGGCGGCTAAAAATTCCAACCAATGTGTCATTCTTGGTGATAAGATATGGGGAGTTGGTTTGTTTCCCGCCAAAATACCAAGTAGCTGCTTGTGATCTATAATTATGGCAAATGGTCTTCCATACACATATTCATGGAAAAGTTTAATTGCGGATACAATAGCGAGAGCCTCTTTATCAAGTTGGCTATAGTTCCTTTCAGTCTTAGACAAGGTTCTTGAAATGAATGCAATAGGTGCCTCATTCCCATTTGGTAGGACATGGCTTAAAATGGCTCCCACTCTGAATGGTGAGGCGTCACAGGTAACCATTAAGGGTAGAGTCTCGTCATATTGCATCAATACAGCATCAGAGGTTAAGAGGTTTTTTACTTGTTGGAATGCCCGTTCTTCACGCCGTCCCCAGACCCAGGAAGCCTTTTTGTTGAGAAGTCTATGTAGGGGTTTGGCTACGGTCGCCTTCTGGGGCAAGAAGATGTTATAAAAGTTAATGAGTCCCAGGAAGGCTTGGAGGTCTGTCTTATTCCTAGGTCTCAGGGTGTTTTTGATTGCGGTTAGTTTTTTTTCAGTGGGGTGGATTCCCTGTCTGTCGAGAAGGTATCCCAGGAACTCCACTCTTTCCATACAAAGTTGACACTTGTCCCTTTTTACTTTCAGGCCAGCGTCTTTAAATTTCTGAAGAACCTTTCTGAGTCGTTGTACTAATAACTCTTTAGTGGGGGCAGCTATTAAGATGTCTTCAAAATAAGGCACGATGCCTTTTATGTCTTGTAATAGTCTCTCCATCAATCTTTGGAAAATGCCAGGCACCACGCTTACTCCAAATTGGAGTCTATTGCACTTGAAGGCACCTCCATGTGTAACTATTGTCTGGGCTTCTGCAGTTGTCGCATCTACAAGTAGTTGCTGGTATGCCTGAGCTAAGTCCAATTTCGCAAATATTTTTCCGCCACCCAGGGAGTGAAGAAGGTGTTGGACCACCAGTACTGGGTAAGCGCTCTGTTGAAGAGCATGATTTAGGGTGGCCTGGTAATCCCCACAAATTCTTAATGAACCATCTGGCTTCATGGGCGTTACTATTGGAGTTTCCCAGCGGGCATGGTCAATTGGTTCCAACACGCCCTGGGCTATCAGTTTATCTAGCCGCTCATTGATCTTTGGCTTGAGGGCAAAAGGCACCCGATGAGGCTTAAGCTGAATGGGAGCTACATCGGTGCTGAGATTAAACGATATAGGGGTCCCCTTGTACTTGCCTAATGTTCCTGTGAACACGTCCTGGAATTCCTGGATGAGGGTCTCTTCCCAGTCATCGCTTCTGGTTTGGTGTATGCCGACAAGTTCTGGGCCGGTCACGATCGACGACAGTCAGGGGAAGCATCGCGGTGCAGTCCTTGAAGGATACTTGGACGTGGCTGGAACCGACAACTGGAATTCTGTTTCCCTAGCAGTCTTTTAGGATGATTCGTTGAGTGCTGAGGTCCTGGTGGCAGATGGCAGGGATCAGCTGTTTGAGGGTTTTCTAGGATACCATCGATAGGGATGACCCCAAATTGACTTCCATCACACACGATCGATTCTCAATAGTAAGCCTTATGCTGATCTTTCTTGCATCGAACGATGAAGCGTGGCTGATAATAATGGTTTGGTGCACCTCTTCTCGTCTCGTTGAAGAGGCAGGTGCTCGATTTCTGTAGTAGTAGTGGTTGTTCCATTGGTAGTTCAGGCGGTCCCGATTCTCAGGTGGTTTGCCTGTCTCCCGGCGGAGGTTGTTCTCCCTTCGGCTGGGACTGGACTCTCGCTTGCTTCTGCAGACCTTCGCGATGTGGCCTCTTTTCCCGCAGGTACGGCAGAGTGCGTCGAGGAATTTACAGTCCAATCACGGGTGGTTTGCCCCGCAACCAGCACATTGGCGTGGAAATCTCTGGTTCCTTTGCTCTCGTTCCGAGTGGAGCCGGTTGACCTCCTCTTCCTCACTGTCTGAGGATGACTCGAGGTCTTCGTGGTGGGCGGTAATTACGTGCTTCTCAGCAGCGAGTGGGCTATCGTTAGCGAGTTGGTGATGCGGTGTGTTCACTTGGCGCATTTGAGCAGCTGACTTCCTGGTTGTTTCTGCAGCAGTAGCATCGGCGATGACATCTGCAAGGCTGATGTCTCTTTTGCCATGAGTTTACTCTGTACCATGGGTGCATCTAATCCCAGAACTATGCGGTCTCTCAGGGCTTCCTCAAGGTTTGCAAAACCACAAAGGCCTCCTAGGTTCCGGAGGTCGGCTACGAAATCCCCAATGCTCATGTTCTTCTGTTGGTCCCTCTGATAAAACTCGTGTAGGTACTGCGGGTGCGTAATGGGCCCGGAGGATTGGCGCGAGGTTATCCCAATCCATGGTCTTCACTTCCACCAGTTTGGCAAGTGCTTTAGCCATTTTGAAAATGGCGGGGCCTCAGTGAGTCAGGAACACTGCTCGTTTCTTGCCAGGCATAGCATCTTTTAAATTGTTGGTCTCTAGAAACATCTGGAAACAATCTATATATGAGTCCCAGTCTTCGATTGCTGGGTCAAATGGAGCGAGTGGTATGGCGCCGCTGGTCATTTTGCCGTTTGTTGCATGCGCTCTTCAGCCACGTGCTCTGTCTTGTTCAATGAGTACTTAGTCAGCTCTATCGTCTCCGTATCCCATCCTTGTCACCAATATTAAGTCCTGAGCATGGGCGCAAGGAATGGAGATGAGACATCAAACGGTGACTTCAACTCTTTATTGTGAAATAAGAACAGAGCAAATACTTGGGCAACAGCAGCTATTTTATAGAGCTGGCTGCTGTCAAAACAACCAATGATTTGAGTTTACTGCTCTCACAAGCATCCAATCAGAGAGGCCCGTTAACAGCTGATCAGACTGGCCAGAAACGACCAATCACGACTCGCTATTCGCGGGCCAATGAGAAGTGCAGGATTATGAGCCTGTTGCAAAGTAAAGCAATTTAGGGTTGTTACTGCTGCATTGGCTTAGTCCACAACAGTACATAAAGGGTATAAACAAATAAATATAAGCTTAAGCAAAACCTTTCTCAACTTGAGCTCAAAATGTGGAAGTAATTAGCCAAGTAAAGTAGTTTTCTTGACTATAATTCAAAAGGGGTTAGCATTTCTTTCTTCAGAGTTTTTTCTCTCTTTTATAAATTTCCGGCATACTCTGCAAATTTTATATTTTCTAATGGCTTACCATCAATAACAATCCAAATTTAGCTATATTTTCAGTATATCGGAGATTAGCTATGGCTAGATATATTCTGTTACCTCTTGTGAGCATGTATTTTTTCCATGAAATAATTACAGAAAATATTTCCTCTGTTGAGAAAAAATAGCTATAATTGTGAGGTGAGAAAAAAGTGGGTGGCTTAATAAATCTGTGAACCCTAGGCTTTCCACAGTTTTAAAAGGAACCCATGTAAGGTAATGAGGTGTAAAATTGGAATTCCAAAGCTGTAATCTTAAATTCTTTTATTATTGTTGAGGGAAGGAGAATTAAAAAGTGGATAGGGCAGGAAGATTGAGATTTACTTCTTTGATATAAGAAGTTTCTATTTTCTTTTCTTCAGCTGTTTGATTTCATACACACACGCCACCCCATTTCAATAGAAACAACCAGTAGAGACAGACTTCTCAACAAGACAGCAAAGAAGACTATGCCATCAAGCAAGAAATGAACAGATGAACTTGTCATTCCAAATTTTGGAAAGATTGACTCTAGTGATAAGATCTTCTAATAAGCTGATCTTGAGTACTCTGTAAGAAGTCAGTAAGGTATGATGTTAGAAATGAAAGACTAAATTATGTCAGACATGCTCTTCTCAGGGTCTCTGTAGATCTCATAAAGGTAATAACACAATGGATTGGCTACTTATACTCACCTTCTGGAAAATAATCAAAGTACATCAATGTGAGATGTTACATGAACTACAAGTAAAAAAGGAACAAGTCAAAATAGACCTCACTAATATTTTTTTTTTCTCTGATTGTAAACATAGTTTAAGGGCATAAGTAGATCATAAAAAATATATTATTTTGTATAAGTTTGTATGGATAACCTCAGCAAGCTTATTTTGGTTAACTTCATAAATAATTCTTTATGACTCATAATGGTAATGATATGAAAGGCTTACTTATGTTTTCTATTTTCAAGTACAACAGTGGAAAATTAAAGAATGTGTATGTAATGTATAAAGTATAGAGACAGTTGCCAGCGCAACTATCTTTATTAATGCTTACCCAAATAAATAATCCCAAATGTTCTATAATTTTAAGATTAAGATTTAAAATTAACAGTATCTGATATTTAACTGGCACAAATTTATTTTATTTATTTTGGAAAAATTATACTGTTGCTTAGTCACTCATGGCAACTCAATGTGGCTTACAGATAAATTTCACCATAAATCTCACTGAAGCTTAACTCTGACTCCAAAAAAATGTTATAATTAGTTTGATAGTAGATCATGAGATACTTTGCTCAGTATATCTGCCTGATGATGTGGTATATTGTCAGAGGATTAAGTGGCCATCAACATTTTTTCATTTATCATCAGGAGTCAAGTGGGATAGACCCAGTGGTGGGATTCAACTGGTTTGCAAGAACAATTTGCAAGAACAATTTGTTAACTTTCTAAGAGTTCAGAGAACCAGTTATTGGAAGACATCTTTTGTTTTTTCTCACTTTATAGGACTAATTCTGAAAGGAAGGCAGGCAGGAAACATTCTGGTGTTGTTTCTATTATGTCTGGGCAGTGGGTCCCAAGGAGAGATGAGACTTGAGCTAGTAACAACAGCTCTTTATTAGGAAGTCAGATACTGAGACAACAACCCTAGCTGCAGCAGCCCTTTTTATAGAGCTGGCTGTGGCTAGGCAGCCTATGACATGCTTTTGAGCTTGCCGCATTTGGTTTTACCCAATCGCGGCAGCCCGAATACGAACCAATCAGGATTGCTTATTTTGTCCAATCACGGCCTGGCTTTTCCGGACCAATAGGAATGCAGGCCTTCAAGCCTGCTAGTATGGAACACCCCTCCCTTCTTGGTTTCGTCCAAGGGACGGGGTAACATAGTCACGCAAGTAGGTGGGTCTTCGTACTTGCCTACTGGACTTGCGCAGTTCACAAAGTCTCTGTTCGCCATTGGGTTCGGACAGGCTCCGCGTCACTCGCAAGCTGCTAGATGGAACTGCCTGAAAGGGTGAGCCAGTTCCATAGCTGCGACTCCCACCTGGTGATCCCGGGTCAGTTGAGTCGTTCGCTCTGCTGCTCCCGCCTGGGTTCTCTGGGCTGGTAGAGCTTGTCCGGCTGCTGCTTCTAGGTGAAGTACCCGTCTGCCACGGCTCCCTTCTGGCTGGCAAGTATTGTTCATTTTTATTTAATGTTTGTGGGGGGTATTCTGCTAGCACAGGTGTTTGTTCTTTTCCTGCACTTGAGATTCCCCCCCCTCTGATTTCTTGGTTAGAGTCTATGAGGGTGGAAGTGGCCAGCCTGGATCTTAGCTGGTCAATGTGGCATTTCCATGGCCTCCTGTTGGTAGTCTCCAGCCGGTAGGAGCGGGGACCTGTGATTTGTGTGATTTTTGCAGGGATCCAACTTGGGTCCCCTGTGAAGTTTTTGGTAAACACAGTGTCTCCTACCTTGAAAGCGTGGTGTTTGCTGCTGGAAACGATGGGTTTTTCTGGGGTGTATGCAGGGTGCAGGTGGTCTAGAGGTGACCTGAGTTTTCTGCCCATTAGAAGTTCTGCTGGGGTCTTCTTGGTGGTGGTATTTGGTGTGATGTGCTGTAGGAGAAGCATCTTGGTGATCTTCTCAGGGATGTTGCCATGTTCCATTTTGTGCAGTGTTTTTTTTGTAAATTGAACCATGCGTTCAGCTCTACCATTCTCTGCCGGGTAAGCTGGCGAGGTTAATGCTTGTCAGATGCCACGGTTTGCCAAGTATTGCTCGAATGCCAAGGCAGTAAATTCTGGGCCATTGTCAGATACTATAACATCTGGCAGACCATGCGTGCAAAAAGTCTATTTAATTTTTTGATGACAGCTTCCATGGTGGTTGTCTTCATTGTGCTCACCTCAAGCCAATTGGAATACGCATCAACAGTAATTAAGAAGGTATGGCCCTTGGTTGGCCCTGCGAAGTCGATATGGATGCGCGACCAAGGGCCTCTGGGTGTTTCCCATTCCAATGGTGGGTTTTTTGAGCAAGCCGAGTGAGTCTCTTGGCATCTGTTACAAGCGGCGACCCAGGTTTCAATTTGCTTGTCCATGCCTGGACACCAAGCATAGCTCCTGGCCAGGGCTTTCATGCACACAATGCCGGGGTGCCCTTCATGTAGTAAGTTTAAAACTTTTTTCTGTAGTGTCTTTGGTATTACTACCCAGTCTGCCCACAACATGCAACCTTTTTGCGAAAAGAGTTCAGTTTGCCTGTTTTTAAATGGTTTAAAAGGTTCATTTGGCTCGGTTTCTGGCCATCCCCTCTCCACCCAGCTGAGCACTCATGCCAAGCGTTTGTCCTTTTTAGTTTCGTGTGCAATGTCTTGCGTGGTGACTGGTGGCATTGGTATGGTTTCAATTTGCAAGACTGGTAATGTGGATGCTGGGTCATCTTGCAAGTCCGGCAAGGGGGAACAGCTTAAGGCATCAGCATGCGAGATAGTCTTGCCTGGGCAATGTATCAATTTGTAATTTACGTGGCAAGAAATTCAGACCATCTTGTCATTCTGGGTGACAAGATGTATGGAGTGGGTTTGTCACCCGGCAATATACCAAATAGGGGCTTATGGTCTGTAATAATGGAAAATGTCCTACCATAAATGTATTCGTGGAATCTCTTTACTGCAGAAACGATGGCAAGCGCTTCTTTGTCCAGCTAGCTATAGTTCCTCTCTGGCTTGGACAAAGTTCTGAAAAAGAAGGCAACAGGGGCTTCTGTTCCATTCGGTAAAACATGGCTCAGGATGGCGCCAACCCTGAAAGGCGATGCATCGCAAGTAATGGTCAATGGTAATGTTTCATTATATTAAATAAGGACTGCGTCTGAAGTCAAAAGGTTTTTTATTTGGTGAAAAGTGTGCTCCTCTCTCCATCCCCATATCCAGGAAGCCTTTTTGTCAAGGAGTCGATGCAGGGGTTCTGCAACAGTTGCTTTCTGGGGTAGGAAAATGTCATAAAAATTGATGAGTCTGAGGAAGGCTTGGAGGTCCGATTTGTTCTTTGGTCTGGGGGCATTTTTGATAGCTTTCAATTTTTTGTCTGTGGGGTGAATTCCCTGCTTGTCAAGGAGGTATCCAAGAAATTCAACCCTTTCAGTACACAATTGGCACTTTTCCTTTTTCACCTTGAGGCCAGCGTCTTTGAATTTCTGTAGAACCGCCCTTAGTCATTTTTCTAATTGTTTTTTGGTGGGGGCTGCTACTAAAACTTCATCAAAATAGGGCATGATTCCTTTAATTCCCTGCAGCAACCTTTCCATCAGACTTTGAAAAATCCCAGGTGCAACGCTGACCCCAAACTGGAGCTGGTTACACTTGAACACCCCTCTATGTGTCACTATAGTTTGGGCTTCCGCAGTTTCAGCATCGAATGTCAACTGTTGATAAGCTTGAGCCAGGTCAAGGTTTGCGAAGATTTTGCCACCCCCTTGTGAGTGTAGAAGATGTTGGACCACCGGCACTGGGTAGGCACTCTGCTGTAATGCGTGGTTGAGGGTGGCCTTGTAGTCACCACAAATTCTCAGGGAGCCATCTGGTTTGATGGGGTGACAATTGGGGTCTCCCAATGGGTGTGATCAATGGATTCAAGCACGCCTTGTGCTATTAGTTTGTCTAATTGTTCGTCTATCTTAGGCTTGAGTGCAAAAGGCACTCGGCACGGTTTGAGGCAGATGGGAGCAATGTCAGGGCTAAGATTAAAGGAGATAGGGGACCCCTTGTACTTGCCTAGATTTTCACTGAAGACTTCTTGGAAGTCGCAGACGAGCGCTTCTTCCCAGTCGTTGTCTTCTGTGTGGTTGATGCCTGCCATCTCAATCCCCAATGGTGCGAACCACTGCAACCCGAGTAGGCTGGGTCGATCCTGGTTAATGATGGTGAGCAGTAGGATGGTGGTGTGGTTCTTGAAGGACACTTTAAAATGTCCAGTGCCCGCAACCGGAATGCGGTTACCTTAATAGTCTCTTAATATCAGTTTCTGGTCGCTTAGCTCTTGGCGGCGGATGCTGGGAATCAGTCATTTTATGGTCCTCCAGGAGACCATAGAAAGGGAGGAGCCGGAGTCTACCTCCATGGTGCAAGGTTGATTCTTGATGGTGACCTCTACACGTATTTTTCATGCATCTATTGATGAAGCCTGGCCGATGATGACTGTTTGGTGTGCTTCTTCTCGTCTGAGCACATCGCTGAATTTTCTGGGTCGGTTGTCCCGGTTCCATCTGCTGTCATTTTGGTGGTCCCGGTTCATGGTGGGGGTGCTATCACTTCTTGGGCTGTTTCCTCATCGTCGGGGGCTTGAATTTTGTTTGTTGTGGCATACTTTGGCAATATGCCCTCGCTTCTCGCAAAAACAGCAAACAGCGTCCAGGAACTTATATTCGGAACACGGGTGATTTCCTCCACAGCCGGCACATTGGTAACTCGACTTACAACTGCACCGGTCTCATTGCTCGCATTCCAACTGGAGTCTGTGAATTTCTTCTTCATTGCTGTCGGAAGGGGATTCGATGTTGCCGTGGTGGGTGGATGCTGCGTGTCTCTCTGATGCAGTTGCCATCTCGCTGGTGGGTTGGCGGTCAGTTCCATTGGAACACCGCCAAGCTGCTGATTTGTGGGTGGCCTCGGCTGTGGTGGCTTCGGCTATGGCATCAGTGATGGAGATGTCCCCTTTTGCCATCAACCTGCTTTGTAGGGTTAGATCTTTCAGGCCAAGGACGACTCGGTCTCGCATAGCCTCATCTAGATTTGTGAATCCGCATAAGCCTCCTAGGTCCCTCTCTGATGCTCTCACCCTCGCGTTGATCTCTCTGGTAAAAGTCATGCCTACGGATGAGAGTCGGTACCATCGGAGCATAGTGGTTCTTAAGGATGGGAGCCAATCCATCATTTTGACTTCTGCGGGCTTCGCGAGTGCTTTGGCCATTTTAAAAACAGCGGGTCCACAGTGCGTCAGAAAGACTGCTCGCTTCTTGCTTCCGGTGGCGTCTTTTAGGTTGTTTGATTTCAAAAACATTTGGAAACGATCAATGTAGGACTCCCAGTTCTCGCTGGCCGGATCGAAGGGTGAGGGTGGCATGGCACTGCTAGCCATTTTGCTGGTCATCCCTGCGCTCTCTGCCACGTGCTGGTCAGCTCTTGTTGTCTTAGTATCCCATCCTCGTCGCCAGTGGGTCTGGGCAGTGGGTCCCAAGGAGAGACGAGACTTGAGGTAGTAACAACAGCTTTTTATTAGGAAGTCAGATACTGAGACAACAACCCTAGCCGCAGCAGCCCTTTTTATAGAGCTGGCTGCAGCTAGGCAGCCTATGACATGCTTTTGAGCTTGCTGCACTTAGTTTTACCCAATCGCGGCAGCCCGAATACGAACCAATCAGGATTGCTTATTTTGTCCAATCATGGCCCGGCTTTTCCAGACCAATAGGAACGCAGGCCTTCAAGCCTGCGTGTATGGAACAATTTCTAGCCAAATTTGTATTACCCTGATTACAGAAATTGCTTCTTGGTTAACCCTTATAGCAACTAAAGGTTCTTGGCAGTTTGCCCAGACTTACTGTTGCCTGAGCTCCGGAGTTTATTTATTTTATTTATTTGTCAAGCGATTATTAGATAACAGGTATAAGTATAAATATGGTTATGAATACGTGAAATGGATAAAAATAAAAAAAAGAAACAATAGGACAGGGATGGTAGGCATGTTGGTGCGTTTATGCACACCCCCTACAGACCTGTTAGGAAATAGTAGACAGTAGACAGGGAAGAAAAGAGTCAGGTAGAGAATTCCAGACATTGACCACTCTGTTGCTTAAGTCGTATTGTTTGCAATCAAGTTGGGTATGGTTTACCTTGAGTTTCTATCTACCGTGTTTCTCCAACAATACAACCTCCCCCAATAGGAAGATGTAGCATGTTTTCTAGGCATAAAATGAAACTAAGCTCCTCTCCCCAAATTTAGGCCTATTTTAAAACATGCAAAATAGGGGGAAGGGCGGGAGGACTTGCTGTTAGGAGCATCCCGCGGGCAGCAATTCCTCGCCACCAGCTGCTCCTAATGGTCAATCATAGCAGAGCATGGAGAGCTCCTTACTCCTGCCAAGCACCTTTGCAGCAGACCCAAGACCTTCAGCACCCGCCGCTGTTGATTTCCCTTCTGCCCATACCACTGCCATGTTTGGAGCTGCCACTTCCACATTTGGAGCACCACTGCTGTTTGGAGCACCACTGTCGTTTGGAGCTGCCACTTCTGCATTTGGAGCTGCCATTGCATTTGGAACTGCCACTTCCATGTTTGGAGCGCTGCCGCTGTTTGGAGCACTGCTGCTGTTTGGAGCTGCCTCTTGCTCATTTGAAGCTGCCGCCGCATTTGGAACCCCACTGCTGTTTAGAGCACTGCCGCTGTTTGGAGCACCACCGCCATTTGGAGTGGCGCCACCACTCCAAACACTGCAGCAGCTCCAAACACAGAAGTGGCAGCTCCAAACATGACAGTGGTGCTCCAAATGGCAGCGGCACTCCAAACACGGAAGTGGCAGCTCCAAACGTGGCAGTGGTGCTCCAAATGGCGGCGGCACTCCAAATGGCAGTGGCACTTCAAACATGGAAGCGGCAGCTCCAAATGTGCTGGCGGAGTAGAGGAATATGAAGAGAGGAGTGGAGAACTCTTCTTGTGAAATATTTCTGGACTTTCTCAACTGTATTAATATCAGATATGTAATGCAGGTTCCAGACTGATGAGCTGTATTCAAATATTGGTCTAGCAAATGTTTTGTATGCTCTAGTTAGTAGTGTGATATTACCGGAGAAAAAGCTATGCAGGATTAGGTTAACAACTCTTTATGCCTTTTTGGCTATGTAGTTACAGTGGGCTCTAGCACTTAGATCATTAGAGATGAGTACTCCAAGGTCCTTGACAGAGTTGGGGTCATCCACAAGGTCTTGACTATTCAGCTTGTATTTTATTTTCTGACTTTTTTTTGTCAATATGTAAAGCAGAGCATTTATTTGTTGAGGTTTGAAGTTGCCATTGGTTTGACCATTCTGACACATAGTTGAGGTCTTTTTGAAGGGTAGTCTGTGATGTTGAATAGCTTTACATCATCAGCAAAAAGAACACAGTTGCTCTTAATATGATCATAAAGGTCATTTATGTAGAGTATTGTAGAAAGTTGGTCCTAAAATGCTACCTTGGGGAACACCACTGTTGACAGATACAGGATTTGATAGGACGTTCCCTATTTTGACCATTTCTTGCCTGTTTGACAGGAATGCATCTATCCAGTTATGCAGGTGTTCAGAGATACCATAAGATTTTAGTTTTAGGAGTAGTTTGTTGTGTACTACTGAAACAAAGGCTTTACAGAAGTCTATGTAAATAGTGTCAATTGCGTTTCCCTGATCAAGTTTTGTAGTCCATATGTTTTTGCAGTTTAGGAGTTGCAGATAGTTTTTTTGAAACTAAATTATTTGTTAGAGAGTAGATTGTTTATCTCTAAGTGGAGAATAATTGATTGGTTAATAATTAATTCCATGACTTTACATGTGACGCAGCATAAAGAGATTGGTCTGTAATTTTCAACTAGGCTGGGTGTCTCCCTTTTTGAAGATGGGGATGACCATGGTTTTTACCATGGTTTTGCAAGGAGCTGGTCCTGAGAAATTTTTCAAAGATTATGCTTAGAGGTTCGGTCCAATAGATAGAGATGGTTTTAGATTGCATAGTGTTTTTTCAACATTATCTTCTGTAAAATTGATATGTATTAGATCATTATATTTGTCTCCCCCCCTCTTTGCTGGTACTTTGCTGGGGCTTGACTTTCTTGAAGGGGAAGGGTTGTTTTAAGATGTTTATACTGCTGTTGGAATGAAATACTCCTCTGTTGGAATTTTTTTGTGTTTATGCAACAATTTTTTTGTGTTTATGCAACAATCAACACTTTGAAGAAACAATTGAATAAGCAGAGTTGCCGGAAAGAAGCTTTTAATGATAAGGAACCAAGGAACCAAGATATGTAACTCCAGGTTGCAGTTATTTCTAATCTAGCGATTGGATAGACCCACTCACAAGTATTAATATTCAGACAGTTTTCTACAACCACAATTACAGTGAAAAGTGTAAAATAGGTCTTAATTGCTCAGGAAGAGAAAGAGAAAGCTTGTTATTTTAAAAAAAAGGGGGCAATATTTGAATGGTATGCCTCTGGGACCAGAGGATATAATGAAAAAAAGAAGAATTATCCCTTTGCCAGATGTCTGGCAACTGTAAACTGGACTGAAATGCATCTGCACATATCTAGGTTTAGATAAAAAAATAAGTTGTGGTTAGATGGAGCATATGAGATCCTCAAAGAGAGAAAAAAGACACTTCAGAAGTAAATTGTGACCTTTTTTTTTTTACTATGGTGCTTTTAAAATGTTAAAAATCAAACATGTTATGCTGTCATCAGCATTCAATTAGTCTCCATCTGCCATGTGATATAAGCCACCATGTGATATAAGCCAAGAATTGGTTACACATCTTTTCTATATGCTTTTGTTGGGCTAGTTTAAATTTCAGTTGACTAATCCTTTTTACTTTCTATTGAATTTGACTGAATTGTATGCTGTTCACATATATCACATATATGAATTTATTCAGCTGCAACACAAGGTTTGGGTTTGTTCCTTTAAAAATTAAATGTCAGCACTTCAAGCAGAGCTTGGCAGTAAATCTTTATATAGAAACTCAATTCACAGTCTGAAGCTAACAGCAAAGAGTAGAGGACATGAGTCAAATAGGTAAGCTGTTTCTATTGCCAATACAAGAAGTTTTAGTAATGATTACTTATTGCAGAATCTGGAAAGTCAATGTATAAAAGGTCTTGGCTATAATTCTTAAATCTTTCTCTTCCAGATTTACTGGTAATGAATATCTTGCTTCATGTTTTAGAATCTGAGATGCAGTGGTGCGTAGTGCTTAAAGATGGACCTCTCAATCTTAGCATATTTTTTGATTTCCATGTTTAGCAGGGCTTTAAAACTGAACCAAATATTTTTCCAAGGGTAGACACAATACAAACATTACTCATGAGGTACTGCTTGATTGCTTAATTTATTTATCTGTCCAATTATGTCCTTTATACGATGATCTGAAATGGGACTTCTAGATGCAATTGATTGAAAATGCTTACATTTGTGCTCTAAATTTGTACTATTGATATAGCTATAAATCCTTTTTAAAGAAGACCAGGAGAAGACCTTCTCCTTCTGAAGAAGTAGCCAGATGATATTTCTCATCTGAGCCAATTCATGATGCAATAAAAATAATTGCATAGCAGAATTGTAATTGCCACAATTGTACTTGGTAAATGGGTTGATTTTAATTTACGATGGAATTCCTTTCCTTGTAATCATACAACTTCCTGCAAAGATTTAGGACAACTGCTGGAAGAGAACAAGGAAATACCAAACACCTGCTGTGCTGTTTTATCATGGCCATCCAGGCTGTAGCAACCAGGATAAGGTACTTCTAATTTGGAGGACTGTAAATTTAGGAACATTGTCCCCAACCCTAACCCTTGTCAGCAAGTTCTCAGGATATTGGTGAGATTATATAAAATGAAAGCTAACAAACAAATATGTCATGTGCAGTTGTCTTTACATAATAAAAATTGGTATGTTAACCTCACAAGCCACAATAAAGTTTAAAGTAAATATGACCTATGCAGTTTTTCCCAGTAGATATCCAGATTTTACTGCATTAATTTTATACCATTACACTCAGCTCTGGAATGAAGAATAAAATGTTGTTGTGTAAGATTTAATTAATACCTCATCTAAGGAAAAGCAAATACATGATTATTTTAAAATAACAAAAAGCATTTTATGATTCTAAAGATGCAAACCTTTAACATTTGTATATTCATAAATATATACAAATAGTTACAGAGCAAAAACCATTAATAAAATGCTAATATTTTTTTAAAAAAAATATGCCTCATCTCTGTTCTCTTTTTTGCAGAATGTGCACTTCTTGTAGCTTATTTACTTAATCATTTCTATGTTGATAGTGGTTCTATTTCAGCACTTAAATGCTAAACTTAAAACACTGAACTAAAATAAAATATGAAAATACAGATAAAATAAAATGGAAAGATTTTGATTGAGTCTCACATTTTAAATAGCTTAAGACATTTTTTTAATCTAATGTTATGTTTTACCCATTTTTTTTATAAAACAAATTTTATTAATTTTCAAAGACAATACACAAACAAACAAAACATAAAAACATAAATTCTGAAAGCTGCATTATTAAGTTTTAACAAAACAAATAAAACATCTTATTTGAATACAGCATAGTTCCAGATTATCACATTTCCATACAGACACAATTTCATATCCATATTCATCTTATTCAACTTCATATCTTATTACTCTTTTTCCAACTTCTCACTATGTCTTCCTTTACTTCTCTTAATTTTCTTTTATGGTTATCTCATTTTCTTCTTATTCAATTGTATTTCTTTAACTTAGATTTCTATATCTTTTTATTCATAGTACTTATATTTTCATCTGTCTTGTTTACAATTTCATATGTTCTCTTCCAACATTCTTCCAAAATTTTATTAATTTTCAATAAACATAGACAAACAAAACACAAAACATAAAAACATAAAACTTCTTTTTGGAAAGCGGCTTAGCCCCGAGTTACATCTTTTTGTACAGACATAAATCAAATTCATGCTCACCTTTTTTACCATTTCATATCTTATTTAACATTCTATATTTTCTATATCTTCTCCCCTCTTTTCACTCTCTTAATTCTATTTTATTTATTTCATCTCAAATTAAATCATTATACTTGTATCTTTTGTCCGTTCTTTTTCAATTATCTATCTTTTCTCTTTAATACAAAATTTCTCCTGTAATCACTGGTTCAAGTGTGACACCTTTGTATCTTTCCCCTAAATTTAACACTTAAAATAATATATAATTTCCATTCTGATTTTGCTTAGTATATTCTACGTACTACATTTTTAAATAAGAAGATAATAAGTTTATAATATAGTTAAAACAATGTTCCATAGCAAATTAAACTCTATCATTAAATCTTAGACATTTTACACATTCCTTTTAATATTTTATTAACTCATATAATATTCCAATTTTCTAACTCTATTTCAAATACAAATACTACAATACAATCTTATGTACTTTTACAGAATCTCTTTTTTAATTGTATTTTACCCTTTGTCTCTAAAAAAACCCCCTGTTTTTTAACATCTTGTTTAAAGCCTTTATAACTTCTCTTCCCTTTTTCTCTTTCTTTCTTGTCGAATCTAGTCTTTTTAACCCCCATCTCTTAATCTCTGCCCTCTTAATCTCCCCTCTCTGTTGTATTCCTCTTTTCTGTTGCTTTCTGACATTGTATCGATCTTTCATCTTATTTTTCCCTTTCTTGGTTGTTTTTTTAAATCTTGAATTCTCATTTCTCTTTCCCCTCTTTCCCTTTTCTTCCTCAACTAAAATTGTTTGTTCATTAAAGATGGCTTCTTCTTCTTCATCCCAGCCTTCTTGTTGTTGTAATTCCTGGTAGGTAGAAATCACCATTTCTAAGAAATGAAAAACAGATCCAGAAGAGCCCTTGCCTTCTTGTTCCTCTTCTTTTAGCTTTTTGAATTCCATTTTCAATTCTTCGTTAATGCCATTGTAAGATTTTTTTTAAACAACCCAAATGTTTTTAGTCTTTCAAAAAATAGTTTGCAAAAGTCCCAAAGTCATCAAGCAATCTAAATCAACACAAACTGTTTCATTTAGCACTTTCTTCTTTTTATACTTTCTCTTCCTGGGGTAGAATTCAAATACAAAGTTCCAAAATATATTTGTTAGAAGTCTTATTGCAGTTTATTTCTGATCTTATAAGCTCCAAGCAGTCTCCTCCAACAAAGTCTTAATATAAATTCTTTACCTCTCCCTTCCCACTTGTAGCAAAAAAAAAAAAAGAATTTTTAATTTTTTTAATTCCAATGTTCAGAAATCTTTAATGTCCCCTTGGCTTTAATTTTCAAATTTAATTACCTTTTGTTGCCAAAGTGGGTTTTTCTGATTTCCATCTGCTATCTCCATAGGGAAGGAGAGTGAGAAAAAACAAACTTTCCCTTTTCACTTTCACCTGCCGCTTTTTATGATCTTCTTAGGGAACAATGTATCTTTAAAAAAGTTAAATTTCCAGGGTATTTAGATGTTACTTGTTCAGCCAAAAACTTTCACTTTCTCAACTTCCTACTGCACATTCTTGTCCGGCTGAAAGCTTCTTTGTGGTGGCCATTGCTGTCCGCTGCTCCACCGCCTTTGGAAAAGGGAGTTAAGCTGGCTGAGGAGGGGGGTTGTGATTCCCCTGGACCCCTGCCCAGATCTCTCCTATCTTCAGTTACCTCTACAGGGTAACTATAGCCTCCAAATCCAACTGGATCGGGGGCACTCCAGCAGTGAGCTCAGCAGGAACTGTGCACGATCGCGGATTCCTGTCACTGCTGAAGCCTTGCAAACCAGAACCATGTTTTACTCATTTTTTTGTTGACTTCCTAAATATTTTCTATTTCCTAAATGATGTCTAATGCCTAAATTTAATAGAACCAAAGTAAATCAAGTATAATATTATTTTGGCTCACTTTGCAAGATTTAGTTAGCTGCAACACCCAGTTAATTAAATAAAGTCAAAGATGGTGTAGAGCTGGGACTGGTGTCTCCTCACCACCTACATCAATGACTACTTCTGCAATCAAACTGTAGCTGCCCCCTTCTACAAGCTAACAGTGTTAGACACTTACTACATCCCCAAGGATGGCAACCTGACTTCCTACAAGGAGTACATCAGCCTTCTGCTGGGCATGGACCCCCTGGAGGCCTTCGGACAGCACTCCAATGCCAATGTGGCCTCGCAGATCAATGAGGCCCAGATGCTCTTCGAAACTCTGCTCTCCCTACAGCCACAAACCACCCACACTGGGCCAGCCAGGCAGAGTTGCAAAGACAAGGTGCTGGAGCTCTCCTCCAACATATGTAGCAAGATTCCAGAGGAGATCAACTATGAGGGACCTGCAAGGTGCTCTCCACCAATCCCTCCCCTCTCAGTGTCGTCCTGTTGCAAAAGATCTAGCATTACAACTCTTTGTTGCAGATCTTCAGCTCATCTCTGGTGGAATTGGAGAAGGACATTCAAGGGCTGGTGGAAATGTTGATGGACCTGGAGAAAATTTTCAATTGCATTTTTGATGCCTGCATGCCCCCATGTGGGAAAGGGCCTACTTTCCCCCAGCTGCCTGGACCTGGGACCTGACCTATGGATGAAGCAGTTTTCCCACTGGGTGAAGATGGCCCACCAGCCAGTGTTCTTCTGGTGTAACACCCCAAGGAGGAGGTGTGGATCTGGGGTCTCTTCCTGGAGGGGGCTGGCTGGGACAAGAAGAACTCATGCCTAGTGGAGGCCAAGCCCATACAACTGGTCTGCCCCATACCCACCATCCACTTCAAGTCCATGGAGAACAAGAAGAAGAATGGCAAAGGCATCTACTCCTGTCCTTGCTACTACTACCCCAACCAAGCAGGCACTTCCAGCCATCCCTCTTTCACCATTGGCATGGACCTGTGCTCTGGAACCATGCCCCTCAACCACTGGATCAAGAGTCTTGCTGATGAGCCTGGATACATGAAGCTGGGGAAGGCACCAAATTCCCCCCTGCCCCTTCTTACCCCTCCCACCCTTTTAAAAAATTAAATAAAGCTATTTGGTAACTAAAAAAAGAAAGAAGATTGGCATTCTGTTGGTAACTGCTTTGTCAGAACTATTTGGCTGGATCTGTTGCTTTGCTTTCTGAATGATGTTTCTCTTTGTGCCTAGATATTCAGACCAGTTCAAAAGATAAGTATTACCGTATGCTAAAGAGTGAGCTTTCCTTTTCCTTTTATAGGAGTATTGCTATTTTAGATAGTAGTCATTCCTTGGGCAAATGGATGATAGAGTAAGTAGTAAACTAACAAAAGAGAGTCCCAAGGAAGACAAAACTGAATAAATGATTGAATTGGATGAACAGGGTTGGGTAATCCTTTCCTTCTGGCCTGAACAGCATTGCTAAAATTGGGAGGTCCTTTAAAAAAAGGGGGGGGGGGTTACTTTTTTTAAAAAAGTCTGGGAAATCCTTTGAAAGGACCTCCCAGTTTTGGCAATTCTGTTCAGGTCAGAAGGAAAGGATTACCCTATCCAATTTACCTGATTCAGCCTTTTATTCATTTTTGTCTTGTAACAAACTAACAACAGTTTCCAAGGGTGAATAAATTTTAAACTGTTTGCCTATTGGGTTCTTTTAATGACATTTTATCCCTTATTACAATCAAAATACATAATACAAAATACATAAAAGATCATGTCCTCACTCTTTTTTTTCACCCTATAGGTTTACTTGATTCCTTCTTCTTCTGTGTCGAAGTCTATCATTTTGACTAAAGAAGAAAACTGATCTCAGTGATCAGCATTTTGGACCTCTTAGTTTATTCTTTCAAAGTTGTACAATGCTTGAATCAAATTATGTGTACTGTTTAGAAGTGGGAACAAATCCTGTAACAATTAGATGGGGGATAATAGATAGTGGGAGGTTAGAGTGCATATCGAGAAGAAATCCTGTAACAATTAGATGGGAGATAATAGATGGTGGGAGGTTAGAGTGCATATCGAGGCATGATCAAAAACAAAGTCATTTCTCAAACAAAAGCCTCAAAAAACCCTTTCCCTCCCACCCCATGGAAACAGCAGAAATATTTGGATATATTGGATATTGAAAGTAGATTGCTTTGAAAGTTGAAGCTAAGAGACAAAAGGATTTTTGGACATTGAAAAATTTAAGAAATTGGAAAACTCTTGTTGGAGGTATGGATTTCTGATTATTTAAAATTGACATTGCAAGTGGGAAGGGAGAAAAAAAAAATTGGAGCAGAAGCTGAAAAAGGAGGAGATTGCCTAGAATCCCAAAGGAAGATATATGGTAATTGGACCTCTTTGATTAAAAATTAACCCCAGAAAGAGAAAGAGAAGAAGGAAGAAAAGTATTAACTTTTGGAACTTTTTTTTTTTTTAATTGCTTTTGATTGTCTTTGATTAAAAATACTTGTGGTTGTTTTGGAAAAAGTTTCCCTTTTCATAATGGCATCGTTTGTGGATGAACTAGAGATTGAATATCAAAAATATAAAAAAGAAGACACTTTGGGCACTTTGTTTCAATTCTTAGAAATGGCGTTATGTACTTATGAAAAGTTGATTACGCAGCAGAAGGACTGGGACAAGGAAGAAGAGGAAGAAGAAGCCATCTTTGATGAACAATGGGTCCCTTCCGGAGAGGAGGAGAAAAAGGATAAGAAAAAGGGGATTTTAAGAATTATAAAAACAACCAAAAGAGAGAAAAATGAGCGAAAAGGTGGAGGCAAGGTTAGAAAGCAAAGGAAAAGGAGCAAGAAAAGCGAAGAGAAAAAGCAAAGGGGTAAAAAGGGCAAGGAGAAGAATAAGCAAGAGAGAAAGGGGGGGAGGAGAAGCCTCAATGGGGGGAAGCAAGACCTAAAGAAAAAAAGTTTATTTAGAGACAATGGGTGAATTTAATTTAGATTAAAAGAGGGATTCTGGAGGGTACATAGGTTTGTGATATGTGTATTTAGAATATAAAATTTATTATGTAATCTTAGACTCTTTTAAACAGAATCCCAAGAAAAATTGCTATACGTAGTATTTTTAAGTTAGGGTAATGAGTTATAGATGTTACTCCAATTGGTGTACAGGAGAAGTATAGTAAAAGAAAAAAAAAGATGAATGGATAATTGGAAATAGAACAGACAAAGAATGTTGTTGAAAATGGTAATAAGATATGGAAGGATATATATGTTTTTTTTTTTTTTTTTTTGGATTTTGTATATTGATAAAAGGCAATAAAATTTTAATTAATAAGAAATAATTTGGATGGAAAGGAGAAGTAGGGATAAGATATGAAGTTAATACTATATGAAGTATTGATATTATAATTTGGAAATGTTATGTCTTATTGGTCTTTTATTATTATTTTTTCCTAGAAAAGAATTTATAAGCTGTTATGCCTTGACTCTTTGTGCATTGTTTTTATAAAACTGATAAAAATGGTTTTTATATATATATATAAAAAAGAAAATGATAATAAGATATGGAAGGATATATGGGATGAATATGATGTTTGAATTTGTGTCTGTGTGAAGAGTTTTAACCCGGGAACAGACAACCTTCAGAAAAGATCTTTTAGTTTTGTTTATGTTTTGTGTTTTGTATGTTTGTGTATTGTGTTTTTGGTAAAACTAACAAAATTTGTTTTTTATAAAAAAAAGGAAAAAAGAATTAATAAAACCTTGGAGGAATGTTAGATGAGAATAATTTAAACAAGTCAGAAAGAAATGAATATGATGACTATAAAATGGATAAATATGGAAGAGAAATGAAATTGAATAGGAGTAAAGAGAAATAATGAGAAATTTGCTGAAAGATATTTGTGTGTCCATATGGAGATGGGATAAATTGGAATTATGTTGTTTAAAAATAATGTTTTATTCGACTTGTAAGGATTTATAATGTTAAGAGGTTTTATGTATTTATGTATTTAATGGTTAATGATGTGTTGTTTTATCTTTAAAATTAATAAAAATTTGCTTCAAAAAAAAAAAAAAAAACCCTTTCCCCTACCTGTACAAAGGGAACTCCTGGCCTACTCACTCATAATCAAGACACAATAGTCCTTGGCTGTAATTTCCCCTTTCCTTTTTTTTTTCTTTAAATGTGATTCTTATGAATTAACAAACAAACAAACAAATAAAGCAAGCAAATGTGTTTTCCTCCACATAAATGTCATTTTTAACTTAAGGCAAGTTTGGCTCTAAATCTCAGAAGAGATATGATTTTTTTAGAAGATAATGTTGTACTTAGGCACGCTTCCAGAGTAATGGGAGCAATTTGTACATCACCTTCAATTCGCTAAATAAATTGTCTTTCACTATATCATGTAAGTGGATGAGCATCCCACAATTCACAGAACAAAGCCTTAATTTTTCCCCTCTTCCTTAAGATTTTAGTATAACTTGGTTAACAGAGCCTTTGCAAATTTTAAGGTTAACTTTTGTACAAACTGACTGAAAATATTAAGTGAGTTGTTGGTGGGAATCCCAAGATAATTCAAACTTGACTCAGAATAATTATCACAACTTGGCAATATCAGTCTCACTTTCACCTGTTACCAAACTGAAGAGTATTTCTTAAATTTAGGCTATATCATGGCTCTTTTAATTTGAAACTTCCCTTGAATGTTTCATTTTGCTACTTTCAGGAAAACTGTTAGAATGATTTCAAATGTTTAGGAACAGGGATCATTTCCATAATACCAAGAAAAAGAGTTTTCTCCCAAATTGATTTAATCCATGTTAAATTGATATAATATAGCTGATACCATCTCAGAAACAGATCCAATATGGCTGCCACATAAATGTTTCAATTTCCCAGCACATACTCCATAATGAAGTTTTCCCATGCTACAAAAATATTGATTGCGGTATCTGCTATCCCGCATCTGATGGGCGGCTCATGAAAGGGAGCGAAGGAGAGAGAAACGACAGGAAGCGAGGTTTCCTCGGGATGAGCGCGCCCCGAATGTCTTGGCACACGCTTTTTTATTGTGCTTTTTTACAAGAAAATGATTTAATCAAAGCTCAAGTCAAACAGGATAATTCCATCAGGATGTGCATGTTTACAAAGCTGCATACCAGACAGATCATTTACAATGTGGATAAGCTTATTAACAACTGTCTAGCTCCTTGTCCCTTGTACGTGCCTTGCAAAGGTCACTGAAGAGACAGAAGTTAATGATTACATGTGAATGATACAATGTTGCAAACACATGAATGATACATAGTTGCAATGATACATAGTTGCAATGATACATAGTTACAACAATTGATGGTTTTTCTCGTAGCCTTGGGATAGTGTAAGCAGGTATTGTATTTGTAGGGGGAAGAGATTATAGCATTATAGGGTGACAGGAGGAAGAGTCAGTACCATAACAATAGTCAGATTAAAGAGGACTGAGTAAAAAACAGAGTATTGTATTAGATAGAGGTTTCTATTTAGCATGGGTTGGGGGAGAGTAGTGAGAAGTTTATGGCTCATGGTGGAAAAGTGCAAAAGTCACTAAATAACTTGATCTGGGTGGTTTTTAACTCCTATGCCAGGAATCACCTCCTGTGTCCTGGCTCAAAAAGTTCATTAAAAAAAGTAAAAAGGTGTAACTGAACATATATTATCTATATGATCTATAATCTATATCTATAATCTGTATCTATATATCTATATATCTATCTATATGTTGAACTTTACAGGTAAGTAAAATACTGAATAATAAGAGATAACAGAAAAAAAGAAAAGTTAGAAGCTCAAAGTATTATTTATATACCAGGCAAATCTGTTTTAACCAGGTTTGCTATGTTACACAATATTTTTAGTCTTATTTTTCTTCCTTTGTAAATGGCTTATCAACAGGGTAATCTGAAATCCTCTAAGCATATCATGCTTAAGTGGCTCATTGTATTTGCGTTTATCTAATACAATAGATCTATCTACTTAGTACTGCTTGCTCTTTTTTTTGGTAAACAATGAGAGAGAGAAAAGGTACCTCATGTTCAGATATCACCATTGATTTCAAAGCATGAAGAAACAAGTAAACAAATGGAAATGTTCTAAAATACCTTGTTTTCACTGAATATAATATTTAGTATATTGACGGCTGAGATTCTCTGTATTTTCTGATGCCTTCTGCAGCAAAAATAAAATGTCACAGAATGACTATGATGATGAAGCTGCATCCTGGCATACCATTGACATTAAAGATCAATGAAGCAACCAATTTGTGCAAAATGGAAAATCCATTAAAATAAAGTATATTGATGATCTGTTGACAAATAAGCACTTAGTCAAGTCACTTGAAAGACTGTAGCTAACAGCCACTGCCATTCCTTATAAATATATTTGTTTGCATACTTGCTACTTGAATTGGCTATTAACATGTAAACATTTTTTTTTAAATATAGTCCATTTATTTTGATTTAAAAATAAAAAGCTGCTGAATACAGCAGTTTTGGTCTTTTAAAACCCTCATAGTTTGGATGTAGAACATTCAAGAACTGCTAAAATTGAATATAAATATTTGGGAGACTGGCCACAAAAATAAATATATACATACACACATACATACATGCATACATATCTCTGCATGTGTGAGTTTGTAACAATATTTATTTATAATTAGCTTTTTTTCTTTCTTATAATTTTACCTGAATTCTTAAGAAGCAGCAAATCAAATTAAAGAATTCTATATGAATTTGCATAATAAATAAATATACTTTCAGTTGTAGATATAGCTAAAAAGCAACCCCCAGTTTGGTATGGTGATTAACACACCAGGCTAGAAACCAGGAAACTGGGAGTTCTAATTCCATCTTAGCCATAAAAGTCAATTGGGTAATTTTGGGCAGTTTATTTTCTCCAGCCCAACTCACTTCATAGTCATGTTGTTTTAGGGAAGATAAGGGGAGTATTAAATATGTTTGTTTCTTTGAGTTATAGATAAAAATAGTAAGTCGGAGTAAATATTTATAGCTTTATCTGTGGAAAGGTGTGTGATTCATAATCATTTGGAAAGCAAAAGCTATCCACTGCAGAAGTAAGGTATATAGGTGTTATGGACTAAGCCAATGCAGTGATACAACCCTAAACAGCTTTACTTTACAGCAGGCTTGTAATCCTGCACTTCTCATTGGCCCATGAATAGCGAGTCATGATTGGTCATTTTTGGCCAGTCTAATTGGCTGTTAATGGGGCCCCCTGATTGGACGCTTGTGAAAGCGGTAAGCTCAAATCATTGGTTGTTTTGACAGCAGCCAGCTCTATAAAAGAGCTGCTGTTGCCCAAGTATTTGCTCTGTCCTTTCTGTTCAATAAAGAGTTGAAGTCACTGTTTGATGCCTCGTCTCCGTTCCTTGCGCCCATGCCCAGTACTTAACACTGGCGATGAGGATGGGATGCGAAGACGATAGAGCTGACTAAGTACACATCGAACAAGATGGAGCACGTGGCAAAAGAGTGCACGCAGCAAACGGCAAGATGGCCAGCGGCGCCATACCACCTGCTCCATTCGACCCAGCAACCGAAGACTGGGACTCGTATATAGATCTCTTCCAGATGTTCCTGAGACCAACAATTTAAAAGATGCTACACCTGGCAAGAAACGAGTGGTGTTCCTGACTCATTGCGGCCCTGCCATTTTCAAAATGGCTAAAGCACTGGCAAAACTGGTGGAAGTGAAGACCATGGATTGGGATACCCTCGCCCCAATCCTCTGGGCCCATTACGCACCCACAGTACCTACACTGATATGAAGACATGAATTTTACCAGAGGGACCAACGGAAGGACAAGAGCGTTGGAAATTTCATAGCCGACATTCGGAACCTAGGGGCCTTTGTGGTTTTGCAAACTTAGAGGAAGCCCTAAGAGACCGCATAGTTCTGGGATTAAATGCACCACACATGCAGAGTAAACTGATGGCAAAAGGTGATATCAGCCTTAGAGATGTCATCACCGATGCTACTGCCGCAGAAGCAACCAGGAAGTCAGCCGCTCAAATGCACCGAGCGAACGTACTGCTTCACCAACTCGCTAACGATAGCCCACTTGTCACTGAAAAGCACACTACCACTATGCACCACGAAGACCTCGAGTCATCCTCAGACAGTGAGGAAGAGGAGGTCAACCGGCTCCGCTCGGAATGAGAGCAAAGAAACCAGAGACGTCCATGCCAATGTGCTGGTTGTGGGGCAAACCACCCGCGATCGGACTGCAAATTCCTCGACGCACTCTGCCGTACTTGCGGAAAAAGAGGCCACATTGCAAAAGTCTGCAGAAGCAAGTGAGAGTCCAGTCCCAGCTGAAGGGAGAACAATCTCCATTGGGAGACTGGCAAACTTCCTGAGAACCAGGACCGTCTGAACCACCAATGGAACAACCACTACTACTACAGAAATCGAGCACTTGATTCTTCAATGAGAAGAGGCCCAGCAAACCATTATTATCTGACATGCTTCATCGTTCGATGCAAGAAAGATCCACGTAAGAATTACTATTGAGAATCGACTGTGCATGAAGGAAGTCAATTTGGGATCATCCCTATCGATGGTATCCTGGAAAACCATTCCCCACGCTGACACTTTGACCCTCTCTCCACTACCAGACGTCATAGAGGACCCTGCTCCAACCTTAGCTGTATTGCAAATCGAAACCCTCAAATCGCCGCCACTGACTGCTCGAGACATTGCCTTAGAAACAAAAAAGGACCCTGTTTTGGCCTGAGTCCTTAGCTGGGTAGAACGGGGTTGGCCGGTCAGCACAACCAATGACACGTTCAAGCCATTTAGAAATCGTCAAACAGAGCTATTCTCCCAGAAAGGCTGCATAGTGTGGGGAGACAGAGTCATAGTCCTGGAGAAATTGCAATATAGGGTGTTGAAAATGTTGCACGCTAGACATCCATGCATCGTGTGGATGAAGCCATTGGCCAGGAGTTACACATGGTGGCCTGGGTTAGACAAACAGATAGAGACCTGGGTAGCAAAATGCAGTAAATGCCAGGAGATTCTATCCACTCCTCCAAAAACTCCCCCAACTCAGTGGGAAATGCCTCGAGGTTATTGGTCCCGTATCCACATTGATTTTGCGGGACCCACAAGAGGACACACTTTCCTCCTAACAGTGGATGCCTATTCAAACTGGCTCGAAGTCCATAAGATGAAAAGCACCACTACAGAGGTAGTCACTAAAAAGCTGAATAAACTATTCGCTACCCACAGATTTCCGGATGTCCGGGTCTCCGATAATGGCCCCCAATTCACTACCCTGCCATTCGAACAGTACCTGGCAGATTGGGGCATCCGCCATGCCTTAACATCACCAGCTCACCCTGCGGCCAATGGTAGGGCTGAGCAAATGGTTCAATTTGTAAATCAGACCCTGCGCAAAATGGACCACGGCGACATTGATGACAAAATAAACCGGATGCTTCTCCTCCAGCACATAACCCCAAACAGTACCACAAACAAGAGCCCAGCTGAACTCCTGATGGGCCGGAAACTTCGCTCACATCTCGATCACCTCCACCCAAACTACATGCCGGAACAACCCCCGGGATCCAGTAGCAAGTGTCGGGCATTCCAGGAAAGTGACCTCGTGTTTGTGAAAAACTTCTTGGGCAACCCATTGTGGGTCCCCGTGACCATAACGCAACTTACGTGACCCCGATCCTATCACCTACAAACTGCAGATGGTAAGATGTGGAAATGCCACATAGACCAACTCCATTCCAGATTAGCACCTAGTCCCATCTCAGCCCCAGAAACTCTAGCTGGGGGGGGAGGGAACATTGAGGAGGCCGAAAAAGAAATGATAATCGAAACCCAACAGCCTACACAACCAACCAGGGGATCCTCACCATCAGGAGGAGAACCGAGCCAGGGAGTGGCCTCGCCACGTGACAGCACTGCGATGGAAACAGATCCAGGGAACCCGGAAGGCAGCAATGGCATTAGCAGAGAAAGCAGCCTAGGGCCACAATTTTCACCATCCAACCCAGCTAGCAGCCCACCAGAACCAGAACCAGGACAGAAACCGGTGGAACAGCGCAGGTCAAGCAGACAGGTGAAGCGACCTGCCTATTTATGAGAGTACGTCACCCCACCCTTCAGACGGAACCTAGGGGGGAGGGATGTTATGGACTAAGCCAGCGCAGCGATACAACCCTAAACAGCTTTACTTTACAGCAGGCTTGTAATCTTGTACTTCTCATTGGCCCGTGAATAGCGAGTCATGATTTGTCATTTTTGGCCAGTCTAATTGGCTGTTAATGGGGCCCCCTGTTTGGACACTTGTGAAAGCGGTAAGCTCAAATCATTGGTTGTTTTGACAGCAGCCAGCTCTATAAAAAGCTGCTGCTGCCCAAGTATTTGCTCTGTCCTTTCTGTTCAATAAAGAGTTGAAGTCACTGTTCGATGCCTCATCTCTGTTCCTTGCGCCCATGCCCAGTACTTAACAATAGGAATGAACTATCCTGTATATAAGGATAAGGCACAGATTTTTTTAAAAAAAGATTGACCTAAGATGATTTAATTAATCACTGATCTTTAACAATGTCTTTTAAACTTTCTCTGCCTCCTTCTAATTGTATTTTATGTGCAAAATTGCTCAGACAGTATCAAGACAGGTGGAAATGTTAGTAGACACTTAACATAAGATTATTTTATTTTAGAATAGTAAAACAATATCTTATTTTTTGACAGAGGAAGGGAAAAAGAGTCGGTTCCTTAATTCTAATATACAACAGTGGGGCCTTATTATATCTTAAAGTTAAATAAAGATATCAGGTTTGGGTTTTTACAGATGAAAGTCATAAGACTCTTATATACTGTTACAGACCAAGGTAAATGTTTCTTTGAAACTTCGCTAATGAATCTTCCAAATGGTCATGGAACATCAACAGAAACTCCCTAAAATTGAAGGTGACATTGTGGGCGTAAACAGGATTAAAATTGAATAGGTTGCTTCAGTATCATTTAGCTTCTCAGCCACAAGTGTTTCAGATAACAAGTGCTCATTCTATGAGCTAAAAACATTTTGAGATGTCTGAATATTTTTATCTTATCACACTGAAAATAGATATTTTAATGCTTTGGGATTTCATTTTTTTCTTCAAACTTAACTTGTATTCTACAGTCTAATACTAAATTGCTTTTATTTCCCCCATGGCCCCACCTTGTGGTAATATTCAAAAGAAAGGGGAATCCAAAATACAGCATAAACTAAAGGCAATGTAATGAGACCATCAACATATTTTCAGTGCTAAAAGAACTTATGCAAATTGCAATGTATTTAACAGATGAAAGCTCTAGGATTTTTTGCCTAAATATATTGTCCTTGCTCTGTTCAAAAATTCCTTCAAAAATAAAGTGGCAAAAATATGAAAGGAAGTAGAATGTACTTAATTCATTCCAACTCAAACAGTTATGCACTCTAGTCAGCAACATAATTGAAGTTATATTTAATTGGGTTGAAACAAACATCAAAGAAGTAGAAACGTGGTGTTTCTATTTTAAAAGAGAAATACCTAAATATCAAATAACATGTCTTTTTCCTCTTTCCTCTTCTACTCCTTTTTTCTATCATCGAAGGGACACTAGATATTCCTCCTTCTTCTTCCAAATAATTTATAGGAAATGGCCAAATAAATTTCTATAAAAATAGTGCATTATAATATTGCAATTATGAAATCTATCATCCTGTCTCTGATAATACAGCTATTTAAAAGAAAGTAGAAGAGACTAATAAAAAAAACTGATCATTCTAAGTATTTATAAAATAAATAATAGCCTTTCTCTTATGTATCCTTTCTGACAATACTTTACTTCAAGAACCAAGACATTTGCACACATAATTCTCACATTTTGCTATTTGTTTATATTCTATTGTAATATGTATATAAAGAAATACATTAACCAAAAAGTTATTTTAATTTTTTTTTAATCTGCATTGACAATGTTATATAAGACATGTACAGGAAAATAAATAGAATATTATATCATTGAATAAAAAGCCTTTAAAATCTAGATGTTTTAGCATTATTTTCAGTCTCCCTCTTTGGCAAGGGGAAAGGGATGCAACTTAAAAGTTATAACAATTTAAATTTTCAATAGAAGTGAAATTGGTCTTCCTTATGTCTGCATGTAGTTAAAGACCCCAAAAGATAGATGTACACACAACCCATATCCATCAGTCTCTTCATGGCTCAAAAGTCTTACACACACTCATATACACTGCCTGCCTACCTGCCTGCCTGCCTGCCCGCCCGCCCATCTATCTATCTATCTATCTATCTATCTATCTATCTAGTTAGCTAGTTAGCTAGCTAGCTATCATCTACTAAATAAATCAGATATATTTAAACTAAATAATGTATACATTACTAAATTATTACTAATTTTTCAGATGATACAACAGTGTTGGGACTCATCTCTGGTGGGGGGATGAGTCTACCTACCAAGATGAGGTGGACCAGTTGCTTTAGTGGTGTGGAGACAATAACTTGGTCCTTAACACCAATAAGACCAAGGAGCTTATAGTGGACTATAGAAGGAACAGACCGGACATCCAGCCCTTGCTTATCAATGGTGACTGAGTGGAGCAAGCGGCCAGTGTTAAGTTTCTGAGTGTTACCATAAAAGAGGACCTGACCTGGGGTGCTCACATTGTAGCAATGGTCAAAAGGACCCAGCAGAGATTATACTCCCTGAAACTTCTCAGAAGACAACTACTGAATGAAAAACTGCTGGTGACTTTTTAATGCTACACCATCGAGAGTATGCCTCTGTGCACCTAACTTACTGCTCCTGTGTATGGTTTGTCAATTGCACAGTTGCAGATAGGACAGCACTCCAGAGGGTTAACGTCATTGCCCAGAAGATCATTGGTTGCCCCCTCCCCTCTTTGGAAGAGTTTGTAGCTCTCGTTGCCTTAAAGTTGAAAACATTCTCAAGGATACATCTCATCCTGGGCACCTTTTTTTTTTTTAACCTTTACTATCTGGCAGATGGTACAGGATAATAAAAACAAGGACAAATAGGCTGAAAAACAGCTTCTACTCTACTGAATTCTGCTGTATAGTGCAATATTAATGCAGCATCAGGGGTTTTCAAGTCAATGTATAGAGTGTGTTTGTGTTTATTTCCAAAGTAATAATGTACACTGAAGAGAGTATTTAATTTTGTTGTACAAGGTGCAACAAAAATAAAATAAACTAAATATTAATGCATCATGAACAAACATTAGGAAATATTTGGTTAATTCAGAAATGTTGCATGGGAGCAGCTCTGCTGTAGGGATCACAATGACAGAAATCAGTTAAAATTGATTAATAATAATAATAATAATAATAATAATAACAACAACAACAACAACAACAACAACAACAACAACAACAACCTTTATTGTCATTGTACATATATATGAAATTGATTTAGCTCCTGCTGGTGCTATCCATAACAAAAATACAACCAACATAAATAATATAGAAAATGGTCCTTACACAAGTAATTAGGGAGAAACCAGTCATATGTTTCCATCTATGCATGGAGTGATTGTAGTTGCATTTATGAGTCTGACAGCCCATGTATAAAAGCTGTTTTTAAACCTCTTTGTCCATCTGACTACACTTCTATATCTTCCTTCCAATGGTAAAAGTGAGAAAAGACAATGACCAGGATGTGAATCATCCCTAAGTATCTTCCTTATTTACTTTTTTTTTTTTTTACTTTCTTTAAGATTACTTTCTTAATCTTTCCCTATTGGTTCCAGCATAAACTGTTTCCCACATTAACTATTGTCAGGGACACTTGTTCTAGGGTCACAGATGTTTCCTACCTATTTACCTTCAAATTGTGTCCAGCTCAGTTCCCTGTTAACTAACCACAAAGTTATAACAAAACTCTTTACAAAATTCCATGTATTTATGGAAATAGATTTTGTGTTCAGGTTTTTTTTATATAGTTCTGGAACTTTTATATAAAGTTCCTAATATTTGTTACAGTCCTGGCCCCAGTCCCTTTCCTTGAACTTATGTACCAATGCACAGAATGAGAACTCTGCCTGAACCACTAGAGTCAGAGAGTGCTATAACCTTCACTTATCATTTCTTTAAGATTACTTTCTTAATCTTTTCCTATTGGTTCCAGCATAAGCTGTTTCCCACACAGGAGAAATTAACTGCTAACCATTTGAATCAGACTGAAACCATTGTGTTCATAAATCCATGTATGCATGCATGTCCATTTCATCTAATGTTTTGTACATTATAGCTGTATATGTTTCAAATAAGATTTGGAAGAAGTATTTTTGACTTCAGCAAGCATGTGCCAAAAATAAAAAGAGATGTTCCATTAATGGATTTAATCATTTGGACTATATCTTAAGCACAACTCTTAAAGCTGCTGTGTATTTCTTCAGGTTTCCATTGAAACCTGAAAAAATGGCTTGGTGTTTTGATAAGGAGCAAAGAGGTGACCAGCTGGCATAATGTCTGAAGTAAGCACTTCTTGTGAATCATTTTGAAAATATGAATAGGTCTATTACCATAATTATTCATTACTTTGTTATTTTATTTTATTTATTATTCGGTCCCACCTTTTTTCTTTTATAAATAATTTAGGTCAATATACATACTACTCCTACCTCCTCCTCTTTTCTCCCCAACAACAACCCTCTGAGGTGAGTTGGAGTGAAATACAAAAAGAAAATGGAAAACAACAAACCAATTCATTTATTTTAGTTGTCTTAATTTATGCAATAAATTCATAGAGGTTAACAACCAGCTACCACAACAATGAATAGCATAAATACATAAAGCATAATGTCACAGTCAATTGCACTGTTTTCCCTAATTCAGTAATAACTTTATACAATAGATTAGAACAATTCCATCTTTACTAGCTTTTAGTAAAGCTTGTAGATAGCTTTACTAAAGATAGTATAGCTAAAAGTGAAGTTGTAGAGTAAGATAGGCTTTTGAGGAGGGCTATTTTTGTAATTTTTAAGAAGTTAGAACTCTTCGGTCAAAATAAAGGAAAGTAATTTAGTGAATTTTAAAAAACATAATTGAGCAATCAAAGAGTTTTAAACATAAATATTCAACGTCAAGCATAAAAACAACAACAATGTGCAGTATACAAGAATATGTTACAGTTATGCTAGGGAGGGCATTGTAATGTAATATGCCAGACACAGATGTAATATATATGAAGGAATGTAAAGGTGTGAAAAGCTCACTTGTTTATCTTTAGATTAAGGAAGGGTTACAATAAAGCTACAGCTTTATCCTATGAGATGTTACAGGATCTGAGAGGCTTTTTTCCCAAAAAAATTTCTGTTCAAATGAGAATGTTTTGTGAAACAAACATATCAATAATCCCTCCATTTGAGAACTGAAAAGCGTCTCAGAGGTCACCTAAATCAAATCTTTTCATTTAACCAGTCTAAACAAACCCTGGTAAACACACATTTACTTTTGACCTGAAAAGAAAACTATAACTAAGAAGGTTTTACTATTTCCCCAGGCAGCTTATAGAAGCCGTAGCTTTGTTTTTCACATGTTTCAACTGATATATTTTCATTTAAATTGTATAAAATAAAAGCCTATTATCTCTTTGCTGATTTTTATATGTATGAGCTAGCTTGGAAAGGTAAAAATCTCTTGCTAAATAGCTAAAATAGAAAATATTTGTTTTTTGTTCTGTTGCTACTCACAATGTACATATTTTAAAGGTTCTGTCTACGATTAGAAAACAGTTGCCCAAGGTGAATAGCAACAAACATTCAGTGGCAAAGTCTTATCCCACTTTCTAATAGGATCATTCCAGAATTCTTCAAGAGGATTTTATAACTGGCTTTTTTAGATGTGAGTTATAGGGAAACAACAAATATCAGTAGTCCTTGTCAGGACTCTCTTGAGGTGATCAGAGTATCTACAGTAATTCAACAAGGCTAATCTAAAATAAAGCTGGCAATAAATCATAGAAGAGATCACAGAGGTTATCTCTTGAAATAATATAAATCTTGGTATTACTTCAAATAGGGCTTGCATTTCATATACAATGGCTATTAGAATTCATTTGCAATGGCTTCATCAGCTTTTCTATTTAAAAAAATCAGTGCATTTGTGCCCTTAAATGTCTATTAGTGTCAATTTTCAGTCTAAATTTTGAAGATGTATTTTTAGCTTATGATTCATCAAGATGCACTTTTTGAGTGTACAGTCTATATTCATTGCATTTTCTACAATTATGAGTTTGCCTGCCCCATAGCATTTGTAACCCCAAAATCAATATTTTCAATGTTTTTGTATCATTTGCAGACATGCATATGTACACACACTCCCAGCTGAAGTCAAACAAGGAGACATTCTGCCTTCTAATGATCTCACTGATTTAAAAAGCCTTGAAGACTAGTGTTCCTAAAGGCAAGAATGATGCCTTCCGGTTTGAGTTCCTTCGGCGACAGACAGAAATCTGCGATCGTGCATGGTATCGGTCTGAGCTTGCTGCTGGAGCGCCCCAAGCCGGCTGGTTTTGGGGCTAAGCCACCCCCTAGAGGTGGTGAAGAGGGGGGGGTGGCTGCCAGCAGAATTGAGGAGAGCCACATCTCTCCTCCTCAGCTGGCCATTACTCCCTTTCCCGAAGGCGGTTGCAGCGGTGGTCAGAAATGGCCACCTCAAAGAAGAACTCAACTGGAAAAGAATGTGCAAGAGGAAGATAAGAAGTGAAAGTTTTGGCTGACTGGGTTAAATTGCAAAAGCAACAACTAAGGTACCCTGGAATTTAAATTTACAAAAAAAATAGCACCACTCCCAAAGAAGAGTCGGAAGCAGCGAAGGAAAGTGAAAAGGGAAAGGTTTGGGTTTTTTTTTTCTTCTCTCCCTTTCCCTATACTGACAACTAAGAGACTTAAATAAGAAATTGGAAAAATCTGCTTTGGCATAAACAGGCAATTAAGCTGAAAATAAAACAAAATGTCAAAGGGATAATAAAGATTTCTGGACACTATTTTTTTTTTTTTTTCATAAGCAGGAAGGGAGAGAAAAAGAATAAAAGGGCAGGATCTGGAAAGAGGGAGGAGACTGCCTGGAATTAAAAAGAATCTACAGTAAAACTTCAACAAGACTTCTAAAAGATACATTTTAACTGAAACTTTGTAACTAAACAGTAGAACCCCAGGAAGAGAAAGTGAAAAAAAGAGCAAAATGAAACAGCTTGCATGTATTTGGATTACTTTGTGATCTTTGGATTTTGGGTTATTATATTTGAATGACTAAAATTAATTGGATGGTTGTTTAAAAATTTATACAATGGCACTACTTCTGGATGAATTGAAAATGGATCTTAAAAAGTATAAAGAAGATGCACAAGAAGGGAGGGGTTCTTTTGGCTTGGTTTTTCAATTCTTAGAAATGGAGATTTGGAACTATGAGAAACAACAAGAAACATCTGCAAAACAAGAAAACTGGGACAAAGAAGAAGCCATCTTTAATGAACATGTAATTCTATGTGGGGAAGAAAAAGGAAAGGGGGAAAGAGAATGGAGAATTTAAGACTTAAACAAACAACCAAAGAAAAGAAAAATAATTCAAAAAATAAGTATAATACTGGAAAGCAACAGAAGAGGGAAATACAGAAGAGAGAAATAGAGGTAGAGAGACAAGGGGGTAAAAAGGGGAGAGAGAAGAAGAGAGGGAAGAAGGAAAGGAAAAGAAGTTACAAAGGACCGGAACAAGATATAGACAAACAGGACCTATTTAGAGATAATGGGTGAAAATCTAACTGAAAAAGGGATTCTATAAAGGTACATAAGATTGTATTGTTATATTAGTAATAGAAATAACTTTAGAAAATTGGAAACAATGTATGATTAAAATGAGGGATAAAGTAGTTAGTGTAATTTAGTGAAATGTTTGTTAATAAGATAAGTGAAATAAAATAAATGAGAAAATTGAATTTGGAAGGGACGGGAACATTTTAATTAGTGAATGTTTTATAAAATATAAGTGAAGTGGGGGAATTAATTGTGGAAAGCTTATAATTGTTCCCAGAAAAGCATATTTAATTGAAAAGTAATGTTAAAGAAGTTAAGATTTTAATGAATATTAACATTAATAATAGAATTGAACTGGAATTGAATGTGTTGTTTTAATTACATATATTTATATTTTTTCTTTTTTTAAGAATATAGTGTGTATTTTAAGAATGTACCAGGCAGAATCCGAATGGAAGTTATGCATTATATTGAATGTTATAACTTTAGGGTATACTTCAATCAGTAACTACAGGACAGACTTTGTTTAATGAGAAAAGGTAATAGATAATTGAAACAGGACAGACAAAAAATATAAATATAATGATTTGAATTGAGATGAGAGAATTAAAATAAAATTGAGAAAAAAGAGGGAAGAAGCTATGCAGAAATGTAAAACAGTAATAAGATATGGAATAGAACATAAAAGTGAGCATAAAATTGAGTTTGTGTCTGCACGAAGAAATGTAACCGGGATTACGCTACTTTCAAAAAAGATGCTTTATTTGTATTTTTTTGTGTGAAAACTCAAATAAAATAAAAAAAGGCAAGAATGATATGATATATGGCAAAAAGTACACATTGTAGAAAAGCTTCACTCAGTCATGAGTTATTGTATTGTTCATCATTAATTCAATGTTAATGAATCAACAATACAGTACATCCCAAAAAAGAAAGAGGACATTTACTGAACTACATATGAGATCACTCTAAAAAGTTCTAAAGTAAAATCTATAGCAGGTGATGAAACCATGGAAAAAATGGGAAAGCATTGTAGGAATTTGAGATGATGACTGATAAGAAAAGCATAGTAGCCAGCATTGTTGTAAGGCTGAAATTCCAAGACATTTACTCAGGCTCAGGAAAATATTAAATCTTTCTTGGCTAGCACCTGCCCTATCATGGAATTTCTTTTTGTGCTCCCAAGGCATACTACATGCAGAAACTTTATAGCAAGGGTTGTGAAACTTTCAGTGCCAGCAAGGAAACCACCATGATGGACTACAGGAAATCAGTCTCTATACAATATTATTAGTAATGTTTCTACAACCTGGGACAGTATCAATCAATAACTGCTTAAAAATGTTTGGAAAAATTGGATGAAATATGTCAGTGTCAAAACATAATGTGTGTTTCATGGCAAATAAGTAGAGAAGGCTTTGGTGAGATAAATGAAATTTTGGCAGAGAAGGCATTAAATCCCACCAATAAAGATCTGAATGAGATGGTATACTAAGGCATACCTAAGTCAGCCTGTGTCAGTCTCACAGTGGCCAAAATATTGGAATAAAATTCTGTCTTGGAAAACTTTTTCAATGACGTGAAAGAAAATGACTCTATGTTTCAAAGTAGCCCCCACTGCATTTACCCTTCTACCAAGCCAATAAAAGGTTTAGGCAAAAAGCCAATGAGATATATTTTTTCAAGTTAATTTGGAAGGGGAAATCTCCAAATGCATCAAAAGCCACCCTCCTGAGATAGAACTAGCAGGTGTTGATATACCACAACTCATCAACAGCTTCCTGTTCTGTAGAATAAGTTCCACCAACTGTTCTCTAGATGTTCTTGAAGCAAGTCACAGTTGAGAGATTTAATTATCCCACCAGACATTCTGCAACTACATCAAAAATAACATTTTAATGGTTTTTATAAAACTTTACATGCTTAATCTTTTTTATTTTTTTAAAAATAGGACTACCTTTATTTCTAATAAACATTAATTAAGGCTTTTTTAACAGATAACAGATCATCAGAGGTGGAAGGGACCTTATAGGTCATATATTCCAACCCCCTGCCCAAGTGGGAGGCCCTACACCATTTCTGACAAATGGCAATCCAAACTCATCTTTTAAAACAGAATTGTTCACAGAGCAATGTATTGATCAGTTGATGAAAATACTGTGACCATAGGCTCATAGAAAAACAACCCTGAATTTATCCTAGAAAAAAAAATGGTACAGTGTTTGTGGGATTTCAGTGATCAGTCATTGTGCAGGGTGCCAAGATGTCTGACTGCATGGGCACTGTTTATTACATTTATAGAGTTTTTACAAGAAGACAAAGGCAACATAGATACAGCATCTGGATTGAAGAATAGATCCCACATGGGTGAAACCTCTCAACTACACTGGTACAACCTCCCAACCAATCCTTAAGACTACTGGTGATGTTAGTAAATGAGATTACCTATATGTCTGGAAAGTCCGGAACTTTCCAGCCTAACAGATAGAGGATAAGATCATGCAGTAACAAAAGAGGACCCCTTAGCCAAATGAGCAGTCTCCTGCTAGCATCCAGCACCATCCAGAGGATCTCAGTGGCTATCACATTTCACTCTTTTTTGTTTTATTAGTTAAAGAAGAATCATAAAAGGAGTTAGGAGAGGATTCATAATAATCATTAGAAGAGCATGCTTGCAGTTGTTGCAAACACTTCACCCTTAGGCAATGTAGGAGAAGGTTTAGGGTGAAAAGCTGTGATAGCAGTTGTGGGATTCAAATTTTTTTACTACCGGTTCTGTGGGCGTGGCTTGGTGAGCATGGCAGGGGAAGGATACTGCAAAATCCCATTCCCTCCCCCCACACTAACCTGCTTTCCAGCTCCATTCTTCTGTGTAGGGCAATAAAAGAAGATCCAGCCGGTCAGCTGGGACTCAGGAAGCAGAGAATGGATGGCGGCAGGGCCAGTCAGAGGTGGTATTTGCCAGTTCTCTGGACTACTCAAAATTTCCGCTACAGGTTCTACAGAACTGGTTAGAACCTGCTGAATACCACCTCTGCGTGATACATATGTTGCAAAGAGAAAGGAGACATTGAATAAAGCAGCACCCACTAATTAAAGCACAAATTATAACTACATAGCTAGAATTTTTCCCATTGAGCCTGTGAGCAATCAAAGCTTTCCCACCAAGATCCTAAATTATCAATTTTCAAATCCAAATATTAAGCTGGTGTTGGATGGTTCATGACCCATCAAACAAATTAAAACAATATAGATTTTGTAGAATAGCCTTCCTCAATGCTTGCATCTCGTGGTTAATTATTGAGAGAGCTGAAGAAGTAACATTAATTGTTTTTACTAAATTACATAATTGTTTTTGCTAAATTACATGCCACAGAGTTAATATTAAGGTGAGCGCAAGCAACAATTGCTGGCACACCCACTAAAGACAAAGCTAGCACTACATATTCTACTTTATTAAGTAAAGTTGCTTCAGAGTCCCAAGTGTATCTAGTGTGACCCCACTTCGAGAACAATTCAAGTGATGAATTTGTTGTTTAGAAAGCAAAACAGGAATCAGTCAGCTGAGGCAGCAATGCTCTTCACTAGTTTAGAAGAAATATAATTAAAAGTTTATTGACCACATGTAAAAAAAAACATCCTTGTGGTAGCCAAACATGGGCAAAGTGAAAGAAAGTATCTTCAAAAGCTGTGCAGTTCAAAGTAGGTGAGCTAATGTAATGACAGTGAGGCTTCTTACTTGAAGATGTACAATTAACTACTTTTGCACAAGTTATATTTACAGGGACTTCTCCCATTGGGGTGTGTAAAGCAATTGCATAATAGGCAGCAAATCCTGAAGTTTTGAATTACTGCAGAAGGAGTGCAGACAGGAACTAAACACGTGGAAAACAAATTTTCCATATCATAAGTTTCAGCTAAGCAAAAGACATCATTCCATGTGATGTTAGCCAATTGCATCAATAAGTTTTACTTCATTCGTTGCTCGAGTGAGTGTTTAGGTGGAATGACAATGTTATCCATTCCACTATTGCCAAAGAAAAGTGAACAAATGACCCTGGATTGAACACTGTGCCATCTGTAAAGTCAAATTCCTGGGATTGGAACCTGATCTGGGGACTGGTGTAGACATCCTTAACCTCTTAACATTATAAATTTTTACAAGTCGGATAAAACATT
Organism: Hydrophis major; assembly: GCA_033807585.1. Taxonomy (NCBI): domain Eukaryota; kingdom Metazoa; phylum Chordata; class Lepidosauria; order Squamata; family Elapidae; genus Hydrophis; species Hydrophis major. The sequence continues at coordinate 158,391,440 of CM066329.1, forward strand.
ATTTTTATACAACATAATTCTAATTTATCCCATTTCCATATGGACACATAAATATCTTTCAGCAAATTTCTCATTATTTCTCTTTACTCTTATTCAATTTCATTTCTTTTCTATATTTATCCATTTTATAGTTATCATATTCATTTCTTTCTGACTTGTTTACAATTACATTCCTCCAAGGTTTTATTAATTCTTTTTTTTTTTTTAAAAAAAAAAAAGATTTTTAACAATTTCACAGAAGACACAATACACAAACATACAAAACACAAAACATAAACAAAACTAAAAGATTTTTTCTGAAGATTGTCTGATCCCGGGTTAAAACTCTTCACACAGACACAAATTCAAATATCATATTCACCCCATATATCCTTCCATATCTTATTATCATTTTCTTTTTTTATATATATATATAAAAACCATTTTTATAAAAACAATGCACAAAGAATCAAGGCATAACAGCTTATAAATTCTTTTCTAGGAAAAAAATAATAGTAAAAAACCAATAGAGCATAACAATTCCAAATTATAGTATCAATACTTTATCTATTTAACTTCATATCTTATCCCTACTTCTCCTTTTCATCCAAATTATTTCTTGTTAATTAAAATTTTATTGCCTTTTATCAATATACAAAATCCAAAAAAAAACCATAACAAAGCCTTTATATATCCTTCCATATCTTATTACCATTTTCAATAACATTCTTTGTCTGTTCTATTTCCAACTATCCATTCATCTTTTTTCTTTTACTATACTTCTCCTATACACCAATTGGAGTAACATCTATAACTCATTACCCTAATTTAAGAGTACCTCGTGTAACAATTTTTCTTGGGATTCTTGGAGACAGGCCTTAAATGACCAATGAGCATGTTCCATTATGGCTAGATTCCAGGTTGTACAAAATTGCAAAAAACCAAATATCATGTTTTAAAAAAGAGGGCTTGCCCCGTAGGTAACATCCATTTGCCAAAGTTGGTGATGAAATAATCTGCTTGGATTGATTAACTGGAATATGGCAAGCTTTTGCCAGGCCTCTAGCATTTTGATGGACAAAAGAGTAACTGAAAAAAAAAAAAATCAGCAAAGCTAGAGTCTGAAGAAAGAGGCCCAGAAAGGGGTGAGTGTCCACGTATGTAAGAAATATCTTTAGTCTTGTAGTAGCTGTTGCAAAATTAAAAATAAGGTGATAAGATTAGGGACAATTCTGGGCATAATATAAGCACCTGGAAGATTAAAAGAAGTTAACACACAAAATAAGAGTCATAGAGTAAAGTGAAAGGCTGTTGAAATTTTTTTTTTGAAAGTTAAAATAGCAGGACAGTTTCCAGGTATCATCATGAAGATCCTTGTAAAGAAAGAAGTAAGTAAGCCAAGGTTCTTTAGGCAACAATAAAGCTTACATAGTCAGGTAAAGGACATTGAAGTGATAAGTTTTTCTAAAAATAAAATTGAAAATCAGATTTACACAATTCCACCATTTATACCTTACTGCACTTTATCAAAAATTACAAAGAAAAAGTTATTTGCAAAGCACATTGTAAACCTTTCATGATTTTAACTGTTGTGCTAATAATAGCTATGTATTCTTCACATTCTTGCTGTAAATCCTCCTGATGGAGTCAAATTTTAGTGTCAATTCTCTGCTTTAATCAAAATATGGATTAAGAGTATGTACAGAGTGCAGCTAGTTTTAAATTTTGATTCCTGTTATATTTTGAGCATGGGCGAGAAAGAATGGAGACAAGCCTCTGAACGGTGAACTTCAGCTCTTTATTTACATTGTGACTTCCTCGATTCAATAGCAGTTAAACCCGCCTTATATAGGCAAACCCTGTAACTTTTAACCAATAACGAGCTAGGAGCGCTAGCTCTTATAACCAATAGGAACTCTCTGTTAAGGGCCAATTGGATTCCCTGGAATGGGCCAATCCGGTCCCGCTGCTAAACAGCCAATCAGAAGTGCAGGGCCAGAACCCTGCACTTACTCCAAGCTCACACTTTATTAATCTTTATGCATATACAACACCCCTTCCCCCTGGCTTCTTATTTGCAGGGCGCAGTTACATAGTCCCTTAGGTAGGATGGTTGTTTTATTAGTCTCTTTGATTTCCATTGTATCAGCTGGCTGCAATCACGCTGAGGTAGATCGTTGTTTGGCAGTGGGGCTGTTTCTGATTCAGAGTTCACTTCTATGTCATTGCCCACATTCTCTGCAATTCCCTGAGGTGCAACCGTTTCTCCTTCCAGCTCCGCTTCCTGAGTTTCTATCAAACTGTCGTTTCCTTTGCACGGGTTTTCTAGGAATTCATCTTCTTCTGTACCTCCCTCCCCCTCAGTTTGGTCATAGGGGTTTTTCGGACTGGCCGCTGGAAGCCGCGATTGTAATTGATCGATATGCCATTTCCAAAGTTTATCATCAAGGCATTGTACAAGGTAGGATCTGGGGCCGGTTACACGTACTACTGTCGCTTCCACCCACAACGGGTCGCCTGATAGGTTTTTTGCATATATCAAGTCTCCTACCTGGAAGATGCGACAGCGGCCACTGGATCCTAGTGGTTTCTCCGGTTCATAAGCTGGGTGCAACCGGTCGAGGTGGGAGCGGAGCTTCCATCCCATTAGCAGTTCAGTGGGAGTTTTGTTGGTGACACTATGTGGGGTGATGTGTTGCAAGAAGAGGATTTGATTGACCTTGTCGTCAATGTTGTCATAGTCTACCTTCTGCAAGGTTTTCTTCACAAATTGGACCATGCGTTCTGCTTTGCCATTGGTCGCAGGGTGCGCAGGTGAGGTGAGTGCATGGCGAATGCCGCGGTCAGCGAGGTACTGCTTGAACGCTAGTGCGGTAAATTGTGGGCTTTTATCGGATACCAGGACGTCTGGTAATCCATGGGTTGCAAAGAGTCTGTTTAAGATTTTGATAACTGCCTCGGAGGTCGTAGTCGTCATGCGATGGATTTCGAGCCAATTTGAGTAGGCGTCGATGGTAAGCAGGAAGGTGTGGCCTTTGGTTGGCCCCGCGAAGTCCAGGTGAATTCAGGACCAGGGTCCACGTGGTGTCTCCCATTCAGTAGGCATGGCTTTTGGTGGGGCGTTGCTGACTTCTTGGCATTTGAGACAAGCTTTAACCCACTGTTCGATTTGCCTGTCAATGCCCAGCCACCATGCGTAGCTTTGCGCAAGGGCTTTCATTCGCACGATGCCGGAGTGGCCATCGTGCAAGGTTCTCAGCAGCGCTTTCTGGAGTCGTTCTGGGATAATGACTCTATCGCCCCAGATGACACAGCCTTTCTGGGAGAAGAGCTCGGTTTATCGAGTCTTGAATGGTGTGAAGTCATCTGATAGCTGGTCCAATGGCCATCCGCGTTCTACCCAGCTTAGGACTCATGCTAGGGTGTGGTCACGTTTGGTTTCTCTCGCGATATTTCGAGTGGTTAGTGGCGGCGAGTTGAGTGCCTCGATTTGCAACATGGTTACCGTTGGTGCAGGATCGTCGAGAGTCTCTAGAAGCGGTGCTCGGCTCAATGCGTCGGCGTGGGGAATGGCCTTCCCTGGGCGGTATTGCAGCCGATAGTTATAAGCAGCTAAGAATTCTGACCATCGGGTCATCCTAGGGGATAATATGTAGGGAGTCGGCTTATCTCCAGCTATTATCCCCAATAATGGTTTGTGGTCAGTTACAATAGTAAAACCCCGCCATACATGTATTCGTGGAATCTTTTCACAGCTGAGACAATTGCGAGGGCTTCTTTATCGATTTGTCCATAGTTTCGCTCAGTTTTTGAAAGAGTCTTTGAAAAATATGCAACAGGGGCTTCGTTCCCATTAGGCAGTACATGGCTCAAAATGGCGCCCACCTCGAAAGGCGATGCATCACAGGTTATAACTAATGGCAAGGTCTTGTTATACTGCATGAGTACAGAGTCAGAAGTTAGCAGTTTTTTAACATTTCGGAACGCCTGTTCTTCACGGTAACCCCATAGCCAATTTGCTTTTTATCTAACAACCGGTGTAACAGTTCAACGACCGTTGCTTTGTGCGGCAAAAATACATTATAAAAATTGATGAGGCCTAGGAACGCCTGGAGATCGGCCTTGTTTCGTGGCCTGGTAGCATTTTTTATCACTTTTAGTTTACTTTCGGTAGGGTGAATGCCCTGGCTATCAATCAGGTACCCTAAAAACTCAACACTGTCAGTACACAATTTACATTTGTTTTTTTAACTTTAAGACCGGCCTCTTGGAATTTTTTTAGGACTGATTTTAACCGGTCCTGTAAGATATTTTTTGTAGGGGCTGCAATTAATACATCATCAAAATAGGGGACGACGCCCTTAATTCCTTGCAATAACCTTTCCATAAGGCTCTGAAAAATCCCCGGGGCTACACTAATGAATTGAAGCCAGGTACATTTAAAGGCACCTCGGTGCATTACAATAGTTTGGGCCTGTGCCATTTTTTCATCTACTGGTAATTGCTGATATGCCTGAGCTAAATCTAATTTAGCGAAGACTTTCCCGCCCCCCAGGGAATGGAGGAGATGCTGCACCACTGGATATGGAACTGGATATGCGTTCTGCTGCAGGGTGTGGTTCAAAGTGGCCCGGTAGTCCCCACAAATTCGGATTGACCCGTCTGGCTTAATGAGTGTTACAATAGGGGTTTCCCATAGTGAGTGATCGATGGGCTCCAACACCCCCTGAGCTATCAGTTTGTCGAGTTGTTCATCGATTTTTGATTTTAAGGCAAACGGAACTCGACGGGGCTTTAGGCGAATGGGAGCTATCTTTGGATCTAAGCTGAATGAGATCGGGGTCCCCTTGTACTCGCCTAAGCTGTCCGCGAAGACGTCCCTGAACTCAGAGATAAGGTCTTCCTCCCAGTCACAGCCACCGACTCGGTTTACGCCGGCCACTTCAATGCCGAGTGGCGCGAACCATTGGAGGCCCAGTAGGCTAGGCCTATCTCTATCGATGACCGTTAAAGGTAAGTATGCTGTGTGCTTCTTGAAAGAGACTCAGACTTGGCAGGACCCGACGATGGGGATTCGATTCCCCTGGTAGTCCTTGAGGAAGAGGCGTTGGAAACGGAGATCTTGGCGTTGAATTGTGGGGATGAGTTGCTTGAGTGTCTTCCATGACACCATCGAGAGGGACGATCCCGAGTCGACCTCCATGTGGCAAGGCTGGTTCTCGATGGCTACCATGACTCGGATTTTCTTAGTGTCCAAGGCTGAGGTGTGACCGATAGTGATAGTATGGTGAGCCTCTTCTCTTGCAAAGCTCGATTTCTGTAGGAGTGGTTTACTGGCTCTCACCGTGCAGGACGGTTTCCTGTTGATTGGTGATAGTTAGCCCCTTTTGAGGCCTGGCTGGGTCCTGGCAAGCTGAGGCAGACCCGTCCGATGTGGCCTCATTTCCCGCACTCATGGCAGAGTGCGTCGCGGAATTTGCATTTGGACCTGGCATGGTTGGCTCCACAGCCAGCGCAAGGGTATAAGGGCTTCGGGTGATGGCCCCGGTCGGACCGCAGTCGATGGACCCCTTCTTCGTCGCTGTCTGACGATGAAGAGAGGTCCTCGTGGTGTGTTGTCGCAAGCTGCCCTTCTGAACTAGGTGAGACATCGCTGGCCGGTGGTGGTACTGGAGCGCGGTTTTGGCGTAGTTGTGCAGCCAACTTCCTGGTTGCTTCTGCTGCAGTAGCATTGGCGATGGCGTCGGCAAGGCTGATGTCACCTTTCGCCATCAGCTTGCTTTGGACGCCTGGTGCATCTAGTCCCAGAACTATGCGATCTCTCAAATTTCGGAGGTCTGCTATGAAGTCGGCCATGCTTTCTCCCTTTCGCTGGCTCCTCTGATAAAACCCGTGGCATCTCACGAGTATAGGCACGGTCAGGGCGTAGTGATCTCGTAGGAGAGGTTCAAGGTCGTCCCAATCCATGGCCTTCACTTCTCAGGGTTTAGCTAGTGCTTTATCCATCTTAAATACGGTTGGACCGCAATGCGTTAGGAACATCGCCCATTTCTTTCCTGGTGTGGCATCCTTTAAGTTGTTGGTTTCTAAGAACATTTGGAAGCGATCCATGTAGGACTCCCAGTCCTCCTGTACTGGATCGAATGGTGAAAGTGGTACGATGCCGCCGGACATGGTTCCATTGTTGGCATCATCTGTCACGTGCTCAGTGTTCTTGGAAGTTTCGTTGGTTCAGATATCTCCATATCCCACCCTCGTCGCCAGTGTTATGTTTTGAGCATGGGCGAGAAAGAATGGAGACAAGCCTCTGAATGGTGAATTTCAGCTCTTTATTTACATTGTGACTTCCTCGATTCAATAGCAGTTAAACCCGCCTTATATAGGCAAACCCTGTAACTTTTAACCAATATCGAGCTAGGAGCGCTAGCTCTTATAACCAATAGGAACTCTCTGTTAAGGGCCAATCGGATTCCCTGGAATGGGCCAATCCGGTCCGGCCACTTCACAGCCAATCAGAAGTGTAGGGCCAGAACCCTGCACTTACTCCAAGCTCACACTTTATTAATCTTTATGCACGCACAACAATTCCCTTTGCTGAAACTGGGAATTGAGCCATCTTCAAAGATAATGGTTCCAGGACAACTGCCAACCTGGGAACTGAGCCACCTTTACAGATAATGTTCCAGACAATTTGCCAATTTCAGCCTATCTATCTGAGGCTCCTTTGTGTGAACATTGTTAAAAAAAACAGGAGTTGAAGCTATGTAACCTATAAAAAAGTTATTTTCTCACCTCATCTTTGTCAAGGCAAAAACTCAAAGCAGAGGGGAAAAAATTGTTGTTTTTTTGAAAACAATTTTCTTGATTTTTTTAAAAAACAAACAAAACAAACATCACCTCTCTTCCATACATATGTACAAACAGTGTGTCGGTTGGTTCATCAGTTTTGTGCATTCATTTCATAGTCTCAATTACAGTTACATTACATAATAACTCATATTATCAATTCAATCTTATATATCCTAGTATCGCTATTGGAAAATCATTTGACTATAATTTTATTCATTCATACTTTATGAGATAACTATAATTTAGGTAGTTTATTCTATAACAAATCATATAATCATACCAAATCTATCCTAGAAACACTTTATAGATATGATGTCAAATAACAAAAGAAAAATAAAAAGAAAAGATATTCCTTGTTATCTAACATTCTAAATATTCTATTATTATATTTTATCATCCAACCATTGATAGAAAAGGTCCCAAATATTTTAGCATTGTTTATTCTCTTGCTCTCTAATTTCAAATGTCAATCTACTCATCTCAGCACATTCCAATATTTTCTTAATAATTTCTTCCTGCAATGGTATTTTCTCATTTTTCCAATTTTTAGCAAATACAATCCTAGCCGCTGTTAATACATTTACAATCAGATATTTCAAGTCGTTACTGTATGTATCTGGTAAGATTCCCAATAAAAAAAAACCTCTGGTTTCAAATCTATACGTTTCTTTGTCTTTTTTTCCAACCACATGCAGATTTTAGTCCAATATTTTCTAGCGTCCTCACAAGTCCGCCACATATGGTAGTATGAGCCAGATATCTGATGACATTTCCAGCATTTTTCAGATTTATTCCTGAACATTCTTGCTATTCTTGTCGGGGGAAAGTGCCCCCTTTTAAACCTCTTATACAGATTTTCTTTATAAGCTGTTGATATTGTCATTTTATAATTTTGCGACCATAATTTTTGCCATTTCTCTAAATCATATCCAAAATTCTTCCCCCAAACAATCATAGTTTCTTTAACTTGTTCTTCCTCTAGCTTAATTCCCAGTAAATAACCATATAATTTTTTAATCACCTTCTCATCAGTACCTGTCAAAATCTTATCTAGATCAGTCTTTATCATAAAATCCCTCTGTTTTAGAATCTTCATCATACCTTGAGTGTATTTGCACATATGAAAACCAATTCATCTTTATACCTTGTTCCTCTAGATTTTGTATCGATTTAAGTTCACTCTTTTCATCCAATAGTTCCCCATATTTAACTGTTTGTTCCTTCTTATAAATTATAGGATAGGAAAATGCTTCAATAGTTGATAACCAAACTGGAATTTTCAAATAACATTGTCTTTTTATCTTCTCCCAGTTTAACCACAAAGACTCCCATATATAATGTCTTCTAAAGCAACCCTGTGTTTTAGTTCCGTTATACCATAAAAAAGTGTGCCAACCCAACAGCAAATCATGACCTTCTAGTGGCAACAATCTAGCCTTTCTTAATGTTATCCATTCCTTGACCCACATCAAATTTGCAGCTTGGTAGTACAACTCCCAATCAGGCAAGCCAAAACCTCCTCTAATTCTAGCATCTTGCAAAAGCTTTAGCTTTATTCTCGCTTTCTTACCTTGCCATATATACTTAAGCACAATTTTATTTAAGTCTTCAAAATAATATTTTCCGAGCCTAATTGGTATTGTTTGAAACAAAAGTAAGATTCTGGGTAAAATATTCATCTTAATTGTTGAGATTCTCCCTATTAATGACAATTGTAAGTTTTCCCATTTCTTCAAATCTAAAGCTATCTGTTGTTTAAGTTTAATATAATTATTCTCTTTTAATGTACTACATCTTGATGTCAAGTGTATCCCCAAATACTTGACCTTGTTCATGACTTGGATTTGCAACAGGTCTGCCAGTTCTTCTCTTTGTCTTAGTAGCATGTTCTTTGTCAATATCTTTGTTTTAACTTTATTTATTTTCAGACCAGACACCTCACCATATGTCTCTATCTTTTCCAATAACTTTGGAGTTGTTTCTAAAGGATCTTCCAAAATAAAGGCTAAGTCATCCGCAAAGGCTTGCAATTTGAATTCTTCCTTTTTAATTTTCATTCCTTTTATGCTTTTATCTTCTTTAATATTTCTGTCAACACTTCCAAGGTCAATACAAATAGCAAGGAGATAGGGAACATCCTTCTCTTGTGCCTTTTCTTATATTAATAAAGTCTATGTTCTCCCTCCATCATTACCTTTGCCGTTTGCTTATGATATATGGCTTCTATTGCTTGAATAAATTTTCTGGCAAAACCCATCTGTTCCAATAGTAGTAACATAAATCTCCAGTTCACATTATCAAATGCCTTTTGAGCATCTAGGAATATCAATGCCATTTTCTTTTCAGGATGTGCCTCATAGTATTCCAAAGTGTCCAGGATTACTCTCATATTGTCTCTAATTTGTCTCTTTGGCAGAAATCCATTTTGGTCTGGATGAATGAAATTATTTAAATATTTTTAAGTCTTTCTGCTTTCTGCATTTAATAAAGAAATAGGTCTATAGTTCTTAATTTGCAGTGGATCAGCTTCTTCTTTTGGGATAAGTGTAATATAAGCCTCTGACCATGTTTTGGGTATTATCTTCTTTGACATAACTTCATTCATAACTTCTAACCCATGGAATGCTCAATGATTCTTGTAGTGTTTTATAGAATTCTGCCGGAAGCAAAAAACCTGGTGCTTTCCTATTTTCTTGTTTCTTCAGTTAATTCCCTCATTGTTATATTGCTTTTTAACATTTCTTCAGTCTCTTTAGATATCTTAGGTAGGTTGGCATTCTGTAAATACTGTTTGACTTTTTCCTCATCAATATACTCTTGTTTATATAGTTGCCCATAGAAGTCTCGAATAATTTCCTTTTTCTCCTTATTACCATGACAAACTTGGCCTTGGTCATCTATTAACTGTGATATTTTCCTTGATTCTTTCTCCTTTCTCAATTTATATGCTAGCCATCTACCTGGTTTATTTGCATCTTCAAAATAATTCTGTTTAGCATTTCTAATTTTCTGTACCAGTTCTTCTTTCTCTTTTAAACCCATTTTATGTTTAGTTATGTCCAATTTCAATTTAATATATTTTTTCTGTGGCATTTTCTGAAGTTCTTTTTCAAGTCTTTTATACTCATCTTCCAAGGCTTCAGTGGCTTGCCTTTTCCTGATATTCTTTTTTCTTATGTAATCTATTATCAAACCTCTGGCATATGCCTTCATTGTATCCCAAATATTCTGCATTGAAGCATCTTCTTTTTTATTTTCTCTGAAGAAAAAAGCCAATTCCTTCTTCATCCATTGTATAAAATCTTTCTCCTTTAAGATGGTATGATTTAGTGTCCATCTCGATCTTTTTTTTTTGTCCCTTCCATTTAATTGTCATTGGGTTATGATCTGCCCAAGTACTTGTTTCAATGTTTGTTTCTTGAATATTAGATATTAATTCTGTTGAGATTCAAATCATATCCAATCTGGACCATGATAAATGTCTATTTGAATAGAAAGTGTATTGTTTAGTTTTGGCATTTCTTTCTCTCCATATATCTTTTAAAGTTAATTTGTCTGTCATTTTGAAAAAAGATTTAGGGAGAATCTTTCTATTTTGCTTTGTTGTTGTTGCTATATAGTCCAGTTTATTGTCCACAATTCCATTAAAGTCTCCCATCATAATTATATTGGCATAGTCCAGTCCAATTATTTTCACGTGTAGTTTTTTATAGAATTCTTCTTATTTATCATTCGGAGCATAAATTGCAATCAAGAGTATTTTTATATTGTTCTCCATTATTTCCACCATTAATACTCTTCCATCTTCATCAGTATAAATCAATTTTGCTGGGGGTAGCCTCTTTAATATATAGAACCAATCCTCTTTTCTTACATTGAATCAAAGAAGTAAATATTTTCCCTAATTTTGGCTGTACTAACAATTGTTCATGTTGTTTTTTAATATGAACTTCTTGAAAACAAATTATGTCAAACTTTAATTTCCCTAATTTATGAAAATTTTCCTTTTAACAGCTGAATTAACTCCATTTATATTCATTGTAATCAGTTTTTTCTCTTCCGTGATTATATTTTGTAGTTAGGTTTGACAGCTCTCGTAGATCTTGGTTCACGTTGTTCTTTGATATCCACCTGTCCACCTACTGCGCCTTCTTCTTTTTCAGTCCCCATTTGTTCCTCTTGGAATTCAATTAATGAGACCTCTTTCTCTGCCTCTTCCTCTCTCCTTCCGAAAAATTATGCGTAAAAAAGTTCTGCTTTCTCAATTGAATCAATTCTATGTCTCTGTTCTTGCCATGTAAACATTAGTTTTCTGGAATCAGCCATCTATAATTCACCTCCTTTTTCATTAGCATTTTGGTCAAGAATCAATATTCTCTTCTCATTTCTCTCACTCTTCTGGGTATTTGTTTTAAAACCACGATCTCTTTGCCTTTGTATTTCAACGTCTTCTCTCTTACCACTTGTAATATTTGTGTTTTGATGGATTTTTTGGTAAATCTGATGTGGACTTCTCTTGGTAAGTTATTTCTCATCGCATATCTTGTGAAAACTCGGTATACCTCATCTACTCCAACCATCATTTTTTCCTCTGTTATTTTCAAAACATCAGCCAAAATTTCTATCATTATCGCAGCCAAATTTTGTCCTTTTTCTTCCTCTGTATTTTGAAATCTGAGATAGAATTCTGACCTCTCCATCTCCCACCTCAGCATCCCACTTTTATCTTGTTCGACCACTGTTAGTCTGCTGTCAATATTTCCACTCTTCTCCTCTCTTTGTTCACTTTCTTCTTCAATTTTTTGGAATCTCTCATCATATTTCGCCATCATTTGTTGAATATTTTCCACTTTTTCATTGGTCTTCTCTATTCTTTGTTCAATAGTATCTGATTTTATCTTGAGATCTTGGATTCCTTGCATAATTATCTGTAAGGTCACTTTTTCTTGTTCTTTATCTTGCTTTAACATTGTCTGGATTAAACGTTGTCCTCCAGATGGTGGGGAGGCAGAGGTAGAGGTAGAAACACCAGAAGGTATGAGTTTACTGCTCATTTTAAATGATTCAAGACCTTAAAATTATTTTTAAGCTTTAATCCAGCTGGTAAATTAGACAATTATAATCCAAAATGGAAAAACCCAATAGTAAAAAGCCCAATAGTAAAAAGGAAAAAGAGAAAAAGAAAATTCTTCAGGTTCTTCTGGACCCTAATCCAATTATGAAATAATCCACAATAAAAGATGAATAATAAAAAGAAAGAAAAAGCCCAATAATAATAATAAAAAAGAACAAAAGAAAAGAAAAATTTCTTCAGATTCTTCACACCTTAATCCAGTTAGGAAATCTCAATAGTAATAAAAAAAAAAAAAAACCAAAATAGTCCAAGAACATGGATGGAAAAAACAAAGGTCCCAGTGGAAAAAGGGGAAAAAAAGAAAAGGAGAAAAATTCTGAGGCTTTCCCTTTAAGATGAAAAGCAAAAAATAAGAATATTACTAAAATTAAAATTTAGAGAGAAGCTGGTAAGGAGGGGTAACACAACTGAAAAAAGATAAGAAAACACACTGCACTTTGTTTAGTTTTCCAAGGCTCTTATTATGACTCTCTTCTCCACAAGCTTCAAAGCCAAGCCTCAAGTGTTAAGTTGTTGATAGAAGTCCAGAAGAACACCTGTAATAATATTCTGCCATGCTCTTCCCTCTATCTTATCAAGTTGAAATGTCCTTGAGAAGGAGTCTTTCACAGTTCTCTCCACTTCAAATAAAATAATTTTAAGCCTCTAGTTGGCAGTGTTACAAAGTTTCTTAATTTTCACTTTCCCCCTCCTCCCAGAAAAACGTAATTTAAGTTTTTAAAAAAGAGAAAAATATATACATGTATATATATTTTTAAAAAAGTAACCAAAGGGAGCCTCTAGCCTAAAAAAAGTAAGAAATCAAGAAGGAGAATAAGAAAGTAAATATATATATAAAAGAAAATTCAGTCCGGTTAACTGCAAAGTTATGATAAAGTCCAGTAAAAAAAAAAGTAGAGAAAAAATAAACCAAGTCTCACTTTGACGTCTCCCTTTAAAAGTCGCCGCTTATTCAGTTTTGTCAAAAATCTCACAGGTTTCTTCTTATATTCAGAGTGTCCTTTCAAGTCTCAGAAAGTTAGTAAAAAAAAAAAGATTCTCACCCAGCCGACACATTTTCTCTTTCAGCCTCTTCCTTTCTGGAGCTGTCCTGACTTCAGCAGCTTTGAGGCTGCCTCTCTACCGCCGGCAAAAAGGACTTCTCCCAGAACAACCAGGGACTTTGCGGTGTTCCTGGGACCCACAGAATATTCCCTTCATGATCCCCTTCTCTACGGGATGGTTTAGGTCCGTTTGGACCTGCCAGGGGCGAAGATATCGGCTGCAATCTTAGAGCTCAATTGCAGACCGTACCGTCGCGACACCAACTCCTCCCCTCTCCCCCAGAAAAAAATTGTTAAAGTGATCAAAAGCCTCACTCTCCCCCCTCCTCCTGCCTCCGCTTTTACAACAATCAGCAAGGACAAGAAGGGGGGGGATCACAATCAAATAACTTTCATTATCAGTAAAGCACACACAAATACACAAACAAATAATCCTCTCTTTCCAGTAAACCACATATACGGGATCTTCTTTGTGTCTGGACATTCTCATTTCCTTACACATGCTATTTCTTACTCACCTTTCAATCTGGGATAGGGGTTGTTAGGATATGTGCAGAGTAAACCTTGTATAAAAAGGATATGCAAACGGAAATGGTTTATGAGAACAGTTATGAATAAATATACAGCCACACAGAGTTGAACAAGTTATATTGATGTCTACTTGAAGAAATAGCACAATCCAATAAACAGTCCATGTCATACACATTTTTAACAGTCCAGAAATATCCAGTTATAAAGTCTTCTTACCGGTTTCACGTCTTTTACAGCAGATAAATATCAAACCATAATACAACAGATAACTTTCGATATCAACAGAACATCAAAATAAACAGAGTTAGCCAGTATTGGTCCATAGTCAGTCAGCATAAGTATTAAGAGAGATCATCAGTGAAAAAGAGAAAGTGAAAAAGAATTAAACCAAGATCTATAGCTCCCTCTTATCTCAACTTGTAGCATAATTAACCAACCAGAACACAGCATAATACATTAAAGCTACAAATATATATACATATACATATACATATACATATACATATACATATACATACATACATACATACATACATACATACATACATATATATATATATATATATATATATATATATATATATATATATATATTTGTAGTTTATATATATTATCAACCTAATTATGTTATCTACATATATATGACTGGGTTCAACACACAAACATCCACACCAACTTTTTTACCATCAACATCCTCACAAATTTACATTGTAATCATACAGCTTGCATATTTACTATTCTGTTCTAAGAACCAATAAGCTCCATTGTAGAGGATCTTCCAGAGCTGGAAATGATTACATACAGGCAACATTCTCACACACAACATTTCCAGACCTGGGAAGGTTTTGTCCCTTTAAATCTCCACATTTTCTTTTTTTGGACTACCTATAATTTGTTCTCAGAGCACTGGGAGAACTCAAGGAGTGGTACCAATACCAAAGGCGATTGTGGGCCCAAACCACTGCCTATAAGTCCAATCCAAAAAGCCAATTTTATTCTCTGGTTGCCAAATATGGTACAATTAATTTATTTTGAACTACAGCAGTTCCAATTAGGGCTATACACAGGTAAAGGATATTTTCTTCAATTCAATCCTATTCAATTCTGCATATACTTATTATACATTATTATACATACACATCTAAGAAGTTTTAATGGAAATCACATCCTGAAAAGAATAGTAAACATTTTCTTCTTTTCTTAGTTGTTCCTAACACATATAGAGCAACACAGCTGAACCTCTGCCATAGCTGAATCTCTAAGCATAATGTTTGAAAAATCTTTCAGGACCAGATCCTTGCCTAACCTATGGTCACAAGCCATGGCCATCCCCATCTTCAAAAAGGGAAACCCCAGCCTAGTTGAAAATTACAGACCAATCTCTTTATGCTGCATCACCTGTAAAGTCATAGAATCAATTATTAACCAATCCATCATCCTCCACTTAGAAACAAACAACCTACTGTCTAATAAACAATTTGGTTTCAGGAAAAAAAACTATCATGTAATCTGCAACTCTTACACTGCAAAAACATATGGACTACACAATTTGATCAGGGCAAAGCAATAGACACAATCTACATAGACTTCTGTAAAGCCTTTGATTTAGTGGTACATGACAAACTACTCCTAAAATTAAAATCTTATGGTATCTCTGGACACCTGCATAACTCGATAGAAGCATTCCTGTCAAATAGACAACAAATGGTTGTTGAAAGGTATGAAAATGCCTTTCCTTCAAGGATTCGATTTTCCCACTGGGAGAGCTCTGGTGCAAGGATACTGACAATTGCTTGAAAGCTGGATCTTTTTATTTTTAAGGAAAGCGAGGGACAGCGAGAAGTCTGCATTCCTGGGCTAGCTAGCTTCTTATGGTAAGTCCCTGGTTTTTTATACCCTTTTCTCCCTTTGTGAGTTGATTTCATGTGAATGTTTGTATTTGTTCTTAATGTGTCAAATCCTATTTGAGTTTGTCTTTATTCCTGCCGGAGGGCAAACTCCAGGGGGTGCAGCAGGCAAACTCCGTGGGGTGGTTAGATTGTATTATCGGTTTTTTTCCTAATCTCTTTTAGCTTTATAATGAATTTTCATATTTGTCTTGTGGCAATCTCCTGTCTGTCTCTTTTGTAATTTATATTTTTGTGTGTGTCTTTTGTCCATTTGTTTTGCTTATTTGGTATGTCCTGTGTTCAAAAGGGTTTCCTTTTCTTATTTGTCTAGTTTTCTTAATTACTTAGGCTTTAATTACTTAGACTATAGGGATTCTTTAATACCTTTTATTTGATTCCTTTTCCTATGTAAATTTGTTTTACATAGCTGGCCTGATATTCCCCTTTGACTTTTCCTGTTTGAGTGATACTACTGTCTTTGTGAAGTTCCCTTTCCACATGGTCAAAATTGGGAGCATCCTATCAAATTCTGTACCTGTCAACAGTGATGTCCCCTAAGGCAGTGTTCTAGGACCAACTCCCTTCATACTCTATATAAATGACCTCTGTGATCATATTAGGAGCAACTGCATTCTTCTAAGGCCTTGGAAGATGAGTATAAAAGACTTGAAAAAGAATTACAGAAAATGCCACAGAAAAAAGATATTAAATTGAAGCTGGATGTAATTAAACATAAAATGGAATTAATAGAGAAAGAAGAATTGGCACAGAAAATTAGAAATTCTAAACAGAATTACTTTGAAGATGCAAATAAACCAGGTAGATGGCTAGCATATAAATTGAGAAAGGAGAAGGAATCAAGAAAAATACTGAAGCTAATAGATGATCAAGGCCAGGTTTGTTATGGCAATAAGGAGAAAAAGGAAATTATTTGAGATTTCTATGGACAATTATATAAACAAGAGAATATTGATGAGGAAAAAGTCAAACAGTATCTACAGAATGCTAACTTACCGAAGATACCTAAAGAGACTGAAGAAATGCTAGAAAGCAATATAACAAGGATGGAATTAAATGAAGCACTTAAGAAACAAAATAATGGGAAAAAACCAGGTCCAGATGGGCTTCCGGCAGATTTTTTTTATAAAACATTTCAAGAATCATTGAGCATCCCACTGTTAGAAGTTATGAATGAAGTTATGTTAAAGAAGATGATACCCAAAATATGGTCAGAGGCTTATATTACACTTATTCCAAAAGAAGAGGCTGACCCACTGCAAATTAAGAACTATAGACCTATTTCTTTATTGAATGCAGACTATAAAATTTTTGCTTCAATTTTAGCAGAAACACTTAAAAATATTTAAATAATTTTATCCACCCAGATCAAAATGGATTTCTGCCAAAGAGACAAATCAGAGACAACATGAGAGTAATCTTGGATACTTTGGAATACTATGAGGCTCATCCTGAAAAGCAAATGGCTTTGATATTCCTAGATGCTCAGAAGGCATTTGATAACGTGAACTGGAGATTTATGTTATTACTATTGGAACAGATGGGTTTTGCCAGAAAATTTATTCAAGCAATAGAAATCATATACAATAAACAAACAGCAAAGGTAATGATGGAGGGAGAACTTACAGACTTTATTAATATAAGAAAAGGCACCAGACAAGGATGTCCCCTGTCTCCTTTGCTATTTGTGTTGACTTTGAATAGAAATATTAGGGATGATAAACGCATAAAAGGAATGAAAATTAAAAAGGAAGAATTCAAACTACAAGCTTTTGCGGATGACTTAGCCTTTATTTTGGAAGACCTACTAGAAACAGCTCCAAAGTTATTGGAAAAGATAGAGACATATGGTGAGGTGGCTGGTTTGAAAATAAATAAAGATAAAACAAAGTTTTGACAAAGAACATGTTACTGAGACAAAGAGAAGAACTGGCAGACCTGCTGAAAATCCAAGTTACGAATAATGTTAAGTATCTGGGGATATATTTGACAGCAAGATGTAGCACATTAAAAGAGAATAATTATATTAAACTTAAACAACAGATAGCTACAGACTTAAAGAAATGGGAAAACTTGCAATTGTCATTAATAGGAAGAATTTCAACAATTAAGATGAATATTTTACCCAGAATTCTATTTGTGTTTCAAACAATACCAATTAGGCTTGGAAAAGACTATTTTGAAGATTTAAATAAAATTATGTTGAAGTTTATATGGCAAGGTAAGAAAGTGAGAATAAAGCTAAAGCTTTTGCAAGATGCTAGAATTAGAGGAGGTTTTTGGCTTGCCTAATTGGGAGTTGTACTTCCAAGCTGCAAATTTGATGTGGGTCAAGGAATGGATAACATTAAGAAAGGCTAGATTGTTGCCACTAGAAGGTTATGATTTGCTGTTGGGTTGGCACGCTTTTTTATGGTATAAGGGAACTAAAACACAGGGTTACTTTAGAAGACATTATATACGGGAGTCTTTGTGGTTAAACTGGGAGAAGATAAAAAGACAATGTTATTTGAAAATTCTAGTTTGGTTATCGACTATTGAAGCATTTTCCTATCCTATAATTTATAAGAAGGAACAAACAGTTAGATATGGGAAACTATTGGATGAAAAGGGTGAACTTAAATCAATTCAAAATTTAGAGGAACAAGGTATAAAGATAAATTAGTTTTCATATGTGCAAATACATTCAAGGTATGATGAAGATTCCAAAACGGAGGGATTCTATGATAAACAGACTGATCTAGATAAGATCTTGATGGGTACTGATGAGAAGGTGATTAAAAAATTATATGGTTATTTACTGGGAATTAAATTAGAGGAAGAACAAGTTAAAGAAACTATGATTGTTGGGGAAGACTTTTGGATATGATTTAGAGAAATGGCAAAAATTGTGGTCTCAAAATTATAAAATGACAATGTCAACAGCATATAAAGAAAATTTGTATAAGATGTTTTACAGGAGGCACTTTCCCCCGACAAGAATGGCAAGAATGTTTAAGAACAAATCTGAAAAATGCTGGAAATGTCATCAGATACCTGGCTCATACTACCATATGTGGTGGACCTGTGAGGACGCTAAAAAATATTGGACTAAAATTCGCATGTGGTTGGAAAAAATGACAAAGAAACGTATAGATTTGAAACCGGAGTTCTTTTTATTGGGAATCTTACCAGATACATACAGTAAAGACTTGAAATATCTGATTGTAAATGTATTAACAGTGGCTAGGATTGTATTTGCTAAAAATTGGAAGAGTGAGAAAATACCATCAGAGGAAGAAATTATTAAGAAAATATTGGAATGTGCTGAGATGAGTAGATTGACATTTGAAATTAGGGAGCAAGAGGATAAACAATTTTATGAAATTTGGGGTCTTTTTTTTATCAATGGCTAGATGACAAAATACGATAATAGAATATTTAGAATGTTAGACAGCAAGGAATATCTTTATTTTTTCTTTCACCTTTGTTATTTGACATTATATTTATAAAGTGTTTTTAGGATATATTGGGTATGATTATATGATTTGTTATAGAATAAACTAATTAAAGTATTGTTATCTCAAAAAGCATGAATGATTAAAAGTATAGTCAAATGATTTTTTAATGGAGATATTAGATTATATAAGTTTGGATTGACAATATGAGTTGTTATGTAACAACAGAGAGTTGGTGTTTTAATGTTTTGTTTGTCTTGTTTGTTTGTAGAAAATCAATATAAATTCTTTTCAAAAAAAAAAAAAGAGCAACTGCATTCTTTTAGCTGATGATGTAAAGTTGTTCAATACCACAGACAATACTGCTGTCCTTCTAAAAGATCTTGACTATGTATCAAAATGGTCAAACAATTGGTAACTTCAAATCTCAACAAATAAATGCTCCGCCTTACATATTGACAAAAAAAAAAAATCAGAAAATAAAATAAAGCTGAATAGTCGAAATCTTGTTGATGATCCAAGCTCTGTAAAGGATCTTGGAATATTCATCTCTAATAATCTAAGCGCTAGAGCCCACTGTAACTACATAGCCAAAAAGGCATTAAGAGTTGTTAACTTAATCCTACGTAGCTTTTCCTCTGGTAATATCACACTCCTAACTAGAGCATAGAAAACATTTGCTAAACCAATACTCAAATACAGCTTATCAATCTGGAACCCACATTACCTATCTGATATTATCTGACAGTTGAGAAAGTCCAGAAATATTTCACAAAAAGAGTTCTCCACTCCTCTACTCATTGTAGAATACCTTATGCCACCATACTTGAAATTCTAGACCTAGAAAACCTTGAATTATGCCATCTTCAGTCTGATCTAAGTATGGTATATAAAATCATACATTGCAACATCCTACCTGTGAATGAATACTTCAGCTTCAACCATAACAACACAAGAGCACACAATAGATACAAACTCAAGGTTAACTGCACCAAACTTGATTGCAGGAAATACGGCTTCAGCAACAGGGTGGTCAATATCTGGAATACTCTACCTGACTCTGTAGTTTCTTCCCCAAACCCCAAAAACTTTAACCTTAGACTGTCTACTATTGACCTCACCCCTTTCCTAAGAGGTCTGTAGGAGGCATGCATAACCGCACCAATGTGCCTACCATCCCTGTCCTATTGTTTATTTATTTTTATTTTTTTGAAACAAATTTTTATTAATTTTAAAGATAAAACAACACATCATTAACCATTAAATACATAAACACATAAAACCTCTTAACATTGTAAATCCTTACAAGTCAAACAAAACATTATTTTTATACAGCATAATTCCAATTTATCCCATCTCCATATGGACACACAAATATCTTTTAACAAATTTCTCATTATTTCTCTTTACTCCTATTCAATTTCATTTCTCTTCTATATTTATCCATTTTATAGTCATCATATTCTTTTCTTTCTGGCTTGTTTAAATTATTCTCATCTAACATTCCTCCAAGGTTTTATTGATTCTTTTTTCCTTTTTTTTATAAAAAACAAATTTTGTTAGTTTTACCATAAACACAAAACACAAACATACAAACACAAAACATAAACAAAACTAAAAGATCTTTTCTGAAGGTTGTCTGTTCCCGGGTTAAAACTCTTCACACAGACACAAATTCAAACATCATATTCAACCCATATCTCCTTCCATATCTTATTATCATTTTCTTTTTTATATATATATATAAAAACCATTTTTATCAGTTTTATAAAAACAATGCACAAAGAATCAAGGCATAGCAGCTTATAAATTCTTTTCTAAGAAAAAATAATAATAAAAGATCAATAAGGCATAACATTTCCAGATTATAATATCAATATTTCATATAATATTAACTTCATATCTTGTCCCTACTTCTCCTTTCCATCCAAATTATTTATTAATTAAAATTTTATTGCCTTTTATCAATATACAAAATCCTAAAAAAAAAAAACATATATATCCTTCCATATCTTATTACCATTTTCAACAACATTCTTTGTCTGTTCTATTTCCAATTATCCATTCATCTTTTTTTTCTTTTACTATACTTCTCCTGTACACCAATTGGAGTAACATCTATAACTCATTACCCTAACTTAGAAATACTACATATAGCAATCTTTCTTGGGATTCTGTTTAAAAGATTCTAAAATTACATAATAAATTTTATATTCTAAATATACATATAAAAACACACTCTTATATACCCTCCAGAATCCCTCTTTTAATCTAAATTAAATTCACCCATTGTCTCTAAATAAACTTTTTTTCCTTAGGTCTTGCTTCCCCCCATTAAGGCTTCTCCTCCCCCCCTTTCTCTCTTGCTTATTCTTCTCCTTGCCCTTTCTACCCCTTTGCTTTTTCCCTTCGCTTTTCTTACTCCTTTTCCTTTGCTTTCTAACCTTGCCTCCATCTTTTCGCTCATTTTTCTCTCTTTTGGTTGTTTTTATAATTCTTAAAATCCCCTTTTTCTTATCCTTTTTCTCCTCCTCTCCAGAAGGGACCCATTGTTCATCAAAGATGGCTTCTTCTTCCTCTTCTTCCTTGTCCCAGTCCTTCTGCTGCGTAATCAACTTTTCAAAAGAACATAACGCCATTTCTAAGAATTGAAACAAAGCGCCCAAAGTATCTTCTTTTTTATATTTTTGATATTCAATCTCTAGTTCATCCACAAACGATGCCATTATAAAAAGGGAAACTTTTTTCCAAAACAACCACAAGTATTTTTAATCAAAGACAATCAAAAGCAATTAAAAAAAAAAAGTTCCAAAAGTTAATACTTTTCTTCCTTCTTCTCTTTCTCTTTCTGGATTAATTTTTATTCAAAGAGGTCCAATTACCATATATCTTCCTTTGGGATCCACAAAGACGTTCTAGACAATCTCCTCCTTTTTCAGCTTCTGCTCCAATTTTTTTTCTCCCTTCCCACTTGCAATGACAATTTTAAATAATCAGAAATCCATACCTCCAGCAAAGATTTTCCAATTTCTTAAATTTTTCAATGTCCAAAAATCCCTTTGTCTCTTAGCTTCAACTTTCAAAGCAATCCACTTTCAATGTCTAATATATCCAAATATTTCTGCTATTTCCGTGGGGTGGGAGAGTGAAAAAAAAAAAAATTCCCTTTAACAGCTTCTCCGCCGCTTTTCGCTCTTCTTAGGGATACAATGTATCCTCCAGCAATTCAAGCAGCTCAATTCCAGGCAATTTAAAAGGTGTTACTTGACCCGGCTCAGACAGAACTTTCACTCTTCACACTTCCTCCAGCACAGTTCTTACCCGGTTGCTGGCTTCTTCGTGGCGGCCATTGCTGACCGCCGCTCCACCGCTTTGGGAAAAAGGGGTTTTCCCGGAGAAGGGGGGGTCTGCGACACCCCCACCTCCCTATCCGACTCCCCTCTCTCTTCAGCTGTCCCTACAGGGCAGCCATATCCCCCTGACCCATCTGGATCGGGGGTACCTCGACGGCTAGCACAGCAGGAATCGCGAGCTGTCGCGAATTCCTGCTGCCCCGAAGCCACGTGAAACCGGAATCCCCTATTGTTTATTTTTGTTATATGTACCCATTTCATGTATTCATAACTATGTATATACTTATACCTATTATCTTGTAAGCGATTGACAAATAAAAATAAATTAAAATAAATAAATAAAAACAGAAGTTTTTATGTTTTTATGTTTAATATTTTCGTTGTTCATCCCCAATGTACTTTATGGAGGGGCTCTATTTTAAACACGGATATGTGTCTCGTTCCATGCTTCTGAACAACAGAGCTAACTGTAGACCATTGAACTCAATGGGGCATGCCTTCTACATTCAATTCTGCCATCCAGTGCATCAGAAGAGAGCAGTTGCCTGCATTCTAGTTACATCAATTGTTCTATTTTCTTAAGCATTAAATAATTAAAAAGATTAATCATAAACATAAAACATAAAATATTAAACATACAAATAAACAAATAAATTTATCTCTGTCCTGGGTTTCTAGCTTGAATCTCGCCCTTTTTCTAATTGTTCCTTTAATATTTGCCTTATGGGGGTGTACAATTGCCTTGGAGAATAAAAAAAAAAAAATAGCCTGCTCAGAAGGGGCTGAAAGTCCAATTTGAGAAGATTTTGAGGTGACATTTTTACCTGATCATAATCAGGAGCAGGGCTTATAGTCATTTATTATTTTGCTGAGACATCAGAGCCAGATGTTTCCACTGCATGACAGCATTGATACCATCAATGTAATATTTGAACTGGAGCCTTGGGTTTAATATGTAAAGTATGCCCTATCTTTATCCAATCCTGTAACCTGAGCATCTTGTGCTCAGGGTCCCAGGGACAAAGCTTTCCTATCTCTTCAATTAGCCTCAGGTATGTTTGCACCTGATTTATGTAACAGGAATTTAAGCTCCTGAACATGTTTCTGCTGGTGATGAGATAGATTACAGCCCATACTTACCTCTGATCAATCCCGTAGGACATGGTGTGCACCTTTGGGGTCTGTTCCAGATGAAGGCAAGTATGTTGGGACCTGCGTCTCCATAGGGTAAATATCCCTGTTTGGGTGCCATATGTGGGATTTCAGTGATCAGTCGTTGTGCAGGGTGCCAAGATGTCTGACTGCTTGGGCAGTGTTTATTACATTTATAGGGTTCTTACAGCAAGACAAAGGCAACATAGATACAGCATCTGGATTGGACAATAGATCCCACATGGGTGAAACCTCTCAACCACACTACTACAACCTCCCAACCAATCCTTAAGACTAGTGGTGATGTTAGTAAATGAGATCTCCTATATGTCTGGAAAGTCTGGGACTTGCCAGCCTAACAGATAGAGGATGAGATCATGCAGTAAGAGCCCCCCTTAGCCAAATGTGCAGTCTGCTGCTAGTATCTAGCACCATCCAAAGAATCTCAGTTGCTACCACAAGTGTTTGCTACTTCAATGTTTCTGGTAGCTTTACACAATGCAACTATAATGAATAATTAAGTTGCTGTATGTACCCACTATGGTACTCTCTCTTTCATCTTATATTTCTGTCTTTGATTTTTCCTAACCAAATGCAGAAAAACCATTTTTCTCTGCTGTGGCTTTTCTGGTTTCTAGTCTTCTGGTTTTTACACTGCACTAACTTTTAAAGATATTTATGAATCTATAGGAATAAAGATTGTGGTACACAACTCAGCCCTTTCTTCTTCTTGATATTAAGTCATTGGTGTTCTCTATTGAGTACAATTGTTTAATCCTTTCTTTAGACATCTAATTTATCATAGTGCAGCTCACATTCTGCTATCTTTTCTTCTAAGATCTCATGTTTTGAATATTTTCTGAAATCAGGATATACAATATGTACCCTGTTCTTGTTAAATAAATTGGTCACACTAATAAAAAGGACACTGAAGTTTTTTGTATAATTTATTTTTTATGAACCCACTATGGTTCATGCCAACAGCACAGTATTTTCTAAATGAGCCTAAATGAACAGTAATTACCTGAACTCACATAAACAAGCTCTAAAATTATACCTACAAGCTTGTTCAAAATTTTTAAATATAATCCCCCTGGTTCTAGAAAGAAACAGATTTACATAGCCAAGAACTACCAAATCTATCTTTATTTACCTTGTGTTTCTATTGCCTTCATTTGTTCTGCCTGGGTACATTTGAACAAAGTTCCTCTTTGGGGACAATACCAAAACAAAGTAAGAATTGATGAGCTCTGCCCTTTTGTCATCCCGTCTTACCATGCCAGCATTTTTCTTAGCAGTTTTCTTAGCAGCAGGCCCATACTTTCATTTTAGTTTCTTTTACTATTCTATAGGCAAACAAGGTCTATTATAAAAATGACAGATGTTGACAGATACATTGAAGAGGAGGAATAGCAAGAGACAGACAGACAGACAGACAGACAGAAGGTTAGGTGATTGCAAATAATATTATAGTATGAAGAATAACATTTGAAATCATTTTAATAATGGAACAATAGTCTTCCAATAAAGAATACATGACAGAAATAAATTCAGAGAAGGAGACATGAAGAGCCCAATGGCTAATAGTGGTGAATGGATTGGATGGATGGATGGATGGATGAATAGATGATAGATATAGATGGTAGATAGATGATAATGTGATATTAGTATAATATATTCTAATATAAAGAGATATTGAAGAAGCACGATTGAGACAAAGAACTGCAATGAAATGTAAGTATAAAATGTCCTTGATGTTTTCAAGTTAGAGAAATGCAGGCACACAAATTAGGAAAATCATCTTGATTTTTATTTGAAATTATTATTCTTAGTTTTGTTGGAAACTCTTGGTTTATTATAACAAAATTTGATATAATAATTTGATACTGGCAGTGGAATTTCCATTTGAATAATAACAACAAGAAATATTATGGAAACAATAAGTCATTGAAAGGTTGGCCTACTGGCAAGTTCAGCTTTTAATCTTGTACTACTGGACATACGTTCTACAAGTAAAAAATGCTGAACTTGATTAGAAAAATCAATTTGTTTGTGATATTCAAGATGGAAGAACATTTGAAGTATGTTATTTAAGCAGCAAAATGTTTACAGGCCAAAGCTGTATGAATTTATATTAAGCTATTGAAATGGAGGTCACAGTTGTGATAAAACAATGAAATTCACCTTGAATATGCATTACCACTCTTTTTAGTGATCTGACATTTTAACAGCACAGTCTAAATACTATCAGTAAGTATTAGTGGAAGTGTATCCTTGATCTATGCTTATTTTAGTTCACAAGGGGTCTCATTTGTTTTTATTGAAGTTAATGGATCTGTGAATACAAATCCATTAACCTCAAAAATGTTAAATGTTAAATCAGTAGCTTTAAATGAATGTTAACATGAGGCAGCAATCACTGATACGTGCAATACGAACTAGAGGGCAATATCTGATGTATTGTGTTATGAACTAATAAAACACTTAAATAAAGTTTATCAAAAGCTTTAGAAAATAGCAGGGTTCTAGCCCTGCACTTCTGATTGGCTGATAATAGCGATATTGGATTGGTCCGTTCAGGAGAATCTGATTGGCTGTTAACGAGCCACTCTCATTGGTTAAGGGGGTTAACACTCCACGTCTCTTATTGGTTACTAGAGCACCAGCTTGCCTAAAAAAAGGGATGCTGTTGCCCTAGGGTTTTGCTCTGTTCAGAATGTTTAATAAAGAGTTTGAAGTTCACTTTCACAGTCTTGTCTCCGTTCCTTGTGCCCCTGCGAAGAACTTAACACTGGCGACGAAGGTGGGATACGGAGACGTCAGAGCTGACTGAACACTACAGAGCACTAAACAGAGCATGTGGCTGAAGGCGCATCAACGGCGGAAACCATGACCGGCGGCACCATACCACCAGCTCCATTCGACCCGGCACAAGAAGACTGGGACTCATACACGGACCGGTTCCAGATGTTTCTGGAGACCAACAACTTGAAGGATGCCACTACTGGGAAAAAGAGAGCAGTATTCCTGACTCACTGCAGACCTGCCGTTTTTAAGATGGCTAAGGCATTGGCGAAACCAGCTGAGGTGAAATCCATGGACTGAGACGTCCTCAAGCCCCTCCTATGGGCCCACTATGCACCTACCATACCAACGCTTGTCCAAAGACATTAATTTTACCAGAGAGACCAGTGGAAAGGAGAAAGCGTTGCAGATTTCATCACGCATCCCCAGAACCTGGGAGGCCTCTGTGGGTTCACCGACCTTGAAGAAGCTCTAAGAGACCGAATAGTTCTGGGTTTAGATGCACCGCATGTGCAAAGTAAGCTGATGGCGAAAGGCGACATCAGCCTTGCAGATACCATCGCTGATGCTACTGCAGCAGAAGCAACCAGGAAGTCAGCTGCCCGAATGTGCCGCACCAATGCCCCACTCCGCCAACTCGCCAGCGAAATCTCACCTCGCCTTGAGGGACATGCAACGGCAACCCACCACGAGGACCCCGAATCGTCATCAGAAAGTGATGAGGAAGAAGTCAACTGGCTCCGGTCTGAACGAGACCAATGCCACCAGCGTAACCAGAGACTGCAGTATCAATGCGCAGGTTGTGGGGCAAACCACCCACGATCAGACTGCAAATTCCTCGACGCGCTCTGCCATATTTGTGGGAAGAGAGGCCACATCGGAAAGGTCTGTCGAAGCAAGCTAGGATCCAGCCCATTTCAGAGGGGGACCAACTACCGCCAACCCACAGGAATCCTGTGAATCGGGAACATTCGAACCACCAATGGAACAACCACTCCTACAAAAAATAAACCACTAGCCCATTCAACGAAATGAGAAGAGGCACACCAAACCATCACGATTGGTCACGCCTCATCATTAGATGCAAAGAAGATCCAAGTGAAGGTCACCATCGAAAACCAGCCCTGCTTGATAGAAGTCGATTCAGGATCATCCCTCTCGATAGTTTCCTGGAAGACCCTTAAACAATTGATCCCTGCCATCTGGCGGCAAGACCTCAGAACCCAAAGAATCATTCTCAAGGACTATCAAGGAAACTGAATTCCGGTCGTTGGGTCCAGCCTAGTCCAGGTCTCATTCAAAAATCGTACTGCATCTTTACCATTGTCCGTCGTTGACCGTGATCGCCTAGCTTGCTAGGCCTTCAATGGTTTGCTCCACTTGGAATTGAGGTAGTCGGCATTTACCAAACCAGCAGCGACGACTGGGAGGAGGCCTTCGTTCAGGAATTCTAGGACGTCTTTGCAGATAAACTAGGTGAGTACAAGGGGACCCCGATATCATTTAAACTTAATCCTGAAGTAGCCCCCATCCACCTTAAGCCTTGTCGAGTCCCTTTTGCCCTTAAACCAAAGATTGACAAGCAGCTTGATAAATGAATAGCCCAGGGTGTTTTAGAACCAACCGACCATGCTCCTTGGGAAACCCCAATTGTAACACCCATCAAAACTGGATGGATTGTTAAGGATTTGTGGGGACTACCGTGCCACCCTGAATCATGCCCTTCAACAGAACGCTTACCCTGTGCCAGTGGTACAACACCTTCTCCATTCCCTGGGGGTGGAAAAGTCTTCGCTAAATTGGATTTAGCACAGGCGTACCAACAACTGCCTGTAGATAAAAAAACAGCAGAGGAGCAAATGATTGTTATGCACCAAGGCGCCTTTAAGTGCAACCGACTCCAATTCAGAGTTAGCGTGGCCCCAAGGGTCTTTCAGAGCTTGATGGAGAGATTATTGCAGGGTATAAAAGGGGTCATACCATACTTTGCTGACGTTTTAATTGCTGCCCCGAATAGAGAAATACTAAAGTTGCATCTTAGACTGGTTCTCCAGAAATTTAAAGACTGGTTTAGACTGGTTCTCCAGAAATTTAAAGTTAAAAAAAATAAATGTCAACTGTGTACAGATAAAGTAGATTTCCTGGGGTACCTAATCAATAAACAAGGCATTCACCCCACCAGTAGCAAGTTAAGAGCAATCAAGAACGCCCCAAGACCCAGAAACAAGACTGATCTCCAAGCTTTCCTGGGGCTTATTAATTTTTACAACATCTTCCTGCCCCACAAAGCGACCGTAGCCGAGCCCGGAAGAGAAGGGAAATAAAACATTAAACAAACAGGCCATAACTTTATTTAAAATGCATGATTAATATTAAAGATATTGAGATCAAGATAAACATACATTTTAATGAGGGATCAAGGATTTCGTCTGGGAAGAACCAATTTCACGACTATCTTGCCAGAATACAGAAATTGTCTACATGTGTTTTTTTTTAATGAAATTCTTATGCAAAAAAGAATAACATAGACAAAATAGCTATATATGAGGTGAATAGATTAAGAAATAAATATTCTGAAAACTGAAAGTGATATAGAATGGGAAAAAATCTGGTTTATTGACCCTTAACTATGAATTCATATTCATATTGAAAAAGGTCAAGAGAAATGGAATTGAAAACTGGGTAGTTTTATCTCTGACAGTAATGTTACTGAAACTGAACATATTTCACTAGAGATACCTTCAGGAAGGTATCTTTGGATTTCATCCCATTCTTGTGGAAAGCAGCATTCTTGGTCATAGGCTGAATTTAAATCTGTAGGAAAATGAGTTGAAGATCAGAGAGAGCTTTGAGAGACTATTGCTGTATAAAATACAACTAAGAGTTACTATAACCCATGTTACATTCTATGTCAGTGGTGGCTAACCTTTTTGGGCTCCTGTGCCGAAAATTGTGCGTGTGGTTGCATGTGTGTGCACGCATGCCAGCACCCAGAAGGCAATGATACAAATAATTTCAGTGACTTTTCACCTTAACATTTCATCTAAAGATCTTTTCTTCCTATATCTCACTTCTTATCAATAAGTAAATTATAAAGCTTATTTATTCAATCTTAACCAAGTCCACTAAATGTTTTTTACAAATAACAATGTATATATTTTAACCTCCTGTGGCTCCTGTGCTGAAAATTGTGCATGCACACGCTCACATGCCAGCACCCAGAAGGCAATGTGCACGGGGGGCCCATGCCCCCTGCTCATGCATGCACGGCCCCACTGCGCATGCTATATATCTCTGTGCATGTATGCCAGATACCCGACAATCAGCTGTCAGGCGGGGAGGCAGGGATGTGAAATTAATCACATTCAATGCCATATGCTGAATCTGTCATTTAAAGAGCAAAACATCAGAAATTCAATAATGTTTTCATAATCATAAGAGCCAGAGCTACACCTAAGCTTATGAGACATATGTATGTACACACACACACACACACACACACACACACACACACACACACACACACAGGTATATAATAAAAACTTTGCTTGGTGTGTATGCAACTATAATTTCCAGTGTTTTATGGCTGGTTAAAGAAGAAATATGTTTACCAGACATGTGCACATGCTTTTCTTAACATTTCAGCATTTTAAGCATCTCATACACTAAAATGAATAAAAAAATAATATATTTTTATTAAATATTCCTAAAAATAATATTAAAAATTAATACAAGCTAATATAAAATTACTGAGAAAACAGAAAACAAAGAGAAAGCAAAAAATGCAAAAACATTTTAAAAAAAGTTAAATTAAAATAGAAAAATGAGCAGTATTTCTATGCATTGCACAGAATGTAATTTTACAGCAGCCATTAAACTTTGGCCTGGGACCAGAAACAGGAATAAAAACAAATTCTAAATGAGACATTTGCTACAACATTAAACTGCAGCATTCACCTCCTTACAGTGGTGGGATTTAAATTTTTTTACTACCGGTTTTGTGGGCGTGGTTTGGTGGGCATGGCAGGGAAAGGATATTGTAAAATCTCCAGTCAGAGGTAGTATTTGCTGGTTCTCCAAACTACTCAAAATTTTCACTACAGGTTATCCAGAACTGGTCAGAACCTGGTGAATACCACCTCTGCTTCTTATCTTCTAAAAGTTATATGTCAGATTATCACTAGATTAAAATTTAAAACAATTGAGATAGGATTGCCTGTATTAATTAAGCGCTGGGTGGCTAGTCTTAAATTACAGGAAAGTGGGAGTGACTGGAGTGGATATTATGAAGCAAAAAACTTAAGACTCCATTGAGTCAAGTTTGATTGCTAGTCACTATATGGATAAAGGCATGACATTTTAGGTACATGTATAAATATGAGCTTTGTCATTATTTTCTATTAAGGTTGCTCTTTAAATTTTGCTTAAAAGTTTAAACTTGTTAAAACTTAACCTTAAAGTGAAAATTAAACCATTTTCAGGCAGTCCAAAGATGGTTGAATACTGCCAATTGCTGTAACAAATAAATATAGCACTATTACAAAGGTGGAAAGAAAATGTTTTTTCAAAATGTAAAATAATAGATGTGAATTAGAATTTATTTTAACATTCTGTTATTATTATTATCATTCTTAGTTCTACTTTTATCCTCTTTGTTATATAAATTAGAAGAGCAATTATAAAATATAAACCACTACTGCTACCATGATCCCAAAAATGGATATGTATATGTATACTGTTTGTAATGTATATGGCGAAAGAGAGGGAGGGAGGGACGGATAGAGAGAAAGAGAGAAAGAGAGAGAGAGCAAGAAAGAGCACAACAGTGTATTTACTCAACATGCAGAGAGACTCTGGGGTTACAAATGCTGTCATTCAACGTCATTATTTTGCTGACAAAAGAAGATAAATGTGAAAGCTAACGGTTGTATGATTAATTCTTATTTTGAAAAATCTCAGCTAAATTTACTTATAAATAAGCAGGAATAATATTTCTGTGTAGAGATTAAGGAAGATGACCTTGATCAAACTATGCAAGAATAATCGTCTAGATAAAAAAAGCTGAAACAACAATAACAAAAGAATAATACTCAGAAACAGTTCAGATAGACATCTCCTTGATTCACTGGTGTATGAGAGATCTATAGAATGAAATACACACAGACACACACGCACAAACACACACACACAGAGTAATATAACCTTTATATTGTAAATATATTGATCAAGTTCCCATACTTCCATGTTAGAGTTACCAGTTCACCCTTCTCTACTGCTGATTGTTTTTTTTTTTTCCTAACAATTCTATTAGACAATCTGCATGGGATTTTTAATCATGGGCCACAAACCCTTTTTTATCATAATTACAGGAACTTATACACAAACATAAAAAAAAAAACCATAATATTGGTAGAAGGGAATGTTGATTGCTCTCCATTGATGCTCTCTGAACTTGGTTGCTTTCTTGCATACATTCCATTACCAACTAGGTAACCTCAGCATTGATGATGTTACCTGGTTTGGTAATGAAACATCTGCAAGAAAATCCTACTTCAGAGAGCACCAGCATTCAGACGAGATCTATCTGCCTCGAAAAGCACAGGCAACCACAAAAGGGAAATAAGTAACAAAACATAATTACAGTGTTGTAATGCAAAGTCTACCTTGTAATTTTGTTGCATCATCATAAAAAAAATATAAGAGGCAGAAATTATTCTATGATCCCACATTTTGTTATCATCACATCTAATTATCAAAGACTCTGCCTGAGAATAGCATGTTTGGGTCTTAAAAGATCATCACTATTGTGGGTGGGGAGAGAGTGTTTAAAGTTGACTACCAGGGAGAAATTAAAACATGATTTTATACGATCTATCAAAACATGTTTTAAGTTATTGAGCAGATGATAAATTTACTCAAGTGATTTGTGAAAAGACTGGGAAAACTGCTATGATGAACTGTGTTATGAACTAATAAAAGCGCTCAAATAAAGTTTTAACAAACCTTAAGAAAAAGCAGGGTTCTAATCCTGCACTTCTGATTGGCCGATAATAGCGATATCGGATTGGTCCGTTCTGGGGAATCTGATTGGCTGTTAACAAGCCACTCTCATTGGTTCAAGGGTTTAAAACTTCCATGTTTCTCACTGGCTATAGGTCAGCAGCCTGCCCTATAAAAGGGCTGCTGCTGCCCTAGGGTTTTTGCTCTGTTCAGAATGATTAATAAAGAGTTGAAGTTCACTGTTCACTGCCTCGTCTCTGTTCCCTGCGCCCATGCGCAGAACTTAACACTGGCGACGAGGATGGGATGCGGAGACATCAGAGCTGACTGAACAATACAGAGCACCAAACAGAGCACGTGGCTGAAGGCATATCGACAACGGAAACCATGTCCAGCGGCGCCATACCACCCGCTCCATTTGACCTGGCACCAGAAGACTGGGACTCATACATAGACTGGTTCCAGATGTTTCTGGAGACCAACAACTTGAAGGATGCCACTACGGGAAAAAAGCGACCAGTGTTCCTGACCCATTGTGGGCCTGCCATCTTTAAGATGGCCAAGGCACTAGTGAAACCGGCTGAGGTGAAAACCATGGACTGGGACGTCCTCGCACCCCTGCTACAAGCCCATTATGCACCCGCTGTACCAATGCTTGTCCGAAGACATGAATTTTTCCAGAGGGACCAGCGGAAAGGAGAGAGCATTGCAGATTTCATCGTGGATCTCCGGAACCTGGGAGGCCTCTGTGGGTTTACAGACCTCGAAGAAGCTCTGAGAGACCGAATAATTCTGGGATTAGAAGACCACACGACGCAGAGCAAGATCATGACCAAAGGGGACACCGACCTTGCTGATGTCATTAAGAATGTTACTGCAGCAGAAGCAACCAGGAAGTCGGCTGCCCGAATGCGCCGCACCAATGCAACGCTCCGTCAACTTGCCAACAATACCTCACCTCGCCTAGAGAGGCACACAACAGTAACCCACCATGAGGACCTCGAATCGCCATCAGAAAGTGATGAGGAGGAGGTCAACCGGCTCCGGTCTGAACGTGACCAACGCCACCAGCGGAATCAAAGACTACTGCACCAATGCGCGGGTTGTGGGGCAAACCACCCGTGATCAGACTGCAAATTCCTCGATGCGCTCTGCCATTTCTGTGGGAAAAGAGGCCACATCGGGAATGTCTGTAAAAGCAAGCAAGGAACCAGCCCACTTCAGAGGGGAAACAACTACTGCCAGACCACAGGGAATCACCCTGTGAGTCGGGAACATTTGAACCACCAATGGAACAACCACTCCTACAGAAATAAAACACTGGCCATTTCAACGAGATGAGAAGAGGCACACCAAACCATTACAATCGGTCACGCTTCATCGTTAGATGCAAAGAAGATCCGAGTGAAGGTCGCCATCAAAAACCAGCCTTGCGTGATGGAAGTCAATTCAGGATTGTCTCTCTCGATGGTTTCCTGGAAGATTCTTAAACAATTAATCCCTGCCGTCCGGCCTCAAGATCTCAGAGCCCAAAGAATCATACTCAAAGATTATCAGGGGAACCGAATTCCAGTCGTTGGATCCAGCCAAGTCCAAGTATCATTCAAAAATCGTACTGCGTCATTACCACTGACCGTCATCGACCGTGACCAGCCTAGCTTGTTAGGCCTTCAATGGTTCGCCCCACTCGGGATCGAGGTAGCTGGCATTCACCAAACCAGAAGCGTTGACTGGGAGGAGGCCATTGTCCAGGAATTCCAGGACGTTTTTGCAGACAAACTAGGCAAGTACAAGGGGACCCCGATATCATTTAACCTTAAACCTGAAGTAGCCCCTATCTGCCTTAAGCCTCGTCGGGTACCTTTTGCCCTTAAACCAAAAATTGATGAGCAGCTCGATAAATTGATAGCCCAGGGTGTTTTAAAACCAACTGACCACGTTCGTTGGGAAATCCCAATTGTAACACCCATCAAACCGATGGATCGTTAAGGATTTGTGGGGACTACCGGGCCACCCTTAATCACGCCTTTCAACAGAATGCTTACCTGGTGCCGGTGGTACAATACCTTCTACATTCCCTGGGGGGTGGAAAAGTCTTCGCTAAATTGGATTTAGCACAGGCATACCAAAAACTGCCTGTAGATAAAAAAAACCGCCGAGGCACAGACGATGTTACGCACTGAGACGCCTTTAAGTGCAACCGACTCCAATTTGGAGTGAGCGTAGCTCCAGGGATTTTTCAAAGACTCATGGAGAGACTATTGCAAGGGATCAAGGGGGTCATGCCGTACTTTGATGACATTTTAATTGCTGCCCCGAATAGAGAAATACTAGAAAAGCGTCTTAAAATGGTTCTCCAGAAATTTAAAGACTCTGGCCTTAAGGTTAAAAAAAATAAATATCAACTGTGTACAGATAAAGTAGAGTTCCTGGGGTATCTAATCGATAAACAAGGCATTCACCCCACTAATAGCAAACTAAGGGCAATCAAAAATGCCCCAAGACCCAGAAATAGGACTGATCTCCAAGCTTTCCTGGGGCTCATTAACTTTTACAACATCTTCTTGCTCCAGAAAGCAACCGTAGCTGAGCCCCTACATAGCCTTCTCGACAAAAAAGCTACCTGGGTCTGGGGAAACCGAGAACAGCACGCGTTCCGACAAGTGAAAAACTTATTAACCTCAGATGCTGTTTTAATGCAGTATAACGAGACCTTGACTTTAACAATTACATGTGACGCGTCACCGTATGGAGTAGGAGCCATTTTGAGCCATGTGTTACCAAACAGTAGTGAGGCCCCTATTGCCTATTTTTCAAGGACCCTATCAAAGGCTGAACATAACTATAGTCAAATCGATAAAGAGGCTCTTGCTGTTGTATCTGCTGTGAAACGGTTTCATGAATATGTGTATGCACGAGTTTTTATTATTGTTACTGACCACAAACCTTTGCTCGGGATTATAGCGGGAGACAAGCCAACCCCCTATATATTGTCACCTAGAACGACTCGCTGGTCGGAGTTTTTAGCTGCGTACAACTATAAATTACGACACTGCCCGGGGAAAGCCATTCCCCACGCTGATGCATTGAGCCATTCTCCACTTTCCGGAAACCGTCGACGACCCAGCTCCAACCCTTACGACACTCCAGATTGAAATGCTACATTCACCACCGCTAACAGCCAGAGACATTGCAATCGAAACAAAACGAGATCCTGTCTTGGCATGGGTTCTTAGCTGGGTCGAACGAGGATGGCCAATAGAAAAAACCCCTGACGACTTCACCCCTTTCAGAAACCGGCAAACAGAACTTTTTTTGCAAAAAGGCTGCATCCTAAGGGGAGATAGAGTCATCATCTCACAGCGGTTACAATGAGCAGTATTGAAAACATTGCATGACGGTCACCCCAGCATCGTGCGTATGAAAGCGCTCACACGAAGCTATGCGTTGTGGCCAGGCATTGACAAACAAATCGAAGCCTGGGTAAAGACTTGCTTAAAGTTCCAAGAAGTCAGCAGTGCCCCAACTAGAGCAACTCCAACAGAATGGGAAACCCCCCGGGGGCCATGGTCCCGCATCCACGTTGATTTTGCAGGACCTACTAAAGGACATACATTCCTCCTAACAGTGGATGCCTATTCCAACTAGCTCGATATCCACATAATGAAGAATACTACAACAGAGTCCGTCATCCAAAAATTGAATAGACTATTCTCAACGCACGGGCTGCCAGACGTTCTGGTCTCCGACAACGGACCCCAGTTCACCACCCTGGCATTTGAACAATACTTAGCGGACCGGGGTATCCGCCATGCGCTAACTTCGCCAGCGCACCCTGCGGCTAACGGCAGGGCTGAGCGCATGGTACAATTTGTTAAAAAAACTTTGGACTATGGGGACACTGATGACAAAATAAACAGAATACTCCTACTCCAACACATCACTCCGCACAGCGTCACCAACAAGACCCCAGCTGAACTGTTGATGGGACACAAGCTCCGTTCCCACCTCGACCGGCTTTACCCGTCCTATGAGTCAGAGAAACCCTGTGGATGTAGCGGAAAATGCCACGAGTTCAAGGTAGGCGACTCAGTTTTCGCCAAAAACTTCTCCGGCGAACCATTATGGGTCGAAGCAACCGTAATTCAAACCACCGGGCCCAGATCGTACCGTGTGCAAACCTGGGACAGAAAAATATGGAAACGCCATATAGATCAGCTTCGCTCTAGGCTACAACCCAGTTCCCACGACTCCTGTGACTCCCAAACTGAGGGGGGAGGAGATGTCGAAGAAACCAAATTTGAGATGGTGGAAAGCAGAAGCGAAGGAAGTCAGCAATCGGTCGTGATAAATCAAGAAGAATCAGGGACAGGACTCTCCTTGCTACAGAGGAATACCTCAATGGAGGCGAGCCTGCAAAGATCGGAGGACAACAATGATAGCATTAGCGGCACCGAGTCGTCCAGTGTGGATGCGGAACCGCCTGTACCAGATATGTCCAAAAACGTCCCGCCGAAACCGGACGATAGACAGGAACCGGTGGGACAGTGCAAATCCAATAGACAGTTATAACAACCTACATATCTTAGGAATTACATCACCGCACCCCTCAAACGAAACCCGGGGGAAAGGGTTGTTATGAACTAATAAAAGCGCTCAAATAAAGTTTTAACAAACCTTAAGAAAAAGCAGGGTTCTAATCCTGCACTTCTGATTGGCCGATAATTGCGATATTGGATTGGTCCGTTCTGGGGAATCTTATTGATTGTTAACGAGCCACTCTCATTGGTTCAAGAGTTTAACACTTCCATGTTTCTCATTGGCTAATAGGTCAGCAGCCTGCCCTATAAAAGGACTGCTGCTGCCCTAGGGTTTTTGCTCTGTTCAGAATGATTAATAAAGAGTTGAAGTTCACTGTTCACTGCCTTATCTCCGTTCCTTGCGCCCATGTGCAGAACTTAACAAACTGACACCTTCCTGCACTTAAATGCTCAAGAGATGCTATGTTAGTGGGGCAACCCTGTTTATGTTCTATAACCAGGTAAACCAACATAGAAAGAAAATGTAGCTAATTCACCATGGAGAATCAGTTTGATGTTCCTCTTTTCTAGTGCAAAGTCAAAAATAATTTTCTTTTTGATAAATGTGATGAACTCCATCCTTCTCTGCACAATCATATTGTCAACACCCGAGACAGTGCACCATTCAAAGTAGCCACAATGCACTGTTTCAGAGTTGCCACACATGTGCAGGGGGAGAGGGATACATGGGGCCACAGATGGCTGTTGGGGGATGGAACTCATGCTGGGACGAGGAGCCAGGAAGGCAAGGCAGCTGTGGTCGGTTTAGAAGCCAGCCAGGCCTGAAGAGTCATTGTTGGAACCAGAGAACAACCAGGCTCAAAGAGTGCTTGCTGGATCTGGGCAAGAAAAGTACTTGCTGGAGCCAGCCAGGAGCAGGACGGTGGAGCGTGCTGAGTCCATATAGTCAGCTAGCTAGCAGAAGCCAGTAATGCTGGCTAGAAAGCCTTTTACTTGTATTGTTCACCACATGCCAAGTTGAGACTCCAGTAAGAGACCCATTCTGCTCACAGTGTGGTCTCTTCTATTGCTGGCTTGGTTTGGAACTGTGACACATGTTTAATTTAAGCATCCAATAGTTAAGAAAATAATATGAAGCCCATCAGTCCAGGAATTATATGTTGGAAAAGGCCTGGATGCTTCTGGGTGCTGGCAAAGATTAATAAGGATAAGGAGCAGTAGACAAAATACAGATACACCATGTGAGGGTTTGAATGTAACAGTTAATTTTAAGCCAACAAGGGATGGAGGTGAAACAGAATCTAGCAAACCTATATGAAAACAGTTTAATATTTATGATTGACTAAATCCACATTCTGAGTAACAAGTATGCCAATTTATATTTTCCTTAAAAGCAGTTGCACAATGAACACCATGCACTTAATTCTAATTCTGTGGGCCACTACATTTGAAATAATGAAATAGATTTGGAAATGTGACTTCTCTATGCAGGCCTATAAACCTTTTGTTCCAAGGAAGCCAATTAAAATATTGGCTTTGTCTTTGGAGGTTAACGCACACTTAGCTGCTAAGAAAATGGCTTACTTTCTTAGAGAAATAATGAGTGGGCAGGAGACTAAGGATTAATGAATTATCCTAATCTCTATTTGTTTACAAAATTAGCAGATGGTTTTGAACAGCAATTGAGTTTAACAGCAATGAAATTTGGACATTCACAAAGTGATTATGCCCCAGACACACCTTCCCTGCTTCATTTTCCTTCAGTTCTGCTCTTCTGGATTAAAATCAGTATTCCAAAATATTGGGTGGTCTTTGTTTTTGTTTTCTTTCTGTGAACCAGGCAGAATGACCAAGCCTGTAAAACTTCCTTGTATTGTCAAACTTCTGAATTTGTTATTATAACATTGAGATTTCTAACCCATTGAGGTTTCTAAGCAATAGTACTCTCTGACAAATGGCAAGCTGAAGAATGTCATGTTTGAAAAGAAACAACTGTGAATTTATCTCCTTTTTTAAAAAAAATGTTATTAAAGTTTAAAAATACAAAGATAAAAAAGCTAGCATAAACTAGGAAAATATTCAAGTATTTTTTTTAAAAAAAATCAGACAAAAAAAGGGGGAGGGAGAAAAAAGTATAAAAATTGACTTCCTTTTTCAAGACAGATACAAATAATTTCAGTGACTTTTCGCCTTGTCTAACATTTAATCGGAATATCTTTTCTTCATATATCTCACTTGTTATCAATAAGTAAATTATAAAGCTTCTTCATTCAATCTTAACCAAGTCCACTAAATATTTTCACAAAAAAAAAAATGCATATATTTTAACCTTAATCAAATAAATCCTTTGAATTTCTCTCTTTTCTTTTTAACACCTTAGTTTATCATCATCATTGAAATTACAACAAAAAGTCTTCTTCTCTGTTAAGTTCTGCGCATGGGCGCAAGGAACGGAGACGAGACAGTGAAAAGTGAACTTCAAACTCTTTATTAAACATTCTGAACAGAGCAAAACCCTAGGGCAACAGCAGCCCTTTTATAGGCAAACTGCTGCTCTAGTAACCAATAGGAAACGTGGAGTGTTAACCCACTTAACGAATGAGAGTGGCTCATTAACAGCCAATCAGATTCTCCTGAACGGACCAATCCGATATTGCTATTATTGGCCAATCAGAAGTGCAGGGTTAGAACCCTGCTATTTTCTAAAGCTTTTCATTAACTTTATTTAAGTGTTTTATTAGTTCATAACACCCCTTTCCCCTGGGTTCCGTTTGGGGGGTGCTGTGACGTAATCTCTGAGGTAGGAAGGTTGCTTTGACTGTCTATTGGATTTACACTGTCCCACCAGTTCTTGTCCGTAAGCCTGTTTTGGTGGGGTGTTTTTGGGCAAGTCGGGTGCCGGTGGTTCCTCGTTGGAAGACTCGGTGCCGCTAATGTTCTCGTCGTTGTCCTCTGGCCCTTGCAGGCTTGCCTCTGTTGGGTTGTTCCTCTGTGGCGAGGCCACACCCATCCCTGATCCTTCTTCACTTGTTACGCCCAATGGCTGCCTTCTTTCGTTCCTGCTTTCCGCCATCTCGAATTCAGTTTCTTCAACATCCCCTCCCCCCTCAGTTTGGGAGTTACTGGAGTCGTGGAAACTAGGTTGTAGCCTCGAGCGAAGCTGATCAATATGGCATTTCCATATTTTTTCATCGAAGGTTTTTACCCGGTATGACCTGGGTCCAGTGGCTTGAATAACAGTGCCTTCGATCCACAACAGTTCGCCAGAAAGGTTTCTGGTGAAAACTAAGTCGCCTATCTTGAACTCATGGCATTTTCCGCTAGATCCACAGGGTTTCTCTGGCTCGTAAGATGGTTGAAGCGGATCGAGGTGGGAGCGGAGTTTGCATCCCATCAATAGTTCCACTGGAGTCTTGTTGGTGACGCTGTGCGGAGTGATGTGTTGGAGAAGGAGTATTCTATTTATCTTATCTTCAATTTCCCCATAGTCCATCTTGTAGAGGGTTTTTTTTTAACAAACTGTACCATGCGCTCAGCTCTTCCGTTAGCTGCAGGGTGCACTGGCGAAGTTAGCACATGGTGAATACTGCGGTCCACTAAATATTGTTCAAAAGGAAGTGCGGTAAACTGGGGTCCGTTGTCGGATACCAGAACATCTGGCAGTCCATGCGT
The DNA here is from genome assembly GCA_033807585.1 of Hydrophis major. Classification (NCBI taxonomy): domain Eukaryota; kingdom Metazoa; phylum Chordata; class Lepidosauria; order Squamata; family Elapidae; genus Hydrophis; species Hydrophis major. The sequence goes on from CM066329.1 coordinate 158,431,843, forward strand.
CGTGAATAATCTGTTCAACTTCCAGATGATGGACTCGGTTGTAGTACTTTTCATTTCATGGATCTCGAGCCAGTTTGAGTAGGCATCCACTGTTAATAGGAACGTATGTCCCTTAGTAGGTCCCACAAAGTCAATATGAATGCGGGACCACGGTCCCCGAGGTGTTTCCCATTTTGTTGGAGTTGCCTTTGGTGGGGCATTGCTAACCTCCTAGCACTTATAACAAGTTTTTACCCAGGCTTCAATTTTTTGTTGATGCCCGGCCACCACGCGTAGCTTTGTACGAGCGCTTTCATATGCACGATGCTGGGGTGGCCCTCATGCAGTGTCTTTAGTACCGCTCATTGTAACCGCTCTGGGACAACGACTCTATCCCCCCATAGGATGCAGCCCTTTTGTGAAAAAAGTTCCATTTGTCGATTCTTGAAGGGAATGAAGTCATCAGGGGTTTGATCTACTGGCCATCCTCGTTTGACCCAGCTAAGAACCCGCTTTAAGATAGGATCGCGTTTTGGTTTCTGGTTTTTGCGTGGCTTTGGGGCAGCAGGAATTAGCGACCGCTCGCGATTCCTGCTGTGCTAGCCGCCGAGGTACCCCTGATCCAAATGGGTCAGGGGGATATGGCTGCCCTGTAGGGACAGCCAAAGAGAGAGGCGAACTGGACAGGGGGTTGGGGGTGTCGCAGACCCCCTCCTCGTCCTGAAAAACCCCTTTTTCCCAAGGCGGTGGAGTGGCGGTCAGCAATGGCTGCCACGAAGAAGTCTGCAACCGGGTAAGATCGTGCTGGAGGAAGCAAGAAAACTGATAGTGCTGGCTGAGCCGGGTCAATCAACATCCTTTAAATTCGCTGGAACTGAGCTGTCTGAATTGCTGGAGGATACATTGTATCCCTAAGAAGATCGAAAGCGGCGGAGAAGCTGTTAAAGGGAACTTTTTTTTTCTTCACTCTCCCACCCCATGAAAAAAGCAGAAGAAGATTTGAAATTTGTTTGGGCACTGAAGGTGAAATATTCTGAAAGTTGCTTGGACATTGGACTTAAAAATTTAAGAAATTGGAAAACCTTTATTAGAGGTATGGATTTCTGATCATTTAAAAATTGATGTTGCAAGTGGGAAGGGAGCGGAAAAATATTGGAGCAGAAGTGGAAAAAGGAGGAGATTGCCAAGAATACTAAAAAAAAGAAATATGGTAATTGGACCTCTTTGATTAAACAGTAACCCCTGAAAGAGAAATCGAAGAAGGAAGAAAAGTATTAACTTTTGGAACTTTCTTTTTGAATTACTTTTGACTAAAAATACTTGGGTGGTTGTTTTGGGGAAAGTTTTTCTTTTCAGGATGGCATCGCTTGTGGATGAACTAAAGATTGAATATCAAAAATATAAAAAGGAAGAACAAGATGGAAAAGATACTTTGGGCACTTCATTTCAATTTTTAGAAATGGCGTTATGTACTTATGAAAAGTTGATTACGCAGCAGAATGACTGGGACAAAGAAGAAGAGGAACAAGAAGCCATCTTTGATGAACAATGGGTTTTTTCTGGGGAGGAGGAGAAAGAGGATAAGAAAAAGGGGATTTTAAGGTTTGAAAAAAACAACCCAAAAAAAGAAAAATGAGAGGAAAGGTGGATGCAAGGTTAGAAAGCAAAGGAAAGGGAGTAAGAAAAGGGAAGAGGAGAGACAAAGGGGTAAAAAGGGCAAGGAGAAGAATAAGCAAGAGAGAAAGGGGGGGAGGAGAAGCCTCAATGGTGGGAAGCAAGATCTAAAGAAAAAAAGCTTATTTAGAGACAATGGGTGAATCTAATTAAGGATAAAAGGGGGATTCTGGAAGGTATATAAGATTGTGTTTTTATATGTGTATTTAGAGTATAAAATTTATTGTGTAAATTTAGAATTTATTAAACAGAATCCCAAGATAAATTAAGTGTTATATGAAGTACTTTTAAGTTAGGGTAAAGGCGTCACTCCAAATAGTGTATAGGAGAAGTATAGTAAAAGAAAAAAGATGAATGGATAGTTGGAAATAGAACAGACAAAGAATGTTACTGAAAATGGTTATAAGCTGTTATGCTTTGATTGTTTGTGCACTGTTTTTGTAAAATTAATAAAATTGGTTTATAAAAAAAAGAAAAGAAAATGATAACAAGATATGGAAGGATATATAAAATGAATATGATGTTTGAATTTGTGTCTGTGTGAAGAGTTTTAACCCGGGATCAGGCAGCCTTCAGAAAAGATGTTTTAGTTTATGTCTTGTGTATTGTGTTTGTAAAATTAATAAAATTTGTTTAAAAAAAAAAGATAGGATTGCATTTTGTTTCGATTGAGATATCTCTAGTGGTCAGCGGCGGTGAATGCAGCGTTTCAATCTGGAGTGTCGTAAGGGTTGGAGCTGGGTCATTGACGGTTTCCAGAAGTGGTGCACAGCTCAATGCGTCAGCGTGGGGAATGGCTTTCCCCGGGCGGTGCTGCAGTTTATAATTGTACGCAGCCAAAAACTCCGACCAGCGAGTTATTCTAGGTGATAATATATAGGGGGTTGGCTTGTCTCCCACTATAAACCCCAGCAAAGGTTTGTGGTCGGTAACAATAGTAAAAACTCATCCATAAACATATTCATGAAATCGTTTAACAGCAGATACAACAGCAAGAGCCTTTAATAGAGTTATTGAAAAATAGGCAATAGGGGCCTACCATTTGGTAACACATGGCTCAAAATGGCTCCTACTCCACAGGGTGACGTGTCACATGTGATTGTTAAAGGCAAAGTCTCATTATACTGCATTAAAACAGCATCTGAAGTTAATAGGTTTTTCACTTTTCGGAATGCGTGCTCCTCTCGGTGCCCCCAAACCCAAGTTGCGTTTTTGTCGAGAAGCCGATGTAGGGGCTCAGCTACGGTTGCTTTGTGGGGCAGGAAGATGTTGTAAAAATTAATAAGCCCCAGGAAAGCTTGGAGATCAGTCTTGTTTCTGGGTCTTGGGGCGTTCTTGATTGCTCTTAACTTGCTATTGGTGGGGTGAATGCCTTGTTTATTGATTAGGTACCCCAGCAACTCTAATTTATCTGTACACAGTTGACATTTTTTTTTTAACTTTAAGGCCAGAGTCTTTAAATTTCTGGAGAACCAGTCTAAGACGCTCCTCTAGTATTTCTCTATTCAGGGCAGCAATTAAAACATCATTAAAGTATGGTATGACCCCTTTTATACCCTGTAATAATCTCTCCATCAAGCTCTGAAAGATCCCTGGGACCACGCTAACTCCGAATTGGAGTCGGTTGCACTTAAAGGCACCTCGGTGCGTAATGATTGTTTGCACATCTGCTGTTTTTTTATCTACAGGCAGTTGTTGGTAGGCCTGTGCTAAATCCAATTTAGTGAGGACTTTTCCGCCCCCCAGCGTGATTCAGGGTGGCATGGTAATCCCCACAAATCCTTAATGATCCATCCGGTTTTATGGGTGTTACGATTGGGGTTTCCCAAAGAGCATGGTCGGTTGGTTCTAAAACACCCTGGGCTATTAATTTATCAAGCTGCTCGTCAATCTTTGGTTTAAGGGCAAAAGGGACTCGACGAGGCTTAAGGCGGATGGGGGCTACTTCAGGGTTAAGGTTAAATGATATCGGGGTCCCCTTGTACTCGCCTAATTTATCTGCAAAGACGTCCTAGAATTCCTGAACGAGGGCCTCCTCCCAGTCATCGCTGCTGGTTTGGTTAATGCCGGCTACCTCAATCCCAAGTGGAGCAAACCATTGAAGGCCTAAGAAGCTAGGCCGATCACGATCGACGATGGTCAATGGTAAAGATGCAGTATGATTTTTGAATGAGACCTGGACTAGGCTGGATCCAACGACCGGAATTCGGTTTCCTTGATAGTCCTTGAGAATGATTCTTTGGTTTCTGAGGTCTTGCCGCCAGACAGCAGGGATCAATTGTTTAAGGGTCTTCCAGGAAAACATTGAGAGGGATGATCCTGAATCGACTTCCATCATGCAGCGCTGGTTTTCGATGGCAACCTTCACTTGGATCTTCTTTGCATCTAATGTTGAGGCGTGACCAGTCGTGATTGGTGTGCCTCTTCTGATTTCGTTGAATGGGCTAGTGGTTTATTTCTGTAGGAGTGGTTGTTCCATAGGTGGTTCGAATGTTCCTGATTCACAGGATGACTTCCTGTGGGTTGGCAGTAGTTGGTGCCCCTCTGAAGTGGGCTGGATCCTAGCTTGCTTTGACAGACCTTTCCAATGTGGCCTCTATCCCCATAAATATGGCAGAGCGCATCGAGGAATTTGCAGTCTGATTGTGGGTGGTTTGCCCTACAACCTGGGCATTGATACTGCCGTCTCTGGTTACGCTGGTGGCATTGGTCTCATTCAGACCGGAGCTGGTTGACTTCTTCCTCATCACTTTCTGATGACGATTTGAGGTCCTCGTGGTGGGTTGCCGTTGCATGTCCCTCAAGGCGAGGTGAGGTTTCGCCAGCAAGTTGGCGGAGTGGGGCATTGGTGCAGCGCATTCGGGCAGTCAACTTCCTGGTTGCTTCTGCTGCAGTAGCGTCAGCAATGGTATCTGCAAGGCTGATGTTGCCTTTCACCCTCAGCTTACTTTGCACATGCGGTGCATCTAAACCCAGAACTATTCAGTCTCTTAGAGCTTCTTCGAGGTTGGTGAACCCACAGAGGCCTCCCAGGTTCCGGAGATCCGCAATGAAATCTGCAACACTTTCTCCTTTCCACTGGTCCCTCTGGTAAAATTCATGTCTTCGGACAAGCGTTGGTACGGTAGGTGCATAGTGGGCCCATAGAAGGGGCTTGAGGACGTCTCAGTCCATGGATTTCACCTCAGCTGGTTTTGCCAGTTCCTTAGCCATCTTAAAAACGGCAGGTCCGCAGTGAGTCAGGAATACCGCTCTCTTTTTCCCAGTAGTGGCATCCTTCAAGTTGTTGGTCTCCAGAAACATCTGGAACCGGTCCATGTATGAGTCCCAGTCTTCTTGTGCCATGTCGAATGGAGCGGGTGGTATGGTTCCGCCAGTCATGGTTTCCGCCGTTGATGCGCCTTCAGCCAAGTGCTCTGTTTAGTGCTCTGTAGTGTTCAGTCAGCTCTGACGTCTCCGCATCCCACCTTCGTCGCCAGTGTTAAGTTCTGTGCATGGGCACAAGCAACAGAGACAAGATGGTGAAAAGTGAACTTCAAACTCTTTATTAAACATTTTGAACAGAGCAAAACCCTAGGGCAACAGCAGCTCTTTTATAGGCAAGCTGCTGCTCTAGTAACCAATAGGAAACGTGGATTGTTAACCCACTTAACCAATGAGAGTGGCTTGTTAATAGCCAATCGGATTCTCCTGAATGGACCAATCCGATATTATTATTATCGGCCAATCAGAAGTGCAGGGCTAGAACCCTGTTATTTTCTAAAGCTTTTCATTAACTTTATCTAAGTGTTTTATTAGTTCATGACATTCTCATATCTAATTTATAAACAAAAATTTTAAAGCCTCCTCATTCCATCCTATTTGAGAAAACCCATTAACAGCTACTAGAAAGAATAGAATATACTTTAAGCTTAATGAAATAAGCCACTATATATTCCTTATTTTTTTAAAAATCTTGATGTTTATACTCTTTAAATAGTGTCCCAGAAGCTGATTTCTTTTCATTTCATCTTTTCATTTTCTCAGGAACTTTTTTATAAATATCATTTTTCTGTGTTGTAATTCCAAGATAAGAAAATTATCCAAATCCCTCTTCTGATTTATCATTTGTGTACCCCTTTAATTACTAAGACTTCATCCACTTTCATCTGTAATTTTTGCGTAACATCCTTTTATCATACTTGTAACTTGTCATTTTTCCAAAACATCCTGATTCTCATTTTTATCTTATTCTATCTCTTCTTTTAAACCCTGTTTATGATAATAGACAATATTTTTTTAAAAAAAAAAACTCTTAGTGAATTGTTGCCAAATATCCTTGAATTTTTCCAAAGTTAAAATGCTTTTTTCTCTGTATTTTCATTTAATTTAAAATAGTTCTTTCAGGATGCCTTTAGTACCCAGCCTTCAAAGTTTCTTATCATGCTTTCTTTCCCCTGAACCCTCAGTGTTTTCCCATGAGAAGATTTCTTATATTTAGATTCAAAATCTCTGTACAAATTTTAATTGGATTTTGAAGAGTATTAATGATGGAAATAATGGACAATAATATAAAAATACTCTTGATTGCAATTTATGCTCCGAATAATAAACAAGAAGAGTTCTATAAAAAGCTACACATGAAAATAATTGGACTGTACTATGTTAATATAATTATGATGGGAGACTTTAATGGAATTGTGGACAATAAATTGGACTATATAGCAACAACAACAAAGCAAAATAGAAAGGCTCTCCCAAGGTCCTTTTTTAAAATGACAGACGAACTAACTTTAAAAGATATTTGGAGAGAAAGAAATGTTAAAGCTAAACAATATACTTTTTATTCAAATAGACATTTATCATGGTTCAGATTAGATATGATTTGGATCTCAACAGAATTAATATCCAATATTCAAGAAACAAATATCGAAACAAGTACTTGGGTAGATCATAGCCCAATGACAATTAAATGGAAGGGACAAAAAAAAAAGATCGAGATGGACATTAAATAATACTATCTTAAAGGAGAAAGATTTTTACAATGGATGGAGAAGGAACTGGCTTTTTTCTTCAGAGAAAATAAAAAAGAAGATACTTCAACGCAGAATGTTTGGGATACAATGAAGGCATATGCTAGAGGTCTGATAATAGATTATACAAGAAAAAAGAATATTAGGAAAAGGCAAGCTTCTAAGGCTTTGGAAGATGAGTATAAAAGACTTGAAAAAGAATTACAGAAAATGCCACAGAAAAAAGATATTAAATTGAAGCTGGATGTAATTAAACATAAAATGGAATTAATAGAGAAAGAAGAATTGGCACAGAAAATTAGAAATTCTAAACAGAATTACTTTGAAGATGCAAATAAACCAGGTAGATCGCTAGCATATAAATTGAGAAAGGAGAAGGAATCAAGAAAAATACTGAAGCTAATAGATGATCAAGGCCAAGTTTGTTATGGTAATAAGGAGAAAAAGGAAATTATTCGAGATTTTTATGGGCAACTATATAAACAAGAGAATATTGATGAGGAAAAAGTCAAACAGTATTTACAGAATGCTAATTTACCGAAGATACCTAAAGAGACTGAAGAAATGCTAGAAAGCAATATAACAATGATGGAATTAAATGAAGCATTTAAGAAACAAAATAATGGGAAAGCACCAGTTCCAGATGGGCTTCCGGCAGAATTCTATAAAACATTTCAAGAATCATTGAGCATCCCATTGTTAGAAGTTATGAATGAAGTTATGTTAAAGAAGATGATACCCAAAACATGGTCATAGGCTTATATCACACTTATTCCAAAAGAAGAGGCTGACCCACTGCAAATTAAGAACTATAGAGCTATTTCTTTATTGAATGAAGACTATAAAATCTTTGCTTCAATTTTAGCAGAAAGACTTAAAAAATATTTAAATAATTTTATTCACCCAGATCAAAATGGATTTCTGCCAAAGAGACAAATCAGAGACAACATGAGAGTAATCTTGGATATTTTGGAATAATATGAGGCTCATCCTGAAAAGCAAATGGCTTTGATATTCCTAGATGCTCAAAAGGCATTTGACAACATGAACTGGAGATTTATGTTATTACTATTGGAACAGATGGGTTTTGCCAAAAAAATTATTCAAGCAATAGAAGCCATATACAATAAACAGCAAAGGTAATGATGGAGGGGGGACTTACAGATTTTATTAATATAAGAAAAGGCACAAGACAAGGGTGTCCCCTATCTCCTTTGCTATTTGTGTTGACTTTGGAAGTGTTGAATAGAAATATTAGGGATGATAAAAGCATAAAAGGAATGAAAATTAATAAGGAATAATTTAAATTGCAAGCTTTTGCTGATGATTTAGCTTTTATTCTGGAAGACCCATTAGAAACAACTCCAAGGTTATTCGAAAAGATAGAGACATATGGTGAGATGGCTGGTTTGAAAATAAATAAAGATAAAAAAAAAGATTTTGACAAAAAACATGCTTTTGAGATAGAGAGAAGAACTGGCAGATCTTTTGAAAATCCAAGTAACAAATAAGGTTAAGTATCTGGGGATATATTTGACAGCAAGATGTAGCACATTAAAAGAGAATAATTATATTAAACTTAAACAACAGAGAGCTACAGTTTTGAAGAAGTGGGAAAACTTGCAGTTGTCATTAATAGGGAGAATTTCAACAATCAAGATGAATATTTTACCCAGAATTCTATTTCTGCTTCAAACAATACCAATTAGGCTTGGAAAAGACTATTTTGAAGATTTAAATAAAATCATGTTGAAGTTTATATGGCAAGGTAAAGAAGCGAGAATAAAGCTAAAGCTTTTGCAAGACACTAGAATTAGAGGAGGTTTTGGCCTGCCTAATTGGGAATTGTATTATCAAGCTGCAAGTTTGATGTGGGTCAAAGAATGGATAACATTAAGAAAGCATAGATTGTTGACATTAGAAGGGCATGACTTGCTGTTGAGCTGGCATGCTTTTTTATGGTATAAGGGAACTAAAACACAGGGTTATTTTAGAAGACATTATATACGGGAGTCTTTGTGGTTAAACTGGGAGAAGATAAAAAGACAATGTTATTTGAAAATTCCAGTTTGGTTATCGACTATTGAAGCATTTTCCTATCCTATAATTTATAAGAAGGAACAAACAGTTAGATATGGGGAACTATTGGATGAAAAGGGTGAACTTAAATCGATCCAAAACTTAGAGGAACAAGGTATAAGGATGAATTGGTTTTCATATGCGCAAATACATTCAAGGTATGATGAAGATTCTAAAACGGAGGGATTCTATGATAAACAGACTGATTTAGATAAGATTTTGATGGGTACTGATGAGAAGGTGATTAAAAAATTATATGGTTATTTACTGGGAATTAAATTAGAAGAATAACAAGTTAAAGAAACTATGATTGTTTGGGGGAAGAATTTTGGATATGGGATTGATCTGGAGAAATGGCAAAAATTGTGGTCTCAAAATTATAAAATGACAATGTCAACAGCATATAAAGAAAACTTGTATAAGATGTTTTACAGGTGGCACTTTCCCCCGACAAGAATAGCAAGAATGTTTAAGAACAAATCTGAAAAATGCTGGAAATGTCATCAGATACCTGGCTCGTATAACCATATGTGGTGGACTTGTGAGGACGCTAGAAAATATTGGACTAAAATTCGCATGTGGTTGGAAAAAATGACAAAGAAACACATAGACTTGAAACCAGAGATCTTCTTATTGGGAATTTTACCTGATACATATAGTAAAGATTTGAAATACTTGATTGTAAATGTATTAACAGCGGCTAGGATTGTATTTGCTAAAAATTGGAAGAATGAGAAAATACCATTACAGGAAGAAATTATTAAGAAAATATTGGAATGTGCTGAGATGAGTCGATTGACATTTGAAATTAGAGAGCAAGAAGAGAAACAATTTTATGAAATTTGGGGTCTTTTTTATCAATGGCTAGATGATAAAATACGATAATAGAATATTTAGAATGCTAGATAGTAAGGAATATCTTTATTTTGTTTTACTTGCCTTTGTTATTTGACATTATATTTATAAAGAGTTTTTTAGGATTGATTTGGTATGATTATATGATTTGTTACAGAATAAGCTGGTTAAAGTATTGTTATCTCATAAAGCATGAATGATTAAAAGTATAGTCAAAAATTTCTTTTTTTCAGTGATATTAGGATATATAAGTTTGGATTGACAATGTGAGTTGTTATGTAACATAATTGTAATTGAGACTACAAAATGAATGCACAAAACTGATGAACCAACCGACAAACTGGATGTACATATGAGAGTTGATGTTTTTAATGTTTTGTTTGTCTTGTTTGTTTGTAGAAAATTAATAAAATTCTTTAAAAAAAAAAAAAAAAAAGAACGCCCCAAGACCCAGAAATAAGACTGATCTCTAAGCTTTTCTGGGGCTCATTAATTTTTACAACATCTTCCTGCCCCACAAAGCGACTGTAGCTGAGCCCCTACATAGACTTCTCGACAAAAAAGCAACCTGGGTCTGGGGGCAACGTGAGGAGCACGCGTTCCGAGAAGTGAAAAACTTATTAACCTCAGATGCTGTTTTAATGCAGTATAATGAGACTTTGCCTTTAACAATTACATGTGACGCATCACCGTATGGAGTAGGAGCCATTTTGAGCCATGTGTTACCAAACGGTAGTGAGGCCCCTATTGCCTATTTTTCAAGGACCCTATCAAAGGCTGAACGTAACTATAGTCAAATCGATAAAGAGGCTCTTGCTGTTGCATCTGCTGTGAAATGGTTTCATGAATATGTATATGGACGAGTTTTTACTATTGTTACTGACCACAAACCTTTTCTGGGGATTATAGCAGGAGACAAGCCAACCCCCTATATATTATCACCTAGAATGACTCGCTGGTCGGAGTTTTTGGCTGTGTACAACTATAGACTACAACACCGCCCAGGGAAAGCCATTCCCCACGCTGACACATTGAGCTGTGCACCACTTCCGGAAACCATCAATGACCCAGCTCCAACCCTTACGACACTCCAGATTGAAACGCTACATTCACCGCTGCTAACAGCTGGAGACATTGCGATCGAAACAAAACGCGATTCTGTCTTAGCGTGAGTTCTTAGCTGGGTCGAACGGGGATGGGCAGTAGAACAAACCCCTGACGATTTCACCCCCTTCAAGAACCGGCAAACAGAACTTTTTTTGCAAAAAGGCTGCATCCTATGGGGGGATAGAGTCATCATCCCAGAGCTGTTACAACGAGCAGTATTAAAAACACTTCATGAGGGTCACCCCGGCATCGTGTGTATGAAAGCGCTCGTACGAAGCTATGCGTGGTGGCCGGGCATCGACAAACAGATCGAAGCCTGGGTAAAGACTTGTTTAAAGTGCCAAGAAGTTAGCAGTGCCCCACCTAAAGCAACTCCAACAGAATGGGAAACACCCCGGGGACCGTGGTCCCGCATCCACATTGACTTTGCGGGACCTACTAAAGGACATATGTTCAGTGGATGCCTATTCCAACTGGCTTGAGATCCACGAAATGAAGAGTACTATAACTGAGCACATCTTCTGGAAATTGAACAGGCTATTCGCGATGCATGGACTGCCAAACGTTCTAGTCTCCGACAACAGACCCCAGTTTACTACTCTACCCTTTGAACAATACTTAGCGGACCGGGGTATTCGCCATCCGCTTACTTCGCCAGCACACCCTGCGGCTAATGGAAGGGCCGGGCGCATGGTACAATTTGTTAAGAAAATCCTCTACAAAATGGACTATGGGGACATTGAAGATAAAATAAACAAAATACTCCTGCTCCAACACATCACTCTGCACAGCATCACCAACAAGACTGCAGCTGAACTATTGATGGGACGCAAGCTCTGTTCCCACCTCGACCGGCTTCACCCGTCTTATGAGCCAGAGAAATCCTGTTGATCTAGCAGAAAATGCCGCGAGTTCAAGATAGACAACTTAGTTTTCTGTTGTGAGTCAAGGCAACTGAAATTCAAGCCACCAGACCCAGGTCGTACTGTGTGAAAACCTGCGATGGAAAAATATGGAAACGCCATATAGATCAGCTTCACTCTAGGCTACAACCCAGTTTCTGCAACTCTGGTGACTCCCAAACTGAGGGGGGAGGGGATGTCGAAGAAACCGAATTCGAGATGGTGGAAAGCAGGAGCGAAAGAAGTCAGCAATCGAATTTAACAAATGAAGAAGAATCAGGGAGGGGAGTGTCCTCACCATAGAGGAACACCTCAACAGAAGTAAGCCCACAAAGATTGGAGGACAACAACGAGAACATTAGCAGCACCGAGTCATCCAATGAGGATGCGGAACCACTGGTACCTGATTTGCCCAAAAACATTCCGCCGTAACCCGATTACAGACAGGAACCGGTAGGAAAGTGTAAATCTAATAAACAGTCAAAACAACCTTCATACCTCAGGGGTTACATCACCGCACCCTTTAAATGGAACCCGGGGGGAAGGGGTGTTATGAACTAATAAAACACTTAAATAAAGTTTTATCAAACCTTTAGAAAAAGCAGGGTTCTAATCGATATTAGAATATCGATAATAGCGATATCGGATTGGTCCGTTCAGGAGAATCTGATTGGCTGTTAACGAGCCACTCTCATTGGTTCAAGGGGTTAACACTCCACCTTTCTCATTGGTTACTAGATCAGCAGCCTGCCCTATAAAGGGGCTGCTGCTGCCCTAGGGTTTTGCTCTGTTCAGAATGATTAATAAAGAGTTGAAGTTCACTGTTCACTGCCTCGTCTCTGTTCCTTGCGCCCATGCACAGAACTTAACAGATCTCATATCAATGAATGATCCTAGGTTGTGCCTTTTATCCAGAGAAAATTTTTGAGGTGCTGATCCTTTCATTGGATGCTGGTTCTGCTGCAATAGTCAGCTCTGCAAAAAAACAGTCATATTTTAGACTGCCATTTTTTGCCCAGAAATCCCAGCTATAAAATTATCTCTTAAAAATAAAGTGAAACTTGAAATTAATTCAAGGAGGAAAAATATCCAGCTGGATTATCAAGTGGATTTGAATAGAAAACAATGATCATAGCATTGTCAGCTGAGTATCCTTTATTATGAGAGTGTGCAAAGAGGATTTGTGTAATTCAAACAATGCTGTGTTTTTTTTAAATCATAAATATTTTATTTCCCACAGTGTGTCTTGATGAAAGCTATATCACTTCTTTTCAGGAATAAGAGCAATAGGAATAGAAGTAAGAGAATTGTATTCCAATATTGTCTCCAGTTTAAAGTTTTATTTTTTATGGATGATATTCACTTCTCATCTAAAAAGCTTTTTCAGCTCTGATGAGAAGCAAAATATCTTCAAAGAAAAACAAGGAAGTCCAGTTGCCTCTTGAAAAAAAAAAAAAACAACGTTGGTACAACCATGACTTGGATGACTGAGAATCTCCATCGACATTCTTATGTACGAGGGCTATACACAAATTAGATTATGTTTTCGTCTGTAGCAAGAAAGGGCGGAGCCAGCGTGGCCATCTTTGGTCTGTGCATCTGCCACTCAGTCTGCATGTAGTCGTGCTAGTGGGAGGTTCATATCATTGCCCGTTATTTCACAGCAAATGTTTGAAATGTGTGCTGCAATTGAAAATCCCTTGAGATGTGAGGTATGATCAGTGATAAGGTTTTTGTTGGCAAAAAAACATAAACCGATTGAAATTTTTCGGCGATGACACGGAACTGCGGGCAGACGTGACTGACTGGCTCAAATTTCAGGCATCAAAGCGCTATGTTCAAAGCCAGTCTTCATCCTTGGAAACAAGTGGTAGTCACTTGGTCGATCGGGGCTGTAGGGTGGATGAGGAAAAATCTCCCACTTGAAAGCATTCAGGACTTCTCGAGTGCCGTAGTTCGGCCATTTTTAAACTTAATGCACCATTGGCGCACTCCACCTTCAGTGATGATGTTGTCCCTGTACATTTCACACAGTTGCCAAAAAATTTCAATCAGTTTATGGTTTTTTGCCCCAAAAAAACCTTATCACTGATTGTACCTCACAACTCGAGGGATTTTCAATTGCAGCACACATTTCAAACATTTGCTGTGAAATAACGGGCAACGATCCCACTAGCACGACTAGATGCAGACTGAGCGGCAGATGCACAGACCAAAGATGGCCGTGCTAGTTCCACCCGTTCTTGCTACAGATGAAAACATAATCTATTTTGTGGATAGCCCTCACAGAATGAATATGTTTATTCATTTTAGTACAGAATAAATTCATCACTGTTGTGTATGTACCATAGTTAATAAAGTATGAGCTTGAGGTAAAGTGCAGGGTTCTGGCCCTGCACTTCTGATTGGCTGTTAGGCGGCCAGATCGGATTGGTTTGTTCTGAGGAATCCGATTGGCCCTTAACAGAGGATTCTTATTGGTTAAAAGAGCTAGCATTCACAGCTCGCTATTGGACAATTCTTACAAGGGTTGCCTATATAAGGCAGAGTTCACTGTTGTTGTTTTGAGAAGTCACTAAGCTAATAAAGAGCTGAAAGTCACTATTCAGAGGCTGTCTCCATTTACTCCGACCCATGTCCAAGTACTTAACACTGGCGATGAGGATGGGATGTGGAGACGTCTGAACCGAAGAAGCCAGGAAGCAATACCGAGCACGTAATAAGACGACACCAACAACGGAACCATGTCCGGTGGCATCGTACCACCCGCTCTGTTCGATCCAAACCAAGAGGATTGGGAATCCTACATGGATCGCTTCCAAATGTTTCTCGAGATGAATAACTTGAAGGACGCCACACCAGCAAAGAAGCAGGCACTGTTCCTGATGCATTGCGGCCCAGCTGTATTTAAGATGGCTAAAGGACTCGCCAAACCTTGAGAAGTGAAAGCCATGAGCTGGGACGACCTCGAACCCATCCTGAGAGACTATTACGCGCCAACCGTGCCTACACTCATGAGACGCCATGAGTTTTATCAGAGAAACCAACGAAAAGGGGAGACCGTGGCCGATTTTGTGGCGGACCTCCGAAATTTAGGGGGTCTCTGAGGGTTCGCCGATTTAGAAGAGACACTAAGAGATCGAGTAATTCTGGGATTAGATGTGCTAGGCGTGCAAAGCAAGCTGATGGAGAAAGGCGACATCAGCCTTGCTGACGCCATCGCCAAAGCCACAGCTGTGAAGGTGACTAAAAAGTTGGCTGCACAACTACAGTGAAGCCGCACTCCGGTAACACCACCGACCAGCTAAATCTTACCCAACTCAGAAGGGCAGCTCTCAACAACGCACCACGAGGACCTCTCTTCGTTGTCAGACAGCGATGAAGAAGGGGTCCATCGACTGCGGTCCAACCGGGACCCTCGCCCGAAGCCCTTACGCCCTTGCGCTGGCTGTGGAGCAAACCATGCCAGGGCCGAATGCAAATTCTGTGACGAACTCTGCCATGAGTGCGGGAAATGAGGCCACATCGGCCGGGTCTGCCGCAGCTTACCAGGACCCAGCCAGGCCTCAAAAGGGGCCAACTATCACCAATCGACAGGAAACCGTCCTGTAAGGTGAGAGCCAGTAAACCACTCCTACAGAAATCGAGCTTTGCAAAAAGAAGAGACTCACCATACTATCACTATAGGTCACACCTCAGTTTTGGACACTAAGAAAATCTGAGTCACGGTAGCCATCGAGAACCATCCTTGCCACATGGAGGTCGACTCGGGATCGTCCCTCTCGATAGTGTCTTGGAAGACACTCAAGCAACTCATCCCCACAATTCAATGCCAAGACCTCCAATTTCAACGCCTCATCCTCAAGGACTACCAAGGAAATCGAATCCCCGTTGTCGGGTCCTGCCGAGTCCGAGTCTCCTTCAAGAAGCATACAGCGTACTTACCTCTAACGATCATCGATAGAGATAGGCCTAGTCTATTAGGCCTCCAATGGTTCGCGCCACTCGGCATTGAAGTGGCCGGCGTGAACCAAGTCGGTGGTTGTGAGTGGGAGGAAGACCTTATCTCTGAGTTCAGCGACGTCTTCACGGACAGCTTAGGTGAGTATAAAGGGACCCCAATCTCATTTAGTCTAGATCAAAAGGTAGCCCCCATTCGCTTGAAGCCCCGTCGAGTTCCATTCGCTCTTAAAGCAAAGATCGACGAACAACTCGACAAGCTAATTGCTCAAGGGGTGTTGAAGCCCATCGATCACTCTCCATGGGAAACCCCTATTGTAATACCCATTAAGCCAGGTGGGTCAATCCAAATTTGTGGGGACTACCGGGCCACTTTAAACCACGCCCAACAGCAGAATGCGGATCCAGTTCCGGTGGTGCAGCACCTCCTCCATTCCTTGAGGGGTGGAAAGGTTTTCGCTAAATTAGATTTAGCTCAAGCTTATCAACAACTACCAGTGGATGAAAAAAACAGCCCAAGCCCAAACAATTGTAATGCACAGAGGTGCCTTTAAATGTACCTGATTGCAATTTGGAGTTAGTGTAGCCCTGGGGAACTTCCAGAGCCTCATGGAAAGGTTATTACAGGGAATCAAGGGCGTGGTTCCTTATTTTGATGATGTATTAATTGCAGCCCCTACAAAAAAAAATCTTGCAGGATCGTATGAAATGCATTCTTAAAAAATTCCAAGAGGCTGGACTTAAGGTGAAAAAAAATAAATGTCACTTATATACTGACAATGTTGAGTTTCTAGGATACCGAATTGATCGCCAGGGCATTCATCCTACCGAGAGTAAATTAAAAGCAATCAAAAACGCTCCCAGACCACGCAACAAGGCCGATCTCCAGGCGTTCTTAGGCCTCATTAATTTCTATAATGTGTTTTTACCGCACAAAGCAACTGTCGCTGAACCGTTACACCGATTATTAGATAAGAAAGCATTGTGGGTATGGGGTTACCGGGAAGAGCAAGCATTCTGGAATGTTAAAAAACTGCTCACATCTGACTCTGTACTTATGCAGTATAACGAGACTTGGTCATTAGTTATAACCTGCGATGCATCGCCTTTCGGGGTGGGCGCCATTTTGAGCCATGTACCTAATGGGAACGAAGCCCCTGTTGCATACTTTTCAAGGACTCTTTCACAAGCAGAGCGGAACTATGGACAAATTAATAAAGAAGCTCTCGCAATCGTTTCAGCTGTAAAGAAATTTCAGGAATATGTGTATGGAAGGACATTTACCATTATAACTGACCACAAACCGTTGCTAGGGATAATAGCCGGGGACAAGCCAACCCCCTACATATTATCCCCTAGAATGACCTGATGGTCAGAATTCCTAGCTGCTTATAATTATCGCCTGCAATATCGACCGGGGAAAGCCATTCCCCATGCCGACACATTAAGCCGAGCACCGCTTCCAGAGACTCTCGACGATCTGGCACCAACGGCAACTACGTTGCAGATCGAAACACTCAACTCGCCGCTTATGACCGCCCGAGACATCGCGAGGGAAACCAAACGAGACCACACCCTAGCTCGAGTCCTAGGCTGGGTAGAACGCGGATGGCCATTGGACCAAGTACCAGATGACTTCGCACCATTTAAATCTCGACAGACTGAACTTTTTTCCCAAAAAGGCTGTATCATCTGGGGTGATAGAGTCGTTGTCCCAGAACGACTCCAGAAGATGCTGCTATGAATTCTGCACGAGGGCCACCCCGGCATTGTGAGGATGAAAGCGCTTGCACAAAACTATGCATGGTGGCCGGACATGGACCAGCAAATCAAGCAGTGGGTCAAAGCGTGTGCCAATTGCCAACAAGTCAGCAACGCCCCACCAAAAGCCATGCCTACTGAATGGGAGATGCCACGTGGACCCTGGTCCAGAATCCACCTGGATTTCGTGGGGCCAACCAAGGGCTATACCTTCCTGCTGACAGTTGACACATACTCCAATTGGTTAGAAATTCATTGTATGATGGCTACAACTTCCGAGGCAGTGATCAAGATCCTAAACAGACTCTTTGCAACCCACGGATTGCCTGACGTCCTGGTGTCCGATAACGGGCCACAGTTTACGGCACTAATGTTCGAGCAGTACCTCGCTGACCACGGCATCCGCCATGCGCTCACCTCGCCTGCGCACCCTGCGACCAATGGCCGAGCGGAACGCATGGTCCAATTTGTTAAAAAGACTTTGCAAAAAGTGGACTGTGACAATATCAATGACAAGGTCAACCAAATTCTCTTGTTGCAACACATTACTCCACATAGCGTCACCGGCAGAACTCCCACCGAACTACTGATGGGATGAAGACTCTGCTCCCACCTCGACCGGTTGCACCCTGCTTACGAACCAGAAAAGCCAATAGGATCCAGTGGCTGCTGTCGCACCTTCCAGGTAGGAGACCTCGTTTACGCATGAAACTTATCGGGCAATCCGTTATGGATAGAGGCAACAGTAGTACGAGTGACCGGCCCCAAATCCTACGTAGTGAAATGCTGTGACAATAGACTGTGGAAACGGCATATCGACCAATTATGGTCACGACTCACAACGGCCAGTCAACAACTCCCCCATGACCAAACCGAGGGGGGGGAGGTACAGAAGAAGATGACGATCTAGGGAACCTGCTCGAAGGGAGTGACGAACTAAGTGATACTCAGGAAATGGACCAGGAAGGAGAATCGTTTGCACCGCAAGAAATTGCACCTGAGCAAGAAGCAGATCCACTGCCAAACAACAATCTACCTCAACAGGATTGCAACCAACCAGTCCAACGAAAATCCGAAAGACTTAAAAGACAACTGTCCTATTTAAAGGACTATATATCTACACAGTAATTAAGAAGCCAGGGGGAAGGTGTATTGTGTATGTACCATAGTTAATAAAGTATGAGCTTGAGGTAAAGTGCAGGGTTCTGGCCCTGCACTTCTGATTGGCTGTTAGGCGGCCAGATCGGATTGGTTAGTTCTGAGGAATCCAATTGGCCCTTAACAGAGGATTCTTATTGGTTAAAAGAGCTAGCGTTCATAGCTCGCTATTGGACAATTCTTACAAGGGTTGCCTATATAAGGCAGAGTTCACTGTTGTTGTTTTGAGAAGTCACTATGCTAATAAAGAGCTGAAAGTCACTATTCATAGGCTGTCTCCATTTACTCCGACCCATGTCCAAGTACTTAACAATCATTGACTTTCAATGACAACAGGGATGGTCAGTTCAGTTAAATCCAGTCTATGACATTTTTAGTGCACTGTACATTCCAATTTAAATCTTTTTATCCAACATGCACAGAAACCAGCATATTAATCATTAAACTCAACATGTTTTGGATATAATTAATATTATGTCAAAGATTTCAAGATTTGAGTTGTGGAATATATAATTATATTCTAATCTGCCTTTTAAAAAAATTTAGAAAATTATTAGAAAAATAAATGGTCAGATTTCTTAGAAATGTAAAGTCATGAGATTACCAACAATCTGTGATGATATAGATTGTCATCAAATAAAGATACCTAGAGAATTTAGTCTGCTGTTTAGAACACTACATCATCTCTTTAATTATTCTTGCATTTTTTTTAAAAAAAAATCATATTTATGGGTGAAAATACAAAGTAATATTTAAGAATACATTTTATATTGGTTATAAAAAGTTAAGCTAAAGAACCTGTTGTATGCTCAAAAGGTAATAGAAAGTATTAGGTTTTATAACGTAACAAATCACACAGAAAAATAATGAATCAGAGAAGCATTTCCACCTCACAGTACAAAGCTCCTTTCCAATAGACTGCACTGACTGATTTATTTAATTGCAGAATCAGTGCTGAGCCTGATAAGAAAACTCATGCCAGTCACTAGAATGCATTTTGGCAGTAAAACATCAAGATTGGCTGCTAGCCCAGAGACTGGATATGTAGTTTCTCCAAGGTAATAGAACATACCTTAATTCTCCTTCAAGTTTGTTTCTTTAAGGGGTACAAATGCTTATATATCCAACAGTTTTATGCTAAGATGATATGGACAGCAGCTGGGTTGGCTGACAGTGGGTGGGAAAACCCAACATATTTAACACATGGTCATAAAGGTTGATTTGCTTTGAAACACCCACTTGCATTGACATAAGAGAAACGAATTGATTGGATAAGTACATATAAATGAATGTGGACAGGAAGCACTGCAGTGTGGAATAACTTTTCTTGCCTGCTAAGTTGTCATGCACAAACATTGCAAATGGTCCTGAACAGTAATTTTCTTTCTTTTCAGGAAATCCATGTTATTTCATTGTCAGTAGGTTTCATTTGCAATGTTGGTTTAAAGTAACTTAAAGATATTTCTGCACAAGAGATTTATAGCTTTAGCTAACCATTCTTAAAGAGATATAAAGTTTGTTATTAGTGAGTTCTCATTGCAGCAATACCTGGAGGACATTATAAACTGCAAATACTCAGTCTCAACATTATTATTTTTTGCTCTAGATACTAATGTTATACTGTATTATGATTTTGACTGATTTGCAGCACATATTCATCTTTCATTTGTATAATCAGCATGTCAAAATGTCAAAATGTATTTTTTTACCTATTTTGTCAAGTAATGTACGTAAGTAAGATATTTTTGAACTAAACATGTTTGGCTCAAAAGTAAAATTAAATTTGGTGAGAATACAAGTAATTTCTTATTTGCAGAAAATGAAATATATAATTTATCATATGTATTCAGGCAAATGTTTCCCATAAACATGATTGTTTCACATGTTTATCCCAGAAATTGGGATCCTGATTCAGTTGAAACAAAACACACTATTTTGGTCTGTGAAATCAATCCACTTAAATTTTGTGTGTGCAGAAAACACTTAGCCAGTATATTCTCAAACATTTTCCATCATAGAGTAGGAAAAGAATTTCTGATGGACATATGTTTACTTTCCATCCAGTTTTCAGTCACTGAACATAAATCTGCATTTGCTCATATGAGACAATGAACACAGAATTTATATTTATTTGATGGCTGGTAAAATGTAGTCAAATGTTTTGGAGCTAGGCTAAAAATTGTTGTCAAAATTGGTATTGCTATATACTTGTTCCCTGCAAGTGTAATAATCAAAAGAAAAGTGGTTGTATTTTAAGTAACTAGTATGTACTGTATGTTGTCTATATATCTTTTTCCAAAACAGTAGGTTTGAAGCAACATATATTTAAACAACAGTTATTACAACTTTGTGGTTGGCAAACTAAATTTATAAAAAGATGTGCAAAAGTGCAAAAAGATTTTGTGATAACTATTTAGGATGGAAGACAATTTTCACTAGACCAATAATATTTTGAATTCTTTGATTTATTCTCACAGAGATCTTTATGAAGAGTTATATTTTAGATTACATCAATATACAATTTATTGAATGAAATAATTCCAATGCTTTATTTAAATAAAGTAAATAGCAATCACACTTAGACTTGTATACCACTTCACAGTGCTGTACAGCTCTCTCTAAAGGGTTTACAAAATCAGCAATGTTATCTTATTTTGAATAATACTATAGCTTTTATAATTAATATAACTCTACATATTAGCTCTACTTACTTTTCTCTTCAATATTGGAATGCTTCTGGAAATAGTAAAGGGCTAACTGAAGATTATGGCATCAATAGAAAGGGAGAATATCCACAATTGAGCAGAAAGGATGGGACCAGTTTATTTATTTAGCAATTAATATTTCTAAAGACAAAACAATAAGTATATATTTTGATGTAATGGTACATTTTGTTTTTAGTTCAATTACTATATTGAAGTTTCCTAACAATTATGAAATTAAATATCCCAAGAAATATAAAGAAAAAATATTGAATCATCATCATCAGAACAGAAATTAATAAGTTTAATAATAATAGGAAAATATACCATTACATTAATTAAGAAATTAGCATAATTTACAGTACATTTGCACTTCTTGACAACTGATTCAACAGCTGCATTATAAGGCTAATTATATATGTTTATGAATGAAACATTGAAGGAAGAAATTATTTTTTCCATCTTTATCATAAAAATTAGCAAAATATATTTTTCTAACAAAATGCTTTAAGCTTTTCACCTAAAACTTGACCAAAGAAAATACTTATTGCAGAATATGTAACAATTGCAATGTATATGTATATGTTCTTGACTAAATTGAGCTAAAGTTTTATGTACACTAGAACTTAGCACTGCAAATGACTTAGTTTCTAAAATGACCTAAATGTATACAAATATTGCAAAATATCAAATGTATATAAAGATGGAAGTGAGAAACTCAGCTATGTTTTATTTTTATTCTCTTTTTTCTATTCCTTTCTTAACATTTTAGTATTTTAATTTCTCTTAAATTTGCTTTCTTCATTTTTTTCTTTTATAAAAATGATATATTACATATACACACAAACACAAACAGATACATATCCATAGCAAATAAATAGATAGGTAGGTAGGTAGATAGATAGATAGATAGATAGATAGATAGATAGATAGATAGATAGATAGATAGATATGTTTGTGTTTATATAGCAAATACCTTGATGTAATTCACTGATACTTGCTAAGACTAGTAGAATATTAACTTTTTTAAATTAGAATACGTTAAGTCATCTAAATAATAAAAAATTCAAGAATTTTTAGTTATGTCATAAATATTATTGTATCAAAATAATATAATGTATCACGGTTTGTAACAACATAGTAAAAAGTGGAAGAATGCTGTGAAATTTTCTTTCTTAAAACTTTTTTCACAAAATAATTGTTTGTTAAAGACTTATTTCTTAAAAGCTACAACTTGTAACATTTGCACTTGTAGGTGCCACCTTCACAGAAGTGTCCAGCAGACAGTTGTAAATGCTTTGAATGCAACCCAGAATGAAGTGATGCTTGGTTTAGCTTAGGTTTTGCTTCTTTTGAAATGTGAATTTTGGCAGCTTCATCAAATTCTTTATGAACACTGAACAATGTCTTAGTCATGCTAAATGAACGTTCAGTATAAAAATAAGTGAAATTTAGCAACTAGATTTACATTCTGCTAGTCTTCAGTATATAGTTATATTTACACAAAAGGGTATTTCTAAGTCCTTTCTACTAGAAAAGCCAGCAGGTTTGTTTGATTGAACATTAGTATGCATTAGTATAAATTAGTATACATCAGAATAAATCTGCATCAAACCCTCTCCAGGCATTAAATTAATTAGAATAGCTTACTTTGCAAGTTGTGCTGAGATTCCTTGACTGAACGATGCCACATCATTGTTATAATTTGAGGACAGGCATCTGGGGAACATCTATCTTGTGGAAATTACCTCATTTACAGCTTTCTATGCCTGTACCTGAGTTCAACCATAAGCTATCTGAGTGGAGGTTCATAAGTTAATATATTTCCTCAATACTGTTCTACCTTCTGATACTTGTTTAGAAATGAACATCCTGGGAGATAGTACTTCCCCCCTGAACTTATATGCTATGATTGTCTAGTTAATATAACGCCTGAATATGGTTTTAGAAATAGATGCCTGTCTCCACTGGCTCCATTTCATTAGAAACTGAAAAGGACAAGTGTTTCCCTAATGGCATCTTTTAATAAACCTCAGCACTCAGTAATATCCTTTTTCTCCTATTGTTCTGTTATTTCTGAGATCAAAATTAGACTCACATTCAATACCTCCTATCTCTCAACTGGTGGAGCTGAGGAAGCAAAAGTAAGCGGGCAGTTTTGTTCATTCTTTTGCTTCCTTTTTTAAAAAATTAAAACTGGTAACTGCATTTCAATGCTAAAATGTATCATTTTCTTGCTTTGTCAGAATAGAAGCAGAATCACACTATTGGATAATACAAAACCTTTCTTGATATTACTAATACTTATATTATTACTTCCTACAATTAGGATGTGACGACCTTGGCTGAATTTAAAGGAATTAAGTAATTTCAGACTACTTCTTATGGTTGCATTGGCTGTCTTTACAACCAGTTCCATTTACTCCTAGATAACGGTCCTGGGGAATAGTAGTGGGTAAAACAAAAGATTTTGCCTTCCTGGTCTGCTTGTGGGATGTTTTGTAGATAGAGAAAATTGTAATGTATTTCAATTGTAATGAAATGTTGATATAATGAAACATTACAAGTTGTTTGAAATATATTGGATTCTCTTTAATACATTCCTGAATGTATTAAATATTCTAATACTTCCTGCGACTAATTATTCTTTTCTTATTTTCAGTGTTTATTCTCAGTACCAAAAGTGCTTTTTCAAAATGTTTCTTTAGTTAGAATTGAAGAAGCTTTTTGGATGAGAAGTGAAATGTCTTCAAGGAAAAACAAAGTCTAGTTGCCTTTCTTAAAATTTTCACCACACACAAGGTATGAGAACTACCTGGTGAAGGGATAATATGTAACATTTACATGAACATATAATCTTTAAAATAAAGAAAGAATCTCTTTTTCCATTTGTTACTTTTAAAAAAATATTTCCTGTTGCATATTCCCAAAAATAACAACTGGGAAGGGGAAAGCAATGGAATAAGCTGGCTATCAAATCTTGACTGAATTTGTAGATAATTGTGATCAATAAATGCAGCTAATGCTGGGCAAAAACAAATTCACTCTTCCACATACTTCTCTGATCTTTAGAGTATAACTCACACAAAGCACCATAAATGAAATGCTTATCTGGTTATGCCAAGTTTTTTGCTTTCAGGCAAGTTCTTTGACATCATCATTTTAATCATATAGAAAAGAAAATATTTTTACTAAGAAACGTTTCTTCCCTTGTGCTAACTGAATAAACTTATTTTTATAAATTCTCAGAGTGTGATCTTAAAAGACAATAAACACACACAAGCACAAAATAAACTTTTTAAAGGTTGAGAAATTATCTATTTTAATTAATGGCATAAGACAATGGGGCTTGTAAATATTAAGTAAATATTATTGTTACTATGTTTTGATGATAATTGTTATAAATAAATAGCAGCATAGATCTGATAAACCACTGGAACACTACTACTATGCTGAACTCTATATTATGGTAGCAGAGGAGAAGATGGCCAGTGACTAGAGAAGATAAGGGTATTCCAGAAACACCAATAAGTGCCTTTTTGGTCCCACTTATAGCAATCTTCCACTTAATGTGGGGGCATTTTCCTAGAATAATTAAGAAAGACTTAAGTTTATCTGTGGCTGAAAACAAATGAAGACATTATTATGGGATCAGGGGAAGAGATAGAATAAAGCATGCATGTAGTTAAGGGCAATGGGGCAAAGCCCATAGGAGCAAAATGTTGTGCCGTTATTAAAAACATTTATCTTTCAAAACCTATAGTTCATATGGGCTTACTAATTGCAATTATGGGGAAACAATATTATTGTTACAGGTAAGACTCATTCAATTTCTTTCAGTTAAGAGAAGACAAGGGAGAAGTCATTGTATACCAACTGTAGTTTATCCAAATGAGACAACTTGAAATAGAGTATTACTTGGATGAGAGCAACTTGTGCAGGTGAATTATAGTAAAAAAAAAAAAAAAAAAGACTTAACTGCTATTTTTGGTTCAGATTTCATGAAATTTAATTGTCTGCAATAAATACAGAGGCAATGTTCCTAATGTCCTGAATAACCATGCAAGAAAAGAAAGAAAAATTGTTTATTTATTTTATTTATTTGCAGAACTTATATGACTGCCATTTCAAACAATGATTCTAGGTGGCACAAATGAAACTACAATATAAATTACTCACTTTTTATAGCACTGTATATACCTTCATGCACATATGATATCATTGGAGTTGTCACAAAATTGCAGGGATAATACAGACATCATAGTCCATGATTAGCCTTAGATTCCATTTGGGGATAGTCCATCAGTAATAGCTATTTTTGAAGACCAACACAAACCTTTCTGATAGATCTTAAATATGAAGAACTGAAAAGGAATTGAAGAAAGTGTTGTGGAAACATGAGCCAAAATTTATCTAATGTTGATCATAGCCAAGACAGACTGTTGCCTTTTGTAAAAGCATAAAAATGTGATGGTTCAATTCTCCCATTGTTTACCTTTGTTTCATTTTTATTATTATTTTAACAGCATAGTCATACCTTTTCAAAAATCAATATTCAATTTAATCCCATCACTGAACATGAACCCCACGTAATAAAAACTACTATATGCCTTTTGCTTGCAAAGCCCCCCTTTTTAAAAAGAGAGAAAGAAACACTTCATTTTGTAAGTAACTTCTCAGTGTGTGTTATTTCTCAATACGCAATGATTCATTTCTTTCCCCTGTGGTAGAATATTGTTTTCATTTTGAATACTGTAAATATGCTCTAACATGGGTAATGTTCTAAGTTTAATGTAATTAAATTGCCGTGTGTGTGTGTAAATATTTTCTCAGATAGAGAATCATACATGTGTTTTCATTTAGAACAGATATCTCCTAATATTTGGGGAAGGGAGTTGTATATGAAAAGGAATGTAAATATCTTGATCAATCAGAATAGAGCTGGAAGAGACCTTGGAGGTCTTTTAATGCAACCCCCAGCCCAAGCAGGAGGCCCTTTACAATTTGAGAAAAGTGGTTATCCAATATCTTCTTAAAACTCCAGTGATGAAGAATCCACAATTTCTGAAGGCAAGCTGTTCCACCAGCAATTTTTCTCACCATCAGAAGTTTGCTTTTTTTAAAAAAAATTCTAGGTTGCTTCTCTCCTTGATTAGTTTCCATTCATTGTTTTTTGTCCTGCCCTCTGATGTTTTGGAAAACAAGTTGAACCCCTTATCTTTGTGGCAGCTCTTTAAACACTGGAATACTGCTCTCTAGACTAGCCAAGTCCCCCCAGTCCTTCTTTTCTCTAGACTAGCCAAACCCAAATCCTGCAACTGTTCTTCATATGTTTTAGTCTCCAGGTCTTTAATTATCTTTATTGCTCTTCTCTGCACTTTTTCCAAACTCTCAACATTTTTTTTTTTTTTTTTTTTTGGTAATGTGGTGACGTTGTTTACAGAAGAAATTTATTTATGGGGCAAAATGTTTATATAAAAGGAATTTATTATTAAAACCTTGTGTCAGGGAAAGTTCTGTAACCACTATGCAAATTGGGAATTTACATAAAAATCCATTTGTTATAAATGGAATTAATATTTTATGAATCTTAAAAACAAATCTGAAAATTCAAAGTGAATGTTATTGATCTTCTAATACAGTCAACAACATGAACTTCATAACTGCAGTCTTCAAAGGCATAACCCAAATCAAGGATCATTTTCAAAAATCTCTTTCTGATTTTTTTTTTTTTTTTTGCTCTGTCTCCAAACACCCACCCCATAAATGTCAGATAAGTTTCCTGATGGATCCACTCAATTGTTAATTTACAGTTAATTTAGAAGGAAGAACCTGTTATTTATAGGCTGGTGAGTCAAAAGGTATCATTAACAGCCCATCAAAATTGTTTTATGACTCCTGGAATATTACTTGCATGTTGGAAGATTTGGAGAACATTTAAGGAGAAAATACTTTCCTTAAAACTTCCAAAATCTTATGGAATCAGTTTCACCACATGATTCCACCAACTCAGACCTACATTGCCTCCTAGCCCTACTCACGATTGGAGCATTGCCCTCAACTTTTGATAAAAAGTTTGGAATTAATGGAATAATTTGAGAAATAATTCTTACCTGCTTTCTAATATGTAACTAATCTCAAAATATGTTGATACAATGCACAGATGCCAAATCAATCTTGTGATTTCAGCAACTGTATAACTTGGAAAAATTATCTGATGAATAATATTATTTTACACTGCTTAACCAACACATATTTCATATACAAAGGACAAAGATATAAACAAATTGAAGGAGCCCCCATGGGATCACCACTGTCTCCTGTCATTGCAAACCTGTTCATGGAAGAATTCAAATCCAGAGCCCTGGCCAATGCCATCCTCAAACCCAAACTATGGTTAAGATATATCGATGACACATTCGTGATTTGTCCCCATGGACAAGAAAACCTAAACAATTTCCAACACACCTAAACAGCGGACACCCCAAAATCAAGTTCACCATGGAAACAGAAATAAACAAACAACTACCATTCCTAGATGTACTAATCTACAAAAAAACCAGATGGCATACTAGGACACACCATATACCAGAAGAAAACACACACCAACCGCTACCTCAATGCCCAATCCCACCACCACCCAGCACAGATAAACTCCATGGCTAAAACACTAATTACTAGAACCAAACGCCTGGCAGATAAGACACACATTAAGACTGAATTATGCACCCTGACTAAAATATTGACAGCCAACGGCTTCCACAAAAGCAAAATCACCAACTTGATCCACAAAAACACACTGAGACATAATAGAGACCCAGAAGATGAACAGACCCATGGAACAGCTGTCCTGCCCTTCATAAGAGGCACTACAGACAAAATTAGTAAGGTACTATACAGACATCACATCAAGACTGCCTTCAAAACAGACAGAAAAATAGCAGCCATTCTCAGGAACCCCAAAGACAAAATTGACCTGGAAAACCAAGGCATATATGAAGTCCCCTGTGCATCATGCCCGGCCACATACATTGGACAGACCAATAGAAGAATAAGCACCCACCTGGATGAACACAAAAATGCAGTCAAAAAGCTGGAACACACTTCCTCACTAGTCCAACACATGGAAGCCACAGGTCATAACATCAACTTCAATGGCACCAAAACCCTAGCCACTATAGAAAATCCCAGCCACAGAATCTTCAGAGAAGCCATAGAGATTGAAAAAAGACCAGAAAGCATGAACAGAAGAGATGATTCCACCAGGCTGGCAATCATTTGGAAGCCTGCACTCACAAACAAAAAAATCTCCACACCACAAGCCAGGCAAACACCTGGGCACAAACAGATCCCCCCTGATACCTCCATCTCAAACACACCCCAACCAGGCACCCAGATGAAACCCAGCTTCCTAACTAATGATAGCCGTCCATTTACCCAAAGCCAAGCTTCACTAAAGACCTCCAATAAAGTAACACAATGTTGCCAGCCAATCAAGATACAAAAAGAGCCAAAAAAACAGACAGAAGATATTAAAAGCAGAACACAACAAACTCCAAGACCAATAAACACAGACCAAGACTCTCAACCAATCAGGATGAAGAAAAAAACCATTCTGTCACAGCAATAGGCTGCCCCAAATTTAAATCTGAAACCACTGTAAAAGTCTAACTCACAGAGGAACACTATACAGAAGCCTGATGATGGCAGATGAGATTCTGCTGAAACGTTGCTACAACTTTAAAAGCACCACTACTATGACGTGGGAAAATATCCGAACAAAGCTGAATGCCAGACATGTAAGTACCCGCGAAAACTTAAGAAAACAAATATATATATAATATATATATATAATATAGAAGAAAAAGTAACACCGCGGCTGCTCCTGCTACTACTTTCCACACTTTCCAAACACGAGTCCCAGGAGAGAACAAACAGCAAACCACGCTCAGGGGCATCCAAGCCCACCTAAAGCTAGACTGCTGCTGGTGGAGCCTTGTCCTGCCTTGGTGCCTCATTTCCCTGCTCTGCAGTCCTGCTTGTGCGGCACTTTAAAAGCCTGCTCCCAGCACCCGAGCAACTTTCCAGCAACTTTCGGCTTCCTTTTAACTCACGGACACTTGCGCCTGGCCCCGAGCTGCGTGGTGCAGGGGAAGCCCGGAGCACCACCGGGTTGCCTCCTGCAAGAAGCCTGCCTGCCCGCTGGGCGGAACCCTTCCTACTCCTCGACGGGAAGACGCTCCCGCCTGAAAACTTTGCCTTTGCAAAGTTTAAGCCTGGAAGCCCTGGAAACCCGAGCAGCATCTTTCAGCTTCCTTTTAACTCATAGGTGCTCTCGCCTGGCCCCATGCCACGCGGCAGAGGGGAAGCCTGGTGGGTGGGCGGGCTGCTTGGAGGAGGCGACCCGGCGGTGCTCCGGACCTCCCCTCCACCATGTGGCTCGGGGCCAGCTGCGAGCACCCACGAGTTGAAAGGAAGCTGAAAGTTGCTGGGAAGTTGCTCAGGTGCTGGGAGCAGGATTTTAAAGTGCTGCCCGAGCAGGACCGCCGAGCTGGGAAACAGGGCACCAAGGCAGGGCAAGGCTCCACCAGCAGCAGCCTAGCTTTAGGTGGCTCCAAGCAGCCCGCTCCAAGCAGCCCGCCCGCCCACCGGCGGGAAGATGCTCCCGCCTGCAAACTTTGCCTTTGCAAAGTTTAAGCCTGGAAGCCCCGGAAAAAAAATGGGGATTGGCGGGGACTCACCTTCGGAGAGGTCACACTCGAAGGTGATTTCGAACTCCCAGCCGAGGCCTTTGCAAAGTTCTTTTCTTTCCTACCCTGAGAGCGTTCCGCACTGTTTTGCAGCTTTGGGGGCCATGTGGCGCAGGGCAATATGCCATGCCCAGCAATTTTTTTTCAGAGGTGGGCCGGATTGGACAGACCAACAGGCTGGATGTGGCCCGCGGGCCCTAGTTTGCCCACCCTTGCTCTACATCATTGGAAGTCATGGTAAAATTACATTCCTGACATTTTCTGTATCACATGCACTCTAACTTTGTACCCATGTATAGCTAAAAGTGATAATTATCCATTTCTGCAGTGTGTGGAGAACTGAAATTCTCCAAAGCTTCTGTATCATCATATATCTGCAGGTCTATTTTTGTGTATAGTCAATTTTTAGTCAACCTCACATTAAAAGTAGTATAAAAGCAAAGTGCAATGGTTTGCTCTGGTTGTGGTATATGTAGACATAGCCTAAATGATAAGAAGTTGGTTTATGCCAAAATATAACAAATTTACCTAGCTCAATATTGCCTGCACTGTCTGAATTTATGAGAACTTCAAACTTAGCAGTGTTTAGTGAGAGGTACTGAAAAGTGATATAAGATTAAAAATTAAACTAAATACAGGGTCCTCAATTCAATCCAGGATCTCCCACATTGCCCAGAAAGCTGTTTTAGCATGTAGGTAAACACAAACTCACTTTTCCACACTCTAAGCTGAGTAGGTAGAGAACAAATACAGTAGTTGGTGAAATTCTAATCAAGGTCTATTTCTTATCAATTTCCAAATCTTCACTGAGATGAACACTTTAAGATGACCTCATTGTCAGGAGTTTCCCAGAGTTTATATTTTCCTGGAAAGCAGTCTTTTTTTTAGTGATGCAGAACTGTTTCCAAAATCCTGATGCATTTCTCAGAATGTGATCAGTATAGACAAAAATAAAGGCATGTTGTTATTTAAGCAACCAGTTCATCTGGCACTGAATTGCTGCTGCCTCCTAGGGAGATGAAGGGCAGAGGGCAGCAATGATTATTTTATGAGCACTGGCAGAGTCCTGAATAAGCAGGTGTTCCATGCCAATTATTCACCTTTTAGAAATGGTTTTCATTTCACCCAGTGTCAAGGTCAAGATTTCTCTCAACTCAGAAGCAAAATGACCATGGAGTAGTTTTGTTCTCCTTGAACACATCTGTCTACATAGTTAAGGATACTGCTGTGACATATGATCAAAATAGTCAAGCTGCACTCCAGTACTTCATACTGTGCTTTGAGGATGAATTGTAAGGAAATGAACCACTTTAATAAATGGACCTTTTGCCAATTAATTACTGGGATCCTTGAAACTGTACTGTTATAATGTTTAAATAGAAGAAGCCATGGTAAAAATACCAGAGAAAATATCCTTGTAAGACTGTACTAGCTGTATCAAATGACTGTAATCACTTTCGATAATTCTTGGCCCTAGATTTACTTTGATATCATTTTCTTGACAGAAATTTTGTCTCCAAAAGCAAAAATGAACAAATAACTCTGTGCGTCCTTTGATTGATTGTTTATGTGCCACACAGATAGTGAATGGACAAAATGTATGTGATGATATATCCTGGCTTTCTAACACATGCTCAGAGCATTTTATTAGTAATATATTAATAAAATGTCTTATCCTCATGGAATATATCAGCATGCTTGTTCTGACCAAGGCATATTGAGACACTAACAAACATATGTTAATCCCAAAACCCTTTTTTTCTTTATTTTAATGGCTGTGAATTTTAGTCATTCACAGCTCATAATGAGTCTCACACAGTTTGTAAATAGTCCCATGGAAGTCTGCCAAAATCTTTCAGGATAAGTCTGATAAGCATACACCTTTATCTTCCTTGAAATGCTACCTATGACTAAATTTCCAATTAGTTATATGAGGCCAAATGGAGCACAATTCAACACAGAGCTTCAGGTTTCAAACCGACCAGTATGAACAAAGTTGCTTCCTGAAAAGGTTCCTGTCCCTTTGCTCCTCCTTTATATCTTATGGGAGGGCCAATTACCTCCAAATCTTATTCCTGAGTTGCCACTTTTATCTTAACTGTTCTTGCCTTCTGGCAGCTCTGTGCACATGAGTACTGGGAACAAGCTCCCCTTGTTCCTCTGCCTCATTGCTGTTAGATTCTGGAGGCTCCAGAGTCAGCACATAACTCCCTGATGTCCCTGGCCCCATCTCTGTATCAAAGGCAGGACCCTTGCCTGAATCCTCCCCAGACTCCTAGACTGACCCAGGTTCCTCCTCATTGTCTGAATCTGCTGCCATCTCTGAAGGCTGCTGGCAGACCACAACAATGCTGTTGTTGTTTTGCAGTTCCGTTTTGGAGACTTTCCTTTGGCTGATTATACATAATCAGTAGCACTTATGACTTTTTAAATAGATGAATTTCTCTTCCCCACCTACATACTCCAAACCAGTGGTGGGATTTAACTTTTTTTACTACTAGTTCTGTGGGCGTGGATTGGTGGATGTGGGAGGGGAAGGATACTGTAAAATCTCCAGTCAGAGGTGGTATTTGCTGGTTTTCTGAACTACTCAAAATTTCCGCTACAGGTTCTCCAGAACTGGTCAGAACCTGCTGAATACTACCTCTGCCCCAGACCTGCTCACATATCTTGAAAAAAACCATTTGATTTAAAGAATAGAAGACAGTAGCTATGATCATGCAAGGTGCAAAAACTTTTTCATAATTTTTGATAAAGCCCTATTAATAAACACTATTTCTGATCAGTCTTTTCAGATACTTTTTTTTGGGTGTGTGTGGGGGGTGTGGAGCATTATGGTATCATTTGGTTAAAAAAGAAAAGAAAAAAAATCAATAGATCTCAGTGAGCTTTAAAGGGGCTAATTTTGTCCTCTAAACTTCTCTAAATTCTGAAATTTCAGCTAGTGAGTAAAATTCATTGCCTTGCACTTGTAGCTTGCATTTAAGAAGATTTCAGTGTTTTTTGCTTTGGCAAGGTCTCAGAATGGGTAAATTTCAGAGAACATAAAATTAAGAAATGTTGATTGTTTTGTATTATTAGCCTTTTAGGTGAGTGTGCTTTAGACTGAAACCTGGTGTATTTAACTCCCTTACATATATGATTTTTGTTCTAATATTCAAACTTATGTCCCTTCCAAATAAAGGAACATTGGCCATTTCTATGGTTATTCATTTATTTGTTTACTTCTCCCGCCCTTGTTAACCTGTCTTCTGTCTACAGGTCTGCATTACAACACTTCCTAGTGTTTCCAGTGACATTTACTTAAGTGCTCCAAGCTTGCCTAACCAATCTTCAGTGTACTTTAGTCAAGCTGTCAACCTGCTGCTATGACAGTCTAGCACAGATACAGACAGGAGACTCAATAAATGATTAGGCTGAAAATGATGGGATTCATTACAAAGTCAGATGAGCTCTTTGTCACTTATGGAGAGAGGAAAGGCTGACATTAAAATAGGGTTCATTAAAAGTGAATTTGAGCTTCTCTCTTTGCACTGCCAAAATATCTGGAGATGATCTAATTTATAGTGGAGTATCTTAGAAAATTTTTGAGTTTCAAACTAAATGGTAGAGACTTAGCTTAGTAAAAGGATGAAACTGTTGTTGCCCTGTTATACATTTGGAAAGGATTTATGACTCTGAATCTTGTTAATCCATCAACTCAAAATTTTTGCATTGAAAATATGCTCATACTTAACTCATTCTTATTTTAAAAGCATGTTACTAGTCACTCTAACCTACGCCCACTGCTACTAAACTATGTATTTGTTTGCTCAATTAAATGTCGTAAAAGGGCACTTAAATAGATTATTCATGACATATACTTTCACAGTTCCATCCTTCATGACTAGATAAGAAAGCAATAAGCAAAAAAAATCAAAGAATGAGTACTGGCAAAAATGTGAAGATGACTTCAAAATAGATAGAAAGTAGTGCATTAGAAATGCCTTTCTTTGTCTAAAATTCTATTATTATTTTCCTGATGTTTAAAATCATCCTGGACCTTCGGCAATTTTCTTATGGCTCTGTAATTTTGTAATTCTTAGAAAAAGTTAGTATTTAGATATTACAGTGTATTGCAACAGTCAGCAATTATTAATATGCTGTCAGGTAACTGCTAAGTAACATTGTAGCTGGGTAAATTCTAGGTAGTAAGGAGCACCACATAACACATTTTTGTGCTTCAAATTTCTCTTAGAAGCACATAGCCATTACCAATTCATTACCAGTGGTGGGATTCAATCTTTTTTACTACCGATTCTGTGGGCGTGGCTTGGTGGGCATGACAGGGAAAGGATACTGTAAAATTTCCATTCCCATCCCACTCTAGGGGAAGGTTACTGCAAAATTCCATTTCCTCCCCACCCTACTAACCTGCTTTCCAGCTGCGTTCTCCTGTGCAGGGCAACAAAATAAGGCCCAGCTGATCAGCTGGAACTCAGGAGGCAGAGAATAGATGGGAGTGGTCTCAGTCAGA
The DNA here is from genome assembly GCA_033807585.1 of Hydrophis major. Lineage (NCBI taxonomy): Eukaryota > Metazoa > Chordata > Lepidosauria > Squamata > Elapidae > Hydrophis > Hydrophis major. Next base: position 158,466,298 of record CM066329.1, read on the forward strand.
GGTGGTATTTGCCGGTTCTCCAAACTACTTTAAATTTCCACTACCGGTTTTCCAGAACTGGTCAGAACCTGCTGAATACCACCTCTGCGGTTCAAGCATCATGAATTAAATAACTTGTCTAAAGCCCACTTAATAACCCCACAGTTGTTTAAAAAATGGAATTGGGACTTCCGGATTTATGTATATGTTAAATTGAACAATTCCCACCTTGTTGAAAAAAAAACAACAATTTAGAATATTTTGGCTCCTGAAAACCTAATAGATTACCTCTGGAAAAATTTGATGTAGGTGACTTCCCCCAATACTTAATAAACATACTTTCACAGTTGGAAGATGGAAGTGCCAAAATCAGTGAGAAAGAAAATTCAGAAAATAATAACAATTATCTAATTAATGGTGGTCATTAACAGTACACACTTTGGAGGTCAACAGAAATTTTGCACTGCTGAGTTGATTAATGCAGGCAAGTTCTTTAAACTTTGTTTTTGTACAGGTCAGAAAAGATAGATCTGAATCTCTTTATAAAGTTCAGTTGTTAGATGATGAAATATAGCTATACTTCCTGCTTGTTCAAGAATAGTCAATGGCTGGATATTTCAAAACATAGAAATATTTCCCTGTTGCTTTTAGTGTTGGAACATGAACAGATATATAAATCCCTGATGAAAGGGAAGTTTTTATTAATGATAGTGTGGCTCAGGTAGATATGGAAAACAACAGCAATTGAGACATAGCATAAAACCATTTGTACTTCACGCAAATATTTATTCACACAATGAATGTGTTAGCAAGTACGCTTCCACAAGATACTCATTTTTAATCAAAACTTTCCTTTACTAAACATTGACTTTTTTATTCTATCCACAATTTCTGCTAAAATACTATATATAATTGTACTATATATAATCTACCTATATGTTTAGGATGGAATTAATGATAATTAAATACAATATCATGGTGGAATTATGGAAGGAAAAATGTTCCAGAATTAAGTGTGGTCATGCTCTGCCTTAAATATTTGAAACTATTATTATGTACAATATATGGGAACAATGATATAAATACTAAGAACTACCATATGTTTTGGACTATAAGATGCTCTGGACTATAAGACACACCTAGCTTTTGGGGAAGAAACAAAAAACAAAAAACCTGCCTCTGCATCTGCCTCCCAGCGACTTGCCTCCTTGCAGCAAACAGCAAACAACCTGGTCAGCTTCAGCACAGCCTGATTTAGCGAGAGCAGCTGATTGGTGTTGTATCTGCCTCCCAGAATACCGACCATCAGCTGTACCAGGCTTCAGGGATTGCTGCCACCCATTGGCAGTGAAGACACCCATTGCTGTTGCCACCTATCACCACCTCTGCATGGCCTATTTTCAGCCTCCATGAATCCCATTTTTGCCTTTTGCATGCCCCATTTTTGGCTTTCGTGCATCCCATTCTTCACCCATCCCAGGTGACAGCAATAGACAGTGGTAATCCCCATCACCTGGAATAGGCTGAAAACAGGATGCACAGATGCCAAAAATGGGGCATGAGGAAGCCAAAAATGGTTTCTGCAAGGCCAAAAATGGGGCACACATAAGCGACAATAGATGGCAGTGGCGGCATTGATGGGTGGCAATGATCCCTGCAGCCTGGAACAGCTGATCATCAGTATTCTGGAAGGAAGATCCAACCACCAAACAGCTGCTTGTGTTAAATCAGGATGTGCTGAAGCTGATCAAGCTGTTTGCTTTTTTGCTGCAATGAGACAAATTGCTGGGAGGCAAAGGCTGAAGGGTGGGGACCAGCAGGTGGGCAGGGCTTTGGCAACATTTCCTCTATAAAATGCACAAACATTTCCACCAACTTTTGAGGAGGGGAGAAGCACATCTTGTAGTACAAAAAATCTGGTATATTTACTAATCGAGACAAAAAAAGGAAACTATACTTTTTTTAAAGTGGTCACTCCACATTCCAAAATTTTAGTACTATGGTTCTTTTGATTAAGGAATAATAGGATTCCTTACAGAGTTGGAAGGGACCAAATCCATCTAGTCCAACACTCTACTCAGCAAGATCTCCTATACTTTTTCAGACAAATTGTTGTCCAATCTCATTTTAAAAACTTCCATTGTTGGAGTATTCACAACTTCTGGAGGCAAGTTGTTTAATTGTTCTCATTGTCAGGAAATTTCTTCTTAATTCTAGATTGCTTCTCTCTTTGATTAGTTTCCATCCATTGCTTCTCATCCTGCCTTCTGCTGCTTTGTACAATAAATTGACTACCTGTTCTTTGTGACAGCCCAATAAATATTGTAACACTGCTATCATGTCTCCCTGGTCTTTCTTTTCATTAAACTAGGCATACCCAATTCCAGCAACCACTATTTATGTTTTAGCCTCCAGTCATCAGTCTTTGTTGTTGTTCTCTCCATTCTTTCTAGAGTCCCAACACTGTGATGACAAAGACTGGATGCAATATCCCTAGTGTGGCCTTACCAAGGCATTATAAAGTGGTATTAATGCTTCATGTGATCTTAATTATATACTTTTGTTAATGCAGACCAGGACTGTGTTGGCTTTTTTGGCAGCTGCAGCACACTGTTGGCTCCTATTTAAGTGATTGTCCCCTAGGACTCCAATATCTCTCACACAATTACTACTATTGACCCAAGAATCACCTATACTATATCTGTGCATTTGGTTTTTCTTGCCAAAACATAGAACCTTAGGCACCTTAGGAACCGAGTTATATGTTTTTATTTTATTTATTTATTTATTTATTTATTTATTTATTTATTTATTTTATTTTGTCAAGCAATTATAAGATGACAGGTGTAAGTATAAACATAGTTATGAATACATGAAATGGATACATATCAGAAAAATAAAAAAAAGAAACAATAGGACAGGGATGGTAGGCACGTTGGTGTGCTTATGCATGCCCCCTCTTAGGAAGGGGTGAGGTCAATAGTAGACAGTCTAAGTTTAAAGTTTTTGGGGTTTGTGTGGTTTACCTTGAGTTTGTATCTATTGTGTGCTCTTGTAATGTTATGGTTGACAGATAGGACATTGCAATGTATAATATTATGTACTCTACTTAGATCAGGCGGCATAGTTCTAGGTTTTCTAGGTATAGAATTTCAAGTCTGGTGGCATAAGGTATTCTGCTACGAGTAGAGGAGTGGAGAACTCTTCTTGTGAAATATTTCTGGACTTTCTCAACTGTGCTAATATCAGATACATAATGCAGGTTCCAGACTGATGAGCTGTATTCAAGTATTGGTCTAGCAAATGTTTTGTATGCTCTCGTTAGTAGTGTGATATTACCAGAGAAAAAGCTATGAAGGATTAGGTGAACAACTCTTAATGCCTTTTTTGACTACGTCATTACAGTGGGCTCTAGTGCTTAGATCATTAGAGACGAGTACTCTAAGGTCCTTGACAGAGTTTGGATCATCAACAAAGTCTTGACTATTTTATTTTGCATTTTATTTTCTGATTTTTTTTTCCCAATATGTAAGACAGAGCATTTATTTGTTGAGATTTGAAGTTGCCATTTGTTTGACCTTTCTGATACATAGTCGAGGTCTTTTTGAAGGGTAATATTGTCTGTGGTGTTGAATTGCTTTACATCATCAGCGAAGAGAATGCAGTTGCTCTTAATATGATCACAGAAGTCATTTATGTAGAGTATGAAGACAGTTGGTCAAAGAACACTGCCTTGGGGGACACCACTGTTGACAGATACAGAATTTGACAGGACACTCCCAATTTTGACCATTTATTGTCTGTTTGACAGGAATGCAGGTATCCAGTTATGCAGGTGTACAGAGATACCGTAAGATTTTAGTTTTAGGAGTAGTTTGTCATGTACCACTGTGTGCATGGGTTTAGTTTTTAGCAATAAATAATGTATCTACCTCCCTGCTATATTTCAATCTAGTTTCAAATTTCAACAGAGCACATCATCTAAATTGTTTTTGCAAGAAGCAAAATCTATTTTGTGACTGCACCAGAAATATTTGATCTGAGGTTCATTGTATAATTTCTTTTATCACAATGTGAAACAAACTGTAAAGTTTTTGAAATACCAGGTTAGACCCTCAAGACTTCCATAACCAATATATAAATCTCATTTTAGTCATAATATATTGCAATTATAAGATATGCGTATGAATATATACATACTATTTTTTTGAAACAATTTTTTTTTATTAATTTTTAAAGACAAACAAACCATCATTAACCATTGAGTACATACTATGTTAACAGAAGACAATTAACTTTTATAATAGCCTCATCCTAGCATGTATGTACAGTATGTGTAAATTGTGTTTATATATCTCAATATGGGACTCTGTAAAAGTAAATAGAACACATACAGTATAAAAAGTAAGAAGACAGAGCAACTGGAATCATAAAACAATTGTTAATTGAATAGAAAAATGGTGCAATGGTGCAAATAACAACACTGCAGGGAGGAGATGAATTATATCCTGGAAAAACAACATTGATCAAGTTCTCTTTCTCCATCTATCAGGAGCACTACCTATAACCAGAAAGAAAATAAGATTTCAGAAACATATTCTCAGCTGTTGATTTCTCATTAAGTCACACAACTTTGCAATGTTTGCTAGCTAAAACTGGTATAATAACACTCATCAATCCTACTAGTACACATTATTTATATTTGCAACTTAATCTATTTAATGGTTTAAAAATTTGGTTGAAATGTTTATTCTGCTATCAAATTTACCTTCTCAATTATGCAAATATTTAGCCCTTTTAGAATAGATCGGAATAGTTGACTGCAATTATTGTTTTTTTATTACAAGCTATTTGCTGGAAATCAGAACAAGCTTTTACATGCAGAACATTTTCTCATAGTCAGTCAATTTTCTGATGAGTTTTCTTAAAAACCATATCCCCCCCCCTCCATAGCTGATCAATGCTTCAAATGCAATTATCCATCATAACTGCTGGATTCCAGTATAGTTGTAATGTGGTAGCTGAATACCGAGAGGAATCTTTGCTATTAAAAAAGAAGAAGGAATGGAGCTACTTGTACATTTATTCATATTTTATTTTATGTAACACTACATAGGTATGCAGAATACCATTAGCCTGAAATGTCACTAGCTTGAAAAATTATGAATTTTTGTAGTAATACAAGATACAGGATATTTTGGAGAAGTTTTCCCATTTTCAAGACAAATTGCAATTAACTTAAATATTTTTTTGCTTTGTTCTGTGTATTCGCTAAGTGAAAGCAATAAAAAAAAACTCTCACACCTTCCATGCCTGCTGCTTCCTCACTGGATTCCTAATGAGGAAGAAAAAAAGGATATAAAAACAGATGTTCAGGGCCTGAGGACCATTTTGAAAATAAGGAAAAATTAGGTAAGCTTACTAGTGTTTTAATATTATTTGTCATCAAGGAATTCAATCTCATAGGCATTAGTATAGCACAGTTGTACATATATATTCTCTGTGAGCCTCTTTTTCAACCAGGTTGTTGAATGCAAAAGTGAACAGCGAGCATGTGCTTTGCAAACAAGGCTTATGCAGAACCTTGAGGTTACCAAATGCTAAAAATCTGTTTAGCTATCTGATTATTAATGTTTGTAGTAAGATCTAAATGTATAAAATGTTCTGCTGTTTGTCATAATTTACTTACAAATCTTCACAGTTCTTAATTAAATATAACTGGTAACATTCTGTTGTTCCAACCAAACGTTTGCTTGGATCTTATTGGAATCCAGTCATTTAGAAATGCTATGTTCCCTTACTCAGTGAGTAATTCAAGGTTAAATCTTGATTTAGTATTTGGAATTCACAGATGCATATGGATCACCTCTCTGTTCTACTTACCAAGGTAAGTCATTTCCCTAGCACAAAGTAGTACTATGTATTAAATTTATTTTATTTTATTGTGACCTTCAAAATTATCACTTGTATTGCTGCTACTTATCAAATTTACAGAAATCACATTCCAAGGTTTCTTGGAGTATTTCACATAATTATTTCAGGAAGTGTTAGCCTGTTATGAATGTAATTTTGCTCATTATCAAATGTACAGATAGACAGGAAAAAATCAATTTGCTTTAGTATATTAAAATAACTTTGGCAAACTAGGAAGCTACATTAATTTGATTTGATGGCAAACTTATTTTCTCACAACTGGATGCATATCTGTTCCAAAAGCCATCTATTTTTGATAGGCTGGTCATGTACTAATAAAGGTTTTCACAAATAACTATTTAACTGAAGCTAATATCCTTTATGTGCAGATTAATACCAATCATATACATGATCATATACATGAAGAAAAACAAAATACCATTACTATTTTTATTATTCATAAAGTTATTTTTGAAATCAGCATTCAAAATTATCAAATGGTGTATAATTTGTATACATGTAAAATTAACCAAATATTATGTATATATTATTTATACTGGAGTGAGAAATTTAATTTAGCTATTGAGATGAATGCACAGGTATTCAGCTCAAATAAACTTGAGTAAATGGTTCTTTAGGTTCGGCAATACCCGGGAAATCTAAAATATACAAATTCTTTGAAACTTTATGATTCATAGGGTTTCATCCTACTGCTTGTTTAACATATACATTTTTTAAAAAAATACTTTTTAAAGAATGTTTTTTAATTAATGTGAAAATGAAATGGAATTAAACATAACTATATTATAGAATAAAAAACTTGAATGGATGAACAAAATCAGATCAAATTTAATCAGATAGTGTGATTCACCTGTAGCCACATTCAGCAATCCTCTGCTAAGCAGCTATCACTGATTCTGAGAGTTCAAATATGTTTCTTTCTGGGATCACCAAAAAGACTGGTAAGTGTGAAGGAACAGCTCAGATATTACCCTTTTCTGCCTCCCTCTAAACTATTTATCTCAATGACTGGAAATGAAACAAGCAGAAGAGCACAAGGAAGCAAATCTAGAATCAGTTGTAGCTAGACAGGTGGGGTTTTCTTTTATTTCTTTTATTTATTTATTTGTCAAAATGTACAAGATAACAAGTATAGGTATGAATGTAAACATGAACAAGGGAAGTAAATACAGATTAATGGGGATAGTAAGACATGGACAGTAAGCATGCTGGTGCGCTTATGTACTCCCGCTTTAAGGAATGGGGTGAGGACCACAGTAGGTTGAAACTATGAGGGGTTGAGGCTGTAACAACAGAGTTGGGTAGGGTGTTCCAGGCATTGACCACTCTGTTGCTGAAGTTGTATTTTCTGTAATAGAGTTTGGAGCAGTTTACCTTGAGTTTATAACAGTTGTTTGCCTGAGCATTATTGTGATTGAAGCTGAAGACATTATTGACAGGCAAGATGTTATACCGGACAATTTTATGAACAATGCTTATATCGGACAGCAGGCGGCACGGTTCAAGATTGTCTAAGCCCCAAATTTCAAGCCTGGAGACATAAGGTATACTATTGTAAGTAGTATTCTTAATATTTTATATCTTGCCCTGAAGCAAAACATTACCAATGCAGATAACCCCACTTGGAAAAATAGAAAACAAGCCAACCAGAGCTCAAACTTCCCTGTGTTAACAAAGATATTTCAAGGAAGGGCCACTGAATAATTAACCAATGTAGCCTATTTCTCTGATTAATCAAAGGAATAGCTCAGGAAGAATTCAGAGTTCTGATAAATTGTCTTATGGAGATATCCTTTGCAATATCTGCTACTGCTTGGCAAAGATCAGGATTCAAATGGGAAAAGAATAGATGGGATGACCATACAGTCTTAGTCTTGAGCCTTGAAAGTATTGCTGTATGTAGGATACTATGGAAAAGATGATTTCTTCTACTTGAAGCCCCTTTTCCCAAGTAGACATGCTACCAGATTCATTCTAGTACCATGAAGATGTCATTTTTAACTGAAAAAGAATAATGGTCCCTGCAATCAATATTATTGGCTTCCTGGTTTGATTGTGCAAAGATTGTGCAAATGTAAAGTTTTACATTTGCACAATCTTTGGGCCAAATTTCAGGTATATTTTAGAAAGATGAACAAAAAATGGAGCACTCTTGTTTGTTCTTCTTCTTGACTACTGAGAAATTTTGGAAATTTGAACTCTTGGCAAAGTTGGTTTTCCAAATAATGTCCAAGTAATTGAAGTTTTCTTTTAAGTTTTGAAATCTTGTTCATAAAGACATTGCTCAGAATTTGGATGTCTCGTTTGGTTGTCTATGAAACAATGTATGTATGTGTATGTGTGCATCTTTCACCTTCCTTCACCTACAGTGTTATTCTTCCTTCTCTTTGGCCTATTCAGAAATCTCAGGTCTCATGAGTCCTTGCACTCCACTCATGAATTTTATTCACCAGATTTCAGTAATGCTTATTAAATGATGACAATGTTTTTCTGCAATAAAACTTCTAGTTATTTCTATTGATTTGAAATGCTTTGTTCATTTGTCTGAGACCTTAGGATTCTTCGCTCACATAATATTCTTTATTGAATGTTCATGCTTATTATTGAATGCACTCCAGCGGAATCCAGAAGAGGGAAAGTTAAAAATCAAGGTGCAATTATGCAATTGAAGTTGCCATCTTGACTTTGCATGACCCTATACTTCTATATATCCCAATCAGTCCCAGTATTTCACATTATGCTGAGTTCTGGAATCTCCCCTTCTTTGATACCAGACTCATTTTAAAGCCCTCCAGATCAGAGGTGATGTTCAGCAGGTTCTGACCAGTTCTAGAACTGGTAGCAGAAATTTTGAGTAATTTGGAGAATAGGCTAATACCTCTGACTGGAGATTTTATAGTATCCTTCCCCTGCCATGCCCACCAAGCCATACCCACAGAACCAATAGTAAAAAAAAAAATTGAATCCCACCATTGCTCCGGATCCAGTTTTCAGGGGGCAGTTTTGGAAAACATTGTTCTCAGGTCTCATGAGGTGCAATCCCTCATTTGCCAGAAATGCTTTACTTTGGACATATATCCCATGGTTTTTTTAAAAAATGCATTTTTTTATATTGGTACCAACTGCATGGCCATTGGTTCATAACCAGTCACATCCAGTAATTTTCCATCTCTTTTTGCAACATGTCCATTAAGAAAGAATCATCATCTCTAAACCTTCCAATCTCCTGCCCAATGCTTTTAAGGAAAATTGCTGTATTATCAGTTGTGAAAAGATTAAAAAAAGACTTTAGCATTTAAAGATCAACACATTTTTTCTACAGACCTGTGGCTAGTTTTAGGACATGTAAATACTGAGAAGAAATCATAGTACATGTATTGACGATATTTCCAAATTGATCATTGTAGATATATAGTAAGGAAGTCTTAACAAAGATGAGGTTGTAATTTGTGTGATGATGGAAGAAACACAAAAACTAGATGATCCTCTTTTGGTATCCTTCAGTTCAGTCATTTGCTTTATTCTGTACTTCTATCATATGCTGTACTCATATATGTGGTCATCACAATATAAAAAAGATGTTGAGACTTTGGAAAGAGTGCAGAGAAGAGCAACAAAAATGATCAGGGGGCTGGAGACTAAAACATATGAAGAATTGTTGCAGGAATTGGGTATGTCTAGTTTAATGAAAAAAGGACTAGGGGTGACTTATAGCAATGTTCCAATATTTGAGGGGTTGCCATAAAATATGAGGGGCTCAAACTATTTTCCAGAGCATGAAAAGACAAACAATGTATAAAAAATAATCAAGGGGAGAAGCAACTTAGAAATAAGAAGAAATTTCCTAAGGGTGAGAATAATCAACCAGTGGAATGGCTTGCCTTCAGAAGTTGTGGGTCTTCCATCACTGGAGGCTTTCAAAAAGAGACTGGACAGTCATTTGTCTGAAATGGTATAGGATTTCCTGCCAAACAGAGGTTGGACTAGATGGATTGGGTCCTTTCTAACTCTAGAAGTTATATTTACTGTCCTGGCTTGTGTGTGTGTGTGGTGTGTGTGTGTGTTTCAGAACATATTTGTCTCCAAAGAAAATGTGTACAATGTTGAAAATCCCACCCCGATTTATCTTTGTACATCTTTTTGAGATCCTTTATTATGGACAGAAGATACATATGCGAATAGGTATGGCATTAACAGTCTGTTCTTTCCTCTCTTGTACTGCATTTGCAACAGGGAACATGAGAATATATTCCCAAGTAACACTCCTTGCACATTCTCCTCTCATTTCAAGAGTGCTAATTGCCAAATTTACACTATCAGCTGAATCTCTGCTATCCAGAGTTGAAGCTACAAATGGTAAATAATATGTTAAAGATGTAAGATATTTAGCCCAGGGAAATTGAAGAGCTGCCACTATTTCATTAATTAGCCTACAGTGTCATGCACAGCCAGTCAGTTTATTATTATTTCTTAAAAAAGCATTATAAGTATCTGTCTCATTAGAGAACATAAATAGCAGACAGATTAATGCACATATGCTCCCACATTAATTAGAAAATCAGATTTCTCACAAGATTGATAATTTGATAGCAACAATTGTAGTTGCAATTAATTGGCTCCCTTGTACTAGGCTCCTGATGAGGCATGCAACAGCAAAAGCACATTGAGACCCAGCATACTCTGGACCTAAGAAAGGAACAACTATGGCACAAGATAAATTGCCTCTCCATGGGAGCCTACCCAGTATTTTTGCAATAATATTCCACTGTGTATATTGTCTCCCTCTTACTGAAGCCAAGAACAGGAGGGGGGAGGACGAATTCAGATACTGTATCATTAAGAGTAACTTCTGATTTTTTTAAAAAAAGTAATTAAACAGACAAAGGTCCCAATCAAGAAAACAAGCAATCAACACTCAAAATGTCCTTAATAATTGGAAGATGATAAGAAAATAAGAAAGAGAGAAAATAATTATTCAAATTATCAGCTCTCTGACATTTAATACATTCATATTTAAAAAGTGACATTTAACTAACTAAATGATGCAAATGAGAGCTACATTTACAGAAATTTGAAAAAAACAACAACTTCTGATCTCTGGTATTTTCCTACACGCTGAAATGTCTCCAATCTATCAGCCACAGTAAAAAAAAAGTAAAAAAAGCCTCCAACTGCTATGATATCTGTTCATTTTCCACTATGTTTCTTGTTGATTTATTGGAGTATTCTTTATACATTTTTCTCTCAGTACAGTGGTATAAAATTCCCAAGTAATTAGCTTTACCATGATTGAAAACCTTCAAGTTGGAATCGAAGGTTATTTCAACTGGAGTAGTCACTTCATAAGAAAATGTCAAAACATATCAGTCCCTGTTTTTGTTTTTGTTTTCATCTTTGTACACCTACCAAATAATGTAACATGACTTTGCTGCCTCAAATGCAAACGTTTACATAAACCAAATGTTTGATGGCAGGGTCCTATTGTTAGGATACAAGAAGACTTTACTTTACAGTGCTACTGCAGTAATATACTTTCCTATAATACATGGGCTATAGAAGTGATATCCAGGAACATGGGACGATCAATGAGAGATTAATATTTACTCTTCTCCCAGGGTCCTTACTGCTGCTAGTGTGGCTTGATGCAGTAGGACTATTGTGTCTATATTTATATCAAAGGTCAGCACAGTAGAACTCAAGGACACCTTAACTAAATCTTCTCCACACCCCAGCCAATGTCTTTCCTTTCGTTAGCTTTACATTTTATTCAAATATTTTGGGTATGGAGTGAACAATTTAAAGAAAATAATGGCTTAATTATTTGTGATAGATAGATAGATCTATATTGAAGGCATACTCAAAAGAGATCCATTCACATTAATGGACAAAAGTTAGTTAAGACTTATTTAAGATCTACTCTTTTGAATGTTTCTAACTGTGGAATACTTTAAAACAATGGACAAGAATCTAATGCTGAGAAAGGATACTTTTACACTGTGTAGCTACATATTCTGTTGGTAGTGCTTCTGAAGCTTCAAAAGATATATATTTTTTTTTTGAAAAAGTTTTTATTAATTTTCTACAAACAAACAAGACAAACAAAACATAAAAACATCAACTCTTATATGTACATCCAGTGTGTCAGTTGGTTCATCATTTTTGTGCATTCATTCTGTAGTCTCAATTACAATTATGTTACATAACAACTCATATTGTCAATCCAAACTTATATATCCTAATATCACTAAAAAAAGAAGTTTTTGACTATATTTTTAATCATTCATGCTTAATGAGCTAACAATACTTTAAACCAGTTTACTCTATAACAAATCATCTAGTCATATCAAATCAATCCTAAAAAATCCTTTATAAATATAATATCAAATAGCAAAGTAATGGCAAAATAAAGATATTCCTTACTATCTAGCATTCTAAATATTCTATTATCGTATTTTATCATCTAGCCATTTATAAAAAAGATCCCAAATTTCATAAAATTGTTTATCCTCTTGCTCTCTAATTTCAAATGTCAATCTGCTCATCTCAGCACATTCCAATATTTTCTTAATAATTTCTTCCTGTAATGGTATTTTCTCATTCTTCCAGTTTTTAGCAAATACAATCCTGGCCGCTGTTAATACATTTACAATCAGGTATTTCAAATCTTTACTATATATATCAGGTAAAATTCCCAATAAGAAGATCTCTGGTTTCAAATCTATATGTTTCTTTGTCATTTTTTCCAACCACATGCGAATTATAGTCCAATATTTTCAAGCATCCTCACAAGTCCACCACATATGGTAATACGAGCCGGGTATCTGATGACATTTCCAGCATTTTTCAGATTTGTTCTTAAATATTCTTGCTATTCTTGTCAGAGGAAAGTGCCACCTGTAAAACATCTTATACAAGTTTTCTTTATATGCTGTTGACATTGTCATTTTATAATTTTGAGACCACAATTTCTGCCATTTCTCTAAATCAATCCCATATCCAAAATTCTTCCCCCAAACAATCATAGTTTCTTTGACTTGTTCTTCCTCTAATTTCATTCCCAGTAAATAACCATATAGTTTTTTAATCACCTTCTCATCAGTACCCATCAAGATCTTATCTAAATCAGTCTGTTTATCATAAAATCCCTCCGTTTTAGAATCTTCATCATACCTTGAGTGTATTTGTACATATGAAAACCAATTCATCCTTATACCTTGTTCCTCTAAGTTTTGGATCGATTTAAGTTCACCCTTTTCATCCAAAAGTTCCCCATATCTAACTGTTTGTTCCTTCTTGTAGATTATAGGATAGGAAAATGCTTCAATGGTCGATAACCAAACTGGAATTTTCAAATAACATTGTCTTTTTATCTTCTCCCAATTTAACCACAAAGACTCCCGTACATAATGTCTTCTAAAATAACCCTGTGTTTTAGTTCCCTTATACCATAAAAAAGCATGCCAACCCAACAGCAAGTCATGCCCTTCTAATGTCAACAACCTATGTTTCCTTAATGTTATCCATTCTTTGACCCACATCAAACTTGCAGCTTGATAATACAATTCCCAATTAGGCAGACCAAAACCTCCTCTAATTCTAGTGTCTTGCAAAAGCTTTAGCTTTATTCTTGCTTTTTACCTTGCCATATAAACTTCAACATAATTTTATTTAAAACTTCAAAATAGTCTTTTCCAAGCCTAATTGGTATTGTTTGAAACAAAAATAAAATTCTAGGTAAGATATTCATCTTAATTGTTGAAATTCTCCCTATTAATGACAATTGCAAGTTTTCCCACTTCTTCAAATCTGTAGTTATCTGTTGTTTAAGTTTAATATAATTATTCTCCTTTAATGTGCTACATCTTGTTGTCAAATATATCCCCAGATACTTAACCTTATTTGTAACTTGAATTTTCAAAAGATCTGCCAATTCTTCTCTCTGTCTCAATAGCATATTCTTTGTCAAAATCTTTGTTTTGTCTTTATTTATTTTCAAACCAGCCACCTCTCCATATGCCTCTATCCTTTCCAGTAACTTTGAAGCTGTTTCTAGCGGATCTTCCAAAATAAAAGCTAAGTCATCAGCAAAAGCTTGTAGCTTAAATTCTTCCTTCTTAATTTTCATTCCTTTTATGCTTTTATCATCCCTAATATTTCTATTCAACACTTCCAAGGTCAACACAAATAGCAAAGGAGATAGGGGGCATCCTTGTCTTGTGCCTTTCCTTATATTAATAAAATCTGTAAGTTCCCCCTCCATCATTACCCTTGCTGTCTGTTTATTATATATAGCTTCTATTGCTTGAATAAATTTTTTAGCGAAACCCATCTGCTCCAATAATAATAACATAAATCTCCAGTTCACGTTGTCAAATGCTTTTTGAGCATCTAGGAATATCAAAGCCATTTGCTTTTCAGGATGAGCCTCATAGTATTCCAAAGTGTCCAAGATTACTCTCATATTGTCTCTAATTTGTCTCTTTGGCAGAAATCCATTTTGATCTGGGTGAATAAAATTATTTAAATATTTTTTAAGTCTTTCTGCTAAGATTGAAGCAAAGATTTTATAGTCTGCATTCAATAAAGAAATAGGTCTATAATTCTTAATTTGCAATGGGTCAGTCTCTTCCTTTGGCATGAGTGTAATACAAGCCTCTGACCATGTTTTAGGTATCATCTTTTTTAACATAACTTCATTCATAACTTCTAACAATGGGATGCTCAATAATTCTTGAAATGTTTTATAAAATTCTACTGGAAGCCCATCTGGACCCGGAGCTTTCCCATTATTTTGTCTCTTAAATGCTTCATTTAGTTCCATCATTGTTATATTGCTTTCTAGCATTTCTTCAGTCTCTTTAGGTATCTTTGGTAAATTAGCTTCCTGTAAATACTGTTTGACTTTTTCTTCATCAATATTTTCCTGTTTATATAATTGTCCATAAAAATCTCGAATAATTTCTTTTTTCTCCTTATTCCCATAACAAACTTGGCCTTGTTCATCTATTAACTTCAATATTTTTCTTGATTCCTTCTCTTTTCTCAATTTATATGCTAGCCATCTACCTGGTTTATTTGCATCTTCAAAATAATTCTGTTTAGAGTTTCTGATTTTCTGTGCCAGTTCTTCTTTCTCTATTAATTCCATTTTATGTTTAATTACATCCAGCTTCAATTTAATATCCTTTTTCTGTGGCATTTTCTGTAATTCTTTTTCAAGAATTTTATACTCATCTTCCAAGGCCTTAGAAGCTTGCCTTTTCCTAATATTCTTTTTTCTTGTATAATCTATTATCAAACCTCTAGCGTATGCCTTCATTGTGTCCCACACATTTTGCGTTGAAGTATCTTCTTTTTTATTTTCTCTGAAGAAAAAAGCCAATTCCTTCTCCATCCATTGTGTAAAATCTTTCTCCTTTAAAATAGTATTATTTAATGTCCCTCTCGATCTTTTTTTTTTGTCCCTTCCATTTAATTGTCATTGGGCTATGATCTGCCCAGGTACTTGTTTCAATATTTGTTTCTTTAATATTAGATATTAGTTCTGTTGAGATCCAAATCATATCTAATCTGGACCATGATAAATGTCTATTTGAATAAAAAGTATATTGTTTAGCTTTAACATTTCTTTCTCTCCAAATATCTTTTAAAGTTAATTCATCTGTCATTTTAAAAAAGGACCTTGGGAGAGCCTTTCTATTTTGCTTTGTTGTTGTTGCTATATAGTCCAGTTTATTGTCCACAATTCCATTAAAATCTCCCATCATAATTATATTAACATAGTCCAGTCCAATTATTTTCATGTGTAGCTTTTTATAAAACTCTTCTTGTTTATCATTCGGAGCATAAATTGCAATCAAGAGTATTTTTATATTATTGTCCATTATTTCTACCATTAATACTCTTCCCTCTTCATCCGTGTAAATCAATTTTGCTGGAATAGCCTCTTTAATGTATAAAACCACACCTCTTTTCTTACATTGAGTCAAAGAGGTAAATATTTTCCCTAATTTTGGCTGTAATAACAATTGTTCATGTTGTTTTTTAATGTGAACTTCTTGTAAACAAATTATATCAAATTTTAATTTCTCTAATTTATGAAAAGTTTTCCTTCTTTTAACAGCTGAATTAAGTCCATTTATATTCATTGTAATCAGTTTTTTTTCCTCCATGATTATGCTTTATATTTAGGTCTAACAGCTCTCGTGGATCTCACTTCACGCTGTTCTTTATTATCCATCTGTCCCCCTGCTGCTCCTTTCTCTTTTTCAGTCTCCAGTTGTTCCTCTTGAAACTCAATTGATAAAGCCTCTTTCTCTGCTTCCTCTCTTCTTCCTCCAAAGAATTCTGCATGAAAAAGTTCTGCTTTCTCAATTGAATCAATTCTATATCTCTGCTCTTGCCACCCAAACACTAGTCCTTCTGGAATCAGCCATCTATAATTCACTTCGTTTTCCAATAGTATTTTGGTCAGAAATCGATATTCTCTTCTCATCTCTCTCACTCTTCTGGGTATTTGTTTTAAAACCACAACCTCTTTACCCTTGTATTTCAGTGTTTTCTCTCTTACTACTTGTAATATTTGCGTTTTAATGGATTTTTTGGTAAATCTAATATGGACTTCCTTGGGTAATTTATTTCTCATCGCATATCTTGTATAGACTCGATATATCTCATCTATTCCATCCATCATCTTTTCCTCTGTAATTTCCAAAGCATCTGCCAAAATTTCTATCATTACCGCTGCCAAATTTTCTCCTTTTTCCTCTTCTATATTTTGAAATCTGAGGTAAAATTCTGACCTTTCCATCTCCCACCTCAACATCCC
The DNA here is from genome assembly GCA_033807585.1 of Hydrophis major. Lineage (NCBI taxonomy): Eukaryota > Metazoa > Chordata > Lepidosauria > Squamata > Elapidae > Hydrophis > Hydrophis major. The sequence continues at coordinate 158,483,039 of CM066329.1, forward strand.
ACCTTTTTCTTGTTCAACCGCTGTTAGTCTGCTGTCAATATTTCCAATCTTCTTCTCTCTTTGCTTTCCTTCTTCCTCAATTTTTTGGAATCTCTCCTCATACTTAACCATCATTTGTTTAATATTTTCCACTTTTTCATCAGTCTTCTCTATTCTTTGTTCAATATTTTCTGCTCTTTGTTCAATATTTTCTGCTCTTTGTTCAATATTTTCTATTCTTTGTTCAATATTTTCTGTTCTTTGTTCAATATTTCCTGTTCTTTGTTCAATGATATCTGATTTTGTCTTGAGATCTTGGATTCCTTGCATAATCATCTGTAACTGTAAAGTTATTTTTTCTTGTTCCTTATCTTGCTTCAACATTGTCTGAATTAAACGTTGTCCTCCAGCTGGTGGGGAAGCAGAGGTAGAAGCAGAAATGCCAGATGGTATTGGTTTCCTGCTCATTTCAATGTTTCCAAAACTTCAAGTTCTTCTTGACTTTTAATCCAACTGGTAGAGCAGCCAATTATAATCCAAAATGGAGAACTCCAATAGTAAAAAACACGAAACCAAAGAAGAAACAGAAAAAAAGGAAGAAGAAAGATCTTCAGGTTCTTCTAGACCCTAATCCAATTACGAGATAGTCCACCATAAAAAAGGAAAAAATAGAAAGTAAAAAACAGACAAATCCAAAAATAATGATATTGATTAAAAGCAAAAAAAAAAAGAAAAAGCAAAAGGAGAAAAAAAAACAAAACAAAAAGTTCCTTCAAATTCTTCACACCTTAATCCAATTAAAAAATCTCAATAATCCAAAAAAAAACAAAAAAAAAAACAACCTCAACAACAAAGTAGTCCAAAAACATAAATAGGAAAAGCAAAAAAGTCCCAATAAAAAAGAAAAGAAAAATAAAGAAGAAAAAAGAAAAAACTCTGAGGCTTTCCCTTTAAAATAAAAGGCAAAAATAAAAATATTACTAGAATTGAAATTTAGAAAAAGGCTAGCGAATGGGGTATATATAAGAACACACACTGCACTTTGTTATTTATCCAAGGCTCTTGTTATGACTCTCTTTTCCAGCAGCTTCAAAGCCAAACCTCAAGTGTTGTTGATAACAGTCCAGGAAAGCACCTGCAATAATATTTTGCTGTGCTCTCCCTCTATCTTATCACGTTAAAAAGTCCTTGAGATGAGGTCTTTTTGCAATTCTCTCCAATTCACATAAAGATACTTTCAAGCCTCTAGTTGGCAGTGTTACAAAGTTTCTTAATGCTCTTTCTCCCCGCCCGCCAGAAAAAAGTAATAATATATACAGAAAAAAAAAGAAAAAATAGCCAAAGGGAGCCTCTATCCTAAAGAAAGTTAAAAAATCAAAGGGAGCATAAAATCAAAGGGAGCATAAAATCAAATTGAGCATAAAAATATATATAACAGAAAATTCAATCCGGTTACCTACAAAGTCACAGTAAAATCTTTCCCAAAAAGTATAAAGAAAAGAAAAAGAAACCAAGCCTCAATTTGACATCACTTTAAAAAACGCCGCTCAAAACAATTTCAGTCAAAAAAAAATCTCACAGCTTTCTTCTTTATATCGGATGAACTTTCCAACCTCAGCGAATTTACAGCACAAAAGAGTTTTTCTCACCCAGCCGACACACTTCACTCCAATCACTTTCTTTCTGGAGCTGTCCCGACTTCAGCAGCTATGGAGGCTGCCTCTCCGCCGCCAGCAAAAGGGCTTCTTCCAGATCAAACCAGAGATTTTGCGATATCTCTGGGATCCTGGAACAATGCCCTTCACGATCACTGTCTCTACGGGACGGTTTAGGTCCGTTAGGACCGACCAGGGGCGAAAATATCGGCTACGATCTCAGAGCCCCGAGATCGCAGCTGTATCGCCGGAACGAAGCTCCGCCTTCTCCTCAAAAGATATTTTTCAAAAGCAATTTAAAGATGATGTGAAGACATTTTTTATTTACCAAACTAAATACCAAAAACCACTGTCCCAGTCTACGCATTGACACTCCTTTCCAATCAGAATGGAAATGGCCAATAAATTTAAGCTAATAAATAAGAAAAAAACAGAGCCCCTTCCAAAGCCTTAATATGATAGATATTCAAACATGCTTTATATACTGGCTGAGTGATTGCATGTTGGAGTATTATTCACTGGAAAAAAAATAATTGACCCCACTATTAAGGCGGATTAGCAAGCTTTCATATATATGTATGTATGTATGTACGTATGCATGTATGTATGTATGTATGCTCCCTAGGACACACCATCTACCAGAAAAAAACACACACCAACCACTACCTAAATGCACAATCCCATCACCACCCTGCACAGATCAACTCCATAGCCAAGACCCTCATCTTCAGAACCAAACGCCTAGCTGACAAAAACCACCTGAGAACAGAATTACACACCCTCACTAAAGTATTAATTTCCAACGGATTCCAAAGAAACACAATCACCAACCTAATCCAAAAAGAGATACCCAAAAAAAACCAAGACACAGAACAAGACAACGGTATCGCACTCCTCCCCTACATCAAAGGCACCACAGACAAAATCAGCAAAATTCTCCACAAACACAATATCTGGACATCCTTCAGGACTGAACAAAAAATAGCCAATATCCTAAGAAACCCCAAAGACAAGATTCAGCTAGAAAACCAAGGAGTTTATGAAATACCATGCAACAATTGCCCAGCCACTTACATTGGACAAACCAACAGGAGAATAAATGCACACATCGCAGAACACAAAAACACAGTCAGAAGAGAAGAAAATACTTCCTCTCTCTTCCAGCATCTTAAAGCCACAGGACTGAAATTAATTTCGAAGGAACCAAATTAATATGCAACACTGAACACTCCAGCAAGAGAATAATCAGGGAAGCCATCAAGATAGAGAAACACCCCCATAACATGAATAGATGGGATGATACCTCCTGCCTACCAGACATCTGGAAGCTAGCCCTCACCAAGAAATGAGTTCCAGCCACAAAAACCAACACCAGACCCGAAACAACATGGGACACCATCACCAATCCCCCTCATCAGACCCAGGCCCAAGCCCATCCTATAAACAAAAACAACCACCATCCAGAAAGCAGACCACGACTGCTTCACCAGTGACAGCTCTCCAACCCCAAAACACACTCCAACCCCCAAACCAAACAAGCTGACACACGCCAAGAACACAGACCCAGACCCCAAACTCGAAGCTACACTAAATCCCAGAATGCTACATCACAGCCACCCACTCAAGATATCACATCAGAAAACTCAGGAAATTACATCACAAGAGCTCAAGAAGTTGCAACACAGCAAATTACCCAGGATATCACAGCACAAGACCAAGGATAGACAACAATAAATCTCACAAGGTCATCACACAACCAATTACCCAAGCCGTTACTACACAGGAGACTAATGGAAAAGAGATTAAAACACAAACAATCCAGGAGATTACAGCACAGGACCCAGGTTACCACAACAAAAGAACTCACAAGCCCATCACACAACCCATTACCCAAGCCATTAAAACACGAGGGGCTAATGGAAAAAAGATCACTACAAAACAAACGACCCAGTAGATTATAGCACAAGATACAGGATATCTCCACAACAAAACTCACAAGTCCATCACACAGTCCATTATACCAATATCAACTCCATCAACCAATCAAGAGGCAGCAGCACAGCCAACCAACCCAGCACACCAGCACCCCCCACCAGTATTTATAGAGAGACAGCAGCTCTGATCACACACTGCTTGCACTGGCACGAAGCCAAAAACACCAGCCTGAAGATGGCGAGTGGGACCTTGCCAAAACGTCACCAAGATACTCTTAATCTTACATGGGAAAAGACCCGAACACACCTAGACCTACACACGTGTCTGTCTGTATCTGTGTGTCTGTCTGTGTCTGTGTGTCTGTGTATGTGTCTGTGTATGTGTATGTCTGTGTATGTGTGTATGTCTGTGTCTCTGTGTGTATGTCTGCATCTCTCTCTGTGTGTGTTTTCTTAAGTTTTAGTGGGTATTTATATGTATGGTATTCAGCTTTGTTCGGGTAATTTTCCCATGTCATTATAGTTGTGCATTTAAAGTTGTAGCAGCATTTCGGCAGAATCTTATCTGCCATCATCAGGCTTCTGTATTGTGTTCGTCTGTGAGTCAGACTTTCACAGCTGTTTCTGTTTTAAATTTGGTGCTAGCCATCTGTTGTGCCAGAATGGTTTTTTCTTCATCTTGATTGGTTGGGAGTCTTGGTCTGTGTTTATTGGTCTTGGAGTTTGCTGTGTTCTGCTTGATTGGTGTTTCCACAAAACAGACAGAAAATATTAGAAACACCAATCAAGCAGAACACAGCAAACTCCAAGACCAATAAACACAGACCAAGACTCCCAACCAATCAGGATGAAGAAAAAACCATTCTAACAAAACATGATGCTAGCAGCAAATTTAAAACAGAAATGGCTGCGAAAGCCTGACACACAGACGAACCCAATACACAAGCCTGATGATGGCAGATGAAATTCTGCCAAAATGTTGCTACAACTTTAAAAGCACAACTATTGATGTGGGAAAATACCTGAACAAAGCTGAATACCATACATATAAATACCCATGAAAACTTAAGAAAACAAATGGATATATGATATAATTATCATTTTTATAACTTTAATTTAGACCACAGAGTTAGAAAGGCTACTATAATGGTAGGGATTCTGACAAATAAAGTATAATAAAGTATAAGGAGACATTGAAATTCTTACTTTAAAAATGCATATTCTTTACTGTCTTGTTTCTGATTGAAGTAAAGCATCTCACAATACTTTCTTCATTATTTTGCTATGGATAAATGCTTTAAGACCCCAATAATTTCACATTTATTTTTCCATTTTATTGGGTTCTACTTCTTTTTTTTTCATGATTAGCTGCTATTTCATTTTTAAAAATAAGTGTAGTCTTGCCCACTAATGAGATCCTTTTGTCAAGAATCTCCATGCCTATATTCAGGGATTATTTTTGTAGGATTCAGACTATTGAAATCCAAAATATGTTACCAAAATTACAGACTGAAATCTTGAGGTATCCCCATTCCTATCACCTCAAACAAATATTGCCTCTGCATCAAACTTAAAAATCAGAAGTAATTTAGTCAGTAGAAAAGGTTGCTAACTATTGTTGTTATTATTATTTACAATCACAGTTTTGCTAATATTGTTCTGCTAGTATTTGCTTCAAATATAATTTCTTATTATTAACCCTGTTTTTATTCTCCTCCCTTTATCAAAGCACCTAAGCACAAGTTATGAGTTAAAGAGCAATCACTGATCTTTATCAGAGCTATGATGGCACAATGGTTAGAAGGCAGGATTGCAGGCTAACTTGCTGACTGCCAGCAGTTCAATCCTGACTGGCCCAAGGTTGACTCAGCCTTCCATCCTATTTACGTGGACCAGAATTATTGGGGGCAATAGGCTGACTCTGTAAACTGCATAGGCACTGTTGAAGCTGTATATAAGTTGAAATGCTATTGCTATGGCTTATCTTGTGTCCAGACATTGTGAATAAGATTCAAGCCAGTCAAGGAACCACACTATGTTAGAATTTGGCCACAAAAAATGGTGCATACAATCTTCACTTACCAAACAATTTAAAACATTCCAGGGTCAGAATGGAGTCTACTTGTGCCTTTACTGCTTGATTGCTGATTTATTTATTTACATTTAAAAACAAATTCAAAATGAGAAGTAGGCATTCTACAAAGTGAAGCACCAGTCTTGAGCATCACTTTTACTTCCAGTAATTCATAGAAAGTATACATACAGAAACAATCAGCATAAAAAGGTTGAAGGGTTTTATGTTACTTTACTTTGTTCTAACAAAGGAGATAGGAGGTGATCTAACTGCTCCTAGTCTCTTGGTATCAGCACTTCACTTTGTCATAATAATACAGCTGGAAGAGAATGATTTCTGAGACTAAGGGAGCATTATATTTACCTGTTACGTTTGTGAGGATTTGAAATGGTGATCAGGGTCAATTTAATAATGCCCTCTGAAGCAGTTCAGGAAAGAAAAGAATTAGAAATCTGAGACAGCAGTGCAAACCAATGAATACCCCATAGGCTCTCCTGGATGGTAGAGTCATTGTGGTTCATAGCATCTTTGTGATGAATAATTTCAGACTGACAAAAGTTATGCAATATTTAAAAAGAATTGTGATTTCTTCTTCTTCTTCTTCACAATCTCTTTTACTGCTACATTGGCTGAAGAAAGAAACCCCATTTCTGGGGTATATCTCTTTGAACAACTTGAACAGTACGGTTTTCTGAAGTAGCTAAAAACAATCATTTCTGATCATGTTTGGGCTCTGCTCTGATTATCAGAGAGTCTCCCAACTGTCCCCTATCTATCTTTCCCCCAACTATATATATAGGTAATTCTGGGATATACTGTGACATGTGTTATAATATTCATACAGGGAAAGACACCGCCAAGTCCATGAAATTGTGTACCAAATGACCTTGTAATACAGTCAAGGGAGTTGGAGGTATTTTTTATAAATCCATTTTCTCTTCCTTCTTACTACTATGGCCACAAAATATTTTCACAAATTACAAATTTTCAGTTTGTAAGTTTCTTTCTTTGTTTGTTTCCTTGCTGACTTAGCAGGTTTAATATAGACTGTTAGACACAATTTGTACACTTATCAATGTAATCTATCAACCTAATCATAAGATACTTGAAGTTTACACAAACTTTGTTTGCCTATTCATAACACACATTTAATAAAGCCAGTTCATCTAGAAATGCAGTTAAATTAAATTATCCAATGATTCATATTAAGTGAAAAATAGACTTTGAAAATAGCAAAAGAACTTACTCTGGTTTAATAAAAGCAAAAATAATCAAGGTAGAGAAAAGCAGAGCACTGCTTCTAGAATTTTTTGTAATTTTTTACTCAGCAACAGCCATAAGAGACAATTTTATTTTCTTCTATGCAACAAAGAAAGGGGTTATTTCCATGAGTAAGTTGTATATGCTTTGCTCAATGTTATATGACCAGAAGGGAGATATTAGAATGAAATACAGTTATCATGCTGATGAACAGACAGAGGGAAGGCTAACTCTTTATACAATTTCCTTCCAAAATTCTGTTGGATTGGAAAGAATAAAATGTATTTGATACTTTGAGGTTTATTTTTAGCTTCCATCCTCATTTTATTAACTGAATATAGAGAAAATGTTCTAAAAGCTACAATCAATTTTTTAAAATATCTTTCTTTTTTAGAAATGAAATTTCCCCACATAGGGAAGAATTAAAAAGATGAGAAGAGGGAGGGAGGGAGGCAGGGAGAGAAGCTACATCAGAAAGATGACATCCAAAATATGAGCTACTGAGAGAATATCTGAGGCACCATGTCTCTGCATGGAATGAACCATTGATAGATAGCTGAGGTGGATCATGTTCAGAAATCATAACAATGGCTGGAAAGAGTTAAACTAAAAGATAGCACAGAAGCACTGATCATAATAGCATAACAGGCACTGAGCACTAGATCCATAAAAGCAGGTGTCTATCACACTAGACAGGGCCCAAGGTGCAGGCTCTGCAGAGAGGCTGCAGAGACAGTCCAACACATAATGACAGCTCCTTGAATATAGACAGATCTCCCAATGTAGAAAAGAAAGTAAAATAAGCAAACGAAGAGTAGACACAAAAATATTTATTGGGGAAACTCTGACAAACTACACACATATATAACATACTTTATGTGTTTCACACAGCTAACACATGGAGCTCCTCTTCATTTCCTGTTTTATTATCTCAAAGTATAGACCAGATGTTTCATCAATCTTGACAAGGAATACTCTTAATATTTTAGAAGACAATTTGGGAATGCATCAGGCTGTTCTTTGGCAGTGATTATGAATGATTATTTCTGTTTTTTAAAAACCTATCAGATATATTTTCATTTTCTCCTGGTCTTTGGTATATAATTAATCTACTTTAACATGCTGTCACAATTCCATGAATCTGTGTATTCAGATGGACCGATGGATATACTTTGTGAGACTGAGTAACATCAAAGTTAGCTCAATACCCATCATGATCATCCTCTTTTAATAACCCTTGCGGACTAGTCTCTGGGCAATTGAATGGAGCTGAGTGTATATTGGCCAGATACCCTTCCTGTTGCAATGCAGAATTATATCCAGCAGATATAATCTCAGTGTGCCCAGAGAAGGAAATATCTGCCTCAACCTAGAATCAATTGTGATTGTGAGGTGAGAGCTCCACCTCTAGGCCACCACACCACTCTAGCTGATAATGGTGCTTGCATGTCAATAGATATTCCTTATTCTTGACAATTCTGGTTATGCCTCACTTGGAATATTGTGTCAATTTTTAGGCTCCACATCTAAAAAGAAAAGTGATAAGTTGCAGCAAATTCAGAGGAAGGTTAAGGAACTGGAAATTAAGTTCTGTGTGAAACTATTAAATGCACTGGCTACATTTAGCCTGCAGACAGTGAGACTGTGGGGATATATAATAGAATTCTTCAGATTCTAAAACTTGGCATGTAGAGGAGGAAATTGATTTGCATTATGTCCCCAGGAGACAAGACCAGAACCAACCGGTTCAAGCTGTAGGAAAAGGCCACTGTATAAAATGTTTTAGCAAATTCTGTACTGAATTGCAGTAGATGACCATGGAGATTCTTTCCAATTCTATGAAATTATGTCACTTAAAACCAAGTGAAGTCCAAGTGGACAAGTTATGTACACCTGATTTAGGGGAAGGATTGCAACAAAAAAAAATTAAAAAAGGATTATATTTTGAGGGGGGAGGCAAAATTGAGCAGAAGCATTTCATATTTTAAAAATGCTTTTGTAAATGGCACCAGTGGCAGGCTATTTATGGTTCGGTTCCATATGGTTTACTTTTTATTTATTACAATATCTATGATCCATGAATATGTTTTAAATTCATGAAATGAAAATACTTAGCAGGAATGTCTTAGAAGGACAGATTTGATTTAAATTTTATGAGCCTGAGAATCCACTGTTCCTTTAGAATGTAATAAATCGTTTGCTGTATTGCATCAGAGTTTACCTAATTTAATAGTCTTTGCAACAATTCCAGTATGTGATAGCTTATCAGAAAGTAACCAAAGATTGCTAAGAAGACATTGACCTATCTACTTTTACCAGTATAAGAGATAAGTAAGGATTATTTAACCTACAAAAACAGAACATTCATAGAAATCATTCCATTTTGCCATTCCACTAACGTAAGCATTCCTTAAGGGGGGAAGAAGAGGAACTGGAACTAGACCATCACTTATTTTTTTAAAAAGGGGGCCTATGGAGGTTCTAAAATTGGTGATCCTCCAGGCTGACCCAGCTGTAAACATTATTCATTGATGAGCTTCAGGACACTGATGGTTTTCCTACAGAAGTTAATATTTTCTTTTTATCATTTTTATTTAATTTCATTGTGGAATATATAAGATCCAATTCTATGATATTCTAATTGAAGGAAATTAAAGTATAACATAACACCTCAGTAGACATTCATGTATGGTACTTTTTCACAATATTACAATGCTCTATTATAAAAAATACTTAGCAGACAATCACTCTATATGATTATTCTTCCATACAGTTAGGTTGCCATGAATAAATCAAATTATAAACCTTTTTTGTCGGTATTATATGTGACTTCAGTTGCACTATTAGTGCAGAGTTTCTCACAATGCAATAGGAGCTGGCATTAAAAATTGTCCTTTAGTTGTAATATACTTCTTGTTACCACATACTGGCAGCCCTGTGTTTAGGGCTAAAGGCAACTTACTAGGAATGCTGTATTTTTTTATGTACAGCAATGTACGTAGTATCTCTGTCACTTGATAAAATAACTGAGACAAGTGTGAAGATGAATCACAGCATAGTGTATTTTATGCATTCATATTTCTCTTTCTATTGTCAATAGAAAAGGAATGAAATGCTATTCCTTTGTTTAGAAATAACATTGTTATTCAAAGCCATATGAATATGAAAATATTGTTCTACAAATCATTTCATAACTATTCTTCATGATTTTTTAAAAGAACAGTTTCTTAATTTTAATATTTACTACCAGCAGTTTGTACATTATGCTGAAATTTAGATTAAGTTAGACAATAAACCATTTTTCAGGAAAAATGATGAGTTCATTTTAATTCTTGTGCAACAGTTCCAAGAACAGAAAATATAGCTAAAGCTTTCTAAAATTTCTACATGGAAAAATATTTTATAAACAGAGATTGGATAATATTTTATAAACCATATATTTTCAGCACCCATTGTCAAAATAGGAGATGGAAATTTTAGTTGTGAGATTCCAGTTTTATTTTGCTGTTTTCAATGGTTCACTGGGATGGCAACATACCCTGAAGAGATCTGGATGGGGAAGAATTATTCAGAAGTGTTCCAGATAGACAGAAATATGAGCTTAGAAAAACAGAATCTTGTAGAAGCACCTATTCTGGTTAACACATTTTTTTAAAAGCATAAACTTTCAGGAGCTGCAGTTTACTTCATCAGATTAATAGAATGGCTATTCTGATCTAACAGTCATGTTGGGATGACGCGAGGAGAAGAGAAAAGAAAAAGGCAAGTTATGTAGATGCAGGCAACATATAAGACAAATTACCAGTAATTTATCAATTTATAAGGTGTAAAAAATCCATTGTGTTGAAACCTTCTGGGATTGTTTAAGATCCTTTGATGTAATTGTGCTCAATGGTGGAATTAATGTCCCATTTTTCCAAAGTCACCTTGTCTTGAGAAACTGAAATTATCTTCTTTGTCTTCCTCCTTCTTCCTTTTTCTCTTTGCTTCAGGTTATAGCTTAGCTATAAAGATGCACATCTGGGGAAGGAATCTGAAGAATATTGGCAGGCTTGACAATTTGTAAGTTTCTTCTCTAATATAGTTTTTATTTGATATTGTGTAGCTTTATGGTGATATCAAGAAAGTGTAAGCAGATCTAGGATGAGACTGAGGGTATGGTAGAAGCTGTTGAAGATATGATATCATTTGATGAGAGATTTATTTCCATGAGTCCAATTAATGAAAATGTGGATCTCAATCTTTGTGTAATAATTGACAAAGTCTTATTCTAGACCAGTAATTAAGATGTTTGCATATTGATAAATTATGTGTGTCTGTGGCTGTGGTGTTGATTTGCACATACATGTTATTGCCAATGGTTATATAGTTTATCATAATTCTACTAATTTTTAAAATAGCTTGATGGCTATTAGCCTAGGGTTCCATACTGTTTTTTTTCTTCCCAGGAATTGACTTTCAAAGCATTATAATCCATTGGAAGAGATTTTTACATTGCACTTTCTGTGCTTATAAATCTTTCAGTTTATGATTTTAATATCTTTTTAAAAACTCTCTATCCTTATTGATGTATTGTTGTTATTTAGAGATATATGCGACCTTCAATCATGCTGAGTGAATGGATATATAAATTAATTATTTGTATGAATGAATCCATAGTCTTATATTCTGCTTTTTTACTATAATTCTCAAATTGTTTCACTGCATTTTTTAATCAATTAAGGAAAACCCCAAAACAATACCTTCTAATAAAAAAGGACTCCAGCAGAAACTGACCTCAAAATCAGGAGCTGGTTGTCCGCAACATTAGGAATTCCTCCCTGAACTGAAGTAGGCATCTCGTTGCCTACCATTTTATTCTTTGATCTGTCCTGTTTCTGCCTCTTCTGTGTCACAGGGCAGTCGGTATTAGATGACTCTGCAAATGAGGCTTGCTTTAATGAATATGCATTAAATTGAGCTCATTAACATTACTGTTCAGAGAACATTTGTCAGTGGCCTCTTTGATAAATTTAGAAAACTCTATAAACTGTCAGCTTTCTTTATTTGATTTGCTTGTTAAGCATTATTTGGAGGGAGAGATAAGATAATAGCTACCCCACATTAAAAAAAAAAGTCTAATTAAGTTTGACAATCCTTAAAATCAATATGATCTAATAACTTTCTGTGGAGCTTGACTTTTGCTATGCTAAGCCATTCAGTGATCTATCCCATGACATTAGAGACCTGCAGCCATCTTAATGGTCAATAAATACCATTACTATGCCAAGCTAGAATTTCATTACCTGGGGGCTCTGTGTCAAAATCCCCAAAGCCTCAAAGAGAACCCAAAGCTTCTGACATTTACAAAACTGTTTCTAAAGACATAAAGACATAAAGAGAGTGAAAGGTCACCACAGCCAAAGATACTGAAGGACTGCAGACAGGAAAATATTCCTGTCCCTAAAGTTTAAAAGGAGAGGATTTACAGAACAAAGTCCTCAATTTTGCTATGAATAATAACTGTAATCCTTTCCAGAGGGCAAAAAAAAGCAGATGCCTGTTCGGGTTGTAGCTGCACATAACAAGTTAAATGCAACAGTGAGTGGCACACCCTCATTTACTTCCAGCAGTGAGGATCTATCTCAGTAGACTCGTGGCATTCATTCAGAAAGATTTAATCAAATAGAGAAGTAAATATGCTCATGAGCCTTTGGGGGAAAATAAACAACCAAAAATGAATATAATCTCATGTTTGGTCAATAAGCTGAAGACTTCTTTTTGTTCCTCCCCAAACAATCTATAATAGACAGTTTAAGGATTATCTGTAGAGAGCAGGAGCAAAATCATAGACAGCATTATCTCTGCAATTGCACTTACCAATAAATATAGCTGGTTTCAGCTTATCTAAATGATGAAATAATGACTCTTTCATAACCAAAACAAATTTTAGCAATAATGTCACCCTTACTGAAGCAAGCAGCTTTAGGATCAAATCATATTAGAACCAAGCTACATAGCATGGGCTTCCCCACTTTTATTTTTTCTAGCAAACTTTGGTTGATAGAACTATGAATATGTATTACATAAAACCAGCAATGTTTGTAATCTGTTTCAAGCATCTTCAGAGGATAATGTTATTAAATCTTCACAATCCTTCAAGATGTGCATGAACTACAATATTTCACATGGTGGTACATAGTGATGAAAGGATACCAAATTGGGTCCAAGGAGAGTAATGGCAATAGTTCACCAATTATATTACATATATGGTATAAAATCAAAATTAAACAAAAAGTTTAGTAAAATACAAAAAGTAATTTTGGTATAATCAAGCTATTCATTTTAGATCTTGAGACTCATCAACAATAAGAAAATGATACATTGGATTCTGAAGGTTTTACTATTTAGACATCCAAGCAAATGCTGAATGCTGGAGGCAATAATGCACCTTAAGTTAATCTTTTACTCCTCTTTTAGGAAGATACTGTCATGTATTTTTTTTTCTGGGAAAAAGGTAATATTAAGGTTAAACATGATTCAATAAACATGAAATCAGCTTACTTCAGTTTGTTGGTCACATATCCTTGGCATAGACTGTTGGTTTTATAGGACCAGTCTATTAATGTGCAAAGCCACCAGTCTTCTGATAAGAATTAATGATTACATATGACTTAGATTACAGGGCTCATGAGTTAATCACTAGGTTTGTATGCAGGCTGACAACTGGATTGTAGACTTGACATTGTCTACCTCTCTGTATCATCAACATAGTATTTCATTCTTTTCTTTTCTTGATTTCTAACTTTTCACTTTCTTCCATGTTTAATATGCTACCAGAATAGACAAATTCTGATAATAAGATAACTATGCATTTTTAATATATCCAACAAAGAAATTTCTTGAATGTAAGGTTTGTAAGGATGGATTATTAGAAAAGGGATATTGCTACAATGTAATTTGTATAGGAAATATTTTATTGGAGAAAAAGTGATTTTAACATCTTTTCTAATAACAATTGTTAAGAACATATCCTGCCTGTTCAGTGATATACATAAATGCTGATCCAGATATTGATATTATAAATTGCAATAATATTGGTAGAAGCCTTTTACATATTGCTTTTCAGCTGCATAAAAGCTGTTTTTTTTTTCTTTTAAATCATGCTATTAAATATGTCAGCTCTTGACCAACACAGTTGTACAGTAAATATAGGTACTTTCTATTTAGTTAGTCTTGGCAGAAGTAAAGTACTTCTGCTATACATGAGATATGTTATGAACTAATAAAGGCGTTTAATAAAGTTTTAACAACCTTAAGTAAAAGCAGGGTTCTAATCCTGCACTTCTGATTGGCCGATAATAGCGACATCGGATTGGTCCTTTCTGGGAAGTCTGATAGGCTGTTAACGGGCCAACTCTCATTGGTTCAAGGGTTTAACACTTGTTTGTCTCTCATTGGTTAATAGGACAGCAGCCAACCCTATAAAAGGGCTGCTGCTGCCCTAGGTAATTGCTCTGTTCAGTATGCCTAATGAGTTGAAGTTCACTGTTCACTGCCTCGTCTCCGCTCCTTGCACTCATGCGCAGAACTTAACACTGGCGATGAGGGTGGGATGCGGAGACGTCAGAGCTGACTGAACACTTACAGAGCACCAAACAGAGCACGTGGCTGAAGGTGCATTGACAACGGAAACCATGTCCAGCGGCGCCATACCACCCGCTCCATTTGACCAGGCACAAGAAGACTGGGACTCGTACATAGACCGGTTCCAGATGTTTCTGGAGACCAACAACTTGAAAGACACACTACGGGGAAAAATCGAGCAGTGTTCCTGACCCATTGTGGGCCTGCCATCTTCAAGATGGCCAAGGCACTAGCGAAACCAGCTGAGGTGAAATCCATGTACTGGGACGTCCTCGCGCCCCTTCTACGGGCCCACTATGCACTCACTGTACCAACGCTTGTCCGAAGACATGAGTTTTATCAGAGGGACCAGCGGAAAGGAGAGAGCATTGCAGATTTCATCATGGACCTCCGGAACCTGGGAGGCTTCTGTGGGTTTACAGACCTCGAAGAAGCTCTGAGAGACCGAATAATTCTGGGATTAGATGACCACATGGCACAGAGCAAGGTCATGGCCAAAGGGGACATAGATCTTGCCGATGTCATCAAAGACGCTACTGCAGCAGAAACAACCACCCGAATGTGCCACCCGAATGTGCCCACCAACGCACCGCTCCGTCAACTCGCCACAATACCTCACCTCGCCTAGAGAGGCACACAACAGCAACTCACCACGAGGACCTCGAATCTCCATCAGAAAGTGATGAGGAGGAGGTCAACCGGCTATGGTCTGAACGTAACCAATGGTCTGAACGTAACCGCAACCAGCGGAATCGAAGACTACCGCACCAATGCGCGGGTTGTGGGGCAAACCAACCGCAATCAGACTGCAAATTCCTCGATGCACTCTGCCATTCCTGTGGGAAAAGAAGCCACATCAGGAAGGTCTGTAGAAGCAAGCGAGGATCCAGCCCAAGTCGGAGAGAAAACAACGACCGCCAGACCACAGGGAATCATCCTGTGAGTCGGGAACACTTGAACCACAAATGGAACAACCACTCCTACAGAAATAAAACACTGGCCACTTCAACGAGATGGGAAGAGGCACACCATACCATTACCATCGGTCACGCTTCATCGTTAGATGCAAAGAAGATCCGAGTGAGGGTCGCCATCGAGAACCAACTTTGCGTGATGGAAGTCGACTCAGGGTCATCCCTCTCGATGGTTTCCTGGAAGATCCTTAAACAATTAATCCCTGCCGTCTGGCGTCAAGACCTCAGAGCCCAAAGAATCATACTCAAAGATTACCAGGGGAACCGAATTCTGGTCGTCGGATCCAGCCAAGTCCAAGTATCATTCAAAAATCGTACTCCATCGTTACCGCTGACCATCGTCGACTGCGACCAGCCTAGTTTGTTAGGCCTTCAATAGTTCGCCCCACTCGGGATTGAGGTAGCTGGCATTCACCAAACCAGAAGCAACGACTGGGAGGAGGCCCTCATTCAGGAATTCCAGGACATCTTTGCAGACAAACTAGGCAAGTACAAGGGGACCCCGATATCATTTAACCTTAATCCTGAAGTAGCCCCCATCCACCTTAAGCCTCGTCGGGTACCTTTTGCCCTAAAACCAAAGATCAACGAGCAGCTCGATAAATTAATAGCCCAAGGTGTTTTAGAACCAACTTACCACGCCCGTTGGGAAACCCCAATCTTAACACCCATTAAACTGGATGGATTGTGGGGACTACCGGGCCACCCTAAATCACGCCCTTCAACAGAATGCTTACCCGGTGCCAGTGGTTCAACACCTTCTCCATTCCCTGGGGGTGGAAAAGTCTTCGCTAAATTGGATTTAGCACAGGCGTACCAACAACTGCCTGTAGATAAAAAAAAACGCGGAAGCACAGATGACCGTTATGCACAGAGGTGCCTTTAAATGCAACCGACTCCAATTCGGAGTGAGCATGGCCCCAGGGATTTTTCAAAGTCTGATGGAGAGACTTTTGCAAGGTATCAAGGGGGTCGTGCCATATTTTGATGACGTTTTAATTGCGGCCCCGAATAGAGAGGGTCTTAAAATGGTTCTCCAGAAATTTAAGGACTCCGGCCTAAAGGTTAAAAAGAATAAATGTCAACTGTGTACAGAGAAAGTAGAGTTCCTGGGGTACCTAATCGATAAGCAAGGCATTCATCCCACTTATAGCCAACTAAAAGCGATCAAAAATGCCCCAAGACCCAAGAATAGGACAGACCTCCAAGCTTTCCTGGGGCTCATTAACTTTTACAACATCTTGGCTCACAAAACGACCATAGCTGAGCCCCTACATAGACTTCTCGACAAAAAAGCCACCTGGGTCTGGGGACACCGAGAGGAGCACGCATTCCAACAAGTGAAAAACTTGCTAACCTCTGATGCTGTTTTAATGCAGTATAATGAGACTTTGCCTTTAACCATTACATGTGATGCATCACCTTTTGGCGTAGAAGCCATTTTGAGTCATGTGTTTCCAAATGGCAGTGAGGCCCCTTTTGCCTATTTTTCAAGGACCTTATCGAAGGCTGAACGCAACTATAGCCAAATTGACAAAGAGGCTCTTGCTGTTGTATCTGCTGTGAAACAGTTTCATGAGTATGTGTATGGATGAAATTTTACTATTATTACTGATCACAAAACTTTGCTGGGGATTATAGCGGGAGACAAGCCAACCCCCTATATATTGTCACCTAGAATGACTCGCTGGTCAGAGTTCTTAGCTGCGTACAATTATAAACTGCAATACCACCAGGGGAAAGCCATTCCGCACCCTGATGCATTGAGCCGTGCCCTACTTCCAGAAACCGTCGACGACCCAGCTCCAACCCTCATGACACTCCAGATTGAAACACTACATTCACCGCCACTAACAGCCAGAGACATTGCTATCAAAACAAAACAAGATCCTGACCTGGCGCGAGTTCTCAGCTGGGTCGAACGAGGATGGCCAGTGGAACAAACCCCTGATGACTTCACCCCTTTCAGAAACCGGCAAACAGAACTTTTCTCGCAGAAAGGCTGCATCCTATGGGGAGACAGAGTCATCGTCCCAGAGCGGTTAAAATGAGCAGTTTTGAAAACATTGCATGACGGTCATCCTGGCATCATGTGTATGAAAGCGCTCGCATGAAGCTACGCGTAGTGGCCGGGCATCGATAAGCAGATCGAAGCCTGGGTGAAGACTTGTTTAAAGTGCCAAGAAGTCAGCAGTGCCCCACCTAGAGCAACTCCAATGGAGTGGGAAACCCCCCGGGGGCCGTGGTCCCGCATCCACATTGACTTTGCAGGACCTACTAAGGGACATACGTTCCTCCTAACAGTGGATGCCTATTCCAACTGGCTCGAAATCCACAAGATGAAGACTACTACAACCGATTCAGTCATCCACAAATTAAATAAACTATTTGCAACACATGGGCTGCCAAACGTTCTAGTCTCCGACAACGGACCCCAGTTCACCACCCTGGCGTGTGAACAATACTTAGCGGACCGGGGTATCCGCCATGCGCTAACCTCACCGGTGCACCCTGCGGCCAATGGCAGGGCTGAGTGCATGGTCCAATTTGTTAAAAAAACTCTCCACAAGATGGACTATGGGGACATTGACAACAAACTAAACAGAATACTCTTACTTCAACACATCACCCTGCACAGTGTCACCAACAAGACTCCAGCTGAACTGTTGATGGGACGCAAGCTCCGCTCCCACCTTGATCGTCTCCACCCGTCCTACGTGCCAGAGAAACCCTGTGGATCTAGTGGAAAATGCCATGAGTTCAAGGTAGGCGACTTAGTCTTCGCTAAAAATCTTTCCGGCAAACCATTATGGGTCGAAGCAACCGTAACCCAAACCACCGGGCCCAGATCGTACCGCGTGCAAACATTGGATGGAAAGAAATGGAAACGCCATATAGATCAGCTTCGCTCTAGGTTGCAACCCAGTTCCCATGACTCCTGTGACTCTCAAACTGAGGGGGGAGGGGATGTCGAGGGAACCGAATTCGAGATGCTGGATGACAAAATTGAAGAAAGTCAGCAGCCTGGCGAGTTACATGAAGAAGAATCAGGAAGGGGGGTTGCCTCACCACAGAGGAATACCTCAACGGAGGCGAGCCCACAGAGACCGGACGACAACAATGACAGAATTAGCGGCACCGAGTCATCCTGTGAGGATCTGGAACTGCCGGTACCAGATAAATCAAAAAACATTCCACTGAAACCGGACTACAGCCAGGAACCGGTGGGACAGCGCAAATCTTACAGACAGTTGAAACAACCTGCATATCTATGGGATTATGTCACCACACCCCCTTAAACGGAACCTAGGGGGAAAGGGTATTATGAACTAATAAAGGCGTTTAATAAAGTTTAACAACCTTAAGTAAAAACAGGGTTCTAATCCTGCACTTATGATTGGCCGATAATAGCGACATCGGATTGGTCCTTTCTGGGAAGTCTGATAGGCTGTTAATGGGCCAACTCCCATTGGTTCAAGGGTTTAACACTTGCTTGTTTCTCATTGGTTAATAGGACAGCAGCCAACCCTATAAAAGGGCTGCTGCTGCCCTAGGTAATTGCTCTGTTCAGTATGCCTAATAAAGAGTTGAAGTTCACTGTTCACTGCCTCGTCTCCGCTCCTTGCACCCATGCGCAGAACTTAACAAGATACATGTGCCTTCTTTAATTAATTTTTTTTAAAATATATATATAAAGGAGCATACCCAGCTAGAAAATACATTTTTCCTGAACCTTTGAACTGAACAATTCAACTTTACTATTCTTAAGCTGAAACAGAGTAACAAAATATAGTAATATGAAGGATCTTTGCTGTTGACATTGTTACTATTAAATTAAATAAGAACCTAACCTTTTGCCCAGAGAATAGGTAGTTTAGAAGGATGTTGACTACCTCTGAACCAATGGGTTGATCACTCTTTGGCTTAGTCTCACTTTGACAGACAGTGCAACAAAACCATTTAGCACTAAATGAGGTTGATGAACAAATAACCCTCTTCTTTTTATAGCTGTCCCAAAACATATCTCTCTGTGTGTGTGTTTCTGACTTTTTTTCCACCTGTGTTTTATATAATACATACCCCAAATGACAAAAGAAGAACTGGAAACAATAACTCACATTCTTATTAAACCTGGATGGATTACTACATAGTAATGATATGCTCAATATGGGGCTGCTTTGAAAGATTATTTAGAAAATAAAGTTGGTAAAAAATGCAGCAGTGCATTTACTAAGTTGTATTTAATACCATGTACATCAACACTTTCAGTCTCACATTGGTTTCAAGGAAATTTCTGGGTGCAAATCAAAGTGCAATTCTTCAGCTACAAAAACCCTAAAATAGCTGCAGACAATTTCTCTGAGAAGAATCAATGTATCTGCTGTGAATTATAGAGACATTTGCGAATTTCTGCAAAACTGGGCAAAGTAAGATTAAAAGGAGATACTGCTTCATCACAGCTCCCTTTTTCTGAAACAGCCTTGATAGGAAGTTCAATTTAACACTGTCTTGCTATTTTTTCCTATATATTGGTCAAGGTAGAACTCTCCTGGACAGCTTTAGATCACTTAATTAACACCATCAAAATATTAAATGTTATTGGGACATGCTTTATTCTAAATGAATGCTACATTTTAAAGAACATTTACTCTATTTTCTTGTATATTCTGTTGTGTATTGTACATTTTTTATTTCTGGAACTCCACCAAGAGTCACAAGATTGCAATAGATTAAAAATGAACGAAAATCAATCAATCAATAAAATCCTTCAAGTGAAGATATATATAGCTCTGCAGTAAAGCATTAATCAGGCAAGACTGATTAAAGATGTCTCATACAGCCATAGAAGAAGTAGGTGTAGTAGGAAGAACTAGTAATGTTTCATGAAGTAATGCAAAGCCACTAGTTGTTTTCAAGCTACAATTCTCCTGCAGGGCAAGAATGAAATTAAACTTTATGCAGATCTTAAACTGATCATGTTGGTGTGGGTAGATTTTCCTGAAAACCTTTGCAATCAATATTAAATAAAGGGAGGAAGGAAGGATCATGTTTGATAATTAATATTTGATAGTTTCAGGATAATCTGGAAACATAGGAAAATATGGGATAGGTTCAATACAGGCGGACCTTAAGGAAATAATCTACTTTAATACATACGATAGGATAATGAAGCATCACATTCAAATACCATCCTCACTCACACCTGCAGACACCCCAAAGGCTTGAAATTGTTCTTGAGACTTCACCAGCCCTACATAGTATTCCTTAGGACACAGGAACCAGAACAAGGCCCAATGAGTCCACTTTCCCAAGTCAGGGAAAACACACAGTAAGTCCAAAAGACAAATCCATGGTCCAAAACCTGCTTTGGGTGTATCCATAACAAATACTGTTGAAATGATATGACTGACTTAGCTGACTACTACTCTGGCAAATTTTCTGATCTTTGGAAATTAGGGTTGTATACTTTGATTGCAAACCAATCAGAGTTAGTGGGAGCTTTAACTTCCTCTGTAATTTGGGGGGGGGGGGGGGGAGATGTTAAAGAAAGAGAAAAAGAGAGATGGGATTCCTACAGTAGTCCCTTTTTATAGACTTGCTAAAGAACTTCCTTTCTCTATTGATAGTAGAAAGTTAAAGATAACATTTTGCTCTCTGTTCATATGACATAGCCAATTAGGAGACAACAGTTTAAGCCTAAATAATTCAAACATTTTGGGGGATACAATGCTCACATGATATAAACTATCTCCACATAAGTATGCTGTGGCAACATAGCAGGGAATGGTGTTTGAAAATTTCAATGCTATTTTTAGATGGAAATACTCTCCATTTGAACTTTGTTTCTGCTTCCTAGGGAAAAAAACTAGAATATAAATCAATATTTCAAAAGTATAGTTACAAAGGGTTTTCCTAACAGTCAGCTGTGTAGGAGGATCAAATCAAAGTAAGGAAAAGCCCAATCTTGGGTTTTCAGGCAGTGGCAGCAGTTTTCTTTTAGGAAGAAACTAAGAAAAAAACATTTTCTAAATAAATTGAGAAGTACAAGTCTGATCTCAGTTTTCTTTAAAACCCCCAAATCCTCCTTCTATATTAGCGTAGTTGTTTTTCTTAGCCCATTAAGATAGTGTGAATAATTTGCCCTTTGGGATCCAATTGATTTTCAGGGGATGGGCTTCAAAAAATTTAGCAGTGGGTTTTCTGCCCAGTTGCTGGGTAAGTGTGGCCATGGTGGGCATGGCCTAGTTGGCCTCCTGCACAATGGTGGGGTGTGTTTTTGCCCTCTCTGGACTCTGGAGGCCCTCTGGAAGCTGGAAACGGGCCTGATTCTGGCCTTTCTGGCCTTCCAGGAGGCCCATTTTTTCCCCTCCTTGAGCCTCTGTGCATGCTCTGCACTTACCTACATCCAAAATGGGCCATATGATCACTCCTGGGAAGGGCGGGATGGGGTGGGCATGACCAGCCAGGAGTGGGATTTGGGGTTCTCTGAACTGTGCAGAATCTTAGCTAGATGATCTCTCGAATGCCTGTGAACCCCAAGCAACCCACCCCTGAATAGTACCTCTTTCTTCTCCAAGGTAGAATCCACAGATTCATCTTCTAATTATTCATTTGGCAATCATAAAGACAAGAGAGGGAAAAAGGTTCTGTAAGTGATATTAAAAAAAAAAAAAATTGGCACATAAAAGGGCACATTATTTATTTTTTTATAACTATGCCTTCCGGTGGAACCCTTTTTTCCTTCCAGAGTTGTGCGTACGAAATCCTTGCAGCTGTTAATATATGTAATATAATATATCTATACATTGTATGGAGATGGACAGGCTAACAATGAAAATAAAAGACAGAGAAGATTCAATTTATTATAGGGCCTGGTATGCCTGGTATGAGTGGTTTAGAAATACAAAGAAAATAAAATGGCAATTAGGAAAAGAATGAGGGAATATGTAAATATGTAAATATACCATGGAGAAGATTGAGATGTAAGGATAAAAGATAATGATTTATAGTAAGTGTTAAGTCCTGGGCATGGGTGCAAGAAATGGAGACGAGACATCGAACTCTTTATTTAACAGGAAAGAACAGAGCAAAATACCTGGGCAGTAGCAGCTCTTTTATAGAGCTGGCTGCCGTCAAAACAACCAATGAACTGAGTTTATCGCTTTCACAAGCATCCAATCAGGGGGTCCCGTTAACAGCCAACCAGACTGGCTAAAAATGACCAATCACGACTCGCTATCTATGGACCAATGAGAAGTGCAGGATTACAAGCCTGCTGTAATACGAAGCTGTTGAGGGTTGTATCGCTGTGTTGGCTTAGTCCATAACACCCCTCCCCCCTTGGTTCCATCTGAGGGGTGGGGTGACGTACTCTCGCAAGTAGGCAGGTCGCTTCACCTGTCTGCTCGACCTGCGCTGTCCCACCGGGTTCTGTCCTGGTTCTGGTTCTGGTGGGTTGGATGGCAGAGATTGTGGCCCCGGGCTGCTTTTCCTGCTTACGTCAGCGTTGTCTTCCGGGTTTCCTGTATCCGCTTCCATCGCGGTGCTGTCATGTGGCGAGGCCACTCCCTGGCTCGGTTCTCCTTCGGATGGTGAGTATCCCCTGGTTGATGGTGTGGGCTATTGGGTTTCGATTATCATTTCTTCTTCGTCCTCCTCAATGTTCCTTCCCCCCCCCCCAGCTAGAAGTTCCAGTGCTAGTCTGGAACGGAGTTGGTCTATGTGGCGTTTCCACATCTTACCATCTGCCGTTTGTAGGCGACAGGATCGGGGTCCTGTAAGTTGCGTTATTGTCGCGGGGACCCACAATGGGTCGCCCGAGAAGTTTTTTGCAAACACAAGGTCCCCTTCCTGGAATGCCCAGCACTTGCTGCTGGATCCCGGGGGTTGTTCTGGTATGTAGTTTGGGTGGAGGCAATCGAGATGCGAGCGAAGTTTTCGGCCCATCAGGAGTTCAGCTGGGGTTTTGTTCGTGGTGCTGTTTGGGGTTATGTGTTGGAGAAGAAGCATTCAGTTTATTTTGTCATCTATGTCGCCATGGTCCATTTTGTGCAGGGTCTGTTTTACATATTGAACCATTCGCTCAGCCCTACTATTGGCTGCAGGGTGAGCTGGCGATGTTAAGGCATGGCGGATGCCCCGATCTGCCAGGTATTGTTTGAATGGCAGAGCAGTGAATTGGAGGCCATTATCTGAGACCAGGACATTGGGAAGTCCGTGGGTAGCGAATAGTTTATTCAGTTTTTTAGTGACTGCGTCTGTGGTGGTGCTTTTCATCTTGTGAACTTCAAGCCAGTTTGAATAGGCATCCACTGTTAGGAGGAAAGTGTGTCCTCTTGTGGGTCCCGTAAAATCGATGTGGATACGGGACCAAGGACCTCGAGGCGTTTCTCACTGAGTTGGGGGAGTTTTTGGAGGAGCGGAACAAGTCTCCTGGCATTTACTGCATTTTGCTACCCAAGTCTCTATCTGTTTATCTAAACCAGGCCACCATGCGTAACTCCAGGCTAGTGCCTTCATGCACACGATGCCTGGATGTCCATCATGCAGCATTTTCAATACCCTCTATTGCAATTTCTCCAGGACTATGACTCTGTCCCCCCACACAATGCAGCCTTTCTGGGAAAATAGTTCTGTTTGATGATGCCTAAATGGCTTGAACGTGTCATTGGTTGCACCGTCCGGCCAACCCCGTTCTACTCAGCTGAGGACTGATGCAAAAACAGGGTCCTTTTTGTCTATAAGGCTATGTCTCGAGCAGTTAGTGGCGACGATTTGAGGGTTTCGCTTTGTAATACAGCTACGGTTGGAGCAGGGTACTCTATAATGTCTGGGAGTGGAGAGTGGCTCAAAGCGTCAGTGTGGGGAATGGTTTTCCCTGGGCGATGTTGCAATCGATAATCATAGGCGGCTAAAAATTCTGTGTCATTCTTGGTGATAAGATATGGGGAATTGGTTTGTTTCCTGCCAAAATACCAAGTAGCGGCTTATGGTCTGTAATTATGGTAAAGGGTCTCCCATATACGTATTCATGGAAACGTTTGATTGAGGATACATTAGCGAGGGCCTCTTTATCAAATTGACTACAGTTCCTTTTGGTTTTAGAAAAGTTCTCGAAAAGAACGCAATGGGTGCCTCATTTCCATTTGGTAGGACATGGCTTAAGAAGCCTCCTACTCCAAATGGTGAGGCATCACAGATAACTGTCAAAGGTAGAGTCTCATTGTATTGCATTAATACAGCATTGGAGGTTAAAAGGTCTTTTATCTCTTTGAACGCTGTCTCTTCACTCCATCCCCAGACCCAGGAAGCCTTTTTATCGAGAAGTCTATGTAGGGGCTCGGCTACGGTTGCCTTCTGTGGCAAGAAAATGTTATAAAAGTTAATGAGTCCTTGGAAGGCTTGGAGGTCTGTCTTATTCCTAGGTCTCGGGGCTTTTTTAATTGTGGTTAGTTTTTTTTTTTTTCAGTGGGGTGGATTCCCTGTTTGTCGAGAAGGTATCCCAGGAACTCCACTCTCTCCGTACAAAGTTGACACTTGTCTCATTTTACCTTCAGACCAGCATCTTTGAATTTCTGAAGGACTTTTCTGAGTCGTTGTACTAATAACTCCTTAGTGGGGGCAGCTATTAGGACGTCGTCAAAATAAGGCACAACACCTTTTATGCCTTGTAATAGTCTCTCCATTAAATTTTGGAAAATGCCCAGCGCCACGCATACTCCGAATTTGAGTATATTGCACTTGAAAGTGTCTCTATGTGTAACTATTGTCTGGGCTTCTGCAGTTGTCGCATCTACAAGTAGTTGCTGGTATGCCTGAGCTAAGTCCAATTTCGCAAATATTTTTCCGCCACCCAGGGAGTGAAGAAGGTGTTGGACCACCAGTACTGGGTAAGCGCTCTGTTGAAGAGCATGATTTAGGGTGGCCTGGTAATCCCCACAAATTCTTAATGAACCATCTGGCTTCATGGGCATTACTATTGGAGTTTCCCAGCGGGCATGGTCAATTGGTTCCAACACGCCCTGGGCTATCAGTTTATCTAGCCGCTCATTGATCTTTGGCTTGAGGGCAAAAGGCACCCGACGAGGCTTAAGCTGAATGGGAGCTACATCGGTGCTGAGATTAAACGATATAGGGGTCCCCTTGTACTTGCCTAATGTTCCTGTGAACACGTCCTGGAATTCCTGGATGAGAGCCTCTTCCCAGTCGTCACTTCTGGTTTGGTGTATGTCGGCTAGTTCAATCCCGAGTGGGGCGAACCACTGTAACCCTAACAAGCTGGGTCAGTCACAATCGACGACAGTCAGGGGAAGCGTTGCTGTGTGGTCCTTAAAGGATACTTGGACATTGCTGGAACCGACAACTGGGATTCAGTTTCCCTGGTAGTCTTTCAGGATGATTCGTTGCGTGCTGAGGTCCTGGCGGCAAATGGCAGGGATTAGCTGTTTGAGGGTTTTCCAGGATACCATTGATAGGGATGATCCCGAATCGACTTCCATCATGCACGGTCGATTCTCAATAGTGACCCTTACACGGATCTTTCTTGCATCGAATGATGAATCGTGGCCGATGATAATGGTTTGGTGGGCCTCTTCTCGTCTCATTGAAGAGGCAGGTGCTTGGTTTCTGTAGTAGTAGTGGTTGTTCCATTGGTGGCTCAGATGGTCCTGGTTCTCAGGAGGTTTGCCTATCTCCCGATGGAGGTTGTTCTCCCTTCAGTTGGGACTGGACTCTCGTCTGCTTCTGCAGACCTTCACGATGTGGCCTTTTTTCCCGCAGTTACGGCAGAGCGCATCGAGGAATTTTCAGTCCGATTGCGAGTGGTTTGTCCCGCAACCAGCACATTGGCGTGGACGTCTCTGGTTCCTTTGCTCTCGTTCCGAGCGGAGCCGGTTGACCTCCTCTTCATCACTGTCTGAGGATGACTGTGGGTAGTGGTAGCGTGTTTCTCAGTGGCGAGTGGGATCTCGTTGGCAAGTTGGTGAAGCGGTGCGTTCGCTTGGCGCATTCGAGCGGCTGACTTCCTGGTTGCTTCTGCGACAGTAGCATCGGCGATGACATCTGTAAGGCTGATGTCACCTTTCGCCATCAGCTTACTCTGCACGTGTGGTGCATTTAAACCCAGAACTATACGGTCTCTTAGGGCTTCCTCTAAGTTTGCAAAACCACAAAGGCCTCCTAGATTCCGGAGGTCAGCCACAAAATTACCAACGCTCTTGTCCTTCTGTTGGTCCCTCTGGTAAAATTCATGTCTTCGTATCAGTGTAGATACTGCAGGTGCGTAATGGGCCCGGAGGATTGGAGCGAGGGTATCCCAATCCATGGTCTTCACTTCCACCGGTTTTGCTGGTGCTTTAGCCATTTTGAAAACGGCTGGGCCGCAATGAGTCAGGAACACTGCTCGTTTCTTGCCAGGCGCAGCATCTTTTAAATTGTTGGTCTCCAGGAACATCTGGAAGCTATCTATATACGAGTCCCAGTCTTCGGTTGCTGGGTCGAATGGAGCGGGTGGTATGGTGCTGCTGGTCATCTTGCCATTTGTTGCGTGTGCTCTTTCGCCATGTGCTCTGTCTTGTTCAATGTGTTCTAGTCAGCTCTATCATCTCCGCATCCCACCCTCGTCGCCAGTGTTAAGTCCTGGGCATGGGCGCAAGGAACGGAGACGAGACATCAAACGGTGACTTCAACTCTTTATTTAACAGGAAAGAACAGAGCAAAATATCTGGGCAGCAGCAGCTTTTTTATAAAGCTGGTTGCCGTCAAAACAACCAATGAACTGAGTTTATCGCTGTCATAAGCATCCAATCAGGGGGTTCCGTTAACAGCCAATCAGGCTGGCCAAAAACGACCAATCATGACTCGCTATCTACGGACCAATGAGAAGTGCAGGATTACAAGCCTGCTGTAATACGAAGCTGTTGAGGGTTGTATCACTGCGTTGGCTTAGTCCATAACATTAAGAGTATGATGTAATGGTAAAGGAATAAGTAAATACATATACTGAAAAATGTGAGGAGATGCAAAAGATTTCTTGATGTTGATAACAATGTATAAATTTTATTTTATGTTTTTAAAATTTGAAAAATTAATAAAATTTATTTAAAAAGAAAGAAAGGGATAAACATTATACAAATATCCTTCAAAGAATAAGAAATAATGGTTCTATTTTTTCTCTTATTTTTGTTTTTATTTATTTAATTTTTATTGCCACATTTATCAACAGGTGACATTAAAATAAAATGAAAACAATTACAAGTATTTTAAAAAATATATAATGCAAGCTAGAAAAGAAACAGCAAAATCAAACTACAAATACAACAAAGAATCATGTCCAGTCTTTAGAGTTTTACAAAAGGCTAGTAGGTATTTCTTTATTTTTTCTCATTTTGTGGTGTGTGCTGTTGTTGGGTAGTAGAGTGGCAGGGTGCTGTGGATCCTACCCCCATGCAGTTCTGAGAAGGAAGGAAGGAAGGAAGGAAGGAAGGAAGGAAGGAAGGAAGGAAGGAAGGAAGGAAGGAAGGAAGGAAGGAAGGGGAAATGCCATAGTTCAACTGACTCTTGAGTTGCCACAGTGAATATATGACTGATATTTCCTCCTGGGTAAGAGTCAGAGGAGGAATTGGTGGTGAGTGAATAGAAGGCAGTTTTCTACCTGCTGATGACATGTGCAGGTGAGAATTCCTGTGAAAGTTAATTTGTATGAATTAGTTGTAGTAATGTGTTTGGGTGCTATGGTTGTGGGGGTGGTGCCCTGATGCGATCTAGTGAAGTTAAATTGACTCCCTGACCAGGGATGATTGAAGAGGACAGCAAGAGATCCTTGATCTTGGTGGTGGGGATTTGGTGATGGAGCTGCCACGCAGGGGTGGAAGCAGGTAAAAGGATTGCTATGTTGATAGGGAGAAATATGTTGGTAAAAAAGGAATAGGTTGCTTTCAAGGCACTCAAGATCATTGCCTTATCCAGTTTTGTGTTCCAGTATACTGTCAGTAAACTTTCAGTGGCCTGACTGGTGGTTCTAAAATCCAGGTCAATCTGTTATAAGGCCTGACTTGTATGACTGAAAAGGTTCAGGAGGGAAGTTAATACACTCAACTAGATTTCAGGTGCTGCATCAGCTGAGATTGATAATGTGGCAATTGTCATCTAGGAATTGCCACACTGCCAACCTTGGTTGATACCATGCCTGAAATGATGTTGTAGTGTTGTAATGATTTTGTTTTAATTGTTTTTTCTATTTGATTGTTGTACATTGCCCAGAATCACTTCTTATGAAATGGGTGGCAATACAAATTTGATAAATAAAGAAAGTATTGTTTTTAGTGTGTGGTACAGTGTGCACCCCCCATAATTATTTGGAGTCAAGCAGTATCAAATAAAACAAACAGGAGGGATGGTGACTCAGTGGCTTAATGATGCTAGAGATGGTTTCATGTCCAGTGGTTTGAGCCCTAGATCTGTGTTTCTGACCACCTAACCATTTGAAAGCATGTATTATTCAAATGCATAGAAAGGTACCATTTTGGTGGGGAGACAAGTTGTGGTGCTCTGTGTAGGCAGTCAGATTCCTGACAGCTCTGAACCTTCCTGATTGCAGCACCCATTTGGATTTGTTTTCTCTCTCGTGCAAAGCTAGTTCGCCCTCCTGTGGCACACATTGAGGAGCATGCAAGCATTTCCTATAACCGGACTGGTACCTTGGCAAATCAAATTATTACTCTGCAATAGCGTTGTGATCTCCTGGCTACTGTAACAACATCATGCAACAACAACAACAACAACACAAATATATAAAATATTCCATTAATATCAGGAATTAAAGTATGAGATGTTCATTAAAATAAGATTAAATTACTCAAATTAATTTACAAATTCGTATTAAATACATGCATATCTGTATAAAAGTCATGTTGTATTCATCTGGGATTACTTTAAAGATACTTTAATAAATACTCTTTTTCTTAGATAACGCTCTTAATAAATTTTCACAACTATAGAGTAATAGCAGTATAAGCATTTATTTGTCTTTTTATTTGCAATCTAAACAATTCACCAGGTGGTAGGAAAGAAATTGACAGCAGTCACCTACATAGCACAAGCAGGCTTTGTTTGGAAGGATCTGTAAACTCTACAAAATAAACTCTTTTGTGTGTTGGTGTGTGCTATACATGCATTGATTTAGGGGGGAAATAGTGAAAATGCCGACAATATTCCTTTAAACAAGATAATATAAATCAACATTATTCATTTGAAGATTTTGGGTCTTCTGGTTAACATAAAACTTGTAGAAATGAAGACAGAATGGCCAAAGAGTAGCCACAGGCATTATTCTCTATTGGGGAAAAATAAAAAGAGAGAGATAAAGAAACGATCTTTGCATTCAGTCTGGTAATAGAATATGAAATTAAAGCATGAAGGGATTAATGCTTGAAAGCTTGACTTGATGTGATAAAACTAAGGCATTAGAAGACACAACAGAGCTGTTACAAAATAGACAAACTCAGGCAAAGCAATGGAGGGAATCAGTCGAGAATGGCAAAACGATGAATCAATACAAAGGGAAATTGTCCACCGAAAAAGAGTTTGGTGAGTCTTCTTGAGGGACATTGCAGCGGGCTGTTTAAAAATAATGAAAGAAGCCCAGCAAAAGCAAAGAAATGCATTTGATTCTGTCGTGAAGTCATTTGTGAACAGTTTAAATTACCTAATTCCCTCCCTCTAGCCATTGATACTGTATGCACTATCTCTGTTAAGACTGGGCCCATAACCACTGTTAAGGAGACCAGCTAAACAGAATGTGCAGCGTTAGTCAGATAGGCACACAGATAAATGAGTGAGCTAAGTTTGTATGTTTATTAACATACAGTAAAAATAACAGATACGCTTGTGCTATCAAAAATATAGTTTATTCCATTTATAGCATAGTCAAAATAACAGTCCAATAGTCATGTATCATTAAGTCAGTCCATTCAAGGATATTCAGTTAGCAAAGTCCGTGTAGAATATCCTATGTCAGTTCACTTACAAATCAGTCATTTGTTTATCTCTCCCGTTCGAATAAAACAGTCTTGAGTCCTTGCAGTAATTAGGGATCATCAAAGCCAGAGAGAGAGCAAGCTGTCCTCTTGCTTCTTTTAAAGTGCTTTCACAACCACTCCCCTAATTACATTCCCATATTTAAAGTTGCAGACACTTTAACTTATAAACCATGATTACATATTTATTATTTTACCTAAACCAGTTAGGGTAAACAATGTTATCCCTAACATTCTCCCCTTTTAGGAAATAATAATAAATATAATAATATGTAACTATTTACATCTTTAAATCATAGTAGTTACAACTCTCTTTAAACTTAATTACACCTTGAGCTTTTGTAAATTGGTCTGCAATGTTTTCTTCCGTCATGCAGTATTCCAATTTAATTAGCCCATTCTTTACAGATTCTCTAACATTTAAGTATCTTAAATCAGTATGCTTTGATCTAGTTTTTACAGCAATACTAGTAGCTAACTTTATGGCTGTCTGGTTGTCCTCGTACACAATAATGGAATTTTTAACAGTTATACCCATGTCTAATAATAACTGTTTGTACAGAATTAAGTCAGTGCATAGTAATGACAGACATGAAAATTCTGCTTCCATCGTGGACAAGCTGATATGCTGTTGTCTGATTGACCTCCACCCTATTAGTGTCTTACCAAATAATATAGCCATCCCAGATGTTGATTTTTTAGTGTTTATGTCAGTTGCAAAACTTGCATCTGCATAGGCACTAAGACTCAAATCACCCTTTGGTTCTATATACAATGCATGGTTCATTGTTCCTTTTAGATATCTTAAAATTCTCTTTAATGATTGCCAATGACATTGATGTGGATCTGAATTAAAACGTGCCAGCTGATTTACACTATAAGCAATATCAGGCCTTGACCAATTGCATATATATGATAAGCTACCAATCAAAGATTGATATATTGACTTATCAAATTTGGGACTTTGCACATCAGTTTGGCAAACTTCCTGACTCATTGGAGTCTTTGCCGGTTTACAAAGTTCCATTTTATACGTTTTAATTAATTGGCAAATTTTATCTTCTTGAGATATCTTAAATCCATTTTTTGTTTTGTTAATTGTCAACCCTAGATATTTTTTAATTTCACCAAAATGCTTTAATTTTATCTTTTTGGCTAATAATGATATAATCTCATTAGCTTCATTATTAGTCTTAGTTATCAAAGCAATATCATCTGTAAATAATAACAATAATGACACCGTTCCATTATTTTCTCTTTTAAACACACATGGATCTACTAAACCAGATTTAAAACCTATATTGTTTAATTCTTTCACAATATATTGGTTCCACTCAAAACCAGATCGTTTCAACCCATAAAGACTCTTTTTGAGTTTCCAACAATCATTACTATTTATTTTATTATCTTTTATAATAATTGGCTTTTTCAAATATATAGTGTGCTGCAATGGTGCATGCAGGTAAGCAGTTTCTACGTCTAAATGGTTAATGACATAGTTTTTCTTAGCTGCCCACACTAAAGCTGCTCTTAAAGATGTTGCTTTAAGGCTTGGTGCAAAAACTTCATCGTAATCAGATGCAGTTTGATTAAATCCTTGAGCTACTAACCTAGCCTTATGGGTAACAGTCCCATCATTTCCAGTTTTTACTTTAAATATCCATTTGTACCCAATGGATTTTTCACCTGGAGGTAATTTACATCTTCATATACTTTCATTATCTTTAATGAATTTAGTTCTTTTTCCATTGCTTTTTGCCAATTCTCCTGATCCTTAGCAGGATACATCCTAAGTTCATCTACACTAGTTGGAACTTTAGTTACTTGGCAAACTATACTTGCTTGATATCTATCAGGTGGTCTAGTTACACGTGTAGTACGTCTAGGTATTACAGGACTTACAGGTGGACTTTCATTTATTAACTCTTCTTGATTATCTAACTCTTCCTGATCAACTGTTTCCTCTTGTTCTGGTCCTATTTGCTCTTCGTTGACTTCTTCTTTAATTGGACTCTTCTTATAACTAGTCTGTTCTTTCTGCCTTTTGTAGGGTTCAATAATTACTTCGTTATTTAAATCTTGCTCTAATCTATTCCATCCTATATGTTCTAGGAATTTAGCACTAGCAGTGGTTTAAACTCTAGATGTACCTGGTTCCCAGAATCTATAAGATCTATGATTAGATTTATATCCTACAAAAAATAATCTTTTAGCTCTATGCTGTTCTTTTTGTCTGAGTTGTGTAGGGATATGCACCCATGCTGGTGCTCCAAATGTGTGCATGTAACTTAAATCAGGTTTTGTACCATGCCATAGCGTGAATGTTAATTCACCTGTTGTTGAATTAACAACATTATTTAATATATGATTACCACACATTATTGCTTCTCCCCACAAATTGCCAGGTAATCCTGAATCAGACATCATAGTTCGTGTCATTGATTGTAATGTTTGGCCTCTTCTCTCTATAAAGGCATTATGTTGTGGCGTATATGGTGCAGACATTTTATGTTGAATACCTAACATTCTAAGTCTGTTCTGGAATTTATTATTTGTAAATTCCGTACCATTATCTGTTATAAGAGTTACTAATTTCTTTTTTGTTTTCCTTTCAGCAAATTTTATCCAATTAAATAGATTTAGATATGTTTCAGTTTTGCTCTTCATTAAATAGCAAAACCCATATCTAGGATAATGGTCCATTATACTTAATATGTATCGAGCTCCTCCTACACTTGGTTTTTTCGGACCTATTAAATCTGCAAATACTACTTCTAAAGGTTCTTTGGTAGTAAATCCATCAACTCTGTTAGCCGATATGACCCTGCTCTTACTTTGATTACAGGCATTACATTGCAAATACTTATTACAAGGTTTCAAACTTATTCCCTTAGATAATTCAACAGTTTTCTTGAGCATTTTAAAATTTAAATGCCCTAGCCTTCGATGTAACAAGTGAATACATTTATCATGAGGTTTCTTATTTTCATAAACTGTGTTAGCCACCTTTAAACCATCATCATTTAACACATATAATTCACCTCTTAAAGATGCAGTAATTCTCTTATCTTCTTTTTCAATTATGCAGTTATCTCCTTTAAAGGTAACTACATATCCTAGTTTAACCAAAATTCTTACTGAAATTAAATTAAACTTAAGTTGTGGTACATATAACATTTTTACATTCTCTTTTATAAAAGAACAATATGCTATACCTTGACCTTTAGCTTTCAGTTTCCAGCCATTGGCTAACGATATCTGCTGTGTACTCTTGGACATTTTAATAAAATTTTTGTTATCATTTGTTATACAGTGGGATGCTCCACTGTCAACCACCCATAAATTATTTTTTACAGCTCCGTTAGTATACATGGCTAACTCTAAATTTTTATTTATCTTTTGATGACTTTTTGTATTCTGGCCAGCGTTCTGGCGCTTTGCTTTTTTACAAAATCTTGCCAAATGTCCTCTTCCTCCACAATTAAAGCACTTTTTAATTGCGTATGCAGTAGGAGATTCATTATCTTCTTTTTGAGGTTGCTGCCTCCTTAACTCATTTCTTTCAAGCCTTCTTCTTGCCTCTTCAATCAATCTGCCAGATATATCAGTTAAAGTTAAACTTTCCTTTGGCAATATTTCAAGGGAAGTTACATAGTTATCATAACTTACATCAAGTGAAGATAGAATTATGTAGACTTGGTGTAGTTCAGAGAAAATAAGCTCTTTCTCGTGCAATTCTTGAAAAATGCTTTGCATAGTTTTTAAATGACTCAGCATATCACCATTCGTCTGGAGATGCGTCCTGAAAAGCTTCCTTGTAAGATTTATGTGAGCACCAACGTTATCTCGGACATAAATCCTCTTCAGCTTCTGCCAACACCCAACAGCCGTTTGTTCTCCGTGGATATGAACAAGCTGTTGGTCAGTTAAGGTTAACCCAATTATGCAAATAGCGTGTTCATTTTTATGCATAAATTCTTCTATTTTTAGTCTATCTTCATCATCCTCTGGATCCCATTCTTCTACGTTTGGTGGATTTTCAATTATGTTCCACAGACCTTCTCTTCGTAGAAGTAGACTACATTTCATAGACCATGATACATAGTTTGTTCCATCCAGCTTGGATATCAGGGACAAACTTTGTAGATTGATTTGTGCTATGTTTTCTTTTATGGATATAAAACTATAATTAATAAAACACAGCTGTCTGTTTACTGTAATGTTTACCAACACAAACTCTCACTTTTACATAAACCTGTTTTATCCTAGTTAAACTGACTTTGGAGCCTCTGGGCCCATAACCAGTGTTAAGACTGGGCCCATAACCAGTGTTAAGGAGACCAGCTAAACAGAATGTGCAGAGTTAGTCAAATAGGCACACAGATAAATGAGTGAGCTAAGTTTGTATGTTTATTAACATACAGTAAAAATAACAGATACACTTGTGCTATCAAAAATATAGTTTATTCCATTTATAGCAGAGTCAAAATAACAGTCCAATCGTCATGTATCATTAAGTCAGTCCATTCAAGGATATTCAGTTAGCAAAGTCCGTGTAGAATATCCTACGTCAGTTCACTTACAAATCAGTCATTTGTTTATCTCTCCCGTTCGAGTAAAACAGTCTTGAGTCCTTGCAGTAATTAGGGATCATCAAAGCCAGAGAGAGAGCAAGCTGTCCTCTTGCTTCTTTTAAAGTGCTTTCACAACCACTCCCCTAATTACATTCCCATATTTAAAGTTGCAGACACTTTAACTTATAAACCATGATTACATATTTATTATTTTACCTAAACCAGTTAGGGTAAACAATGTTATCCCTAACAATCTCCTTAGTTTTTTTTTTTTTTTTAATGGTTTGGGGAGAGGTGTTCTGTAAATGTAAGCTGCAAAATAATTATAAACACACCATTTTAGCATTTTAACAATGCAATCCCAAACATTCGTTCTCATTAGAATGCAAATCAACTCATTTAACAATCCCACGTGAGAATTTTCCCACACTCAGCTTAAAAAGCACAATAGTATTCAAAATATTAATAGATGCCAAATACACAAACTTCTGTACCTTCCTAACAGCTAATGGTAGACTTTATTTTTAAAGTAAGGTTTTCATTTCTAATTACTGTCCTCCAATCAAATTTTAATTGAAATTTAATAATGATAAGGCTCCGGGATGGGCTTTGAAAAAAAACAAAAAAGATGACAATATCATTTGCTTAATGCCTAAATAGTTATGCTTTTTTCCCATATAGTCATACAAATCAGTTTAGCATTTTGCCTTAAAGTAGCATTTAATGTTAAAAAGCCATTTTATTGTTACTTTTAACATCTGGTGCAGGTTCAAAGCAATATATTCTAAACTGTTTTACTGAACTTTATGAACAAAAATAGCTTTAGATGTGACAGAAAGTGTAATTTTCATACAATAATATTGGGGATTTTTTTTTTAAAAAAACAAATTTTAAAATCAAGATTTTCAGTGGAATGATATACTTGTAATGTAAACATTGTATTCTCTTGGAAAGCAAGAATGTATTCATTCATGTAACACACACATGCACACACACGAACACACAAACTAAAAAATGCTATTATACTCTGAGTGGTTTTAGAAGATCCAATAGGTAATAGTGCTGGAGACTCTTGCTCTTTAAAATAAATAGTATGCATTGAACTTAATACCATACCACCAATTGTACATTTTTCCAAGTTTTAACAGCACATTTCCTGGCTCAAAAACTGCATTAGAGCATATATATTAAGAGAACTTGCATAGAATGTTCATATCAGGGAAGTTTAACCAAGACCGTGTATACTAGAATGAACACTGTCGAAATAAATGTAAACTTTCCCATTTCTTTTCTTTTTTCTTTTTATTCACAGATTTAGACATCTATTGGATTAAATGAAGTTATGATGAAATACGTGAAAAACGGACATAGACTGGGAATTTAATCAGTAATTTAGGTTGAAGTTCTAAATTGGTGCCTTTGAATTCAGAAGGACTCTAGGGAGCTTGGGGAAATGGCAAAGTTAATCGATTTGGTCAGGGGAAAAAACAATAAATACTTAAAAAAAGACTGGAAGCCTTTTATGGACTGTTTTTGTTGAAAAAAGAAAAGACTAAATTGATGATTTATGGATTTGGGGGGATTAAACAGAGTCAAGGAGGAAGAGGAAATAATGAGATCTTGATTACTTGATAGAAAGAAAGGTAGAAGTCAAATTCTATGTTTTCTTTCTTACTTTTTCATTTTCTTTAGATAATACAATAGATGGGGAAATTCATCAGATTTGCAGATGACACCAAGCTGGCAAGAATAGTCAATACTCCAGAAGATAGGCTTAAGATACAGAAGGATCTTGACAGACTTGAACACTAGGCCCTATCTAACAAAATTAAATTTAATGGTTAAAATGTAAGGTTCTATATTTAGACAAGAAAAATCAAATGTACAAGTATATAATAAATGGTACCTGGCTCAATAGTAGTAATTGTGAGAGAGACCGTGGAGTCTTAGTGAACAATCACTTAAATATGAGCCAGCAGTATATTGCAAGATGCTAAAAAAGCCAACACAATCCTAAGCGGCATTAACAGATAGATAGAATCAATATCATGTGAAGTGATACTTTATAATGCCCTGTAAGACAACACTTGGAATACTGCATTTGGTTGTCATGATGTAAAAAAGCTATCGAGACTAAAGAAAGAATGCAGAGAAGAGCAACAAAGATAATTAGGGGACTGAAGACTAAAACATATAAGGAATGGTTGCTGGAATTGGGTATGTCACATCTGGTCAGGAAAATAACAGCAGATAAACAAAACCAGATGGCCCTTAGAATTGGCCATTCTGAATTCAATATTGTGAATTCTGCCCACTTGCCACTAGAGTTTCGGACATAAAAAAAAGAACAACCAAGATGATTGGGGGATTGGAGGCTAAAACATGTGAACAACAATTGCAGAAAATGGTTTTGTCTAGTTTAATGAAAAGAAGGACTAGGGTGACATAATAGCAGTTTTCCAATCTAAAGAGTTGCCATAAAGAAGAGAGAGTCAACCTATTATCCAAAGCACCTGAAAGCAGGACAAGAGGCAATGGGAGGAAAGTAACCAAGGAGATAACCAACCTAGAACTAAGGAAAAATTTCCTGACAGAACAATCAATCAGTTGAACAATTTGTCTCCAGAAGTTGTGGGTGCTCTATCACTGGAGGTTTTTAAGAAGAGATTGGACAACAATTTATCTGAAATGGTATAGGGTTTCCTACCTAACCAGGGGGTTGGACTAGCCTTCCAAGGTGCCTTCCAACTCTGTTATTCTGTTATTCTGTTGTTCTATTGTTGTTGTTTATACTGATTTTAAGAATCTTTTAATTTTGTATACTTTTATGGTATTGAAAACTTTTTAATGAAAAAGAAATAATATAGACTTATTTCTCAGCAGCTGTGTATGAGATTACAGTGTTAGGAAGATTGCTAAGAAGAAAGGTTCATTAATTATGAAAAATTCTTTGGGAGGCACAGTAGAGCCTCGTTGAATTTCATTTAGCAACAAATTACATTGCTGAAACAGTGGCAATATCAAGATCCATTGGCAAGAAGTAACAGGTGGATATACTGTAGATCTTCAACATATCTCATTAAATTTAGAACCAGCTGTACAAGAGGTGGTTTCCAGTATATTATCAATAGTGTTTCCCAAATAAATTATTTTTCAAAAGCATGTATTCAATAAAGACACAAAGCAATATATTCTTAAACATGTGTGTGAGGTGTTTGTCACATTTTTCATTTTATTGTATCTAATTTGGTATTTATTTTTTACTTCCCTTGATAAAGGCACTTTTCTCAATTTAAAAAAAAAAATCTGTAAAATGCATAAAGAACCAAAAAGAAGAATGACAGGAAGTTGAAGGCTTTTAAGCAAAGAACAGATGTTCAATGCCATTAATGTTCAGTGCAGGTTTGAAGAGGGGGCATTCTCTAATTTGAACATCCAATGGTCCTACCACTTAGGAAGGAAACAAGATTGCTGCAGTTTCATTGCTATTGAAAGCAGAGACAGTGAAATTAAATCCTTTCACTAGGAGGAAACAACAGATCTCCTGAATTGTTTTTCTGCCCAGAAAAAGCGTCAATGGTAGCAAAAATGTAGTCACTATGTTTCTGTTTTTCCTGAGTAAATGGCTATCAATGAAAATATAGCAACCATTATCCCTGTCACTTTGAAAGAAAGAGAAATTCTCACAATGCCTCTTTCCTTCATGAAAAGCTCTGCTACAGATTGGAAGAAGAAAATGTTTATATATAGTCGGTCATTTTATTTCAGTCATTGATCAACAAAACAGATTTTTGAAAAACAGAGACCCACCTTTGAACTGATGTAATTCAGAATTTCGGAACCTTCATTTTAATTTCTCTTATTCAGTAACTACACCAAGGCCACTACATATTAATGTAATTATGATGAAACTGAGAAACTGCTTTATATGCTATCTACCTCTGTAACAGAATCCTTCTGAAGTGACTTGAATTAAATCAACCCCATCAAGCATTTATGCATCTCTTGACATTTCTAAACCCATAAAAAAGGAAAAATAATTGCTTTTCTTCACCTCCAAAAACTACATTTCTATTTAATTTCTCTGTTAAGAAAAAGAGTAAAGTGAGAATAGAAGTGGAAAAGGGATGACATGAAATGACTTACATGTTTATTTTCTAAACAAAGAGCTGGTTCAGAAGGCATTTCCCAGTCACAATAGTTTGCCAACAGTGCATAGTATCTAGTATCTTAGGACAAAAAGTACTTGTGTGTGCATTTGTGTGTGTTTTTGTTTCTCTCTCTCTTCTCATTCTCTTCTCTCTCTCTCTCTTCTCTCTCTCTCTCTCTCTATGAGAAAGAGAGAGAGATAAATTTGGTGATTTTCTTGCTCTGCTGCACTTGCACAGTCTGCAGACAATATTTAATAAATAGCAGAACAAACTTTTATGCTTGTTTATTTACTTTAAATCAATTTTGTAAATATTACCTTTGCATGCACCCTGTACCTTTTGCTATAGATTTGGGAGACTTTATTCCTATCAAGCAGGATAATATACTTCAAAATGTTATCAGTGAGAAAGAAGCAAAATATTTTTATGGAACATGTCCTTGCTTTGAAAATGAAGTTGTAAAAGCAACCTAACTTCAAAATTTACAAACTAATTTATATAAATATATTTATTGTATTTAATTTCTATGCCACCCATCTCTCTTATGAGGTGACTCTTGGTGGCTTAAAATTGTACAAACAGGTGAAAAATAGTTAAAAGTTTAAAATGAACCAACATTAAAATATTTTTAAAGTCAGTGCTAAGACCATACCTATAAGAGCCAAGAGACAAGCTTCATTAAATAAAAAAAAATCTACTATTCCTACAGATCTCATCCTATTTTGTTGAGAAGTAAAATGACAGCACTGAAGTTTTTTCATACTAGCCAATAGCAACCAAGACTCACTTCATACATAGAATCCAAAGGAATACTTTAGGTCAAGGCTATCAAACTCACGTCCCACAGGCTGGATGCATCACTAACTGGCCATGTCCATGCCCAGTTTAGTGAAGGGGGAAAAAATCCCAATACATCGCATGATGCCATCATGAAACACAAGTTTTATACCCCTGCTTTATATCCATGCCTAAACTCACAACCAATGAACATTCCATTGGAAACACCACTTTATTTCTTCTCCCTATAAAGTTTTAGTAATTTATTTTATTTAGAACATGTATGAAGCCATCCCTCTTATAACCAACTCTGAGAAGTTCCTAATCAAAAGGTAATGTTTGAAATAATCATAAAACAACCATAGAAAATGGTCCAATTTTGTTTCATTTTGTTTTTCTGGCTTGGAACTATTACCTAAATCTTACATATTTTCCTAAAATGTGCAGTTGACATTTATGGAAAGGTTTTTGATTATATTACAAAAGCTGACAGTTGGAAAATATAAGAGAGAGAGAGTTTTCCTACTGCTCTTCTTGACCATATCAAATAATCCACACAATAACCTCTTTATTTAGCAGAATATTTAATCTGAGATGCTGTCAATGTCATGACTTCATTATACTGTCGTAATTCATTTTATATAGAACTTCCCTTGAAATAGTTCAGAGAAAACTCACGTCATCACAGCATTATCATGTGATGTATAGGGACTTTTTCCCCCTTCACTAAACTGGACATGGCGTGACCAACATGTGACGCATCTGGCCCATGACCCAGAAGTTTGACAGCCCTGAAGTAATTCATTCAGAAAGTACAACTGGGCCAAAACACAAAAGATCAGTGTTGTCTGATAGCAGCTAATTCAGCAGAATAAGACCTGTTTTGCAGGATCTGTAGCAGTTGCTGATAAGCATTTAGACCCAAAAGAAGATTTTGATGGTTTTCTATCAAGCCTTATATAATTGAGTTTGTGTTAACTTCAGGGTTGATTTCTCCAAGTAGAATCCACCCACTCTGCAAGATCTAGCAGGGAAAATAGTCTCTAAATGGCCACCCTCTGTGATTTCTTTGGAGAGGAGGCCATCTGGGATCCTTAGAAAGACATTCTCAGTATCAGACTCCTAAGGTCAGGCTGACCTTTATTATTTTGACCTTTAGAAAACTGGTGAAGACAGGAAGATTTTAACTGCTGCAGCAGCAGTTTCTGTTTTAGTGTTGGTTAATTTTTATTGGTCTTTTAGTTCTGTATATTGTGATCCACCTGGAATTGCAATAGTAGGTGGCAGGCACATGTTGACAATCAAATACATAATAAACACAGGAATGGATTTAGAAGGTTAGTAACAGAGTATGGTTTTAAGGTTAAATTTGACTGTTTGTTTTCAATCCCAAATTACAAATTGGGGGAATAGTATGCCACTGGGGCTTGGTTGATTGGAATGGCCAATAAGCTGTGTAAGGAAGTAAATAGATACATTTATGTATTTTTTTTTAAAAAAGACAGAACCACTGATATTTTACTCATATAGGCAATGTTGTAGTTAGTCAAGTACAAGATGGTAATAGCAAGTTTATAAGCAGATGGTGGTGTGATATCCGTGCTTTACTTTTCATTCTTTGTAGCAAAAAGAATACAGTAATCCATAAATTACTGTTTCTCCTAAGCTTTTGCTTCATGTGGTATAATCCAAGGAGAACAAAGTAGAGCAAATGTTACAAACATGAAAAAGCTTAGCTCCTCCTTTGAAGTTTATGAACAATTGAAATCAAAGCAACTGAGTATAATAGTGCTCTTATTTAATTAAAAAAGGTTTGCATTGTTTATTTAGTTTTCATGCTCTCCACTGCACACCACTTAAGCAATCACATCTGACAGAGTGTACAATTATTCTTTAAAAAAAAAAAATCCTGCTTGCTTAGATTGTATTTGCCTCATGCTTGAGCTGCCCTAAACATGCAATTATTATGCTTGTTGTGTCTCGAGGATAAGTATTAGAAGTATGCTATTTATAAAAACAGGAAGGAATCCGTATCCATTATCAGATTAAGCTGGTGATAGTGTACTTTTTGAAAATGTTTTCATTTTTATTTCAGCATTGTAATTATCATGTAATGGAA
This sequence comes from Hydrophis major, assembly GCA_033807585.1. Taxonomy (NCBI): domain Eukaryota; kingdom Metazoa; phylum Chordata; class Lepidosauria; order Squamata; family Elapidae; genus Hydrophis; species Hydrophis major. The sequence goes on from CM066329.1 coordinate 158,525,197, forward strand.
TTTTTTATGTAAAATAATTCACTCAGTCCCTAAATAAAAGCTCTTAACCCACTAGCATATTTAACTTCCAGTATTTCATAAACTGTTTCTACTTACCATGGTAAAGTGGGAATTGGTCTGACAATATTCTGATTACAAAAGTGTAGAATCACTGAAGTTTATCCAGATTCTTTTCATTTTCTAGATTCATTCTAACTCATTGTTAATTTTCTTTTATGTATCCCAGCATAATTACAACTATAAAAATTAGTACATTCATATTTTCTGAGAGCTGAAATCTCTCCCCCCCCCCCCCCCCCGAAGTTTTTCCAATGCTGTATATATTTAATCCAGAGGCTGGGCTGACTTGCACTGAAAAAAGAACTTGACAACTAATCACATCTTATTGACTTAGAAACAATATCTCTCCCACAGGGCTTCTGCCCATTCTATAGTGTGTGATAAATTTATATTTAGCTGGTATATACTGATAAATAATGGATTGTTTCACCTTGGCATATTCTCTGATATCCTTCCATATGTGGGTTACAACAAAGCCATGAAACTTACTAAACAATATAAGAAGATATTGAACTATAGCAGCAATTCCAAGATTATATCATCCCTTCAATGAATCAAGGGAACCAAAGCCTTGTATAAATTATCTTATACCTATAGCCACTGGGTGTTTTCCAGATAATATTTTAATACACTCTCCTCTTAAGATAGCAGAGGTAATGGAATCTCTGTAGCACTTATAAAATGTCCTTGTATTCTGATGAACATGAATTCTTAAAAAATGATTTCCTAATGTGTAAAATCCATATAGACCTGCACTCTCAATTAATTCACACTCTTTTGGAAAGACTGCCCAGCAATCTTGATTATTTAGAACTTTTCTTAAATGACATATTTCCTAAAATGACCTACTTAACTGTTAATTCTTGGGTCTTAGCCAGAAAACTACATCGTTGCCACAATTATTAATAAAAGAACACCATGTATTAATCTATTAAAATATAATTATATATTTTGGGATTGTAGTTAGGTAACTTTAACTGATTTTGTACTGGTCTTAAACCATCATAAAGAAAGACTAATTAATTGGGATGGTCACCATTTTGAAAAATTGGATGAGATGAATTTATGGAAGAGAAGGCCAAGAACAAGTATTAGTCATATATTCTCCAAAGTACTTATTCATTTTCATGGTGTTTTCATCATCTTTGCTTTTATTGCAAGCCACTCTGAGATTCTTCTACTAATGCATAAGGAAATAAACACATACATGTATATATATTTAAATTCCTGGGAGTCCATCTCAGCAAAGATCATACCTGGAAAACCAACATGAACCAGCAAGTCAGAAAGGCCCAACAGATACTCCACTTTCTCAGGTCTTGCAGAAAACCAAGGTGGAACAACAACGGATGACCTTCTTTTACCGGTCCACAATAGAAAGCGTCCTCACTTATTGCACTACAGAGGGTGGTTAGCACAGCACAAAACATCACGGCCTGTCCCCTGATACCACTAAATGACATTGCTAGGGTTCTGCCTTAGAACATTGAGGAAAATCTCAGGGATGACCTACACCCTAGTCAGCACTTTTTATTCTCCTACTATCAGGTAGGAGATAGTACAATTGACTTGCAGGGCCCACACAACATGCAATATGCTTACATTGGTGCAGTAGGATTGTGTGTTTGTTAGTATAATTCACTGGGTTAGAGATTTTCTCTCTTTTATTGTGAGTTGCATTGTGTTGAGGGTGGTGCACTAAGGGAGGCTCAGCCAATCTCATTATACACATATTTTACACTGATAATAAAGGTTAATTTAATTTTATATACTGTATATACTGTATACACATATATATATGGATCTTTGGTTATTTGGGTTTTCTCTCGCGTAAGATTAGAAGTATCTAGGCAACGTTTCGATGAAGTTTCATTCATCGTCTTCAGGCTTGGTCTTCAGCTCTGTGCTTCTCAGACTGATGTGAGCTTGCAGCTGCTTCTTCCTTTTAACTGCTAGTGGGGGTGTGACTTGATTGGGTGGGGGCTTGGCTGTGTTCTGATTGGTTGGGGGGTTGGCTGTGTTCTGATTGGCTGGAGGCGTGTTCTGTTCAGGTGGGGGCTTGATTGTGCTCAGGTTAGTCTTAGTTGCTGGAGGGTTTGAGCTGGTGAGCTGTGATCTTGCTGTTTGGCTTCGAGTTCGTGGTCATGCTGCATCTTCATGGTGGGGGTCAGTTCGCTTCATGTATGGCTCAGAGGGGTTTGAAGTGGGCAGTGATGCAGCTGCAATGCGGTTTCTGGTCTGTGGTCATGTTTCATCTTCTGTGTGGCTGTGAGTCTGCTTTCTACATGGAAGTGTGGTGGTGGCATCTTGTGTGGCTCTCAGGAGTGTGGGTCTGGTGTCATTCTTCATGTTAGGTACTCGTCTGTTCATGAGGGCGGGTTTCCAAATGGCTGGTAGGCGGGAGGTATCATCTCATTTATTTATGCTGTGTAGGCGTTTTTCTATCTCTATGGCTTCTCTGATGATTCTGCTGCTGAAGTGTTCGGTTTTGGCGATAGTTCTGGTCAATCAGAACACAGCTAAGCCCCCACCCAATCAAGTCACACTCCCACTAGCAGTTAAAAGGAAGAAGCAGCTGCAAGCTCACATCACTCTGAGAAGCACAGAGCTGAAGACCAAGCCTGAAGATGATGAATGAGACTTCATCAAAACGTTGCCTAGATACTTCCAATCTTACGCGGGAAAAAACCCGAATAACCAAAGATCCACATACAAATACCCGCGAGAACCTCAGAAAATATATATATATATATATATATATACATACATATATATACCCCTGTGCATCATGCCCGGCCACATACATTGGACAGACCAATAGAAGAATAAGCACCCGCCTGGATGAACACAAAAATGCAGTCAAAAAGCTGGAACACACTTCCTCACTTGTCCAACACATGGAAGCCACAGGTCATAACATCAACTTCAATGGCACCAAAACCCTAGCCACCATAGAAAATCCCAGCCACAGAATCATCAGAGAAGCCATAGAGATTGAAAAAAGACCAGAAAGCATGAACAGAAGAGATGATTCCACCAGGCTGTCAATCATTTGGAAGCCTGCACTCACAAACAAAAAAAATCTCCACACCACAAGCCAGGCAAACACCTGGGCACAAACAGATCCCCCCTGATACCTCCAGCTCAAACACACCCCAACCAGGCACCCAGATGAAACCCAGCTTCCTAACGAATGATAGCCGTCCATTTACCCGAAGCCAAGCTGCACTAAAGGCCTCCAATAAAGTAACACAATGTTGCCAGCCAATCAAGATACAAAAAGAGCCCCCCCCCCAAAAAAAACAGACAGAAGATACTAGTAGCAGAACACAGCAAACTCCAAGACCAATAAACACAGACCAAGACTCTCAACCAATCAGGAGGAAGAAAAAACCATTCTGACACAGCAATAGGCTGCCCCAAATTTAAATCTGAAACCACTGTAAAAGTCTGACTCACAGACACCATACAGAAGCCTGATGATGGCAGATGAGATTCTGCTGAAACGTTGCTACAACTTTAAAAGCACCATGTGGGAAAATACCCGAACAAAGCTGAATGCCAGACATGTACATACATATATATATATATATACATATATATATATGTGTACACACACAGTATATATACAGTATATATATAGTATATTCATACATACATAGATACATACATACATGACATACATACACATGCATACACATGAATATGAATAAATAATAAATAATAAAAGTCATTTTCATTTAAAGCTACTCAGTGGTTCATCAAAAGTCAAATACAGGCACAGATCCTAAGATATGTAGCCTTTTATCATTTATACTGCAATAAGTTCAGAGCAATTTGGGGAAAGAAACAAGATAAAACAATGTTTCTCATTTGAGCAAACCACACAAGATAGAAATGCTCTCTACTGATGGGGAGGCATTCCTCTGGAAGAACAATAGGTCTATTCCAAAATATTGATAGTGTACCAAATGGGTGAGCTAGTTGTCACATTAACATTAGTATTTCTACTAGTAAACAATTCTGGGAATTTATCTCATTAGAATTTCCAATACCCTAAAAAGATACCACACAGAAGAAAAGCAAGACCTGTTTTCCATAGTTGCAGAATACATGACATGAAGTAATCACTTCATGTAACAGAAAGACTTAAAAACAAAAAGGGCAATTTGATCTAGAGAGGTGTTTCCCTTTACTGCTTCTGGGAATGCTTAAGTTTGGATTTCTGTCCTGAGTAGTGCACAGGACTCATAACTAAAGAGCCTTTACCAGATCTATAATTTTATGTTTCTCCCCTAGCAGTGCTTCTTCCTAGTTCTTGAATTTTCTTTTAAAAAAGAAAGAAATCATATATCATCAGAAATGTTCTCTTGTCATATCACTGTCAAACTTTGGAAATAATGGCTCATTTTAAGGATTAAAGCTAGTGAGGTAGGAACCAGCATTTTTCAGGCTAGACAACACTGTTATGTCCATACTAAGCAAGTATATCTCGCTCTGAAGACTGAGAACAAATGAAATAATTTCCATTGAGGCAAACAAAAATGTGGAAGGAGCACAAAATTGAAGTCCTATGACATTTCTATCTCTGTGTCTATTTCAATTTCTATAATCTATATCTTGATTTTTTCATTTATTTTATTCATTTATTTAAAATATTTATATATGTTCTATAATAGTAATAGTACGAAGGCTAGTCAGGATAGAACTGCCAAACTGGGGACAACCAGCAATCAGCAGAAGTAGCCTGCAGTAACAGATTCTAACCACTGTCCTACTATGCTGCTCCCAATCAAAAGATTCTGAATAAGTAAGTTTTATGTGCATAATTTTTACCTTGTCTGTAGTGGAAGATAAATTTCTATAGCTCGTTTGTGCATATGAGCTTCTGCGATAAGCAAGGTCCCCCATACAAGATGTCAGGAAAGCTGAGATTTACCATTATGCTGATATCAAGTCTGACTTTCATCTGCCAAAACCCCAGCAGGCTTTGGAAGCATAAAATTGTCCAAGTCCATTTGGAACTATTAAATAATTCTGTAACCCTACCTAATAATTCTGTAACCCCTATCTGTTGAGGAGTAGGTCAAACCATAACTTAATTTACTGGGACTTATTTCCTATGCATTGGTTTGGACTAAAATACCTACAACAAAGCCATCCAACAGCCTTCAAAAGATCAATGAATATTAGAGATACTTCAAAGGCAGTAAGAAGTAAAACAGAAGTGAATATTTCTCTTGAATAGAGCTGAGAAGCAGAATAGTGTCTTGCGATTGCAGGGAGAAACTGTCAAAAGTACTTGTAGCCAATTTGCCAACCCCAAATTGCTGGATATTTCCTAACTTTTTTCATAATTAGCTGTGTATTTGCTATATTGTTTTCAAACGGAAACAAAGTTGGGCTACCTTGGCAGATACCTTGGTACTGCTAACTAGGAGCCTCATTTCCACAAGAGCATTTAAATTCTTTAGGACTCTACTTTCATAACTGGGCACACACAGCTCAATTAGTAACAGTGTATTATCAGATTTAATCTGCATAACATTTGTTATCATTGGACCCTTGCTAGACTTTGTACAGCAAAAGCATAAAACCAAGAAGCAATGATAAAAAGTACAGCATGGTGTACAGCACTGTAGGCTTTATCAACATCCATACTTTGTTTTCATACAGTCGAATGTCTCATTTTGCTCTGGTTTAATGATCTGAATCAGAATGCAATTCCAGATGCAGTGCACAGATAGACAGTATTTCTTAAAAAGAAATCACATGGCTGCACTTGCATAAAGAGCATATTTGCAATAACAGATTCTCTCTAGATTTCAACACAGCACTTCTTCAGTCAGCTTTCAAAAACCCCTTTCTCTCTTTTTCATATGTCCTTAACATTTCTCAGTGGAAAACAACACAGCTCAAACATGAACCATATAATTGCGTGGTACAGCATGCACTTTTAATAAAGAAGTTAAATATGTGCTTTACATTGTTAGGCGAGGCACTCAAATAACAGGAAGGCAAGTCATCTAGGATACATTACAGCTACGGCTCAAAAAAAAAATATATTTGTTCGCATTAGGAAATGCAAATACAAGCCTCTCCAAAGTCACATAATCTCAGCCATTAAATATATTGTGACCTAGAAGACTGGACAATTTTCTTTTAAAATATTTTCCAACATAATTTACTATAATGCAACATTTTTGGGGAAGTGGGTTTCTTTCCCCTTTTTAAATAATGAGAAATAAAATATATTTTCTGAAGAGCAAAAGTGATTGGTCATTCATGCCAACAAAGCATGAGCTTTTAGTGAGAAGACTAGCTGAATGTTGCCTGGTATGCTAAATGTTGAATCTGCAAAGTGATCGTGCTGGAAAGCCTAATACAGGTTGTCCTTGACTTACCACAGTTCATTTAGTGACCATTCAATGTTACAATGGCATTGATGAAAGTGACTTATTATCCTTTTACCACCATTGTAGCATCCCCATAGTCAGTGGTGGGATTCAAATTTTTTTACTACCAGTTCTATGGGAGTGGCTTGGTAGACATGGCAGGGGAAGGATACTGTAAAATCTCCAGTCAGAGGTGGTATTTGCCGGTTCTCCAAACTACTCAAAATTTCTACTATCGGTTCTCCAGAATTGGTCAGAACCTGCTCAATAGCACCACCTCTGCCCATAGTCATCTGATCAAAATTTGGATGCTTGGCAACTGATTCATACTTATGACTATTTCAGTGTCTCTGGGCCATGTGATATCTTTTGTGACCTTCTGACAAGCAAAGTCAATGGGGAAGTCAGATTCCCTTAAAAATCATGTTACTAATTTAACAAGTGCAGTGATCCATTTAACAAATGGGGCAAGAGAGGTCATAAAATGGAGCAAAAGTCACTGTCTCACTTAGCAACAGAAAGCTTGGGTTCAATTGTGGTCATAAGTCACCTCTATAAAATTACAGACAAAGGGCAGGATAAAATCTTCCTAATAAATACAATTTGTAAATAAAATAAAACAAATTGCTTAAATCCTATACACACTTACTTGAAAAATGGCCTGATTGGACTCTATGGGCTGAATAGAAGCATAACATTTTCACAGACTAAGAATTCCTCAATGTTACAGTTTAAATAAGCTGGAAGCTATTTATCTGCTAAGGAATAAATCTCACTTAGAAAAAAGATGAACATGGAACTCTGTCAAATAGATTGAATAAAACAGAAAGAATAATGTTTGCTGAGAACATTGTTTTGAGCAATGGCATTTTAATTATAGACCTTTACCCTTATTATTTTAGAATTACTGATGTTGTAGGGCAGATAATTTCCCAACAATAAATCTATCAATATGAACCTAATGTACATTGTGGGTAATCTTACATGCACATACACAATTTAACAATGAGTTTAGGACAGATCTGGGTCTGCACTCCATCCCAACCTAAAAGAAAAATGGGTTTTGATTCAGGAAAACTTAAAAAAGATAGAAATTGAGGTTTTTAAGAGCCTTTGCAGTTTATGAAATTATGTTCCCTGTGAAGAAAGTGTTAAAGTAAAGGATAGTAAGTTAGCTGGTTGGTTGGAAAAGATTAACTGAAGCTTTCACAAGTAGTTGTTAGCTCATAAATAATGTTTCCTGACTATTTTAAATGGTGTGTACATTTTAACCAACCAGTCAACCATTTAACCAGTATTACCTTATTTTTGGGAAGTGCTGTGTATCGTACATTCATAGTAAAAAATTATCATTAATCTTTGTGTTGCACCCTTCTATATATTCACTTTTTCCTCACAAATATTTATTTTGCAGCCCTTTTACATGTTCCCTTTTCCAATTGTAGAAAGTTACCATCCAGCTTTCTCCTAGAATAATGAAATATTTTTAGAAATATTAAAAAGGCAGAATATTATATTTCTCTGGGTGAGAAGTTTCTTAGAGGGAGAAAGCAGCCTCCACCTTTTCTTAATAGCCTACAGCAAATGTCAGAACTTAAGAGATAAAGAGATAGATAGCTCTATTCATAAGCAAATATCTTCACCCAAAATCCAACACAAGAAAAAGTCATTAAGCCATAATAAGAATTGCTCAACATCCTTTCAGAGCATAAGCCTCTTCATTGCATCCTCTCACCAGTTCAAACTTCAACCAAATCTGGGAGCTCAGACAACCTATGGAGCTAGCTATGACCCCTACATAACTCATACAACAGCCAGTAGAATACATGTCCTTGCACAAGAACAGGAAGATCAAGTGCAAAGCCCAAAAGAAATTATAAACCTCCCCACTCTCAACTTCATGTGGTCAGCTGCACCAGAACTGCAAACAAGTGGTTCTGTTCATCAATAAATGGACCCTCTTTCCAATTAGACTCCAGCATCCATTTTGTCTCCAGTGCCTTTCTCACAGATTGGAACTGAAACAAATGGATATTTCTTCCAACACAACCTTTCCTTTCTTTCAGTTTTTTTTCCTATCCATTTTCTATCCAGATTCCTGAATTTTCTTACACATTATTTTTCATTATTATTAAAACACAATGTGCTATATGATGATTATTTTAATTTGCTAGTAACTGCTACTTGTATTTTTCCAAATATCTTTCCAGACCCTCAGCCTTCAAGCTTATTTTCTGCAGGAGAGAATGCTGTTTGAAATCAACACTGAATTTGGCTCTCCATAAAAAAAAATAGGGAATTATAATCTCATATAATCTCTTCCACCAATGGACAAAACCTATGATAGGTCTGATTGCTTCTCTCTCTGCCTGCCTTAAATCCATTCTGGGTATTATTATTATTATTTTAGTTTATATTTGGGTTGTGAGTAATGTCTGAAAGGGGGAAGAAAAACTACCGAGTGAGCAGAAGTCTAGTGGCATAAAGAATAGATGTTCACACAGAGCATGTGGTTTTCTTTGGACTCTAGATTCTATTGTATGCACAATTCTAAACAGGGAAATATTTCTAAAAACACAGATGTTTTACTTTTCAAGAATAAATGCAAAATTTGTTTCAATGCTGTTGTTTTCTATTTCAAATTGCAATTTATCTCACAAGAACTATATGAGTGGCTTGCAGTAACAGGAAGCCTATTTGCTTTTACTATAGCATAAAGAAATCAGCTACCATAAAAACTTACTGTTCACAGTAATGCTGTCTCAGCACAAAACAATTTCAAATGGTCTTTATTTTATTATGTTAAATAGATAGTCTTTTAGGCCATTATTACATGGCAGACTATTATAAAGGCAATAAGTCAATCATTACCTGTTTTAATTGTTTAAAACTGAAGTATCAGTAATTTGTAAGTAATGAAAAACTAAGGTTAAGGACATAAAATTCTATGTTCATTCAAATCACTTAATAGAGTATTTAGAATGTGGGGAGACCTTTATATTTTATAAACTTATTTAGAAAGTCACACAGAGAAATAAAAAAAACCAAGTTTAGCAGGCAGGACTTCTACAGGTTGTAAAACTAATCACTGATACGTAGTCTGATCATTATGTCATTGTAGTATTTTTATTTTAAGGTTCAATAGTTATTTGCTGTCTGAACATTTTAGAATTATATGTGATATTGATATCATGGATTCATCCATATTTGCAATCTAATCCAACATTTCAAGTTAAGACTATTACTAATATGACTACAGCTTGCATGTCTGCTTTATAGATTCATTGTTTTTTTGTTTTGTTTTTTTTCTACCTGAATTTTAGTGTTAAATTTTTAATCTTGCTGGTGATTGAGTTTGTGAACTTCAGCTAGCTGAGTAAAGCTACTTGTGTCAACGTTATTTGGGATTTTTTTTTTAAACATGATCAACCTGGCTATCATTTTTGCTTAATCAACAATGCTTTTTTTAAAAAAATAAGCAAAAATGCAAAACACTAGTGATCCATAACTATTTTAAATAGTTAGAATCATTAAACATAATGAGGCTTAGAAACATTTCCTCAAATTATTATTCTATATTTGAAGATTTAATAATTTACTAAAAGTATTCCTCACTGCTTTATTTTTGAAAAATAATCACTTCATAAAAATTTATCCAAGCTTTTTCTTCATAGCAACCGCTTGTGTGCACATTAGAGTTAAAATGAATATTTTTCTGTACTTTTTATGTTTCAGTTTAATGACAAATAATGTACAAAAATAGATACATGTAGGAAAGTAAAGAACATTCTACAGCAGGGATGTCACTCTATTTCATGGGGGAGCACATCAGGGCTATGGTTGACCTCAAGGGCTGCGGGCATGGCCAACTGGGTGAATGTGGCCAACTGAGTGGACATAGCCAGTTTGAAACTGCTTGCTGGGTGTAGCTGACTAGGTGTGTGTGGCCAATTGGGTGCTGCTCACTAGGCGTGGCCGTCTGGGTGGATGTGGCCAACTGGATGGGGTGGGCATGTGACTGTGCCTGAGCTGAGATAGCTTATTAGCCCCAATCCAGAGAGCCAGATTGTTAAGTTTGGAGCATGGGCAAGAAAGAATGGAGACAAGCCTCTGGAACGGTGAACTTCAACTCTTTATTTACATAGTGACTTCTCTACTCAATGGCAGTTATAACCCTCCTTATATAGGCAACCCCAATAACTATTAACCAATAACAATCGAGGAGCGCTAGCTCCCTTAACCAATAGGAACTCTCTGTTAATGGCCAATCAGATTCCCTGGAACGGACCAATCCGATCCTGCCGTTAACAGCCAATCAGAAGTGCAGGGCCAGAACCCTGTACTTTACTCCAAGCTCAAGTTCTCTTTATTAAACCTTATGCATTCACAACACCCCTTCCCCCTGGCTTCTGTTTGCAGGGCACAGTTACATAGTCCTTTAGGTAGGACGGTTGCTTTATTAGTCTTTTTGATTTTCGCTGTGTCATTTGGCTGCAATCATGCTGAGGTAGATCGTTGTTTGGCAACGGGGTCGCCTCTGGTTCAGAGTTCATTTCTTCATAGTTTCCATTATTCTCAGTAATTCCCTGAGGTGCATCTGTTTCCCTCTCTGGTTCCACTTCCTGTGTCTCTATTACGCCATCGTTCCCTTCGAACGGTTTTTCTTCTACTTGGGATTCATCTTCTTCCGTATCTCCCCCCCCCCTCAGTTTGGTCATAAGGGAGTTCAGGAATGCCCGACAGGAGCTGCAATCATAATTGATCGATATGGCATTTCCATAGTCTATCGTCAAGGCATTGTACAAGGTAGGATCTCGGGCCGGTTACACGAACTACTGTCGCCTCCACCCACAGCGGATCGCCCTACAGGTTTTTAGCGTATACCAAATCGCCTACCTGGAAGGCACGACAGCGGCCGCTGGATCCTAGTGGTTTTTCCAGTTCATACGCTGGGTGTAACCGGTCAAGGTCAGAGCAGAGTTTTCATCCCATTAGCAGTTCGGTGGGAGTTTTGTTGGTGACGCTATGAGGTGTGATGTGTTGTAGAAAAAGGATTCGATTGATCTTGTCGTCAATGTTATCGTAGTCTATGTTCTGCAAGGTTTTCTTAATTAATTGGAACATGCGCTCTGCTTTGCCATTGGTCGCAGGGTACGCAGGTGAGGTGAGCGCATGTCTGATGCCGCGGTCAGCCAGGTACTGCTCGAACGACAGCGCTATAAATTGGGGGCCGTTGCCAGATACCAGGACATCTGGTAATCCGTGGGTTGCAAATCTGGTAATCCATGGGTTTCCAAGTTTTTGATAACTGCTTCAGTGGTTGTGTTCGTCATGCGGTGAATCTCAAGCCAATTCGAGTAGGCGTTGACGGTTAGCAGAAAGATGTGGCCTTTGGTCGGCCCTGCAAAGTCCAAGTGAATACGGGACCAGGGTCCCCGTGGTGTCTCCCATTCGGTAGGGATGGCTTTACGTGGGGCGTTGCTCACTTCCTGGCATTTATGACAAGCTTTAACCCAATTTTCGATTTACTTGTCGATGCCCAGCCACCATGCGTAGCTTCGTGCGAGGGCTTTCATCCGCACAATACCGGGGTGGCCATCGTGCAAGGTTCTCAGCAGCGCTTTTTGGAGTCGTTCTGGGATAATGACTCTATCGCCCCAGATGACACAGCCCTTTTGGGAGAACAACTCCATTTGTCAAGTCTTGAATGGTGTGAAGTCATCTGATAATTGGTCCAATGGCCATCCACGTTCTACCCAGCCCAGACTCGCGCTAAGGTGGGGTCACATTTGGTTTCTCTCGCAATATCTTGGGCCGTTAATGGCGGCGAGTTGAGTGTTTCAATTTGCAACGTGGTTACCGTTGGTGCAGGATCGTCAAGAGTCTCTGGAAGCGGTGCTCGGCTCAATGCGTCGGCATGGGGAATGGCTTTCCCCAGGCGGTATTGCAACCGATAATTATAAGCAGCCAAGAATTCTGACCAGCGAGTCATCCTGGGGGATAATATGTAGGGAGTCGGCTTATCTCCAGCTATTATCCCCAATAACGGTTTGTGGTCAGACACGATAGTAAAAGCCCGGCCATACACATACTCGTGGAATCTTTTAACGGCCGATACAATTGCGAGGGCTTCTTTATCGATTTGGCCATAATTTCGCTCTGTTTTTGAAAGTGTCTTTGAAAAATATGCAACAGGGGCTTCATTACCATTAGGCAGTACATGGCTCAGAATGGAGCCCACTCCGAAAGGCGAAGCATCACATGTGATATTTAACGGCAAAGTCTCACTGTATTGCATGAGTACAGAGTCAGAAGTCAATAGTTTTTTCACATTACGGAACGCCTGTTCTTCTCTATGACCCCATAACCAGTTTGCTTTCTTGTCTAACAACCGGTGTAATGGTTCAGCGACCGTTGCTTTATGCGGTAGAAATACATTATAAAAGTTGATGAGGCCTAGGAATGCCTGGAGATCGGCCTTGTTCCGAGGCCTGGGAGCGTTTTTTTATTGCTCTTAGTTTACTGTCGGTAGGATGAATACCCTGACTGTCAATTAGGTACCATAAAAACTCAACACTATCTGCACACAATTTACACTTATTCTTTTTTACCTTAAGACCGGCATCTTGAAATTTTTGTAGGACTAATTTTAAACGATCCTGTAAGATTTTTTTTGTAGGTGCAGCAATTAATACATCGTCAAAATAGGGGACCACGCCTTTAATCCCTTGTAGTAGCCTCTCCATCAGGCTCTGAAAAATCCCCGGGGCTACACTGACTCTGAATTGGAGCCAGGTACATTTGAAGGCACCTCGGTGCGTCACAATCGTTTGTGCCTGTCTGTCTTTTCATCAACAGGTAGTTGCTGATATGTCTGAGCTAAGTCTAATTTAGCGAAGACTTTTCTGCCCCCCAGGGAGTGGAGGAGATGCTGTACCACCGGCACCGGATATGCATTCTGCTGTAGGGTGTGGTTCAGGGTGGCCTGGTAGTCCCCACAAATTTGGATCGACGCATCTGGCTTAATGGGTGTTACGATTGGGGTTTCCCAGGGGGAGTGATCGGTAGGTTCTAGCACTCCCTGAGCTATTAGTTTGTCGAGTTGTTCGTCGATTTTCAGATTTAAGGCAAACGGAACTCGACGGGGCTTAAGGCGGATGGGAGCTATCTTTGGATCAAGGCTGAACGAAATTGGGGTCCCCTTGTACTCACCTAAACTTTCCGTGAAGATGTCCTTGAACTCATGGATGAGGTCCTCCTCCCAGTCACTTCCGCTGATTCGGTTTATGCCTGCCACTTCAATGCCAAGTGGCACGAACTATTGGAGACCTAGCAGACTAGGCCGATCTTTGTCGATCACAGTTAGTGGTAAGTATGCTGTGTGCTTCTTGAAGGAGACCCGGACTCGGCAGGAACCAACAACAGGGATTCGATTCCCTTGATAGTCCTTAAGAATGAGTTTTTGGAAACAGAAGTCTTGGCGCTGAATCGTGGGGATGAGTTGCTTGAGGTTCTTCCAGGACACCATTGAGAGGGACGATCCCGAGTTGACTTCCATGTGGCAAGGCTGGTTCTCGATGGCTACTGTGATTTGGATTTTCTTGGCATCCAAGGCAGAGGCGTGACCGATAGTGATAGTATTGTGAGCCTCTTCTCGCTGCAAAGCTCGGTTTCTGTAGGAGTGGCTTACTGGTTCTCGCCTTACAGGACAGTTTCCTGTTGATTGGCGATAGTTAGCCCCTTTTGAGGCCTGGCCGGGTCCTTGTAAACTTCGGCAGACCCGTCCGATGTGGCCTCTCTTCCCGCACTCATGGCAGAGCGTGTCGCGGAATTTGCATTCAGACCTGGCATGTTTGCTCCACAGCCAGCGCAAGGGCATAGGGACTTTGGGTGGTGGTCCCGGTCAGACCGCAGTCGATGGACCTCTTCTTCGTCACTGTCTGACGACGAAGAGAGCTCCTCGTGGTGTGTTGTTGAAAGCTGCCCTTCTGACTTGGATAAAATTTCGCTTGTCGGTTGGTGTACCAGAGCGCGGTTGTGGCGTAATTGTGCAGCCGAACTTCCTGGTTGCTTCTGCTGCAGTAGCATCGGCGATGGCATCAGCAAGGCTGATGTCGCCTTTTGCCATCAGCTTGCTCTGCACGCCTGGTGCATCTAATCCCAGAACTATTCAATCTCTCAGTGCCTCTTCCAAATCGGCGAATCCGCAGAGGACTCCCAGGTTTCGGAGGTTTGCTATGAAGTCGGCGACGCTTTCTACTTTTCGCTGGTTTCTCTGATAGAACTCGTGCCGTCTCACCAGCGTAGGCACGGTTGGTGCGTAGTGATCTCTTAGTAGAGGTTCGAGGTCATCCCAATCCATCGCCTTCACTTCTCTAGGTTTTGCTAGTGCTTTAGCCATCTTAAATATGGTTGGACCGTAATGCGTTAGGAACACCGCCCATTTCTTCCCGGTTGTGGCGTCCTTTAAGTTGTTAGTTTCTAAGAACATTTGGAAGCAATCCATGTAGGACTCCCAGTCTTCCTGCACTGGATCGAACAGAGCGGGTGGTATGACGCCACTGGACATGGTTCTGTTGTGTAGCATTGTCAGCCACGTGCTCAGTGTTTCTTCTTAGTTCCGTCGGTTCAGATGTCTCCTAATCCCACTTTCGTCACCAGTGTTAATTTATATAATAACAATCGAGGAGCTCTAGCTCCTTTAACCAATAGGAACTATCTGTTAATGGCCAATTGGATTCCCTGGAATGGGCCAATCTGATCCTGCCGTTAACAGCCAATCAGAAGTGCAGGGCCAGAACCCTGCACTTTACTCCAAGCTCAAGTTCTCTTTATTAAACCTTATGCATTCACAACACAGATAAAGCTGAGCATTTATTGAGTAGCTTTTCTCAAGCTTGGCCTCTTTAAATTATGTGGACTTCAACTCCCAGAATTCTCTCTATTATGCTGGCTGGGGAATTCTGGGAGTTGAAATCAACACAGCTGAACGTTTCCAAGGTTGGGAAACACTAAAGTTACAAAATGAATGGGGTGGGGTTCGGGTGAGCACTGACTGCGGGGAGAGAATCCCGGGAAAAGCACATCGTTTGAAAGAAGTGGGGAGAAAAAGAAAGGAGGTTGAAAGCACAGACATGCAGTTTCTTTTCCCATGACAGGTGTACCCCACAGCCCTATATTGTAAGCTCTGTGGCTGGAGCTGAGGGACGTGGAGCACAGTACTCTCCTCAGTTGGCACATTCGCTTTCCCTCCTCAGCTGGAAAGGACCATTCAGACTCTAAGGCATGGAGGTGGGGGATGGAGAGGGAGATACAGCCATTGATGGAGGCAGTGGCACCGTTGCCTACCTGGCTACCTGTACTGCTTCCCTAAAATCACAACACTATCTACAGTCTGCCTGGCAATTGCAGCTTGTTGGCCTCACCCTGTCCAGCCTAGCCTGCACATGCATAGCCTTTTTATCTTTTTGCTGGGCCTTTTGCCTCAATGTCCAGTCTTGCCTGATTCTTTGTTTTTGTATGCACGCCTACTGGGAGGGGGGTAGGCCAGACCAAAATGACTTAGGCAAAATGCTTCCTCTCTTACACTGTATATTTCTCCCTCTGATGATCAGAAACTCCCCTAGATTCCCACATTTCATTTACAACTCAGAGGAAACTACTTTGAAGGAACTTCTTTCATAATGGAAATCAAACTTTTCTCATAGCAACCACAAATTAAAGCAACTAGCATGATACAAATGATCCTCAACTTACCATAGTTTGTTTAGTGACCGTTCAAATTTACAAAGGCAGTGAAAAAGTGACTTTCGACTGTTTTTCACACTTACGACCATAGCAGAATTCCTATGGTCATGTGATCAAAATTCAGAGACTGACTCATATTTATGATGGTTGCAATGTCCCTGGGTCATATGATCACATTTGGCAATTTTCTGACAAGCAAAATCAATTTGGAAGATAGATTCATTTAACAACTATGTGTCATGTCTCCAAGGCATGCTGGAGCCGTGACCTTGATCATTAACTTGAGACCTTTGTTTCCCTTCCTGTCTGGAATTCAGAGAAATGGCTGAGAAGAAAGTCTGCTCTGGCATACGATACAGATTACATTGGGATAGCTGCGATCCTCGACTCTCAAATAAGAAGGAATAATATCCAATAATTAATACATTGGAAGGGCTACCCTTTAACAGAAGCATCCTGGGTGAAGGCATCAGATGTATTGTTTAGTGCGTCGTTTCCATAATACATACCCTGACAAACCTGGGCCCACGTTGCAATTAGAGTAACTGCAATTAGAGTATGTTGCAGGCAGAGTCCTGGTAAGAGGGGCCGCCTGTCATGTCTCCAAGACATGCTGGAGCCATGACACCATGTGTTGTGCCATGTCAGACTATGCTATCGAGGGGGGAAGTCCTGTTAACTACCCAACCCAGCTCTTCGACTGTTCGATGGAGATAATGAGCCTTGCTGACGTCACATGCTGAGCTGTTACATCCTGCAAGTGGTTGTAGACAAAGTGATTGGGATGCTGCCTGCTGAACTAACAAACCTGCTTTAAAAAATCCCTTATTTTGATGTCTATTGTCTAGGAGTGACATTTGCAATAGTGCTATCTTCTGAAACATCCTCACATCCAATCATCAAAAGTAATCTTTCAAGTGAATGATTCTCTCTAGTGAAATCAACATATGTTGCTAACCGATTTACTTAGCCGATCAAACAAAAAAGTTTCCTCCTTTTGTGACAGCAAATTGTCATGTAAAAAAGGCAAATTCACTGATCTCAGAACATTGTATCTTCACCAACAATTAAAAAGCTGTCTTATATCTCTTGAGTTCTAAAATTATAAAAAGCAATAAACATACAAAGTTTTTTTTTTTTTTTTTAATGTTTCAAACCCCTAGGAACTGCATTTCTAAAAACAATACATGACATCCTCCTCAGGAAGCTGGTAACCTTGGGCCAATCAACATTTCTCAATGTAAATTCTTACACTGAGAAGATAAAGTGGGATAATGCTGTATGTATCACCACAATCTGTGGAGAGGAGTGAGTCAGAAAGATGAAAGATGATAAGAAGGTGGGTAGACAGACAGGCTGTCAGATGGACATACTTGAAGGACAATTAAGATGCACTGCTAACTCTTTTAACTTCTTCATTTATTTATGAAGTTCTGTAATAAATCCATTCAGATCTTCAGGCATTAAGGACATTTGAAAGTTAAATGTTTCCATTAAATATGGTATTTTACTTCTTTCTCTCCCTCTTTCCTCTCTTTCCTCTCTTCCCTCTCTCTCTCTCTCACGCACACCCTCCCCACACAGACATATATATATGAGAGGGGAGGGGGGAAATCTATGCTTGCATGGCTCTAGCATGATTTACAAATGATTGATGCAAGTAAGCTGTCATCAATGAAGGTTCCTGTGAGGAATTTCAGTGCTGCTCTGTTTGAATGTGTAAAGGAAATTCAAGAATCTTATGATTGTCTTTTAATAATAGAAATGCATTTAATGAAGTGAGTTTTTAGGTATTACTCAGACTTCTATGCTACACAAGTCAAAACTCTACAGTTTATAGCAATTTATGACAGTAATTCAAGTTAAGTGAACAAATAAATAGCTTTCATAAGAAAACAACAGCAGTTTTGGAAAAATATCCCTTCCATCCAGAATCTTTCTCACAAATCACATTCCAGCATTGTTACCTTCAGAAATGTTCCTGCTATTGATCCATTGCTTCAAAGTTAGTGATTAAGTAATTAGATATATCAATAATTAAACAACCTGCACCATGTTAGGCAGTGGTGGGATTCAATTTTTTTTACTACCAGTTCTGTGGGCGTGGCTTTGTGCATGTGGCAGGGGAAGGATACTGTAAAATCTCCAGTCAGAGGTGGTATTTGCTAGTTCTCTGAACTATTCAAAATTTCCACTACTGGTTTTTTAGAACTGGTCAGAACCTGCTGAATACCACCACTGATGTTAGATCATTCCTTTAGATATATTTCCATAACTGAACAGAGAAACAGAATAACTACAAGTGATCCCTCTGCCCCAGAAAAAACAGTAAGAACAAAAGCAACCCCCAAATTTCTCTTGTCTTCCCCATTGAGTTGCTGCCAGTGACCATCCGACATCAGAAATCTTCCTCAAAATTTGTTGCCTTATTATGCACCATTTTGCCTAGTTAAAAGTCATGTCAATTGAGAAAATTTTCAGAATATATAAATAAATACAATAGCAATAATAAATAAGAATGCCAATGGCTTGATAGTTCCCAAAGGTTTTCTAGAAAAGGCAGTATTTATCAGCCTATAATATAGGCCACAGGAATGATATTGATCCTCAACAAAATGGGCAGTTCCAGAGGAAGCAATCTGTCACAAAGAATTCCACTTTCCATTATGCTTCCTGTGGTAGATATTATTTGGCTATATGTATCAAATAGATGGAATTAATCTGGCAAAGGTCATCTGTTAGCTAACCAGTTATAAGGTGCTTTAAAATGGGCAAGCAGAATTTTGAATTGAACTTGGAAATCTAGTAATGAAGAGTGTGGTTCCCAGAGCACTGGTGTGATACAGCACAACCTCAACTATATTAAAGAATAAAGAATTGGCAAGAGCATGAATGACTGTTCTAACTGTTCTGGATAACAAAGAAGATATCTAGTGCACTTTCCTTTGAACTCAGGATGGAGTTGTATAACTGAATAACATTAGCATATTAATGATAACTCATACCCAATGGTTTCAAACAGAAAATAAACAGAATAGGAGCAAGGACAGAGTAACAGAACAACAACTGAGAGCCTGAACCAATGGTGGGATTCAGCCAGTTTGCAGCAGTTCAGGTGAACCAGTTGTTAAATTACCCATCCACCCACTATAAAAGTGGATCCTGGGCATTATGCTGCATTGCAATGGAGAAACAGACAACAGAACAGAACAGCCAGCGTGAGGGAAAGAAGACACTTTCCCTCTTTCTTCTCCCTTTTCCTCCTCCTTCCCTTGTGCCAGCCATTCCATTGCCAATTTTTCCATTGCAGTGCAGTGCTCAGGATCCACTTTGATAGCTGGAGGATAATTTACTAACAAGTTCACCAAAGGTCAGGTTGGCCATCGTGGGAGGCTCATCCTGCACGTGTGTCAGAGTAGGAGAACGGGACTGAGCCATGTCGTCCATGACAGCCAACCTGCCCCTGGGCAAACCAGTTGTTAAATTATTTGAATCCCATCACTGGGAGTCTTTCCAGTCTTCTATCACAGATAAGACAATCCAGGCAGTTAGGACCCATAAGTGATCACAAACAATTACTGGCAAAGGGCTCATCTAGAGAAGCTGCCCAACTAGATTAATCTAGCAGGGTTACTGTGCATCAGGTTCCTTATACAAAATAATGCCATCTATTGGGATACTAAAATGCAATTGCCCTCTGGAATGTGATATTCCCTGAATAGTCCTCACCTTGAAGTTCTGTCTGTTTACCCAGGCCTTTGGAGAGGGTGAGTGAAGCCATCTTTGGATTTGTATGGATCTGCTTCTCTTTCATTCCTGTCTTGGAGTTGTTACTCTTGCCAACTTCTTGTTTTGTAATGGTCTATTGTTATATTTTTCTTCTTTAATATTTTATTAGAAATGTTATTTAATAATATGTTATTTAATATGTTAATAAATATTATTTATTTTTACTTATTATTCCATTTATTTGCCACCCATCTCATGGTTTAAGGTGAAGCAATAGTTGAGGCTTTCATCTGAGAGTGAATATGAGCAAACTTATGAATGGGCAATCATAATTTACAATTCTCTGATATGGCCTCTTACAAGGGCAGATATTTTTATTTAATAAATTGTTTGATACAGTTATAATTAATTTTATTAATCAAATTTTCATGGCTGCTCATCCAACCCAAGAACATAAAACATTTTTTTTTTGAAAAAGATTTTATTAATTTTCTACAGACAAACAAGACAAACAAAACATAAAAACATCAACTCTCATATGTACATCTAGTGTGTCAGTTGGTTCATCATTTTTGTGCATTCATTCTGTAGTCTCAATTACAATTATGTTACATAACAACTCATATTGTCAATCCAAACTTATATATACTAATATCACTAAAAAAAGAAGTTTTTGACTATATTTTTAATCATTCATGCTTTATGAGCAAACAATACTTTAAACCAGTTTACTCTATAACAAATCATATAATCATATCAAATCAATCCTATAAAACCCTTTATAAATATAATGTCAAATAACAAAATAATAGCAAAATAAAGATATTCCTTACTATCTAACATTCTAAATATTCTATTGTCGTATTTTATCATCTAGCCATTTATAAAAAAGATCCCAAATTTCATAAAATTGTTTATCCTCTTGCTCTCTAATTTCAAATGTCAATCTGCTCATCTCAGCACATTCCAATATTTTCTTAATAATTTCTTCCTGTAGTGGTATTTTCTCATTCTTCCAATTTTTAGCAAATACAATCCTGGCTGCTGTTAATACATTTACAATCAGATATTTCAAATCTTTACTATATATATCAGGTAAAATTCCCAATAAGAAGATCTCTGGTTTCAAGTCTATATGTTTCTTTGTCATTTTTTCCAACCACATGCGAATTATAGTCCAATATTTTCTAGCATCCTTACAAGTCCACCACATATGGTAATACGAGCCGGGTATCTGATGACATTTCCAGCATTTTTCAGATTTGTTCTTGAACATTCTTGCTATTCTTGTTGGAGGAAAGTGCCACCTGTAAAACATCTTATACAAGTTTTCTTTATATGCTGTTGACATTGTCATTTTATAATTTTGAGACCACAATTTCTGCCATTTCTCTAAATCAATCCCATATCCAAAATTCTTCCCCCAAACAATCATAGTTTCTTTGACTTGTTCGTCCTCTAATTTCATTCCCAGTAAATAACCATATAATTTTTTAATCACCTTCTCATCAGTACCCATCAAGATCTTATCTAAATCAGTCTGCTTATCATAAAATCCCTCCGTTTTGGAATCTTCATAATACCTTGAATGTATTTGTGCATATGAAAACCAATTCATCCTTACACCTTGTTCCTCTAAGTTTTGGATCAATTTAAGTTCACCCTTTTCATCCAAAAGTTCCCCATATCTAACTGTTTGTTCCTTCTTGTAGATTATAGGATAGGAAAATGCTTCAATGGTCGATAACCAAACTGGAATTTTCAAATAACATTGTCTTTTTATCTTCTCCCAATTTAAACATAAAGACTCCCGTACATAATGTCTTCTAAAATAACCCTGTGTTTTAGTTCCCTTATACCATAAAAAAGCATGCCAGCCCAACAGCAAGTCATGCCCTTCTAATGTCAACAACCTATGTTTCCTTAATGTTATCCATTCTTTGGCCCACATCAAACTTGCAGCTTGATAATACAATTCCCAATTAGGCAGGCCAAAACCTCCTCTAATTCTAGCATCTTGTAAAAGCTTTAGCTTTATTCTCGCTTTTTTACCTTGCCATATAAACTTCAACATAATTTTATTTAAATCTTCAAAATAGTCTTTTCCAAGCCTAATTGGTATTGTTTGAAACAAAAATAAAATTCTAGGTAAAATATTCATCTTAATTGTTGAAATTCTCCCTATTAATGACAATTGCAAGTTTTCCCACTTCTTCAAATCTGTAATTATCTGTTGTTTAAGTTTAATATAATTATTCTCCTTTAATGTGCTACATCTTGTTGTCAAATATATCCCCAGATACTTAACCTTATTTGTAACTTGAATTTTCAAAAGGTCTGCCAGTTCTTCTCTCTGTCTCAATAGCATATTCTTTGTCAAAATCTTTGTTTTATCTTTATTTATTTTCAAACCAGCCACCTCTCCATATGCCTCTATCCTTTCCAATAACTTTGGAGCTGTTTCTAGCGGGTCTTCCAAAATAAAAGCTAAATCATCAGCAAAAGCTTGTAGCTTAAATTCTTCCTTCTTAATTTTCATTCCCTTTATGCTTTTATCATCCCTAATATTTCTATTCAACACTTCCAAGGTCAACACAAATAGCAAAGGAGATAGGGGGCATCCTTGTCTTGTGCCTTTCCTTATATTAATAAAATCTGTAAGTTCCCCCTCCATCATTACCCTTGCTGTCTGTTTATTATATATGGCTTCTATTGCTTGAATAAATTTTTTAGCAAAACCCATCTGCTCCAATAATAATAACATAAATCTCCAGTTCACGTTGTCAAATGCTTTTTGAGCATCTAGGAATATCAAAGCCATTTGCTTTTCAGGATGAGCCTCATAGTATTCCAAAGTGTCCAAGATTACTCTCATATTGTCTCTAATTTGTCTCTTTGGGTGAATAAAATTATTTAAATATTTTTTAAGTCTTTCTGCTAAGATTGAAGCAAAGATTTTATAGTCTGCATTCAATAAAGAAATAGGTCTATAATTCTTAATTTGCAATGGGTCAGTCTCTTCCTTCGGTATGAGTGTAATATAGGCCTCTGACCATGTTTTAGGTATCATCTTTTTTAACATAACTTCATTCATAACTTCTAACAATGGGATGCTCAATGATTCTTGAAATGTTTTATAGAATTCTAATGGAAGCCCATCTGGACCCGGTGCTTTCCCATTATTTTGTCTCTTAAATGCTTCATTTAGTTCCATCATTGTTATATTGCTTTCTAGCATTTCTTCAGTCTCTTTAGGTATCTTTGGTAAATTAGCTTCCTGTAAATACTGTTTGACATTTTCTTCATCAATATTATCTTGCTTATATAGTTGCCCATAAAAATCTCGAATAATTTCTTTTTTCTCCTTATTCCCATAACAAACTTGGCCTTGTTCATCTATTAACTTCAAGATTTTTCTTGATTCCTTCTCTTTTCTCAATTTATATGCTAGCCATGTACCTGGTTTATTTGCATCTTCAAAATAATTCTGTTTAGAGTTTCTAATTTTCTGTGCCAGTTCTTCTTTCTCTATTAATTCCATTTTATGTTTGATTACATCCAGCTTCAATTTAATATCCTTTTTCTGTGGCATTTTCTGTAATTCTTTTTCAAGAATTTTATACTCATCTTCCAAGGCCTTAGAAGTTTGCCTTTTCCTAATATTCTTTTTTCTTGTATAATCTATTATCAAACCTCTAGCGTATGCCTTCATTGTATCCCACACATTCTGCGTTGAAGTATCTTCTTTTTTATTTTCTCTGAAGAAAAAAGCCAATTCCTTCTCCATCCATTGTATAAAATCTTTCTCCTTTAAAATAGTATTGTTTAATGTCCATCTCGATCTTTTTTTTTGTCCCTTCCATTTAATTGTCATTGGGCTATGATCTGCCCAAGTACTTGTTTCAATATTTGTTTCTTTAATATTGGATATTAATTCTGTTGAGATCCAAATCATATCTAATCTGGACCATGATAAATGTCTATTTGAATAAAAAGTATATTGTTTAGCTTTAACATTTCTTTCTCTCCAAATATCTTTTAAAGTTAATTCATCTGTCATTTAAAAAAAAGACCTTGGGAGAGCCTTTCTATTTTGCTTTGTTGTTGTTGCTATATAGTCCAGTTTATTGTCCACAATTCCATTAAAATCTCCCATCATAATTATATTAACATAGTCCAGCCCAATTATTTTCATGTGTAGCTTTTTATAAAACTCTTCCTGTTTATCGTTCGGAGCATAAATTGCAATCAAGAGTATTTTTATATTATTGTCCATTATTTCTACCATTAATACTCTTCCATCTTCATCCGTGTAAATCAATTTTGCTGGGATAGCCTCTTTAATGTATAGAACCACTCCTCTTTTCTTACATTGAGTCAAAGAAGTAAATATTTTCCCCAATTTTGGTTGTACTAACAATTGTTCATGTTGTTTTTTAATATGAACTTCTTGTAAACAAATTATATCAAATTTTAATTTCTCTAATTTATGAAAAGTTTTCCTTCTTTTAACAGCTGAATTAAGTCCATTTATATTCATTGTAATCAGTTTTTTTTCTTCCATGATTATGCTTTATATTTAGGTCTAATCGCTCTTGTGGATCTCACTTCACGCTGTTCTTTGCTATCCATCTGTCCCCCTACTGCTCCTTTCTCTTTTTCAGTCTCCAGTTGTTCATCTTGAAATTCAGTTAATGAGACCTCTTTCTCTGCTTCCTCTCTTCTTTCTCCAGAAAATTCTGCATGGAAAAATTCTGCTTTCTCAATTGAATCAATTCTATATCTCTGCTCTTGCCACCTAAACATTAGTCCTTCTGGAATCAGCCATCTATAATTCACTTCGTTTTCCAATAGCATTTTGGTCAGAAATCGATATTCTCTTCTCATCTCTCTCACTCTTCTGGGTATTTGTTTTAAAACCACAACCACTTTACCTTTATATTTCAGTGTTTTCTCTCTTGCTACTTGTAATATTTGCATTTTAATGGATTTTTTGTAAATCTAATATGGACTTCCTTGGGTAATTTATTTCTCATCGCATATCTTGTATAGACTCGATATATCTCATCTATTCCATCCATCATCTTTTCCTCTGTAATTTCCAAAGCATCTGCCAAAATTTCTATCATTACCGCTGCCAAGTTTTCTCCTTTTTCCTCTTCTATATTTTGAAATCTGAGGTAAAATTCTGACCTTTCCATCTCCCACCTCAACATCCCACCTTTTTCTTGTTCAACTGCTGTTAATCTACTGTCAATATTTCCAATCTTCTTCTCTCTTTGTTTTCCTTCTTCCTCAATTTTTTGGAATCTCTCCTCATACTTAATCATCATTTGTTTAATGTTTTCCACTTTTTCATCAGTCTTCTCTATTCTTTGTTCAATATTTTCTGTTCTTTGTTCAATATTTTCTGTTCTTTGTTCAATATTTCCTGTTCTTTGTTCAATGATGTCTGATTTTGTCTTGAGATCTTGGATTCCTTGCATAATCATCTGTAAAGTTACTCTTTCTTGTTCCTTATCTTGCTTCAACATTGTCTGAATTAAACGTTGTCCTCTAGCTGGTGGGGAAGCAGAGGTAGAAGCAGAAATGCCAGATGTTATTGGTTTCCTGCTCATTTCAATGCTTCCAAAGCTTCAAATTCTTCTTGACTTTTAATCCAACTGGTAACGCAGCCAATTATAATCCAAAATGGAAAACTCCAATAGTAAAAGACACGAAACCAAAGAAGAAACAGGAAAAAAGGAAGAAGAAAGATCTTCAGGTTCTTCTAGACCCTAATCCAATTATGAAATAGTCCATCATAAAAAAGGAAAAAATAGAAAAAAAAAAAAAAAACAAATCCAAAAATAATAATATTGATTAAGAGCAAAAAAAAAAAAAAGCAAAAAGAGAAAAAACAAAAAGTTCCTTCAGGTTCTTCACACCTTAATCCAGTTAAGAAGTCTCAATAATCCAAAAACAACAACAACAACAACAACAAAGTGGTCCAAAAACATAAATAGGAAAAGCAAAAAAGTCCCAATAAAAAAGAAAAGAAAAATTAAGAAAAAACTCTGAGGCTTTCCCTTTAAAATAAAAGGCAAAAATAAGAATATTATTAGAATTGAAATTTAGAAAAAGGCTAGCAAATGGGGTATATATAAGAAAACACACTGCACTTTGTTTATTTATCCAAGGCTCTTGTTATGACTCTCTTCTCCAGCAGCTTCAAAGCCAAACCTCAAGTGTTGTTGATAACAGTCCAGGAAAGCACCTGCAATAATATTTTGCTGTGCTCTCCCTCTATCTTATCACATTAAAATGTCCTTGAGAAGAGGTCTTTTTGCAATTCTCTCCAATTCAAATAAAATACTTTCAAGCCTCTAGTTGGCAGTGTTGCAAAGTTTCTTAATGCTCTTCCTCCCCCCCAGCCAGAAAAAAGGAATAATATATACAGAAACAAAAAAAAAAATAGCCAAAGGGAGCCTCTATCCTAAAGAAAGTTAAAAAATCAAAGGGAGCATAAAAATATATATAAGAGAAAATTCAATCCGGTTACCTACAAAGTCACACTAAAATCCCCCCCAAAAAGTATAAAGAAAACAAAAAAAAACAAACCCAAGCCTCAATTTGACATCATTTTAAAAAACGCCGCTTAGACGATTTCAGTTAAAAAAAAAGTCTCACAGATTTCTTCTTTGTTCAGGATGAACTTTCCAACCTCAACGAATTTACAACACAAAAGAGTTTCTCTCACCCAGCCAACACACTTTCACTCCAGCCACTTTCTTTCCGGAGCTGTCCCGACTTCAGCAGCTATGGGGGCTGCCTCTCCGCCGCCAGCAAAAGGGCTTCTTCTGGATCGAACCAGAGATTTTGCGATATCTCTGGGATCCTGGAACAGTACCCTTCTCAATCCCCATCTCTACGGGACGGTTTAGGTCCGTTGGGACCGACCAGGGGCGAAAATATCGGCTGCGATCTCAGAGCCCCGAGATCGCAGCTGTATCGCCGAAACGAAGCTCCGCCTTCTCCAAAATAATATGTTAATAAATATTATTTATTTTTACTTATTATTCCATTTATTTGCCATCCATCTCATGGTTTAAGGTGAAGCAATAGTTGAGGCTTTCATCTGAGAGTGAATATGAGCAAACTTATGAATGGGCAATCATAATTTACAATTCTCTGATATGGCCTCTACAAGGGCAGATATTTTTATTTAATAAATTGTTTGATACAGTTAAAATTAATTTTATTAATCAAATTTTCATGGCTGCTCATCCAACCCAAGAACATAAAACTTTCTTTTAACACATCCCAGGACCCTAATAAATTAACAACCTGGCTTCAGTTGTCTTCAGGTCTTCACAGTCTTTAAGAAGGCCAATTGTGTAGGCACCATTGTTATCTAGAACAAATGGAAGAAAGGAAAGTATGATAACAATTTCTAAGTTCAATTTAGTTAAACAGCTTAAAACATTGATGTTGTCTCTAAATAGAAAAGATAATCATTCACAATGAGATATATTCCCTTGGGGAGAATTTCGGAGCTGGAGAATCAGAAAGCAGCCCTGTAATAGTTGTTTCTTATTTCCCCATAGACCTTGCTTGGGATTATTGGAAGATGCAAAAGGCCTCTGTGGAAAGCCACTGTAAATGGGAAGGCAAAAACTCACATGGAAGAAAACAAGCTTCCAGAAATCTAAATCACAAACCACATTGAAAGTAATTTGAATCAGGTTCAGAAAAGGGTTGCAAGACAGTTTAGTTGTGAGTCACTTGCCCTTAACTGACAGTCTCTATTAACAGTCTCCTTACATTTTCTTATGCTTTCCAGTAAAGAGAACCTGAAGGAAATAAAATTGTCCCAAGACTCAGATTGACACAGATGTGTTCCCAGTTCAATCCATGATTGTCCTGTCAGGCAGAATTATTAAACTGCAATCCATTTGACAAAGGACAGTGACAAATTGATCAGTAGAATGCCAAATGGTTGAGCTAAGCCAAAAACTTCAGTTGGCTAATATAATTTTATGTTAACTTCCCTTCAGGGATAGCTCTGGATTAGGGGGGAAAGAAGCTTCTAAAAATAGTGGCATCTAACTTACATCCTTTCCCTATTTCTTTGAAAATTGCATTCCATTTTTTTAATGTATTGGAAAGTTAAATAAAGTGATCATGTCTTTTATGGAATATCTAAATACAGTGTAAAATCAATGATAAACTACAATACTGTAAGCAATATAAGAGACACAGAAATAATGCTTAAAACAATATTGTCAGTATAAACAGGGTAGAAAATGTATCAATCATTCCTCAAAGATATAACTTCTCTCTCTTTTTCCAGAAGAAAGATTCAGAAGAAAGAAATAGTGATAATCATAAATGTGTGGATATAGGCTGCACACAAACACACAGAGAGGTAGAGAGAACATTTGAGAATTGTAATTCAGTGAATATGACCACACTGATGTCCATTGTTATTACCATTTCATCTGTTTTGATAATCTTTGTAAAAGAAATGAGATGTTGTAAAGACTCCCATCTTTATTTTCTTTTTGCACTCTGTACCTGCTCATTTAAATTTATGCATGATATTACTTGGCCTTTTCTAAGAGTTCAGCAAAGTCATTCAGCTCCATAGTCAACCCTGGTAATTAGTTTGAACACACAGAAGATGGACAGCTGATCACAATGCCAAGCAGATTAGAGGAAGCATCTTCTGTGATATTTCAGAGAAACAAATTAAAATTCAAATACTTTCCCATGATAGATAGTTACAAAAATGGGAAATGGTACAAACAATCGATTGCACTAACAAAGTTGTTTTTTCCCTTAAGAGAGAGAGAAGGAGGGAGGGAGGGAGGGAAAGGGAGAGAGAGGGGGGGAGAGGGAGAGAGACAGAGACAGAGAGAGGGTGTGGGGAATTAATTATAATTGAACATTCCCCATGGAACTTTGAGTAAATACACTCAGTCTATTTGCTGTTGACAGGTGGCAGTGTAACTTAAATATAGTATTATGAATTCAAATCAGATATCAACTGCTTATCATCTAGACTGCGTGCATAACAATAAGGTGCCTTTTTCACATTTGCAACAATTTTTCATGAAGGTATATTTATGGTCATCTTACAACATTTGTCAGTTAAGTAACATGTTATTCTGAATAACCTGCCCCATTTTCATCTGTAAATTAATCTATAAATGTTTTTAATGCAATACGAGAGCTGTTCTTCCATCTTTCTGTGATTTCTACTACTGAAGGAAAAGTTCTTATATTCTTTTTTGAAACCGAATCTGTCAGAATGCAAACAAATTTAAACAAATTCTTGTCTAGGTTAAAATCATGTTGATTTCAGTTTAATGCACATAAACCCTTCTAACGTTCAAGTAAAATTAGAAATTATTACTTCTGATTAGACTGTCTAATAAAAAACAACAGAGATTGATACCAGAAGCAGCTAGTCCTGTTCATGCTTATATGCATATAATTGTGTCTTTTATTGTTCTAGAAGTAAAACTATCAGCCAACATGCTCAAATATTTTATTATCTGTATTATCTGGACAGTATTTGACAACAGCTGCAATGTTCAATATATTCCAGACAATGAATATTTTATAATAACAGTTGAATTATTCTGAAAATGTTACATTCTGTTAAAGAACAATTTGATATATCAGAAGCACGCATAATAGCATAAAATGGCTTTTTGGAGTTTCAATTTAGAGATTTAATTTGAAGATTTTACTAATTTTTTAGTTAAATCAAAATATTGCACTGGAAAATCAAACTGAATAATCAAATCAAATGCCTATAAATTGATCTGAGAGTTTTACAAAGCCTTTGTTAAAAAAAAGTTTTATAAATCATTTCAGAAAATCAAACTGAGCAGACTAATTCTTTAAACTGAAAGTTCAAATCAACTTTATCAATGAAATCAATTTTTTAAATTGAGTAAGATTAATGATCTGATTGGATTCAGTATTCAAAATGGATCAAGACCAATTTATATATGTCTAAAAACCATATCCTAGTTTCTCTGTTGGATTTAAGAAGAACATTTAAGCCAGTATATTGCTTTTTCAATCTGAAAAAAACAAACAAACCAGAAAACACAATAATTATATTAACTTTAAAAGAAACTTTATTTCTTTGATTATATGTCAGTGAGGAAGGCGGCATTGAGCCACTAATAGCAATCACCAATAATAATTGGCATTTGTTTTCTATAAATGTAATATAATTGCATATCTACTTCATTGTTCATCCAGTCTGAACAGATCAGTACAATTTATCAAAGAAAATCACAGAGAGCTGGTGATCAGCATTTTAAAATGAGAGGTATAAAAAGAAATGTCTTTATAGCAATGCTCAGACCAAGTGAAGCCCTTTGTAGCATAAGAAGGACTAGCAGAGAGAGGGAGAGAGACAGAGACAGAGACTAAGTATTGATTATAGGATGTGTATGCAATATATTTACAATAACAACAAAAACCAAGAAGAATAAAATAAACTATCACCTTTTTTAATTGTCCAGACACAACTAATATTATTAGTCTTTGATATACTGTACTTTAAAATAATTTTTGAATGCTTTCTCAGAATTTATGACTTACATTTAAATTTTGAAACAATAAAGCATGTTTGTTTTCAAAACAGTCCCCTCTCAATCTCTGTCCAAGAATTGAGAACGTCTGCAGAAAACAAACCCATGCAGCTTGCCACAGTCTGTTTGGAAACTATGTTCTGCACCTATCCTTCAAGAAAAGTCAGCATCAGTGCAGAAAGTTCGAGAATCTCTTTTTACTGGATTATTTTGTTTAGAGAAAGGCACTGCCCTTTCCATTATAAATAGATATTGAGTTGCTTGATGATCAAAGAAGAAACCATGAGGTTTTCCCTTCCTCCTTTAGAAGAAACTCTCCCATATACTACCACCTCTTACAATACTAGACAACACAGAATCAACAGTAGAGACCTTTAAATTGCTTGGGTCTATCATATCACAAGAAATGGACACCTAACATCAAAAACATCATCAAAAAAGCACAACAAGAATGTTCTTTCTGCGCCAACTCAGAAAGCTCAAACTACCCAAGGAGCTGCTGATACAGTTCTACATACATTTTTAAATCATTCATTGAAAGCTGTATTTTAATATCACTGAAATTTAAATAACCATAAGTATACCAAAGTATACTTGAAATATTTTTAATTGTACCAGTAATGGTAAAATTAATATTTCGGAAATAGATGCTGGAAATCAATATTTGTGATAATCCCTGTTTACTGGAAACTTATGTTCCATTTTCTTTAATATTAATTGGTAAGCATAACTAAGTTACAAGGTCTAACTAACCTAAAAAATGGAAATATAATTTTAGAAACTGAAATAAAAGGTATCTGTTAGTTGGAATATACTTAGCAGTAACTTGGGAAGCTTGTTGTTTGAACAGGATATATGTTATACATTTTCTGCCAAAATTAACAGAACAGAGTTGGAAGGGATCTTGGAGGTCCAACTCCCTGCTCAAGCAGGAGACCCACATTATGGATAAATGGCTGTCCAATCTCTCCCCAAATGCTTCCAGTGACAAGGCACCCTAAAAGCAAGTTGTTACACTGGTTAATTGCTCTCATTTTGAGGAAATTTCTCCTTAGTTCTAGGTTGGTTCTTTCCTTGATTAATTTCCATCCATTGCTTCTTGTGCTTTGGAAATTAGGTTGACCCCCTCTTCTTTGGGGCAGCCCCTCAGCTATTGGCTGTAATGGTTTATCCTACAGGATAGTTCATTATACAGAAGATTTGTGTCTTCTCTTCATCACAATCTGCTTCTATCATTGAAGTTCAGTAAAGCTATTGGAAACAAGACAAGAAGCAATGGATAGAAATCAGTCAAGGAGAGAAACAACTTGGAATCAAGGGTAAACTTCCCAATCAAGCAATGGAACAGCCTGACCCCGGAAACCATGAGTGCTTTGTCACTGGAAGTCTTCAAGAAGAGACTGGGCATCCACCCACCTCAAATGGCAAAATCAAGTCAAAATTAATTCAGAGACAAAACAAAATTGTCACATCTGTAATTATAACCACAATCTCTGTCATGAGACATTCTGCACTCAAATTCTGAGATAGTTTTAGGGTAGTCTTTTGACTTATGACCAGAATTGGGACCAGATTTTTAGTCACTGAGTGAAACAGTAGTTAAGCGAGAAGTCATGCAATTGCTTTGCTCTATGACTACCGTTCCTACACTTTTGATTGTAGTTGCTAAGCAGTCATATGGGTTGTTAAGAAGACAGTCCCAGTTAAGGAGCATGGAGGTTCCTCAGGCATGGTTTGCTATTGAGTTGTGTGAGGGTTGCTGCAATGCAGTGTAAAAACTTAGCAGCCTCAGGTGGCCCCAAGCATCCTATTCTCACAATGTTTCAGAAGCTTCACTGTCTATATTGTAGAGTTGTAATTGCAGGAATGTTCCTGTCTCGGATGGCAAACCTCAGATAAAGAATGTTTCCAAGCAAATACAATTCAGGCAAACAAAGTCACTAATCTAAAGGAGGATTAGAGAGAGGAAGTAAACATATGTTAGACTTTAACTAGAGATAATTAATTGTGTTAATTACTATTATGCTAAACAGTAACGAAAGTTAAGTAGTAACCAAAGTTAGCCAATGTTGGAGGATTACTAAAAATGTGTATAAATGCAAGACAAGACTCCAATAAAGTTCATCATGATTCAGTTGATCATGATCAAACAATGTGACTGCATCGTCATTACAACACTATATCATTTGGAGAAAGAATGGTACACTCAATTTGTCTAATGAAACTTCCAAATGTCATGACAATTAGTTTGCCAACTAAGATAATGGCATGAGGTAACCTTGGTAAAAAGGTCTGCATAGCAAGGAGCTTTCTCAGTAAGCTGCATAGGCCCGTAGCTGAAAGGGAAAAATGGCTGAAGGTGAGCAGCACCTGGCAATTGGACTGTGTAGAATGATGTTGGCATAGCTGGTTGCAGTGTAGAGAATTGGGTATTTTTCACTGGCAGTGTGGCACTGGGGCTGAAGTTGAGGCCTGGGAGCAGTAGCAACTAGCTAAAGCTGCTGGAGGTCCTGGTTCTTTATTTCAAGCCCAGTCTTATGTGGTGCTGCTGACATGTCTGCTGAGCAGAGTGGCCAAAAGGGCATAGATTGGGGGAGATAGGTCCTACATTATAAATGAGAGTAGGCTGCTCAAGCCCCCAAATTTTGATCCATAACTTCAGACATGGATTGCAAGTCCCTTCATTCAGCACCCTCATAATTTTGAATGGTCACTGAATGAAAAGTCCTAAGTCAAGAACTATCTATTTATGCAATCTAGGCAATTTTTATAACAAAGAAAAAAGCTATTGTCTCTATGTCAGGACTATGCCAAAGATGTTAGTGAGATCTAATCAACTCTAGTTCATTATTTGCTTACATCTAATATATAGAATATTGCCACATAAAAAGTACAAGTTTTTAACCTAATACACACACACACACACACACACACACACACACACACACACACTGGGAGATTCTAGGGTGTAGCTACCCTGAACCATTTTCTCCAAGTCCCATCCAATTCAGGATGGTAAAGTCTCTTGCATTGGCCTCTTTTCTGGAATGTGTTGCCTCCTTCCTGGAAAGCCATGTTACTACTGCCAATATTTTATTTATCTGTTAAACTTGTATGACTCCCATCTTCCCCTGCACCTCTTCTTCAGCTACACATTTCATCACACACTGTTATTTGAAAAGAATTGAACTGACATAATTTAAACAATTAATTTATCATTAATTATTTTTCAACTCATCTATCATAAGAAGGAAAACGTATGTTTGAATTTAAGATTCTTCATGAATGATAATAACAATGAATTCTAATATGCCACTTAAGAATATTACTGCAATGTTACTTCTAATACAAAACTTATCTTGCTCATTTTATAGTTAGTGGCACAGAATTATAAGAGCCAAATTAGATATTGGGAAGGAATTTTACTCCTTTTCAATTAAATAAATGTATCTTCAAGTCAATAACTATCTTATTTTTAAAAGTCTAAGACTTTTTTTTTCAGAAGTACAGATGAAAATTAATATTTATCTTATTCAAGGCCACTGTTCAGTGTGCTTAAGGAATAACATGAAATGTGATTACATTACCTTCCCTGCATCTCCCTCCCTCTCTCTTTCCCTTGTTTCGTCTGGAAACTTTAAAAACTCTAATGTGAAGATTCATGAAACAAAAAAATATGTAGAATGCCTTTTCATTTCCAGAATCATGCTGTTTATTAGCAGAAGCAATAGCACTTGGACTTATATATTGTTTCATAATGCTTTACAGCATTACTTTTAAGTGTTTTACAGACTTAGCATGTTGCCCCAACAGTCTGGGTCTTCATTTTACTGTCTTCAAAAGGATGGAAGTCTGAGTCAATCTTTATTGGTCAGGATTGTTAAGCCTGGTTTCCCCAACCAGGGTTAGGGAGACAAGCTAAACAGAATGTGCAGCGTTAGTCAGATAGGCACACAGATAAATGAGTGAGCTAAGCTTGTATGTTTATTAACATACAGTAAAAATGACAGATACGCTTGTGCTATCAAATATATAGTTTATTCCATTATGAGTTCATAGCATAGTCAAAATAACAGTCCAATAGTCATGTATCATTTAGTCAGTCCATTCAGGGATATTCAGTTAGCAAAGTCCGTGTAGAAATATCCTATGTCAATTCACTTACAAGTCAGTCCTTTGTTTTCTCTCCCGTTCGAGCAATGCAGACTTGTTTCCTTGCAGTAATCAGGGATCATCAAAGCCAGAGAGATAGCAAGCTGCAGCCTTGCTTTTTTAAAAGTGCTTTCACAACCACTCCCTTAATTACTATCCCACAGTTAAAGTTGCAGACACTTTAACATACAAACTATGATTACTTATTATTATTTACCTAAACCAGTTAGGGTAAAACAATGTTATCCCTAACATTCTCCCCTTTTAGGAAATAATAATATATATATATATATAACTATTTACATCTTTAAATCATATTTGTTACAACTTTCTTGAAACTTAATTACTCCTTGAGCTTTTGTAAATTGGTCTGCAATGTTTTCTTCCGTCATGCAGTATTCCAATTTAATTAGCCCATTCTTTACAGATTCTCTAACATTTAAGTATCTTAAATCAGTATGTTTTGATCTAGTTTTAACAGCAATACTAGTAGCTAACTTTATAGCTGCCTGGTTGTCCTCGTACACAATAATGGAATCTTTTACAGTTATACCCATGTCTAATAATAACTGTTTGTACAAAATCAAGTCAGTGCATAATAATGTCAGACATGAAAATTCCGCTTCCATCGTGGACAAACTGATATGCTGTTGTCTGATTGACCTCCATCCTATTAGTGTCTTACCAAATAATATAGCCATCCCAGATGTTGATTTTCTAGTGTTTATATCAGTTGCAAAACTTGCATCTGCATAGGCACTAAGAATCAAATCACCCTTTGGTTCTATATACAATAGCAATAATGTTGATATATGTCATGCTCATTATGGGTTTGCACATACCACACATCAGTGCCTCATTTTTCCTCCAATAAAGTTCAGAAAATATAGTTCATACACGATAAAATGCATTTAAAATTATTGTAATTATGATTATGGTTACGAAATCAATTGGCATAACTCAATTACAAGTATGGTAAAAATATCTTCTGGGACCATTTTTGCATTTTGGCTTTTATTTGTTTGGCAAAGAGGTAAAGTTTAGTTTTGAAATCTACAAAAGTCCCTACTGTGCACCTTCAGCCAGAACTATCATTATTTTTAAAATTATTTTTAATGACATGAGGTACATTCAAGCTAAAATTCTAGGTTTGGGTTAAATATCTATTATCTGAGTAAAATCAATGATGTACAACCAAGCTAGCACCACTTCTGAAATATCTCATCATTGTTATATGAGAATTATACAACATTCTGAATCCAAAAGCAGAAAGGACAAAGGTAACATATGGAGGAAAGATCTTTTTTATATAAGTTGCAAGCAGATTTTACTTCACACTCCTTTAAGCATCTTTTTTCTCTTCAAATATCTAAGTCCTCTAGTCCTCATGTTCTACCAACTGCATCTGAGTTATTATAGCTTGGCTTTTAACATCACATAGATCCAACATTCTCTCTTAAATACTTTCTTATGTAAATGCTTGACAGTTATTTCACATGTTATTTTTAAGGACATTTTATTCCCTCCCTCCTAATTACTTCTCCAATTGAATGATATACTGTGTAATGTTTTTTGTTTTATTTGATTTCTATAGCTCTCTATCTCAGTAAATGACTCTGGGTGGCTAACATTTTAAAACATATATTACTATTAAAATTTTAAGAAATGTCATTAAAACTTTTTTAAAAAATTAATAACAGCAGAGAACATTAAAACATCTAATTTGAAGGACATACAAGGGTAAGATATGTGTGAATAATATATACAGAAGGCAGGATCCTTAGTACATGTGGTGGCCCAAGCTCAGGAACATCACCACATTTTTAGAGCTTTATGGAAGGCTAAAAGGATTGACGTTGAAGTCATTCTAATCTTCAAAGAGAGAATTTCTTTTAGTGCCCATCAACCAACATTCTTTGGCTGATGGAATCTGCAGTATGCCCTTTCTATAATTGACAATTGTTAATTATCAATTGATAAGGCTATATAAGGGGATGCAGTGGCTCAGTGGCTAAGACGCTGAGCTTGTTGATCAGAAAGGTTAGCAGTTTGGCGGTTCAAACCCCTAGCACCATGTAACGGAGTGAGTTCCCATTACTTGTCCCAGCTTCTGCCAACCTAGCAGTTTGAAAGCATGTAAAAACAGAAGTAGAAAAATAGAAACCACTTTGGTGGGAAGGTAACAGTGTTCCATGCACCTTCGGCATTTAGCCATGCTGGCCACATGACCACAGAGATGTCTTTGAACAGTGCTGGCTTTGACTTTGTAAGAGACATGAACACTGCCCCCTAGAGTCAGAAATGACTAGCACCTATGTGTGAGGGGAACCTTTATCTTTACCTAAGGCTATGTATCAGGTAATGTCATATTCTCATTCTCTACGTCTCTGTCTCTGTCTCGCTGTCTCTCTCTCCATCCCTCCCTGCCTCCCTCCCTCCCTCTCTCTTCAAGGCATGTTGCTTCTCCATTTTCAGTATCACAAAAGTATGGTCTTCTCAAAAACTCCTGCTTCATGCCCTACTCCTTTCATACCTACACTTCTGCAATATCCTATTTAATAGTCAGTGATATTGAAATAGAATAGATATTGAAATAGATATTGAAATTGAAATAAAAACTAACAATTCTGGTACTGTGTTAAAGAGCAAGTATGAATTGAATATTGATATTCTGACACTCAAGTATTAGGGCAATACTATATTCATATTAACATGGAATTTACAATATAAAGTTGTCTGAAAAGGCAGCAGAGCCATTTGGAAGAAAGGACTTTGAGCAGAAATGGAAACAAAGAAGCAACAGGGTTAAACAATAAATTATAGAAAGAATATTCATCATCCTTTTCAGAATGTACAATTCCAAAAAACAAGAATAACTTCGTTTGTGTAATTTAAATCTTGATCCTGTTACAGTTCCCTTCTTGTTGAGCTAGATTGTGTCTTTCATAGTTTTGTTTACAATTTATGCTACTTTAAAAATAAAAAAATGTTGCATTAAACACAATGCTCACATTTATAGCATGACATGAAATTGGAATGTAAATACCTAATGAAACACAGTTAACTGCAAGCAAAAAGTAGTCAATGAAGGAAAATAGGAAAAATAAAACTAATAGCTAATGAAAAAGAAAAAATTAATTGAGTAAAATATAGCTGAAATGAGATGAAATAAACACATTTTCTTGTTTTGTTAAGTGTTCAACAGCCTAGTATCCATGTCTGGGCTATTGCATTGCAAAATATTTGGATGATGGCTTTTAATCCATTTGGCAGGAAGTACAATTCTGCTGATGTTTTGAACTCATTTGAAGGAATCTATTTGCTATTTATCCATATCATCATGGTGTATATTTCCTAAGAATGCCCCAAATTAAGAGAACCAAACACTTCAAATTGTTTGTTAATCTCCCCACAAAGAAAAAAGAATTAGAATGAAATAGTATAATGCAAATATTCTCTTCTCTTCTCTTCTCTTCTCTTCTCTTCTCTTCTCTTCTCTTCTCTTCTCTTCTCTTCTCTTCTCTTCTCTTCTCTCCTCTCCTCTCCTCTCCTCTCCTCTCCTCTCCTCTCCTCTCCCCTCCCCTCCCCTCCCCTCCCCTCCTCTCCTCTCCTCTTTCAATATCATTAGGGAAGTAAAATCAAAACATGTCATGGAGGTCTCACAACTACTTTTGTTGCTATTATCTGGGTTTTATAACAAGAAATGTTTTACTTTGTAGACTTTGCAAAATTTGCAACTGCATTAAATGGAGAGCAGATATAAATGATGCATTTACCTACTAATCACTCTTTACAAGGACCCAAACTGGTGTTAAAATAATGTTAAAGCGCTGCCACACATGGAAAATAGAAGCTATCTCTTGTATTTTCATGATTAGAATGTAAAATTCTACTGATTGTGAACAAATATAAAAAGATCACAATATAGACAAAAAAGATAGCATTATCTACTCTAGAACACAATCTATGAATTTATTAATAAACCTGATTTATTTATAATGCTTTTATCCAATATTGCTCACAGAGGTTTCATTCTTCATCTGTGTGAAAAACAAAACCAGAAAATATTTTATTCATGTAAAACAAAATTGACTCAGCCTGAAAAAAACATTTTATAATTTTCTAAACTGCTGTCCAATCATACTTTTTTTCCACTTGCACAATTGAATGTTATTTAGAAGAGTAATTTAATTTTTTTTAAAAACCCTTATCTTGCTTTTAGATTCATTTGAGATAAGAGCCGATATCTTTTAAATGTTAATATGAGATAATTATAAATAGTGACATAATTGCATTTTATGATATTACATGTGTGAAGTATTAGTAAGGTTTGAAATATTATTGTTGTTATTATTATCTAATATTCCTCTAAGTAACCTCATACATTATCACAAGATAAGATAGTCCCTACTTGTGGGATGACAAACTGTTATGAACTAATAAAGGCGTTTAATAAAGTTTTAACAACCTTATGTAAAAAGCAGGGTTCTAATCCTGCACTTCTGATTGACCGATAATAGCGACATCAGATTGGTCCTTTCTAGCAAACCTGATTGGCTGTTAATGGGCCAACTCTCATTGGTTCAAGGGTTTAACACGTCCATGTTTTTCATTGGCTAATAGGACAGCAGCCAACCCTATAAAAGGGCTGCTGCCAACCTAGGTGATTGCTCTGTTCAGTATGCTTAATAAAGAGTTGAAGTTCACTGAAGTTCACTGCCTCGTCTCCGCTCCTTGCACCCATGCGCAGAACTTAACACTGGCGACGAAGGTGGGATGCGGAGACATCAGAGCTGACTGAACACTTACAGAGCACCAAACAGAGCATGTGGCTGAAGGTGCATCGACAACGGAAACCATGTCCGGTGGCGCCATACCACCCGCTCCATTTGACCCGGCACAAGAAGACTGGGACTCGTACATGGACCGGTTCCAGATGTTTCTGGAGACCAACAACTTGAAAGACGCAACTACGTGGAAAAATCGAGCAGTGTTCCTGACCCATTGTGGGCCTGCCGTCTTTAAGATGGCCAAGGCACTAGCGAAACTGGCTGAGGTGAAATCCATGGACTGGGATGTCCTCGCGCCCATTCTACGGGCCCACTATGCACCCGCTGTACCAACGCTTGTCCGAAGATATGAGTTTTATCGGAGGGACCAACGGAAAGGAGAGAGCGTCTCAGATTTCATCGCGGACCTCCGGAACCTGGGAGGCCTCTGTGGGTTTGCAGACCTCGAAGAAGCTCTGAGAGACCGAATAGTTCTGGGATTAGATGACCACTCGGCGCAGAGCAAGATCATGGCCAAAGGGGACATCTATCTTGCACATGTCATCAAAGACGCTACTGCAGCAGAAGCAACCAGGAAGTTGGCCGCCTGAATGCGCCGCACCAACGCACCACTCCGTCAACTCGCCAATGATACCTCACCTCGCCTAGAGAGGCACACAACAGCGACCCACCATGAGGACCTTGAATCTCCACCAGAAAGTGATGAGGAGGAGGTCAACTTGCTCCGGTATGAACGTGACTAACGCAACCCAAAGAATCTAAGACTATCGCACCAATGTGTGGGTTGTGGGGCAAACCACCCATGATCAGATTGCAAATTCCTCGATGTGCTCTGCCATTCCTGTGAGAAAAGAGACCACATCGGGAAGGTCTGTAGAAGTAAGCGAGGATCCAGCCCAATTTGGAGAGAAAACAACTACTGCCAGACCACAGGGAATCGTCCTGTGAGTCGGGAACACTTCAACCACAAATGGAACAACCACTCCTACAGAAATAACACTTGCCACTTCAACAAGATGGGAAGAGGCACACCAAACCATTACCATCAATCACGCTTCATCATTAGATGCAAAGAAGATCCGAGTGAGGGTCGCCATCGAAAACCAACCTTGCATGATGGAAGTTGACTCAGGGTCGTCCCTCTCAATGGTTTCCTGGAAGACCCTCAAACAGTTAATCCCTGCCGTCCGGTGTCAAGACCTCAGAGCCCAAAGAATTATACTCAAAGATTACCAGGGGAACCAAATTCCAGTCGTCGGCTCCAGCCAAGTCCAAGTATCATTCAAAAAACGTACTGCGTCGCTACCGCTGACCGTCGTCGATCGTGACCGGCCTAGTTTATTAGGTCCCACTCAGGATCGAGGTAGCCGGCATTCACCAAACCAGAAGCGACGACTGGGAGGAGGCCCTTGTCCAGGAATTCCAGGACATCTTTGCAGACAAACTAGGTAAGTACAAGGGGACCCCGATATCATTTAACCTTAACCCTGAAGTAGCCCCCATCCGCCTTAAGCCTCGTCGGGTGCCTTTTGCTCTAAAACCAAAGATCGACGAGCAGCTTGATAAATTAATAGCCCAGGGTGTTTTAGAACCAACTGACCATGCCCATTGGAAAACCCCAATCGTAACACCCATCAAACCGGATGGATCATTAAGAATTTGCGGGGACTACTGGGCCACTCTCAATCATGCCCTACAACAGAACGCTTACCCGGTGCCGGTGGTTCAACACCTTCTCCATTCCCTGGGGGGTGGAAAAATCTTCGCTAAATTGGATTTAGCACAAGCGTACCAACAATTACCCATAGATAAAACCACGGAAGCGCAGACTATCGTTACGTACCGAGGTGCTTTTAAATGCAACTGACTCCAATTCGGAGTGAGCGTAGCCCCAGGGATTTTCCAAAGTCTGATGGAGACACTTTTACAAAGGATCAAGGGAGTCGTACCATATTTTGATGACGTTTTAATTGCGGCCCCTAATAGAGAAGTACTAGAGAAGCGTCTTAGAATGGTCCTCCAAAAATTTAACGACTCTGGCCTATAGGTTAAAAAAAAATAAATGTCAACTGTGTACAGAGAAAGTAAGAGTTCCTGGTGTACCTCCTTGATAAGCAAGGAATTCACCCCACTGAGGGCAAACTAAGAGCGATCAAAAATGCACCAAGGTCTAAGAATAGAACAGACCTCCAAGCTTTCCTGGGGCTCATTAACTTTTACAACATCTTCTTGCCCCAGAAGGTGACCGTAGCTGAGCCCCTACATAGACTGCTCGACAAAAAAGTCAACTGGGTCTGGGGACACCGCGAGGAGCACGCATTCCGACAAGTGAAAAACTTACTAACCTCCGATGCTGTTTTAATGCAGTATAACGAGACTTTGCCTTTAACCATTATATGTGATGTGTCACCGTTTGGAGTAGGAGCCATTTTAAGCCATGTGTTACCAAACGGTAGTGAGGCCCCTATTGCTTATTTTTCAAGGACCTTATCGAAGGCTGAACGCAACTATAGCCAAATTGACAAAGAGGCTCTTGCTGTTGTATCTGCTGTGAAACGGTTTCATGAATATGTGTATGGACGAGCCTTCCCGATAATTACCGATCACAAGCCCTTGCTGGAGATTATTGCAGGAGACAAACCAACCCCTTATATATTGTCACCCAGAATGACTTGTTGGTCAGAGTTCTTAGCTGCGTACAATTATAAATTGCAACATCGCCCGGGGAAAGCCATTCCCCACGCTGACGCATTGAGCCGTGCCCCACTTCCGGAAACCATCAATGACCTAGCTCCAACCCTCATGACACTCCAGATTGAAACCCTACATTCACCGCCGCTAACAGCCAGAGACATCACTATTGAAACGAAACGAGACCCTGTCCTGGCGTGAGTTCTCAGCTGGGTCAAACGAGGATGGCCAGCATACCAAACCCCTGATGACTTCGCCCCTTTCAGAAACTGGCAAACAGAGCTTTTCTCGCAGAAGGGCTGCATCCTATGGGGAGACAGAGTCGTCGTCCCAGAGCGGTTACAATGAACAGTTTTGAAAGCATTGCATGATGGTCACCTGGCATCGTGCGTATGAAAGCACTCGCACGAAGCTACATGTGGTGGCCGGGCATCAATAAGCAGATCAAAGCCTGGGTGAAGACATGTCTAAAATGCCAAGAAGTCAGCAGTGCCCCACCTAGAGTGATTCCAATGGAGTGGGAAACTCTCCGGGGGCCGTGGTCCCGCATCCACATTGACTTTGCAGGACCTACTAAGGGACATATGTTCGTCCTAACAGTGGATGCCTATTCCAACTGGCTCGAAATCCACAAGATGAAGACTACTACAACGGAATCAGTCATCCACAAATTAAATAAACTATTCACAACAGATGGACTGCCAGACATTTTAGTCTCTGATAACGGATCCCAGTTCACTGCCCTGGTATTTGAACAATACTTAGCGGACCAGGGCATCCACCATGCACTAACCTCGCCAGCGTACCCTGCGGCCAATGGAAGGGCCAAGCGCATGGTCCAATTTCTTAAAAAAATTCTCACAAGATGGACCATGGGGACATTGACGACAAACTGAACAGAATACTCCTACTCCAACACATCACCTCGCACAGCATAACCAACAAAACGCCAGCTGAACTGTTGATGGGACGCAGGCTTCGCTCCCACCTCAACCGTCTCCACCTGTCATCCTATGGGGATGCGGAACCCCCTATACCAGATAAATCAAAAAACGTTCCACCGGAACCGGACTACAGACAGGAACTGGTGGGACAGCGCAAATCTAATAGGCAATTGAAATGACCTGCATATCTACGTGATTACGTTACCGCACTCCTCAAACGGAACCTAGGGGGTAGAGTTGTACAGTAAATATAGGTACTTTCTATTTAGTTAGTCTTGGCAGAAGTAAAGTACTTCTGCTATACATGAGATATGTTATGAACTAATAAAGGCGTTTAATAAAGTTTTAACAACCTTAAGTAAAAAGCAGGGTTCTAATCCTGCACTTCTGATTGGCCGATAATAGCGACATCGGATTGGTCCTTTCTGGGAAATCTGATTGGCTGTTAATGGGCCAACTCTCATTGGTTCAAGGGTTTAACACTTCCATGTTTTTCATTGGCTAATAGGACAGCAGCCAACCCTATAAAAGGGCTGCTGCTGCCCTAGGTGATTGCTCTGTTCAGTAGGCTTAATAAAGAGTTGAAGTTCACTGTTCACTGCCTCGTCTCCTCTCCTTGCACCCATGCGCAGAACTTAACACAAACCAATTGACATAATATAAAAAGGAAAAAGGGAATGAACAAAAAGAAAGGGAATGCTTTGTATATGTAGTTTTTCTTCCTGTTATGAAATCCCTTGATCTGTTTCTAGCAGAGAAGGCAAGGTATCATTTGACATTCTTATCTATAAAAATCCAAGGCACAGTTTCTATTTCCATGTGTGGCAGCTCTTTAACATTATTTTAAAAACAGTTTGGGTCCTTGTAAAGGATGGTTAGTAGGCAAGTGCAGTGCACCATTTATATCCATTGAAAAGATGATGTAGAGACATGGTCCATTATCTGAAGAGACATACTTTTCAGGGCAAAACTTGATGGCCACATTAAAGTGTGTTCCTTAAGTTCTTCAGCCAACAGAAAGGCATGACAGTGCAAATTCTGCTGCCCTAATTGCCAATTGCTATTCTGTCAAAAGACTGAGACTGGTGATTGCTGCTGCCCTTACTGATTTAATGCAGAACAAGTCAAAAGAAGAGATTGGTACATATGCCTGGCTTTATTGCTATTTCCACTGGACATGAGTGTCAGAATTGGCACAATTTATACCTCTAAATAGAAATGATCCTTGGCTCGATTTGTTGAGAAAGGTACAGTATAAGTTATTAGAGATTAAGTATATTGCTGTGGTGCAAAACCAGAACTGAAAATCACTAAGTTCTATTTTCCCTTCCTTAACTGTCTCTTATTGCCCACCCCAGTGTAACCAATCAGTTTCAGACAAGATGTTTTCCTAACAGTCAATCCAAGCATAATTTGGTATGTGGCCCTCTCCTTTTTCAGCCTTGATGCGTGGTCTTAAGGCAGCATCTTGATGAGATGCAGCATTTACTTTCATTTCCTGAAGCATTTCCCTTTTGATTCCCCCTCAGGGCAGTCTGTCAATGTATAGCAGTGAAGCAGAAGCAAGTATAAGGTGATAGATGACAGTGGGGGTGAGGATGGGAAACCTACCAATCATTATTTTTCCTAACACATTGGTGGGACTACATGAGTGTAAATTGTGTTTGGAAATGCATGTTTAGCCACCTCTGAAGTTGCCCAGTTAACAGATTGCAGATATGAAGATGAACTTTACCTGTGGCATTTCTAAATAGCAGTCCAAACAGTTTATTCTTCAACAAAACTAAACTGCCAAAATAGACTGGTTAACTTAAGGGCTACAGGACTAAGAAGGAAAGAGTAACTCAAATCAAGTAAACTCCATAATCAAGTAGTGTTTCTCCCCCCCCCCC
Source organism: Hydrophis major (assembly GCA_033807585.1). Taxonomy (NCBI): domain Eukaryota; kingdom Metazoa; phylum Chordata; class Lepidosauria; order Squamata; family Elapidae; genus Hydrophis; species Hydrophis major. The sequence goes on from CM066329.1 coordinate 158,570,192, forward strand.
AAAAAAAAAAAAAGTTTTTTTAAAAAAGTTATTTGAATACATCTTTGACAGAACAGTATGGTTCCAGGTGCTTTACATTTTAAATCCATCATATCCATTATCACAAATACAGCTTTCTAACATCACATCATTATCTATTATCAGTCTTTATATTCTCATACATTATATCAGTCTCTTTATTTTTAATCAATCTCTATCTTCCTTAGTTATATATTCTTATATTCAACATATTTACTATTTAATCTATCCATGTCAGTTCATTAATCATTAAAGCTTTCTAACATCACATCATTATCTGTTACCAAATTTTCTTCGTTATATTCTCATAAATTGCTTTATTTCAGTTTCTTTATTTAATCAATTTCTATCTTCCTTGATCTTATATTCAACATATTACAATTTAATATATTCATATTAATCATTCAAAATTTCATCTTAATTTGTATTATCCCCATTTCAATGTTACATTTGCCACTGTTGCATATATTTTTATTTTCTAAATGGTCCCTTCCCTCTAACTCCTCATTTTTACAAAAATATATTTTCCATCTTATTTTCTTTTAGCCCAAAATGTCAAATTTAAAACAATGTATCCTTACTACCCTATACACATAAAAATGATAAAATGATTATAAATAATTATAAAATATATAATTTATTAAAATATTATCCTATGTTATATAATTATATATATTCTCTATCAGACTCCACTTAATCTTCCCTTTCTCACCTTAGTATTAGCCACTTGTATCTTCCATAAACATTTATCTATCTTACTTAATTAACCTATTATAAAACCTTGATTTTATAACTGTTCCATTCTACTTAATCCTTCTTATTTTATTATTAAGGTGCCTCTTCATGTGGAGTCCCATTCTATTACATTGCTAGCCATCATCTCTAAGTCTCTCTTCTATGTTATTTCATAGTTTTTTTTTTAGTTTGCTTACCAGTGTCTGTCATCTTTTGGCTTTTTCCCTTAATCCTTCCTCCATTCTTCATCATTTTCTGATAATTTTTCTCCCAGTTCTCAAAATTTGTCTCCATCCTGTTCTGATCTCCTTTCTGTAATTTCCTGACCATTTCATTTATCAGTAATCCAATTTTCATACCCCCCCCATTTATTACATTGATCATTGATATCTCAATTTCAATTTCTTTTTTTCTTCTTTTGTATTATTTGTTGTTCCACTTGTCCTGTTTCACTGGTTTCTTTCTTTCTTTCTTTCTTTCTTTCTTTCTTTCTTTCTTTCTTTCTTTCTTTCTTTCTTTCTTCCTTCCTTCCTTCCTTCCTTCCTTCCTTCCTTCCTTCCTTCCTTCCTTCCTTCCTTCCTTCCTTCCCTTCCCTTCCCTTCCCTTCCCTTCCCTTCCCTTCCCTTCCCTTCCCTTCCCTTCCCTTCTTCTTCTTCTTCTTCTTCTTCTTCTTCTTCTTCTTCTTCTTCTTCTTCTTCTTCTTCTTCTTCTTCTTCTTCTTCTTTCTCTTCCTCCTCCTCCTCCTCCTCCTTCTCAGATAACCATTTCTGAATTAGTCGCTATATTCTGTATTTTAGTGCATTAGTCTAAAGCTCTGTCCCACATCTCACTCATAACTCGAAAGTCCATCCTTATTCTTTGCATACATCACTCATCTTTATATTACTTATTATTCCAGTTGTCCAATGTCCAGTAAATTTTGTTTGTTTAAACCAGTGTCTCTTTAATTTTTAATGCCAATATCCTCCAATCTTTATTTCTTAATATTAATCAATCAAAGTCACCAATAAATCCAGGGGTAATGTCCTCTAATATACCTTATTATTTAGTTTTACTACATTCCACTTTTCAGGGATCTTAATATTCCTTTTATTTCTTTTTTAATTAAATCGTTAGCTTAAAGGGATCTGCAGGATTTTTTTTCACCAACCAGTGACCCTTTTAATCTAGTTTCACAGCCACACTTTTTCCGTTTCTTTCAAAAATCAAAATTTATTTCCTTTTAGAACAATTATTTCCAGCATTTATGATGCCTTCCCATGCCAAATCCTGTCCGATCACCAAATCCAAATTAATGTTCTTCCAAATTAATTCCTTTTAAACTCTTTATATTTCCCAATTTTTCTTCTATCTTCTAAGCTGCTGCTGATTTATTTCTTTATATATCTTCTCTGTTATAGTCTTTTTGTAGTAAATAAAGTAAATTCTTCTCACCCTTCTCAATACACCATTCCCAATCTTCTCTCCAGCACTTCGCTTAGGTGGTTCTTGGCTGTCCCAACTTTGTAGGACCCATCTTGGCCACTCTTCTCTCCATTGTGGTGCAGAGAGCAAGCTCGGGATTCCCACAGGGGAGTTGCATTCTGCCCTGGAACCTCACAGACAACTCTCCTTAGCTTTGCCACCCCTCCACGGAGCTTTTGGCTCCATCCAGAGCCCACAAACAGCAAGAAGCCAATGCAGGATCAGAGACTTCTGTTCGCTGCTTCTGGTCTCATCGTGACGTCAGCCAGAAGTCCATGCTCAAGTAATGTTGACAGGGGATAGCAGTGATTCTTATGAATGACTAAGGTCTTTAGTCTTGGAATCACTCAAAAGTAATAAAGTGGTAAAGGAGAAAGCCACCCCTGATAATCAGAGTATTGAAGAGATAGAAGCAGTTCCAAATAGATCCACAGTTGTGTTGACTATTGAAACTAATGAAAATTGGAGTTGAGATTGATATCACTGCAGCTAATGGCTGTTTAATTTTCTCAGATCTCCAATCTGACATAAAAATTGGTATTCTTTAGCAATAGAATTTAGACATGCACCATTTCACAGTGCTTTTCAGCCCTCTCTAAGCATATTGAGTCAGCATATTTTTCCCAATAATCTGGGCCCTCCTTTTATTGACTTTGGAAGGATGGAAGGCTGAGTCAACCATGAGCCTGGTGAGATTTGAACTACCAAATTGCTGGTAGCAAGCATGCAGCAGAAGTAGCCTGCAGTACTGCTTTCTAACCACTGCACTACCATGCCTCTAAATCAATCCTTCCTTTCTTTCTTTCTTTTTCTTTCTTTCTTTCTTTCTTTCTTTCTTTCTTTCTTTCTTTCTTTCTTTCTTTCTTTCTTTCTTTTTGAAGTCGTCAAATAGAACTCTGGAGCAGCATGACTACTACAACTTTTTTTTAAAGGGGGAATTAAGAGAAGATATCCCATTTTAAAACAATGCATTGCCACTGGTGAATAAAACACACGTGAACATGTTCTCATAAGTTAACTGTATGTTGATGAAACAATTGTCAGACTTGTTTGTATTTAGATCTGCTGTTGGCTTTGATTTTAACATCACTTTCAAGTGAAAAAATATCCTATTTCCAGAAAATGTTTAAGAGTGAAATGTACATTGGCATTGTGGTATCTCTTGGAAGTGAAGTGCCAGATTTAACCAGAAGAGTTTGCTAAATCTAATTTATTTGGGGCATACAAATACCAAATTCTCCCCTGTTAAATTAAATCACCTGCAGTTGTTCAGTAAACCCAGATCTTGCACTTACCAGAATGGTTAAGGCATTGCACTCCTTTTCCTCCTCTGATTTATACATTTTCTTTGAAGATTTGAGAAAGTGGTAATTGAATTCTTTAACTTTCAGAATGAAAGTGGGGGAACTAGCAGGGGAGATTTGTCAGCTCATTTGATGTCTGGAGACTATTGTACCCATTTTTAAAATCTGATCAAAATTCAGGCTAGATGTTTGTTACTAAATTATGTATCTCTGAAGCATAAGTGTGTTGGTTTTGAAAGTTACAAATTAGTATATTTCCATACAGCCTGGGAGAACATGTTTCATATCTACGGAAGAAGAAGAAGAAAGTATTATCCTGTAACAAAGAAAGCTTCTATATCTATTTCTAAAAAACTTTCACAAAATCTCTACTTTGTCACAATAAATTACTTACTTTTACTTACTCACATCCTTACAAAGTCCAAATACTTTTTTTATTCTATGAATAAAGGTTATTTTTATAGCAGTGCTCCCATTTGCACTTTAAAAATGACCTTACTCTTGTGAAGCAGTGTAATTGCTTTCTTCATACCTGTTGTATATTTCAGATCTATAAATGACTGCATCCACTTTGAACAAGCAGTGCTAGACTGCCAGCTGACATCAAATTAAATTTGAGTTGTGGTTACAAGAATTCTCAGCATTTGCTCTTAATGATTGAAATCCTATATTAATAAAAAATCCATTCAGAGCTGGAATTTCTAATCTGAAGGAGGTGGGCATAGAAATGCAACTTTATTAATTATGTTTAATTTAATAATTCTGCTACAGCTTGATAAATGGCACATGCTTAGATGTAAAGGATCACAACTTGCATCTTTATAGTCTTAATTAATCCTTACAATCTTACACATTAACTGAGATTATAAAATAACATTTATCCCTTAAATATTTGCTTTGTTTCTCTTTTTATTCCAGCTATACATTTCTGGTACTTACTAAAGTTACAAAATAGATCACTATTTTTGAATATATTCTAATATTTGTGTATTTATATACAGTTTTTCAGAGTGGATTCATTTATTTCAAGCATATTTTCCTTACCACAAAATTTTATAGACACATTGCTTTCATATACATATCTATATTCCTGTTTTATCAATTGCAAATGTACAGTAAGTGTAAGATTCTTACACAAAGTAGATTTTGGTATGAATATGCTTTTTGGTATAGCTATAAATTACGGAGTTATAATATATTATATTTAAAACTGAGCAAAACAAATTTCTGTATATCTCTTGTATAACCAGTAGTGTGTATATATTTATGTATGTATATATATATCTATTTATATGTTTTGTGTGTTTGTGTGCACATGATATGTATTGATTAATTCTAGTGTTTTTGTTTTGTTCTATTATTTTTGTTTTGTTCTATTATCTATTTTGTTTTGTTTTATTATTAATATGGTTGGTTGCACAATCAGCCAGATATTAAGCCTGGATTTGGCATTTTTATGCACACATTGAATCTTTTATAAGGACCTGGGATAGCAGATGTCTGATGGTGTTAAAGGTATTATTGAATGATGTAAGCTGTTGCATGTAAAATTGTGTTTTGTGAGTGGCATGTATTTATTTATTTTATCACATCTCTGAACTGCCTATCTCACTCAAAAAACTATTTCTTGCATACTTTCTAATTCACCATTGTTGATAGCTGATAATACCATTGTTTGTGTGTGTGTGTGTGTGTGCGCGTGTTTTCTTCAATTCATGATTTTTCTGGTCTTTATTTTAGTTCTTCCTGAGTCCAATTGACTATTCCAGCTGTGTACCTAATTGCCCAAGTGTTAGTTGTCTTGATGGTATTCCCTGTACTGTGTTTGGACTTTAAGATCTTCACTCTCATTATTAATATTATCATAAACCAATCAGATGTGGTAGGTTGGTTAAATAAATAAAGAGTTCAAAGCTCATGTTAATTGCCAAACAACATAGACTCAAAACCATTTCAGATTGTTTACATCACAAAATATTAATAAGTAGTTTGGCCCCATCCAAATAAGTTCCAGCATTTGAAATAATCAGATTAGTGCATTCATTCAAGCAAAAAAAAAAAAAAAAGGTAATGAGTTAAATTATAAACCCAAGATAGGTGAAGAGATAGTTAAGGCTATGAAGAATGAATGTAAGTTTTTAGAGTAAGACCAATAAATCTGAGAATTTGAAGATGTCTAAAGTCGCTTACTGTGATATTTAATTATGTATTTTCCCTCACCACCTGAAACCAATTAGATTCTAAGCAGCTTACCAAATTTACATAATAAAATGGGATGTAAAGTTAGAGTTAGGCTGAATTGAAGTAGGAACTAAAATAAAAAGCTCAAATCATACAATTATAGAAAATGGTACCATTATATAAAACTAATTTTCAAACTTCAAACTATGGTTTGTCAGCCAGTTGCGAGTCCATCTAGAGATGGTGCTATCTATTCCACTTTTTTCTAGCTTACCAAGAAGTAGGTTGTGATCTACTTTGTCAAATGCCTTGCTGAAATCTAAATATGTCCACAGTATTTTGCTGGTCTACTAATTTAGTCACTATGTTGAAGAATGAAATAAGATTGGTTTGGTACGATTTGTTTTTAATAAACCTGTCCTGACTGCTAGTTATTACTTTACTTGTTTCTAGATGTTGGCAGATCTGTTTTTTTAATAATAATAATAATAATAATAATAATAATAATAATAATAATAATAATAATAATAATAATAATAATAATATGTTGTTGTTGTTGTTGTTGTTGCTGTTGTTGTTGCTGTTGTTGTTATCTTTTCCAGTACCTTCCCGGGTATTGATGTTAGGCTGATTAGTCTGTAATTTCCTGGGTCTATTTTTTTTCTCTTTTTTTGAAGATGGGAACCACATCAGCTCTTTTCCAGTCCTCTGGTAATTCCCTGGTGCTCCAGGATTTTTGAAAGATATGGTGCAGTGGTTCTGAGATGACCTCTGCTAGCTCCTTTAAAACTCTGGGATGTAATCAAGCCATCAGGCCCTGGTGAATTATGTTCATCAAGATCAGACAGGTGTTCTCTTACTATTTTTTTTTTTTTTTGCTTATTTTAACTTTTATTTTTGGTCTGTCTTTTACAGTTATGTTTTTGGTGGATTGAGTATAGTTTCTTTTTGCGTGAAAACTGATGCAAAGAATGAGTTAAGCAGTTCTGCTTTCTCTCTGTTGCCTGTTACTTCCTTGCCATACTCTCTTTAGTGGACCGACTGTTTCCTTGATTTTTTTTATTGTTATTTATATGTTGGAAGAAACTTTTTTTTATTATCTTTGACTTTTGTTGCAAGTCTTTGTTTGTTCTGAGCCTTTGCTTTCCTGATTTTGTCTTTGCAGATTATGGCTATCTGCTGATATTCTGCCTTAGTTGTATGTCCCTCTTTCCATTTTTTTGTACTTGTCCTTTTTTTTCCTGTGGCAGGAAGGAACATTAGTTTTGTGAGGAAAAAACCATACCCCCCCTTTTTTTTATAGGTTAGTTCATCAATGGGATATAGTGGCCATGACATCTGTTAACTTCAGCAGTCTTGCAGCAAATTCTAATTGGCAAAATATGGACTAGAGTAGACTATGTTATTGTTATATAAAATCCAAACTAGTTGGTCAAATATACCTAACAAAAAGTATGTCAATGGCTCTGAGCCAAAAGCAAATTCCTACCTTTGCATTGATATAGAATCCAGATGATCATATTGTACATGTAAGAAGCACCTGTATCTTGGTGGATCGCAGTGGGATCATAAGCTAATGGGACATGAAAAAAAAGAAAAGAAACTAACCTGCATTAACAAAATCAGGCTACAAAACTCAAGATGATTCATTCTCTCTCCCTAGTGTCTATTGGTTAGCTGAATCTAAAATATTGACATAAATAGTATCATATTATAGGAAGGAAATTTATAAATTTCAGTATGCCCAGAGGAGAGAAAGCCAAGTGTCTTGAAAACAAAAATTTTTTTGCAGAATGGTTGCAGACATGGGTCTGCTTTTCATGGACAACAATGAGGATGCCTAACAGTCTTCAAGTATCTGAAGGCTTCTCATATACAACACAAGGGCAAATTGTTCAGAGCTGTTCCCAAACATAAAGAAAGAAGCTGTGAGTATAAATTAACAGGGAGCACATTTCAATTAGACATCAGAACAAATATCCTACTGGCAATTGCTATTCGGAAAAGGAACAGACCATTTCCCATTCTCCATTGCTGGGGGATTTGCTTAAACAGAATCTGGAGGGCAATCTCAAAAGGATGCACTGGACTGAAGGATAGATTGATTTTTAAGGTTAAATTCCACTCTTTCTTTCTCTCACTTTATGGCTCCATATTCCTACAGTTATTTTAGTATTATAGGTTTTTCTACAATTCTTATGTATTAGCCCATGAGAAGAAAGAACAACCCCCACCCCTTTGTGTGTATGTGTGCCTCAGGCCTTCCAGAATTCTGTAAAGTCCCCAGACTGCCTGTTCATCTTTCTGGCTGTGGAATTTTAAGCTTTCTTCAAATTACCAAACAGTGGAATTTCCTCATTATATTGAAGTACTTATTTTTCAGATGAGAATATTTAACAATTCCTTTTCAAATGTTAAAAACATGAAAAGGAGAATAACTTTCTATGAACTGCTTTATTAGATGTTTGCTTGTTTGGAAAATTGAGCAGCTTTACTTTTTACAATCCTTTATTTTACAAAAAAAAAAAAAAAAAGCTTTTAAAGCAATTTCAAAGCTCTCACTCTGAACCTGGTTTAAGTGTTGTATTTGAAGTGTAATCTCTCTCTTGAGCTAGTTTTTTTTTTTTTTTTTTTCCTGTTACAAGTCCAAAGTTTGCTGAAGTTTTGTGCTGTGTCTTTGGCTCATTTAGTGCTATCTCCATGGTTACTTTTTTACAAGGTCAGTCTAAGGCTGAAAAATTATGGTTAGGTTCTTCTTTTGTTACTGCCTTGATATTATATTGGCACTTGAGTTTGAACAGGAGTCTTAATGATTCACACACTTTTATGCAGGTCAAGTTGGAACAAAACTATATGGACATTGAGCTTTAAAAATGAAATTCTTCCACAAGATAATTCAAATTGCCATCCAACCAAGATCATCAATTATTTCTCCTTTCTACATTTCAGAGCAAGAAATGAATGTTAGTGGCATATCTTGAGAAATAAGTAGTGCATAAGAGGTTATGCTTTTCTGAGGCAATAATTATTATTATTAGCTTCATGTGTGCGTACATATAGTAGGAAATGTAATTGAAGCAGCCTAACAACATCACTGGGTCAGGGAAAACGTAAGAGGTGTTTCAAAGCCTAAACTAAATAATTGATGGCAGTCTTTTGTGTTCTGAAAATTGACAGTAATAATAATACATCTGCTTGAAATATTCTGAGGAAAAAGACTCACATTCTTCATTGAGGTGGCACTCAAAATTTAATAGCATTTTGAATGGAAATGTATAGAAGGGAAAGGACCAGCTTTTAGGCAACATTTTCTATTAATTTCAGAAAGATGTAGGGATTTGCTATTTTATTTTTCATTGGCAGATGGTTAAATTTCGAAGATCAAAACAATCACTTGGATTCAGAGCTAGTCATCCATAGGAAAAGATTCATTGTAAGTAGGTTCACAAATACAAAAGACTCTGACTTGAATGGAGCTCTTTACTCAGGCTAGAAGGCATACATAAAGCAACAGTTGAAGAAAGTGTCATTAAATCTGGATTCAATTCCTGATGATATCTACAAATTTAATGCAAATCTTTGTGGGTTTTTTTTTTTTTTTTGCAATAAAATGTCTTTCTTGTTGTGCATCTATTCGCATAAAGTAACAAAAGGAATGAAGGAATTGTATAACATCTGAAAATTAACACTTCCTATTATAATGAAAAAGGCTTTGCACATTATTATCACTCCGTGTTATTTATCCCTTAAAGTGAGACACTGCTTTTATGGCTTTCTGCTGTTTTCCTAATTGTCCTATAAGGTTACCTTTCCTTCCCCTCCCCCCTTTCATTAGTCATGCTTTTATATAGTTATCTCTTTTTCAGAAACAATATTTTTAATTTCATTTGAAATATTTCATGCTTTTTTGCTTTTCATGCATAATGAAGAGACAGCAATAGCATTTTTAAAATACATGGGTTGAAATCCATGTAAAATGTACAAGAATTCAGTACAGTTGAGTTGGAGGAAGAATTGTGTATTCAAAATATTTGCATTCATTTATAGGATGGTCTTCTATAAACTTATCTGCAGTGACCTGCTTATAATTATCAAAACAATGTTTCTATCTTCAAAGCAGAATAGAGTTTTAGAACTGGCATAAGAGTGAAATTATTTTTATTCTAGTGTATTTGTTTTCATGTGACAAGTATAAAATTTAACAAAAAAAAAAAAGCATATTTAAACTATTGTTCACACAAGCCTTCAGCAAGGGAGTGTGAAACCTTTGCTTGCCATTTTTTATTCTTGCCTTACATGTGTCATTGACTGTATTACAATTTCTTTGCTTATTGTTGTTGTTAAGATTTGAGCATGGGTGAAAAAGAATGAAGACAAGCCTCTGAATGGTGAACTTCAGCTCTTTATTTACATAGTGACTTCTCTGATTCAACAGCAGTAAAACCCGCCTTATATAGGCAAACCCTGTAACGTTTAACCAATAACGAGCTAGGAACGCTAGCTCTTTTAACCAATAAGAACTCTCTGTTAAGGGCCAATCGGATTCCCCGGAACGGGCCAATCCGGTCCGGCCGCTTAACAGCCAATCAGAAGTGCAGGGCCAGAACCCTGCACTTACTCCAAGCTCACACTTTATTAATCTTATTGCATACACAACACCCCTTCCCCCTGGTTTCTTGTTTCAGGGTGCAGTTACATAGTCCCTTAGGTAGGACGGTTGTCTTTTTAGTCTCTTTGATTTTCATTGTATCGGCTGGTTGCAATCATGCTGAGGTAGATCATTGTTTGGCACTGGGGCTGTTTCTGGTTCAGAGTTCACTTCTACATCGTTATCCACATTTTCTGCAATTCCCTGAGGTGCAACCGTTTCTCCCTCCGGCTCCGCTTCCTCAGTTTCTATTAAACCGTCGTTTCCTTCGAACTGGTTTCCTAGGAATTCATCTTCTTCTGTACCTCCCCCCCCCTCAGTTTGGTCAAAGGGAATTTGCGGACTGGCCATTGAAAGCCGTGATCGTAATTGGTCAATATGCCGTTTCCAAAGTTTATTGTCAAGGCATTGCACAAGGTAGGATCTGGGGCCGGTTACACGTACTACTGTCGCTTCCAGCCACAACGGGCCACCCGATAGGTTTTTTGCATAAACCAGGTCTCCTACCTGGAAAGTGCGAAAGTGGCCGCTGGATCCTAGTGGTTTCTCTGGTTTATAAACTGGGTGCAACCGGTCAAGGTGGGAGCGGAGCTTTCGTCCCATTAGCAGTTCAGCGGGAGTTTTGTTGGTGACGCTATGTGGGGTGATGTGTTGCAAGAAGAGGATTTGATTGACCTTGTCGTCAATGTTGTCGTAGTCTACCTTTTGCAAGGTTTTCTTCACAAATTGGACCATGCCTTCTGCTTGGCCATTGGTCGCAGGGTGCGCAGGCGATGTGAGCACATGGTGGATGCCGCAGTCAGCGAGGTACTGCTCGAAAGCTAGTGCAGTAAATTGTGGGCCGTTATCGGATACAGGACGTCTGGTAATCCGTGGGTTGCAAAGAGTCTGTTTAAAATTTTGATAACCGCCTGGGAGGTCGTAGTCGTCATGTGATGAATTTCGAGCCAATTCGAGTAGGCGTCGACGGTAAGCAGGAAAGTGTGGCCTTTGGTTGGCCCCACGAAGTCCAGGTGAATTCGGGACCAGGGTCCATGTGGCGTCTCCGATTCAATAGGCATGGCTTTTGGTGGGACATTGCTGACTTCTTGGCATTTGGGACAAGCTTTAACCCACTGTTCGATTTGCTTGTCAATGCCCGGCCACCATGCGTAGCTTTGCGCAAGGGCTTTCATTCGAACGATGCTGGAGTGGCCATCGTGCAAGGTTCTTAGTAGCGTTTTTCAGAGCCGTTCTGGGATAACGACTCTATCGCCCCAGATGACACAGCCTTTCTGGGAGAAGAGCTCAGTTTGTCGAGTCTTGAATGGAGTGAAGTCATCTGATAACTGGTCCAATGGCCATCTGTGTTCTACCCAGCCTAGGACTCATGCTAGGGTATGGTCGCGTTTGGTTTCTCTCGCAATATCTCGGGCGGTCAGTGGCGGCGAGTTGAGTGCCTCAATTTGCAACGTGGTTAATGTTGGTGCCGGATCGTCGAGAGTCTCTGGAAGCGGTGCTTGGCTCAATGCGTCAGCGTGGGGAATGGCTTTCCCCGGACAGTATTGCAGCCGATAGTTGTAAGTAGCTAAAAATTCTGACCATCGGGTCATCCTAGGTGATAATATGTAGGGAGTCGGCTTATCTCCGGCTATTATCCCTAACAAAGGTCTGTGGTTAGTCACAATAGTAAAAACCCTACCATACACGTATTCGTGAAATCTTTTCACAGCTGAGACAATGGCAAGGGCTTCTTTATCAATTTGTCCAAAGTTCCATTCCGTTTTTGAAAGAGTCTTTGAAAAATATGCAACAGGGGCTTCGTTCCCATTAGGCAGTACGTGGCTCAAAATGGCGCCCACCCCGAAAGGCGATGTATCACAGGTTATAACTAACAGCAAAGTCTCGTTATACTGCATGAGTACAGAGTTAGAAGTTAGCAGTTTTTTAACATTTCGGAACGCCTGTTCTTCACGGTAATCCCATAACCAATTTGCTTTTTTATCTAACAATCAGTGTAATGGTTCAGCGACAGTTGCTTTGTGCGGTAAAAATACATTATAAAAATTGATGAGGCCTAGGAACGCCTGGAGATCGGCCTTGTTTTGTGGCCTGGGAGCATTTTTGATCACTTTCAATTTACTTTCGGTAGGGTGAATGCCCTGGCTATCAATCAAGTACCCTAAAAACTCAACACTGTCAGTACACAATTTACATTTGTTTTTTTTTAACCTTAAGACCGGCCTCTTGGAATTTTTTTAGGACTAATTTTAACTGGTCCTGTAAGATTTTTTTTGTAGGGACTGCAATTAATACATTGTCAAAATAGGGGACCACGCCCTTAATTCCTTGTAATAACCTTTCCATAAGGCTCTGAAAAATCCCTGGGGCTACACTCATTCCGAATTGCAGCCAGGTACATTTAAAGGCACCTCGGTGTGTCACAATAGTTTGGGCCTGTGCCGTTTTTTCATCTACTGGTAATTGCTGATATGCCTGAGCTAAATCCAATTTAGCAAAAACTTTTCATCCAGGGAATGGAAGAGGTGCTGCACCACCGGAACTGGATACGCGTTCTGCTGCAGGGCGTGGTTCAAAGTGGCCCGGTAGTCCCCACAAATTTGGATTGACCCGTCTAGCTTAATGGGTGTTACAATAGGGGTTTCCCAAGGGGATGATCGATGAGCTCCAACACCCCCTGAGCTATCAGTTTGTCGAGTTGTTCATCAATTTTCGCTTTTAAGGCAAACGGAACTCGATGGGGCTTTAGGTGAATGGGAGCTATTTTTCGATCAAAGCTGAATGAGATCGGGGTCCCCTTGTACTCGCCTAAGCTGTCCGCGAAGACGTCCCTGAACTCAGATATAAGGTCTTCCTCCCAGTCACAGCCACCGACTCGGTTTATGCCGGCCACTTCAATGCCGAGTGGTGCGAACCATTGGAGGCCCAGTAGGCTAGGCCTATCTCTATCGATGACCGTTAAAGGTAAGTACGCTGTGTGCTTCTTGAAGGAGACTCAGACTCTACAGGACCCGACGACGGGAATTTGATTCCCCTGGTAGTCCTTGAGGATGAGGCGTTGGAAACGGAGATCTTGGCATTGAATTGTGGGGATGAGTTGCTTGAGTGTCTTCCAAGATACCATCGAGAGGGATGATCCCAAGTCAACCTCCATGTGGCAAGGCTGGTTCTCGATGGCTACCATGACCCGGATTTTCTTAGTGTCCAAAGCTGAGGCGTGACCGATAGTGATAGTATGGTGAGCCTCTTTTCTTTGCAAAGCTCGATTTCTGTAGGAGTGGTTTACTGGCTCTCACCTTACAGGTCGGTTTCCTGTCGATTGGCAATAGTTAGTCCCTTTTGAGGCCTGGCTGGGTCCTGGCAAGCTGAGGCAGACCGTCCGATGTGGCCTCATTTCCCACACTCATGGCAGAGTGTGTCGCGGAATTTGCATTCGGACCTGGCATGGTTGGCTCCACAGCCAGTGCAAGGGCATAAGGGCTTCGGGCGAGGGTCCCGGTTGGACTGCAGTTGATGGACCCCTTCTTCATCGCTGTCTGATGCTGAAGAGAGGTCCTCGTGGTGCGTCGTCGCGAGCTGTCCTTCCGACTTGGATAAAATGTCACCTGTCGGTGAAGGTACCGGAGTGCGGTTTCGGCGTAGTTGTGCAGCCGACTTCCTGGTTGCTTCTGCTGCAGTAGCATCGGCGATGGCGTTGGCAAGGCTGATGTCGCCTTTCGCCATCAACTTACTTTGGATGCCTGGTGCATCTAGTCCCAGAACTATGCGATCTCTTAGTGCTTCTTCTAAATCGGTGAATCTGCAGAGGCCTCCCAAATTTCGGAGGTCTGCTATGAAGTCGGCCATGCTTTCTCCCTTTTGCTGGCTCCTCTGATAAAACTCGTGGTGTCTCACGAGCGTAGGCATGATTGGGGCGTAGTGATCTTGTAAGAGAGGTTCGAGGTCGTCCCAATCCATGGCCTTCACTTCTCGAGGTTTGGCTAGTGCTTTAGCCATCTTAAATACAGTTGGACTGCAATGCGTTCGGAACACTGCCCGTTTCTTTCCTGATGTGGCGTCCTTTAAGTTGTTGGTTTCTAAAAACATTTGGAAGCGATCCATGTAGGACTCCCAGTCCTCCTGTGCTGGATCGAACGGAGCAGGTGGTACGATGCCGCCGGACATGGTTCCGTTGTTGGCGTCGTCTGTCACATGCTCGATGTTCTTCGAAGTTTCGTTGGTTCAGATATCTCCAAATCCCATCCTCGTCGCCAGTGTTAAGTTTTGAGCTTGGGTGAGAAAGAATGAAGACAAGCCTCTGAATGGCGAACTTCAGCTCTTTATTTACATAGTCACTTCTCTGATTCAACAGCAATAAAACCCGCCTTATATAGGCAAACCCTGTAACGTTTAACCAATAACGAGCTAGGAACACTAGCTCTTATAACCAATAAGAACTCTCTGTTAAGGGCCAATCGGATTCCCCGGAACGGGCCAATCCGGTCCGGCCACTTAACAGCCAATCAGAAGTGCAGGGCCAGAACCCTGCACTTACTCCAAGCTCACACTTTATTAATCTTATTGCATACAGTTGTGAATCTTTGAGAGGTGGGTGGTATACAGGTCAAAATAACAACCATTTCATCGATATCCCTTTGTTGTGAGAAAATGGAAGTAGTGGAAGATAGAATAGGTGTCTGGAATTGAAAAATATGGGCTTGCCAACATTCCAAGAAGCATCTTTCAAGTGACTTCTTACTTTCTTATTATTTGTCATCGCTATGATGTCACTTTCAGTGATTTAAAAGAAAAGAAATTTTAGTCACCAAACAGCAAAAAAAAAAAAAAAAGCTAATAAAGTCTCACATTTGCTTTATATGAATAAACTAAAGCTTTTCTGAAAAATCAGAAATTGAAATATACTCAGTAACAAATAAAACTTATTTTTCATTGGCAGATGGTTAGATTTCGAAGATCAAAACAATAACTTGGATTCAGAGCTAGTCATCCATAGGAAAAGATTCATTGTAAGTAGGTTCACAAATACAACACTCCTCTACTCCTTGTATAATACCTTATACCACCAGACTTGAAATTCTAGACCTAGAAAACTTTGAATTATGCCATCTTCAGTCTGATCTAAGGATGGTATATAAAATCATACATTGCAATGTCCTACCTGTCAAATGAATACTTCAGCTTCAACCATAACAGCACAAGAGCAAACAATAGATACAAACTAGGTTAATCACACAAAACTTGATTGTAGGAAATACGACTTCAGCAACAGAGTGGTCAATATCTGGAATACTCTACCTGACTGTGTAGTTTCTTCCCCAAACCCCAAAAGCTTTAACCTTAGACTTTCTACTATTGACCTCACCCCTTTCCTAAGAGGTCTGTAGGGGGCCTATTGTTTCTTTTAGAATAGAATAGAATAGAATAGAATAGAATAGAATAGAATAGAATAGAATAGAATAGAATAGAATACTTTATTGGCCAAGTGTGATTGGACACACAAGGAATTTGTCTTGGTGTAAATACTCTCAGTATACATAAAGAAAAGGTACATTCATTAAGAATTAAGAATCATAATGCACAACACTTAATGATAGTCATAGGATACAATCAACAATCAAATCATACTAGGAAACAGTCTTTCTTATATGTATCCATGTATTCATAAGTATGTTTTTACTTATACCTACTATCTTGTAAGCAATTGACAAACCAAATAAAATAAAAAAATAAAGTATGTTTCCATTGTGCCATTCATCTTTGCATAAAATGTCTGATAGTTCTACTCCTCTTATTTCTAATCACTCGACTATCCAGTCAAAGTGGCATAGAGTTGAATGCCTTCTTACAATCAGTCCAATCTACATTCAGGTTGGCCTTCCCTATCTTACAGGTTTCCAGAATCATCTTGTCAATTAGGAGCTGATCTCCAGTGCCTCTGCTGTTTCCACTTTTTCCTTTCTGCACAGGTGATAAAATACTGTTTTCAACTAGATGCTATTGGACTGCATTTGCAATTTTAAACCTGTTGATAAGCAGGTAATTGGCCTGTGGTTACCCTGTCCTGCACATTTTTGTTGGATTTCTCATTATCAAGTATATTTTCCCATATGTTAAGCAATCTTCAAATTTTCCTCCTTGCAGTATGTTGTTAAATTGTTTGGCAATGAATAGGTACAGACCACTCAGATGTTTCAACCAATGACAGTGAAGTTCATCCTTACTTGGTGCTGACCAATTCTTTTCTCCATTTCTGCTGTTAGTATATTTTTTATTTTTATTTCTTTTTTATTCTGATGTACCTCCTTTAGCCAGGCTGTGTTCTATTTGTATTTCTTTGGTTTGTCCAGAACTGCATTGTTTCTTCTTTATTAAGTTTAACTGATTCACTGATGTCTTTTTCCAAATCTGAAATCAATCCCACACTAATCAATAGAAAATCAAGTCATTATGAAGATTGTGTATAATTACTATGACTAATAGGTATTTCCTTTCAAAAGCATAAAGGGGGGGGGAGGGGGCAGAGTTAATGCATTCTCCAAAAACAAACTACCTCATAAGAACTCTATAAGTAATATTCCTAGTTATCTTTAATGAATACATTATAGCTGCTTCTGGATTTGTTAATCTGATAAGCAGTTTGCATTTCAGATTATCAGTTTCTCTCCTGCAAAGAAATTCAAGAATTTAAAAGCTTCTCTCTGTGTGTATGTACTGAAAGTGCAAATAAATAGCAAAAGAAAATGGTTTTTGGTCCCCTGATGCACTGCCTGACAGCTGACTCTGCATAGCACAATGAACAAGACATGCATCATTTGAGAAGAGCAGCAAAATGTCAGTTGGGACTATCAATATAGTGAATAGGATGTGATAACCTTTAAATACATATAAACAATGTGTCCCAACATATTATACTTTCCTATTCCCTCCAGAAAGAAATATTTCTTTCCCAGCTTCACATTCAGCAGTGGAGGAAATAAAACCAACTAAGCATAGATTAATTATTTAACCTGCTGGGGAAAAATAAAATTTATTTAAAGGTATATTTAAAAGAACGGATAAGACAAATACATAATGTGCATTTGCTGGTTTGTAGTTTATTTATTTCCTTTTTAATTCAAGAATCTCAGTTGGAATAATCCATCTGTTCCAGAAAGAGTTATCTACATTACTGAGTTTAAGTTCAGGAGGCAATATTCAATAGGAGTCATCTGCTAATAACTGTTCATCCACTCTGCCCTTAAAGTGTCACCAGAGAATACTACTGTGAAAGTTCCATACACATTTAGCTTAAGGTGAAAATATCCACCTAAAGAAGATTTGGACTCTAAAATTCAACATTACAACATGTGTATTTATGTTATTTTCACTCACGCTAAAAATAATTTATCCAAGTAGTGCTGCAGAATTAATTTACAAAACAGTTTAAAACTAATAAAAATTACATGGGAATTCAATTGCAGGTCCCTTTGGTGGTCTTTTTTGAGCCCAAAGATTATTTAGTTTTAGTTTTAGTATAGAGTAAGTGATATATTTTCTCCATTTTGAAATTCTACATGATGCCCATCAGAATGTAATTTGTTTTAGCTTGACATATGGGTAGGATTTTGTCATTTAAACCCAGTGCCACTATGATCATTTGGAATAAGGAAGCTAAGTTCTAAAAACAGAAGTTTGCCAAATGAATAAATAAATAAATCATATGCTTTACATTCAACTTTATGTGAATAAATTCCCATTGTGGTAGGATTTTCCCTTCATTTTCTCCACCACAGACCACAGAATTATTTCCCTAGTAATGTCCATTGGAGTAGCAAAGAATGTAATCAAATTTATTTTATTTATTTAATCAATTTATCACAAACAAAGGCAAATATGTGTCCCAGGGTAATGATGCAGGATCCAATCTAGCCTGGTCACTGGGTCCGGAGGTTTAGTTTTCTGAGCTTTTGGACTTGTGCTGGAGCCCATACTTAGGGAATTTCTCTCTACTAATCCACCAGAAGGCCTTCCAATATTTTTCTATACCTGAGGAGTGAAGCTGTCCTGTTAAAGAGTATGAAGAAATTATATTTCTGTATGATATTAATGCAATTGGCATGATAACATGTGTGTGCATGTGTGTGTTGTCTTTGTTATCTGAGCCTCAATTTTTAAACATTTCAAATCTTCCTTATATAATGCATGATCTATCTCTTATTGTCTACAGGCATGAACAGATGAAGAACATATAATAATACTTTTTGATATTTTTATTAAATACCATAATACACAAGCTTCTTTTTGGAAATTTGTTTGGCATGAATTTCCATTCTTCCTGTTTCATTTTATTAGATACACTCATCTACAAGTTCTAAAAATATATGGCAAGTTTCTAATTGTGCTCTTGTTCCAAACAAAATTATAAATTCAGGAATATAAAAAATATGTCTCTGGAGAATAGTAAAAGAAAAAAGTAATTGTCTACAAATCACATAGTTGGCCATAACTCTGATGCTTGTAAACTACTTTTTCCATTTGACTGACTACAGATCTATCCAAACATTACTGACAAATTGATATAATCATTTAGTTTAATTATGGACATATTGCAGAATTAATTCTGAATTAGTTATATAATGTTTATAGTGATAAAAACTGTGCTTTGATTTTTTGCTTGTAGTGAAAGAAAGTACATTTACCTCTATGATTTAGATCAATGGGATATGAATTGGATAGACTATTTCAAGAAGACCAGCCAACTAATTACAGATTTGCCTTAAGTTTTAGAGCATATGCATTTTTGGGACATAAACTTATATGTCTTTCGCCCTTTGCATTTATGTTTGTTTTTTAATTCTACTTTTGTTATTTCATGTTGTTTTGTAATAATAACTACCAGAGGGGAAAGGCTTCGGCAGTGGCAGGGATTCGCGACACCACGCAATCCCTGATGCACTCGCTGCCAAGGTTCCTCTGATCCGTTTGGATTTGGAGGATATAGCTGCCCTGTAGAGGCAGCTGAAGATAGGGGGAATCTGGACAGGGTTTGGAGGGTGTCGCAGACCCCTTCCCCACCCGGCAAAACCCCCTTTTCCCAAGGCGGAGGAGCGGCGGTCAGTAATGGCTGCCACAAAGAAGCCTGCACTGGACAAGATCGTGCAGGAGAAAGAAAGTCGGAAGAGTTGAGAAGAAGTGAAAGTGGTTTTTGCTGACAGGGATAAAGTAAGAGAAAGTACCCTGGAACTTGAAACTTGCCAAAGATAATTTGTTTCCAGAGAGATTTACAAGCAGTGAATGGAATTCTAAAAGGAAAAGTTTTGTTTTTTCTTTTCATTCTCCTTCCTAACATGACAGTGGATGGAACCATAAGAGAAATCGGAAAACCTGCATTGGAGGTAATTAAATGCTGAAAAGACAAGGATTTCTGAACATTTTTTTAAAAAAAAAACCTTTTTTGCTGTGAGTGGGAAGGGAGAGGGAAAAAAAATTGGAGCAGAATTTGAAAATAAGAAGATTGTCTAGAATATTAAAGAGTTATTAGAGTTATTAAACATTAATAAGATTTCTAAAAGATATATTTTAAATGGAATGTTGTGACTAAATACTAACCACAGAAAGAGAAAGTGAAGAAAGAAGAAAGTATTAAAAGAAACAGCTTATTTGGATTGTTTGGTGATCTTGGAACTTCTGAGAACTATCTTTGATTAAAAGCACTTGGGTGGTTATTTGGAAAAACTTTTTCTTTCTACAATGGCATCACTTGTGGATGATTTGAAATTTGAATACCAAAAATACAAAAAAGAAAAACAAGAAGAGAAGAACTCTCTTGGCACTCGTTTTCAATTTTTAGAAATGGCTGTTTGTACTTATGAAAAGCTGACTGCACAACAGGATGATTGGGATAAAGAAGAAGCCATTTTTGATGAACAAGTGACTTTATTTGGGGAAGGAAAGGAGAAAGAGGAAAAGGAAAAGGGGACTTTAAGACTTGGAAAAACAACCAAAAAAAAAAAGAGAAAAATAAGGTGAAAAGTGGATACTATGTTAGAAAACAACAGAAAGGAGGAAAGCAGAAGAAGAAAAGAGAGGTGGAGAGACAAGGGGGTAAAAAGGGCAAGGAGAAGAATAAGCAAGGGAGAAAGGAAGGGATGAGAAGCCTCAATGGTGGAGAGCAAGATGCAAAGAAACAACATTCTTTTAGAGATAATGGGTAAACTTTATTGAAAAAGGGATTCTGGAAAGGTACATAAGATTGTATTTTTATATTTGTATTTAGAAATAATCTTACAAAATTAGAAACAATATGTAATTTAAAATGTGATAAAACATTTAGTGTAATTTAGTGAAATTTTTGTGAAGAAAAAGAAAGCAATGAAATAAATGAGAGAATTGGAGTAAGAGAAGGGGGAACATTTTAACAAAATAATGATTTAAAATATGTGATGTGGGAGGGAAATAACTATGGAAAGCATAAAGTGTTCCCATAAAGGTATGATATTTAATTGAAAAATAATGTGTAAAATGTTTAAGATATAAAGGAATACCAATATTAACAATTAGATTGTGTAACTTTAGTTAAATTCTTTGTGAAGAAAAAGAAGGCAATGAAATAAATGAGAGATTTGAAGTAGGAGAAGGGGGAACATGTTAATGAAATAATGATTTAAAACATGTGATGTGAGGGAAAAATAACTATGGAAAACAGAAGTGTTCCCATAAAAGTATGATATTCAACTGAAAAGCAACGTGTAAAGTGTTTAAGATATAAATGAATACTAATATTAATGATTAGATTTGTATTGGCATTGATAATAAAAAATATTGTATAATTTTAGAATGTACCAAACAGAATCCCAATGTTAGCTATGTATTTTATATTAAGTATTATAAATGTAGGGGAAAGAGATAAAGGCGTCATACTCCAATTAATGTACAGGAGAAGTTTTGTTTAAAGAAGAAAGATAAATGGATAGCTGAAAATAGAACAGACAAAGAATAATAAATATTATGATTTGAATTGAGATGAGATAAATAAAATAAAACTAAGAAAGTTTAAAAGAGATGAGAAGCTATACAGAAAATGGAAAATGGTAATAAGATATGGAATGGTATATAAAATGAATATGAATTTGAATTTGTGTCTGTACGAAGAGTTGTAACCCGGGACTAAGCAACTTTCAGAAAAGATGTTTTTTATGTTTCTATGTTTTGTGTTTTTGTGTCTTTATGCTAGATTGAGTTAATAAAACCTTGGAGGAATATTAGAAGAGGATAATTGAGAATAAAAGATAGAAGAGAATAAAACAAGTCAGAGGAAAATATAAGTATAATGAATAAAAACATATAAAATAGATAAATATAGAAAAGAAATATAATTGAATAAAAGTAAAGGGAGAAATAATGAGAAATTTGAAAGGATATGTATGTGTTTATAAGGAAATGTGTCAATGGTGTATAAAATAATGTTTTATTTGTTTTGTTAAAATTTACAAATAACTTTTTTTTTAAAAATAACTATCAGAGGTTTTTGCTTAGGATAGACAGGCATCTAAATCAGTGGTGGGATTCAATTTTTTTTACTACTAGTTCTGTGGGCGTAGCTTGGTGGCCGTGGCAGGGGAATGATACTGTAAAATCTCCAGTCAGAGGTTGTATTTGCCAATTCTCCGAACTACCTAAAATTTCTGCTACCGGTTCTCCAGAACTGGTCAGAACCTGCTAGATACCACCTCTGATCTAAATATTCTAAATACCATGAGAAGAGAATATTTGTAGCTCAAAGTTGAATTGTAGAATCCATGATGCTTTCTGTGCTTGCTTGTTCTCTTGTAGATGCTTCACTATCCAACTAGGTAATATCATCAGTGCTAGTCATTTTTTAAATCCGTATTTTTCTATAAGACAACTCTTCTTCCAAGCCACAGTGACCAAAAAAATCCAACATTCTGCTCTTTTACTATATCACAGGGATCAAAAGTTGATCTTTGAGTTTAATTTCAAAATTGTTTTAGGAAGAGGACTTCTTCAATCTATTCTGCTTTATTAGCTAGCTTTTGCATTTATTTATTAGAGACAACTTTAAGACTTTAATTGCATGGGGAGTAACCACAATTCAGCAGTAGAAATTCTAGATCCAGTCTAAATTCTCTCCAGGTAAAGGAGGACCAAGTAAGACTTGACATGAAAAGTTTCTGCTTAAAAATTTAGATTTAGTGATATAATCTAAGAAGAACAAATTAAATGTATCAATGGTCTGCTTACAGGAGAATGTGCACAATTTATTTATTTATTTATTTATTTATTTATTTATTTATTTATTTATTTATTTATTTATTTATTTATTTATTTATTTATTTATTTATTTATTTATTTATTTATTTGATTTACATCTCATTATCCAGAGTGACTTAGTTCAATTGTTTGGAAGCGAAGTTAATGGAAATCTATATGGATGTTGCATTATCCACATGTAATTTCATTAGTATTATATTTCCAATGAAATAATTTCTGATCTATTGAAAACCATCAAGATATCTGCCCACTGTTTAAAATCCACCTTATTTAAATTTCTGTATCATTCCCCCATTTTCACGATCTTTTCTATTAAAGCCTGTTTTTCCTGGCCCAATTTGGATCCAACCTTCCTAGCTCTAATTTTTACTAAGCCGTTCTTGTGTTTTCCTTATAAAACAAAGGTGTTTTTCTTTTTAAATAATAATCATGAAAACTATACTTGCAACATACTGTGATAATGAGGAGGAAACTGATGATTCTAACAGACTGCTCAGGGAACTGAAATTTACAACTTTTTCAACCACTTTCTAAAAGCAAAATTGAGCTAATCTTCTACTTGGCAACATATGAAATTTAAATTACTATCTTGCTATTATGATAGGTCTTGTTTTGCTTTCCAAGAGTTCTGTGAAACATGAAGAGAACCAGAAACAGAATGTGCCTAACCTAATTATGATTATACATTCTGAAAAATGTACTGCTCCTAAAAGATTAGAAACCAAAACCATCTCTGCACTGAATAAATCAAATTAAACCATAGCCCAGTTAAATTTATTACTGGAATTCAAGAATGCCTTCTTTTCAGAGTAGCAGGATAGTAATAATAACAATTTCAAAAAACTTCCTCATATTTTTAATTATTATAAAATGCAATTTATTTTGCTTTTATTGTTGTTTCCTGGCCTGTAGTTTAATTAAAATCAATATTTTTTTTCTCTAAAAGAGAATTCCTTATCCTGATTTTCCTTCATTTTCACTTCTAGTTTTTTTTCAGCCATTGTCACATTTTAGTCTAAATT
This sequence comes from Hydrophis major, assembly GCA_033807585.1. Lineage (NCBI taxonomy): Eukaryota > Metazoa > Chordata > Lepidosauria > Squamata > Elapidae > Hydrophis > Hydrophis major. Next base: position 158,593,834 of record CM066329.1, read on the forward strand.
AAGATCATTACAATTAAAATGACAATGTCTTAGGAAAAACATTGCCTTTTTCAAAATAAACATATTAAATATTTAGTGTTTATTTTCTCTAATAATTTTCTATTGTCTATGAGTGTGTACATTTGTTGCAATCTGTTTCCATTTGCAAGATGGATTGTAAAATGGGTCATCTCCACATATCACTAAAAACAATACAACACAAAGATGACTAGAAATTCTTCCCTCATGATGGAGTCTTTGTTTCATCCTTAACTCACCAAATATGCACTTTAAGTTACTTACCGTTACATACCTTTCATTTCACTCCTTTTTGGTGTAATTTTTGTCATGGACACAATCTAGGATGCATATCATCATTCATAAGATAATGCTGGGATCTCAACTTGAACAAATTGTAGAGACATCCCCTTCCTTCCACTTATGGAACACTACTGTCCATGGCCATTTTGACCTGGATTGGAGGAGAAACCATACACTTGAATTCCATAGACGTCCAAAGTCTATCTGGCGCAGCAAGAACAAGGCTGACTAGCTCTACATAATATTACTGTCTGATCCCAAATTCTTTGATTTCTGCCTTGTTAGTTCTAACTTTCATATCATATCTTTCTATTCTTTGTCTCCTAACTGTCATGAACTTGAAGCATCAAGAATTCTTTCCCTCCAGTCATAACTATCTAATCATTAGCTGGGGTTAACAAGTACTTCCTTGTGTGCTTATCTCTTCAACCCTTCTTTCTGTTCAGGGTGCAGATAGTAGAAGAATTTCCTGTCCTTTCCATTCAGAAAGTTTGCAAAGTTACTGAAGTTTCTCTTTCTCTTACTCAACGAAAGAAGAAAGGGAAGAGGATTATGTATTTAGAAAGAATTTTCATTTCTACTTGAATTGCAGTAGAAGGAAATTCTGTCCTCATCTTTTTTTGGACGATCATAGGGAGGAAGGAGGGAAATTCCATGTCCACACCATATTTAGCAGCAATTTCTTCCAGTTCAAAACTCTCCCCAACTCTCATAGGTGGGGCACTTTCTTTCATTCAGAATTTGAATAATTGTTTTTCCCACTCTCTCAACTTCTTTGCCCCTCAGAGTTAGTGCACTGATACCAAACCTAGAACTGAGAGTCAGTTTGGATGGTTGGATCTGTGGAGGTATTGAAAATGCAACTGTCAGAGATGGCATGAAGCATGAAAATTATCATCTGTTTTCTACGAATTCTCAGACTAGCTTTTCCAATGAATTAAACATTTTAATCTGCTATGTGGCAGGGAGAGATGAAATATGTTTCCTCTCAGATTCCTCCTTTTTATCTATTGAATGAGAGGGTCAGAGATATGGTTTGCATAAGGAGCAAATGAACTAATCCAGGTTGGAACATAGAGTCATAAGGCTGAAAGGGACTTTAGAGTCCAACCCCCTACTCAAGGCAGAAGACCTAATACCAGCCCGATCAAATGGTTGTCCACTCTATTTTTGCAAACCTCCAGTGATGGAGCAACCTCAAGTCCAGAAGAAAAGCTATTCCATTGACTAATTATTCTCACTATCAGAAAATTATAGTTACTTCTAGATTGAATGTTGCTTGAACAAGCTTCCATGTATTACTTCTTGTCCTGCCCTCTGATGCTTTGGAGAATAATTCTCTCTGGTAGCCTCTCAAGTACTGGAAGATAGTTATCATGTCCCCTCTAATCCATTTCTTAAATTGGCTAGGCATGCCTAGCTCCCTCAGCCATTCATCATATGATTTAGCCTTCAGACCCTTTATCTTAGTTTCTCTTTGCATACTTTCTAGGGTTTCCACATCTTTTTTTGTATTGTGATGATCAGAACTGTATGAAATATGCCCTCACTGTAGTGTAAAGCAGTATTATCACTTCTTGTATCTTGATGTTATCCCTTTGTTGATGCAGTCCAGAACTTTTCTGCCCTTTTTGGAGATGCAGCAAGTTGCTGGCTCATACTTAAATGGTGGTCCATGAGGACATCTAGAGCTCACATACTGTTGAGCCTATTCTGTATCTATTCTGTAGCTATCCTATACAGTAGTGGTTCCCAAAGTGGGTGGTACTGCTCCCTGGGGGGGTGGAATGCCTTAGGGGAGTGCTAAGAGGCAAGGGGGCTGGCAGGGGTACTAAGAGGTGGTAGGAGGAGTTTGAGGCACCGGCTGGCCCCACAGATTCACCCATTGACTAGCACTACTCTGGAGCCAGTTCCTCCAATGCAGAAGCAGTGGCACGTAACATGATGCCGTGGCCGCGTTCGATGTGCTGCCCCCTGCTGCCTCTTAGTACCCCTCTGCAGGCCCCCTTGGGAATGCTAAGACACAGCAGGGGATGTTCGAGGCGCTGGCCCTGCAGGTTCACCCATTGACTGTAGTAACTCTCCAGAGCCAGTGCCTCCAATGCAGAAATGGTGGCACGTAATGTGTTTGACATGCCTCCCCCTGCCACATCTTAGCATCCCCAAGGGGACCAGCAGAGGGGTACTAAGAGGCAGCAGGGGGCCATTCAAGGCACCGGCCAGCCCTGCAGGTTCACCCATTGAGACGCTGGTTCCAGAGCGGTGCTACAGTCAATGGGTGAGCCTACAGGGCCAGTGCCTTGAATGCCCCCCTGCCACCTAGAGGGGGCCAGCAGAGGGGTGCTATGAAGCGGCAGGGTGGTGGCACATTGAATGTGGCCATGGTGACATGCCACTGCTTCTGCGTAGGAGGCACTGACTCCGGAGCAGTGCTAGTCAATGGGTGATTCTGCAAGGCCAGTTGGCACCTTGAACATGCCCCTGCCACCTCTTAGCACTCTTCTGTTGGCCCCCTTGGAGGTGGCGGGGGGGGCGCTTGAGGCACCAGCCCTGCAGGCTCTCTCCATTGACTGTTGTACCTCACTGGAACCGGCACCTTGAATGCAGCAGCATGTTGGGAAAAGCCACCACCATCACTTTCCCAAAGTGCTGCTGCTGTCACATTCTGTCTGTCTGTCTGTCTGTCTGTCCATCCATCTATCTATCCATCCAAAAGGTCTGTCTGTCTGTCTGCCTGTCTGTCTTCCTGTCTATCTACCTACCTGTCTGTCTTTCTGTCTACCTTTCTATCAATATAGATCTATCTACCAACCTACCTACCCATCCATCCATCCATCCATCCATCCATCCATCCATCCATCCAAAAGGTCTGTCTGTCTGTCTTCCTGCCTGCCTGTCTGCCTACCTACATAACTATCTACCAACATAGATCTATCTATCTATCTATCTATCTATCTATCTATCTATCTATCTATCTATCTATCTACCTACCTACCTACCTACCTATCTATCTACCAATGTATTTATCTATCTATCTATCTGCCTGCCTGCCTGCCTGCCTCCCCCCCCCCTCTTTCTCCATCCATCCATCCATGTTCGAAGCACCAGCCCTGCAGGCACATTGGGAAAGTAGAACAAAGCCAGTCTGGGAGGGAGGGAAGGAGGGAGGAAGGAAGAGAGAGAGAGAAAGAGATAGAGACCTGATGCATCAGATTGAATGAGGCTTAGTGTAGAGAGAGGCCCTTTTCCACATTGAAACATCTTTGCCAGCACATTAAAACCTCCTTGGCTTCTATTAAAGGTTTTGTGGACAAAACATGGTCAAGACTATCAGGAAGCTCTCACATTTTGTTGAGGCTTTAAACAGGATCCATTGGACCAGATCTCCACCCTAAAAATTACTTTTCCCTAATGTATTACAGTGCCAATTCTGAAGAAGGCAAAACCAAATTATACTGGTAAATTACAAGGAGAACACACACTCTCTCTCTCCCTTCTAACCCTGCTGGAGCAGGTGACTGGACTGGAATAGATATCTCATTATCTTTCTCCTCTGTCCCTCCCTCCCTCCTTTTTTTATTTCTTTTTCTTTGCCTCTTCCTTCCATCCCCCCTTCTTTGTCCCTTTTTCTCTCTTTCCCACTTCTCTTTCTTTTCTTCCTCTCTTTCTCTCTCTTTTTCTTTTCTCTCTCTCTTTCCCTCTCTCAGGCTTACCCCTTTAGATCAGGGGTCACCAAATTTTTGGACCTCAGGGACCACCAAACTCATAATTTTAAATCCCAGAGATCCCTAATATGAATTTTGACTGACGTGGCTTTCTGACGTTTGTGGGAGAAAGAGAGAGAGAGAGAGAGGGAGAGAGAGAGGGAGGGAGAGGGAGGGAGGGAGGGAGAGAGAGAGAGAGAGAGATCTGATCCAACCTCTCTCTCTCCCTCTCTCTCTCACACACAAGCAGGGGTACGATTTAGATCCCTGATCTAAAGCTATCAAAACTCCAAAAACAGGTCAAGTAGCTCTGGGGAGGCCAGTCATAAATTAGAACACTTGCTAAATAACAAGCCATTAAGTGAGGACCACCTGTATTTGATTTTCTAGTCACCTGGCCATGCCCCCCCAGTCACATGACCAGCAATCCAAGCCCCCCCAGTCATGTGACCAGCAAGCCACAGCCTCAAATTAGGCCACACCCACATAAATTTGCATCCCACCCCTGGGTGGGGGGCACTGACAATGAGTTGGTAGCACCAAGGGGGTGGTGGACTTGGGAGTTTGGGAATCACTGCTATACAGCCTATTCTGTATTTATTATGTACCTATTCATTTGGTTTTTCCTGGCTTAATGCAGGATCTTACTTTTCTCACCACTGAACTGAATCTTGCTGGATAATGTCCAGTGCTCAAGTCCATCACAATCCTTCTGAACCTTAAATCTATCCTCAAAAGTGTCACCAATTGCCACTGGCTTGGTATTATTTGCAAATTTGATGTGTTCTATCCTCTCATCTAGATCATTTATGAAGATGTTGGGCTTAAAACAATACTTTGAGATACTGCAGTTGATGCTTCCTTCCTTGTAAATGTAGTTTCATTGAGGACTACATATTGGGTACAGTTGGTCAGTCAATTGCAAATCTATCTGGTGATGGTACCATCTATCCTACTTTATGAAATGCCTTACTGAAATTCAAGTATACTGTATTCTCAGCATTTTGCTGGTCCTTTAATTTAGTCACTTTACAAAGAAGAATATAAGATTTGTTTGGCATGATTTGTTTGTACAAACCCATAATAGTGTAATATCAGGTATGGTTTCATTATAGTTGGAAACTGCAGGCAAATGGGGACAGGATTGCTTTGTATAAGGACTGGAAACTATATAATAATCTTAACATTCAACATTTTAGGCTATTGTGTGGAGGGGAGAAGCTTTATGGAAAGTCAAAGACAATGTTCAGAGCACTAGTGATAATGATTAGTAGGGTTGTTAGATATCTTAGTGTAATCCAGTTGTTCTTTGATGCAGAGCTTGGAATTTTTGAAGCAAACAGGAGATCTTTCAGTGGGGAAGGGTCAAAAAGTTTTTGGCTGTAGGGGGTAGTTGGTAATCATGAATGACATAAAATGGAACAAATGGTAATATTTGAATTAAAGTGAATTCAGTATGAGGAGATATCTAGGCTAGTTATCTTCCTGTTTGTTCCTACAGCAATGAATGTTTTCTTTTTTCACCATTTTTTTTTGCGATGTGCAAGAAACAGGAGAAGCTGAAAAAGACCCAACAATGAAAGCTTGGTAAGAAATGGGTAGGCAGGTTTCAGTTCTGGAAAATATTTTAAAGTAATAAGTAGGCCATCTCAGAAGCACAGGAAAGGCTACAACACAGGGGTCATCTTTGAGAAAATATCAGATGCCACCAAATGGTATTCAAGGCTAAGACACTGTATATATCAGTAATAAATTCAAGATGACTATGTTCAAAGGATCTTGTATGGAGGGTAAAGGATAGAGTCATCTGGCCTTTTGGTAGTGTGACAAATATGACAAGAATAAATTACAGGTATTGATATCTTCTGAAATTTGAGGCTCCTGAATTTACTCCAAAAAACATCCAGCTGGCTGTGGCAAGGCTGAAAAATCTTTCATTACAGAGAGAAGGCATATAGCTTTGTATTGTGATGCAGTGCTTCTCATTAACAGAAAAGGGGAGCATGAACATGAAATATTTCCCTGAAGGAGAATCACATAGAAATTGTCTTTTGTTCTTGCTGAAGATAGAATTAGCTAAGCATAGAAGAGTTAGCTTCTTTTCTTATTTTTTTTATTTTATTATTTTATTTTATTATTTATTTTATTTTCTTATTTCTTATTATTAAAGATAAGCATCTTTTCTTATTTTCTGATTTGGGATATAGGAAATATGAATGTTAAAGAATAAAATAATTGTCCCAATGTGATCTAATCAATTTGGGGAATGTGAAAATATTCCAGATTCTTATTGTCAGTTTGATGTTTTTGATATCATGTTCAAGCTTCCAGGAAAAGGCATCAGTGACTATTTTTTAACAGGCAACAGCTGTTAATTACATTATACTTATGAAGGAAGGAAGAAAGAAATATTTTCATCTATTTGCTGCTATTGTTATTATTATTAATAATTTATCATATTGTTTTAATTGTTGAGATATTCTTCCATAGTTTTCTCATGTACAATTTTGATAATCAAACTAGAGTGACATAGACTTGTTAAATGATGTCATTATATTTTGTTTAGATAATAATAATTTAAAGTAATATTACTGTCACGAGTGAATTGTTGTATATACCATAATGTACATTGTGAGCTAGTCAGAGATGTAGATTTGCCTTAATTATAACATGATCAAAGGAATGGAAAGAGAGAGAAAATCCTCTGTTTCATGAATTTAATCCTTGAATTTACAAGTCAATTATCACATTGCTATTAAAGCTAGTTCAGACTAACAGTTTCTGAACACTTTGAAGGCTAATCTTCTTAATTTACCCTTATTGTTTCCCTGGGTCCATCACTCAAACTGTTTCCTCATATGCACACATGTGTGTGCACATGTGCACATGTGCACGCACGCACACACACACACACACACACTTTACCTTATACATTTTTAAGTCATATGTAGTAATTACTTGAGAAGATGGCAGACCAACTTGAATTTCTTTATATTTGTAGAGTTTAATTAAAAATTATGAAGTGATATTGTTTGTATTTTACAAAGCTATTGAAAGAATCACAACAATTAGTTAATCAGAAACCATAGAAACATAACCAACACATTACAACAACAAAAACAAATTTTAAAAGAAATGACATCTACAACAGCTACAACTACAACTTTGAAAACCAGAAGAAAGGCCACCTCTATGCTAACAACCATGTCGGCAATACCTTCATGGCACAAAATACAATTGAAGAAACAATACCATTGGAGAAACAAACCACTTCCTCGAAATGTTAATATCCAAACAATCCTGTTGATGTTGGTATAATGGGCTGTGTGATGGCCTTGTAAGTTTTGTTGTGGAGATATCCTGGATCTTGTGCTGTAATCTCCTGGGTTGTTTGTTTCGTAGTGATCTTTTTTCCATTAGCCTCTCGTGTTTTAACGGCTGGGGTAATGGGTCATGTGATGGGCTTGCAAGTTCTTTTGTTGTAGTATCCTGGGTTCTGCGTTGTAATCTCCTGGGTCGTTTGTGTTTTGATCTCTTTTCCATTAGCCTCCTGTGTAGTAATGGCTTGGGTAATGGGTTGTGTGATGACCTTATGAGATTTAACGCTGTGGTATCCTTGGTCTTGTGCTGTGATATCCTGGGTCATTTGCTGTGTTGCAACTTCTTGAGTTCTTGTGCTGTAATTTCCTGAGTTTTCTGATGTGATATCCTGAGCGGGTGGCTGTGATTCTGGGTTTTAGTCTGGTTTTGAGTTTGGAGTCTGGGTCTGTGTGCTTGGTGTGTGTCAGGTTGTTTGGTTTTGGGGTTGGTGGGTGCGACAACTGGTGAGGTAGCATGATCTGTTTTCTGGATGGTGATTGTCCTTCATTTATAGGATGGGCTTGGGCCTGGGTCTGATGAGGGGGATTAGCAGTGGTGTCCCATGTTGTTTCAGGTCTGGTGTTGTTTTTCGTGGCTGGGACTCATTTGTTGGTGAGGACTAGCTTCCAGATATCTGGTAGGCGGGAGGTATTGTCCAATCTATTCATGTTATGGATGTGTTTCTCTATCTCGATGGCTTCCCTGATTATTCTCTTGCTAGAGTGTTCAGTGTTGGGTATTAATTTAGTTCCTTCAAAATTAATTTCATGTCCTGTGGCTTTAAGGTGCTGGAAAAAGGAGGAAGTATTTTCTTCTCTTCTGACTGCATTTTTTGTGTTCTGCAATGCATGCATTTATTCTCCTGTTGGTTTGTCCAATGTATGTGGCTGGACAATTGTTGTGTGGTATTTCATAAACTCCTTGGTTTTCTAGCTGGATCTTGTCTTTTGGGTTTCTTAGGATATTGGCTAATTTTTGGACAGTGCTGAAAGCTGTCCTGATATTGTGCTTGTGGAGAATTTTGCTGATTTTGTCTGTGGTGCCTTTGATGTAGGGGAGGAGTGTGATATCGTTGTCTTGTTCTGTGTCTTGGTTTTTTGGGGGTATCTCTTTTCAGATTAGATTGGTCATAGTGTTTCTTTGGAATCTGTTGGAAATCAATATGTTAGTGAGGGTGTATAGTTCTGTTCTCAGGTGGTTTTTGTCAGCTAGGCATTTGGTTCTGGAGATGAGGATCTTAGCTATGGAGTTGATCTGTGCAGGGTGGTGGTGGGATTGTGCATTTAGGTAGCGGATTAGTGTGTGTGTGTGTGTGTGTGTGTGTGTGTGTGTGTGTGTTTCCAGTAGATGGTGTGTCCTAGGAAGCCATTGGGTTTTTTGTAAATTAGGACAACCATCAACCAAAAAAAAGTACTGACAGCTAACGGCTTCCACAAAAGCAAAAACACTGGCTTGATCCACAAAAACACACTGAGACATAATGGAGACCTAGAAGATGAACAGACCTATGGAACAGCTGTCCTGCCCTACATATGAGGTATTACAGACAAAATCAGTACTACACAGGCATCACATAAAGACTGCCTTCAAAACAGACAGAAAAATAGCAGCCACCCTAAGAAACCCCAAAGTTAAAATTCACCTGGAAAACCAAGGCATATATGAAGTCCCCTGTGCATCATGCCCGGCCACATATGTTGGACAGATCAATAGAAGAATAAGCACCCGCCTGGATGAACACAAAAATGCAGTCAAAAAGCTGGAACACACTTCCTCACTCGTCCAACACATGGAAGCCACAGGTCATAACATCGACTTCAATGGCACCAAAACCCTAGCCACCATAGAAAATCCCAGCCACAGAATCATCAGAGAAGCCATAGAGATTGAAAAAAGACCAGAAAGCATGAACAGAAGAGATGATTCCACCAGGCTGTCAATCATTTGGAAGCCTGCACTCACAAACAAAAAAAATCTCCACACCACAAGCCAGGCAAACACCTGGGCACAAACAGATCCCCCCTGATACCTCCAGCTCAAACACACCCCAACCAGGCACCCAGATGAAACCCAGCTTCCTAACTAATGATAGCCGTCCATTTACCCGAAGCCAAGCTGCACTAAAGGCCTCCAATAAAGTAACACAATGTTGCAAGCCAATCAAGATACAAAAAGAGCCCCCCCCTGTTGTAACTATGTATCATTCATGTGATTGCAACTATGTATCATTGCAACTATGTATCATTCATGCGTTTGCAACATTGTATCATTCACGTGTAATCATTAACTTCTGTCTCTTCAGTGACCTTTGCAAGGCATGTACAAGAGACAAGGAGATAGACGTTTTGTTAATAAGTTTATCCACACTGTAAATAATCTGTCCGGTATGCAGCTTTGTAAACATGCACATCCTGATGAGATTACCATGTTTGACTTGAGCTTTTTGATTAAATCATTTTCTTGTAAAAAAGCACAATAAAAGAGCGTGTGCCAAGACATTCGGGGCGCGCTCATCAAGAGGAAACTTCGCTTCCTGTCGTTTCTCTTCCCTTCGCTCCCATTCATGAGCCGCCCATCAGATGCGGGATGGCAGATACCGCATTCTGGTGACCCCTACGTGATTCCCTAAGGGGGATACGCAGCGACGCGTCCATATCTTATCAGCTCAATGGGAGCTGTGCATCGCCAGGCCTGAAGCAAATTGCACATCATCGGATCTGAAACACGGTCTCGACTTTCGTAAGTATGGGTAGAAACTTTTCTCAACAACAGACGCAGCATCTGAAGGAATTGAGGGAGTTAGTCGCTTCTTCTAAATACTCTGCTAATTTAAAGGGCTCGCCTGTAAAAATGAAACCTATTGCTACATTATTGGCTTGTGTGTGGCAACATTGTCCTAATTATTCAGAGGAAGGGTCCTTAAAAATTTCCACTTGGCAAAAAATTGGTGAACATCTCCATAGTCCTCCTCGTGCACTTATTGGCATTTTGGTCACTTGGAGGAAAATTATGGAGGCTTTAAAAGTCCATTATAAAATAGAAGCAGGGAGTGTGTTTGAATCTCCCCCACCAAGTTATGATAACTTTTCAATTTTCCCTAACTCAGGCAGAAGCTGCTGCCATTATTTAACAATGCCCCACATGTAGTAAGCAAGGACATTCCATTCCTATAGGAGTAAATCCTAGAGGATTAAAAGCTTGTGAAATTTGGCAAATGGATGTAACTCAGTATCCACCTTTTGCCCCTTGGAAATATTTGCACATTTCAATAGATACATATTCAGGGTTTATTCTGGCTACTCCTCAAAGGGGAGAAACTGTAAAACATGTCATCAATCATTCAATTCGTACTTTTGCCTCGCTGGGACGTCCAAAAGAAATCAAAACAGACAATGGATCTGCCTATACAAGTTCTGCTTTCCAGGACTTCTGTAACAGATGGGATGTAACCCACAAGTTTGGGATTCCCTACAACAGCCAGGGGCAGGCTATTGTGGAACGAGCGAACTTATCTCTGAAATGTGCTCTTGATCGATATTCGTTGCGGGAAAAACCTCCGAACCTCCCAGCATTGCAAAATTCTCTTAATATTTGTCTTTACACTTTAAACTTTCTTAATCTGACTGGCATTCCTCCCACTTCTGCTGCTTCACATCATTTTTCCTCCTCCTCACCCCTGCCTAACAGACCTCTGGTATATTATCGCAGATTGCCAGATCCCGCCTGGCAGGGTCCCGCTGAGCTTCTCACTTGGGGACGAGGCTACGCTGCAATCTTACTGCCAGACAAAACCACTTGCTGGATCCCTGGTAGGGCGGTTAGACCCTATCATGGGAATTCCACTGCTACATCTGTATCTTAAAACTATTCCTGATATTCTTACCTATATCTTCTTTGCAATTTCTACCTTACTTCAACAAAACCTATGCTTCCTGTCAAAAGACTATTCATGTTAAAACCATTTCATTAACAGAAGGCTATTATACTTGTTCCATGTGGGTACATCATGAAAATGCTACCCGTAGTTTTCACTCTGTCACTTCTGTTTTATTTAAAGAACACTCTACCACTCGCTCTTTTGTTCCTTCTTTACTCTTCCTATGGAAAGGAACCTTAAAATCTTTTCCTCTGTTCAATCTAAAACATAGGGGGACCTAAATGTCCTTCTATTGTAATATGGGTTTCCACACCCCAACTAACATCCTTGATGAATTACCAAATTAATCTTTATTGTCATTATTGTAATTATTATCCTTTTTCTACTAATTGCATTCCCTCCTCATTTCGCAAATGTTCTACAACTAACTTGTCCATAGCCCTCTCTCCTACTTGTCATGCTTTTATATATCCGAACTTTGATCCTGTAAACAAACGACGCTTCAAAAGAACTGTCCATGACGATCCGCAGAAGCCTCATAGAAGATATAATATTGCTTGGACTATAACTGACTTTCAAGGCGTTCGTTTAAGTTCTACAACCAATTTTTCTTGCATAGAAGACTTATACCCACCACTTCAATTCGATTTGGCAGACGCACCCACACAACCAGGGGATATCCTGCAATCCACACCACTTCAGGAGGAACTTTAACATCACGCCTGAAAGGAATGTATTTTATCCCTGGCAATAATTTTGTTTGGACTTGTTACACCGGTTTCATGGCATGTGTCCACGGGGATGAAATTGTTAAATCCAAATCATTTTGCATTCAAGTATGGCTTGTGTGTATAACTCTGATGATTTTATATCCCTACAGGTACCCATGGAATACCCCCTCTTGCAAAATCGTAAAGATTTAGATCTGTTATTTTTTAAAACAAGGGGGATTGTGTGCTATGCTTAAAGAAGAATGTTGTCTTTATGCTGATAGCAGGGGGGGGGTTCGTTTTCTATTTCGCCATGGTTTACAACCTTTTTAACTGCATTGGCAGGATCATTAATAATCATTATATTGAGATGTATTATAGGACCTTGTTGTTTTAATAGAATATTGCAATTTTTAAAAATCAATTATCCTCTGCTGATGTTAATGTGCCATTGCAAGCTCATGTTATATCCTCAACACCGGACAAAAAAATGTCATTGCTGAGTTACCGCTCCTTGGACAACCCTGACGCTGACGGGTCGCACTCTTGCCTAGATGACGGGGACGGCGAATATTTCAGAAAAATGGTTCCTGTCTTCTCGGATGAGGAAGAAGACTCATCATAAATAATAAAAACAGAGGAGATGTTGTAACTATGTATCATTCATGTGATTGCAACTATGTATCATTGCAACTATGTATCATTCATGTGTTTGCAACATTGTATCATTCACGTGTAATCATTAACTTCTGTCTCTTCAGTGACCTCTGCAAGGCATGTACAAGAGACAAGGAGATAGATGTTTTGTTAATAAGCTTATCCACACTGTAAATAATCTGTCCGGTATGCAGCTTTGTAAACATGCACATCCTGATGAGATTACCATGTTTGACTTGAGCTTTTTGATTAAATCATTTTCTTGTAAAAAAGCACAATAAAAGAGCGTGTGCCAAGACATTCGGGGAGCGCTCATCAAGAGGAAACTTCGCTTCCTGTCGTTTCTCTTCCCTTCGCTCCCTTTCATGAGCCGCCCATCAGATGCAGGATGGCAGATACCACCCCCCCCAAAAAAAACAAAAAAACAGACAGAAGATATTAGTAGCAGAACACAGCAAACTCCAAGACCAATAAACACAGACCAAGACTCTCAACCAATCAGGAGGAAGAAAAAACCATTCTGACACAGCAATAGGCTGCCCCAAATTTAAATCTGAAACCACTGTAAAAGTCTGACTCACAGACAAACACCATACAGAAGCCTGATGATGGCAGATGAGATTCTGCTGAAACGTTGCTACAACTTTAAAAGCACCACTACTACGACGTGGGAAAATACCCGAACAAAGCTGAATGCCATATATATATATATATATATATATATATATATATGCATTTGCACAAGGATTAATTGTGTAGACGGTATAAAATAAGGTTGAAAATAAAGTCCCACAAACTGTCAAGGATGAAATGGTTTTTAAATGTTTTCTGAAATTTATTTTCTACTTTTCCTTCTTTATTTCTTTTTTCTGTTTCACATTTATGTTTGTGTTGTTTGTCTGTTTTAATTGTAAAATTAATAAAGTTTATAAAAAAAAAAGAAAAATAGAAATATTTTTCGTAATTAGAAATTCATATCTCAATATACTTTATTTAGAAAAGAAATCACAGTAAAAATAATACACTCCCCACAATGTTCAGAAGGGGAGGAGCCAATATTGTTGCAAACGCTTGTATAGATAATCCTAGTTAATTGTATGATTCTAGAAAACAGTCTTACAGTACAACAGTGTCTACCTTTCATTTTCAAAACAAAAAAAAGCTCTCAGAATATTAGATCAATTTCAAGCCAGTGGTTTTAGCTGGCTAGACACTATATAATTTAGAGTTCTAGTGAAATCAATCAATGCTGTCAGTAGCTAGAGAGTGTCTGGCCATCAGCCTGATGCCTCTGTTCTGACAGGGATTTATTCTAAAACTGTATTCTTAGAATGTCAAACCTCTCGCAAATAAGAAACCCATCTGCATCCTTGAAATGCTAAACAATGTTTTGTCTAAGTATATAAACAAATAATAACATAGAGACATGAATGACATTCATGCTTATGTACTCAATCCTCTGTTGTGTGAGATTTTGCTTCTGATTTTGCTTATTTGCTTCTAATAAAGGACACTAAATCTTAATACCTAGTGTGAATCCTTCTGCATCAATATTTGTGCAATTAATTCTACTCAGACAAGTGAACAACCCACATCTATAAATATTTACTATACCTTTTCCTCAGCCTGGAGAAATAAACAGAAACTTTGTGTGGTGTGTGTGTATACATACACATTCAAATTGCACCTATATTTTCTTGTTATGACCTTTTCATAATCTATATTTCTTGGAATATTAGACTTTTTAACTATATGAAAAAAAAATATTGCAGCACTGTGTAAGAACTCAGTGACACTTTGACTATAATCTAAAAAAAAAGTGAAAACAGACTCTATCTGTGTGTGGTTCTGCATCTATGTTTTTTCCAAAGATGCATTTTCAAAAGGCAAATGGATTTTGCTGTTCCTTGAAGATGTTTTGCTTCTCATCCAAAAAACTTCTTCAGTTCTGACTGAAGGGGTGGAGGATGGAAGGATTTATAGTCATCTGGTTCTTAGCACTCTTTCTGAGGGTCATTGAGGCCACTTGGAGAATTATCTGTGCCTTCGGTAACACTTAAATCCTGTAAATGGGTGTGAAATCTTCTTGGAACTGCTGAAAGGACTGTGTCAGGAGTAACAGGAGATAGGTGGCATGGTATTCCTGCCCATAATCATTCAATCAGAACTAAAGAAGCTTCTTGGATGAGAAGCAAAACCTCTTCAAGGAAAAGCAAAGTCCAGTTGTCTTTTGAAAAAGCACCATGATCTCAGTGACTGAGAACCTCTATAGACATGCATCTGTGTTGGTTTCTTATATTCATTGTGAAAAACAAGAGGGAACAAATTTTACCTATTCTTAGAATTACTCTAAATTTTTACCATTTTGAAAATTGCCTAATTACAAATGTCCTTTTTGTGGGCTTTCTAGGTTTTTAATAATCCCATAAAACAACTCTCATCTTTTCCTTCCATTGCACAACACTGTATCTTTAGGTTGAGTGTTTTGGATATTCAGTTTCTTTCTCTGTACTTTTCAAGGGAATAAAGCAGTTACTCTCTGAGAGAAGACAGGACACATTAAGATCATTAATGTGATGATCATTAATGATCTCATTGAGATTATTAGTCTTAAAAATACTCATTTTTTTTTTTTTTTGCTTACAGGAGGTGAACAATTTTTAGCTTTTTCAAGAATTCCCTAATTGTTCTGAATCACTCTCAAGACAGCCTGGAATAGAATAGGGCATGATCCTTTAAGCAACTGTAAGTTTTCAGAAAGCATAGAATTTAGTCCATTCATGTGTTTGCCTGCTACTGCCAGCTCACTGTCTTTTTACCCACTGATGGGTGGTTCCCATCTCCAAAAAAGGAAAAGAAAACAATCCAGGAAACTATAGACCAGCGGTCACCAACCAGTGGTCCGTGGTGCAGTGGTGGTCTGTGAGAAAACTTTAGTGATCCGTAAAGAAATGTCACTCCCAGAGCATCCCCCAAAGCAATTAATACAGGCTGCGCAGGAACACAAGGCTGTGGAGTGAGTGGGCGGGGAGAGTTCCTGTGGGCCACTCCTTTCCTGGCAAACTTACCTGCTAAATTGATATTTTTCCTTTTTCTGACCATCAGTTATTCTGCTGTGCCAGGAGGTTGGATTTCTTGCTTTCCAGCTAATCTTTAGATGAGCTGAATCTCCCTTAAGACTGAAGTGGTGCAGAGTGAGCTAGCTGATGGCAGAAACACAGATCTCTAAGTGAATCTGTGATTCTTTGAGCAACTCAATCTGCCTGCCTGCTTTGCCTGATTTTGGGTAAAAGTTTCACTTTTTTAAATAAAAAATTCAATATTTACATATATGGTATGTTGTGAGTTAATTTTGTGAGTTTATTTTATTGAGTGAGTTTGCTTGCAAGAAAATTTTATGTGCCAGACTTTGCTAGACAATGGCAGAAAGATAGATCTCTGAATGAATCTGTGATTTTGTGAGCAACTCAATCTGCCTGTCTGCTTTTA
Source organism: Hydrophis major (assembly GCA_033807585.1). Classification (NCBI taxonomy): domain Eukaryota; kingdom Metazoa; phylum Chordata; class Lepidosauria; order Squamata; family Elapidae; genus Hydrophis; species Hydrophis major. The sequence continues at coordinate 158,609,931 of CM066329.1, forward strand.
CCTTTTTTGGATAAAAGTTGCCCTTAAAAAAAAAAAAAGCAATATTTATACAAATATTAATAATATTTATGTACAAGCCATGCCCAGCCAGTCACATAAACACAAAGCCACACCCACAAATTAGGCCATGCCCACAGAACCAGTTAGTTGTCCCCGGGATTTAAAATTATGAGTTTGGTGGTCCCTGAGGTCTAAAAGGTTGGCAACCTTTGCTATAGACCAATTAGTCTAACATCAATACCCAATAAGATACTGAAAAAGATAATAAAAAACAGAGCCTCCAACATCTAGAAACAAGTAAAGTAATAACTAGCAATCAGCACGGATTTGTTAAAAACAGATCATGCCAAACCAATCTTATTTCATTCTTCAACATAATGACTAAATTAGTAGACCAGCGAAATACTGTAGACATAATATATTTAGATTTCATCAAGGCATTCGACAAAGTAGACTACAACCTACTTCTTGGTAAGCTAGAAAAAAGTGTAATAGATAGCACTATCACAAGATGTGTTACAAACTAAGCAAACGTGTTAGTTTAAAATCCTAATATTTTTACTTTCACAGCAGGCTCGTAATCCTCCACTTCTGATTGGCCCGCGAACAGCGGATCGTGATTGGTCGCTTCTGGCTGATCTGATTGGCTGACAGCAGGTCGCCGCTGATTGGACGTTCCCAGTGCAGCAAACTCAAATCATTGGTTATTGTGACAGCAGCCAGCTCTATAAAAGGAGCTGCTGCTGCCCAGTATCGCTGCTCTGTTCTGAAGTCACTAATAAAGAGTTGGAGTCACTATTTGATGCCTTGTCTCCAGTCTTTGCGCCCACGCTCCAGACTTAACACTGGCAACGAAGATGGGATGCGGAGACAATAGAGCTGACTGAACACTCACCGAACGCTAACAGAGCACGTGGCTGAGAGTGCACCAAGAAGTGGCAGAATTACCAGCAGCGCTATACCACCCACTCCATTTGACCCGGCTAACGAAGACTGGGACTCGTATATAGACAGGTTCCAGATGTTCCTGGAGACCAACAATTTGAAAGATGCTATGCCTGGCAAGAAATGAGCTGTATTCCTAACCCATTGCGGGCCTGCCATTTTTAAAATGGCAAAGGCACTCGCAAAACCAGCAGAAGTCAAGACAATGGACTGGGACAACCTCGCCCCAATCCTACGGGCCCATTATGCACCCACGGTGCCAACACTCATCAGGAGACACGAGTTTTACCAGAGGGACCAACAGAAAGGCGAAAGTGTTGGAGACTTCATCGCTGACCTCAGAAACCTAGGGGGACTCTGTGGCTTTGCAAATCTTGAGGAAGCCATGAGAGATCGAATTGTTTTGGGCCTAAAAGACCCCACGACCCAGAGCAAGATTATGGCGAAGGGAGACATCAGCCTCGCAGATGTCATCGCTGATGCTACTGCTGCAGAAGCAACCAGGAAGTCAGCCACTTGAATGCACCAAGCGAACGCACCACACCGCCAACTCGCCAGTGACCCTACGCCTTTATCCGAGAAACACACAACTACCACCCACCATGAAGACCTCGAATCCTCATCAGAAAGCAAGGAAGAAGAGGTCAACAGATTCAGGTCAGAACACGACCAGCGAGACCAGCAGAATCATAAGCCTTTGTACCAATGTGCTGGATGCGGGGGAAATCACCCGCGATCACACTGCAAATTCCTAGACGCACTCTGCCGTTCCTGTGGAAAGAGGGGCCATATCGCAAAGGTCTGCAGAGGCAAGCAAGGGTCCAGCCCAACCCGAAGAGAAAATAATTTCCGCCATACAGCAGGCACCCCACCAGTAAATCGGGACCGCCTAAACAATCAATGGAACCACTACTACAGAAATCGAGCACCCGCCACTTCAACCAGACGGGAAGAGACCCATCAAACCATCACCATCGGCCATGCTTCATCCCTTGATGCAGGGAAAACCCGAGTGAAGGTCACAATTGAGAATCGACCATCCGTTATGGAAGTCGACTCCGGGTCTTCCCTATCAATGGTTTCCTGGAAAACCCTCAAACAGCTGATCCCTGACATCCATCGCCGGGACCTCAGCACTCAAAAAATCATATTAAAAGACTACCAAGGAAACTACCAAGGGGGTTTCCGGTTTCGCGTGGCTTCGGGGCAGCAGGAATTCGCGACAGCTCGCGATTCCTGCTGTGCTAGCCGCCGAGGCACCCCCGATCCAGATGGGTTAGGGGGATATGGCTGCCCTGTAGGGACAGCTGAAGAGAGAGGGGAGTCGGACAGGGGGTTGGGGGTGTCGCAGATCCCCTCCTCCTCCGGAAAAACCCCTTTTTCCCAAGGCGGTGGAGCGGCGGTCAGCAATGGCCGCCACGAAGAAGCCAGCAACCGGGTAAGATTGCGCTGGAGGAAGTAAGAAGAGTGAAAGTGCTGTCTGAGCCGGGTCAAGTAACATCTTTCAAATTGGTTGGAACTGAGCTGTTTGAATTGGTGGAGGATACATTGTATCCCTAAGAAGATCGAAAGCGGCGGAGAAGCTGTTAAAGGGAACTTTTTTTTTTTCTTCACTCTCCCACCACATGGAAACAGCAGATATGTTTGGACATATTGGACATTGAAATTGAATTGTTTTGAGAGTTGAAGCTAAGGGACAAAAGGGTTTTTGGACATTGAAAAACTTAAGAAATTGGAAAACCCTTGTTGGAGATATGGATTTCTGATTATTTAAAATTGATATTGCAAGTGGGAAGGGAGAGGAAAAAAAATTGGAGCAGAGGCTGAAAGAGGAGGAGATTGCCTAGAATCCCAAAGAAAGGTATGTGGTAATTGGACCTCTTTGATTGAACATTAGCCCCAGAAAGAGAGAGAAAAGAAGGAAGAAAAGTATTAATTTTTGGAATTTTTTTTTTGAATTATTCTTGATTAAAAATATTTGTGGTTGTTTTGGGAAAAGTTTCCTTTTTCATAATGGCATCGCTTGTGGATGAACTAAAGACTGAATATCAAAAATATAAAAAAGAAGATACTTTGGGCACTTTGTTTCAATTCTTGGAAATGGCATTATGTACTTATGAAAAGTTGACTACGCAGCAGAAGGACTGGGACAAAGAAGAAGAGGAAGAAGAAGCCATCTTTGATGAACAATGGGTTCTTTCCGGGGAGGAGGAGAAAAAGGATAAGAAAAAGGGGATTTTAAGAATTATAAAAACAACCAAAGAAGAGAAAAATGAGCGGAAAGGTGGAGGCAAGGTTAGAAAGCAAAGGAAAGGGAGTAAGAAAAGGGAGGAGGAAAGACAAAGGGGTAAAAAGGGCAAGGAGAAGAATAAGCAAGAGAGAAAGGGGGGGAGGAGAAGCCTCAATGGGGGGAAGCAAGATCTAAAGAAAAAAAGTTTATTCAGAGACAATGGGTGAATTTAATTTAGGATAAAAGAGGGATTCTGGAGGGTACATAAGATTGTGTTTTTTATATGTGTATTTAGAGTATAAAATTCATTGTGTAATTTTAGAATCTTTTAAACAGAATCCCAAGAAAAATTGTTATATGAAGTACTTTTAAGTTAGGGTAATGAGTTATAGACGTTACTCCAATTGGTGTATAGGAGAAGTATAATAAAAGAAAAAAGATGAATGGATAGTTGGAAATAGAACAGACAAAGAATATTATTGAAAATGGTAATAAGATATGAAAGGATATATAAAGGTTTTGTTATGTTTTTTTTTTCTTTTTTGGATGTTGTATATTGAAAAAAGGCAAAATAAAATTTTAATTAATAAGAAATAATTTGGATGAAAAGGAGAAGTTGGGATAAGATATGAAGTTAAATAGACAAAGTATTGATACTATAATTTGGGATTGTTATGTTCTATTGGTTTTCTTCTTTTATTATTTTTTCTTAGAAAAGAACTTATAAGCTGTTATGCCTTGTGCATTGTTTATATAAAATTGATAAAAATGGTTTATATACATAATATAAAAAAGAAAATGATAATCAGATATGGAAGGATATATAAAGTGAATATGATGTTTGAATTTGTGTCTGTGTGAAGAGTTTCAACCCGGGATCAGACAACCTTCAGAAAAGATCTTTTAGTTTTGTTTATTGTGTTCTCTGTAAAATTAATAAAATTTGTTTTTTTTTTTAAAAAAAAAGACTACCAAGGAAACAGAATTCCAGTTGCCGGTTCCTGCCATGTCCGAGTATCCTTCAAAGACCACACCGCAACCCTACCACTTACCATCGTCGATCGAGATCGGCCCAGCTTGCTGGGTTTGCAGTGGTTTGTGCCACTAGGAATTGAACTAGCGGGCATCAACCAGACCAGAAGCGATGACTGGGAAGCAGCCCTCGTCCAGGAATTCCAGAACATTTTTACCAAGAAGCTAGGCAAGTACAAGGGATCCCCCATATCGGTTAATCTCAGCCCTGATGTTGCGCCCATTCGCCTTAAGCCTCGTCGAGTGCCCTTTGCACTCAAGCCAAAGATTGATGAACAATTGGACAAATTAATAGCCCAAGGCATGTTGGAACCGATTGACCATGCCCGATGGGAGACCCCAATTGTAACCCTCATAAAACCTGATGGATCTTTGAGAATTTGTGGGGATTACTGGGCCACCCTAAATCACACGCTTCAGCAGAGCACTTACCCTGTACCTGTGGTCCAACACCTTCTTCATTCCCTGGGAGGTGGGAAAATATTCGCAAAATTGGACCTAGCTCAGGTATACCAGCAGCTGCCCATAGATGCAGAGACTGCAGAAGCCGAAACTATAGTCACGCACAGAGGTGCATTCAAGTGTAATAGACTCCAATTTGGAGTTAGTGTAGCACCTGGCATCTTCCAAAGTTTGATGGAAAGATTGCTTCAAGGCATAAAAGGGGTTGTGCCCTACTTCAATGATGTCTTAATAGCTGCCCCCACTAGAAGCCTGCTAGAAAAATGACTCAGAATGGTCCTCCAGAAATTTAAAGACGCTGGCCTGAAGGTCATGAAAGACAAGTGCCAACTTTGTACTGAGAGGGTTGAATTCCTTGGGTACCTTCTTGACAAATAGGGAATTCATCCTACGGAGAAAAATCTGACTGCAATAAAAAACACCCCAAGACCTAGGAATAAAAAAGATCTCCAAGCCTTCCCGGGACTCATTAACTTTTATAACATCTTCTTGCCCCAGAAGGCGACTGTTGCTGAACCCCTGCATAGGCTCCTCGATAAAAAGTCTTCCTGGGTCTGGGGACATCGCGAAGAGTTAGCCTTTCAGCAAGTAAAAGACCTGTAAACTTCAGGTGCTGTATTGATACAATATAACGAGACTTTGCCTTTAACTGTCACCTGCGACGCCTCACCGTTTAGAGTAGGAGCCATCCTGAGCCTACCAAATGGTACTGAGGCACCTATTGCGTTTTTTCAAGAACTTTGTCTAAAACTGAGAGAAACTATAGCCAACTTGATAAAGAGGCTCTCGCTATTGTGTCTGCAATCAAACGATTCCATGAGTATGTATATGGAAGATCCTTCTCCATAATTACCGACCACAAACCATTACTTGGCATTTTAGCGGGAGACAAACCCACTCCCCACATTTTATCATCATGAATGACACGTTGGTCAGAGTTTCTAGCTGCATACGATTACCAACTGCTACACCGCCCAGGAAAAGCCATTCCCCATGCTGATGCTTTGAGCTGCTCTCCACTACCAGAAGTCATAGACGACCCATCTCCAACCCTGGCTATGCTACAAATCGAAACTCTTCCTTCACCATCACTTACTGCACAAGGCATCGCCTCAGAAACAAGGAAGGATCCTTGTTTGGCATGAGTCCTCAGCTGGGTGGAAAGAAGTTGGCCTGACAATGAACCAAGCGACACCTTTAAGCCTTTCAAAAACCGGCAGACAGAACTTTTTCCCCCAAAAGGATGCATCTTGTGGGGAAACAGAGTCATCATCCCAGAGAGACTACAGCATAAAGTTCTAAAACTATTACACCACGGACATTCAGGCATCATGCGAATGAAGGCACTAGCGAGGAGCTATGCTTAGTGGCCAGGTATAGATAAGCAGATAGAAACCTGGGTGGCCACTTGCAGCAAGTGTCAGGAAACTCATTCAGCTCCACCAAAAGCACCACCAATGGAATGGAAAACACCCTGAGGTCCCTGGTTCCGTATTCACATCGATATTTTGGGACCTACCAAGGGGCATACATATCTTATAACAGTGGATGCCTACTCCAACTGGTTGGAGGTCCACAAAATGAAGAGCACCACCACAGAAGCAGTCATTAAAATATTAAATAGACTGTTCACTATGCACGGGTTGCCAGATGTCCTGGTCTCAGATAATGGCCTCCAATTCACCGCCCTGGCATTTGAACAGTACCTTGCAGATCAGAGGATATGCCATGCCTTGACATTGCCAGCTCAACCTGCGGCCAATGGTAGGGCTGAGCCAATGGTCCAATTCATAAAGAAAACTTTACACAAGATGGAGCAAGGGGACATCGATGACAAGGTGACCAGGATGCTTCTCTTCCAACATATTACCCCAAACAGCACCCCAAACAGAACCCTGGCCGAACTCCTGATGGGCCGGAAACTTTGCTCACATCTTGACCGCCTGCACCCTGCCTACACACCAGAAAAGCCCTTGGGATCCAGCAGCAGGTATCGCACTGTGGTGTCCGCGAAATGATGCCAGGAGTCGGTGACTTTAGTGCAAGCTCTTTATTAGGAATGTTGGAACCGAACTGGCGAAAGGAAAAAAGCCCATGGCTTTTATTCCTTTCGCTGCGGCGGCCGCGGCCAATGACACCACTTTGAATCTCCCGCGATCCGAATGGACCAATTGCGGGAGATACTCAGCGAGCCAATTGGCGCGGCTCGCCTGACCAATCGGAGAGCCCCGCGCTTTGGCCAATCAAAGCGCGGGGATCTCAAGTATGTTAATTAAGGACAGAACATCCCTCCCCTCTTGGTTCAGTCCTTACGTTGCGTAGTCACGTAGGTAGGCGGGGCTCCGTCTGAGCCTACTTGACCTGTGCAGCTCAGTTGAAGGCTGGATCCCGGCCGGTTCGGTTGGGATCTCTGCTGCTCCTGCTGCCATCGTGGGAACCGGCTGGTCGATCGGGCCAGGCCGCTCTCCGTAGCTCCCTCCTGGGCCTTCCGGGATGGTTGAGCTGCGGGTTTCGCCACTCCCGCTCGGTCTTTCCGGGTCGGTCGAGCTGGCCTGGCTGTCTCTTCCTGGCGATGGGTCGTGATGGCTGCTTTCTGGTGAGTACGGCTGGTTTATTCTTCTTTGGTTTTGGTCCCCTAGGTATTCCCTCCCCCCTTGGTTTGTGTTGTGGGGGTTGGTTTCTCCTGCTTGTGTGTCGGTGGTTTGTTGATTGGTAGTCCTCGACCTTAGTTGGTCGATGTGGCGTTTCCACGCTCGTCCGTCCATTGTTTGTAGCCGGTACGAGTGTGGGCCTGTTGTTTGTGTGATGATGGCTGGAATCCATAGTGAGTCTCCCGTCAGATTTTTTGCGTATACGGGGTGGCAGGGTGCAAAGGTTCGGTGTTTGCTGTTTGAGTCTGGGGGCCTCTCCAGGTTATACGTGGGGTGTAACCTGTCGAGTGGGGACCTTAGTTTCCTGCCCATTAATAGTTCGGCTGGGCTTTTATTGGTTGTGGTATTTGGGGTTATGTGTTGGGTGAAGAGTAGTTTGTTTATTTTCTCCTGGATTTCCCTGTGGTCTATTTTCCGGATGGTCTTCTTAGTGAATTGGACCATCCGTTCCGCCCTACCGTTCGCCGCCGGGTGCGCCGGTGCTGTCAGCGCGTGGCGGATGCCCCTTTCCGCTAGGAATTTTTCGAATTCCAGCGAGGTGAACTGGGGCCCGTTGTCGGAGACGACGACGTCTGGGAGGCCGTGTGTTGCAAAGAGTTTGCAGAGTTCCTTGATCACGGCCTCCGTGGTTGTCGTCTTCATGTTGCTTACCTCCAGCCAGTTGGAGTAAGCGTCAACTGTTATCAGGAAGGTGTGTCCTTTTGTGGGCCCGGCGAAGTCTATATGAATCCTAGACCAAGGTCCCCTTGGGGTTTCCCACTCTAGGACGGGTGCTGTGGGTGGGCTTGGCCTAGTTTCCTGGCATCATTGGCACCTAGCTACCCAGGTCTCAATTTGTTTGTCCATCCCTGGCCACCAAGCGTAACTTCTGGCCAGGGCTTTTGTCCTAACGATGCCAGGGTGCCCCTCGTGTAGCAGTTCCAGAACTTTCCCTTGTAGTTTTTCTGGAATGACCACCCTATCCCCCCATAGTATGCACCCTTTTAATAAAGAGAGTTCCGTTTGGTGGTTTCGGAACGTTTTGACGGACTCGTCATTGTCCCTTTCCGGCCACCCTTTCTCCACCCAATACAACACCTGCGCCAGACGTTTGTCTTTATTAGTCTCTCGGGCAATGTCTGACGCGGTTATGGGCAGGTTGGGTAGAGTCTCTATGCTGAGGGTGGTCGTCGTGGGTGCTGGGTCGGTGTCGGGTTCCGGTAGCAGGGAGCGGCTTAAGGCGTCTGCATGGGAGATCGTCTTACCCGGTCTGTGTATGAGTCCGTAGTTGTAGGCTGCCAGGAACTCGGACCACCTTGTCATTCGGGGAGACAGAATGTTCGGGGTGGCCCGGTTTCCTGCAAGGATTCCCAGCAGCGGCTTGTGATCCGTTATGATGGTGAAAGTCCGGCCGTAGAGATACTCGTGGAATCGTTTTACGGCGGCAACGATAGCCAGAGCCTCTTTGTCCAGCTGGCTATAGTTCCGCTCCGGTTTGGTGAGAGTCCTTGAAAAGAATGCGATGGGCGCTTCTTTTCCGTCGGGAAGGGTATGGCTGAGGACAGCGCCGACGCCGAAGGGTGATGTGTCGCATGTGACGGTTAGAGGTAGGGTCTCGTTGTATTGTATAAGGACGGCGTCCGAAGTGAGGAGGTCCTTTGTTCTTTGGAAAGCGGCTTGCTCGCGTTTCCCCCAAGTCCAGGTCGCCGCCTTGTCCAGGAGCCTATGCAAGGGCTCCGCCGCCGTCACCTTTTGGGCAGGAAAACATTGTAAAAGTTCAGTAGCCCTAGGAATGCCTGTAGTTCAGTCTTGGACTTGGGTGGGGGGGCTTCTTTGATCGCCTTGATTTTTTTGTTTGTGGGGTGAATGCCGTGACGGTCTAGGAGGTATCCTAGGAATTCTACTCGTTCCGTGCATAGCTGGCATTTATCCCACTTTACTTTCAACCCGGTCTCTTTAAATTTGGTTAGGACCTCCCTTAGTCGACCCTCTAGTTCGGCTTGGTTGGCTGCCGACACTAGGACGTCGTCGAAGTAAGGTACCACCCCCTTGATGCCTTGCCATAGTCTCTCCATTAGGCTTTGGAATATGCCCGGTGCCACGCTGACTCCGAATTGGAGTCGGTTGCATTTGAATGCCCCCCGGTGGGTGACTATGGTTTGCGCTTCTGCCATTTGCTCGTCGAACCTTGCCCCCTCCCAGTGAGTGCAGTAGGTGTTGCACTACTGGGACGGGGTAGGCGCTTTGTTGTAGCGCGCCATTTAGGGTGGCCTTATAGTCCCCACAGATCCTCACCGACCTATCGGGCTTGTTCGGGGTGACTATGGGGGTCTCCCACTGGGCGTGGTCTATGGGCTGTAGAACCCCTTGTTTGACGAGCTTCTCAATTTGCTCGTCTATCTTGGGTTTCAGTGCGAATGGCACCCGCCTTGGTTTCAGGCGTTTTGGGGGGACGTTAGGGTCTAGGTTGAAATATATTAGGGGCCCTCGGTACTTGCCTAGGTTTCCGTCGAAGACCTCTTGGAATTCCCGGGCCAGTTGCTGCTCCCAGCTGTCGTCGGTGATGTGGTCGACTCCCGTGAATGCGATGTCGAGTGGGGCGAACCATTGCAGTCCCAGTAGGCTTGGGCGGTCGCGGTCGACGATTGTCAGGGGGAGTCTTTCGGTGTGTCCCTTATATGTGATGTTGAAGTGTTTGGTTCCGACTACCGGGATGCGGTTTCCCTGGTAGTCCTTTACAATGAGTCTCTGGCTGTCTATGTTCCTCCTTTGGAGGGTAGGCACCAAGCGCTTTATTTCATGCCATGCAATCATGGAGAGGTAGGACCCGGAGTCCACCTCCATTTTGCATGGCTGGCCCTCGATGCCTACCTCCACGTGGACCTTCCGGGCATCGTTGGTGATGGCGTGGCCAATGGTGACCGTCTGATGGGTCTCCTCTCTTCGCCGGTTGTCGCTGGCTCTCGAGGATCGTCCGTTCCAGTCCCATCGGTTGTCCGAGGGGCGATCTCTGGTCCGGGGTGGTGTGTTTTCTCTCCTCCGGTCGCTCTGGTCCCATCGTGCCGGGCTGCAATTTTTCTTCAGGCGGCAGACACGGGCGATGTGTCCCTTCTTGTCGCAATGCCGGCAGATCGATTTGAAAAACCGGCATTCCGACCTGGGGTGGTCGCCACCACAACCGGCACAGTTGGTCCTCGACTTACGACCCTGCCGGTTTCGTGGGTTGTGGCCTGTCTGGAGGCGATGGATGTCCTCCTCGTCATCGGAAGTGCCCGATGCCGAGTGGAAATCGCCCTGGTGGGTGGTCATCTCGTGTTGGGGCTCCGTTGACCTCACCGGGTTGTTGTTTCCGCTGCGGTCCCCAGTGTTCGGTCTGCGCATGCGGTCGGCGGAAGTTTGGGTTTCTTCGGTGGCTGCGGTTGCGGTGAGGGTGTCTGCTAGGCTGATGTTGCCCTTGGCCATCAGCCGGCTCTGGAGGACGGGTTCCCACAAACCGAGCACGATTCGGTCTCGCAGGGCGTCATTCAGGTTGTCGAATTCGCAAAGCCCCCCTAAACGCCGCAGCTCAGCGACAAAGTCGCTGAAACTCTCACCCGATCTCTGGTCCCGCCGGTAGAACTCGTTGCGGCAGATCAGGATGGGTACCTCTGGAGTGTAGTGCCGCCGAAGTATGGGTTCGAGAATGTCCCAGTCCATCGCGGTCGTATCGGCGGGTTTGGCCAGCGCCTTGGCCATCTGGAAGACCTCGGTCCCGCAATGGGTCAGGAAGACGGCACGTTTCATGGGGCCGGTGGCGTTCTTCAGGCCGCTGAACTTGAGGTACATGCGGAATCGGTCAGAGAACGATTCCCAGTCCTCGGTGGCGGGGTTGAAGGGTGCGGGTGGTGCAATTTTCGCCATCGCGGTGGTTTGTCTGGCTTCCGTCGGACACGTGGTTCGGTTCAGGGTCTGGATCCCACCTTCGTCGCCAGTGTTGTGTCCGCGAAATGATGCCAGGAGTCGGTGACTTTAGTCCAAGCTCTTTATTAGGAATATTGGAACCGAACTGGCGAAAGGAAAAAAGCCCGCGGCTTTTATTCCTTTCGCCGCGGCGGCCGTGGCCAATGGCACCACTTTGAATCTCCCGCGATCCGAATGGACCAATCGCGGGAGATTCTCAGCGAGCCAATCGGTGCGGCTCGCCTGACCAAAGAGCCCCGCGCTTTGGCCAATCAAAGTGCAGGGATCTCAAGTATGTTAATTAAGGACAGAACACGCACCTTCAAGGTAGGCGACCTGGTGTTTGCAAAAAACTTTTCCGGTGACCCATTGTGGGTCTCCACCACCATAACTCTACTTACGGGTCCATGTTCCTACAGTTTACAAACTGCTGATGGGAAAATTTGGAAGCGCCACATCGACCAACTGTGCTCCGGGCTAGCACCTACCCCGTCACAAACGCCAAACCTCAAACCTGGGGGGGGAAGGGAAATCGGGGGGCTCAGAAAAGAACTAGCATATGACCCAGTACTTGAAAACCAGCAATCAGCACAACCAACCCTGGATATTCACCTTCCGAAGAAGAGCTTGGCCAGACGATCACCTCACCACAAAGCAGCACTGTGACAGCAGCAAATCCAAGGGATCCGGATGCCAGCCTTGACAGAAGCAGAGAAGACAACCCTTAGTCACTCAACGGAGAGGTTGGATCATCTGTGCCGGCAAGCTCATCGAGCAGCCCACCGGGACCAGAGTCAGGGCAAGGACTGGTGGAGCAACGCAGATCAGGGAGACAGGTGAAATGACCTGCCTACTTGCAAGAATACATCACCCCACCCCTCAAACGGAACCTAGGGGGGAGGGGTGTTATGAACTAAGCAAACACGTTAGTTTAAAATTCTAATAGTTTTACTTCCACAGCAGGCTCGTAATCCTCCACTTCTGATTGGCCCGCGAACAGCGGATCGTGATTGGTCGCTTCTGGCTGATCTGATTGGCTGACAGTGGGTCACTGCTGATTGGACGTTCCCAGCGTGGCAAACTCAAATTATTGGTTATTGTGACAGCAGCCAGCTCTATAAAAGGAGCTGCTGCTGCCCCAGTATTTTGCTCTGTTCTGAAGTCACTAATAAAGAGTTGGAGTCACTATTTGATGCCTCGTCTCCATTCTTTGTGCCCACGCTCCAGACTTAACAAGATGGACTCGCAACTGGCTGACAAACCATAATCAATGAGTAGTCCTTAATGGGTCTAAGTGTACATGGAGGGAAGTAAGCAGTGGGATGCCACAAGATTCTGTCTTAGGCCCAGTACTCTTCAATATTTTCATTAAGGATTTAGATGAGGGGAAGTTACCAAATTTGCAGATGATATTAAGCTGGCAGGAATAGCTAATGGTCAAGAAGATAGGCTCAAGATTCAGATAGATCTTGATAGACTAGAACACTGGGCCATATCTAATAAAATGAAATTCAATATAGAGAAAAGTAAAGTCCTACACTTAGGCAAGAAAAACCAAAAGTACACATATAGACTGGGTGAAACCAGGCTCAGTAGCAGTAACTGTGAGACGGATCTTGGAGTCTTAGTGGACAACCACCTAAATATGAGCTAGCAGTGTGCAGCAGCAGCCAAAAAACTAATGCAATCCTAAATTGCATTAACAGAGGGAATCAATCGAGATCAAGTGAGGTACTAATATCACTCTATAAAGCCTTAATAAGACCACACCTAGACTACTGCGTCCAGCTTTGGTTACCACATTATAAAAAAAGATGTTGAGACCGTAGAAAAAGTACAGAGAAGAGAAACCAGGATGATTAGGGGACTGGAGACTAAAACTTATGAAGAAGGGTTCCAGGAACTGGGCATGGCTAGTCTAATGAAGAGAAGGACCAGGGGAGACATAAGTGCAGTCTTCCAATATTTTAGGGGCTGTCACAGAGAGGAAGAGATCAAGCTATTTTCTAAAGTGCCTGTAGGCCAGACAAGGAAAAATGGATGGAAACTGAACAAGGAGAGATTTAACCTGGAAATAAGGAGAAACTTTTTGATAGTGAGAACAATCAACCAATGGAACAGCTTGCCCTTGAAAGTTGTGGGAATGCCATCACTTGAGACTTTCAAGAAGAGATTGGACTGCCATTTGTCAAAAATGCTGCAAGGTGTCCTGCTTGGGTGGGAGGCTGGACTAGATGACTATAAGGTTCCTTCCAACTCTGATTATCTGTTATCTGTTATTTGATGAGTCACCACAATAACTATTCTGTTCTACCTTTGTAGGAGAATGCCCTTCAGTGATCAGTGAAACAGATGTAAAATCTGAATGCTATAAAGTAGAATGAAAGTTAGTTCGTCAATATCTACAAATAAATCGTGTCCCAGTTGTGCTGCTTTCCCTGGAGGAAAACTCACTTCAGTAATGGTCACAAGACATAGAATTCAGTGCAAGCTACATCAAGGTGAATGGGTTGTCCCTTTCTGTATGGGAAAAATATGTTCAACCCTGTAGACAAATTACAGTTTGGTCAACAAATATTAAACTTAAGCAGTGCAGTGACAGATAATTCTGACTTTAAAATTAGTAATACAGATGAATTGCTGAACATTTGTCTGCAAAGGTTAATATTTCATTCTGGCCACTACATAGGTTAATAAAGTGGAAGGATGGATGCGTAGACAGACATGTCAAGACATATCAAATAGACAGTTCAATATATTAAATCAGAGTGTATCAAAATAATTCTGGGTTATTTTTAACATACTTTATGGGGAATCAATGATTCCGGTTCCTATGGATGCAGTTTAAAACTTTACTTATACTAAATGAGCAATGTAAAGTTTGGAAACTAGAATTTGTTATATATGTACTGGGAAGAAGAAATAACCTTGAGGAACAGGAGGAAGAGCTACATCCAAGACACAGTCAGATAAAAGAAATTTGAGTCTGGAGCAGAAATATAATTTGTGTAAGTGTCTCAGATTTGACCCTCCAGAATTCTTTGAAAATGCAGGAAGGGCAGAAGCATAACCAAATTTGCAAGATTCAATTATTTAAAGTAGTATTGGCATTCATAATTTTGATTTTCTAATCTGGTCTACTTTGAGGTGCTAATAATATGTTTTATTCCTCAGTTCTGCCAAAATCACATCGGAGGTGGTATTAAGCAAGTTCTGACCAGTTCTGAAGAATTGGTAGCAGAAATTTTGAATAGTTTGGAGAACTGGCAAATACCACCTCTGACTGGCCCCATCCCCATTTATCGTCTTCCTCCCAAGTCCCAGCTGATTGGCTGAGTCTTCTTGTTGCCCTGTACAGGAGAACAGAGTGGAAAAGCAGGTTAATGGAGTGGGAAGGGAATAGAGATTTTACAGTATCCTTTCCCTGCCATATCCACCAAGCCATGCCCAGCAAGCCATGTCACATCCACCAAAGTCACACTCACAGAACCAGTAGAAAAAAATTTGGAATCCCAACACAGAATTACACCTATAGTTGAACTTTTAATATTTGACATGAAGCTACATTAATCCATTTCATGGACTAATGTACTCAAAGTTAAATGTGGAAGTGTACTGTGTGGATTACTGTGGAGCCAATTTGTCTTCTATTATGCTTCTGATCCGGATGGATTTTTTGAAAGATAATTGTTAAGTATGGAGCATGGGCGAGAAAGAATGGAGACGAGCCTCTGGAACGGTGAACTTCAACTCTTTATTTACATAGTGACTGCTCAAACTCAATGGCAGTTATAGCCCTCCTTATATAGGCAACCCAATAACTATTAACCAATAACAATCTAGGAGCGCTAGCTTCCTTAACCAATAAGAATGCTCCATTAATGGCCAATCGGATTCCCTGGAACGGGCCAATTCGATCCTGCCGTTAACAGCCAATCAGAAGTGCAGAGCCAGAACCCTGCACTTCACTCCAAGCTTAAGATATCTTTATTAAGTCCTATGCATTCACAACACCCCTTCCCCCTGACTTCTGTTTACAGGGCGCAGTTACATAGTCCTTTAGGTAGGATGGTTGCTTTATTAGTCTTTTTAATTTTCGCTGTGTGTTTTGCATTTGGCTGCAATCTCGCTGATGTAGATCGTTGTTTGTCGATGGGGTTGCCTCTGGTTCAGAGTTCACGTTTCCGTCATCACCAATATCTTCGGCAACTCCCTGAGGTGAATCTATTCCCTTCTCTAGTTCCAATTCCTGTGTCTCTGTGCTGCCATCATTCCCTTCGAACGGGTTTTCTTCTAATTGAAATTCATCTTCTTCCGTATCTCCCCCCCCTTCAGTTTGGTCATAAGGGAGTTCAGAATTGCCCACCCAGAGCCGTGATCGTAATTGATCGATATGGCGTTTCCATAGTCTGTCATCAAGGCATTGTACAAGGTAGGATCTTGGGCCGGTTACACGAACTACTGTCACCTCTACCCACAGTGGATCGCCCAATAGGTTTTTTGCATATACCAAATCGCCTACCTGGAAGGCACGACATCGGCCGCTGGATCCTAGTGGTTTTTCCAGTTCATAAGCTGGGTGTAACCGGTCGAGGTGGGAGCAGAGTTTTCGTCCCATTAGCAGTTCGGCGGGAGTTTTGTTGGTGACGCTGTGAGGTGTGATGTGTTGTAGAAAAAGGATTCGGTTGATTTTGTCATCGATATTATCATAGTCTAATTTCTGCAAGTTTTTCTTAACAAATTGGACCATGCACTCAGCCCTGCCATTTGTCGCAGGGTGCGCAGGCGAGGTGAGCGCATGTCGGATGCCACGGTCAGCCAGGTACTGCTCGAAGGACAGCGCTGTAAATTGGGGCCCGTTGTCAGATACCAGAACATCTGGTAATCCGTGGGTTGTAAACAGTCTTTCCAATTTTTTGATAACCGCTTCAATGGTTGTGTTCGTCATGCGGTGAATCTCGAACCAATTCGAGTAGGCGTCGATGGTTAGAAGAAAGGTATGGCCTTTGGTCGGCCCTGCAAAATCCAGGTGAATACAGGACCAGGGTACCCGTGGTGTCTCCCATTCGGTAGGGATGGCTTTTGGTGGGGCACTGCTCACTTCCTGGCATCTATGACAAGCTTTAACCCAATTTTTGATTTGCTTGTCAATGCCTGGCCACCATGCGTAGCTTCGTGCGAGGGCTTTCATCCGCACGATACCAGGGTGGCCATCATGCAAGGTTCTCAGTACTGCTTTTTGGAGTCGTTCTGGGATAACGACTCTTTCGCCCCAGATGACGCAGCCTTTTTGAGAGAACAACTCCGTTTGTCGAGTCTTGAATGGTGTGAAGTCATCTGATAATTGGTCCAATGGCTATCCGCGTTCTACCCAGCCTAGGACTCACGCCAAGGTGGGGTCACGTCTGGTTTCTCTCGCAATATCTTGAGCGGTTAATGGCAGCAAGTGGAGTGTTTCAATTTATAATGTGGTTACCGTTGGTGCAGGATCATCGAGAGTCTCTGGAAGCGGTGCTTGGCTCAATGCGTCGGCATGGGGAATGGCTTTCCCCGGGCGGTATTGCAGCCAATAATTATAAGCAGCCAAGAATTCTGACCAGCGAGTCATCCTGGGGATAATATGTAGGGAGTCGGCTTTCCCCGGGCAGTATTGCAGCCGATAATTATAAGCAGCCAAGAATTCTGACCAGCGAGTCATCCTGGGGATAATATGTAGGGAGTCGGCTTACCTCTAGCTATTATCCCCAATAACGGTTTATGGTCAGTCACGATAGTAAAAGCCCAGCCATACACGTACTCGTTAAACCTTTTAACGGCCGATACAATTGCGAGGGCTTCTTTATCGATTTGTCCATAATTTCGCTCAGTTTTTGAAAGTGTCTTTGAAAAATATGCAACAGGGGCTTCGTTACCATTAGGCAGTACATGGATCAGAATGGCACCCACTCTGAAAGGCGAAGCATCACATGTGATATTTAATGGCAAAGTCTCATTATACTGCATGAGTAAAGAGTCAGAAGTCAGTAGTTTTTTTACATTACGGAACACCTGTTCTTCTTTTTTTTTTTGAAACAAATTTTTATTAATTTTAAAGATAAAACAACACATCATTAACCATTAAATACATAAACACATAAAACCTCTTAACATTGTAAATCCTTACAAGTCAAACAAAACATTATTTTTATACAGCATAATTCCAATTTATCCCATCTCCATATGGACACACAAATATCTTTCAGCAAATTTCTCATTATTTCTTTTTACTCCTATTCAATTTCATTTCTCTTCCATATTTATCCATTTTATAGTCATCATATTCTTTTCTTTCTGGCTTGTTTAAATTATTCTCATCTAACATTCCTCCAAGGTTTTATTGATTCTTTTTTCCTTTTTTTTTTATAAAAAACAAATTTTGTTAGTTTTACCATAACCACAATACACAAACATACAAACACAAAACATAAACAAAACTAAAAGATCTTTTCTGAAGGTTGTCTGTTCCCGGGTTAAAACTCTTTACACAGACACAAATTCAAACATCATATTCAACCCATATCTCCTTCCATATCTTATTACCATTTTCTTTTTTATATATATATATAAAAACCATTTTTATCAGTTTTATAAAAACAATGCACAAAGAATCAAGGCATAGCAGCTTATAAATTCTTTTCTAAGAAAAAATAATAATAAAAGACCAATAAAGCATAACATTTCCAGATTATAATATCAATATTTCATATAATATTAACTTCATATCTTGTCCCTACTTCTCTTTTCCATCCAAATTATTTATTAATTAAAATTTTATTGCCTTTTATCAATATACAAAATCCAAAAAAAAAAAAAGCATATATATCCTTCCATATCTTATAACCATTTTCAACAACATTCTTTGTCTGTTCTATTTCCAATTATCCATTCCTCTTTTTTTTCTTTTACTATACTTCTCCTGTACACCAATTGGAGTAACATCCATAACTCATTACCCTAACTTAGAAATACTACATATAGCAATCTTTCTTGGGATTCTGTTTGAAAGATTCTAAAATTACATAATAAATTTTATATTCTAAATATACATATAAAAACACACTCTTATATACCCTCCAGAATCCCTCTTTTAATCTAAATTAAATTCACCCATTGTCTCTAAATAAACTTTTTTTCTTTAGGTCTTGCTTCCCCCCATTAAGGCTTCTCCTCCCCCCCTTTCTCTCTTGCTTATTCTTCTCCTTGCCCTTTCTACCCCTTTGCTTTTTCTCTTCGCTTTTCTTGCTCCTTTTCCTTTGCTTTCTAACCTTGCCTCCATCTTTTCGCTCATTTTTCTCTCTTTTGGTTGTTTTTATAATTCTTAAAATCCCCTTTTTCTTATCCTTTTTCTCCTCCTCTCCGGAAGGGACCCATTGTTCATCAAAGATGGCTTCTTCTTCCTCTTCTTCCTTGTCCCAATCCTTCTGCTGCGTAATCAACTTTTCAAAAGAACATAACGCCATTTCTAAGAATTCAAACAAAGCGCCCAAAGTATCTTCTTTTTTATATTTTTGATATTCAATCTCTAGTTCATCCACAGACGATGCCATTATGAAAAGGGAAACTTTTTCCAAAACAACCACAAGTATTTTTAATCAAAGACAATCAAAAGCAATTAAAAAAAAAAGTTCCAAAAGTTAATACTTTTCTTCCTTCTTCTGTTTCTCTTTCTGAATTAATTTTTAATCAAAGAGGTCCAATTACCATATATCTTCTTTTGGGATCCACAAAGACGTTCTAGACAATCTCCTCCTTTTTCAGCTTCTGCTCCAATTTTTTTTCTCCCTTCCCACTTGCAATGACAATTTTAAATAATCAAAAAACCATACCTCCAGCAGAAATTTTCCAATTTCTTAAATTTTTCAATGTCCAAAAATCCCTTTGTCTCTTAGCTTCAGCTTTCAAAGCAATCCACTTTCAATGTCTAATATATCCCAATATTTCTGCTTTTTCCGTGGGGTGGGAGAGTAAAAAAAAAAAAAAAATTCCCTTTAACAGCTTCTCCGCCGCTTTTCGCTCTTCTTAGGGATACAATGTATCCTCCAGCAATTCAAGCAGCTCAATTCCAGGCAATTTAAAAGGTGTTACTTGACCCGGCTCAGACAGAACTTTCACTCTTCACACTTCCTCCAGCACAGTTCTTACCCGGTTGCTGGCTTCTTCGTGGCGGCCATTGCTGACCGCCGCTCCACCGCCTTGGGAAAAAGGGGTTTTCCCAGAGAAGGGGGGGGTCTGCGATACCCCCACCTCCCTATCCGACTCCCCTCTCTCTTCAGCTGTCCTTACAGGGCAGCCATATCCCCCTGACCCATCTGGATCGGGGGTACCTCGACGGCTAGCACAGCAGGAATCGCGAGCTGTTGCGAATTCCTGCTGCCCCGAAGCCACGCAAACCGGAAGTTCGGAACACCTGTTCTTCTTTATGACCCCATAACCAATTTGCTTTCTTGTCTAGAAAACGATGTAACGGCTCAGCGACAGTTGCTTTATGTGGTAGAAATACATTATAAAAGTTGATGAGGCCTAGGAATGCCTGGAGATCGGCCTTGTTCCGAGGCCTGGGAGCGTTTTTTATTGCTCTTAATTTACTGTCGGTAGGGTGAATACCCTGCTGTCAATTAGGTACCCTAAAAACTCAACACTATCTGTACATAATTTACACTTATTCTTTTTTACCTTAAGACCGGCGTCTTGGAATTTTTGTAGGACCAACTTTAAACGATTCCGTAAGATTTTTTTTGTAGGTGCAGTAATTAATACATCGTCAAATGAGACCCGGACTCGGCAGGAACCAACGACAGGGATTCAATTCCCTTGATAGTCCTTAAGAATAAGTTTTTGGAAGTGGAGATCTTGGTGCTGGATCGTGGGGATGAGTTGCTTGAGGGTCTTCCAGGACACCATCGAGAGGGACGATCCCAAGTCGACTTCCATGTGGCAAGGCTGGTTCTCGATGGCCACTGTAATTTGGATTTTCTTGGCATCCAAGGCAGAGGCATGACCGATAGTGATAGTATGGTGAGCCTCTTCTCGCTGCAAAGCTCAGTTTCTGTAGGAGTGGTTTACTGGTTCTCGCCTTACAGGATGGTTTCCTGTCGATTGGCAATAGTTAGCCCCTTTTGAGGCCTGGCCGGGTCCTTGTAAACTTCGGCAGACCCGTCCAATGTGGCCTCTCTTCCTGCACTCATGGCAGAGCGCGTCGCGGAATTTGCATTTGGACCTGGCATGGTTGGCTCCACAGCCAGCGCCAGGGCGTAGGGACTTCGGGTGGTGGTCCCGGTTGGACCGCAGTCGATGGACCTCTTCTTCGTTGCTGTCTGACAACGAAGAGAGGTCCTTGTGTTGTGTTGTTGAAAGCTGCCCTTCTGACTTGGGTAAAATTTCGCTTGTCGGTTGGTGTACCGGAGCACGGTTGCGGCGTAATTGTGCAGCCGACTTCCTGGTTGCTTCTGCTGCAGTAGCACCAGTGATGGCATCGGCAAGGCTGATGTCGCCTTTCGCCATCAGCTTGCTCTGCACGCCTGGTGCATCTAATCCCAGAACTGTTCGATCTCTCAGTGCCTCTTCCAATTCTGTGAATCCGCAGAGGCCTCCCAGGTTTCGGAGGTCTGCTATGAAGTCGGCGACATTTTCTCCTTTTCGCTGGTTTCTCTTATAGAACTCGTGCAGTCTCACGAGCATGGGCACGGTCGATGCGTAATGAGTTCTTAGTAGGGGTTTGAGGTTGTTCCAGTCCATCGTCTTCACTTCGGTAGGTTTGGCTAGTGCTTTAGCCATCTTAAATACGGTTGGACTGCAATGCGTTAGGAATACCGCCCTTTTCTTCCCGGCTGTGGCATCCTTTAAATTGTTAGTTTCCAAAAATATTTGGAAACAATCCATGTAGGACTCCCAGTCCTCTTGCACTGGATGGAACGGAGTGGGTGGTACGATGCTGCCGGACATGGTTCCGTCATGTAGCGCTGTCAGCCACGTGCTCGGTGTTTCTTCTTAGTTCAGTTGGCTCAGAGGTCTCCATATCCCACCTTCATCACCAGTGTTAAGTATGGAGCATGGGCGAGAAAGAATGGAGACGAGCCTCTGGAACGGTGAACTTCAATTCTTTATTTACATAGTGACTGCTCAAAGTCAATGGCAGTTATAGCCCTCCTTATATAGGCAACCCAATAACTATTAACCAATAACAATCTAGGAGCGCTAGCTCCCTTAACCAATAAGAACGCTCTGTTAATGGCCAATCGCATTCCCCGGAACGAGCCAATCCGATCCTGCCATTAACAGCCAATCAGAAGTGCAGGGCCAGAACCCTGCACTTCACTCCAAGCTTAAGATATTTTTATTAAGGCCGATGCATTCACAACAATAATAATGTGAGAGAATACAAAAGTATTACATTAATTTATATTTTACCTTTGAGGAGGGTAATATTGAAACATATAATAATGGATCAGGGTCATTTATAGTGGAAATAATTACATAGACCTCCCATGTTCTATTTCAGTTTTTGCCTGAATTAGCTAAGGGTTTGGATTAGTTGTACTTCTCATTACTGCCCTTGATTATACTGTACTTAGCAATCAAGGAAAAAGATCATCAAGGAATTTTTTTTGGCTTGGAAGTGACTTTTACTTCTGATTCATCAGTGGACTACCACGTGTTCTCATTTCTCTATCTTAGTGAGGTTTCTATGCTAACCCATAATATTGTTAGTGAAATAATCAAGTCCTTCATGTGAAGAGGTGAATGGCTTTATACTGAGTTATAAAGACTAACACACATTGTACTAGCCTGATGGCTTCCCATTACAGAAAAGATTAACTGTGTTGGACACATGCCAAATGTAGATCATCAGATAATATTTTATTAAGTTTATGATAAAGTGGAAAGGAATGTAGATACATCCATGTATCGAGGAGAATCTATCTGAAAAGTCTGGGGAACTATGTAAATAGGAACAAGCTAATATGTTGATACAAATGTACATTCAATTATTCATCAGGGCTGGCAGAAATACATTTCCAGCTGTCTTGTTCTCAAGCCATTCTCCTCTCTTGATAATGCCCAAACATTTAATTAGGCACTGTAATTGCACAGAGCCTTGAAAGTTACAAAGTAACCATAATAAACTTCAACCATGTGATTTATTTTCTTCTCATTGACCATTCACCTCTCCCCTTTACTATTCTTTGTTTATTTTCTATTTATAGTCTGAGTGTACGCTTAGCCAACCTTGCCTGAGCTCAGAATCTAAACAAGGTTAGGCCTAGTTAGTATTTGGCTGGGAGGCAATAGCTACAGGAACTGAGAAACAATAACCACAGAATTTAGTGTGCAATATTTACTTTCAAATGTTAAAAAAATGCCCATTGTTCCAACAGGAATACATTTACATCATTATTAATTTATGAGCCTACTTGAGATTATAATTATGGTGTTTTGCTCAGCAGAATTGCAGTCTTACAGTCCTTGTCTAAAAGTATGTATGTGCTTTTCTATTGTGAGTATACAAAAATCCCCTTCTCACCCCTATGGCTGGTCTGTGTCTTCATCAGTCTCAGGTCTTCTACAAGTGTGAGAGTTCTGCACAGTAACAACTGTTGCTAGCACTGTGGTTCTGGGCAGAGAGCTCTGATACTGTTCATGGGATGTGTTGGAGCCAACCTCCCAGTTTAGGAGTCACAGCCCCCATCACAATTGAGACTACTTCAGCCTTTACTTTCTACATTGTAAAGGGTCAGGGAAATCAGTAGATTCAGGCAGTTCAAATGTGTATAAAATCTATTGCAGGCTTAAGCTCTTTACAAGAATCTGAGCCACTAACAGTTAAGGAAAATGAATAGGAATTAAGATGACATTCAAGATGGGCTGGACTTAGAGATCTTGTGGGCATTCAGGGACTTATGTTGCATTTGACCCTTCCATCAGGCTCAGCCTTGTCACCTTCTACATACATCCTCTCTAGTTTTCCTTCAAGCCTTGACACTTCTTCAGCTACCATATACTCTTTTCTCCTAGTGTTGCTGTCACTTGGCACTGCTGCACCACTTCTTCTAGTCCTTATCTACTGCCATGTCTGGTTGATTGGCAAGTACCTGTCTCCATCTTATATCATGCTACTGTGCATTGGATCATCTCTGAGGCATCTCTGCACAACCTGCATCTTGAGTTGTATCCAATGTGGTAGAGCCCTGTTTCTATGAATCTGGTGCTTAGGGCATGTTCTTGTGCTGCTATGATCCCTAGTGCAGTCTTTTGATTCAGCCCTTTTCAGCTGTTAGTAGGATTTCCCAATATCTGTCACCTCAGGTTTTTAATAGTACTGTCAGCATTCTGAATAATACATCCAAAGAAATCAGAAGACAGGATCGTTTCTCACAGAACATGTTTATTGGACACATCATATCAGCACAGCCAGTGAAAACCAACACTAAAAGTTTCCCATGGTTACCATATAGTTAACAGAGCAAAAGTTTCCTTCCCCAGGTGTCACAGATCACATTGTCCAACCAAAGCAGGTGACAGGCTCCCTGGATCACTTCTGCTCTTCCTCCAACTGTTACCTGTTGGGATGACTTTGGTTCCCATGAGAGAGCTCTTCATTTTGTCTACTAGACAGTCTAATTATTTTCCCCTTATCCTCTCCCCGTATTGTGTGGCAACTGTGAAGCAGCACAAGATGGCTTCATCCAGGTTCGATTCAGAGTTGACAAGTACATCCCATGCAGGGCCTTCTCTTATCATGTCACTTCCTCTACTTGATCGTCTTCCCTTATTTGCAGCTGTTTCAGGTATTTGCTCAGCAGCACATCTTTGGATGCCATTTTATTGATGTATTACTTCATGTTCTGGGTTTCATCCAGGATAGTGACTTTGACACTCACCAGACCCTGACTAACCTCTCAAACTGGTGTACAGTCTCTGAGCTTCAGACTTGGGATGGAAATCTTTGTACATTTTGAGGAGCTTCTGTGTCTTCACAACTGCCTCTTCTATGTTCTTTCTTGGCCAGAACACTCTACTGTCATGGTATTTGATGGCTGGCAAGGAGTACATATTGATGCTATGGATCTTATTCATGTCTTTGAACTAGCTATTCAGGACCTGATTGTCTGAGTTATCCTTTGGTGGTTATTGGATATTGTTATTTTCCTTGCCTCCTCATTTTGTTTCCTAAGTGACTGTGGAATACCAATGTATGTTTATTATATGGCCAGTTATATGCTAGTAGTTCCACTCCACCTATTCTCTTTCTTTACTACTGGCCACACTATTCTAGTAAACATGACTCCCCATGTTCTCATTATAGATCTGTGTTAAACACACACACACACACACACGGCACATGCATATATAGAATGATATACTGGTATGACTATTGATTGGAAGAATAATCATTCTACAATACCAAGAGCTTCTAGTTTTGTTTGAGAAGCACAATTTCCCCCATCATTTTTTATGCCACAACATCCTGTCCATTTGTGTTTTTAAAATCTTTAAAATATATTATGACATAGAAAAATTAGAGGTTTGAATTATGGACACAGTTATTCTCTCATGCAATTTTTCCCTTATTTTCTTCTCTCTCTCTCTCTCTGATTGAGTGCTATTGTTTTTCAACTGCTACTGATTAGCAGGGATGTCGATCTTCAGCCCAACTAAAAGGTTTTCACTGAATTATAAGCTGCACAAAATGATGTACTGTGACTGGCTTTATAAAATTAATATCAGTACATTATTCTCACAATGTCACTAAAAATTATAATTGGGAAGTTTTAAAGGAAAGCTTCCAGTCATGAAGTTCAGAAACTTCATTGTTCACATAGTTTGAACTCAGCTGTGAACTCAGCTGTGTACTAAGCGTACACAGGCAGAGATGGTTTTCAGTAAAATAAGCAGAACACAGAAGGCCCATTTGTTTTAGTGATTATGCTTTCAGAAAGTGAAAGTATACCTGACAAGATGATGATAGTTGTAGCCTACAGAAAACATTGAACCATGCAGAAGCTTATGAATTGTGCTAATTTTTATAACTTCAAGTCAAATAGCACCCCAAAGGGTATATGAAGTACCACAGGAAGACATCCTATCTGTCAGAAAAAAATAATGACCTAGACTAGCTAAGGGAAGACTCACTAGACACTACTCATAATTTTATAAAAGTGACTTTCTTGCCAGAAGCTTTTGTTGGCATCAGCTTTAAGAATCTTGCCCTGGTTCAGCTAATGGAAGCATTCAGGACTCACTGCTTTTAGCAATGAGAAGCTATTCAGACAACATTTACCTGATACACTAGAAAAGCAAGATAGTAAATCAAATATTTCTTTCTTTTCTTTCAAAAAAAGATATACCAGTACTTTCTACATGATGATGAAATTTTAATGTATTATTAATATAAAACTTATTGGTTCTTCTGCCAAGACTGATAAAGATAGAGATTTGACAAACCCATTCAATGACTCATTGTTTTGCATTGAATACCTAGCTTATAAATAAGATGTGTCAGTAGAAAGGACAAGTGGAAACTCATGCAGAACATACAAAAATGCCTTAAGAGAATATCTGCAATTACAATGGACTAATCAAAACCGTTATGAAATTTTCAATTGAATTAGATTAATCAACTTATCAACTTACAATGTGAAAGCAAAGAATAGCAAGCACTACTTTTTATTTCTATTAAGCATGGAATTAACTGAAGCTTGTTTTTTATAAACATTTGGAGTGAAGTATTCTTGTGGCATACATATAAATTATGATTTTTCAAAAGTTGGCTTTATTGTGTATTTGATATAGAAATCTAAAAACCATGCCAGGTACAACTAATCATTCACTTAACTGAATATTCATTCTCCTTTTTGAAATGCAATCTCCTTTTTGGAATTTAATATACTGAGATGATGGATGGATGATAGATAGATAAATAGATAATAGAAAGATAATAGATAAAAGTGTGTGTGTGTGTGTGTGTGTGTGTGTGTGTGTGAGAGAGAGAGAGAGAGAGAGAGAGAGAGAGAGAGAGAGAGAGAGAGAGAGAGAGAGAGAGAGAGAGAAGAGGAGAAGAGAGGAGAGGAGAGGTGTCAGTCTTGACTCTAGAGACCACTTAGACAAAACCAGATATTTTTCTTGACAGCATTTTTTATTGTGGTTGGCTGAAAGAGTGATTGGCCCAAGGTCACCATCAGGACTAAAATGCATGTCCTCCATTCCTTTAGAAATTAGACGAACCTCACAGGGATGCTTAATATTACACCATTAATTATTTAAAATATTGTATAATACTGACTGCAAGGCAAATAAAAAGGAATCTATAATATTAACTAAAAGATCATCTAATACAACTTCCACTATAATTAACAAATCAATCAAAATGTATCCAATAACAAAAATATGCATTGCAGCATCATGATACCAATCCTTTATGTAAGTCACAGGTGTGAATTGTGACATCATAATGGATTCTCTCTCTCTCTCTCTCTCTCTCTCTCTCTCTCTCTCTCTCTCTCTCTCTCTCTCTCTCACACACACACACACACACACACACACACACACAGAGAGAGAGAGTTATATAGATGGATATTTGTTTCATCATTCCAGGTTATAGCTTTAGAAATTGGGAGATTTTTTAATGCAAAGTTTTATTTTTTTTTAATCATGGCTTTATTTTTAAGACATCTTTGACTTGCAGCCAGGGGTGGGATTCTACTGTTTCAGGCAAACCGGTAGTTTCAGCGATCATTTGGCCCTGTCCACTTGCCCCTGCCCTTTTCCTGTGCTTTATTTCCTTGTTTTTAAGCACAGCTGATTCGTGCAGTGGTGTGGTTTGCCATGCATCAGCTGTTTTACTCACCAGGGCTGTAACAGAAGGTAAGGATTATAGCTAATAATGGTCTTTTCTAAATGATGAGCATGTGTGTAAAGTGCACACTCACTGAACCAGTTGTTACAACGGATAAATCGTACCACTGCTTGCAGCCCAATTCTTTAACTAAAGGTGCTCTCAAGATGATCATTGACAATGCTTTGTAATATTATTGACTAGAATATGCATTTTTTCCAAGTCTATGTAAGAAAAATAAGACACAGAGAATTGAGTCATCACTGACTCAAAGTTTTCTTTATAATCATTCTTCCTTAGTTCATTTTTCATTTCAAGAATCATATTATGGCCATTTCCATAGAGGATTTTTATATCAGCTCTAAAAACAGTTCTAGACTTCTTGTTCCAATGAGATATAAACACAACTGCTTCACCTTTTTTTTTAAAGGGGGGGTAGATATTGTGTCCCAACTTCCCCATTGGAAGGACTATTGATTTGCTTTTGTTCAATAAAAGAAAAAAATTGAGCAAAGTTTCAGGATACTTTCCTTCCTTCCTTCCCTCCCTCTATCCCTCCCATCCATCATCCCCCCATCCATCTATCCATGGATGGAGAAGAAGAGTTCAGTTCTGTGGGATAACTCAGAGTAGGATAATATCTGTTTCTTATTTACACATTCCAAGAAAATACAAATGAATATAATTGAGGTGCACCTTAAAACAGTTGCTGAAGTTTTGCAAGAATAAAATAGTGGTGTGGTTGTATGGAGCTATTCTTAATGCTAAATTACCTTTAGGTCCTAGAATCTCTACATACAATTGATGTATCTGATCCTATTAGAATTTCTAGTTCATTTAATGTTATGTTTTTATTGACACAGTCCATTCTATATTGTTAAAACTTAAAATTGAAAAGCACCTTGTAAATATATTAAATAAATAAAACTTCACAAAATTTTCACTGTTCAAGTAGCACACACTTGGAATGCTTGTAAATAAGAAATTAAAAAAAAAAAAACAGTTTCTATATACTGAGTAAAAGAAGTTGACAAAATCTATGTTTAAGAGTTAAATTTATAATGAACATTAGAAATATTCAGATATATATTGTATTCAATATCTATTGTTCTTTTCTTTGGGAAATTTCTACCCACTGCAATGGTGACATTTTTACCCTTGACCAATTTTGCAATGGAGTTTTTAACACCCTGAAAAAAAAAAACCTGATAGTTTTACAGCTCTGCTAGTCAGTTCAAGGCAGTAATTGGTCCAACCTTGGAAATAATGACACAATGCAGGATCTTACAGTATTCTGCTGACAAAGTTTGTGTACAATAAAAAACAGTGGGTTTGTCAATGTAGTTTGATCTAATGTCTTGCCCTTTCATGGTAAGGAAAAGAGAAGTAAAGGGAAGAGGCTAACTACTTACAGTGAACTACTTTAGT
The DNA here is from genome assembly GCA_033807585.1 of Hydrophis major. NCBI lineage: Eukaryota > Metazoa > Chordata > Lepidosauria > Squamata > Elapidae > Hydrophis > Hydrophis major. Next base: position 158,638,468 of record CM066329.1, read on the forward strand.
TTCTATGTCCAATATCTGATTATTACTTTTTCTGCCTAAGCTTTCTTTAGTAGGACATTCCTATACTGTTCATTATTTCTTCATTGTTTATAAAATGTGTTACTATTTTTTCCAAATATAACTATAATACATTTAGTGGATTGTTTCTATGAGTAAATATTTAATTACTTGCAAAAGCTTTCACAAAATATGAAGGTTTCATCAGGATGACACAAACAGTATAATGTCATGATGCAAATTCTCCCTCTTCTATACATGTTATAGTAGAACTTCTGATCATGATCATAATTTGTTCCATAACTTTGGTGATTTCTTCGCATTCTAATGTTTCATCTTCAGGAATGCCGAGGTCAGGGGTCATGTTTAATCACCACCCAAATATGTGTTCGTGACCAGATTCAAAAATTTTGTGAATTTTTTGGTCGTGATCAGAAGTGTTCATGACCAGAGGTGTTGTAATGACGAGGCAGTCGAGTTGTTTGATCATGAACAACTGAATCATGATGATATTTATTGGAGTCTAGTCTTGCATTTATACACATTTTTAATTATCCTCCATCACTGGTTAACTTTGGTTAATGCTTAACTTTCGTTACTGTTTAACTTTCGTTACTGTTTAACTTTCGTTACTGTTTAACTTTCGTTACTGTTTAGCACAGTAATCCATACAATTAATTATCTCTAGTTAAAGTCTAACATATGTTTACTTCCTTTCTCTAATCCTCCTTTAGATTAGTGACTTTGTTTACCTGAGTTGTATTTGCTTGGAAACATTATTTATCTGAGGTTTGCCATCTGAGATTGGAACATTCCTGCAATTACAACTCTACATATCCTTGTTTTTTTATTTTAAATGGAGGCTTCAAAGATTTATGAATGTATCACAATTATAGAGGATTAAGAGAGGGGGAAGCAGGACAAAACAATGCAAATAAATTTGGAATATATTGAATAAAACAACAGGTTGCAATTAGTACAATAATAATAATTATAGCATAAAATAAAAACTGTCTGAACCAAGACCAATCAGGGAGCCAATTGGTTAGCCAATCAAAAGGTGAGTAATGAGCATAGATATTATTTTGAATGTATGATTGTAAATTGGCAAGCTCACCCTCAATAGTGTTATTCAAAGAATGAAAATACACAGCACATCCACGGTGTCCAACTAACGTACAGAACCCTCCCAGACAGGCAGAAGATAGTCTATGGCAAAATGCTGCTGTAAGACATCTTGATTTAAGTCTTCTATTTCATGCTGCAAATCACGAATAATAGCAGCAGTAGCATTGATGGATTTTTCAAGTCTGCAGGTGAGACCAAGAATAGATCATCTGTTTTCTTGAGCAATTATGCCAGAATAAGAGCTTAGAGTAAGGACCCCTGTAACGGCCCCTGCCAATGCACGGCCAAATGTAGAACCAGAAGACAATTGTATGTCAATAATGACTTTGTCATTACATGTAGGCCCTAAAGAGGAATGTCGCTGTTGAGTTGATGGGAACATACCTATTTGAACAGGTATAGTAAAATAACCTATAGTTGCACATTGATAATTCTGAGGATGAACATTAGTAGCATATTTATCAAAAAAGAACCACATATTAGGATCCTTAAGCTGCCAACCAACGCATATCAATCCTGTATTAGATTGATCAGAGGCATTAAAAATAGGAAAATTGTCAGGATACATATCAGGAGCTATATTAATTCCATGCAAAGAAGAATTAAAGGTACCTGACAACCAATAGTAGCCAGAACAATAACTATAATTCCCTAGCTTTTTTAATAAGTGCTGAGCATCATCATCATCAGACCAATTATGAAGCCAAGTGTGTTTAGCATGACAACAGAAACACAGACCCCTTGTAAATTGACTAACTTTCAAGTAACGCCAATGGACAGAATTCAATTGCATAGCGGGGTATAGAAAATAGCCAGGAGTGTGAAATAGATTGTAGACAATAAATGTAAAACACATGATTAAGTTAGAGGTAAAAGAAATTTGACCAAATGCCATTGGGGGCTCATAGTATAAATTAATATTTGTGCCATGGGTCATAAAGATGTATTGGGCATGACGAATCCACAAATTAGGGTTAAGATGAACCACAGAAGTGTCATTTTGAGCAGAAACACCATTAACCATAAACAAGAAAATACAAAGTAAAATGGTAACAGAGTTAGCAGTAATAATAGCAAAAACAGCAGCAACAAGATTTTCAGGAGTCTGAGGTAATGAGGTCTGTTGCAAATGTTGTTGAGCTTGATATGTAGTAGATTTAACCTGGCCCTAAGTGATGGGTTGTGGGGGTGTCGACCTTGGAAGACGGACTTCCATGTTCAGATGAAGATTGAAATCCGGAATCGGGTTCTGAAAGCCCTGATGCCATGCCATGATATGGATGAACACAGCGCACTGGAACCCACACTGCTTGTCGAGTGGAAGGATCTTCCATGGTGGCGTAACCGTGACCCCAGGTGATCAGCGGTGTAGGGCCTTTCCAGGTTGGATCTGGAGCTTGGCGATATTTTACCAAAGGCCTTGCTAAAGATTTAGTAGTTTGAAAATGCAAATTAACAGGTGAGTGTGCAAGGGAATCTAAAAAGGTTAAATAATTCCAAGTATATAATGCTACAGCAATGAGATTTTGAATCTTTCGCAGATGGGAAGGGCTAGACTCAGTTTGTAATTGTTTTTGAAGCAATGCCTTAAAAGTATGATGAGCTTGCTCAACTATAGCTTGACCTGAGAGTTGTAAGGGATTTTGTGCACTAAAGTAATATTCCATTTCAGACAAAAGGTTTGAAATTCCTTACTAATATAAGCAGGCCCATTGTCAGTTTTAAACTGAGAAGGCCGACCCATTACAGCAAAAGAGGATAGGCAATGAGAAATAACATCTGAAGTACGTTCATGTTTTGAAGCAGTAACCCAAAGGAAGTGTGAATGAGTGTCAATAGACGTATGAAGATAACAGTATGGCTTAAAGGTTGAAAATTGAGTTACATCCATTTGCCAAATTTGATTAGCTTGGGTTCCTCGTGGGTTGACACCTAATGGAAAGGGAACTGACAAGCACGGACAATATCCTGGGCTTGAGATAATGAAATTTTAAATTGCTTTGCAAGCGATTTGCCATTTTGATGAAAATAAGAATGACTAGCAACAGGATCAGCAAACAAAGATGGAACATCCTTTAAGGATTCATCTGCCTTCCGATTGCTTTCAGTCAAGGCATTAGTAAAAGGAGTATGATTTCAAATGTGTTCTACATACAAAGGATACAAGCGAGTTTCCAAACTATTCTTTAAAGATAAAAACAAGGATAACAAATTCTTGTCCAAAGAGAGAGCACAATAAGAAAAGGGAAGAGATTGAATAGCTAAATACACATATTGAGTATCAACGATCAAGTTAATAGATTAGTCACTGAACAATCATAAAGCCAAAATCACAGCAGCCAGTTCAGCATGTTGAGCTGAAGTCTGCGTGGTAGTAAATTTAGAATACCATTGTTGTTGAATCTGACAGACAACCACACCCCTTGTAGGTGATCCATCCATATAGTAAAGACTGTAAGAGTTTTAGAAATAGGATTTCGCACAAACATGAAAGAAAAGACCAGATTTAAACTATTATTAACCATTATTAAACCATTATTAACCATTATTAACCAGTAGTAACCATTATTCTAGGATCCTTGGGTAAAGAATACAACAAGTTTCCCACATATTGAGAAAAGGCTATCTAATATGATTCTGAAATCATCATCAAATGCTCATGTTCAATTTTTGTACAAGTAAAAGCTATGCTAATGAGATCCTGTCCTGTAAGATGTAAGGCTCGTTTATGACCTTTAATGATCAAATCCTCTAATGCTGATTGATAAGGATAAATGTTTCTAAGTGGAGTAGCTGACAAATTAATTCATTCATGAATGTTGACTGCTTGCAGGGACGCATTAGAATAAAGACATCCTGTGGGTAAGGGTGTAGTGGGAAGAATAGCTAAGCAAAGTCCTACTGTTAAGGATGTTATCCTATCCACATATCGATGCTTAAACTTGTTCAATATTTCTTGAAGGCATGTCCTTGGAGGTACAGTTAATACAACTAGATCTCCTGGTGATTGTGCTCCTTTCAAAGAATGAAATAAGGGCAACATATCACCAGTTGTAATGTAGAAGAATGGGTGTGCCCAATTAATAATGCCAAGTAATTTTTGCCATTGTACTAATGTATATTATTTCTGTACTTGTAATTCAGGAAGAATTGGAATGGAGGAATTGTGCAACATTCTATGTCCTAAGTAGGTATAAGGTTCTACCTTTTGAATTTTGTCTGAGGCTATATACAATCCCTGTTGTGCCACAATATCCGTTATTAACAACTTAGATTCATCAAAATACGGAGGCTGCTATCAATATATCATCCATATAATGATAGACTAAATAGGAAGTAAATTTATTCCGAAAGGGTTGAAGGGCATTATCCATGAAATATTGACAAAGTGTAGGGGAATTAAGCATTCCCTGAGGCAAAACTCACCAATGATATGGTTTTGTGGGCATGCTATTATTAAAAACTGGGAGAGTAAATGCAATTTTTTCTTTGTCTTGAGGCTGCAAAAGTATAGTAAAAAAGCAGTCTTTAAGATCAACTACCAATAATTTATAAAAATTAGGAATTAAGTTAGGATTTGGTAGACCACATTGTATAGGACCCATGGGTTGGATACATTTATTAATTTCTCTTAAATCCTGAAAGAGACGCTATTTCCCATTTTTCTTTTTTATAACAAAAACAATATTCCAAGGACTAGTAGAAGGTTCTATATGACCAGCAGCCAATTGTTCTTGATCCAATTGTTGTAAAGCAGCAAGTTTTTTCCCTTGATAATGGCCATTGTTCCATCCAAACCAGCGTAGAACAGAGCCATTTAAGAGGAAGAGCCATCATCAAGAATCAAATGGGCATTAAGAAGACAAAGGATATCACGGCCCCAAATATTAGTATGAATATCCAGAATGTATGGTTGTAGGAAAAAGGACTTACCAGCAGATGTTTTAACATTAATTTCTTGAACACTCTGCCAAGCAGCTGGAGAACCTCCTATTCCCCACAATGAAGAAACTGTTGTTTTTGGCCACTGAACTGGCCACTGTAAAGAGGAGATGACAGTAACATCAGCTCCAGTATCCAATAATCCTTGAAATGGTTGTTTATTAAGGAGGAGAGAAGAGTTCAGCTGATGAAGTAAGCCTACAGATAAAGAAGTTGATCCAAATTCTGCATCCCCACAATTACCTATACCAGGAGATGGAATTTCATATGGAAGAAAAAGCAATTGAGCAACAGAAGAATTACAAGGAAGAACTTGAGGAAGATTCACCCAAATCTGAATCAAGAGGATACCAGTGTAATCTGAATCTATTACCCCAGGCACAACAAAATAGCCCTTTCTGTGTGCAGAAGAATGAGGCAAAATTAAGCCAACTAATCCTGAAGGAAGAGGACCTTTAAATTGAGATGGAACTATTTTAACTTCCATAGGAAATTTAAACTCAATTTCCTCTTGAGTGATTAAATCAATCCCAGCACTACCGGCTGTGGCTGGGGAGGAGTGAAAGAGACTGCTGGAGGAGTCAGAGTGATGGGAAAGGCACGCTTTGGATTCTGGGTGGGTGCCACACCCATTGGCAAGTTTCCCAATTGAAACTGACATTGATTGGCCCAATGAAATGCCTTTTTACAAATAGGGCACTTCTTTGAAGGACTATTCAGAGGCATAGAAGGTATAGAACGACAGTCCTTCTGAAAGTGGCCAGGCTTCTTACATTTAAAACAGTTATCAATTGGTCACTGTCCTTTCTGAATAGCAGCTGCTAACATATGCATTTTATAAGTTTGTGATCCAATATCCTGGCAGACTCGCAGAATATCTGCCAGAGTGTAATGAGCAGTAGCCTTTAATGGCTGTAAAGCTCTTTTACAATCTGCATTAGCATTTTCAATAGCTAACTGGTGAAGAAGTTCACCAGCAGCTTCCTGATGATCAAACTGCTGTCTAATTGCTTTGGACAGATGCTCAACAAAGTCAGCATAAGGCTCATTGGCATTCTGCCGAATGTTTGAAAAATTTGCTCTAGGTTCTCCAGCTTGAGGTACCTTAAGAAAAGCACGAAAGGCACATTCAGAAACAATATTTAACATAGCTGGAGGAAGAACAACTTGAGTAGGAATTGTACCAAATGGTCCAGAACTAAATAGCTGCTCAACTGTATATGGTCCTCCCCCTCCTAAAGCAGCAGCTTGAGCATGTCTCATATATTCACTCTCCCAAACCACATATTGCATGGATGTTAAAATCATGCGAAATATTTGCTTCCAATCTTCAGGGATCATTGTATAACCATTTTTTATTCCTTCTACAAGTCCTCTTGTAAAATTACCACTAATCCCATAGTCTGTAACTGCCTTTTTTAACTCTCTTAAGATCTGATAAGGCAGACCCTCCCATTCTGCTACTTGCAGTCCAAGCTGTGGCCTCTGACCAGGACAATATTGTACTGGACAAACAGACAGTAATTCTGCAAGTTTTGTTCCTGAGACAGAGGCATCCCTTTTACAGGTCTCTACCATTTTCTGAAAAGAAGTCTGAACAATAGAGTCAGGAGGCTTTTGCCCTGTATCTGCAGGAGCTGAGGGAATTGAAGACATATATTCAGGTGAAGAAGGGCGACAAATGACAGCATTAGTATAATGTGAAGGTGGAGGTGTTAAAAGTGAAAGTTCATTGTGACCAAATGTTTCAATTGCATGCCTACATAAATGCCACACAAGCAAAACTTCTATTTTTGCTTGAGGTTCAGTATGAAATGTTTTCCCAATATGTTCCCAATCAGTTAATTTTAAACACCTCTTTTCTGGGTACCATAGGCATTGAGCTTCAATCTCCTGGACCAGCCTTAAGAGATTTCTCTGTGGTACCTCGGTATTATTAGAGAAAAGATGGATCAGAAAGAATGAAGCCCTTCCTTCCTTCCTGCCCCTCTAATATCCCAGTACAGAATACTCACAGTTTATACTGTATGGAAGCTGTTATTTAAATGAATACACCTTATACTCCTATATAAAGGGATATATAAATACTTTAAAACACACAATTTGCTATTGACAGCAGAGAATCTACAACACAGTGATATGCTGTTAGCTATTAAGGCAGATACATGCTTGATTTTTTTTTCTGTGTTAAATTTAATAAATAATAAACTTGCTTAAAGTCCCAAAAGGAGAAGAATTTAATGCACTTAAATTTTAGTTTGTTGAAACAATTATTTTATAATCCATTTTGTAAACAGCTGGAGCTACCAAATCTGGGTTCTAAATCTGGGTGGCCAGTTGATGGCAGCACAGGGACACTGCAAACTTAGCAACTAATAAAAGTGGTCATCTTGTTTTTTTGTTTGTTTGTTTTTGTTTTTTTACTACCTGGAAGTGATAACATTAGAATCAAGCAGAAGGTATCGTGAGGAGTTGAATGGTTTGAATAATGGCCTTAACCTTTGCTGCTTGGTCTGAACAAAGCTCCAGGGTTTCCTTGTGTTCTGTGCTGTCTCTGTGTCAATTCCTCTCACTTTATTTTCCAAAAGAGAAACAAAATGCTGACCATTCCTTATAAACTTTTATATTGTTTGGGGTCAAAGTAACCTGAGCAAATCTCTTCTTCCATTTCTTCTAGCCTTCCGCTCTGACATCTCAGAAGGTTCATTTTGGTGACTTGGGATGAAGTTTTCTCTATTACTGCCTCAGTAATGGAGCTTCCCAAAAGCACTAAAAGACCTCTCTTCAGACATTCTGTAATTTATTTATATTTTATTTATGTTGCATTAATTGTATTATTTTTAGTATCCTTTGTTTTCTATCCTTTCATCTCTTTATTGAAGACACTCAGGGATGCTGGTCAGCAGCAAATAAATAAGTCCTTTCAGATTATTTTGCGATTTAAACATGAACATTCTTAAAATATGCATTTCTGTGTGTGTTTCTTTGCTTATATATATAAATCTAAAGGAACCAAGCTGATTTTTGCCTTTTGTGGAATTTAATTTTGTTTTATTTTATTTGGGTGCAAGAAAAATCACTAGTTTAAAAATAAAGTCAAATTCATGTTATTGTTCAAATTCAGCTCCAGATAAATATAATAATTTTATGTAACATAAAAATTTGAGGGATGCTCTCCCTCAAATGTATTTGTCAGATATTAAAAATTAGTGTCATCACAGATAAAACTGTTTCAGTCTGAAAGCACATTGATAATCTATTTTTTTTAGTTATTGTAGATTTTTTTCTACAATTCAAATCATAACAAGGTAGCCAAAGGGTAATTCATAAATGTTTCAAATTCTATGTGCTTTCTTCCTCCTTATTCCTGTTTTTGAATTTTACATCCAACTGTTTTTAGGGATTATTTTGTATTATTACATTTTATGCAGAGCATAATATGCTAACATTTTTGTTCTGAAATGCTTATCTGTTCACTTAATCATGATGCAGAATAACCCAGTAGACTAATACTGTTTGAGAAATGAATTTGTAAGATTCCAAGCCCCTATTTGAAAAGACATATTTGCATAATATTTAGTTAAATCCCCAATGGACACGGTAAGACCTTGACTTTGTTTGCAGATACTATCTTGAATTCATAAACAGTTATATTTCTTCCACTTTAATGCTTTAAAATACATTTTAAAGAATATTCTATATTCTCTGAGTTGATTCTAAAAGTGAAGCGTCATGGGAAGTTTTACAAGGAAGATTTATTTCATGCACCACTATTAATCTCATTTTTATTTTACTTGCATCAATAACTCTGGGCAGAATCTGAAATAAATTATTATGAAAGGCATATGGATTTTGAAGAATCTCTATATCTACATCTTCCACACCAGTTATCCACAAATGGAATTAACAGCCAGACTTTCTGGTTCATTTGCTAACATACAGATAACAATTAATATTATCACCAACTTTTAATTTTTTCCTTTAACTATATGTAAAGAAGGCAAAACAGTTTTAGCTTCTCTTATTTTTAATTTCTTCCAGACATTTCTTTTTACATTTAGACATCCAAAACAATGCTATTTAATACACATGGAATTATTTTTATATTGCAAAAAGTGAGGAAGCTGGTGAAAGAGTAGGAAGGGGAAAGGCATATTTAACCTCAGGTTGGTACATTAAACCTCTGTTAGAAAGAGATAAGTATGAAGTGTATGTGAAACAAATGGTAAAAATGAGAGAGGATGATAGGTTCCAATTTCAAACCTTTATATATTGTAATGTTAAAAGAAATTTAGTTTATCTAACACAGGTAGATCATATTTGAAGTTGTAAAACTTTATAACCATGAACATCAGGCCATGTAAATTATGTCCTGCTTTTTCTTAACATCAGGTCTGCTTAATAGTCCAGAAAATTCACAAGGCATTAATTTTGTGAAATTTGAATTGGTTCCAGTCAGAGTGGCTGGAAATGTTTGGAATGACCACTGTAGATACCTGCACTTTGTATTGTACACATGGAAGGAAAAAAAGGAAGATGATGATTTACTGCTACTGAAATTACACACAAGTTACCAATCCATAATATCTGCTTATCAAGATGAAGAATATGATTCCATGGACAAAATATATTGTGTTAAAAATATCACACTGAAAGCTACCTAAAATTAGGCTGGAGTCCTTCCTAAATTAAATTTTGTTTCTAGTTCCAAAAGTTCTTTTTTCAGAGTGAGCCATATTGCCTTTGAAAATGGGTTGGACTTTGCTCTCTGAAAGGTGGAGACAACAATAACATAATTTAATTTAATATTAGTTAAACATGTATTTTTTTTTATTCCTTCCTAACTTTTTAAGTAAAATAGTTTTTTAGTTTAAATACATTTTAAGTAATTCTCTAGTTCATACTTTCTGTCAGTATATACATGCATACTTATGCTACATGATGTGTACATGAAAATGATAATTGTCTATTGATCTACTCTAATGGATCGATAATGTATAAGAGTTAATTGGCTTTGGAGAGCTTTCATTTTAAGAAAACTTCTTTGCTTGTACAAACATATATCCAATAAATGTCTATGGAGATTCTCAGTCATTCAGGTCATGGCTGTCCCAAAAAGGTGATTTTGGGGGGAGGCAACTGGACTTTCTTGTTTTTTCTTTCTTCTTTGGAGACATTTTGCTTCTCATCCAAGAAGCTGTTCAGCTCTGAATGGATGGTGGGGAATGGAAGCATTTATAACTCCATCCTTCAAATGGTTTTGCAGTTTTTCTGGAAATCCATTCATACTCCCATACTATTGAAGGGTGGATTTCATTCTGGGTTTCCAGAAAAACTGCAGACTATAGGAACCATTTGCACTTCAGTTCCAGATGCAGACAACACAACTGATCTCCAGCAGCCTGCACCTGTCTTCAACAGTGAGAGACAAAAGGCAGAAAGCATCCTGCAGCCAAAAAGGCTCTGCAGCTATTTCATGGCTGCCAACTCTCACGCAATCAGCGTGAGACTCACGCAATTCAACCAATTTTGACTGTCTCACTCTGATAAACGAAATCTCACGCTAAACCCCAAAAATGGAATGTACAAAAATAAATATATCTCTACATTCTCTGATATTCCGAATATCGATATGCCCAAGCCCAAAGTTTCGAGAAGTGAAGCCTCCGATCCTGGGCGGCTTCAGAGGGTGAACAGAGCATGTGCGAGAGGACGTTGCCCTCATTGATTTCTGTATTGGGGTGAGGAGAGAATTCCACGCTGCAGGAAGCGGTTGCTCCTTTCCGCTCTAGGATGTCACAACTCTCTGGGCTTAACCCTTGCGCTGCACTCTGCTCTGGCAGGCGGAGATGAGAGAGACGAACTCTCTATCCCCCATGAAGTACGACTACAGGGCATCCCTGGGCCTTTCTCGAGAGCTGAGCTCCCATCATCCCCTCCCCGCACCCGTCTGGTCTCAAGGCCGCTGGGATTGGGGCGCAAAGGCGCGTCCCTCTCTGGCCTCCCTCTCGCAAGGGGAGCTGCCGTGGCTGGCCTCTTGCGCGCCTCGGCTTCTCTCGCTCCCCAGCCTGATGGGAAGTCCCTGGAGAGGGAGGGGGAAGAGGGGGGGAGGGCTCCTTCCCGGGTACATTGTGTCCCTCCCCCCACCCTTTGCACCTAGATATGCGCCCCCCCAGCCTCCCCTGGGTCCAAGAGGCTGCAAGAGGGTCTGGCAGGGAGGAGCCTCTCCAGGAAGGGGGTCCCGCCAGAGGGCAGGCTGGAGCGGGGCGGGGGGGGCTCGCAAGGAGGGGGGGTTCCTGTCCCCTCCGAGCCCCAATCGCAGCCGGTGCAGGAGTTTCTCTCTTTTTAGGCTTCTTTCCCCACTTGATGCCAGGAACGTTTGGATGCTCTTTGGGAGCCCCTGGGAAGGAATCTCACCTTGAGGGGTCTCCCCACAAATGCCAAGCAAAGGGGGGGGAGTGGCCACTGTCCTCTCCTCTCCTCCCCCAGACAATCCAGGACTTCCCTGCAGGGGAGCAGCTGATGGCAGCATTGCTGGGGGTCCCATGCACAGACTGGGAGGGGGGCGTTTGGGGAGTGAAGGACACCAGCCTCCCCCCCCATTCTGTGTGTGTGTGTGTGTGTGTGTCCATCTGCCTGCCTGGCCCTTTCCGACCCTTCAGCTGGACTGTGAGGCTGGTGGGTCCAAGACTCAGCCTGGATCCCCCTCCCCTCCACAGGTGGGAGGCCCAGAGGGTGGGAGAGGGCTGGGAAGGGCCGTTTCTGCCCAGCTCCAAGGCCGGGAACCCTGGCAAGGCCCCCTCCACCCCCGGGGCCATGTGAGGGAGGCTTCTGTGGCCCTGAAGAGGCAGCCTGGAGGGGCCGGATCCCAGGCACTTGGGACGCCCCTCTCAGCCAGGGACCCTGGAGGAGGAGGAGAGCCGGAGCAGCCCAAAGGGACGGAGCAGATGGGCAGAGGCCCAAGAATGTGGACCCTTTCCGGCCAAGATGGTCAGTGAACTGCATTATTAATATCTTACAAATCCAGTTCAAGTACATTGGTGCTGCTTGCATGTATGTATGTATGTATATGTCCAAATCATGACTAAAGTATGCATCAGATTGCACCATTTAAAATGTAAAATTGTCAAAGCTCCCTACTGTGGAAGGGGGGACACCCCCCTTCCACACCATCCCCCCCTCGGTCGCTCCGCTCCCTCGCAGTGTCTCACTCCGAACTATCACTCAAGGTTGGCAGCCCTGCTATTTGCACTACTCAGGTGATCCTGAGGACACAGCTAAACCTCTAAGTGGCCTTAACAACTCTCCTAATAAATGCAAATAACCATCTGTCTTCAAGGAATATAAATTATTTCATTCCTCACCATCCAGTCAGAACTGAAGGAGCTTTTTGGATGAGAAGTAAAATATTCGAAGAAGAAAGAAAAAACAAATAAATCCAGTTGCCTCCTGAAAAAGCACCTTTGTGTATCCAATAAACCTAGTTATCATTATGAACTGATTTACAGTGAATAGAATTAATGAAACCAAAAGTTATACAGTTGATCCAAACAGTTTTACTGTTATTTATGACTGGTTTATCTATATTTAGTGCATATGACTATTGTTTTCAATACCATCTACTACCAGTAAGATTTTTCTTTCATGCATAATGTTTGGGAATATTTCCATATTAGGTACAAGTATTGGATCAAAACACATGTAATATCATGATCATACTATAGAAGCTTTCATTGTTTGTTTGACTGTTTAACATATACAGTAGTGTTATGCAGCCATCTAATTCATTCACAATATACAATCTATAATCTGACCATATGTAAGACTGCTGTGTATTTTTAATGGAGACAGAATTGGGTTAAAGAAGAATGTGATGTGTCCTTGATTTTACCCTAATATTTGAACAATAACTCTTGGCTGTGCTTCTGGTTTTTTACATTTTCTCTTCTCTCAGGTCAGATTTACTAGGCTTGAACTACTCAGCTATAGTCTCTTGGGGGATACAGAGAATGTCCACTGATTTCCTCCTTGATCATTTTTTTCTATACATTACTTTTCTCACTGTGCTTTCTAACTCCACTAACTTTCTAATGTTGTGACATTGCAGTATTCTAACAAACAAAGGCAGTGTAGGTCCAAGTACAATTGACTTTTTCATCAATGTAATGTCTGTATAGAGTCTAAAAATAGAACTAAATTCAAGGTTAATGTTTAACAAAGTCAAAGAAAAACCAGATATTTAGGACTCCAATAGTAACTGTTAAAGCCCAATTAAACTCTAACCTCTTAAGAAGGTAAAATGTGAATACAACTTCAGTGTTACTTGTCATTAGAAATAATTACTTTTATGGTCCATGCTTCATTTTGAAACATGTTTAAAACAGTAATGGTTAAATGTTGGACAAGGACAGAAGAAATTTAATTTAAACAGTGCACAGTCATGAAACTGACCTTGGATCAGCAAGTATCACTCAGCTTAATTTACCTCAGAGCCTGCTTCTAAGAAAAAAAGTATAGAAGAATCATTGAATGAAAAGCAGAAGAAAAGAGCAATCCATAGTGTTCATATCACATACATAGTTAGCATTACAAGGATTGTTTTAAGTATCCAGATGTCATGAAGTTATCATGAGAATATGATGAAAGGTAAATGATGCAAGAAACGGAATGTTGAACAACTACATGAGAAGAAAAATATTTAAACGGAACAAAATTCTGTCTCTGAGACACTTCTAGCATTGGTATAAATGTGGTTTCTTTAAGTTGTCTGGAGGACACAGTTATGATTCTGTTTATAGGGAAATCTTTCCATAACTTCAGAGAATCATAAAACAATCTCAGAAGTATGGCATAAATCAAAATGGGGTGACTCAGAGTTTTTATTAATTAAACTATTCAAATGAGCAGAATGAAAGGATATGATATCAAAGACTGACTGGCCCAAACACACCCAGGGAGCATCTGAGACTGAGGATGTGGTGACACATGTATCTCCCAGGTGCCAGTCCAGCACTGTATCTGCCTCACCACACTTATTCTCAATTAACTTTCCAATTTATCCAGATAGATTCTTCTATCCATAAACTTAATTTATCCAGATAGATTCTTCTATCCATAAACTTAATAGTTTCTCCTCTGTTAGGAATATAAGTCACCTAACAGGTATTTGGGTAAGAAATATATAAACCAGGATAGACATTTTAAAACTGTATCTTTAAGAAAATGCAAAACTGTAATTAGGTGTGGTTTCTCAAATAGCCATAAGATGGAGCTAGAAACCTGGTTTGTCAGTCTGAGTCACAGAAGAGAGTGTGAGTAAGTCTCTATTTCCTTTTGTTGGAAAGTATTGCCCTTCCTCCATTTTTCCAGTTGACTGATATTCATGGATTTGATGTAAGTCTGATACTGAACTGTTTTTTGACACTGGACTTTGTTACTGGATTACTGATCTTACCTGTGAATGACTTTGGACTGCTTGTTTTGAACTTTGCTTTAAACCTTTCTTGAAGTAAAAACCTACATTTGCTGTACAGTGTATCTGTGTGCTGTGTGTGTATTATTCAAACAGTACTCTCAGATATGTCTCCCTGTATGCTCTCGTTCTCTTAATGGGGAATTACCTCAACACTGGTTATGGGCCCAGGCCATACCAGGCTCAGATAACTGAGAGTTAGTGTGAATGCATAGTACTGTATACAGACAGCTGTTTACTGTTTAATTGTGGGTTGCTATCCTGGTAAAATGGCACAAGACATTTCAACAAGTCTATCACTGATAACCCGATTGGATGGAACAAACTATGTTTCCTGGTCTATGAAATACAGTCTACTTCTGCATAGAGAAGGTTTATGGAATGTAGTTCAAGACCCACCAGATGTAAATGCTTGGGATCCAGCTAATGAGGATGATGCCAAGAAGCTTGCTGACTTTAAACAGAACAACGAACAAGCTCTTTATATAATTGGACTAATACTGAGTGACCACCAGCTAGTCCATATTCATGGAGAAGAGTCTGCTGCTAGGTGTTGGGAGAATTTGAAGAGGATTTATGTTTGTGACAGTGTAGGTGCACACATACATCTTACACGTAAACTGTTTTGAGCACGTCTTTTGAAAGGTGGAGATACGTTAGCTCATTTGAACTTAATGAAAAGAACTTTTCAAGAGCTACATGAAAAGGAACTGATATTTTCAGAGCTGTATCACGTTTACATCATTCTTTCATCATTGGATGAAAGTTATGATGATTACGTATCTTCACTGGAAGTCCTGACCAGAGATAAACTGACATTGACTGACATAACTGGAAGATTGTTAGAAGAGACCAGAACACAGCTGGATATGGACCAACTGAGGAAGAAACAACCACAAGAAGAGGATTTGTCCTAAACTGCCTATATTGTTAGGAAATGTTTATCTTGTGGGGCTAGGGGACATATAGCAAGATTCTGTAAGAAGGGAAAACAACAGAATACTAGTAAACACCAGAAGGCTAAGAAGAATATTAGTTTAGCTATGTTTAGCAATTCAGCTGTAAACCATGATTTGTGGGTTGTTGATAGTGGAGCATCGCAATGCATTACTAAAGATAGAAAGAGGTTTATAAAGATGTCCACAAGTAAACAACTTGTATCATTGGCAAATGGATGGAAGATTAAAGCATCAGGTCAAGGTACTGCATATTGTTCTTGTATAAATGACCATTTAACTATGCTATATGTACCTAAACTGAAATATAATTTGCTATCAGTAAGGGCTTTAGTTAATCTTGGTTATGTAGTAACCTTTAGGGGAGATTACTGTATAATAGAGAAAGAGGGTAAAAGTGTTACTAATACATTAGAGAATGATTTATATGTAATACATGATGATCAGCTGAAGATGGCTAACTCAGTTTATAACAATGTTAAGCCACATGATGAATGTATAGATTTACTGTATAGATGTCTAGGGCACATTAATTTCAAAATGCTCAAACAAACTGTTGAATTGTCAGAGGGAATAAAATTGAAACCCTGTAGCAAGTATTTAAACTGTAATGCTTGTAACCAAGATAAAAGCAAGGTTACTCCTGCAAACAGACTAAATGGGTTTAAGACCAAAGAACCTTTAGAGGTTGTTTTTGCTGACATAATTGGTCCTAAAAACCAAGTTTAGCAGGTGCCTGCTATATTTTGAGTATTATGGACCATTACTCATGATATGATTTCTGCTATCTTATGAAAAACAAAACAGAAACATTCCAACATTTCTTTAACTGGCTAAGGTTTGCTGAGAGAAAAACAAAAAGTAAAGTAATTACTTTAGTTACTGATAATGGTACTGAGTTTGTTAACAAAAGATTCCAAACTATGATGAAATTGGCTAGTGAGCATAAATGTTCTGCACCTTACAGACCACAACATAACTCGTTTGTAGAATGAAGAGGGCAAACATTACAAGCCATGGCTCACACTATATTATCTGATTCAGGTTTGCCTGAAACACTGTGGGGTGAAGCCATAATGTGTAGTAATCATGTTTTAAACAATGTAGTAAATACAATTGGTGAATTGCCCTTCACTCGTTGGTATGGCAGAAAACCAAATTTAAGTTACCTACACATATTTGGAGCTCCAGCATGGGTGCATATTCCCTCACAAGTAAGACTGAAAGGGCAGCATAGAGCTAAGAAGTTATTTCTTGTGGGTTACGAAGCCAACCCTAGATCATTTAGATTCTGGGATCAAGGCACAGCTCATATTGATTGGAGTTCTAATGCAAAATTTCTAGAGCATGTCGGGTGGGATGAACAGGAATCCAGAAATGAGATTATTATTGACACCCAAATAATTCCTAAAGATAAAATCAGTAAACCACAAATAGCCATTAAAGAGGAAGAGGAAGCACAGGAGGAAGTAGGAGAACAGGGACAGGAAAAAAATAGGAGAACAGGAGCAGGTGGCACAGGTGAGTCCACCAGTTAGCCCTGTATTACCAAGATGTTCAACCCAAGTAACATGGCCACCTGATAGATATCAGGCTAGTGTTGTATGCTATGTAAATACAGTTCCTAGTAGCTATAGTGAACTAAAACTGTATCCTGCTAAGGATCAGGATGCTTGGCAGGTAGCAATGGATAAGGAACTGGAATCGTTAAAAAAGTTGGAGGTATACAAAAATGTTAAGTTACCACCAGGTAAACATGTCATAGGGTTTAAATGGATATATAAGCTAAAGACAGGTGTGGATGGGACTGTTACCCATAAAGCCAGGTTAGTAGCCCAAGGGTTCAATTAGACAGCAAATGACTATGATGAGGTGTTTGTACCTAGTCTGAAGGCTACTACATTAAAGGCAGCATTAGTGTGGGCAGCTAAGGAGAAATACATTATAAATCATTTGGATGTAGAGACGGCATTTCTGCATGCACCGTTGCAACACGCTATATATTTAAAGAAATCTTTAGGTCGCAAAAATGATAATACTGATAATAACACTGAAAGTAATGGTGTAATTTCATTATTGCTATTGTTTACTGATAACATAGCATTAATCACCAAAACTGAACAAGAAGCTACTGAGATAATTTCACTATTGGAAAAGAAATTTAAGATAAAAAAGTTAAACAAGATCTTGGTTTAAAGATAAAAAAGTCAAACAAGATCTTGGTTTAAAGATAAAAAAGTCAAACAAGATCTTGGTTTAAAGATAGATAGAACTAGGGGAGGATACAAGATCTTACAAGCAGATAAAATTAACCCATTGCTAATTTTTTTTAAAATGGAACTTTGTAAGCCAGCTAAAATACCAGTGAGTCAGGAGTTTATCTGAAGTGATGTTCAAAGTCCTATTTTTGATAAGAACATTTATCAGTCCTTGATTGCTAGTTTATCTTATCTCAGTAATTGGTCAAGGCCAGATATAGCATACAGTGTTAATCAATTAGCAAGATTTAACGCTGAGCCAACTGAAAGGCACT
This sequence comes from Hydrophis major, assembly GCA_033807585.1. NCBI lineage: Eukaryota > Metazoa > Chordata > Lepidosauria > Squamata > Elapidae > Hydrophis > Hydrophis major. The sequence goes on from CM066329.1 coordinate 158,656,496, forward strand.
GGCAAGCTGCTAAACATGTGTTAAGATATCTGAAACAAACAATGCATTATGCATTGTATTTGGAGCCTAAAGATGAACTGAGTTTAACTGCATATGCTGATGCAAGTTTTGCTACAGACATAAATATACGAACATATACATCGGGTACTGTGCTATTATTGGGAAAAGCATTGATTGGATGGAGGTCTGTTAGACAGAAACATCTAAGTTTGTCAACGATGGAGGCTGAATTCTCATGTTTGTCTTTACTATGTACAGATTTAGTTTTGTATAAACAATTACTAATTGATATAGAGATTGATGTAACAGATTCTATTGTTGTTTATGAAGATAACCAATCAGCAATACAGATGGCTTCAAATATTGCTGTTAAGACAAGAATGAAACACACAGATTTAAGATATTTAAATGTTAGACAATGTGTGTAAAGTAAGATGATTAAGCTAGAATACTGTATGCCAGAAAACAATAAAGCAGATCATTTTACAAAGGCCCAAGGCTCTATAAAGCATAAAGCTTGCTGCGAGGATTATGGACTTAGAATATAAGGTTGTATATATTATCTTACCCAAAAGGGGAGAATGTTAGGAATATAAGTCACCTAACAGGTATTTGGGCTAGAAATATATAAACCAGGATAGACATTTTAAAACTGTATCTTTAAGAAAATGCAAAACTGTAATTAGGTGTGGTTTCTCAAACGGCCATAAGATGCAGCCAGAAACCTGGTTTGTCTTAGTCTGAGTCACAGAAGAGAGCGTGAGTGAGACTCTGTTTCCTTCTGTTGGAAAGTATTGCTATTCCTCCATTTTTCCTAATTGACTAATATTCATGGATTTGATGTAAGTCTGATACTGAACTGTTTTTGACACTGGATTTTGTTACTGGATTATCCCTGGATTGGAAACTGACTGATCTTACCTATGAATGACTGCTTGTTTTGAACTTTGCTTTAAACCTTTCTTGAAGGAAAAACTTACATTTGCTGTACAGTGTATCTGTGTGCTGTGTATGTGTTATTCAAACAGTACTCTCAGATACGTCTCCCTGTATGCACTCATTCTCCTAATGGGGAATTACCTCAACACCCTCCATACAAAAACTTGAAATCCATTGTTTAATGAATAGAACTGGTAAATAAATAAAGATAATTAATTCAATAGTATACAAGAACTCAATTCGAATCAACAAAAATATATACACAGAATGGAAAAAAACCCAAAGAGAAATCTATGTTTTTAATATAACTAAATACATTTCCTGAATTATTAATAAAACTGAATGACAGAAAGTCATGTTCAGGTGAAATAACTAGGAGCTGCCGCTACTGTTAGTGTGTTCTTCTTAAAAGGGTCTTTCAAAGTCTGCAGGAAAAGTAAAATAATATTTTATGAGAAAAGGTTTATGGGTGCTGAAAAGAAAAATGGAAAAAAAAATGTTCCCCTTTTGAATATTTTTTACTAGTAAAAATAAAAGCATTGTTTATTATTTTGTTTTAAGTGAATCTGCAAATCAATCTAAAGAAGGGGAAAATGGGATCAGAATGGATAATCACAAAATAGCAGCCTGTTAACAAGCTGTCTGACCTCCAATGAATATTTCTTGCAACCTTATCCAAGATTGTATATTGCTGTTGGGCACATATTTCCTTGTCTGCTTTCTTCATTGTTTAAAGAATCTTTCCCTGGTGCATTAGACAAAATGGTTTTTGCAACCTTAATGAAAACAATACATCATTTATGAAGAATTTTCAAGTAAGATCTTTGAGATCTCACATCTCCATGATTGTTTAATTTGTCAAACATTGCTAGGAAAATGTCTGTTTTGACCTATTTATTTCATATATCTTCTCATTAGGGCTACAATAGATCATTAGGGCTACAATAGAATCAACAGGGTTTTTTTTTTGGTGTGTGTGAGTGTGTTTGTGTGTGTGTGTGTGTGTGTGTGTGTGTGTTTTGAGAGGCATATGCTATGGTTAGTCCATAGGTCAAACAATCTCATTTTACTTTCTTTCTGATCAGAGTTCTCAGAACTGGAATATAAATCAGGGTTTTTTTGTGTTAGTTGACACAGATTACTTTTTCCCCTCTTCTCCCTCTTTCCATTTCCCTTCAAGATATGCTATTGTGACTATCAAATAGATTTATGAGGCATTTTACATACAAGCAAAAAAGCAATGCTGAGAAGAAACATTCCAAACTGTGCAAACACTTCAGTGTGTTAGTTGCTAGACAGTTTAATTTAGAAAAAAATCGTTAGTTTGTAATTACTTTTTAAAAGTAATCAAAACATTTGTAAAACTGTGTTTGGAAATAATTCATAGTCTTGTTCTTTGAAGGTGGTTTTTAAGTCAATTTAAGGATAAACATCACCAAATACTTTAGGTGATGACTCTAATTGGTCACTAATTAGCAACCTGGTTTTCCATACAGAGTATAAATTAAATGAAGGCACCTGCAGAGGGTATGCTCTGAGTTATGTGAGTTACAGGGTGTTTCTTTAATTGGTCAATACCAGATGTGTGGACTTTGGTTTCTGAAATCTCAAACAATAGACTGAAAAATTATGTGGATCAAAATCTAAACATCTGCAAGCTGCCCAGCTCAGAAAAGACTGCCAAAAGACACATTGGCCATGAAATATATCAATAAAGAACTAGGAGAAGAAATCATGTTAATCAATGGAATTGTGTTATTTCTTGTTCATTTTCTTGGTTGCAGCTATTCTTTTTGATCAGCCAAGATGTAGAATGACAGTAACTGAAGACAAGTGCCACATAGTTATGAAAGAACATTCATTGGAAATGAAAGTGTGAGGGATACTGTTGACAAAGGATAACAGGGCAAGCTATACCGGTTTCTGTCAGAACAGCCCCAATTTGTGCAAACAACTATCATTTTTTCAGTGCTCCTACCTTCTGAAACTCCCATCCATCCTTTGAAAGGTTATAGCAGAACAGGTGAATATTAGTAATTGTGTGTCCATGTGTATGTACCAGTATCTGTCATGCTTTGTCAATTTTAATTAATGAAATGTCATAGCTTAATATGGACTATCTGTGTGCCATGTGTTGGTAATAATACATATAATTATTAAGGATGCAATAATAATGCATTAGGTTCAAAAGCCTTCCAAATATTAAAAATATAAAAATGAGGATATGTTTTTCTAATAAATCCATATTTAAAGTTCACCTAGAAGATGGAAGTTTGCATTGAACTTTGGGAAGTTATTACTATAGTTCCAATTGAATAGAAAACACTATTACATATTCTGCATAAAAATGGACAACTGTAAAAGCAGAATAACAATAGTGCATTTTAGATTAAACAGAGGTTAAAAAGCTCTAACCTCTAGCTTTTGCATTATGCCTCAGCTTGCCCTTATGAGCCCATGCCATTTGTGAAGGGAAAGTAGTTTATGATTTCAAACTGCAGAAAGTGGGGAGAAAATTAGTATCTCATAGAATTCATATCAACATTTTATCATTTTCTTTCTCTGGTTGGACTTATAAAGCAGCTTGATCTCCATGTTCAATGTTTCCATTAAGAGCATCAGTATTTTAATCATTTATTTATGGATATTTGTGGCTGTTCTAATTCTAGTAATATAATAATGCTCCATTTTCTATTCCCTACTTATAGAGAAAAATTCTCTACAATTACCAATATCTTGAAAATTTTCAGTTGGTTGTTTAGGTCCTAAAATGTGGTACTGTAATTCCAAGGCATAGTTTTGCCTAAATAAAAATAGGAGGAAATTTTGAGTCTCAGGGACATAACAAAATATGGGAAGGACAATGATTTTATTTTTTAAAGGGAGTTATAAACTTTGTTTTTTTTTTTTTTTTTAAAAAAACTGTTAAGGCTTACATTACAGCTTTTATAGCTATTCCACTTCAAAGTGATCAGCAAACCACTTGTACTTGTGCTGTCAATTTTCTAGGTTGATCTGTAGCAACCTAGAGCCATATATTTTTTTAGGTCTAAAAGCTCCAAGTTTAAGCATCAGATGTTGTAGAAAGAGAAGGACTATGTTATTGTCCATGCAGCGAAAAAGTTTATAAAGTGGCTTTTCCCTTGGTCCCATATTTGTCTGGAAAAGCTATGTTACACCTGTCAGCCCCATGCTGCTTTTCCCACAAAGCAGAGCCTTCCAAAGTCAGCAGTAATGTTGTCTTATCCAAAAGGCAACTAAACTTCCAACAACCAGAAGAGCAGAAAAAAGGAAAACTGACTCCAGCTGGAGCATGGCTTTAAGGGACTAAATGCTACCAAAAGACGGAAAAGATGCTTACACTAAAACAAAGTCCTGTCCAATGCAGAATTAAGTAACTGTCTTGAACAATTTTAGGGATTAATATTTGTAACCACCTGATCTTTTTTACTGGCTTTTTTTTTTTCAGTATGATTGTCTGTTGGACGTTCCACATATATCACAAGCCTTGTCCTTTACTTCCAAAAATAACTAGCTGTATATGTAATAGAAACACTTTTTCATCAGTAGGCCTGAGGTAAAATTAGCATCTTTCATTAGATGAAATAAGGGTGGATTCTGCTATGTCATTTCCTTTGAGTTATAAAATTATTTTCCCATCTCTGTGTACCTTCATTTTAAAAAGATTAGGCAACCTTTCATTTCCACAAACTACAATTCCTAGCATCCCTTTCCAGGAGCTGTAATCTAGCAGTCTTAGAGAACCATCACTTTCCCACTCTTTCTTAAATAATTTTAGGTGATTTATTCAAGTTGTCCTACAAGAGATTTTTTATTTTTTGGAGCACAAAAAAAAAAACTCTCATTCTTAATATTAATAATTAATAGTATTAGGATTATGTTATATATGACCAAATATGGCCAAAGAATGGAGTTGGCTAATAGACTCTACTCATTGGCCCAGCCGCTGGCAGGAAAAATGAAGTCCCGTCAGTGGCTGAAGCTTTGGACAGCACTGGCTATAAAAGCCAGCGCCTGCCGCAGTTGTGCAGTTTTTTCTTCCAAACTGATTTAAAATATTAAATATAAAATATTTAAAAATGTCTGCTTACCAGTCTTACTGGCTCTCCTTCCCGCATGGACCCATTTAACACTGGCGACAAGGATGGGATCCTGAACTACGAAGAGAACAAAGGACACCTTGTGGGTTTTGGACACCATTTCTTTCTTTTTTTGAAAACAGATTTATTAATTTTAACAACAAACAAAAACACATAAAACATAAAAACATCATCTTTCCTTCATGAGTTTACAGATAGTGTATCAGTTGGTTTACCACTTTTTTTATGTACATCCATTTCATAGTCTCCATTGTAGTTATATTACATAATAACTCATATTATCAATCAACAATTATAATACCTGATATCATTATTAAACAATCATTTGACTATAATTTTATTAATTAATACTTTAACAAGATAACTATAATTTACTTAATTTATTTTATAGCAAATCATAAAGTCATACCAAGTCTATCTTAATAAAATTTTATAAGGATAGTATCAAAGAAAAAACAAGAAATATGTATTCATTGTTTCCTAAAATTCTAAATATTCTATTATTATATTTTATTATCTAACTATTGATAGAAAAGGTCCCAAACTTCATAAAATTGTTCATCTTCTTGTTCTCTAATTTCAAATGTCAACCTACTTATTTCAGCACATTCCAATATTTTCTTAATAATTTCTTCCTGTGATGGTATTTTCTCACTCTTCCAATTTTTAGCAAATACAATCTTAGCTGCTATCAATATGGTTTGGAGCACACACACAAAAAATCTCTCATTCTTAATATTAATAATTAATAATTAATAGTATTAGGATTATGTTATATATGACCAAATATGGCCAAAGAATGGAGTTGGCTAATAGACTCTACTCATTGGCCCAGCCGCTGGCTATAAAAGCCAGTGCCTGCCGCGATTGTGCGGCTTTTTCTTCCAAACTGATTGAAAATAAAGTCTGCTTACCAATCCTACTGTGTCCTGCCTCTCCTTTCCGCGCAGACCCATTTAACAGATTATATCTTCAATTTGTTTTTTCAAAGTAGCATTGTTACAAGTATATAGCTTTTTAGCATAAGGGCTGTGTATGTGAATGTATGTTCATGTTCATGTATGTGTGTACTCATATATTTATATGAATGATTTTGGTCCTGGTCATCTTTCTACTGCTCCATAGAAGGACAGTGAGAAGATTTTTAATTTATTGATGACCCTGAATTTTTCCATTCATAAATTCAATATTAAAATGTACAACATAGACTATTGCCTATGTACTTTTCTAACTGGTATTATCTATAATGACTCTCCTAGTAAATATGTATCTTCATCATTATAGCAATGTTTGCTCTTACCATGTACTTGTTGCAATTTTATGTAAGGAAGAAAGGAAAGAAGGGAGGAAGGTTTAAAAAGTTATATTTTGCAGAAACTCCTAATGATGGTCTCATACACAATTTCAATTTTTTCTCTAAAGTCAGAGTTATAATTGAAAACTTTCTGAGAGTTAACTTTTTTCTACGTTAACAAGCTTTTAAACATTGCCTTAATATAAAGACAGTAGGACATTGGTTCTTGATAAATGGAAGTTTTATAGAAGCCATGGTGGTACAGTATTGCAGGCTAAAATTCTCCTGACTACCAGCAGTTCAATCCTCACTGACTCAAGGTTGACTCAGCCTTCCATCCTACCGATACTATATAACCAGGAACTCTGAAGAGCAGCAGACACTGAAGTGGTTTGGTGTCTGCTGCTCTGTTTGGTCTACCCGCCTGCCTGGCATCTTGACTGTCCTTTATTTCCTGCTTTTTCAACCTCAGCTGCTTTGCGCAAGACAGTTGAGGTTGAAAAAGCAGGAAAGAAGAGGATTTTCAAATGCTGTGCAACCTCGTGCAGTAAAGACCTTTTTTTGGGACTGCTGGGACTAACTTTGCTACTTTCCTGAGTTAGAACAATAGTGTTTTCCTAGAGCAGAAGAACTACATGTGTACCTCATCTAGTAAGGAATTTCTACTTGGCCTTACTGTGAAACAGCTGGGACTTGTTTTGCTTTTGAGAGCAATCAATTCATAATTATTACATGTTTGCATATTAAATAAAACAAATGCGGGGCTTGGAAAAGAAAATAAGCTATTTTAAATTCTGAATGTGTGATGGCCTTTTAGAAGATATATTTTTCTAAACTAACCAGATGTTGCAACTATCTGTGATGTTCATTTGCAATAGATACCATTATTTATTTTTATCTCAGAAATCCCAGGAAAGATCAGAGATAAACACTATAAATATAATATTTTCTGAATCAGTGAAATAATAACCTTTCTTTTAATAAATCAGTATGTATTTTTCAATGGAGAGGCAGAGAATCTGTGTTCCATTATTGGTGGCTAAACTAAAACTACCAGCATCTTATATTGTTCAAATTTAGCAAGATCAGGGACAAGGAAATGTTTTAAAAATAATAATGTAGATACTGGAAGCAAAACCTGCAAATCCTGCAATAATAATTTTAATGTTTCTTTTAGAGATCACATTAAGATATTGATAATATTTAGATGTTGGGCAAATATTCAATAGTTTGTCAAGGAAAATGGAAATGTTTTTGAAATTTATCCAAGGATCTAGAGCCATAACAAGTGTCATGATGACTAACAACATTTTATAATAAAATTCTTACAGGTGTTCTTAATATATGTCTTTCTGATAGACAATAGTAAGAAAATAGCCAAGCACACAATAACAACTCACTTGTAATAATATTAATGCTTAAAAATATTTGTATCACTGTGGAAAAACTATAAGCATATTAGATTTATTTATTTATTTATTTGATTTGTCAATTGTTTACAAGATAAAAAATATAAGTGTATACATAGTTATGAATACATGAAATGGGTACATATAAGAAAAATAAAAGAAACAATAGGACAGGGATGGTAGGCATGTTGGTGTGCTTTTACATGCCCCCTAGAGACCTCTTAGGAAAGGGGTGAGGTCAATAGTAGACAGTCTAAGGTTAAAGTTTTTGGGGTTTGGGGAAGAAACTACAGAGTCGGGTAGAGTATTCCAGACATTGACCACTCTGTTGCTGAAGTCGTATTTCCTGCAATCAAGTTTGGTGCGGTTAACCTTGAGTTTGATATGAAAGACATTTAACCAGATAGTTAACATAATTTCTAGTACTTTCAGTGACTTTCTTTGAATAGATTCAAATGCAAAATGGTTTTTAAGGCTTAATATATAATATATACTGCTCAAAAGATTAAAGGGAACACAAAAATAAGACATCCTAGATCTGAATGAATGAAAAGTCTTATTAAATACTTTGTTCATTACATAGTTGAATGTGCTGACAACAAAATCACACAAAAATTATCAATGGAAATCAAATTTAGCAACCTATGGAGGTCTGGATTTGGAGTTACACTCAGAATTAAAGTGGAAAAAAACACTACAGGCTGATCCAACTTTGATGTAATGTCCTTAAAACAAATAAAAATGAGGCTCATTAGTGTGTGTGGCCTCCATGTGCCTGTATGACCTCCCTACAACACCTGGGCATGCTCCTGATGAGGTGACGGATGGTCTCCTGTGGATCTCCTCCTACACCTGGACTAAAGCATCTCCCAACTCCTGGACAGTCTGTGGTGCAATGTGGATTTGGTGGATGGAGCGAGACATGATGTCCCAGATGTGCTCAATTGGATTCAGGTCTGGGGAACAGGCAGGCCAGTCCATAGCATCAGTGTTTTCGTCTTGCAGGAACTGCTGACACACTCCAGCCACATGAGGTCTAGCATTGTCTTGCATTAGGAGGAATACAGAGCCAACCACACCAGCATATGATCTCACAAGGGGTCTGAGGATCTCATCTCGGACCTAATGGCAGTCAGGCTACCTCTGGTGAGCACATGGAGGGCTGTGCGGCCCCCTAAAGAAATGCCACCCCACAACATTACTGATCCACTGCCAAATCAGTCAAGCTGGAGGATGTTTTAGGCAGCAGAACATTCTCCACGGTGTTTCCAGACTCTGTCATGTCTGTCACATGTGCTCAGTGTGAACCTGCTTTCATCTGTGAAGAGCACAGGGTGCCAGTGGCAAATTTGCCAATCTTGGTGTTCTCTGGCAAATGCCAAATGTCCTGCAAGGTGTTGGGCTGTAAGCACAACCCCTACCTGTGGATGTTGGGCCCTCATACCACCCTCATGGAGTCTGTTTCTGACCATTTGAGCAACCACATGCACATTTGTGGCCCACTGGAGGTCATTTTGCATGGCTCTGGCTGTGGTCCTCCTGTCCCTCCTTGCACAAAGTCAGAGGTAGGGGACCTGATGCTGGGTTGTTGCCCTCCTATGGCCTCCTCCACATCTCCTGATGTACTGCCCTGTCTCCTGGTAGTGCCTCCATGCTCTGGACACTACGCTGACAGACACAGCAAACCTTGCCACAGCTCACTTTGATGTGCCATCCTGGATGAGCTGCACTACCTGAGTCACTTGTGTGGGTTGTAGACTCCATCTCATGTTGCCACTAGAGTGAAAGCACTGCCAGCATTTAAAAGTGAGCCAGAAAGCATAGGAACTGAGAAGTGGTCTGTGGTCAACCTGCAGAACCACTCCTTTATTGGGGATGTCTTGCTAACTGCCTATGCTTTCCACCTGTTGTCTATTCCATTTGCACAACAGCACGTGAAATTGATTGTCAATCAGTGTTGCTACCTCAGTGGACAGTTTGATTTCACAGAAGTGTGATTGAAACCACCCGTGATCAGACTGCAAATTCCTATATGCCCTCTGCCGTTCCTGTGGAAAGAGGGGCCACATTGCAAAGGTCTGTAGAAGCAAGCGAGGGTCCAGCCCAAACCAAAGAGAAAATAATTTCCGGCAGACAACAGGCACCCCACCAGTAAATCGGGACCGCCCAAACAACCAATGGAACCACTACTATAGAAATCGAGCACCAGCCACTTCTACCAGACGAGAAGAGGCACACCAAACCATCACCCTCGGCCACACTTCTTCCCTTGATGCAAGAAAAATCCGAGTAAAGGTCACCATTGAGAATCGACCATCCATTATGGAAGTCGACTCCGGGTCTTCCCTATCAATGGTTTCCTGGAAAATCCTCAAACAGCTGATCCCTGACATCCGTCGCCAGGACCTCAGCACTTAGAGAATTATATTAAAAGACTACCAAGGAAATAGGATCCCAGTTGCCAGTTCCAGCCATGTCCAAGTTTCCTTCAAAGACCACACCGCAACCCTACTTCTTACCGTCATCGATAAAGATCGACCCAGCTTACTAAGCTTGCAGTGGTCCGCACCACTAGGAATCGAACTGGCAGGCATCAACAAGACCAAAGGCGATGACTGGGAAGCGGCCCTTGTCCAGGAATTCCAGGAAGTTTTCACCGAGAAGTTAGGCAAGTACAAGGGATCCCCCATATTGTTTAACCTCTGCCCAGATATTGTGCCCATTCACCTTAAGCCTCGTCGAGTGCCCTTTGCACTCAAACCAAAGATTGATGAACAATTGAACAAATTAATAGCCCAGGGTGTGTTGGAACCGATTGACCACGCCCAATGGGAGACCCCAATTGTAACCACCATAAAACCTGATGGATCTTTGAGAATTTGTGGGGATTACAAAGCCACCCTAAACCACGCACTTCAGCAAAGCGCTTACCCCGTGCCTGTGGTCCAACACCTCCTTCACTCCCTTGGGGGCAGAAAAATATTTGCAAAATTGGACCTAGCTCAGACATACCAGCAGCTGCCCATAGATGCAGAGAACGCAGAAACCCAAACTATAGTCACGCACAGAGGTGCATTCAAATGTAATAGACTCCAGTTCGGAGTGAGCGTAGCACCTGGCATCTTCCAAAGTCTGATGGAGAGATTGCTACAAGGCATAAAAGGGGTCATGCCATATTTCGATGATGTCTTGATAGCCGCCCCCACTAGAAGTCTACTGGAAAAGCGACTAAGAATGGTCCTCCAAAAATTTAAAGACGCTGGCCTGAAGGTCAAGAAGGACAAGTGCCAACTATGTACTGAGAGGGTTGAATTCCTTGGTTACCTTCTTGACAAACAGGGAATTCACCCTAGTGAGAAAAAATTGGCTGCAATAAAAAACGCCCCGAGACCTAGGAACAAAACAGATCTCCAAGCCTTCTGGGACTCATTAATTTTTATAACATCTTCCTACCCCAGAAGGCGACTGTTGCTGAATCCCTGCATAGGCTCCTCGACAAGAAGGCTTCCTGGGTCTGGGGACATCGTGAAGAGTGAGCTTTTCAGCAAGTAAAAAACCTTTTAACATCAGATGCTGTATTGATACAATATAACGAGACCTTACCATTAACGGTTACCTGTGACGTCTCATCGTTTGGAGTAGGAGCCATCGTCAGCCACATCGTGCCAAACGGTACTGAGGCGCCCATTGCATTCTTTTCTAGAACTTTATCTAAAACTGAGAGAAACTATAGCCAACTAGATAAAGAGGCTCTCGCTATTGTGTCTGCAATCAAACGATTCCATGAGTATGTATATGGAAGATCCTTTTCTGTAATCACTGATCACAAACCATTACTTGGCATCTTGGCGGGGGATAAACCAACTCCCCACATCTTATTGCCAAGAATGACACGCTAGAGTTTCTAGCCGCATACGATTACCAACTGCGACACCAACCAGGGAAAGCCATTCCCCATGCTGACGCCCTGAGCCGCTCTCCGCTACCAGAAGTCCTGGATGACCCAGCTCCAACCCTACCTACACTACAAATCGAGACACTTCCTTCACCACCACTGATTGCACAAGACATCGCATCCGAAACAAGGAAGGACCCTTGTTTGGCATGAGTCCTCAGCTGGGTGGAAAGAGGTTGGCCTGACAACGAACTCAACGACACCTTCAAGCCTTTCAAACACAGGCAGACAGAACTTTTTTTCCCAAAAAGGATGTGTTTTATGTGGAGACAGAGTCGTCATCCCAGGAAGACTGCAGCATAAGATCCTAAAACTATTGCATGATGGACATCCGGGCATCGTGCAAATAAAGGCACTAGCAAGGAGCTATGCTTGGTGACCAGGTATAGATAAGCAATTAGAAACCTGGGTCACCACCTGCAACAAGTGCCAGGAAACACCCTCAGCTCCACCAAAAGCACCACCAACTGAATGGGAAGCACCCCGAGGTCCCTGGTCCCATATCCACATCGATTTTGCGGGACCCACTAAGGGGCATGCATTTCTCATTACAGTGGATGCCTATTCCAACTGGCTTGAGGTCCACAAAATGAAGAGCATCACCACAGAGGCAGTCGTTAAAAAACTAAACAGGCTATTTGCTACACATGGCTTGCCAGATGTCTTGGTTTCAGACAATGCCCCACAATTCACCACCTTGGCATTTGACCAGTACCTAGCAGACAGGGGGATACGCCATGCCTTAACATTGCCGGCTCACCCTGCGGCCAACGGTAGGGCTGAACGAATGGTCCAGTTCATAAAGAAAACCTTACACAAGATGGAACATGGGAACATCCACGACAAGGTGACTAGGATGCTTCTCTCCAACATATTACTCCAAACAGCACCACAAACAAAACCCCAACTGAACTCCTGATGGACAGGAAACTTCGATCACATCTTGACCGACTACAGCCTGCCTACATGCCAGAAAAGCCCCTGGGGTCCAGCAGCAAGTATCGCACGTTCAAGGTAGGCAACCCAGTTTTTGCAAAAAACTTTACTGGTGACCCATTGTGGGTCCCCGCTGCCATAACTCAACTTATGGGTCCCTGTTCCTACCGTTTACAAACTGCTGATGGGAGACTGTGGAAGCGCCACATCGACCAGCTACGCTCCAGGCTGGCACCTGCTCCCTTCACAAGCCCTTAACTCCAAACCAGGGGGGAAAGGGAAATTGAGGGGGCCGAAAATGAACTAGTACCCGATCCAGTACTCGAAACCCAGAAATACCTGGAATATTCACCTTCCAAAGAAGAGCTGGGACAGGTGGTCATCTCTCCACGAAGCAGCACGGTGGCATCAGCAAACCCAGAGAATCCAGATGACAGCCTTGACGGGAGTAGAGATGACAACCCCAAGTCACCCAACAGAGAAGTCAGATCACCATTACCGCCCACCGGAACCAGAGTCCGGGCAAAGACTGGTGGAGCAATGTAGATCAGGAAGACAGGTGAGACAACCTGCCTACTTGCAAGAATACATCACCCCACCTTGAGACGGAACCTAGGGGGGAGGGGTGTGCCGAACTAAGCAAACTCGTTAGCTTGCAATTCTAATAGTTTTCCTTCCACGACAGGCTCGTAAACCTGCACTTCTGATTGGCCTGCTGATAGCGGATCGTGATTGGTCATTGTTGGCTGATCTGATTGGCTGTTAGTGGGTTGCCGCTGATTGGACGCTCCTAGCACGGCAAACTCAAATCATTGGGTGTTGTGACAGCAGCCAGCTCTATAAAAGGAGCTGCTGCTGTCCTAGTATTTTGCTCTGTTCTGAAGTCACTAATAAAGAGTTGGAGACACTATTCGATGGCTCGTCTCCGTTCTTTGCACTCACTCTCCCAGATCTAACATAAACCATAGCTGAAATATAACTAAAAGTGGATTAGTGATCACACTGCAAAAATTTTAAAAATGTAAAGGGTTTAAAAATAAAAATAAAAAATTGAAGATTAAGATATGATAAAAAAAAAATAGCTTTAAAAGCAGATAATAATTAGAATAGGTTAATTTAATCTTAGTTAAGCAGAGAGCCTACTTCCCTGCTGCTCCCATCTCCCGGATCTTTGTATATAGCACTTTGTGCATGGAGTGTTAATGCTTCACAGTCTCCTAAACACAGGAAAATTAACAGTTTCCAATAAGTTTTATTTACCTTTCATACCTATCTTATGAAAATACGTTTTGGCTTCCAGAACGTGAATACATTTCAATACCTACTGTACCTTTTTCGTGTATTTGTGATGATAGTCTTGAATGTAGGCTTCCATGTGTACCTACTAGTCTTGTAAATTTCAAACAAAAATGGTCTAATTCTATTCTATAGTCCAATCAAGACTGATTCAGAATCAATTCTGATTTGATCTGAATATTTAAATATAACTGAATCATTTTAGAGCTTCTTAGTTCAACTTGACAATGTGTTTCTATTTTCCAGTTTGATTTGTTTTAAATATTTGATTGAATTAGCTTCTTCAAATTGCCTTCAAAATTCAGAGCTGAATTTTTATACAGGGTGCCACTTGCTATTTCCTTTAGCCTTGCACTGTTCACATGTTTGAAGGTCTTTCTAAATTTTACTTAATCTGCATTAATAATGAAATATTATTTTTGAAAAGCCCTATGTCTGAGTGGGGTACTTTTAAAATATGTCTGACTAAAATCATATAGTAGAATATGAATTGTTTTGTGAATAATACATTAAGGTTATCATATCATCAGATGTCATAGTTATTCAATCTCAAGGATGTACATATCCTTGAGACTGAATAACTATGACTGCTTTCCAAACTCTGTTCAATGCTTAATGAAATATGAAGCAAATGGCTGCAAAATATTTGATCCAATTTTGGCTACCATTCAAACAATTTTGAAATATGAATTAAAATGTCCTCACGATCACAGTAATAAAGTTAATTATTACTGTGCAAAGAATTAAAAACTTAACCATGGTATTGACCAAAAAAGTAATAAAGTTGCTGTGAAAATTTTCTTTTTCTTTTTTTTCAGCAGGCACTCTTCACCATTTCTTTATGGTTCAGCAGACTGAAGAGTGGGAGGAGAACTTGAATTCCTGTTCACAAACCTTTTGTTTTAAAATGGGGACTGTGGAGCACATATGACTCTGCTAATTGCAAATGCCATATACAGTATAAAGGTTGAGCAGTCTCTCATGACAGCAAGTCTCAGTCTTTAAATATTATGGTTTCGAAATGTTACATTTTTTCCATTAATACTTGTCTTACTACATTAATTTCCATCTACTTTCCCCAGACATAGACAACATGCATACACCCAAGCATTAATCTCCCTCTCCCACTCCCTCCTCTCTCTCTCTCTCTCTCTCTCTCTCTCTCTCTCACACACACACACACACACACACACACACCTACACATTATTACTCATATTTTTCATAATCAGGGTTTCAGGTGGAGGTTTCAGGCTTCTGAAATAGTTGTTTCACCTGGAAAAATAAAAGATGGATATTAGATGTTCGAAAAAGGTAGAGTTGTTGTTTAAGTGGATTTTGGTTAGCAAAAAAAAATAAAAAATACAGAGCTTCATCTTGATAAAATGTTGAAATTGTACTGCTTATGATTTGCTAGGACATTTGTTTCATTGTGCTAACTGGTGATATTTTTTTTTCTGACCCATTTTTTTTATAAAGCATTAGCACATGCTGGCTATCATTTCCCATTTTGTGCTATTTCTCATACTTTTTTTTTCTTTCCAAGAATGCACAACAGTGTAAACAAAATCAGACATATTGTCTTTCTGCTGCTAAGTCACTGTGGCAGAAGTGGAAATAACACTTGTTACTAAAATTGAATATGTACTGGAAGGTACAGAAGAAGCAAACAAACTTATCTTCTACAACAGATTTCTATATTAATAATAAATATGGGGGAAGATACTGTCATAACTCTTCTAGATGATTCTTTCTTAGAGGAGAAGAGTGACCCAGGAGATGTTCTATAAAACTATCTGTAGAAGGTGCAGGAAATAGAGAAACAATGCTCCAGAAGAAGATAATCCCTTAGTTAAAGAATAGATCCCCTGAAGAATAATATGAAGTTCCTCCAAGACTTATTGGTCAGCAATTATAGTAGAAGTGCAGAGAAAATAGCTATGACTTTTATGATCACTTAAAACTCAATAATCCATGCTGGGGGGGGGGGGGGGGGGGGGGGGGCAGCGAAATTGCTAGTGTTTTAAATTGTGCTGGTTTTGTTTAGTTTAGTTTTTTAACTCCTAAATTGTAATATCTGGTTTCTGTTTTACCCTTCTTCTGTTTTTACTCACCTATTAAAATTTCCTGAATAAATTTGTACCACAATTGGTAAAATTTCTTGTAGATTTTCTTGTAATGGTTTTCAGTCAGTTTAATGTAATAGTTTAGGCTGAATTATAGAAGAGATTGGATGAAAAGAAACAGTTATGCTTTAATTCTATGATCAGTAAATCTATGATTCAAGGATTTCAAAATGGCAGACATAAATGAGCAATTCAAACCTCATCCCTGTTTACATTAGCATAGTGTGTGCAAATACTCATTAAAAGGAATGGTACTTGGATCACCTGGTCATAACTCCCATTTAGAAGCAAATCTAATTTATTGTAGATTCCCTGATATATTGGGGATGAGTAGGAAATACTTCCTTCAAGGATTAAAGCATGTTCCTGATTCTCCTATTGACTTTTTTTTTGCTGGATCTTGATTTAGGACTTTCCTGCTTAATGAAAATACTTTATAGAATTGAAATGTTGTAAATGCTAATGTCCATTAAAACTGATGGTGAAAAGAAAGCCACGAAGAGCAACTAAGATGATTAAAGGCCTGGAGAGTAAAAATATGAAGAATGCTTACAGGGTTTGGGTTTGAGTACTCTCGAGAAAAGAAGGACAAGTGGGGACAGCAGTGTTCCAGTATTTGAGAGATTTTCACAAAGAGGAGGGCATCAACTTATTTACCAAAGCATCTGTAGGCTGGACAAGAAACAATGGATGGAAAATAATCAAGGAGAGAAGCAACCTGGAGCTAAGGAGAAACTTCCTAACTGTGAGGACAATTAACCTGTGGAACAATTTGCCATTAGAAATTGTGGTTTTTAAGAAGAGACTGTCTGAAATGGTACAAAGTCTCCTGCTTGAGCAAAGAGTTGGACTAAAAGACCTC
Organism: Hydrophis major; assembly: GCA_033807585.1. Classification (NCBI taxonomy): domain Eukaryota; kingdom Metazoa; phylum Chordata; class Lepidosauria; order Squamata; family Elapidae; genus Hydrophis; species Hydrophis major. Next base: position 158,673,432 of record CM066329.1, read on the forward strand.
TAAAGACCTTCCAAATTCTTATTGAAAGTTAGCAAAATCAAATGTCAAAATTATAGAAGATTGTGTGTTAAGCATGTCTATAAAACAATTTAGCAGAATCGAAAAGGGTATGAAAGGTGAGCAAATCTTGGAAAGTACAGTGCATCTTTAAGTTAACCAGATATTTTGCTTTTCAGCAGGTCACTGAGCAATGGAGAAATGTGAGGAAGATTACTGTACATTATTGATTCATAGAATGTGAATGATACAATGAGTAAATTTGAGTTTCACACAGATGTAGAGTTGAAAAATTGTTGTTGGATATGATAAGAATGGTTGGAAGTAAATAATGCTTGAGAAATAATGGAATGCTTAGTGAATTCTTCAATAGTGAAAAGGGAGTGAGATAACATTGCATAATAATAAAGTTGACTAGATAATACATTTATGTCTAAATGTATGAGGAATGCTTATAGTGATGTTACTGGCACGTTCATTGGTAATGTACACATGTGTGTACTATGCAGTTGTTGTCATATTGTTGGCTGAATGTTTTGCAGTAAATATTAGATATTGACTGTTGTCTCTCTTTTTGCTGCCATCAAACAGTCCTTTGAATTGTGCAGCCCAAATCTCATTCATCTCAGGTCAGTCACTGAGATTTTATGGCAGAAACAGAAATGTTTTTATACTACAACTTCCAAAATCTACTTCTGTTAACTACAACAGCTGAGATGCTAAGAATCTGGAATTTTCAGATTTCCCAGTGCTGCTTGAGTAAATGAATACTTATCACATAACAAACTATCTCCTATTTACAATAATTAATTCTATTCATCTATTATAAAGTAACATGATGTTCAATATCAAAGTGAAATACAGAAAAGCTCCTAACTTATTTATTAAATTTCAGTGCTACCCATTTCACTAATATAGTGACTCTGAGTGTCTTATACTATAATGAGGTCACAAAGCATATATTCCCAATTTTTTTTTTTTTTCTTACTTAAAAAATACATATTGGCTTTTTAAATTATGTAAGTAAAAAGACTTATAATTGTCTGTGACTTTTTTAGCATGGTACATTTCTGCACTTTGTTGGTATTTTGGTTGATTAGTTTATTTATAATTTACAAAGTGAAGTAAGAAGACATCAAGCAAAATAAGAAATTCAATGTTGCATGACCCGCTTGTTATTTCTTATAACTAGAGCTTGGCAATTTTCTATTAAATTGTAAATAAAATATAGGATTGTGCTTATAATTTTAAACCTAAGATTAAATCCTTATGCTGTCTTTAATATATCTTCAAGTATTCCACTATTGCAAGTAAAACAATCCTTGATATTGTGTAATCAGCATGTTGTTTTACAACTTTTCAGACTGAAGCTTCTCATTGTAAAGTCTTTTTTTTAAAAAAAAAAAAGTCAAAACTGTTAGATCTTAGAAAAAAAGTTAATTATATGCAACATAAAATACTGAATAGAAATACAAGATGTTCCTTTTTATAAAAGAAGCAAGAACAATATAGGACTAAGTTGTGCACCCAGATTTTTGACATTCACTTTGTTCTTTCTCTTTGTAAATCTGATGACCTTATTATTTAACCCACTTTGAGAGAAGCTGAAAATAGAACAGAGCAATAAAAATGTGTTATTGTTTTCCCTTTGTAATGTTTTAAATACATGAAAGAATGTGTGTTAAATTCCATTGCTGGAATGGGCTCAAAATATACGTGTTAATCTCTGATTTAAATAACACAATCAGACAAGAAAGAAATTGTCCATGCCTTTCACCTTTGCATTATTTTTAAAACTGTATTTCTTACATGCATTAATCAGTTTATAATATGCACTTCTTATCGGCTAATATTCTATTGTAGAATGATATACAGCTACATGTATTTTAATCTTAAAATGTTCTTCCAAATCAGCGGATTTCATTAGCCTTTAAAATGTGGAATGTATGTGGAAGACTTTGTATGCAAATATTTTTTTTTACCATCTTTCCCTTTGCAGATTGCTCAGTGTACTATGGATTTTTCATTGACTCCTCATTCTGTTTCTAAGAAATGCAATAGAAGAGGAAAATACTATGTATCTTAGCTTATGATTTAAATAATAAGATAATTGTTCAGATTAGGTTTTAGGCTAGAAACCAGGAGAGTGTGAGTTTATTTTATTTATATATTTGTTTGTTTGTTTGTTTGTTTGTTTTATTTGTCAATCGCTTACAAGATAATAGGCATATGTATAAACATAGTTATGAATACATGAAATGGATACATATAAAAAGAATCAATAGGATAGGGACGGAAGCTACATTGGTGTGCTTATGCATACCCCCTACAGACCTCTTAGGAAAGGGGTGAGGTCAATAGTAGACATTCTAAGGTTAAAGTTTTTGGGGTTTGGGGAAGAAAGCACAGAATCAGGTAGAGTATTCCAGACATTGACCACTCTGTTGCTGAAGTTGTATTTCCTGCAATCAAGTTTGGTGCAGTTTACCTTGAGTTTGTATCTATTGTGTGCTCTTTCATTGTGATGGTTGAAGTTGAAGTATTCATTGACAGATAGGGCATTGCAATGTATGATTTTATATACTATATTTAGATTGGATCAAAGGCAGCGTAATTCTAAGTTTTCTAGGTCTAGATTTTCAAGTCTGGTTGCATAAGGTATTCTGCAATGAGTAAAGGAGTGGAGAACTCTTCTTGTGAAATATTTCTGAACTTTCTCAACTGTGTTAATATCAGATATGTAATGCAGGTTCCAGACTGATGAGCTGTATTGGTCTAGCAAATGTTTTGTATGCTCTTGTTAGTAGTGTGATATTGCCAGAGCAAAAGCTATGTAGGATTAGGTTAACAACTCTTAATGCCTTCTTGGCTGTGTAGTTACAGTGGGCTCTAACACTTCTTAGATCATTTGAGATGAAAACTCCAAGATCCTTGACAGGGTTTGGATCATCAAAAAGGTCTTGACTATTCAGCCTGAATTTTATTTTCTGATTTATTTATTTTTTGCCAATATGTAGGACAGAGCATTTATTTGTTGAGATTTGAAGTTGCTATTTGTTTGACCATTCTGATACATAGTCAAGGTCTTTTTGAAGGATAGCAGTATTGTCAGTGGTGTTGAATAGCTTTACATCATCAGCGAAGAGAACACAGTTGCTCTTAATATGATCACAGAGGTCATTTATGTAGAGTATGAAAAGAGTTCTAGTCCTGCCTTAAATATAAAGCCAACTAGGTGACTTTGGTCCAATTACTCCCTGTCAACCTAGGAAACATGAAACGGCAATTTACACATTTCTTGCCAAGAAAACTGCTGAGTTATCAGGAGTCAACATTGACTGGAAGTCGCACAAACACTGAAACATTGAAACACAAAAGGACATCAATTGTTTACACTTTGTAGCCCTCAAGACATACTCCCAAAATCAATGACTGAAATTTGAAGGCAAAATGGCCACTTTTCAGCAGTGTGATGAATTGATTAATATTGTGATTGTTAGTAATTTTCTTATTTCTTACATCTTTCATTTTATTACAAATAGGGATGGAAATGTACACTGCTCAAAAAAATAAAGGGAACACTTCTGTGTGGAACACAGAAAGGGAACACTGATTTGAGGGCTTACGATTCCGTTGATCTCGCTGATTGCGTTCTGACCTGAGTCTGTTGACCTCCTCTTCCTCGCTTTCTGATGAGGATTCGAGGTCTTCATGGTGAGTGGTCGTTGTGTGCCTCTCGGAAAGGAGCATAGTGTCACCAGTGAGTTGGCGGTGCGGTCCGTTTGCTCGGCACATTTGAGCTGCTGACTTCCTGGTTGCTTCTGCTGCAGTAGCATCGGCGATGACATCTGTGAGGCCAATGTCCCCCTTTGCCATAATCTTGCTCTGGGTTGTGGGGTCTCTTAGACCCAGAACAATTCGATCTCTCATGGCTTCTTCGAGATTTGCGAAGCCACAGAGTCCTCCCAGGTTTCTGAGGTCCATGATGAAGTCTCCAACACTCTCACTTTCCTGTTGGTCCCTCTGGTAAAACTCGTGTCTCCTGATGAGTGTTGGTACCGCTGGGGCATAATGGGCCCGGAGGATTGGGGCGAGGTTGTCCCAGTCCATTGTCTTGACTTCAGCTGGTTTTGCGAGTGCCTTTGCCATCTTAAAAATGGCGGGCCCGCAAAGGGTTAGGAATACAGCTCGTTTCTTGCCAGGCGTAGCATCCTTCAGGTTGTTGGTTTCCAGGAACATCTGAAACCTGTCCATATATGAGTCCCAGTCTTCGTTAGCCAGATCAAATGGAGCAGGTGGTGTGGTGCCACTGGTCATTCTGCCGCTATTGGTGCGCCCTCAGCCACGTGCTCTGTTAGTGTTCAATGAGTGGTCAGTCAGCTCTATCTTCTCCGCATCCCACCTTCATTGCCAGTGTTAGATCTGGGAGAGTGGGTGCAAAGAACGGAGACGAGGCATCGAATAGTGACTCCAACTCTTTATTAGTGACTTCAGAACAGAGCAAAATACTGGGGTAGCAGCAGCTCCTTTTATAGAGCTGGCTGCTGTCACAATACCCAATGATTTGAGTTTGCCGTGCTGGGAGCGTCCAATCAGCGGTGACCTGCTAACAGCCAATCAGATCAGGCAACAACGACCAATCACGATCCGCTAGCAGCGGGCCAATCAGAAGTGCAGGTTTACAAGCCTATTGTGGAAGGAAAACTATTAGAATTGCAAGCTAACGAGTTTGCTTGGTTTGGAACAGTTTAGCTGTATTTTTAAAAAAGCCCAAGCTGGGCCTCAGCTATAGGAGAGCCTTGCTTCTTCTTCTTTGTTGTTGTTGTTCTAAAGTTCTTACTCCTTTAACTGGAAGTCTAGCAATATCTAGTTTGATGTGATTTCTCTTATCTGATTTATTCTATTTTTATCCACTATTTTTATTATTTTATCATTTTTATTTACTCATGTTCCCTGCTCGGTCAGGAGGACAGGATCCTTGGTATACTTGTGAGGAGCTCTGCCATTGTTTGCATTAGGACTCATTTCTTCTCAACTCCTGATTCCTTTTCCTCTGGATTTAGTACTTGTTTCAGTGACTAGACTCTATGCTATATTACACAGCTCCCCCTCTATTGTGCTACTTAATATAATGAAGACAAGGAAAAGGAGTAGATCTCTCACTCACCTGGTTTCTCAACCTTCTCTGAAGCAATGCAAGATTGAGAGGGAGAATTTTCAAATCCTATCCTGATTAAGAACGGAGTAAGGCAGGGTTGTGTTCTGGCTCCTCTTTTGTTTAATTTATTCTAATCTGACTTGGCCTTTCACATTGGACGTATTGAGTCCCACGCCCCAAAGCTGTCAACTACAAAGATCTTGCATCTCCTTTATGTTGACGATGCGGCCCTCCTTTCATTGTCAAGGCCAGGTCTGAAAAGATTACTTTCTGCATTTGGGTCTTACTGTGCTGAGAACCACTTGTCCATTAATTATGACAAATCCAAAGTATTGGTGTTCTCTAGAGCCTGGAAATTGTATAACTGGGCTATCAATGGTAATGCTGTTAAGCAGGTTTTCCATTTTAAGTATTTAGATATTCAGTTTCAGAATACAGGTGCTTGGACTAGACATCGAACTCAGGATCTGAATTTGGTCTCCTGTAGTCACCAGCAGATTTTAAGATTTTTTTATACCCAAGGAGGCCAGTTTATTCCTTCTGCTCTGTGTATTTACAAAGCCAAAACTTTGGCTCAAACTCTTTATGGAATTCCCATATGGATATGGGGCTTCAAGGATTGTATTGAAAGAACCCAGGCTATCTTAGAAAACTTCTGAGTCTTCCTCCTTTTGTTGGTTTTGCTCTGATGTACCTGGAACTGGGCACTCGATCAGTCGATTGTATGGCGTGGATTAACACCTTTAAATGGTGGTTTGGGATGCTCTTTCTGGCAGTTTCTGGAGCTACCTCTCCCTGGCATTGGCTGACTCTCATATTTCTCATTGGGAGAGGGAGCTGATGAAGAAATTACTGGATGGGCGATTTAAGAGGCTCCCAATTAATGAGAGGCTATGCCCCTGTGACACAGCTGAGGTTGAAACTGTGGAGCATGTCCTTTTATATTGCCCTATGTATAATGCAGGCAGATCTAAGTTAATGTCTCTCCTTGAAACAGACCCTTCTAGACCCAATGTTAGTAATTTGGTCTTATATTGTCTGGGGGATTGCTCCTCATACATCACTTCTCAGGTTTCCAAATTTTTTTTAACAGCTGTAACCATCAGAGAAGAATTCTGTATTTCCCCTTAGTCAAGTTTTTGGGGACCAATTGTTCATGACTAATTTTCCCATGTTCTTCTTTTGTTGTTGTGTTTTGGTCTGTGATTGCAAATAAGGTATTATTATTATTATATACAAAGATTCAAGAACACAGCATTGTAGTTTGATAAGGACTCAAGTGATAGAAAATTAAATGCATGTGTGATTATGGATCATTTATGGTAAGATATACCAAGGCTTGCTTGCCTACCCCTTTTAAAATATCTTGAATATCTTGTGCAGGAAGCCAGACTTTACTGTTTAGTCACCCTGACATTAATTTTATCATAGAGAAAACTTTGTACATTAATCAGTCTGTATCTCAGGTTAACTTGCTTTGCTGGATTTCCTGCAATTAGTGTTACAGCAATTTAAGTTCCACTATTATCCAAAGGATAGATAAAACATAGTTCTCTTCTCAATTCCTATACTTTTGCATAATTTTTTTATATTGTGGGTGGAACAATTGTCAGGAGTAGTTGTATCAAGTAATCTGATATGTACCTTTTCAAAAGGTAACCAATTCAAATCTGTAATGTGTGCGTATGCCACAATAAGGTGAAAATAGAAAAGCAATTTCCTCTTCTGCTTGGCATAATTGAGTGTCAAAAGACACTAATACTTCTGCTTTTTATTTAAAACCATGTTAGAAGTGAAAGAAAATTTGACTACAGTGCTTGAAATTTGTGTGACAAAGAAGAGCAAAGAACCAAATCCCTGTAATACAATGTGCTAAAACATGATTTGTGCACTCTTTTATACATTTTTCACTTTCTACTTGACCTAAGACTGACTAGTACCTATCTAGCTTCACTCTAAGATATACTTTCTGTTTTTGAACTTACTTTTATGATTCATTTCTCTGTGTTTGGAACTCTGTTTTACATAATGTGATATATAAATTGCACACTGGTGTCAAAATTGCCTGTCTCTGTGAATGAAACTATTTTAATCTTCTGAGTTTTACTATCTGTTAAAATCTGTTTGAATATAAGCATTTTTTGTTATTGCTTGACATTTATGAGAAAGCTACTTTATAGTGTGTTAACTGTGTATAGCCAGACATATGGCAAAGACTTGTGCTTAAACCACATGCAACATTGGGAAAAAGTGACCATAGTTGTAGAATATAGATTGTGCTCTTTGTTGTTCACATATACTTTAAAGGTCTGAGTGAATGAGAGTAATGGGGTTTTACATTTTTAAATTGCATAGAGATCATTGTATGGTCGGCTGTGTTTAGTTTTAATTTAATTTATTTATGTTTTTCTTTTGGTGGTGTTTGTCCAGTTTTTACTTGTGGAAGAGCACCTCATTTCGTTGCACCCGCTTGCGAGTGTAATGACAAATAAACTCTATCTATCTATCTATCTATCTATCTATCTATCTATCTATCTATCTATCTATCTATCTATTTATCTATCTATCGGTCTGTGCTGAGGTTCAGTACTAACTACAAATATGGCATGGAGTTCAGGAGCTTATAAAACTAAAATCTCCATGGAGAGTGTGTGAGTTGGACCAGACTAGAGGAAGCCAGCTGGAAAAAAGACTGCTTTAATTCTTTGATCTTCAAGATTTTCAAAGTCAAAATGCATTACTCTAAACATAAAGAAAATGCATATTACTTATCAAAGATATGGAACATACCAAATCACTTTTTCTTTTGCCTTCTTACTTACATGTCCAACAATCTAAACTCTGCAGTAATGAGAGAGAGAGAGAGGAAGAACAGTAAAAGCAGCAGCAAAATATATATAAAATACTAAATGCAACACAAATCACAAACTGAAGGTAAAGAGGATATCTAAAACAAGCACTTGTCCTGCCCTACCCACCCCCAAAAGTCCCTGTAAAACTGTGATGGAAACAGCTAAAAAATTCCAATGATCACTATATAGCTACAGCTAAATTTCAGTTGATAAAACTGGTACAATACCAAATCCCATGATAATCATAAAATAAAACAAAATCAATGGGTATGCTATAAATTACAAACAGCTGCTTTGCTACTTGTTGACAGAAGCAAAGCAAGTCAGCATATGCAGGGGGTTGCAGGGCCTGTGCTTGAGATTTTCCACTTCTTTGAAAAAGGAAAGATTCCACTGAATTGAACAGCTCTTATCCTTGAGAAGATTCCCTAATCCATTATTCAACTTTTAATCAAGAGTGTCAAAAAACATTTTGCCACTAGTGTTTTGAGTCTCTGGAGGTAGTTGTATTTTCTCCCTCCTAATGAATTTTTGGGCTTCTACTGAATGTTGGAATGATAATACTAATAGACTTTCTGATCCTCTCCTGCTTTATTCACATGAGGACATAAAAAGAAATACAGTTCCAAATGATATTATGTTTTATTTTATATCTGGGCAAGAAGCATTTGTTCTAAAATTCATTGCCACCTCTATTTAATCTTAAAAAGGCTAGAAATAATAAAGTTGCATGTTGAATTGTATAATACTTCAAACTTAAGTGCTTGATGCATGACAAAAGAAACTGGGATTTTATGAGCAAGAATAGCCAATCATTGCAAGATATAAAATTACAGGGAACATTCTGCATGAAGCTTCAATCCATCAAATAGTCTCTGAAAAATGAGGTAATTTCCCTCAATAATTTGCATATTAAGAGCCAATTCAATATTACAAAGCAAAGTCCAGTTGCACATTAATTGCAGAAGCAATGCACAATTTCCTGATTAATGTTTCATGCCTAATATTTCTCCATGCTTTGTGAAATGCTAAATAACAACACGGACAATCAATCTAAAGAAACCAGAAGAGTGAGACAAGGCACAAGCTCAACTCTCATAAATCACTGATTGAACTTTCATATCTCTAATGTTGCTGCATGCCTTTGGAGTGTATTTTAATGTTTTAAAGCAATTGTCTTATCAATAACAGTTTCAACAACATGGAGCAAAAAGACTGAGAATCAATCTATGATTGTCTAATCATTCCTCTGGGGAAGGGATTTCTGTTGGAAGATGGATTTCTAATGTTAATTTTAGTATTTCTATTGTTCGTTGGAAGTCAGGTTCACTGAACAATAAGTTAAATTATTTTTATTAAATATTTCTTTTTCTATTTACCAGATGTATTATCAAAATATTTATATAAATATGTCTTTGAATATTATTATACAACCATTACACCATTGTTATCTGTTAGTGACCATTTAGATTTTCTCCACAATGATCTATCCCTACCTGGTCCTTCAGGAAGTATTTGCTAGACCTATACTTGAATACAGCTCATCAGTCTGGAACCCACATTACATATCTGATATTAACATAGTTGAGAAAGTCCAGAAATATTTCACAAGAAGAGTTCTCCGCTCCTCTACTTATTGCAGTATACCTTATGCTACCAGACTTGAAACTCTAGACCTAGAAAACCTAGAACTACACTGCCTCTGGTCCGATCTAAATCTAGTGTATAAAATCATACATTGCAATTTCCTATCTACAAATGAATACTTCAGCTTCAATCATAACAAAACAAGAGCACACAATAGATACAAACTCAAGGTAAACCACACCAAACTTGACTGCAGAAAATACAACTTCAGCAACAGAGTGGTCAATGTCTGGAATACTCTACCTGACTCTGTGGTTTCTTCCCCAAACCCTGTTAAGCCTGGTTTCCCCAACCAGGGTTAGGGAGACAAGCTAAACAGAATGTGCAGCTTAGTAAGATAGGCACACAGATAAATGAGTGAGCTAAGCTTGTATGTTTATTAACATACAGTAAAAATGACAGATACGCTTGTGCTATCAAATATATAGTTTATTCCATTATGAGTTCATAGCATAGTCAAAATAACAGTCCAATAGTCATGTATCATTTAGTCAGTCCATTCAGGGATATTCAGTTAGCAAAGTCCGTGTTGAATACCCTATGTCAATACACTTACAAGTCTGTCCTTTGTTTTTTCTCCCGTTCGAGGAATGCAGTCTAGTGTCCTTGCAGTAATCAGGAACCATCAAAGCCAGAGAGATAGCAAGCTACAGCCTTGCTTCTTTTAAAGTGCTTTCACAACCACTCCCTTAATTACTGTCCCACAGTTAAAGTTGCAGACACTTTAACTTAACAAACTATGATTACATATTATTATTTACCTAAACCAGTTAGGGTAAAACAATGTTATCCCTAACATTCTCCCCTTTTAGGAAATAATAATATAACTATTTACATCTTTAAATCATATTTGTTACAACTCTCTTTAAACTTAATTACTCCTTGAGCTTTTGTAAATTGGTCTGCAATGTTTTCTTCCGTCATGCAGTATTCCAATTTAATTAGCCCATTCTTTACAGATTCTCTAACATTTAAGTATCTTAAATCAGTATGTTTTGATTTAGTTTTTACAGCAATACTAGTAGCTAATTTTATAGCTGCTTGGTTATCTTCGTACACAATAATGGAATCTTTTACAGTTATACCCATGTCTAATAATAACTGTTTGTACAAAATCAAGTCAGTGCATAATAATGACAGACATGAAAATTCCGCTTCCATCGTGGACAAGCTGATATGCTGTTGTCTGATTGACCTCCATCCTATTAGTGTCTTACCAAATAATATAGCCATCCCAGATGTTGATTTTCTAGTGTTTATATCAGTTGCAAAACTTGCATCTGCATAGGCACTAAGAATCAAATCACCCTTTGGTTCTATATACAATGCATGGTTCATTGTTCCTTTAAGATATCTTAAAATTCTCTTTAATGATTGCCAATGACATTGTTGTGGATCTGAATTAAAACGTGCCAGCTGATTTACACTATAAGCTATATCTGGCCTTGTCCAATTGCTGATATATGATAAGCTACCAATCAAAGATTAATATATGGACTTATCAAATTTGGGACTTTGATCATCAGTTTGGCAAACTTCCTGACTCATTGGAGTCTTTGCCGGTTTACAAAGTTCCATTTTAAACGTTTTAATTAATTGGCAAATTTTATCTTCTTGAGATATCTTAAAACCATTTTTTTGTTTTGTTAATTGTCAATCCTAGATACTTTTTAATTTCACCTAAATGCTTTAATTTTATCTTTTTGGCTAATAATGATATAATCTCATTAGCTTCATTATTAGTCTTAGTTATCAAAGCAATATCATCTGTAAATAATAACAATAATGACACCGTTCCATTATTTTCTCTTTTAAATACACATGGATCTGCTAAACCAGATTTAAAACCTATATTGTTTAACTCTTTCACAATATATTGGTTCCACTCAAACCCAGATTGTTTCAATCCGTAAAGACTCTTTTTGAGTTTCCAACAATCATTACTATTTACTTTATTGTCTTTTATACCTACTGGTTTTCTTAAATATATAGTGTGCTGCAATGGTGCATGTAGATAAGCAGTTTCTACATCTAAATGGTTAATGACATAGTTTTTCTTAGCTGCCCACACTAATGCTGCTCTTAAAGATGTTGCTTTAAGACTTGGTGCAAAAACTTCATCGTAATCAGATGCAGTTTGATTAAATCCTTGAGCTACTAACCTAGCTTTATGGGTAACAGTCCCATCATTTCCAGTTTTTACTTTAAATATCCATTTGCACCCAATGGATTTTTCTCCTGGAGGTAATTTAGCATCTTCATAAACCTTCATTACCTTTAATGAATTTAGTTCTTTTTCCATTGCCTTTTGCCAATTCTCCTGATCCTTAGTAGGATACATCATAAGTTCATCTATACTAGTTGGAACTTTAGTTACTTGGCAAACTATACTTGCTTGATACCTTTCAGGTGGTCTAGTTACACGTGTAGTACGTCTAGGTATTACAGGACTTACAGGTGGACTTTCATTTATTAACTCTTCTTGATTATCTAACTCTTCCTGATCAACTGTTTCCTCTTGTTCTGGTCCTATTTGCTCTTCTTGGACTTCTTCTTTAATTGGACTCTTCTTATAACTATTCTGTTCTTTCTGCCTTTTGTAGGGTTCAATAATTACTTCATTATTTAAATCTTGCTCTAATCTATTCCATCCTACATGTTCTAGGAATTTAGCACTAGCACTGGTGTAAACTCTAGATGTACCTGGTTCCCAGAATCTATAAGATCTATGATTAGATGTATATCCTACAAAATATAATCTTTTAGCTCTATGCTGTCCTTTGTGTCTAAGTTGTGAAGGGATATGCACCCATGCTGGTGCTCCAAATGTGTGCATGTAACTTAAATCAGGTTTTGTACCATGCCACAGTGTGAATGGTAATTCACCTGTTGTTGAATTAACAACATTATATAATATATGATTACCACACGTTATTGCTTCTCCCCACAAATTGTCAGGTAATCCTGAATCAGACATCATAGTTCGTGCCATTGATTGTAATGTTTGGCCTCTTCTCTCTATAAAGGCATTATGTTGTGGCCTATATGGTGCAGACATTTTATGTTGAATTCCTAACATTCTTAGTCTGTTCTGGAATTTATTATTTGTAAATTCCGTACCATTATCTGTTATAAGAGTTACTAATTTCTTTTTAGTTTTCCTTTCTGCAAATTTTATCCAATTAAAGAGATTTTGATATGTTTCAGTTTTGCTCTTCATTAAATAGCAAAACCCATATCTAGAATAATGGTCCATTATGCTTAGTATGTAACGAGCTCCTCCTACACTTGGTTTTTTAGGACCTATTAAATCTGCAAATACTACCTCTAAAGGTTCTTTGGTAGTAAATCCATCAACTCTATTAGCAGGTGTAACCCTTGCTTTGCTTTGATTACAGGCATTACATTGCAAATACTTATTACAAGGTTTCAAACTTATTCCCTTAGATAATTCAACAGTTTTCTTAAGCATTTTAAAATTTAAATGCCCTAGCCTTCGATGTAACAAGTGAATACATTCATCATGAGGTTTCTTATTTTCATAAACTGTGTTAGCCACCTTTAAACCATCATCATTTAACACATATAATTCACCTCTTAAAGATGCAGTAATTTTCTTATCTTCTTTCTCAATTATGCAGTTATCTCCTTTAAATGTAACTACATATCCTAGTTTAACCAAAATTCTTACTGAAATTAAATTAAACTTAAGTTGTGGTACATATAACATTTTTACATTCTCTTTTATAAAAGAACAATATGCTATACCTTGACCTTTAGCTTTCAGTTTCCAGCCATTGGCTAACGATATCTGCTGTGTACTCTTGGACATTTTAATAAAATTTTTCTTATCATTAATTATACAATGAGATGCTCCACTGTCAACCACCCATAAATTATTTTTTACAGCTCCGTTAGTATACATGGCTAACTCTAAATTTTTATTTATCTTTTGATGACTTTTAGTATTCTGGCCAGCATTCTGGCGTTTTGCCTTTTTACAAAATCTTGCCAAATGTCCTCTTCCTCCACAATTAAAGCACCTTTTAATTGCATATGCAGTAGGAGTTTCATTATCTTCTTTTTGAGGTTGCTGCCTCCTTAACTCATCTCTTTCAAACATTCTTCTGGCCTCTTCAATCAATCTGCCAGTTATATCAGTTAAAGTTAGGCTTTCCTTTGGCAATATTTCAAGTGAAGTTACGTATTTATCATAGGTTTCGTCGAGGGAAGATAGAATTATATAGACTTGGTGTAGTTCAGAGAAAATAAGCTCTTTCTCGTGCAGTTCTTGAAAAATGCTTTGCATAGTTTTCAAATGACTCAGCATATCACCATTCTTATGGAGATGTGTACTGAAAAGTTTCCGTGTTAGATTTATGTGAGCACCAACGTTATCTCGAACATAAATCCTCTTCAGCTTCTGCCAACACCCAACAGCCATATTCTCTCCGTGGATATAAACAAGCTGGTTATCAGTTAAGGTTAACCCAATAATGCAAATTGCTTGTTCATTTTTATGCATAAATTCTTCTATCTTTAATTTGTCTTCCTCATCCTCTGGATCCCATTCTTCTACGTTTGGTGGATTTTCAATTATGTTCCACAAACCTTCACTTCGTAGAAGCAGACTACATTTCATAGACCATGATACATAGTTTGTTCCATCCAACTTGGATATAAGGGACAAACTTTGTAGATTGACTTGTGCCATGTTTTCTTATATGGATATAAAACTATAATTAATAAAACACAGCTGTCTGTTTACTGTAATGTATAACAACACAAACACTCACTTTTACATAAATCTGTTTTATCCTAGTTAAACTGACTTTGCAGCCTCTGGGCCCATAACCAGTGTTAAGCCTGGTTTCCCCAACCAGGGTTAGGGAGACAAGCTAAACAGAATGTGCAGCTTAGTCAGATAGGCACACAGATAAATGAGTGAGCTAAGCTTGTATGTTTATTAACATACAGTAAAAATGACAGATACGCTTGTGCTATCAAATATATAGTTTATTCCATTATGAGTTCATAGCATAGTCAAAATAACAGTCCAATAGTCATGTATCATTTAGTCAGTCCATTCAGGGATATTCAGTTAGCAAAGTCCGTGTTGAATACCCTATGTCAATACACTTACAAGTCTGTCCTTTGTTTTTTCTCCCGTTCGAGGAATGCAGTCTAGTGTCCTTGCAGTAATCAGGAACCATCAAAGCCAGAGAGATAGCAAGCTACAGCCTTGCTTCTTTTAAAGTGCTTTCACAACCACTCCCTTAATTACTGTCCCACAGTTAAAGTTGCAGACACTTTAACTTAACAAACTATGATTACATATTATTATTTACCTAAACCAGTTAGGGTAAAACAATGTTATCCCTAACAAACCCCCAAAACTTTAACTTTAGACTGTCTACTATTGACCTCACCCCCTTCCTAAGAGGCCTGTAGGCGGCATGCATAAGCGCATCAATCATGCCTACCGTCCCACTCCTATTGTTTTTATTTTTCTTATAAGTATCAATCTCATATATTCAAAACTATGTTTATTCTTATACCTGTATCTTGTAAGTGATTGACAAATCAAATAAATTAAATTAAATAAATAAATAAATAAAGTAACTTATAATGATGCACTTGCTTGATCACTTTCAAAAGATCAAAGGAACTGAACACAAACCTCCCCAGCTCACTGTGAAGAAAGACCAAGGCAAACTGAGCACATGAAGCCTAATATTTAAAGCTGACCTCATATATAAAACCAGAGACCTTTATGACTTAAAGTTAAGATGACTTTCTAAATTTGCAACATACTTATTTCCAGTCTTATTTACTTACCTAGTTATAGGGTTAGTTACTATGGCTTCAATTCTGCTCAGTTTCAAGAAGCCTGATTCTGAACCTTATACTGTTTAAAGGGGATAACCAGCATTTTGAATTTCACACAAAAACATACTACTAGCCAATGCAAATACCATTATAGTGGTGTCCCATGTCCCATATCTATGAATCACCATATGCTACAAAATCAAGTCTTCAATGACAGCCCCTCATAGAACAAATTGCAAAAGTCTGGTCATATCTATCTATCTATCTATCTATCTATCTATCTATCTATCTATCCATCCATCCATCCACCATTCATCCATCCATCCATCCATCCATCTATTTATCTATCATCTATCCTTGATCTATGATCTATATCAGATATTTTGTTTCATTATTGTAAACCACCAAGAGTATTGGGACTGCATCACTAATCAATTAAATGAATAAATACATAAATGACTAAGCTAGCCTGATTTATGTGTGTGTGGTTGAGTGTGCATGTTTGTACATGGAATAGTCCTCCCTGTGGGATTTCAGCAAGCATATATAAGCCAACAAGGCAATTAGAGATACCAACCTAAAGAAAATTGATGCTATATGCTTCCAATAAAACTGAGCTTTGATTGTGTTTCTGATATGTAAAAAAAATGGCAGATAATTTTTAATATCACATTGTGCAACGAAGACTGAAAACTTATTTTAGGCCTTCTATATTATTAAAATATATTATTTTAAAACCAAAGTGCCCACAACTGTGATAACAGAAATCAGTCATGGAAATCAACTGCATTGTTCCTTCTGGTGCTGATCATGGCACATGAGAAATTGTGACTTGGATTATAGATAAACTAAAATAAATATAATAAAGTAATAGGTGCAACATTTACAGCAACATCTGAACACAATAAGCATTATCAAGATAACCATCAATCAATTACAAATGACAGCTTTACTTGGAACAATTTACATCCTATAAAGATACCTTTAACACATTCATGCAATATGTGCCTATCCCTGAGTTCTTTGAAAGGAATTGATAGGTGGATAAAAGAATGTCAAATTCAGTATAAACTTCTGGCTGACTGTGCAACCAACCATAGTAATAAACTTGCATCCCATCCTGCTCTTAACAACTGTGATATGATTTATAAGATGTATAATATGATATGATTTCATATCAAAATATATGATACAAGATGACATTGAAGTGAAGGAAAGCAGAAGAGTATTGTAGAAATCTGTCAAAGAGTAGAATTTATGTTATGAAAGTTATAAAACATGATGAAATGAAAGTTATAAATGCAGTGTAACTTGTTTATGATATGTACACCAGCTACAATTTTGTTTGATAATATGAGGAATGTCACTATTGTTTCCTTATGCAAAGGGAAGATAGCAGAAATGAAGACAGAAACTCAATGGCATTAGTTTATTAAGAGTGTCTGGCAAGGTGTTTGGCAGATTTCTGATGGAAAGCATATTAGAGGTGACAATGAGCAAAATATAGGAAATGCAGTGTGGTTTTATACACATCCCTGATTCCTTCACTCCATCTCATTATTAAGAAATACATAAATGTGAGAAAATGAATTTTACATTATTGATTTGGATAAAGCATATAATAAAATGAATAGGTTTGAATTATGCCTTGCTTTGTGTGAAAGTAGAGTTGACATTTTGCTATTGAATGCTACAAAAACAGTATATGATGGAAGTAATTACATACGAAAACAAATGGAATGCTCTGTGAGTATCTCATTAATGAAAAGATAGTAAGAGAATAATGTGTGATGTCTCTGCCTTTATGAATAAATGTACAGAAAATGTTTGTAGTGTTATTAGCAATGTGTATTTGTTAGATGCATGAATGTGGAATTATTTTTGCATGCAAATGATGACATGCTATTGGCAAAAAACATTAACAATGTAAATAAAGTTAGCTAGTATGATGTAACTGATGATTAATATATCAAAGATCATGACAGTGTGGGTACATTTATTCCAAATAATGTGGATTAAATACAAAAGTGAGCAAGCAGTATGGATGAAGGACACTCAAGTAAGTAGGTCATAAAAAGAAAATGAATGAAAGCATAGAAAGCATAACTACAAGACCCATATATGTATGAAGGAAGGCTCCAGAAGAAGGAGAAGATTAAGAAAGTCATATTGCAAAATGAGAGAGATCAGACTTGAAAAATCAAAAGATAATACATAAAGTGTGGAAGTAGCAAGAATGGTTTGCAAGAAGTGAAACATTTAGAGAGATATAGTTAATTCTGTTGATATAATCTATTTTTTTCTTATCTGATGCCTTGCTATTGGTTTACTATTTTTATTCTATTTCCTGCATTCTGTATAATGTTCTTTACCCCTGAAATGTATTTATGAAGTTTATCTCTAATATATTGCAATTGGCAAGTGGGAAGAAAGAGTAGTGGAAGCATTAGAAGAAAATTAAAATATAATAAAATTTGCATGCATTTTTTCAGCATATATGGAAGAGATATTTCTTGTTTACATGAAAGAAAAAATGTATAAGTACAAACAATGTAAGTTAGCCATCAACTATCAAACAACAGATATCTGAAACTTTTGAATCCTTCACAAGGCCAAGGTGAATTCAGCTGATGACTTGCTTGGCTGATTCAGAAATCAATTAACTAATGTTGGGAATAGTAGCAAGCACCTGTCACTAAGAAGGGGAGCAGATTTTGCTACTGGGCGTTTAGGGAAGAAATTTGGCTTGGCAAAATATGTATAGAAGTAATGGATGTAAATTGCAGCATCTGGTTTCTTCTATACCTCTATGAATGGGCAAGACACCTCATTTCTATTAATGTGACTTTTGTGTCATTGGCTAAAGAAACTTGTGATGTTTCTAAATGTCTGGAAAAATCTTGTTCATTATAGTTTCAACCATCTCCTCAATGCATTCCATTAAAAGACAAAATCAATTTGAAAAAGAATTAAGTTTGTTACCTATAGAACCTATAGAACAGACAATTTTTTGATAGACTCACTGATGTTTGAAGAGACTAAAGGAATTTAGCCATGATGCCAAATGGGCAAGGCTATATTAGACAGGCCCACTAGATATAGACTGCAAGAATACAGAGAACTAAGAAATATCAAGGAAAAGTTTGTGTGCTCCATATTTCTTTGCTGCTGTTTGGTGGATCATTGTAGTTCAGTTTTGTTTACTTTATTTCAGTGGTGGTATTCAGCTGGTTCACACTGGATCGGGCAAACCAGTAGAAAGGATTTGGTGTGGGTCACCAAACTGGTAATAAGTTCTGTCTGGCCACACCCCTGACCCAGTCACCCTCCCACCCAATGGACACTTCATCCTGCCTGCCTGATGTTCGCTAAGGTATTTCTTTCTTTTTTTTTCCTTCCCAACAATCAGCTGTACATACGACCAACTGTGCTGGGATTCCCCTTGCTGAGGTCCAGGAAGGCAAAAAATGGAGGGAGGGGCTCAGCCTCAGAGGAGCCTTATGGGAGCAAAAATGACCCCCCCCCAGGCTCTTCTGAGGCCAGGAAGTTCCCAAAATGGAGCATGGAGGGGTGCAGCTTGCCCCTCCCATGTTCTGTTTTTTCTTCTTGAGCCTTAGAGGAACCTTATGGGAGCAAAAATGCCTCCCCCAGAATGGGTGGGGGGTGATTGCAAAAGAAGCCATGCCCACCCAGTCACATGGCCATACCCACCCACCCACACACAGAGAACCAGTAGTAAAAAAAATTGAATCCCACCACCACTTTATTGAATAGGAATAACAATTGCACTTAGACTTAGATTGTTCCATAGTTCTCTAAGTTTAAAATGTCACATATTGCCTCCAACAATCCAGGTCCTCATTTTACCAGTCTCTGAAGGATGGAAAGCAGGATCAAACTTCTAGCTGTTGGCAGAGTTAGCCTGCAATATTGCATTCTAACCACTGCACCACCATGGCTCATAGTGGTACAGTTTTAGGTGAAAGTAAATGTTGTTGAATACATTTTGCCATATTATCTAAGATTTTTGTTAGCTTTTGTTTCAGAATTCACAGTATAATTTTGTGGATTTTTCCACTCAAAAGAAAAAAGAAGTAGTTTATTGATGTGTGTGTGTGTGTGTGTGTGTTTGCACTACTGAACTTCAGCAGCTGAGACTGAGTAGATTTTAGACTGTCCAGGAAAGAGATTTAAGGTTGCTATAAGGATAGCATGAGTGATTTGAGAAGAAAGCCTTTCATAGAATAGAATTTCACTGATTTCATGTGGAGAACATTTTCTCTTTTCTCTTTCTCAAGGCCCAAGTTTTCTTTCTGTGCACTGAGAAGCTCTGCTCAAATGGAAAGATAAAAATTTAGACAGACAGACACATGGATAATTCAATTAGTCATGATTTCTCCATCAGTATAATTATCAATTTTGAAATAATTGGATTCATTTTCCAATAAGGTGTCAGTAATTTTCTAGGTGTGCATTGGTAGGGATTTTAATTCTTGGCAACATGTGGATCATTGATATTCTTTCTAAATAATAGAATAATTATCGGTATTATAGGAAAACATTTATTAGACTTGTTTAGTAATATTTGAGCCAGGTGGTAGGTATGGAATAATAATAATAATAATAATAATAATAATAATAATAATAATAATAATAATAATAATAATAATAATAATAATAATAATAATATGAAGAAACAGCGAACCATGTTGTTAGCTGCTTCAAGAAGAACACAGAGATTGACTACAAACAATGGAAACTCAAAGTAGCAACAATGGTTCATTGTTTGCAAATACCATTTGCCTCCAAGAAAGAACTGATGGGACTACAAAATAGAGGAAATAATAGAAAATGAAGAAACAGAAGTGTTCTGGGACTTTAGAATTCAACAGACAAGCATCTGCCACACAACACCCCAGACTAACAACTGTTGATAAGAAAGACAAAAAATGTCTGAATAATTGATGTTGCAGCACCTGCAGACAGCTGAAGAGAAACAACTGGAAAAAAAAACACAAAACACAAAGACCTGCAAAGAAAAGTAGATGTCTATGGCAGAGGAAGCAAAGGTAGTCCCTACAGTAATAGGTGCCTTGGGTAAAATCCCAAGACATCTGGAGCACTATTTGAACACCATCAGCACTGACAAAATCCCATCAGTCAATTGCAAAAGGCACCTATTTGTAACAGCTTACATCTTGTGGTGATACCTTTCACATCATCAAACAAAAACACCTGACTATCCCAGGCCTTTGAACTCAATAGGTGGGTAAAAATGCCACATCCAGTCTAAAAATCTGACTGACTGATCAACCATAACAGGTCTTTTACACAAATGGAAAAAATGTAATCAAAAAATAATTTTATTGAATCTACCCTACTCAAAAAGGTCAGAACAACTTCAGAATCATTTGCTTAATTAAAACAGAGTCTTGGTTTTTGAGGATGGAAATTATGCTTAAAATGATATATACATATACATACACAGATACACCCACAGAGACACACACACACATATATAGTCTATATACAAACATACATACATATGTACATACGTACATACATACATACATACATACATACCATGTTTCTCCAACAATACGGCCTCCACCATGTTTTATTGGCATAAAATCAAATTAAGCCCCTCCCCCCAAATTAAGGCCCATATAAAACATGTGAAATGGGGGGGGGATGGCAGGGGGGCTTGCCATGAGGAAGTACTTTTGTTGCATGCCCGGATATGGTGCTGCCTTGTTGGTGGGGCACTTCATATCGGGAGACCTTCCACCACCGTTGCTTTCCCTTCTCTCTTGCTGCCATGGAGTTAGAGCAAGGCTGCGGCATTTGGTGCAGCCACATGCGGCCAGCCAGGGCTCCTCCCTGCAACTGGAGCCCTGCAGAGACACTTGGCTTCAGGCGCTCCTGTCGCCGCCTTCCCTTTGCCTTCGAAGGTAAAGCAAATTCTTTTAAAAATGACACTCTACTACAACAAAGCCTCCCCTCTCCCTGAGAGGGCAGCCCAACCCCACATGGGAAGGCAAATCTCCCGGGGCCATAGTGAGGATCGGGAGAAGTGCCCAGCTGCCATCCCTGCCTGGTGCCAGGCAGAGTGCAAGAGCTTCGCCTGGGGCACCCAGACAGCTGACAGGTGGGCCTTTCTGCCCGGTGGCAGAGCTCTCACCAAGGCAGCGAGCGCCTCACCGCCAGACCCTCTGCTCATCCCACCAGGGCCGTGCCAGAGCTCTGAGGGCTGGGCAGAGCTGGGAAAGTGAGCTGCAGGTGCGCACCCGCCTGCCAAGTGAAAGAGGCGGGCTGACCCAAGCTTGGCTTCCTTCCCAAGTCCCTCCAGCCCAAACCCAAAGGGGCCACCAGGAGAGGCTGCCTGAAGCAGTGATAGTGCCCACCCATTTGTGGACAGGGAGGCAAGGCGACGGCCTGTGCCGCATCTTCCTCTGAGCTAAGTCCCGCCGAGTCAGTGCCTCTGCCTGATGCCCATTCTGCTGCAGCGTTTGGAGTTGCCGGCACATTTGGAGATGTGTGGGGATGGGGACGGGCTGGGCGAGGGGTGGAAAGGATGGGGGGGCTTTGGGCTCTCTCTCACCACGGATGGGTGGGCACTCTCACTGCCTCGGGCAGCCTCTCCTGGTGGCACCTTTGGGTTCGCGCTGGTGAGACTTGGGAAGGAAGCCAAGCTCAGGTCAGCCTGGCTTTTTTGCTTGGCAGGCAGGCGCACACCCACGGCTCGCATTCCTGACTCTGCCCATCCCACACATCTCTGGCACGGCCCTGGTGGGATGAGCGGAGGGTCCGGTGGGGAGACGTTCGCTGCCTTGGTGAGAGCTCTGCTGCCAGGAAGGAGGGCCCACCTGTCAGCTGCGCTGGGTGCCCCAGGCGAAGCTCTTTGCGCTCTGCCCGGTGCCAGGCAGGGATGGCAGCTGGGCACTTCTCCCGAGGTGGGCCAATCCTGCGCTGTGGCCCCAGGGGATTCGCCTCCCCACATGGGGTTGGGCAGCCTTCTCGGGCAGGGGAGGCTTTGTTGTAGTAGGGTGTCATTTTTAAAAGAATTTGCTTTACCTTCGAAGGCAAAGGGAAGGTGGTGATAGGAGTGCCTAAAGCCAAGTGTCTCATCAGGGCTCTAGTTGCAGGGAGGAGTCCTGACTGGCTGCACGTGGCTGCGCCAAATGCCATGGCATTGCTCTAATGCCACGGCAGCAAGAGAGAAGGGAAAGCAATGGTGGCGGAAGGTCTCCAGAACATCCAAGCTGTCACCGTCCACCCACCCGAGGATGCAAGGGGGGGGAATTAAGTCACCCCCGAAAAGACAGCCAAGCCATTTTTTCAGGGGTCAAAAAAAAAAAAAGGCCCGGCCTTATTTTGTGAGAAACACAGTACATACATACATACATACATACTATATGTACTACACACACACACACACACACACACATTATATTTCTAAAGCCATGCTCTATGACAGCCTTCTTAATGACCTTCAGAAGAATGGACCTGATCTTCCAGTGTTCATAGAATTGGTCCACAGGTTGTGACTATATTTCAACTAAAGGTGTCAATCTTATTACTTTACCAGCATCCTCTTCCTTCTCTAACATATACATTCAAAACACTTTTAAAGAGATTAAAGCTTGTCTGAGAACAAATCCCTTGAATTAAAACTTAATATATTGTGTTACAGACAGCAAAATACTTTTATTACATCTTTTAGTACCTGAATCTGCAACTCAGGTTTTTGTCATCATACAAACTAACACAACTTTCATAAGCTCTCTTTTATTTCTGTTCTAACTCTTATAATTATATTCTTACATTTTTGGTCTTTTAGTTTTTAGACTCAGATATTTGTGAATCCTAATGGAATGCTGAAGATTGAAATATTCAGAATGGATATTAGTTATTTCTTTTCTCTAGTTGTAGCAGATACATGCACACACATATACACAAACAGATACTCTTAGTTTTTGTTTTTGTTTTTTTAAAAAAATCTCTAACTTTTAGTCCACCTTACTCTCAGATGAGGTTTTTCCAACCTACCAGTGAAATATATATGTTCCTTCTCTTTAGCTGCTCTTTCAATCTGGCATTCAAAAGATTTCTTAAATAGCATATTTTAGAGAGGGACCAACATTTTAAATATAGTTTACAATTTTTAAAGCTCCCTATATCAAAAAAATAATGTCATACCTAACAAACATTCTGTTCATATTGCACTGGGAGGGGTTGGGGGTTATATGTAAAAAGAACCATGTTTCCCCGAAATGAAAACCCGGTCTTATTTTCTATTCAACCCCAAAATAAGCACCAGGTCTTATTTTCATGGGATGTCTTACCCACTTAACTTAGGACCACCACAATCACAACCACACCGACCATGCCCTGACACCAGTCGCACTGGTGTTGCTACTTGCAGCAGGAAGCTGCGTAGTGTTTTGTGCTATTGCACGTATGAGCAGCAGCAGCAGCAGCAGCACACTGAGCCATGTGGTATTCTGCCACAAGCAGTGGTACTTGCTCACTGAGCATGTGGCATCTAGCTGCGAGAGGCTGCAAGTGGGCACAGAAGAAGTCAGACAGCAGTGAGACAGGTGTCAGGGTGTGGGAGGCTGAGGTGGTCCTAAGATAAGCAGGTGCAGGGTGCATGGGGAAGCTCTACACACACACACTCCTGCTCTAGTTTGATTTTTACACCTGTGCCTCACACCACCTTGTGTAATGGATGGTGGATGGGGCTTAACTCAGGCTTATTTGGGGGGTAGGACTTCTATTAGGTACAAGTGTGAAAATTGCACTAGGACTTGTTTTTTCAGTAGGTTATATTTGGGGGAAAACAGAGAAAATATCTGTAAGAAGCGATAAAATGAAGAAGAGAAGAGTAAAATTCCTACTGGTTTGCAAGAATTTCATTCATTATAGACAGCCTTTCAAGCTCATGTTGAGCTTTGGTTTTAATGAACACTGCTCAAAGAAGCCTGCAGCTAATGCCATAAGCACTTTTTCCTATTCTACCAATGAATCTACTTAGAAAATGGTGGTACACAGCAAAAAAGGACTCAGGCATTCCAAGCACAATGTTTCCCTGCATTATGGTTGCTTTATGTTGTTAAAGGTAACTGATTATTTGACTCAAACTGAGAAAAAAGAACCAAAGGAAATAAGTATCCTTCTCATTTAGGATTGATGCTTTGAATTTCACCAACACCAATGCCCAGATAGTGGCTGTAGAAGTATATTCACAAAAATAGTTTGCCCTATTTGGCTATTTCATCTATCCACCTTTCTTCAAAATTAATAACCATTATCACATGTATAATATGCAGGTCTAAAATTTAAAAAATGTAGAGAGCAGAATGAATTTCCTAATGTGTAAAACTGTCAGAAGGTAATATATTACATCTTACTGTATATTTCCCACTCTTTTGAGAATAACTTTAAATGCCAGATAAGAGAATTTTTATAGTATAAAAAGGTTGTATGGCATTGATAGAATTTTTCAAAACAGCTAGATATCTCCCTTTATCTCAAAGGTGATTTTTTCTTCAAAAGACAAATGGATTGCTTTTTCCTTGAGAAAGAAGAAGAAAATGTTTCGCTTTTTATCCAAGAAGCTTCATCAGTTCTGATGGCAGGGATGGGAAGATAGGTTCTGAGGAGGTGGTAGTGTGGGGAATGGAGGATTGTGTTTCATTGTAGTCATCTGGTCATTAACTCTCGACATGACTGCAAAGAAATACTAAAGGAAAAAAAAACAGTCCAGTAGCCTTTTGAAGAAAAAAAAAAAAACACTTTTGAGACAACTATGACCTGGATAACTGACAATCTTCAAAGACATATCTCCCACTAGATTTTATTAATTACTACAGAAGAAAAAGAAAATGGCTGAATTTGTGTGGATTTCTGTATATCCCCCCCCCCCCCCCCAAGTACAATTGTTTGAATACTTAGTTACATTTCCTGGTGCACAATGAGAAAAAAATTTGAATTGTTGATGAAATCTCTTACCTATAAAAAATATACTGGAAATCCACAGTTTCTCATCACTGCGATGAAACTAGTTATATTTATGCAATTTATTTTTTAGAAACAACAAAATAACATAGGAAAGATATTCCTTTGAAGTCATCGGTGCAAATTGGAGAGGTTTTTAAAGTCTGTATAATTTGTATCAAAATTTGGTTGACTCAGGAGTTCTGGGACATTACTCCATCTCTTGGTTATGTACTGTGTATGTTTGGAGCATTTCCTTCATCCTATAACCTCCCAATTTGCTGTTCCATAAAATTGGATTCTCCCAGTGAAGAATGCAATTCCCAGGCTGCAGTGAAGTATTCTCCTCCTTGCATCCATCACACAGCTCACTCTCCCCCATTACTCATGGCAGAAACTGGCATGTAACAAAGTGTGTCAAGTGCAGGATGGCACTTTTGATACCTTGATTGAATATTTAAGGGGATTGAAAGTACTTGTGTTGTCCTATAAAAGCCACTAGTAGTTCCAAGATCACGTCATGGAATGCAACAACATTTTGCTTGTCAAACCAGATTGTTACCAAAACAATTCAAATTATTACCAAAACTATTTGTCTGAATGTAATCGTACAATTATACATAATCAAAGTGGGCGGGGGAGAAAGGGGATACTTTAAGTGAGAAAAATCTGAATTGGCTTCGCTACACTATGACCCATTTAACTTAGTAAAGTGTACTTGTTATAACCATGGCTTTGAAAGTCTTTCTTTACTATTGACCAATTTGGCATGGCTGACACAAAAGGTGTGTGTGTGTTTTAGTATTTTATATTGCTTTGAAATGGGAGTTTGGCAGCTGTCTCTATCCACTGGGGCAGCTCTTTTTTTTGTTTGAAACAAATTTTTATTAATTTTAAAGATAAAACAACACATCATTAACCATTAAATACATAAACACATAAAACCTCTTAATATTGTAAATCCTTACAAGTCAAACAAAACAATATTTTTATACAACATAATTCCAATTTATCCCATCCCCATATGGACACGCAAATATCTTTCATCAAGTTTCTCATTATTTCTCTTTACTCCAATTCAATTTCATTTCTCTTCCATATTTATCCATTTTATAATCATCATATTCTTTTCTTTCTGACTTGTTTAAATTATTCTCATCTAACATTCCTCCAAGGTTTTATTGATTCTTTTTTCCTTTTTTTTTAATAAAAAACAAATTTTGTTAGTTTTATCATAAGCATAATACACAAACATACAAACACAAAACATAGACAAAACTACAAGATCTTTTCTGAAGGTTGTCTGTTCCCGGGTTAAAAACTCTTTACACAGACACAAATTCAAACATCATATTCAACCTAAGTCTCCTTCTATATCTTATTATCATTTTCTTTTTTATATATATATATAAAAACCATTTTTATCAGTTTTCTAAAATCAATACACACAAAATCAAGGCATAACAGCTTATAAATTCTTTTCTAAAAAAAAATAATAATGATAGACCAATAAAACATAACATTTCCAGATTATAATATCAATATTTCATATAATATTAACTTCATATCTTATCCCTACTTCTCTTTTCCATCCAAATTATTTATCAATTAAAATTTTATTGCCTTTTATCAATATACAAAATCAAAAAAAAAAAAAGCATATATATCCTTCCATTATTACCATTTTCAACAACATTCTTTGTCTGTTCTATTTCCAAACATCCATTCATCTTTTTTCTTTTACTATACTTCTCCTGTAAACCAATTGGAGTTGCATCTATAACACATTACCTAACTTAAAAATACTACATATAAATCTTTCTTGGGATTCTGTTTAAAAAATTCTTAAAATTACATAATAAATTTTTTATTCTAAATATACATACATATAAAAACACACTCTTAAATACCCTCCAGAATCCCTCTTTTAGTCTAAATTAAATTCACCCATTGTCTCTAAATAAACTTTTTTTCTTTAAATCTTGCTTCCCCCCATTAAGGCTTCTCCTCCCCCCTTTTCTCTCTTGCTTATTCTTCTCCTTGCCCTTTCTACCCCTTTGCTTTTTCCCTTCGCTTTTCTTGCTCCTTTTCTTTTGTTTTCTAACCTTGCCTCCATCTCTTCGCTCATTTTTCTCTCTTTTGGTTGTTTTTATAATTCTTAAAAACCCCTTTTTCTTATCCTTTTTCTCCTCCTCTCCGGAAGGAACCCATTGTTCATCAAAGATGGCTTCTTTTTCCTCTTCTTCCTTGTCCCAGTCCTTCTGCTGCGTCAACTTTTCTAAGGAACATAACGCCATTTCTAAGAATTGGAACAAAGCGCCCAAAGTATCTTCTTTTTTATATTTTTGATATTCAATCTCTAGTTCATCCACAGAGAATGCCATTATGAAAAGGGAAACTTTTTCCAAAACAACCACAAGTATTTTTAATCCAAGACAATCAAAAGCAATTAAAAAAAGGAAAAAAAGAAAAAAGTTCCAAAAGTTAATACTTTTCTTCCTTCTTCTCTTTCTCTTTCCAAATTAATTTTTGATCAAAGAGGTCCAATTACCATATATCTTCTTTTGGGATCCACCAAGACGTTCTAGACAGTCTCCTCCTTTTTCAGTTTCTGCTCCAATTTTTCTTTCTCCCTTCCCACTTGCAATAACAATTTTAAATAATCAAAAATCCATACCTCCAGCAGAGATTTTCCAATTTCTTAAATTTTTCAATGTCCAAAAATCCCTTTGTCTCTTAGCTTAGCTTTCAAAGCAATCCACTTTCAGTGTCTAATACATCCAAATATTTCTGCTTTTTCCGTGGGATGAGAGAGTAAAAAAATAAATAAAAAAAAAAGTTCCCTTTAACAGCTTCTCCGCCGCTTTCGATCTTCTTAGGGATACAATGTATCCTCCAGCAACAAGCAGCTCAATTCCAGGCAATTTAAAAGTTGTTACTTGACCCGGCTCAGACAGAACTTTCACTTTTCACACTTCCTCCAGCACAGTTCTTACCCGGTTGCTGGCTTCTTCGTGGCGGCCATTGCTGACCGCCGCTCCACCGCCTTGGGAAAAAGGGGTTTTCCCGGAGAAGGGGGGGGTCTGCGATGCCCCCACCTCCCTAACCGGCTCCCCTCTATCTTCAGCTGTCCCTACAGGGCAGCCATAACCCCCTGACCCATCTGGATCGGGGGTACCTCGGCAGCTAGCCAGCAGGAATCGCGAGCTGTCGCGAATTCCTGCTGCTCCGAAGCCACGCAAACCGGAAGTCCCCCACTGGGGCAGCTCTTTAAGGTACCAGCACCACTATTACTCAATGACATCCATGATACTTTCTAAAAATTATGAATCTGTTCATTGGATAATAATGATTTCTTTAGGATCCTAAGTAAAAATGCAAAAACAACCTCACCTCTACTTTCCTTTAATTACAAGTGGGGGCGGGGAGAAAAAAATTCTCCCATGTCTTTTCTGAGTATAGTTTATGTCTAGATAAAATTGTCCTGGAAATTTTGCACAATTTGGAAGGTGCTTCCTCTAATCCTGCTCAGTGTATGAGTACTTTGAGAGTCTCATTTATGAAAAAGTCCCTATCTTCTATTTGCTGCTGCCCACTTAATTATGGTTTAAGGACTAGCATGCTCCACATAAAAGATTTGTCTTCATATTTTTTTGGCACAAAAAATATGATACCACATGTTGTATCTTTTCATCTGATGGAATGAAGGACACTTCAGTCGTGGTTTTGTACTGTGTGCCATGGTTAAACTTCTATGTGAACTCTACATGAATCAATGAAAACAGACCAAGTAAATAAAGTCATGAAAAATTATAGCCTGAATCTCACATTCATTACCATTGGGTAAAGTTCACTAATCTGATGAAGTATAGTTTAAAAAACCCTTTATGGGATACTGCTTAATATTTAAATCTGTAGATGCTGTTATTTTATTTTATTATTCTTATTATTTTATTGATGTGCCAACCATCTCATCTAGAAATGAATACTGGGATATTTACAAACATTAAAAAGGGTAAATATTATAATGATAAAGCATTAAATACAACAACAATAATAATAATAAGACAAAAAAGTGAATATGAATGTGGCAGAACTTGGAGATAACAGAAAATAAAAGAAGGAACTGGAGAAGATAACAAAATACAAGGATCTGAAAATAAAAATAGAATGACTATGGCAAAAGAAAGCAAAAATAGTATCAATTGTAATAATACCCCCCAAACAACTGGAGCATCCCTTGGATTCCATTGGCATTGACAAATTCACCACCATTGAATTGCAAAAGGCAAGTGATGGGTTTCAAAAAGTTTTCCTACTGATTCAGTGTGAATGTGTGCTGTGCACACATACAGCATTTGCAACTCACCTTCTGCTTCAAGCCCTTTGTGTAAAACAGCTTACATGCTGCAATCTGCTGTGCTGCGTGAAGCAGCTGAGGTTGAAAAGCAGGAAATGAAGGTCAGTATAGAGTTAGGGCGGGTGGGAGGGCCCAGCAGCTGATTGTCAGAGTGAACTGGTTTGCTCACAGATGATCTTCGGGCCTACCGGTTTGACTGAACTGGGTTGAACCAGTAGAATACCACCACTGGCAGCTTTACTTGGAGCAGTTTGCATTCTATGATGATACATCTAACACCATCAGACATCAACATTTGCCTATCACAGGTTCTTGGGAAGACCCGGTAGGTAGATTAAATGCCAAATTCAGTCTGAATATCTGGTTGAGTGTGTGACAAACTGTAATTTATAAATAAAAGATGGGGAGGAGGGGAACACAAAGTGCACAGGGAAAAATGGGATATTGTCTTAATCTTATGGCCACCTTCAGAGTACTGTACCCCATTTGGGGTCCCAGGCCAAGTGGCAGAGTCAAATCTTCAGAACCATATAGATGAGGGCTGTGAAACCTCCATAGGCCGGATATGCTGGCCATGTCCATGCCTGATTTAGCAAAGTAGGAAAAAGTTCCAATACGTCACATGATGCCACCATGACAACATGAGTTTGACACCACTTTTATAGATGGTCAGAAGATTGGAGTATGAAGTTCCAAATGGGCAGGAGCCTTGACAGAAAAGGGTCTTCTCTGAACCCCCATCAGTTGAAATGCCTTGATTGACAGAGTGCAGAATGCCCCTTTTGCTGGTACAGTTTTAAATTGGCTCACAGACACAGCCCGTCACATGGAAATGTATTGATAACCTGGACTACTTATGCTTAACTATTCTATTTTACAGGATAACTCAAAGAGATAAAATGAAAATAATTTTTTACATCAGCTCTCCTTGAATTCCTAGAGTGAAAAGTGGAACTGAAGTCTAATAAGTAAAAAGGTTTTCCTATAATGAGCATATGTGTGAGAAAAAAGTGCCAGCTGGGTGATTTCAGGCCATTCACTCTCTCTCAAACCACTCTACCTCTCACAGGGTTGTTGTGGGGAAAATAGAAGGATGAAGGCATATTGGGTATGTTCACCACCCTGAGTTATTTATAAAAAATAATAAAGGCAAGATAAAAATGTATCAAATAAATAAACAATACATGACACATTTTAGATTTTATTATATTGAATCAGTTTGGTCTCACGGTTAAAGCACTAGGCTAGAAAGTGGGACACTGAGAGATCAAATCCTGCCTTAACCTGAAAACCAGATTGATTACTTTGGGTCAATCATTCTTTCTCAGCTCAACCCATCTCCCAGGGTTGTTGTTGTGGGCAAAATAGGAAGAGAAAGGTGTTAGGGATAACATTGTTTTACCCTAACTGGTTTAGGTAAATAATAATATGTAATCATAGTTTGTATGTTAAAGTGTCTGCAACTTTAACTGTGGGATAGTAATTAAGGGAGTGGTTGTGAAAGCACTTTAAAAGAAGCAAGGCTGCAGCTTGCTCTCTCTCTCTGGCTTTGATGATCCCTGATTACTGCAAGGACTCAAGACTGCATTGCTCAAACGGGAGAGAAAACAAAGGACTGACTTGTAAGTGAACTGACATAGGATATTCTAAACGGACTTTGCTAACTGAATATCCCTGAATGGACTGACTAAATGATACATGACTATTGGACTGTTATTTTGACTATGCTATGAACTCATAATGGAATAAACTATATTTTTGATAGCACAAGCGTATCTGTTATTTTTACTGTATGTTAATAAACATACAAGCTTAGCTCACTCATTTATCTGTGTGCCTATCTGACTAACGCTGCACATTCTGTTTAGCTTGTCTCCCTAACCCTGGTTGGGGAAACCAGGCTTAACAAAAGGTATGTTGGATATGTTTGCCTTTGTTATATCTTGATCAGAATAGGACAGTTTTATTTTCACCTGGAGCTATGATCCCTATACGTTGCAGTACCTGAAAACTGTTTTTTTTTTCTTTTCCTTTCTTTGTAAATATAAATTGGTGATATGGAGTAGTTAAGAGATAACATGGACAGAGTTTGAGACACCAGTTTGTCCACAAATACTATATACATAAACATATATGGAAAAAATACATATACTATATGCATATACATATATGGAAAAAAAAGAAAAAGAAAATCAGCCTTCCTTGCTTATAGGACTACAAATAGAGTGCTAGTTCTC
Organism: Hydrophis major; assembly: GCA_033807585.1. Taxonomy (NCBI): domain Eukaryota; kingdom Metazoa; phylum Chordata; class Lepidosauria; order Squamata; family Elapidae; genus Hydrophis; species Hydrophis major. Next base: position 158,705,511 of record CM066329.1, read on the forward strand.
TATTATTGGGTATTTCTCCACTCTTGATTTAGATAGACAGAAAGCTCCCTAATATTCAGCAGACAGATATTTCACATAGATTTATTGCATAGTTTCAACTGGATATAGCATTAGTTATAGATTAGAAGTAAGAAGCCTTTTAAAGTATGGAGCATGAAATTCCAAGAAAGCATAATGGTAAATTCACATTATCAGGAATCAGGCTCTCTCCTTAATGGCACTTGTATATTTAGCCTCATTAATGTGCTAGTCTAGATACGTCATCACACTCACAACTGTATAAATGTCCATCACTTTCCTTTTTCATATGCTCAAACCTACATACTAGATCTGTGCTAAGCAGCTGAACTTACCACAATGTGCCACAATTATCCTTTTGGAGGAAGAAAGCAAAATGATTGTCCTTGTTGAGACATTATTCACCCTACAATTCTAGTAGCCAGAAGAGGCTTCTGCACATGTGTTTCACAAGCATAAGGAGCCTTTTCCAGCTATTACCATAGAACTACCAGATAAGGGGCTCAGAGAAACATGAAATGAAGCAACCTGGCTGCTTCATGAGTAAAACCAGGAATCTTTCTTTTCTATGCAGCTTCAAAGGAATGCTTTAGATCATTATTTTATTTTTATTTGGTTTGTCAATTGCTTACAAGATAATAACGTATAAGTAAAAACATAGTTATGAATACATGGATTCATATGAGAAAAATAAAAGAAACAATAGGACAGGGATGGTAGGCATGTTGGTGCACTTATGCATTGTTGAGTAATTCCCTGTTAGGAGAATGAGTGCATACAGGGAGACGTATTTGAGAGTAGTGTTTGAATAATACACAAACAGCACAGATACACTGTACAGTAAATGTAGGCCTTTTACTTTCAATAAAGGTTTAAGCAAAGTTCATATACAGTCCAAAGTCATTCACAGGTAAGATCAGTCAGTTTTCAGTCCAGGGATAATCCAATAACAAAGTCCAGTGTCAAAAACAGTTCAGTATCAGACTTACATTAAATCCAGGAATATCAGTCAATTCGAAGGAACAGCAAAACTCTCCAACAGAAGGAAAAAGAGACTCACTCAGAAGCACTCTCTTCTGAGACTAAGACTAAGACAACCCAGGTTTCTGGCTCCGTCTTATGGCCATTTGAGAAACCACACCCTACTACAGTTTTGCATTTTCTTAAAGATACAGTATTAAAATGTTTATCCTGGTTTATATATTGTCCAACCCAAATAGCTGTTAGGTGACTTATATTGCTAACATTCTCCCCTTTTGGGTAGGACAATATATACAACCTTATATTCTAAGTCCATAATCTTCACAGCAAGCCTTATGCTTTATAAAGCCTTGAGCCTTTGTAAAATGATCTGCTATATTGTTTTCTGACATATAGTATTTCAGTTTAATCATCTTACTTTGCATACATTGTCTCACATTTAAATATCTTAAATCTGCGTGTTTCGTTCTTGTCTTAACAGCAATATTTGAAGCCATCTGTATTGCTGATTGGTTATCTTCATAAACTACAATAGAATCTGTTACATCAATTCCCATATCAATCAATAGTTGCTTATAGCAAACTAAATCTGTACATAATAAAGACAAACATGAGAATTCAGCCTCCATTGTTGACAAACTTAGATGTTTCTGTCTAATAGATCTCCATCCAATCAATGCTTTTCCCAATAATACAGCAGTACCTGATGCAGATTTTTGTGTATTTATGTCTGTAGCAAAACTTGCATCAGCATATGCAGTTAAACTCAGTTCATCTTTAGGCTCCAAATACAATGCATAGTGCATTGTTTGTTTCAGATATCTTAATACATGTTTAGCATCTTTCCAGTGCCTTTCAGTTGGCTCAGCATTAAATCTCGCTAATTGATTAAAACTCTATGCAATATCTGGCCTCGACCAATTACTGAGATAAGATAAACTACCAATCAAGGTCTGATAAGTGTTCTTATCAAAAATAGGACTTTGAACATCACTATGGCTAAACTCCTGGCTCATTGGTGTTTTAGCCAGCTTTCAAAGTTCCATTTTAAAACTTTTTATTAATTGGTAAATTTTATCTGCTTGTGAGATTTTGTATCCTCCCCTATTTTTATCTTTAAACCAAGATATTGTTTGATTTCTTCTAACTGTTTTATCTTAAATTTCTGTTCTAACAGTGAGATTATTTTAGTAGCTCCTTGTTCATTTTTGGTGATTAATGCTATGTAATTAGTAAATAATAGCAACAATGAAATTATACCATTACTTTCTCTTTTAAAAAAAACATGGATCAGCCATGCCAGCTACAAAACCTATCTTAGTTAGTTCTTTAACTATACATTGGTTCCACTCATATCCTGATTGCTTTAAGCCATAAAGACTCTTTTTCGATTTCCAGCAATCAGTTGTATTATCATTTTTGAGACCTAAAGGTTTCTTTAAATAGTGTGTTGCAACTGTGCATGCAGATATGCTGTCTCTACATCCAAATGATTATAATGTATTTCTCCTTAGCTGCCCACACTAATGCTACTTAATGCTACTACTTAATGTAGTAGCCTTCAGATTAAGTGCAAACACCTCATCATAGTCATTTGCTGTCTGATTGAATCCTTGTGCAACTAACCTGACTTTATAGGTAACAGTCCCATCTACACCTGTCTTTAGCTTATATATCCATTTACATCCTATTGCATGTTTACCTGGTGGTAACTTAACATTTTTGTATACCTCCAGTTTTTTTAATGATTCCAGTTCCTTATACATTGCTTTCTGCCAAGCAGCCTGATCCTTAGCAGGATACAGTTTTAGTTCACTATAGTTACTTGGAACTATATTCACTTGGCATACAACACTAGCCTGATATCTATCAGGTGGTCATGTTACTGGGGTTGAACATCTAGGTAATACAGGGCTTACTGGTAGATTCACATGTGCCACCTGCTCCTGTTCTTCTACCTCCTCCTGTGCCTGTTCTCCTACTTCCTCCTGTCCATCCTGTTTAATGGCTATTTGTAGTTTACTGATTTTATCTTTAGGGACTATTTGGGTGTCAATAATGATATCATTGCTGGATTCCTATTCCAGTTTATCCCACCCAACATGCTCAAGAAATTTTGCATTAGAACTACAATAAATTTGAGCTGTGCCTTGATCCCAGAATCTAAATGATCTATGGTTGGCCTCATAATCCACAAAAAATAACTTCTTAGCTCTATGTTGCCCTTTCAGTCTTACTTGTGAGGGAATATGCGCAGCTGACAGGTGGCCCCTCCTTCCCGGCAGCAGAGCTCTCACCAAGGCAGAGGGCGCCTCCCCGCCGGACCCTCCGCTCATCCCACCAGGGATGCACCAGAGCTCTGCGGGCTGAGCTGAGCTGGGAAAGCGAGCCGCTCTGCCCAGCCCGTAGGGCTCTGGTGCAGCCCTGGTGGGATGAGCAGAGGATCTGGTGGGGAGGCGCTCACTGCCTTGGTGAGAGCTCTGCCACCGGGCAGGAGGGGCCACCTGTCAGCTGCGCTGGGCGCCCCAGGCAAAGCTCTTCATGCTCCGCCTGGGGTGCCCAGTGCAGCTGACAGGCAGGCCCTCCTGCCCAGTGGCAGAGCTCTCACCAAGGCAGCGAGCGCCTCCCTGCCAGGCCTTCCACTCATCCCACAGGGCTGTGCCAGAGCCATGCCGGCTGGGCAGAGCTGGGAAAGCAACCCACGTTTCTGGCTCCATCATATGGCCATTTGAGAAATCACACCCAACTACAGTTTTGCATTTTCTTAAAGATACAGTATTAAAATGTGTATCCTGGTTTATATATTGTCCAACCCAAATAGCAGTTAGGTGACTTATATTCCTAACATGCATACCCTCTACAGACCTCTTAGGTAAGGTGTGAGATCAATAGTAGAAAGTCTAAAGTTAAAGTTTTTGGGGTTTGGGAAGAAACCACAGAGTCAGGTAGAGTATTCCAGAAATTGACCACTCTGTTGCTGAAGTTGTATTTCCTGCAATCAGGTTTGGTATGATTAACCTTGAGTTAGTATCAATTGTTTGCTCTTGTATTGTTATGCTTGAAGCTGAAGTATTCATTGACAGGTAGGACAAAGTATGATTTTATATACTATACTTAGATCAGACTGAAGACAGCATAATTCAAAATTTTCTAGGTCTAGAATTTCAAGTTTGGTGCCATAAGATATTATACAACAAGTAGAGGAGTGGAGAACTCTTCTTGTGAAATATTTCTGGATTTTCTCAACTGTGCTAATATCAGATACATAATGTGGGTTCCAGACTGATGAGCTGTATTCAAGTATTGGTCTAGCAGATGTTTTGTATGCTCCAGTTAGTAGTGTGATATTACCAGAGCAAAAGCTACATAAGATTAAGTTAACAACTCTTAAAGCATTTTTGGCTATGTAGTTACAGTGGGCTCTAGCACTTAGATCATTAGAGATGAGTATTCCAAGGTTCTTTACAGAGCTTGGATCATCTACAAGGTCTTGACTATTCAGCTTGTATTTTATTTTCTGATTTTTTTTATTTTTTTTTATTTTTTTTGCCAATATGTAAGACAGAGCATTTATTTGTTGAGATTTGAAGTTGCCATTTGTTTGACCATTCTGATACATAGTTAAGGCCTTTTTGAAGGATAGCAGTATTGTCTGTGCTGTTGAACAGCTTTACATCATCAGCTAAGAGAACACAGCTGCTCTTAATATGATCACAGAGATCATTTATGTAGAGTATGAAAAGAGTTGGTCCTACAACACTGCCTTGGGGGACACCACTGTTGACAGATATAGGATTTGATAGGACGCTCCAATTTTGACAATTTGTTCTGTTCTATCCAGTTATGCAGGTGTCCAGAGATACCATAAGATATTAGTTTTAGGAGTGGTTTGTCATGTACCACTGAATCAAAGGCTTTACAGAAGTCTATGTAGATTGCGTCTATTGCTTTGCCCTGATCAAGTTGTGTAGTCCATATGTTTTTGCAATGTAGGAATTGCAGATTTTAGGATAGTTTTTTTCTGAAACCAAATTGTTTATTAGAGAGTAGGTTGTTTGTCTCTAAGTGGAGGATAATGGATTGGTTAATAATTGATTCCATGACTTTACAGATGACGCAGAATAAAGAGATTGGTCTGTAATTTTCAACTAGGCCGGGGTCTCCCTTTTTGAAGAGGAGGATGACTGTGGCTTGTGACCATGGGTTAGGCAAGGAGCTGGTCCTGAAAGATTTTTCAAAGATTATGCTTAAAGTTTTGGCTATGGCAGTAGATAGCTTTTTTAAGAAGCAGGCATATATTCTGTCCAGTCCAATAGATAGAGATGGTTTTAGATTGCGTAGTGCTTTTTCAACATTGTCTACTGTAAAATCAATATGTATTAGATCATTGTAGTTGTCTGTGGTTCGACTAGGAAATACTGGGCATGATCCATTGCTGTTTACAAATACTGAGCCAAAGAATGTGTTAAAGATGTTGGCTTTAATGGTGTCATCATTTCAGTCTTTACCATTAGGTCCATTCAGGGGTGGGATGGACCTTGAGTCTTTTAATTTGTTTTTTACAAAATTGTAGAAAGCGCGGGTGGAATTGGTGCATAGAAGGTTTTCCTCTTGTTTAATGTGATAATTGGTGCATTCAGTCTTTATCTGGTGGCATAAATTTTTGTATCGGCTTTTGAAGTTATCAATGTGACCAGATTTGTTCTTCCTTCTACACACCAATTATCATGACATAACCTCAATAGATGTGGATATCTTATGCCATGAGGAGCATCATGAATCAAATTCTTCCTTTCACTTGTTTCTCAGTGAAAATGAAAGATAAACAAGGACAAGGAAAACATTACCTCAATCTAACGTTCTGCGCTACTGATCCTTTGATTTAACTGAAAATGAGCAAATAAAGCCCCCCAAATACTATTTTTTCATATTCCAGGGGTGGGGGTGGGGGTGGGACCATGAACAGCAGTGAACTTGTTTTATTCTTCTTCTCTTTCTCATCATCAGTTTGGGGTCTGAAAATAATTTTAAATAATCTTCACAATATCATCCAGACAGTGGTGGGATTTGAGTAATTTAACAACTGGTTCACGAGGGTCATGTTAGCCATCATGGGATGTATGGCACAGTCCCATCCTGCAGCTCTGCTGCACATGCATGACAAGTCTCCCACAATGGCCAACCTGATCCTTGGAGAGCCAGTTGTTAAATTACCCCCTCCTCACTATCAAAGTGGATCTTGGGCGCTGTGCTGCAATAGAGAAATGGGAAATGGCCTGAACAAGGGAAGGAAGGGGAGCAGGGAGAAGAAAGAGGGAAAGGGGACTCCTCCTTCCCTTGCACTGGCCACTCAGTTGCCCATTTCTTCATTGCAGTGCTGTGCCATAGAGCTTTCTCCACCCAACACCACCTAGATGGTCTTGTTTCCCCCAAGAAAGTTGGTCAAAGAAAGAGAATTCCATCATGTGCTGAATACTGTAATTAAACCATGGCTTATTAAGGTGCCATGTCTTTCACTGTATAAAGCAAGAAGGTGACTCAGGGCAGCAAGCACTTCCAGCCCCAACAAAGTGAAAGAATAAATACGGGCAGCACCCACCCACATCTCTTTTTTCCTCCCAAACAGCGCATTTCTCCTAAAGGCATCTGGTTTGATATGCCTGCCCTCTCTACCTCTTTCTGTGACGTGCCCCTCCCATGCCCTCATTCTGGTCATCAGCACTTTTCCTCAACAGGATCTCAAAGCCATGATGGCAGAGAAGTTCCCTATGTGGTGGGCTGTGGCACCAGGTGAGCGTGCGCGCACGCGTACACACACACACACACATACACAGAGGGATGAATGGGTGACTGGGCATGTGGCTGACAGTTGGCTTCTAGCGCAGGAGAGGGCGGGGAAGGGAAGTGTCACTGCCACTGCCTTTCATCAATCTTATTTCATTCTTCAACACAGTGACTAAATTAGTAGACCAGCAAAATACTGTGCACATAATATATTTAGATTTCAGCAAGGCATTCAACAAAGTAGACCATAACCTACTTCTTAGTAAGCTAGAAAAAAGTGGAATAGATAGCACTACCACTAGATGGATTTGCAACTGGCTGGCAAACCGTACTCAACAAGTAGTCCTTTATGGGTCTAAGTCTACATAGAGTAAGCAGTGGGGTGCCACAACGTTCCATCTTAGGCCCAGTACTCTTCAATATCTTCATTAATGACTTAGATGAGGGAATAGAAGGGGAACTTACCAAATTTGCAGATGATACTAAGATGGCAGGAATAGCTAAGACCCAAAAAGATAGGCTCAAGATCCAGATGGATCTTGACAGACTTGAACACTGGGCCATATTTAACAAAATGAAATTCAACATAGAGAAAAGTAAAATCATACACCTAGGAAAGAAAAACCAAAATATACATAAAGGGTGAAGCCAGGCTCAATAGCAGTAACTGTGAAAGGGATCTTGGAGTTTTAGTGGACAACCAGCTAAATTTGAACCAGCAGTGTGCAGCAGCAGCCAAAAAAGTTAATGAAATCCTAAGTTGTATTAAGGGATACAATCAAGATCAAGGGAAGTACTAATACCAAAGCCTTCATAAGACCACACCTAGAATACTGCATCCAGTTTTGTTCACCACATTATAAAAAAGATGTTGAGACTCTAGGAAAAAGTACAGAGAAGAGCAACCAGGATGTTTAGGGGACTGGAGGCTAAAACATACAATGAACGGTTGCAGAAACTGGACTTGGCTTGTCTAGTAAAGAGAAGGACCAGGGGAGACATAATAGCCTTCCAATATTTGAGGTGCTCCCACAGGGAGGAAGGGGTCAAGCTATTTTCTAAACTGCCTGTAGGCCAGACAAGGAATAATGGATGGAAACTGAACAAGGAGAGATTTAACCTGAAAATAAGGAGAAACTTTCTGACAGTGAAAACAATCAAACAATGGAACAGCTTGCCCTCAGAAGTTGTGGGAGTGCCATCACTTGAGACTTTCAAGAAGAGATTGGACTGCCATTTGTCAGGAATGGTGTAAGGTCTCCTGCTTGGGGGGGGGGGGGGGGATGGACTAGATGATCTACAAGGTCCCTTCCTACTCTGATTATCTGTTATCTGTTCATTGGGGTACATGGAGCAAGACACTTGCTGTCTCTTTTCCACCTTTTGCTGGGCATGGCAGGGCTTCCAGCCCTTCACTTCACTGAACTCCAGAAAAAAATAGCTATCAGTTCCACTGAACTGGTATGAACCCGCTAAATCCCACCACTGGATCCAGAGTAAATTCTGGAAGATGCTCCTCAACAAAAGTAACATATGTGATGTTTCTTTGGAAAAGAATTTCACAAAACAGGTAGCGACTCTCTGGATATTTACATGTCCAGATCTCATAGAGATCTTCTAGACCAAATTAGTATAGAGGGTTGACATTTTTGTCTAAGGATTGAATCTTTTATACATAAATATTGAAAATACTATCCTTCTTTGATCATTCAAATATAGCAATTATAGACAGGAAATGCTTATCCCACTCTGATGTTCCTTATTCTTGCTGAGAACCAGATCTGAAGAAGAATTGCTGTATCTCAGTATAAGAATAATATTCAACCATTTGGGAAGTTCAGCTCCTGTGAATTACTATAATGATATTCAGTTTAATAAAATTGAAGTTCTTCTTTAGATTATCCTTCAATACAAGAAGATTAAGAATGAAAGGATCAGGGACTAAGGTATTGCCATTCTCATTAACATTTTATCATTTCTGAATGTCTGCAAAAACTTTTGTTAGAACCTTAGTGCCTGTATGTTAGATATACATTTTACTATTGCCATGTATTTTTATATAAATAGAGAAATGTGGCTGGCTTTATAGTACAATGATATAGAACTTATAGGCTTTATAGTTCAATGATATCTTGAAAGCCAGTTTATTACATAAATAATAATTGAATACAACCAGAGGTGATATAAAGACATGGCATCTTTATTTATCATCTTTCTACAGAACACTCAATTGCTCTCTCTCTCTCTCTCTCTCTCTCTCTCTCTCTCTCTCTCTCTCTCTCTCTCTCTCTCTCTCTCTCTCTCTCTCTCTCTCTCTCTCTCTCTCTCTCTCTCTCTCTCTCTCTCTCTCATATCTACCTATCTATCTATCATCTATTTATCTATCATTAAAAAGAAAAAAGGAACAAGCATTTTTCTTGTAAAAAAATCCAAACATTTTTTTATATTATGTCTTCCGGCTATTCTATATTGGATACAGGTTGGCATTACTGTGTATGACATTAAGAGGCTGTCTCACAACCGGGCACCACAGTAGAATTTCTTCTGGCATAAAATTCAATAAGTTATATCACAGTGATCATATTGTAAAAAATGAGGTCACAGAACAGTTAATTCAATGAAGTAAATTAAAGGTTTAAGACTTCTCAGAAGAAACAGTATTAATATTTCATTAGAAATAAATTGTAAAATAAATATATTAAAGTATTACAATTCTAAAGTATTGGTGCTCTACAAAAGCTGTCTAATTTGAAAATATGCACACACAGAAGTCTTTTCATAACTTAAATGTAACACAAAATAGAACCCCCTCTTTTTTTAAATGGAAGAATGAAATGTATTTTGGATCATATACGTTGGGAAGCATAAGAAATTGGATTATTGTTATTTTATTTTATTTTTTTGCTTTTCATTCTTCTGTTGGAGTTTGTTAAATGGCAGCTCAAGGTGTTAGAGTTCAACTACTGATTCAGCTCTGTGTTTAGATGCATTGTAGTAATGAATGACTCTCCAGAACAAATACAAAGCAGGAAAAGCTAAGCCTTCATTATCAGGCTGGGTGAATGATGGAACTTAACTGTAACAAAGAAACACCAGCTAAGATATTGATAAGATATTTCAGTGTTAGAAATATCATAATTCAGTGCTCTTGTGGCCATTCCAGGATTCTGCTCATATATTATTCAACACATAGACAGACACAAGGAGTCAGGTGAAAGCAACAAGACCAACTTGTGAAGAATCTCCAGAGTACTTCATTGCCAGTCACCTATGTTACAAGAGTCTTGCCAAGCTGATTGCATTTCCTTTGGAATGGCAAGATAAGGCTTCAAGATTTCTGAGGTAGGTCTGGCCCATGCTGCTTACTGTAATTCAAGGACTCTAAACTTGACCCCTCCTTCCCCTCCCTCTGTCTAGCTGATGATTTTAACATATATACATAAATACACATACACAAACACACACACACACACACTGAAAAAAAATCAAATAAAACTAAAGCAAGCATGTTCATTCTCAATATTACAAAAATGACTCTCCATTGGAAATATTTCAAATCCATTGGGAAACTTTTATATCACATGAAAATATCCAATAACTTGGGACTGACAATTTAAAGACATACAAGTTGCAAAATTCTATCAACATGACAAAAAAAAATAAATCAAAATAAAAGAGAAATAGACTGAAAACCTCTATGAACCTCTTTAATATTTTTACAAATGTTCTAAAATAACAATTATAAAAAGCTAATGTTATTGTCATGCCCCTGTTGGAATCTGATTCAGAGGGGGAGGCCGAGCAGCTGACAGGGAATGGGAGTGTGGCTCCATTGGTTGGGGAAGAAACTGGGGAAGGGCAAAGGCCAGCTGAGCAGAGCAGGGGAGAGGTAGAGCAAGGGCAACATGCCCACTCCCGTCTACTCTGCACAGAACTCAAAAAAGGTCTAGACAATGGAGAGAAGGACTTGTACATTGACTACCATGCTGACTGTATCAAAAGTAAGTCACACAACCCGCAACTCAGCTTTAACCTTCAACCACAACCCTACTTCAACCAATCCACCATCACCCAAGACTAGGCACGCACGGTCCTAACTACCTCAATTCTAACTATAGGTGGCCTTAAATGCAAGCTACTCAACGCAAGAAGCCTTGTCAATAAAATACCTGAATTTCTCCTCTCTAAATATGGCTAAGTTCAACATCATATTTGTCTGTGAAACATGGCTCAGTGCATATCTCCCTGACTCCATTACCACAGTAAGAGACTGTCATGTTTACCGATCAGATCATGAAATACGTAGAGGAGGTGGTATTGCTATCTTCTATAAAAAGTCCTTACATCTAAAAAACATCCAAGTTACCCAGGAGCTTGCTCTTCCTGGGACCATCATCTGTGAACTATCCTTAAATGTCACATTTTGATTCTTACTATGTTACAGAGTACCTGATTATGACATCAAACATGTAAACAGGCCAAATTCACTCCTAATATGGGCAACATCCTGCCCACATGCTTTTATCTTTCTTCGTGACTTTAATCTACCTCACATTAACTGGATCCTAAATGAATGTACAACTGAACCCATACATGGGACCTTCCACAATGCTGTTACAAATCTGGGACTGGAACAACTAGTAACTAACAATACTAGACTTAACAACTGCCTCAATCTCATCTTCTGCAGTAGTTTGAATTTAATTTATGGAATACGAACTAAAGAACCCGTTTCCAACAGTGACCACAATATGATTGACTTTTATCTCAACAAATGCTCACACAAAAATCATCACAATGACGTACTCCCCAATTATAACTTCAAAAAAGGCAACTATGATCTTATAGACAATGATCTCTCATCCCTTGATTGCCAATCTCTATTCACTGGATGCAATACTGTTGAAGACCATTACAACATATTTTTACTTGAAGTCAAAAACTATATGTACCAATAACAACTCTGAAAACAAACAAACAAAAAAAAAAAAAAAAACAGATTACCCATAACAATAAGGAAACTTCAATCCAAAAAGAGATCACTCTGGTGGAAGAACAAATCTGGTCACATTGATAACTTCAAAAGCCGATACAAAAATTTATGCCACCAGATAAAGACTGAATGCACCAATTATCACATTAAACAAGAGGAAAACCTTCTATGCACCAATTCCACCCACGCCTTTTACAATTTTGTAAACAACAAACTAAAAGACTCAAGATCTATCCCATCCCTGATAGGACCTAATGGTAAAGATTGCAATGACGACACCATTAAAGCCATCTTTAGCACATTCTTTGGCTCTGTATTTGTAAACAGCAATGGATCATGTCCAGTATTTCCTGGTCGAACCACAGACAACTACAATGATCTAATACATATCGATTTTACAGAAGACAATGTTGAAAAAGCACTATGCAATTGAAAACCATCTCTCTCTATTGGACCGGACGAAATATGTGCCTACTTCTTTAAAAAGCTATCCACTGCCATAGCCAAACCTCTAAGCATAATCTTTGAAAAATCTTTCAGGACCAGCTCCTTGCCTAACCCATGGTCACAAGCCACAGTCATCCTCCTCTTCAAAAAGGGAGACCCCGGCCTAGTTGAAAATTACAGACCAATCTCTTTATTCTGCGTCATCTGTAAAGTCATGGAATCAATTATTAACCAATCCATTATCCTCTACTTAGAGACAAACAACCTACTCTCTAATAAACAAGTTGGTTTCAGAAAAAATTATCCTGTAATCTGCAACTTTTATACTGCAAAAACATATGGACTACACAACTCGATCAGGGCAAAACAATAGACACAATTTACATAGACTTCTGTAAAGCCTTTGATTCAGTGGTACACGACAAACTACTACTAAAGCTAAAATCTTATGGTATCTCTGGAAACTGCATAACTGGATAGAAGCATTCCTGTCAAACAGACAACAAATGGTCAAAATTGGGAGTGTCCTATCAAATTCTGTACCTGTCAATAATGGTGTCCCCCAAGACAGTGTTCTAGGACCAACTCTCTTCATACTCTACATAAATGACTTATGTGATCACATTAAGAGCAACTGCATTCTCTTCACTGATGATGTAAAGCTGTTCAATACCACAGACAATACTGCCATCCTTCAAAAAGACCTTAACTATGTATCAGAATGGTCAAACAAATGGCAACTTCAAATCTCAACAAATAAATGCTCTGTCTTACATATTGGCAAAAAAAAAAAAAAAATCAGAAAATAAAATACAAGCTGAATAGTGAAGGCTTTGTTGATGATCCAAACTCTGTAAAGGACCTTGGAATACTCATCTCTAATGATCTAAGTGCTAGAGCCCACTGTAACTACATAGCCAAAAATGCTTTAAGAGTTGTTAACCTAATCTTATGTAGCTTTTGCTCTGGTAATATCACACTCCTAACTAGAGCATACAAAACATTTGCTAGACCAATACTCTAATGCAGCTCATCAGTCTGGAACCCACATTATGTATCTGATATTAGCACAGTTGAGAAAGTCCAGAAATATTTCACAAGAAGAGTTCTCCACTCCTCTACTCGTTGTGGAATACCTTATGCCACCAGACTTGAAATTCTAGACCTAGAAAACTTTGAATTATGCCGTCTTCGGTCTGATCTAAGTATGGTATATAAAATCATACATTGCAATATCCTACCTGTCAATGAATAATTCAGCTTCAAGAATAACAACACAAGAGCAAACAATAGATACAAACTCAAGGTTAACTGCACCAAACTTGATTGCAGGAAATACGAATTCAGCAGCAGAGTGGTCAATGCCTGGAATACTCTACCTGACTCTGTGGTTTCTTCCCCAAACCCCAAAAACTTTAACTTTAGATTGTCTACTATTGACCTCACCCCTTTCCTAAGAGGTCTGTAGGGGGCATGCATCAGTGCACCAACGTGCCTACTGTCCCTGTCCTATTGTTTCTTTTATATATTTCTTATTTTTCTTATATGTATTCATAACTATGTTTTACTTATATCTATTATCTTGTAAGCAATTGACAAATAAAAATAAAATAAATAAATAAATAAAATAAAAGTTCAGGTCTGCAAAGGTTGAGACAAACCAGGATTCTCCAAGTTTGTTTTGTACAGAATCAACTCTCATTGTGTGTGGGAGAATCTGATTCTTTTTCTCCTATTATTAGAATGAACAAATCAGTAGTATCACCTACATAGATTGATTTTTCAAGATGAGGCCTGGATATCCAATCAGGCATAAACATGCAAAAAAAATTCCTTCTGCTGCTTTTTAGTGATTGTATTGCTTCATTTAAATATTGTGCAAGAGAAAAAGTGACTACTCTGATATTCCCATTCTCAACCATCACTGCCCAATGCCTGGTTCATTTTTCAGTGAAACTTTCAAGACCATCAAAAGCAAGACAGCTAACCAATGTCCCAATTCAGCTAGCTGAGCTTGAAATAACAATCCCTCACTGAGGATTAGACCTAGTCCTACAATAACTTTCAATGATTTTTTCTCATCTCAACAGACAACTGACAAAATTCTCTCTTTTTTACCCCTTTATAAACATATAAGTAGTTTGATCTCATTTTTATTTTACAATGAACATGTTCATTAATAAAATATTTTAGAAAGAGGAATAGCAGCCTCCTCTTATCAAACATTTATCTCTGCAGTCTGGACATGAAAAAATAATCCAGCACACCTAAAACATTATATCAGAACTCTGATTCGTAATATTTATCAGAAGCAGCAGTGGGATTCAACGGGTGTTACTACTGGTTTGGTGATTACATTTTGCATGTAAAAGACCTTAAGCTGTGCCACCCAGACAGCTAAAAAGCACTGTGCATGGGTGCACAGCATTTGAAAAGCCACTTTTTTCCTGTCTTTTCACCCCCAGCTGTGCCATGCAAAGCTGGGGTTGAAAAATCAGGAAATAAAGGACAGAAACGAAAGAAAAAACTTGTGACTGTGGAGTTTGAATCCATGGGTTGGAATAATTCCAAAATTGAAAAAACACACAGTAGTATAGTCCAAGACGGAATATATTTCGGGGGCGATTGTTTAACCCCCTTATGATGGTTTTAACGTTTTTAACATTTGCCTTATTGTACTTCGCGGGTGAACAAGGGGGTTAAACAATCGCCCCCGAAATATATTCCGTCTTGGACTATACTACTGTGTGTTTTTTCAATTTTGGAATTATTCCAACCCATGAAATAAAGGACAGGTTAGAGCCCGGGGGGGAAGGCAGGCCAAACAGCAGCAAACACAGAACCAGTTCTGTGCCTGTTGCTCTTCAGAGCTAGCAGTTCTATAGAGCCAGGTAGAACCAGTATCATCCCACTCCTGATAAGAAGGCAAATTAAGATTACAATACAAAAATTCCAAGAATATCTTACTTTCAAATAAGGCATTAAGTATATAAGCAATTTAGGATGGTGTTATAAACTGATATTTTTTTTCCTGTCTCTCTTAGGTGAACAGGGCTGGAAACTGTCACTTTTTAAAGTCAGGGTTTGCTTGTATTGTGTTCCATTGGTAAGTGCTACTCAATTTATCAGTGTGAGAAATATCTCTCATGCTTTTAAAACATCAAAAACCTAATCAAAAGCTAAAAACAGAAACAGTGAAACTGACAATAAAAAGCAATAAAAAGAAACCTCTGGAAAACAAGTATATCCCTTAAGAAAAATGTTACTTTTGTTGTGCTCATCCGTGATATATCCCAGTGCTCAGAAATAATAGAAATGTGCTCTGCTGTTTTTTCCATACTGTCCACTCTATTGTTACTTGTTCAAAAGACTCCAGATTTTGTGATTAAAATGTGTGACACTCTCAACAGATTCCTGGAACTCTGTTATAGAAACACAAGAGTACAGAGACTAAACCTTCAAGACTTTGATCTTTCTTTTTATGTATTAGTGTTTACCATTCAATAAATCACACTGTTCAACAGTGACTGCACCAACTGTTATTTAACTACTTCAAATAATGTATTCTCATCTCTGTTGCATTACTATTTCTACCAAGGCTAATGATTTCCTGATTTCCACATGCCACTGAGCTCGCAGTAACAAATGATGTTACTCTATTCTGCATGTTGCAAGTACTTTAAATTATATTTTACATACCCATTTAAAGGATCATTAGTTAAGTTAATATCTTTGCTATTCAGGAAGATCATGCATGTTGGCAAAGGATTGGCTTGTTCGCTTGTGTTCTCTAGTAACTTACAATGAAATCTTCCATTCTAAATTACATATTTTAAATTTTCACTGGTTTCCAACTCTGTTGAGATTTTCTACTATTATTGACTAGAACTTAGTAAGTTCTTGATTTTTTTTTTATATAAATACATAAAATTGCTTCAATCTATAGCTTTTAGAAACATAGTCTTTGGTAGCATAATACAAACAGTTGTCCCCCCCAGAAGAGTCAATTTTGCAAAACAGAAATGATTTGGTATCCTGGCTGACCACAAGTTAAGCATGAGGCAGTACTGTCACTTAGCTGCTAAAAAACAATCCAAATATTATATTAGGGCATATTAATAGAAACACAGAACCCATATCATAGTATTTAAATCTTCCACTCTATTTTGTCCTGATTAAACCTTATTTGAGGTATTTTGTCAGTTCTGGAAACTACCATTTAAAAAAGATCCTTGACAATTGGAACAGATTCAGAGGAGGATTATCAGGATGGTGAACTCTTTATAAACTCATACCTATGTTTAAAGTATCTGGATATATTTAACCTATAGAAAAGGCAACAGATGATGGACATGAAACAGTCCTCCAGAACAGGGAGTGGAGTTACAGTGTGTTCCATTGACACAGAAGCAGGACCAAAGCTAATTAACTAAGAGGAGCAGATTCTGATTATATATCAGAGTTAAAGTTACAAACTGCCTGCTACTAGTTAATATATGACAGGGATCTTCAACCCCTGGTCCATGGGCTCTTAGGAATAAGGACACACAGCCAGAGGTAAGCACCAGGGGACTCAGTGAAGCTTCGTCTGTATTTACAACTGCTCCCCAGTGCTAGCATCATTACCTCATCTCCACCTCAGATCATTAGGCATTAGATTCTCATAGGAGCCTGAACCCTACTTCAAATTGCATATGCAAGAGATCTAGGTTACACACTTCTTTCTCCTGGTCTGTGAAAAAAACTGTCTCGCACAAAACCAGTCCCTGGTGCAAAAATATTGGAGACCTCTGATATATGACATAATAAATTCAAATTTGAAATGAATCTTCAAATAGATTTATCAGAGATGCTTCATTCCTTTTGCAATGAGTAACATTGGATTATATGATTTCAATAGTCATTTTCAAATCCATGTTTATGCATTCCATTTATTTAATAGCTATTAAACTTGCAAATGCAACTGATAACTTGGTGGGGAGGGATTAAGAGGAGTTCGTATTATTGGAGGCACAGGGAGATCGAGGGCATCAGGTAGCCTATTTTCTTTTCAGTAATGCTGCAGTAGATAGCTGATAACTTTTAACTGTTATCATAGCTGTTATCTTTGATAATGAAGATTAACTCTTCCCCAAAAATGATAGAGGAAGAAGGGAAAACTCCCAGGAAGCTTACTGAAAATAATTCTATTGAGAAGGCAACAAGTCTGAAGCAGTCTTGAGCAGCCTGTTCTTTTCCTATCTCAACAGTCCTGATTCACATAGCTGCTTCCATACTGTCTTTAGCATACTGAATTCCTAATTTGGTCCATGCGTCATCTGCTAAATGTCATGTCACTTCATGCCCAGCTGAAGAAACAATAGTAGCTAAACAAGCAAAATGAAAATGGGACAAATGGTTCCTATCAGCTAAGAAAATTCAGATGATTCATATCAGCTGATTCCCTGCTTCTCTCTGACCACTGAAAATCCTCTGAGACAAGCCATTCTTGATAATGCATTAGAGCTGCTTTTCCCAAGAATATCTTTTAATGAATTGGATCATTAAGAGAGAAAAGGAGACTAATGGGTATGATTTATGTGTAATTATAAAGTCTTTCTTCTCTCAGGTTTTAATCCCAAATCTTTCTCTTGGGCATTTGTAGTTGAACATCTGGGCCACTTTTAATCTTCTCCACGACTTTCACTACTTCACTCTCTTTGGTCCATTCCCCTCCCCCCTTAGCTGCTATTTATTAGCACTAATTACTAGTTTCCATTTTTCACTGTGCATATTGTCTAATTTTTGGTGCCCTCCCTTGCCTTTCTTACAAATAATGTAACTGTGTAGTTCAGAACAATTAATATTTATGTCTAATTATGTCTATTGAAAGAATAATCCTTTTGTTATTCAGTGTTGCCTTCAAAATCTACCAAGATTTATCATTGTTGAATAAAATACTTGTGGACATTATCCTATTTTTAATCATTTTCAAAAGTTGTCAAATAGCCAAGTTTAATCATAAACCACATTATTGTTTTAGTTCTCATACATAGCTATTAAATCAAATCACAGTAGCTTATAAAAGTAGGTTTATAGTCAGTTATTAAAACACCATAGGTTATTAAAATATAAATATAAAATAAAATAATATAATCGGTGAAATTTTTATTTACATTTAATGAGATGGAAAAAGGTGGCTTCTATGATGTGTGTGTATTTGTGTATGTAAAAACTTGAACACACACATACACACATACACACACTACATATCGTATGATATGCACATTTACAAAATTTATATCTGTTAATGACAAAAAGCCATACTGCTTGAAGTTATAGTATGCTGATATATTATGACAATATGACATCCTAGGTTCTTGGTGTAACTCAATGCATATGAAGACTAAGACCAGGGAAAGAACTGGAAGCTGTGATTTCACATTATTATGTTTATAATAATGGCTTTATTTTCATGTATTCAGGTTTCTTGCTCTACTTTCAGTTATCTTCTTAAACAGAAAACTCTTAGAATATCTATGACATATGGACATTCTACCCTCACTTCTGTTATGGCAAAAAAGGGCTCTTATTTATTAAACTTCTAGCCATCCATGTCATTGAAGCAACTCTAGGCAGCACATTCAATAAAAATATTATAGAAAGAATTACAACAGTAAATAAAGACCACAAATTTATACGTCAGTTAAAATGTAATTATGCAGGATGGAGAAGAAGGGAACAAAGTGCACATGGGGAGGTGAAATCTGTCTAACTCATTAGCCACCTCTAGAATGTCACTCATCCATTGAGGCCCTGTGCCAGGTAGCAGAGTCAGGTTTTCAAGCCTGTTTGAGGGCAAAAACTATGGCATGATGTTCCACAGGACAAGTGCCACAATAGAAAAAGTTCTTCTTTTGGACTGAGCCAGGCAAAATTACTTGTCTGTCCACAGCATTCTTATTCTGCTGGCACTGATGAGTTGGACTAAAACCATTGGGGTAAGTTGGTTCCTTAAATAACCTGGACCCTCACCATGAAATTCTTTAAAAGTAATAATCAACATTTTGGATGGGGCTTAGAATTAAACTGAGAACCAATGCAGCTCATGGAACAGTGGTATAATATGGGCCACCCCTGGAACCCCAAGAACTGACTATGAATCTAAACTCTATTCCAGCTAAAGCTTCAGGGCCTCTTAAATTTATTCATCACTATTAACTAAAGCTGAGTGGTGCTGTTCAACTGCATGCTGCTGAAGAAAAAATCATGTTTCATAGATGTAGTCCTCCAAAATATCATTATTTCCCACAGCACCTTTTTTTTTTTAAAATAGCCAACTTGTCGTCTAAGACCTGACTCCATTTAATCCTGCTTTGCTTGCAATCTGATGGTATCACAGAGAAAGCTGGTATTGCTCCAGGCAAAATTTGTTAAGCCACAGAATGTCACAAAAATATTCCAGTTTGCACTCTCAGCTTACAACAGCTTCAAATATGGAGAGGAATTGCTGCCTTCTCCTCTGCTGCATTACAGATATATGTGATTGGAAAATGGTACTTGGAGGAATAGTTTATAAAGTATCTTGTAAAATATATTCAACATAGAGATGTATGAATTTGCATGCATGCAAGTGTTCTAACAGCAGTGAGAAAAAATGACAGTGATACAGAAATCAATTAGATATATTCAAATGTATACTTTATAATTTAGGATCTTCTGAAGGCAATTTTGATCAGAATTTATATTTGATGTCTATGGATCCATAAGGCATTTTCCTAGGGATCTTGAAAAAGATTGACCTTTGTTAGCTTTCTGAAAAAAAAAAAAAAAAAACCCTAGAAGATCTGCTTCCCCCCAGGCACTGGGACCAGATTGTTAGTAGAGCCTGACATGTATTGTTAGCTTGGCTTATAATGTTAAGGACCTTGCCTTAGTTTTGATTTTGTTTGATTAATATTTTATACTTATATTTGATCCACCATAACCTGAGGACTACCTGTACATGATTTCCACTGGTAGACCTTTTTAATGATGCACCTCCATTGATTCTCCCCTTGTATTTCACATACTCTGTTACATCCACCACTGAACTAATGTGTGAAGTAGGGTAGAGGAAAAAGACACCACAGTCTCATCTTTTTTTTTTTTGGGGGGGGGGGTCATTGAAAGGAAAAACAGTTTTTTAAAAATCATTCATTGATTCACCTCTGACCATTTCTCCTTTCTACTAACCATTTACACTGTTATGTTTGGAGCATGGGCGAGAAAGAATGGAGACAAGCCACGGGAACGGTGAACTTCAGCTCTTTATTTACATAGTGACTTCTCAACTCAATGGCAGTTATAACCCTCCTTATATAGGCAACCCCAGTAACTATTAACCAATAACAATCGAGGAGCACTAGCTCCCTTAACCAATAGGAACTCTCTGTTAATGGCCAATCGGATTACCCGGAACAGGCCAATCTGATCCTGCCGTTAACAGCCAATTATACTAACTTGAATTGGAAAATATCATGTTTGAAGCAAAGAAGGAAATCATGATTCACTCCTTGGTCAAGTCCTCTTCTAGCCCATCCATAGCTAGAAGGCTGTGTGGAGCAGCTTTTAATCACATGGTTAGTTCTCTTCCTTAACTTCTGCTATTTGTCTCTTTTCCTTTCTAATCTTGCTATTTTCTGCTTTATCTACTC
The DNA here is from genome assembly GCA_033807585.1 of Hydrophis major. NCBI lineage: Eukaryota > Metazoa > Chordata > Lepidosauria > Squamata > Elapidae > Hydrophis > Hydrophis major. The sequence continues at coordinate 158,726,409 of CM066329.1, forward strand.
CTTTTTGGCCCTATTCTGGATTGTTTGTTCTTGTTTGGTTTAGTCCTTTTTAAAACTCTTTTTCTGGAAGTTAGCCTGGTTAGCAGTTGTGTATTATCTGCTGAGTATGTCCTCAGTTCTTTATCAAAATGGGATAAACCATATCTACTTTTCCATATACCCAACACCTGGAACTCTACTTTTGCTGGTTGCATGGAGCCTGCTTTATGTTCTGAAATTTACTCATCTTAGAAGCTTTTAAACTTTCCCTATTTGCTCAGACTTTTTCCACCACGATTCCCCCCTCTCTTTTCCTTTAATTGCTGGCACTGTTATGACTCCCATTCTTCTTTTTCCTTTTCAAGGATTTCATATCTTTTTGGTATATCACTTTCTTGAAGGGCAAGATATACAGCACATACAGACACATATCAAGAGACATCTTTCTTTTTTCTTTCTCTGTATTCCCCATGTGATTTTAATGCAGAGGCTGGAAATATCATCTAGAAGAGATTTTAAAGGTCTGTGTGATCTGTGTGAGGAGAAGATTAAATTGCTCCCTCCCATTTTAATCACTGGAAATATAGCATTGCACTTTTTTTTAAAAAAAGCAAGAATACATCTAAGAGATAATAAGCAACAACAATCTGGAAATTATTTTAGTACAGAATAGCAAAAGATGGGTGAAACATTCCCCAATTTTATTTTCTCTTAAAATGTTTCTCAATATGACATTATCATTTTAAATTGAATATATGTATGTAAAGAAAAAAAATGCCAATTAAAATGGAGTGACTTTTATTTTAGAAGTTATTAATGCAATTCTCACATCAATGGTAAATACAGATGACAATACAAAAGGGACATTTGAAGGTAAATAAATCTCAGAGCTAAGTGATCACACTGATAACTAATGAGTGTAATGCAAAAGAAAAAGAAAAAAAAGACTCTTCCTATCATCTAAATGATATGTATAGCAATGTCAAACATGAATTACATATTTATCAGTAGATAGCAAACTACTCTTAAACTCCCCCCCCCCCATCCAAATAATCCAGCTAGATTGAACAAAGAACATTCAGGTGGCTCTAATTAGCATTTATGGGTTCTAGAAAAGTTATAGGAACAGAGATCAGGGATTGAATTAATTTGGTTGCAAGCAGAGAAATCTGACTTTGTTGTGCTGTGAATAAATATAGTACTATATAAAAATGTCATGATCAGTAAGCACCAAACCTCCATTGGGCTGGCACTGAGAAAGCAATTAAAACACACATATACAAACACACACCTCCATATGACAACCCATATTGCCAAAGAAAAATGAAAACAAAGAAAAGCAACTGATGATAGTAAGAATTGACAAATGTTGTTTTAATTATATTAAAAAATTCTAACTATTATTTTTAAAAAAACCTAACTATAATTATAGTTATATAGGTAAGGATAAAGGTTCCCCTTGCACATATGTGCTAGTTATTCCTGACTCTAGGGGGCAGTGATCATCTCCATTACAAAGCCGAAGAGCCAGCTCTGTGGTCATGTGACTGGCATGACTAAATGCCAAAGGAGCACAGGACGCTGTTACCTTCTCACCAAAGGTGGTCCCTATTTTTCTACTTGCATTTTTACATGATTTCAAACTGCTAGGTTGGCAGAAGCTGGGACAAGAAATGGGAGCTCAGCCCATTACACGGTGCTAGGGATTCGAACTGCTGAACTGCCGACTTTTTGATTGACAAGCTCACCGTCTTAGACACTGAGCCACTGCATCCCTTTCTATTGATAGTTATAAGCAGTCATAAATAGATTTACTGCTGGTACTACTACTACTAATTAATAATCATTAGTTAATGCAATTTTATTATTAGCAATAACAATAGCACTAAGACCTATATACTGCTTTACAGTGCTTTGCAATCCTGTCTAAGTGATTTACAGAGCTAGCATATTGCCCCCAACAATTTGGGTCCTCGTTTTATCCATGTTGGAAGGATGAAAGACTGAGTCAACCTTGAGCCTGGTGAGATTTGATCTGCAGGCAGCTGGCTGTCAGAAGAAGTAGTCTGCAGTACTGCACTCTAACCAGTACACCACTGAGGCTCTTATTATTATTTAACAGCTTTGTGCAAACTGTTTATACAAAAATCTGAGGGAAGCTCATTTTTATTATATTTGTGAGTCAATCTTGTGCCAAGAAAGAACTTCTCTAATGTTGCCTAATGTGCATATTTTGTTATTATTAAGGCATCTGAATGATTAGCATTTTTCAACAAACAGGTATCCTAATTCATCTGCTCCATTACTTGATAATGCAGTCTTTTCTTGAACATGTGTATCATCTTATTTATGTATATATCAAATCAAAATCAAATACATCTATTATGGTTTGATTAGCTTTTATAGTAAAAAAAAGAAAAGAAATAGTTTGATGCAACAATTCATTATTGAGAAAAAATATAGGATAATAAGACAATATATCTAATTATTTTTTTATATAGTTGTAAGACTCTGTGAAAGTATTTGACATCTGATATGTGAGTATGGGGTTAGCATCCTTAACCTTAACCTTTTATGTTTTCTTAAATATATTAAACATAAAATTTAATTTATATATCAAATTTATATTCTCACCATTTCAAATAGTGCAATTTTGGACAGCGTACAATAAATTGGAACTATTAAAAATTATCTTAAAAAAGCAATGAATCAATATTAACTTTATTGGACATTATATGTTCCATAGTTATTTGTATCTATTCATCATGTTATATTCAGCAGTAGAAACATGTTTTTTTTTTTTTTTAATGAACCACAAACACCTCCCAGCCAAGGACCTATGTAATCCCATCACCTGATCCAAGGGTGAGATAGACAGGTCAGAAATAAAGATTACCACAAGATTGTGAGTTTCTTTAACAGATATTCTCCAGCATTTCTGCCCTGGCCCAACACTTGATTGGGTTTTGTTGAGGTAATTCCCCATTAGGAGAAGGGAGACATATTTGAGAGTAGTGTTTGAATAATACACATACAGCACACAGATACACTGTACAGTAAATGTAGATTTTTACTTCCAGAAACATTAAGCAAAGTCCAAAAAAAGTCTGTCATAGATTCAGGCATGGGTAGAATGAATGGAGACAGTCTTCATTGGTGAACTTTCAACTCTTTATTGCATAGTGACTTCTAACTTGTATAACAACAACTCTGCTTTATATAGGCAATGCTAATGTGAAATAACCAATAGGAGCTTGTGAAACACTAGCTCCAGTACCAATAAGAGTCCTTCGTTAAGGGCCAATCAGATTCTCAGAACCCGACCAATCCGATCTAGCCGCTTAACACCCAATCAGAAGTGCAGGGCCAGAACCCTGCACTTTACCCCAAGCTTGCCTTTATTCAACTATTTACATACATAACACCCCTTCCCCCTGGCTTCATAATTAGTTTGTGACTATGTAATCCTTTAAATAGGACGGTTGTCTCTTGGGTCTGTCAGATTTTCTTTGGACTGGCTGCGTGCAGTCCCGTTGAGGTAGGGTGTTGTTTTGTAGTGGCTCAGCTTCTTGTTCTGGTGTGATTTCCCTGGGAGCGTACGATTCTTCTTCCTGCTCCATTTCCTGAGTTTCACTTGATTCATCGCTTTCCTGGAACAGGTTTCCTGGCATATCGTCATCTTCTCTTCCTCCCCCCCCCCTCAGTTTGGTCGTTGAGAAGTTGTTGGCTAGCAGTTATAAGTCGTGACCATAATTGGTCAATATGTCTTTTCCATAGTCTCTCATCAATACATTTTACAATATAGGATCTGGGCCCAGTCTCGCGTATTACCGTTGCTTCAATCCAAACTGGGTTGTCCGATAAATTTCTTGCATAAACGGGGTCGCCTACCTTGAAGGTACGGTAGCGTCCGCTGGATCCTGGAGGTTTTTCTGGCTCGTAAGCAGGGTGCAGTCGGTCGAGGCGGGAACGGAGTTTTCGCCCCATGAGAAGTTCAGCGGGAGTTCTGCCGGTTTCGCTGTGCGGAGTGATGTGTTGTAGAAGTAGAATGCGGTTTATTTTTTCATCAAGATTATCATAGTCCAGCTTTTGTAAGGTCTTTTTTACAAATTGTACCATGTGTTCCGCTCGGCCATTGGTAGCAGGATGCGCCGGCGAGGTGAGCGCATGGCGGATGCTGTTGTCAGCAAGGTACTGTTCAAACATTAGCTCTGTAAACTGTGGTCCTTTATCAGACACCAGGACGTCCGGCCATCCATGAGTTGCAAAGAGTCTATTGAGGACTTTAATGACTGCCTCAGAGGTTGTATTGGCCATCGGATGAATTTCTAACCAATTAGAGTATGCATCGACAGTCAACAGCAATGTCTGTCCTTTGATCGGCCCTGCGAAATCCAGGTGGATTCTGGACCAGGGTTCACGTGGCGTCTCCCATTCGGTCGGTGCAGCTTTTGGTGGTGCGTTGCTGGTTTGTTGGCACTTGGTGCAGGCCTTGACCCATTGCTCGATGTGTCGGTCCATGCCTGGCCACCAAGCGTAGCTCTGTGCGAGTGCCTTCATTCGTACGATCCCGGGATGTCCATCGTGCAAGATTTGTAACAGCGTCTTTTGGAGTCGTTCTGGGACGACGTCTCTATCGCCCCAGATAACGCAGCCTTTTTGAGAAAAAAGTTCAGTCTGTCTTGTTTTAAATGGAGCGAAGTCATCTGGGATCTGATCCAATGGCCATCCATGCTCTACCCAGCCTAGAACTCGTGCTAGGGTGTGGTCTCGTTTGGTCTCCCTCGCGATACCTCGAGCGGTCATAGGAGGCAAGTTGAGCGTTTCGATTTGTAACGCCGATACTGTTGGTGCCGGATCGTCGAGGGTCTCTGGTAGTGGTGCTCTGCTGAGTGCATCGGCATGGGGAATAGCTTTCCCCGGTCGATGTAACAATCGATAATTATAAGCAGCTAGAAACTCTGACCATCGAGTCATTCTTGGGGACAATATATAGGGAGTTGGTTTGTCCCCAGCGATTATCCCCAATAAAGGTTTGTGGTCGGTTACAATTGTAAATGTCCTTCCATATACATACTCATGGAATTTTTTTACGGCTGACACAATTGCAAGAGCCTCCTTGTCTATTTGTCGATAGTTACGTTCTGCCTGGGAAAGAGTCTTCGAAAAGTATGCAACGGGAGCCTCATTTCCATTAGGTAGCACATGGCTCAAAATAGCGCCCACCCCAAACGGTGAGGCATCACAAGTTATAACCAATGGTAATGTTTCATTATATTGCATAAGTACAGAATCAGATGTAAGTAATTTTTTTACATTTCAAAACACTTTTTCTTCTCGGTAACCCCAAACGCACAATGCTTTCTTATCTAATAACCGGTGTAATGGTTCAGCCACAGTCGCCTTATGCGGTAAAAACACATTGTAGAAATTGATAAGGCCTAAAAATGCTTGAAGATCAGTTTTGTTACGAGGTCTGGGAGCATTTCTAATCGCCCTTAATTTACTCTCAGTTGGGTGAATACTCTGTCTATCAATGTGATAACCTAGAAATTCAACACTGTCGGTATACAGATGACATTTATCCTTTTTTACTTTCAATCCCGCTTCTTGGAATTTTTTAAGCACACATTTTAAACGATTCTGCAGAATTTTTTTACTAGGAGCTGCAATCAATACGTCATCAAAATACGGAACCACGCCCTTGATTCCCTGTAACAATCGTTCCATTAAACTTTGGAATATTCCTGGGGCCACACTCACCCCGAACTGCAATCGGGTACATTTACAAGCACCTCTGTGCTTTACTATCGTTTGGGCTTGGGCTGTTTTATCGTCCACGGGTAATTGTTGATAGGCTTGAGCTAAATCTAACTTAGCGAAAACCTTTCCACCTCCCAGGGAATGAAGGAGGTGCTGCACCACCGGCACTGGATACGCGTTCTGTTGGAGGGCGTGGTTTAGAGTGGCCCGGTAGTCCCCACAGATTCGGATTGACCCATCTGGTTTAATGGGGGTTACAATAGGAGTTTCCCATGGGGAATGATCAATGGGTTGCAGTACCCCTTGTTTAATTAGTTTGTCAAGTTGTTCATCTATCTTGGCCTTAAGGGCGAACGGAACTCGACAGGGCTTTAAACGGATCGGGGCGACCTTAGGGTCGAGGCTGAATGAGATTGGGGTCCCCTTATACTCGCCCAGACGATCTGCGAAGACATCGCTGAATTCAGACATAAGATCCTCCTCCCACTCGCAATCACCGACTCGGTTCACACCGGCTAGTTCGATGCCGAGTGGCGCAAACCATTGGAGGCCCAACAAACTAGGCCTGTCCCTATCGACGATCGTTAGAGGTAAGTATGCTGTATGCTTTTTAAACAAGACGCGGACTCGACAAGACCCGACCACAGGGATCCGATTCCCTTGGTAATCTTTAAGGATAAGGCGTTGCATTCGAAGGTCTTGGCATTGGATGGTAGGAATGAGCTGCTTTAATGTCTTCCATGACACCTTCGAGAGGGACGATCCCGAATCGACCTCCATGTGGCAGGGTTGGTTCTCTATGTCTACTGTAACTCGAATCTTCTTAGCGTCCAGGGCTGAGGCCTGACCTATAATGATAGTATGGTGAGCTTCTTCTTTCTGCAACGCTCAATATCTGTAGGAGTGGTTTGCTGGGTTTCGCCTTACAGGACGGTTTCCTGCCGATTGGCGAAAGTTGGTTCCCTTTGAGGCCGGGCTTGGTCCCGGTGAACTGCGACAGACTCGACCGATGTGGCCTCGTTTCCCACACTCGTGGCAGAGTGCGTCGCGGAATTTGCAGTCTGCCCTGGTATGGTTTGCCCCACAGCCAGCGCAAGAGCATGAGGTTTTAGGACGAGGGTCCCGGTCGGAATGCAGTCGATGGACCCCTTCTTCGTCGCTGTCTGATGAAGAAGAGAGGTCCTCCTGGTGCATCGTAACGAGCTTCTCTTCCGACTTGGATAAAAGCTCACCAGTTGGTGGGGTCATTGGGTTTCGGCTTCGCCGTAGTTGCGCCGCAGACTTTTTGGTCGCCTCAGCAGCAGTGGCTTCGGCGATAGCATCAGCAAGGCCGATGTCACCCTTCGCCATCAGCTTGCTCTTCACGCCTGGCACATCTAATCCCAGAATTAGGCAGTCTCTCAATGTTTCATCTAAGTCTGCGAACCCGCAGAGGCCTCCCAAGTGTCGGAGGTCTGCCACGAAGTCAGCCATGCTCTCTCCTTTTTGTTGGCTTCGTTGATAGAACTCATGGTGTCTCACGAGTGTGGGTAAGGTTGGCGCGTAATGGTCTCTCAGGAGAGGTTCGAGTTCGTCCCAGCTTATTGCTTTCACTTCTCGAGGCTTTGCGAGGGCTTTAGCCATTTTAAAGACAGCCGGACCGCTGTACATCAGGAACAGTGCCCGCTTCTTGGCTGGTGTGGCGTCCTTCAGGTTGTTCGTTTCAAGGAACATCTCAAAGCGATCCATGTAGGATTCCCAATCCTCTTGGGATGGATTGTACAGAGCGGGTGGAACGATGCTGCCGGACATGGCTTCCGTTGGTGGCGCCGTTTTTTTACACGTGCTCTATTTTTCTTCCAAGTTCCTTAAGATCAGATGTCTCCAAATCCCATCCTCGTCGCCAGTGTCATAGATTCAGGTATGAATAGAATGAATGGAGAAAGTCTTCGTTGGTGAACTTTAAACTCTTTATTGCATAATGACTTCTAACTTGTATAACAACAACTCTGCTTTATATAGGCAATGCTAATGTGAAATAACCAATAGGAGCTTGTGAAACGCTAGCTCCAGTACCAATAAGAATCCTTCGTTAAGGGCCAATCAGATTCTCAGAACCCGACCAATCCGATCTTGCCACTTAACACCCAATCAGAAGTGCAGGGCCAGAACCCTGCACTTTACCCCAAGCTTGCCTTTATTCAACTATTTACATACATAACAAAGTCCAAAGTCATTCACAAGTAAATCAGTCAGTTTTCAATCCAGGGATAGTAATAATTATAATTCCTTGATCTAAAGCATCACATTCTGATCAGATCTTCAAATTTCAGATTCATTTTTTCCATTTAATTGTTATCTGCATAAACTTTGTTTGTACATCATAAGGAAACATAAAAAAAAAAAAAACAGTAGATACCACTATGTTGCTATTTAAAGAAGAGAAAAAATGCCTAATTCCTGGAGATGAAATGTCTTGGGATTTTAGTTCAACAATGATTTACATCCTGTTTGTAATACCTAAACAATTGGAATTTATCTATGGGGGAAGGATGGAGTGGATTTTGTTTAACTGGTTGAGTAGTTGTATATGAAAATGCTTAAGTCTTTGAGATAAAATGAACTGTGCAAATGTGCAGATGGCAGAATCAATTTTATAAATAAATTATTTTACATGCAATTAATTTTAAAAGTAGTTATCATTTAATTTGTATGTATATTATGTGCATGTATATGTTTGTCAACTTTGTGGGTATTATCTAATCCATTTTTGGAGCGAAAGGAAATGTAATTGTTTTAATTTCACATCATCTTCCATTTGAAGTATTGTGGCAATCATTGAATTATCTCCAAATTTAAAGTCTGGCCCAGATGTCATATTACCACATCTATAAATTAATATCTTTTAAAAATAAAAGGAATTTCTTCGCAAAAAAAAAAAAAACAGCAACAAAGTGGCATGATTTTTCTTATTTTTCAGAATAAAGCTTTTGTGGGGGATAGTTACAGGTTGGTAAACTAAATTAGTACCCTGCAATTCTGAAAGTACACCTGTCCCCACTCACCTTTACATTCCAAGCAACTGGGTAGGGAGGGGATTCCCTTCTGAGATATTTGCCACATCCATATTCCTTATGTGAACTCAGCTTCTATTTGTCTGACCATTGTCTAACCCGTAGCTTTTCTACTTTCCAAGACCTTTCCCATATACCACTACAATTAGCATGCATTCTAAGCAATGATGTTCCAGGTAAAATCAGGAGACTAGAGAATTGACACAAACTTTATCCAGTCAAATAACACATATTTTTGTGGTCCACAACCACTTTGCTCCTTATCAAATCACAATAGCAAACTGCTTTTACCAATGCTACCTGATAGAACAGGAGGTATGGTCTTGGCTGTATTTATACATATATAAATTAATAAGTAGACAAAGCATGTCATGCCAATATAAATAATCATTAATGATTCTCTGGCACGATTGATGTATATGATGATGCAAGAGGTCACACAATATAATAAACCCACAGCCAAAGAATGTTGATATATGCATATGTTTCATATGTTTATCAAATTTATAAATGCAAATGACCTATTACAGAATGGCTATTCAGGATGAAAGCATCTTGTTTATCTCCTTTGTTACCAAATGAAAGTATTTCCTCAGTTTCACTCCCTACTATTCTCTTCTGAAAGTAACTGTCAATAAGGACACACATCCCTTTCCAATTGACAGTATCATTTTTTTCTTCTTCTTATCCATCTAACTTATGTAGACATTTATTATCATTTCAGGGAAATTGGATATAGTATTACATCCAGATAGTTGCATCTGGCTTATATTGTTTGGGCTTGAAAAATGAGCAGAGTTGGAAATGGTCAAGACTTGTCTGGAAGGGTATCATGAACACCAGAACTGAAAACTAGATTGGGAAGTAGTAAAATATCCTGGAAGAAGGCAATTTGCTTCTGTACTATAGTCAAAGAAACCACCTGGACAGAATCAGAAGATCACCAGCAACAAAGAGGATACACCTAAATATACATCTTACAACATCACTCTAATCTTCTCATTTATCTTTCTCTACAAATAGGAAAAATTAGTTCTATTTGTTTCTAGGTAATAGCACCAGTTATTTAATTCCAATTTCTTTCTAGGAGAAATAAAACAAAAGATTCATCTTTCCTTATTGTTATTTATAGTAGGACGTTTTGATTAGATAAAACAAAACCAGATTCCTGCAGTGGAATTCCATCCTATTAACTCTCTAGGGGATATGAATAACTGCATGTATTTCTGTTTTATTTGTAATCAGAAATCCTCTATTCTCCTCTAGATTATAGAGGACAATGTGCAAAGATATTCAATTTCTTTGCAGTAATATAGCAATAGAAATAGATTTTTAAAAGGTTTCTATGGAAATCTACCCAATTATTGATTGTTTTCTCTTTCTTTCCCTTTAGGAATTGTTGTTTCTTATGGTGAAATAAGAATTGTCATTAAGAAGAGGACACTTGTGATATCACATTGCTGAGTCCAGAAACAGTCAATTGTGCAATTAGAAACTGATCAGGTAATGTCTCTCTATAAGTTATTCATTGGGGAATTATCCAAGAAAGCTTTGAGAAGTGTCAGTTCAGGGACCTTCTTTTAAAGGAAGAAAAAGTTTAAAAAAGCTACCCCTGTATTAATCAATTAAGGGATTTTATTTTGATATTCCAATGTCAGTATTTACTAAACTTGGACAGGCAAATCCATCCCAGTAGCCTGCGTTTGCAAATAACTCCACTCATTAATATTTAATTAAGACAGAGGAAAACTGTCCTTGATATTTTGCTGCAATTAGTGCTCTCTATACCCCACTGACTTTCCATGATAAATTACTTTTCAAATGGAAAGTGAAGTGATTAAATAAAGCTGAAGATAGTCTATTCCTTGCTTGTTGTCCAATGTACATTTTCACTCAATATTGAAATATGACTGTGTTAGCATACAGTTAAGCTCCTTTGGGAGGAAAACATAGAAGAAATAAAAACAAAAGTCTTTTGAAGAATGATATGGTTATATTTCTTCTCTCTAACATCACACTTCTTATTTATACCATGTCATCAATATACAAGCTATGCTTTTAATTTGGGACAAACCACAAACAGCCATATGATTTATTTGCTGTTTTGGGACAAAATCTTGCCTCTGGGAGCACACATTCAATCTCATCAATTTTAAGGTTGGTGCACAAATTAAAGAAAGAAATGAGGCTTTGGTTTCTGCAAAGGGAAATCTAGAAAGCTACTTGAGTTTTATTATAGAGCTTTATATTTCTGATTGTTTTCAATGTTTCCTGAGGACTGAAGACATTTGAACCAAATGAGAACATATGATTTCTATGCTTGACTAAATGGAAAGCAAGGGAGAGACCAACAAGTTATTCTAACTTAGCACTCACTTGTTTTAAAATAATACTTCTATTAAATATTATAATGTAAAAGATAAAAACCAATAGAAACTAAAAAAAAAAGAGAATAAAGAGAAAAAATAGAAAGAGCAGAAAATAAGAAAAAAATAGAAAACAAGAAAGGAAGAGAAAGCAAATATATAAAGAAATGATTTCTCCCCTCATCAAAGCAGTGTTGTTAAGTTTAATAGTTTATAACCTTTTCTTTAAATACAATAAATAATCTCTTCTTCTTACCACTTTCTATAAACTTTCTATAAATGATCCATTGTTTTAAAAAAATCCTTCAATGCACCCAATGTTAAAATATTTTGCTCCATTCCATATTATTAAGTCCCTTTTGATGACTATCTTTCATTTATTCTAGTCCCTCTGGTGTCCAGCTTTCAAAATCCCATTGGATCATGTTTTTTAATATAATTTTCCAGCAGAAAGATACTTATAATTTATTTCAACTTCTTATTTTAATATTTATAATATTTAATATTTAAAATAAGACTATGAAATCAATTCCAAGCCTCTTTCTATGGGAAAATGCTACTGCTTTTCATTTTATTCTTTAAAAAAAAAAAAACATTTTCCATGGAAAGAGGCTTATAATTGATTTCATAATCTAAATGCGTCTGGATTTTTACACATTTAAAACTTTCTAAAATCAATGTCCATCACTCTTCTTTATTCAAAAAGGGAAAAAGATTTCTTTATGTTTTTAACTCCTTAAACCTGCATTAATAACTGATTTTACTAAAGATCAAAGGAAATTTAACCAGTGCTATTAAATTTGTTGATTCAAAGTATCCTATTAGTTCAAAAGCAGTTAAAAAGAAATTTCTAAAATTAATTAAGAAATGAGGTTTGGCGATCCTTATGTCCATGTGTACTATATTATGGCTATATTTTTTCATTGAAGTTCCTCAACTTGACAAAACACAAATCAACCACAAAAAAATTCAGTTCCTGTAGCCTATTCATAAGCAGTAGCTGTCTAGAATATAATTGGGTAATATCATGAGTTCCCTTTTTTCCAGAGAGACTTTATAGACTAAGGCTGTCAAATTCTGGCCCGTGGGCTGGATACGTCATACGCTGACCACTCCCATGCCTGGTTTAGAAAAGGGGAAAAAAAATCCCTTTACATCTCATGACGACACCGGGAGGATGTTAATTTGACATCCCTGTTGTAGACACTAGTGTGTTGTGGTTCTCAGCCCTGCATCTGTTCTTTCCATGGGTATTCCCTATTGTGTGCTTGCTTATTCGCTTGTATTTCTTCCTTTCTGGTCTGCAAAGGAGAGGGGGGAAAAAAACCCAGATAAGGCATGGGATAATACATTCCGATCTTTTGGTGATAATGTAGCTGAAGGTCACTGTGAAAATGATAAATGTGGGAATTTTGATCATTGAATTATTTTTTTCAACACTATTGTATCTTTAAATGGTCACTGGACAAGGCAATGGGTAAGCAGGGACTATTTGCACACTTTTTCTTCAATTCAAATAATTCATCATTTACTTCTTAGAAATTACAAATGTAATTTCTAAAAACAAATTGCATAGGTAGAAATAAAAGTAAGTTTAGAATTTTTTTGGAAGGTGAGAAACAAAGGATAGTGTAGAAAAGCAGCAAAGAAAGACAGCTTCTTACCCTGCCTTAGGAGAAAATAGCAATTGAGATCACACAGGGAGACATGTATTCACACTTTGTGTGTAAATAATTATTAGTGGAGATGAGAGTTATTTGCAGCGTATCTTCAACTTTCAGAAGAACCTTTTGTACTGATGTAAAGTCCCAGATTTACTTCTAATTCCAATGCTGTAATGTCTTAAATATTGTACATACAATAAATGTGCAGCATTGCAAATACTACAGTGTCACTTGTGATTATATCTTGCAAAAGCTCTTGGTATGTCCTGACCTACAGAACAATTTGCTGACAAAACAAGTATAAAGGGTTGCTTTTTAAAAGGAAAGGCAATCTATTTTTAGGATCAAAATGAATGAAACTGAATTTTTCATTAAAACTTGCCAAGATTTTCAGCCTTTAGAAACACTGTACCATATTTCTAAGTGGTCTCCCATCCCTTGGTAGGATTAATCACTGTTTTATTCACCTTATCCCAAGCACCTGCCTCCTCCTTATAGGAGATGCTTTTCCTTATGAATGCCACATGCAACTGTTCTCTCCAAAAGACAGATGAAGGGAATGGTAAGAGCAATTGTAGAATCCCAAACAATCTTCCAGTGGATAGTTGCTACATCCATTGTTGTCATTATGGTTCATTCATCCAAATAAGTGCACAGATAATTGACAATGGCTGTTCCATTTGGTGAAAGGGTACATAATAAAATTTAGAGGCAACTACTTGCAGATGGAAGGTAGGAGAAAATCATTGAGTCATTGACTATAACAGCCTGCTCTTTCAATATTTCCATTACAGTTGGATCATATAGTTCTAATTCTCTAAGACAGCAGTCCCCAAACTTGGCAACTTTAAGACTTGTGGACTTCAGCTCCTGGAATGCATCAGCCAGCTATGCTGGTTGAGGCATTCTGGGAACTGAAGTCCACAAGTCTTAAAGTTGCCAAACTTGGACACCTCTGCTCTAAGATCATGCCCTACAGCTAGAAGGTCACATTGTTAATGGAAAGCAGCAAAGGTCTTAAGCCACCATTTCTCTTTTTGATGACTCCTTCCTCCCTCCCTCCCTCCCTCCCTTCCTTCCTTCCTGTAACCATTTTTAGTAGCTGTTCCTCCATTTTTGGATGGCCTTCTGGCAACTGTCCCTATTGAAAAAATGAATGTTCAAATGATTTGTTTACTATAAGAATTATCAAGGAAAGGGAGAGGTTACTACTTTCTTAATTTATTTACAATATCTGAGGTGTTTTTTTTTTTCACTATTTGCATTTGTTGCCTTCTCCCTGTTATCTTAACATGTTTTATTTATCCAAGCATTTTTCTTACTTTCTGAGTTGTTTGAATAGCATATTCTTTTATACAGATGTTTATTTTGCTAATAATAATATGATGGAAGACAAGGACACTTTGTATCAGGACAATACAAAGTCTCATATACTAAAGAATTTGTAATAGAGATTAGTACTACAAACATTTTATTTCATTTTCCTGGGTAAATCCTACAAAATTTTAGATCATAATCACCACCTAAACATGAATCTTTTATCTGGAATTGAATGAAAGTGAACATAATTCCGTCCTTACATCTGCAAATCTGATAGCAACCTACCAGTGAAAAACAAATATATAATGAAAAGCACAAGAAGAAATTACATACCAAAAGCTTAGTGCTCCTTGGGGGAATATCCTGGAGATTTCCAAGTGTTATTTGTAAAAGTGATGTTTATCCAGAAATATGTTAAAGAAAATTAGTTTACAGGAGAAAACTAGATCATAACTGAATTTGATTGTAGTGTGTATATGTGTGTGTGTGAGAAAGAGAGAGAGAGAGAGATTTTGCTAAACAGCTATGTTTTCCTCTTCCCAAAAACTTCAAGTATTTTGTGATTTTTTTTCATGTGCTTCAGAACAACATTATTTGATAGCACTGATTCTAAATTACCAAATAGCTCAATAAAAGGTTATATTTCAGAATCTCTCCTCCTCTTCTTAGTAGCTAAGTTTTTAAGTTTTTCAATTGACTGTTATCATAAAAATTAGGACACATCTTTGTCCCATTAAATGTTAACAGTTAATCACTCCTTGATGTGATCGTGGTCAGACTAGGAATATTAATACTCCCATCTTGCCCAACTGATAAAAGCTACATAGTTTAACTATATTTGATTATTTGGGAAGTATTCACAGACAAATTAAGATTATCTTACTGTAAAAAATTCATGTGGTTCCTGTCCCTTATGCTCCTGTTATTAAGCTTGGTGTATATTCCAGAATGTTGGAGAAAAACAGAGTAGTGAGTTCCTTTGCATTCACCATGCCTAAAATATATTGTATTATTAATATAATTACATATTTTTTAGATTTTTCCAGCTACCAAGACAGTCCTGAAAAGAAAAACTGCAACATTTTAAATCTTTTTCTGAATTATAGTTTGCAGAAAACTTCGAGATGAAAATTAAATAATGACTGCACTTAAAAGCAAATAAAATAAAAATATATTTTTCATCTACAATTTGTGAAGAGCTAATTGAATTAATAGGTGAACACATTTGGAGGCAAATTATTGAAGGTTCCTTATTGAAGGCTGTACTAAGTGTGGCCACGCTAATACTATTGTGGCTAGTACAATGTTCAGGTATGAAGCTTGTTACTACATTTATATCAATGACTTTAGAGGACAGATATATGATAACATTTGAAACATGAGTGACAAGTACTGTGGAATGTAAACTTTCATAAGAGAATAAAATTCATTCTGAGCTGTTGCATTATGCTGTGGACATTTTTTCCATTTAGCTGATAAAAAAGCAGCCAATGCAAGTTGTGCAGCTGTACATCACTTTGATTTCATACCAAAACCTAATGCAATACTAAAAATACTTCATAGAATCGTTAGCGTGTTATGCAGGTCTCACTGAAAAGATGTCCAAGGCATAAGACTGTACATACCCAAAAGGCTGACTTACACTGATTAGTCATGCTGAGCTGATGTAATCAACACCATTATACATGGATATGCAAAGATAAGGAAAGCATGAGCTGAAATCTCAAGTGACTAAGAGCAGAAAGATTTGGTTTCAAATATAGCTAACAGTTTTTATCAGTAGATGAGTAAATTGGAAATTTCACTGTATGCTTCATTCTGGGGAGGGAAAAGGGAGGCTTGCACAGATTTGATACAACAAACAATTCACAGCAGGATTCTAAAATATTGCCAGTCTAAACTGAAGTCTCTGAAAACCAGTGTTGAGTCAACAAGAAATACATTCACATATATGGCAGAGTTTGCTGAGATGATACCCAGTTATTGATCAGCTTAATTCTAATTGAGAATAGCTGTTTATAATTCTCTCTCTCTCTCTCTCTCTCTCTCTCTCTCTCTCTCTCTCTCTCTCTCTCTCTCTCTCTCTCTATATATATATATATATATATATATATATATATATATATATATATATATATATATATATATATATATGTACACACATACACACACACTATATCTATCTACCTATATCTATATAGATTTCTATCATCAATTTTGATCTAAGCTTGCCTTTAAGCTAATGTTTTCTGAAGCACCATTTCAAATGTTCAAGTCACATTAACTTTGGCATAGATGTAACTCAAATGCTATGTGATATTGCAGAGCAAGACTTTAGGGCAATAACCCCTTCTTCTTTTTCTAGAACAGGAAATGAAACTAAGAAATTTAAATGAGGAAACTCAAAGGCTGCTTTTGTTTGCAGGCGAACTTCCATTGCACCTCGTGGCAGTGTCTGTTTTCATTCTAACTTAAAAAAAGGGGGGGGTATCTGTAAGATTTTCTGGAATGTGATACCAAATTAGAATTCATATGTAGTGACAACATGGATTCATTTTTTCTGTGACAGCCTGCCCCAACCTGGTCTTTCAGGCCTGCCAGTGCTGCATCCATCACCACTGTAAATGAGTCAATCCATCTTGTTGCTGGTCGTTGTCTTCTTTTTCCTTCCACCTTCCTAGCATCAGAGCATTCTTCAAAAAGTTAGGTTTGTGCATAATTTATCTGGATAAGTAGGATTAGTGGAACTTGATCATTTGTTTGTTGAATAAGAACTCTGGGTTAATTTGATGCTCCATTTGTTTATTTTCTTGGTGATCTTGGGATGAAATTCAATCCTGGATCTTACCAACAATAACAATTCATTGATCTCTACCCATCAGCTATCAAAAATATTTAATGTTGGAGAACTTTTATCAAAGTGCCTGCTGTTCACTCTTACAGATTCACCACACATGGCTGCACATGATTAGGGTTGCATTCACTCACTTATTGTTTTTTTAAGTACTCTAATAATATGCCAATGGCATCTTACAGAAGTAATATTTTAATTGCACAGACTTTGAAGAATGGAAAAATATGCCTGGAAAATGTTTCCTCTCTTTTCTAGAGGGAAAAAACTGACAAGTATGAAGATTTATGTATCTATGATAAGAATTAGTTAATGAAACACAATGGAGCAAGGTTACTCAAAATGAAATCCTAGGGCCTCTAGATGAAATTCAGTAAGTTATAAAGGTTTGTATTATTCTGTCTGAGGCTGAAGTTAAGTGAGGCTTCAAAGGGCAAAAATTGACATCAGTTCCTCTTGGTCTCTTCTCCCTCCTCTTACTCCTCCTCTTGCTCCTCTTGTTCATCCTCCTCCTCATCTTCCTCTGCTTTGGTACAATTTATTTTTACCTTGCTTCCTAACTCTAACCAACAGATAATTACATAATAGTATTTTTCCAATAATAGCAACTTTAATATGTGTGAACAGAATTACCCAGCCACTAATTGCTCTTAATGTCTTAAAATTGCTAAGGTTGAGATTGATATTGGAGTGCAGGAATTATTGCAACAAGCCTCAGAAATATCTGAATAATATGTATCTTCCTATATCAAGTACTGAATGCTAGTTTGGTAAAGCAATGAATGAACCAAGTTAGAAACAGTGAGACCATAAGAAACCTCAATTCATATTTCTGTAATAAACACAGCATTTATGCAATGTGTTGGTGGAATTCACTTATACCATCTGGATTAAACTCCTTATTACTTAGAAAAATATGTTCACTTTGTGAAATACAGCCCATCAACAGTATTCCTTCTTTCCAAAAAGTAAACCAATTTACTAGAAATCTTTCTCACCAATGCATTTGCACTCAATTCTTCAGCTTCAGAATTCTGTTTTCACTTTTTTAGGCTCTTCTGGATAAGAACACCACCTGTTATTAAACTGTTTTCATGCAGAAAAGCTTAAATTATTGGGTTGGGTTGGCTAAGTATTGCTGAGACTGATCAAAGCTGACTTTGCATAATTTATTTCTAACCCTGCTATTCTTGCATCACCTTTAGGTCAGAGATGACTATTTATGGATTTCACAGTGCCATCAGAAAATCAGCTGCAAAGGAGGTTAATGGTATGTGATTTCCCTGGTACTGCCATTTGCTTCACCTTTGCATTTGTCCTTCTGGTAACGGTCATGCCCTCAATGACTGCCACAAAAAAGGGAAGAAAACAGAGGGCAACTCTGTGTAATCCTCTGCCTCAAATGCTGGCTTTGGATCCAAGACATTTGTTCAAAATATCACTTTTGACTCAAAACATGCACTATGGCAGGGATGTAAAATGTACTGCTCAAGGTCCAGGTATAGCAATCTAATATCCCAGTGTGGATGGGATATTCTTCCTTCCTTCCTTCCTTTCTTTTTTTTTTTCTTTTCTTTCCTTCTTCCTTCCTTGCTTCTTTCTTCCTACCATCCACAATGAGGGTTGAAATAGTAAAGACATATATTCTTCCCCTTTGCACAGGCCTCAGATGCTCATTTCATTTAAAGATTATAACATTGGGAGATGATGAAGGTATTTATTTTTTTATAAATATCCACCTCAACGACACTCTGTTTGAAAATGCTGCTTCAATAGCCCCACCTTTCTTGCCCGATAAAGAGACCGAGACATGCTGCAGATGACTATAGTATAAACAATTAGATCTGTTCTAGTCTTGACTTCTAGGCTTGCCAACTTCCCAAAATACCAGGCCAGAGAGATAGGGCTAAGTTTATAAGCAGTTTTATTTTTAATCTTCAAAAAAAAAAAGGGGGGGGGGAACCCGCTGAACGAGACAAGTGAAAATCAAGAAACTCAGTGGCATAGGGAATTTCACAAGTTATTTGGGAGCTGAGTACAACTTCTGTCTCAAGTGACTGGAAAATCCATAAAATAATATACCCTTGGTCCATTTTTTTAAAAATAAGAAAAACAGATGAAAATATGGGAAGGAAAAATAGTAATGAAAAGAAAAATGAAACAATTTTTGCTAAGTTTGGAACCAACAGCCTTTTATTTACAGAACAGGAATTATAGTTATTGTATTATTACAGCGATCATGATAAAATATACATTTTAAAAAGCATTTAATGATCATATTAAGCATTGAAGGATCTGAAGTGGCATTCCTTCCTCTATGAAGCAGTCGATAAATTGTGGATATTAGTCTATAAAAACAAAACAAAACCAAGAACATCGAAGTGAAATAACATACAAAGTTCTACATAGAAACTGAAACAGAAAGTGAACCCTGGCATTGTTTTGATGTGAGTGAAAATTAAGAAACAAAATATTATTTTTCTGTCTCAAAATGTTTTCCTGCACATTCTTGGTCAGGGCAAATGGGCTTAGTGGATTAGCCCTATGTCTGTTTGTTGCCATATAATGTCTAGAGATGATCAGTCATATTTGACAGCTGTAATTCTCAGGATTCTTAGGACACATTTGTGCATAGTTTTATTAAAAATAAAAGCCAACAATAGATTCCTTAAATTGTAGCTGGAAATAATTAATTCAACTGTCTCAGTCCTACACTCTCTTTTCTTTGCCTCTGGTAAACAATCACTCTTTTTTTCTAAATCAGTCATACTTTTCTAATAAGATCCATAACTTTTCAACTCTCCATTTATTTAATTCCAGTTAAAATAGTATATGTATGTATATCTACAACCAGTTAGACCTCAGCTGTCACACTGGACTCATAGCCAAGCAAAGAGGATGGCCTTTTCCCTTTCCCCTCCCTTTTTTTTTGTCCCTTTTAAGACAAAGCCTTGAGACTTGTATATCAGCCTCACTTCTTCAATTTGCTGTATCATGCTCCTTCTTTAAATTATTCCTGCTTATTTGGAGGAAGAAGGTGAAGCCTCCTCGCCGACGGACAGTAGATTGCAACTCTCTGCGACTATCGTTCGTGCTCTTTCGTCAGAGAGCCCCAATTATCCTGATTAGGGGCTGAAACTGCCTTGGAGGGGCAGCGGAGTAAGAGGAAGCAGCAAGCCTGTCTGTGTGGAGCCGCATCTCCCCCACCCCCCCGGGCTTGGCTTTTTTTTCTCCCGAAGATGACTGCAGTGATGGTCTAAAATGGCCATCCTGAAGAGGATGACTCAGCTTGACTAAGATTTGCGCAGGAGGGAAGAAAGAGGTGGATAACTTCTGAACCGGGATAACTGGGCAGTATAACCAAATAAAAGTACCCCGGGATTAAGGTAATATGGAATTTTTAAGAAAAGGAAAGTGAGCTGCGAAATTACAAAGGGACAGAGGAAAAAAAAAAAGGAAAATATTTTTGACAGCTAAATGAGGCTTCGAACCGGGAAAGGAAGAAGCTGGAATTAAAGATTTAATGAAATTGGACTAAAATAATTTGGGAATAATCAAGTATAAAATTAAAGCTGGACTTAATATTGCCAAAGAATAATAATAATAAAGTTTATAAATTGGAGACTGGATTGTCTTGGAATATTGAGGTTCGAAAAACCTTAAATAAATAGGGGAAAAAAAGTGAAGACTTCGTATAATGGAGAGTGTCACCTTTTGATAAAAAATCAAATAAAAAAGAAAGCATTTTGTTTTTGAATGAACTGGTATAAAATTACAGAAATATTGAAACAAAGTAAGAATTTTAGAAAGTGAAAGCAGAACCAGAATAAAGGAAAAAGCAAGGAAGGAAAGATTGTTTGTGGGACTGACTGATGTTTTTGGTATTGGAATAGCTGAGAACTTTAAAAAATTGAAAGAAGAAAGAAGGAAAGTAAAAGTGTTTTTTTTTTGTTTTGTTTTGTTTTTTGTTTTGTGGACTTTGAGGATTATAAAATATAAGAATGATGATATCTCTTTGGGACTTAAAAATGGAACTTAAAAATATGAGAGAATTACTACAGGAAAGAGGCGAATCACTTTGCTCTGTGCTAGAAAAAATGGAAATGGCGATTGAAGAACAAGAAGAAAGATTCTCAGAAGAGCAGGAATTGACTCAAGGAGAAAACATTTTGAACGGACAATTAACACAAAGAACATTACAAAGAAGTGGGGAAAGAAGGAAGGTTAAAAAGTTGAATTTTAAGAAAGCAATTAAAAGAGGGAATAATTGTGAAGTTAGAAAAGGCGGGAAGATTCAGCAGAAAAGGGAAAGGGAAGATATTAAGAAGGAGATAAATTGGAATGAGAAAAGTCATGGGGAAAAAAGAGGGAGGAAAAACAGTAAGACTAGTAAAATGTTGAAAGGAAATTGTTTCTTTACAATTAAAAGAAGGAATACTTGTAAAGTCAGGAAATGTAGAAAGAATGAGAAAAGACATGGGGAAGAGAGCGGGAGGAGACTCGGGTTCGCTCCCTGGACAATGCACGGGAGAAGCAGTAAGAAACAGGCATGTGACAGAAAGAACCACAGAACTAGTAAAATGTTGAAAAGAAATTGCCTTTTCAGAGATAATGGTTGATGAATTAAAAGGGGGATTCTGCAGGGTGAACAAGGGGTAATAAGAATATTTCTGCAATTAAAAATATTTAGAAAATAGGGTAATATAGATATTGATAACTCTTATTAGAGGAAATATGCTGTGGAACCCAATTGAGAAGATGTAATGACTAATGGTTTATTGGGAATTAAGATGAGGGAATAAAGGTATATTCTAATCATTAAGGTGTCACATTCAAAATAGTAAAAGAGGGGAAACTTATACTTGTTCTTTTTTCTTTTTGTGTGGGTGTGTTAAGATCTGTATCAATTTAGAACTTATTAAATGTGTGTAATTGAAAGGGAATGTGACAGACTAAAGAACCAGCTAAATTAATAAGTTTAATATAGATTATTAAAAGCAAGGAGAGACATTGGTAACTTCATTATTACCACTATTAGGCAAATATATATTGTTTATTTGTATTTTTAAAATAAATATTAAGGATTATATTTGAAATAATTGAAATGAAATTAAATGTTTAGATTGGGATTAATGAAAGAATTTAGAATTAAACCTTATTAGTATTTATTAGGTAAATACATATTGTTTATGTTTAAAAACAAATACTAAAGGATTAATTTGAAATAATTGAAATGAAACAAAATTGATTGAAATTAAGGAAAGAGGCTAGAATTAATGTGTTTGTTTCTCTCATTACTGAAAATTTGGAATGGAAAAGGTAATAATAGAATTAAGTATGCATATATCATTGTATAATTTCTGTCATATTTGTATGTAAAGATGATGACCCGGAAATATGTTGTCCACCAAAAAGATTTTTGTTTTTAATGTGAAAACTGAATAAAGCTTGTTAAAAAAAAATTATTCCTGCTTATTTGATTTAAGTTATGAGTCCATTTATGTAAACTATCCTGCTTGACCATGCTAATATGTGCAGAAATACCCTTGGGTCCAGATTGCTGTTTCCTAAGTGAAGAAAATTACAATTCCTTGTTCTATTACAATTACCCTCTTAATAAGAATTCATTTTACTTTATATGTAATATGCAAGTAACTCTCATATATTGTAATGAGTGCATAATATGTGGAAATCATAATAACATTACCATAAGCAAATTCCCATTTTTCAAAATTTATGGTTAACTTAATATATATAATTTATGGAACTGTGCACTCAGCTTTAGATAAAAGCTTGGGGGAAAGAAAAGTAAATATTCATGCTGAGGGTCAGGTGTCTTAAAATGCTGATGCAAGTCCATGTTGGCTATAGTCTTAAGTAAGCAGAATTAGAAACTGAGGTGTAAGATGTGCTGTGCAAAGGGAAATGGGCAGGAAACTGATATCCTGTAATAGATATATATTTTAGAAGTTGTGGGCACTCGATTTCAATTGACATCTATGGTACAACTCATACACACTAACTGATGTACTTTTGATTGAGAAAAAAAACCTCTACAGTTAGCTAAAATCATGGATGGCCTTAAACAATAAGCCATCATCTAAGGGCTTCTCATTATGAAATCTTAGGATAAAACAAAGTCCCCTCTACCTGCCTCCCCACCCCCAAATTTAAACAATTCAAGGAGGACAATGGTATGCTCACAATTGCCAAGTGAAAATGGAAATAGAAAACGAGGTACAAATGGCCATGGAATAAAATAGGACATGGATGACAGGCTAGCTAGCTTAAACTAGCTAGCTTAAACTAGCTAGCTTAAACCTGAACACATAGTCTACAACCTGCAGTCCCACTGACTATATCTTTTCATAATGAAATAGTGTCCCCCACTCTTCATGGAATATCAATCCTACCTATTTAGGCATTTGCCCTTTATAAATCTGCAAATCTGTTGTTAGAGTATTGGCTTCCAAGTGGAGAGGGAGTAGAGATCCAGAGAAACTTTTCATTTTGGCTATGATTATGCTAATGTCAAAATAATTTAGTAACTTGGAGAAGGTGGAGCTTCGTTTCGGCGATACAGCTGCGATCTTGGGGCTCTGAGATCGCAGCTGATATTTTCACCCCTGGTCAGTCCTAACGGACCTAAACCGTCCCGTAGAGATGGGGATTGGGAAGGGCACTGTCCCAGGATCCCAGAGATATCACAAAATCTCTGGTTTGATCCGGGAGAAGCCCTTTTGCTGGCAGCGGAGAGGCAGCCCCCATAGCTGCTGAAGTCGGGACAGCTCCGGAAAGAAAGTGGCTGGAAAGAAAGTGTGTCGGCTGGGTGAGGAACTTCTTTTATGTTGTAAATTCGCTGAGGTTTGAAAGGGCATCCTGAACAAAGAAGAAATCTGTGAGATTTTTTTTTTTTTTTTTTGACCAAAACTGTTTGAGCGGCATTTTTTAAAGTGATGTCAAATTGAGGCTTGGATTTTTTTTTCTTTTTCTTATTTTTTTTCTGGGGACTTTATTGTGATTTTATAGGTAACCGGATTGAATTTTCTCTTATATATATATTTTATGCTCCTTTTGATTTTTTAATTTTCTTTAGGATAGAGGCTCCCTTTGGCTATTTTTTCTTTTTTTTTGTATACATTACTCCTTTTTTCTGGCTGGGGGGGGAAGAGCATTAAGAAACTTTGCAACACTGCCAACTAGAGGCTTGAAAATACTTTATTTGAATAGGAGAGAACTGTAAGAAGACTCCTTCTCAAGGACATTTCAACGTGATAAGATAGAGGGAGAGCACAGCAAAATATTATTACAGGTGTTTTCCTGGACTCTTATCAATATTTCAACACTTGAGGCTTGGCTTTGAAGCTGCTGGAGAAGAGAGTTATAATAAGAGCCTTGGATAAATAAATAAAGTCAGTGTGCTCTCATATATATATATTTACTTGTGATATCCCTACTCACCAGCCTTTTTGTAAATTTCAATTCTAGTAATATTCTTATTTTTGCTTTTTATTTTAAAGGGAAAGCCTCAGAGTTTTTTCTTTTTTTTCCCTTTTTTCTCCTTATTTTTATTGGGACATCTTTGCTCTTCCTATCCACGTTTTTGGACCACTTTGTTTTTCTTTTTTGATTATTGAGACTTTTCAACTGGATTAAGGTGTGAAGAACCTGAAGGAATTTCTTCTTTTCTTTTTGCTTTTTTTTTTTGCTCTTAATCAATATTATTATTTTTGGGTTTGTTTGTTTTTTTTTACTTTCTATTTTTCCTTTTTTATGGTGGACTACTTCCTAATTGGATTAGGGTCTAGAAGAACCTGAAGATCTTCCTTTTTTCCTTTTTCTTCTTTGGTTTTGGGCCTTTTACTATTGGATTTTTCCATTTTGGATTATAATTGGCTACTCTACCAGTTGGATTAAAAGTTAAAAAGAATTTGAAGCTTTGGAAGCATTAAAATGAGCAGGAAACCAATACCATCTGGCATTTCTACTTCTACCTCTGCTTCCCCACCAGCTGGAGGACAACATTTAATTCAGACAATGTTAAAGCAAGATAAAGAACAAGAAAAAGTAACTTTACAGATGATTATGCAAGGAATCCAAGATCTCAAGACAAAATCAGACAACATTGAACAAAGAATAGAGAACATTGAACAAAGAACAGAGAAAACTGATGAAAAAGTGGAAAATATTAAACAAATGATGGGGAAGTATGAGGAGAGATTCCAAAAAATTGAGGAAGAAGGAAAACAAAGAGAGGAGAAGATTGGAAATATTGACAGTAGACTAACAGTGGTTGAACAAGAAAAAAGTGGGATGTTGAAGTGGGAGATGGAAAGGTCAGAAATTTATCTCAGATTTCAAAATATAAAAGAGGAAAAGGGAGAAAATTTGGCTGCGATAATGATAGAAATTTTGGTAGATGTTTTGGAAGTTACAGAGGAAAAGATGATGGATGGAGTAAATGAGGTATATCGAGTTTATACAAGATATGCGATGAGAAATAAATTACCAAAGGAAGTCCATATTAGATTTACCAAAAAATCCATTAAAACACAAATATTACAAGTGGTAAGAGAGAAAACATTGAAATACAAAGGTAAAGAGATTGTGGTTTTAAAACAAATACCCAGAAGAGTGAGAGAAACGAGAAGAGAATATCGATTTCTGACCAAAATGCTACTGGAAAACAAAGTGAATTATAGATGGCTGATTCCAGAAGGATTAATGTTTACGTGGCAAGAGCAGAGACATAGAATTGAGTCAATTGAGAAAGCAGAACTTTTCCAAGCAGAATTTTTTGGAAGAAGAAGAGAGCAGGCAGAGAAAGAGGTCTCATTAATTGAGTTTCAAGAGGAACAACTGGAGACTGAAAAAGAGAAAGGAGCTGTAGGTGGACAGGTGGATAGTAAAGAACAATGTGAAGTGAGATCCACGAGAGCTGTTAGACCTAAATATAAAGCATAATCATGGAAGAAAAAAAAAACTGATTACAATGAATATAAATGGACTTAATTCAGCTGTTAAAAGAAGGGAAACTTTTCATAAATTAGAGAAATTAAAATTTGATATAATTTGTCTACAAGAAGTTCATATTAAAAAACAACATGAACAATTGTTAGTACAGCCAAAACTGGGGAAAATATTTACTTCTTTGACTCAATGTAAGAAAAGAGGAGTTGTTCTATACATTAAAGAGGCTATCCCAGCAAAACTGATCTACACAGATGAAGACGGAAGAGTATTAATGGTGGAAATAATGGACAATAATATAAAAATACTCTTGATTGCAATTTATGCTCCGAATGATAAACAAGAAGAGTTTTATAAAAAGCTACACATAAAAATAATTGGACTGGACTATGTTAATATAATTATGATGGGAGACTTTAATGGAATTGTGGACAATAAATTGGACTACATAGCAACAATGACAAAGCAAAATAGAAAGGCTCTCCCTAAATCTTTTTTTAAAATGACAGACGAACTAACTTTAAAAGATATTTGGAGAGAAAGAAATGTTAAAGCTAAACAATATACTTTTTATTCAAATAGACATTTATCATGGTCCAGATTAGATATGATTTGGATCTCAACAGAATTAATATCCAATATTCAAGAAACAAATATTGAAACAAGTACTTGGGCAGATCATAGCCCAATGACAATTAAATGGAGGGGACAAAAAAAAGATCGAGATGGACATTAAACAATACTATTTTAGAGGAGAAAGATTTTATACAATGGATGGAGAAGGAATTGGCTTTTTTCTTCAGAGAAAATAAAAAAGAAGATACTTCAACGCAGAATGTTTGGGATACAATGAAGGCATATGCTAGAGGTCTGATAATAGATTATACAAGAAAAAAGAATATTAGGAAAAGGCAAGCTTCTAAGGCCTTGGAAGATGAGTATAAAAGACTTGAAAAAGAATTACAGAAAATGCCACAGAAAAAAGATATTAAATTGAAGCTGGATGTAATTAAACATAAAATGGAATTAATAGAGAAAGAAGAATTGGCACAGAAAATCAGAAATTCTAAACAGAATTACTTTGAAGATGAAAATAAACCAGGTAGATGGCTAGCATATAAATTGAGAAAGGAGAAGGAATCAAGAAAAATATTGAAGCTAATAGATGGTCAAGGCCAAGTTTGTAATGGTAATCAGGAGAAAAAGGAAATTATTTGAGATTTTTATGGGCAACGATATAAACAAGAGAATATTGATGAGGAAAAAGTCAAACAGTATCTACAGAATGCTAATTTACCGAAGATACCTAAAGAGACTGAAGAAATGCTAGAAAGCAATTTAACAATGATGGAATTAAATGAAGCATTTAAGAGACAAAACAATGGGAAAGCACCAGGTCCAGATGGGCTTCTGGCAGAATTCTATAAAACATTTCAAGAATCATTGAGCATCCCATTGTCAGAAGTCATGAATGAAGTTATGTTGAAGAAGATGATACCCAAAACATGGTCAGAGGCTTATATTACACTTATTCCAAAAGAAGAGGCTGACCCACTGCAAATTAAGAACTATAGACCTATTTCCTTATTGAATGCAGACTATAAAATCTTTGCTTCAATTTTAGCAGAAAGACTTAAAAAATATTTAAATAATTTTATTCACCCAGATCAAAATGGATTTCTGCCAAAGAGACAAATTAGAGACAATATGAGAGTAATTTTAGATACTTTGGAATACTATGAGGCTCATCCTGAAAAGCAAATGGCTTTGATATTTCTAGATGCTCAAAAGGCATTTGACAACGTGAACTGGAGATTTATGTTATTACTATTGGAACAGATGGGTTTTGCTAAAAAATTTACTCAAGCAATAGAAGCCATATATAATAAACAGACAGCAAAGGTAATGATGGAGGGAGAACTTACAGATCTTATTAATATAAGAAAAGGCACAAGACAAGGGTGTCCCCTATCTCTTTTGCTATTTGTGTTGATTTTGGAAGTGTTGAATAGAAATATTAGGGATGATAAAAGCATAAAAGGAATGAAAATTAAGTAGGAAGCATTTAAACTACAAGCTTTTGCTGATGATTTAGCTTTTATTCTGGAAGACCCATTAGAAACAGCTCCAAGGTTATTGGAAAAGATAGAGACATATGGTGAGATGGCTGGTTTGAAAATAAATAAAGATAAAACAAAGATTTTGACAAAGAACATGCTATTGAGACAGAAAGAAGAACTGGTAGATCTTTTGAAAATCCAAGTTACAAATAAGGTTAAGTTTCTGGGGATATATTTGACAGCAAGATGTAGCACATTAAAAGAAAATAATTATATTAAACTCAAACAACAGATTTGAAGAAGTGGAAAAACTTGCAATTGTCATTAATAGGGAGAATTTCAACAATCAAGATGAATATTTTACC
The DNA here is from genome assembly GCA_033807585.1 of Hydrophis major. Classification (NCBI taxonomy): domain Eukaryota; kingdom Metazoa; phylum Chordata; class Lepidosauria; order Squamata; family Elapidae; genus Hydrophis; species Hydrophis major. The sequence goes on from CM066329.1 coordinate 158,754,800, forward strand.
CAGAATTTTATTTTTGTTCCAAACAATACCAATTAGGCTTGGAAAAGACTATTTTGAAGATTTAAATAAAATCATGCTGAAGTTTATATGGCAAGGTAAAAAAGCGAGAATAAAGCTAAAGCTTTTGCAAGACGCTAGAATTAGAGGAGGTTTTGGCCTGCCTAATTGGGAATTGTATTATCAAGCTGCAAGTTTGATGTGGGTCAAAGTATGGATAACATTAAGAAAGCATAGATTGTTGACATTAGAAGGGCATGATCTGCTGTTGGGCTGGCATGCTTTTTTATGGTATAAGGGAACTAAAACACAGGGTTATTTTAGAAGACATTATATACGGTAGTCTTTGTGGTTAAACTGGGAGAAGATAAAAAGACAATGTTATTTGAAAATTCCAGTTTGGTTATTGACTATTGAAGCATTTTCCTATCCTATAATTTATAAGAATGGACAAACAGTTAGATATGGGAAACTATTGGATGAAAAGGGTGAACTTAAATCGATCCAAAACTTAGAGGAACAAGGTATAAGGATGAATTGGTTTTCATATGCGCAAATACATTTAAGGTATGATGAAGATTCTAAAACGGAGGGATTTTATGATAAGCAGACTGATTTAGATAAGATCTTGATGGGTACTGATGAGAAGGTGATTAAAAAATTATATGGTTATTTACTGGGAATGAAATTAGAGGAAGAACAAGTCAAAGAAACTATGATTGTTTGGGGAAGAATTTTGGATATGGGATTGATCTAGAGAAATGGCAAAAATTGTGGTCTCAAAATTATAAAATGACAATGTCAACAGCATATAAAGAAAACTTGTATAAGATGTTTTACAGGTGGCACTTTCCCCCGACAAGAATAGCAAGAATATTTAAGAACAAATCTGAAAAATGCTGGAAATGTCATCAGATACCCGGCTCGTATTACCATATGTGGTGGACTTGTGAGGACGCTAGAAAATATTGGACTAAAATTCGCATGTGGTTGGAAAAAATGACAAAGAAACACATAGACTTGAAACCAGAGATCTTCTTATTGGGAATTTTACCTGATATATATAGTAAAGATTTGAAATACCTGATTGTGAATATGTTGACAGCGGCTAGAATTGTATTTGCTAAAAATTGGAAGAATGAGAAAATACCATTACAGGAGGAAATTATTAAGAAAATATTGGTATGTGCTGAGATGAGTAGATTGACATTTGAAATTAGAGAGCAAGAGGATAAACAATTTTATGAAATTTGGGATCTTTTTTATCAATGGCTAGATGATAAAATACGATAATAGAATATTTAGAATGCTTGACAGTAAGGAATATCTTTATTTTGCTATTTTGTTATTACTTTGTTATTTGACATTATATTTATAAAGGGTTTTTTAGGATTGATTTGGTATGATTATATGATTTGTTACAGAATAAACTGGTTAAAGTATTGTTATCTCATAAAGCATGAATGATTAAAAGTATAGTTAAAAATTTCTTTTTTCTTAGTGATATTAGGATATATAAGTTCGGAATGACAATATGAGTTGTTATGTAACATAATTATAATTGAGACTACAAAAGGAAAGCACAAAACTGATGAACCAACTGACACACTGGATGTACATATGAGAGTTGATGTTTTAATGTTTTGTTTGTCTTGTTTGTTTGTAGAAAATTAATAAAATTTCTTTCAAAAAAAAATAATTTAGTAAATTCTTCTAGCAATCTTTTGACAAGATAACTCTGCAAATGGCTTTGAAACAATAGTTTGATAGGTGTAGGGTATTTTTTTCTTTGCAAACATCTTTCCACCTAATTTGTACTTATTGACATGACAAATGGGTCTTCTATCTAATTTGTATATAGTGATGTCTGTGGCCTTTCAGAAGCCTTTCACAAAAGTGGGGGGAGCCCTGTCATTGTTACTCAAAGCAAGCTAAAGAAAATGCCTACTGATAGCATAGAATTCCATCTTTTTATAAGGTGCAAAACCCTACATACTTACTTTTGTCCATTTTTTTTTTTTTTTGTTTCTTTGTTTTGATGGAAAAGGATTTGAATTACTATGAGAAACTCAAGGATACTCAAGACAAACAGAGACAAGGAGGAAAAATTAACAGAAATCTAAAGCTGACCACTTTAGAGACATTCAACTAGATAGGAGAGGATCAGGATAAGATTATAATGCTTGCTCAAGCAGGCATCACAGTCCTTAAAAATCAATTAGCTTCAAGTAGTACCCAATCCCCTTTCCCATGGATGAGTAGGGGAGAAAAAGTATAAATAATTCAGATAATGTAGATTTTCCAATCTAAATTTGGGTTTTTTTTAAAACTATTTTCTCCTATTTCAAACCTGTTGCTTTTCTATATCCTCTAGCTTTTCCCAAAGAAATTCAGGGATGTGCTTGGTAATGTTGCCTCCTGAATAAATATCATTATTCAAGCTCTTCCCTTTTTCCTGGCCACATGCACACATAACATGCAAACATTCTTTGGTTTTCAGAATGCTAAGATTTAAGCTATGGATGGTGGGTGATAGATGGCCTGGCTGCCCTCATCCTTTTGGAAACTAGATAGGATAAGACAGAGAAGATGAAATACCAGCATCCCATTTGTTTAATTCAGGTCCTTAATCTCTATTGTGTTTTCTTTTTATCTTCTCCCTATTTAGTATTTCTCCATTTCTGGACAAACTTGCCTGCAACTAATTTCCCTCTCTCAGAAACAGAGAAAGACTAAAGAGGGAGAAAATAAAGAGGAGAGAGAGACAGAGGAAGGGAGGGAGGGAAGGACGGAGGGAGAGATTTAATCATATGCTAGGCTGATTAAGAAGGGGAAAACAGGAGAAAATTTGGAATGAAAATTCATTTGGGAAATAGGAAATGACTTGTGCTTCCTAATGATTTTAATTCTGTATTATTTAAGGTGGGGAGGAATTCTTGCAATGTTTATTTCCAGCTTGATTGGTGTCAGCTGGTGATGGATTAATAACTACTTTTCTGGGGAAGACAATTTCACTTTTCCTTTTTGTAAATATTCATGTTGTAAGAAAACTTAAGGGAACACAACATACTTCCCAGACTGCACCCTTATAATATACATAATTTGCTGTGTATAAATATACTCACCATATTGTCAGATAGTATACATCCCAGCCTCCCATAGCTTTGCACATTTTAGACATGACAAGAAAACTGTGAATTGAACACTGAAAACAAGCAATTTTTTAAAAATTAATGATTCTTCTCCCCCTGCATTCAGTTTTGAGTTCTCATTTGCTATGTGTGGGGATACCTGTCTTACACACACACATACACACACACATTGGATGCAGAAAGAGAGAGAAAAAGAGCCAGTGAGATTGAGATCAGAAGCAATATATATCAGCCCTGATTCTTTGAAGAGGAAACATCTCTCATTCCCCATTTCCTGAGAGATGTCACAGCTGTGACAAGGAGGGGTTTGTAATGGCACAGTTCGGTGCCTTCATAATTTATTCTCTCTGATTTTATGCTCTTTTAGTCTCCTGCTCAACCATCCACTAACAAGCAGTGATATTAGCCAATAAATCAAAGATGTCTGCTTGTCACCACCAGATGCCTGGCCATATCACAGCCGATTATGAGACATAAAGAAGGACAATTTCATGTAGAGAACTCAGCAGAGGTGTTCCACTGATATTCTGTTTGATAGGGAACCAGCATGAACTGAATATACTAAAACTCAATAACTTTTATGCCTCGTGTCGGTAGAAAACTAAGCTGAAATAAAATAGGGAAGTAAATTAGGACCCTTATCTTTATGACTGTTCCTTTTATGATTTGGCAGGTATCCCTTTGTGCTTTCATGTGGAATAACACACAAATAAATCTTTCTATATGTGTAACTTAAACTTTGCTGGCTTGTAGAGAAACACCTCATTTGATTCTTTGAAAAGGCAGGAAAGGTATCTTAGATCAATTGGTACAAAAGAGCTTCCTTTATGCATGTGTCACGATCACCAAAGTTTATCCATTTGCCTTATCAATCAAATGTGTAGCTAAGGTAGACTTTGATCTTTCGATCATTCATTTTTAATGATGATAACTATTATTTATGAGGGTGCCAACAAGTTCTCTATGTTATAGAACAAAAACAAGAGGCCTAAATTATAATTCACAGACATGTGGCTATTTCCTTTAAATTCTATCAGTTCTTTTAATTACGTATAGACCACTGCAAAGACCAATCTGGACTTTACAAAACTGTAAAGTCAATAGGAAATCCATATGATTTATATAGTTTTGGGGGGAGCAATTTTTTAAAATAAAAGTAGTTGCCTTGCAAGGACATAGAGCAAAGGTGTCAAACTGTTGGCCTGCGGGCTGGATGCATGCCTGTGAATGGGAAAAATGTAGTGAAATGTCATGTGGTGACAATGTGATGTGGTGAGTTCGATACCCATGATATAGAGTTTCAGAAGCAAACACTCAAATATCATTCAGAAGCAAATTCTCAAAGCTTAGGTTTAAAGCTATATTGTGAACATTAATTTTATTCCTTTCTTAATACTAAATTAAATAATAACAGAAATGTCAATGCTATCACTTTGAAAACAACAATTTAGGATTATTCAGTGTTCTTATACCTCCTAGAGTTTCCAAGTTTCCGAAACTGAGAAATTTTAGGAGGGCGGAGCTGGCGTCGCGATGATACGGCATGAGATCTTGGAGGTCTGAGATCACTGCCGATATCTTTGCTCCTGGATGGTCCAATTGGATCTAAACCATCCCAAAGAGATGGTGAAGGTAAAGAGTGCATCCTGTCAATCCCAGGGATACCATAAAGTCCCAGGGAGATCCAGGAGAAGCTCTTTTTGCCAGCATCAAAGAGGCAGCCATTAAAGCTGCTGAAGTTGGGACAGCTCCGAAATGAAAGAGAACGGAAAGAAAGAGTGTGCCGGTTTGGTGAGAATTTTTTCTTTATTTTAAGATTTGAAAGGACACCTTAAGGAAAAGAAGGAATCTATAAAAGTTTTGACCTCTTTTTCTCCTTTTTGACTCTTTAATATTCTAGGCTAGAGACTCTCTTTTAGTTATTTTTTTTAAATATCTTTTTCTTTTTTTAATTAATTTTTATTATATTTTGCTTGGAAAAGCAGGGAAAAAGTGAAAGCAAAAGATACTTTGTAACACTGAGAACTAGTGGCTTGGAAATATTCTATTTCTTGACCAGACAAAGCTGAGAAAAAACTGAGACTTCTTTTCAAGGACATTGCTACTTGATAAGATCTCTATCTTAAGAGCATGGGAGAGTTTATAGCAGGTGCTCTTCTGGGTTTCTATCAACAGCTGGAGTCTGGTGTTGAAGCTTATAGGAAAAGAAAAGGTGATAAGTCTCTGGAGAAGAGAGTTATAACAAGAGCCTTGGATAATTAAACAAAGTGCAGTGTGCTCTTTTTATTCTTTCTAAGCTGTGCTACCCCTCCTCATCAATTTACTTTTTGTAATAGCTATTTGGATTTTTGGCCCTTTGGAACCTGTCTTTGTTTTTTTCTTGTCTTTTGAAGTTAAATTTAACTTTTGAAGTTAAATTTCTATGTTTGCTTTTTATTTTAAAGGAAAAGCTTTAGTATTAATGATTTCCTTCCTTTTCTTTTTAAGGGAGTAGTTTTTTTTTCTTTTTTCTCTCTCCCTCCCTGGTATTTTTTTTTCCATTTACCTTCCATATTGTATTTTTTTTCTGGCTTTCTTTCTTTTTCTTATGTATCCTTTCATATCTGCGACTTCTTAATTGGATTAAGATGTTGAAGAACCTGAAGATTTTTTCATTATTTCTCTTTTACCTTTTTATTTTTCACTTTTCCACCTTTTTTAGGATTTAACAACTTTTTCTTTTTTGTGTGTGTTTATGGCCTTTTCCTCCATTTTTGAGTTTTTATTGTTAATTAACCAATCAATTGGATTAAGGTATACAAGAACCTGAATAATTTTTCCCTTTTCTTTTTTTAAATTATTATTATTATTATTGTTACTATTTGGCTTCTTTTTTCCTGCTATTTTTATTTGGAATTGCAATTGGTTTCTTCACAAGTGAATTAAGGTCTAGAAGAACCTGAAGATTTTGAATTGCTCGAAATCAGTAGGAAGCTAACAGTTCCTGGTTCCTCAACTTTTACTTCTTCCTCTCCACCATCTGGAGGACAACGTTCAATACACACAATGTTATGGCAAGAAAAAGAACAAGAAAAAGTGATCCTGCAGATGATTATGCAAGGAATTCAAAATATTCAAACAAGAACAAAGAATATTGAAAAGAGAACAGAGAACATCAGACAAAAAACAGGGAAAACTGATTAAAAGGTAGAGAACATTCAACAAATGATGATGAAGTATGATGAGAGATTCCAAAAAATTGAAGAAGATAAACAAAGAGATAAGAAGATTGGATATTGATAACAGATTAACTGTGGTTGAACAAGATAAAAGTGGTATGCTGAGATGGGAGATGGATAGATCAGAATTCTATCTTAGATTCCAAAATGTAGAGGAAGAAAAAGGACAAAACCTAGCTGAGATAATGATAGAAATACTGGCTGAAGCTTTGGAAATAACTCAAGAGAAGATGATGGATGGAATAGATGAGGTTTATCGAGTCTTCACAAGATATGCCATGAGAAATAGAGAAGTTCACATCAGATTTACAAAGAAAGCCATTAAAATACAAATATTGCAAGTGGCAAGAGAGAAAACATTGAAATATAAAAATAAGGAGATTGTGCTCCTGAAACAAATACCCAGAAAAGTGAGAGAGATGAGAAGAGAATATCGATTCCTGATCAAAATGCTACTTAAAAAAGAGGTGAATTATAGATGGCTGATTCCAGAAGGTTTAATGTTCACATGGCAAGAACAGATATATAGAATTGACTCAATTGAGAAAGGTGAATCATTGTACACAGATTTTTTGAGAGGGAAAGAGAATATTTTGCAGAAAAAGAAATGTCACTAATTGAATTCCAAGAGGACTGCCAAATGACAACTGAAAAAGAAGATGGTGGAAAGGTGGAAGTCAAAGAACAACGTGAACCAAGATCTATGAGAGCTGCTAAACCTAACTACAAAATATAATCATGGAAGAGAAAAAACAGATTACAATTAATATAAATGGACTTAACTCAGTTGTTAAAAGAAGGAAAACCTTCCATAAATTAGAAAAATTAAAATTTGATATAATCTGCCTACAAGAAGTACATATCAAAAAGCAATATGAACAATTGTTGATACAGCCAAAGCTAGGGAAAATATTTATTTCTTTGACACAATGCAAGAAAAGAGGAGTGGCTCTATACATTAAAGATATTATCCCAGTGAAATTGATTCATACTGACGATGATGGAAGAATACTAATGGTGGAAATAATGGACAATAATGCGAAAACACTTCTGATTGCAATCTATGCCCCGAATGACAATCAAGAAGAATTTTATAAAAAATTACATATGAAAATAATTGAACTGGACTATGCTATTATAGTTTTGATGGGATATTTTAATGGAATTGTAGACAATAAATGGACTACACAGCACAGAAAACAATAAAGCAAAACAGAAAGACTCTCCCTAAATCTTTTTTAAAAATGGTAGATGAAATAAAAGATACATGGCAAAAAAGAAATGCTAAAACTAAACAATACACCTTCTACTCAAATAGACATTTATCATGGTCCAGAATAGATATGATATGGATGTCAACAGAATTGTTAACTAATATTCAAGAAATAAATATTGAAACAAGTACTTGGGCAGATCACAATCCAATGACAATTAAATGGAAAGGACAAAGGAAGAAGATCTAGATGGACATTAAATAATACTATATTAAAGAAAAAAGACTTCATACAGTGGATGGAGAAAGAACTGGCTTTCTTCTTTAGAGAAAACAAAAAAGATGCATCAATCCAGAACGTATGGGATACAATGAAGGCATATGCCAGAGGCTTGATAATAGACTATACAAGGAAAAGAAATACCATGAAAAGATTAGCCTCTAAGGTACTAGAGGATGAGTATAAAGGACTCGAAAAAGAGCTACATAAAATACCACAGAAAAAGGACATTAAGTTAAAAATGGATATAACTAAACATAAAATGGGTCTAATAGAAAAAGAAGAATTAGCACAGAAAATTAGAAGTGCTAAACAGAACTACTTTGAAGATGCAAATAAATCAGGTAGATGGTTAGCATATAAATTGAGAAAGAAGAAAGAATCAAGGAAAATATTGCAATTAATAGATGACCAAGGCCAAGTTTGCTATGGTAGTAAAGAGAAGAAGGAAATCATATGAGACTACTATGGGAAACTATACAAACAAGAGAATAATTGATGAGCAAAGAATTAAACAGTATTTAGAGAATGCTAATCTACCGCAGATACCTAAAGAGATTGAAATAATGTTAGAAAGCAATATAACGATGATGGAGTTAACTGAAGCATTCAAGAAGCAAAATAATGGAAAGGCACCAGGCCCAGATGGACTTCCAGCAGAATTTTATGAAACATTACAAGAATCGTTGAACCTTCCATTGCTAGAAGTTATGAATGAAGTTATGTTAAGAGAATACCTAAATAATGGTCAGAAGCTTATATCACACTTGTCCCAAAAGAGGAGGCTGATCCATTACAAATCAAGAACTATAGACTTATTTCCTTACTAAACGCAGATTATAAAATTTTTGCTTCAATATTGGTAGAAAGACTTAAAAAAAATACTTAAAAATTTTATCCATCCTGATCAAAATGGATTTCTGCCAAAGAGACAAATTAAAGACAATATGAGAGTAATCTTGGACACTTTGGAATACTATGAGGCAGATCCTGAAAAACAAATGGCTTTGATATTTCTAGATGCACAGAAGGCATTTGATAATGTGAATTGGCAATTCATGTTATTACAGCTTGTACAGATGGGCTTTGCAAAAAAAATTATTCAAGCAATAGAAGCTATATATCATAAGCAAATGGTAAAGGTAATGATAGAAGGAGAATGACAGACTCTACTGATCTAAGAAAAGGAACAAGACAAGGGTGCCCACTATCACCTCTGTTGGAAGTACAAAACAGAAATATTAGAGATGAAAAGAATATAAAAGGGATGAAAATTAAAAAGGAAGAATTTAAGTTGCAAGCATTTGTAGATGATCTGGTTTACATTTCAGAAGACCTACTAGAAACAGCATCAAAATTGATAGAAAAGATAGAGACATATGAAAAGGTGGCTGGTTTGAAAATAATTAATGATAAGACAAAGATCTTGACAAAGAATATGCTATCAAGACAAAAGGAAGAACTGGCAGATCTATTGAAAATCCAGGTCACGAATAAGATCAAGTATTTGGGGATATACTTGACAGCAAGATGAAGCACACTAAAAGAGAATAATTATATCAAACTTAAGCAGCAGATAGTGCTAGATTTGGCAAAATGGCAAAATTTACAAGTGTCATTAATAGGGAGAATATCAACAATCAAGATGAATATATTACCCATAATTTTATATTTGTTCCAAACAATTCCAGTTAGGCTTGGAAAATATTATTTTGAAGATTTATATAAAATTGTGTTGAAATATATATGGCAAGGTAAGAAAGCGAGAATAAAGTTAAAACTTTTGCAAGATGCCAGATTAAAAGAAGGATTTGGCTTGCCTAATTGGGAGTTGTATTACCAAGCTATAAATTTGATGTGGGTTAAGGAATGGATAATATTAAGAAATACTAGATTGTTGACTTTAGAAGGACATGATCTGTTGTTGGGGTGACATGCTTTTTTATGGTACAAAGGAACTAAAACCCAGGGGTATTTTAGAAGATATTATATATGGGAGTCTCTGTGGTTAACCTGGGAAAAGACTAAAAGGCAATGTTATTTGGAAATTCCAGTCTGGTTATCAACCTTTGAAGTATTTTCCTATCCTGTAATATAAAAAAGGAACAAACAGTTATATATGATGAAATATTGAGTGAAAAGGGTGAACTTAAATCTATACAAAAATTAGAGGAACAAGATATAAAGATGAATTGGTTTTCATATGCGCAAATACATTCAAGGTATGATAAAGACTCTAAAACAGAAGGTTTTTATGATAAACTGACTGATTTAGATTAGATTTTGACAGGTACTGATGAAAAGGTGATTAAAAAATTGTATGATATTTGTTGGAAATTAAACTAGAAGAGGAACAAGTTAATGAAATGATGTTTGCTTGGGGGAAGAACTTTGGATGTAGGATTGATCTAGAGAAATGGCAAAAATTGTGGTCTCAAAATTATAAAATGACAATGTCAACATAAGATGTTTTACAGGTGGCACTTTCCCCTGACAAGAATAGCAAGAATGTTCAAGAATAAATCTGAAAAATGCTGGAAATGTCATCAGATACCTGGCTCATATTACCATATGTGGTGGACTTGTGAGGATGCTAGAAAATATTGGATTAAAATTCGCATGTGGTTGGAAAAAATGACAAAGAAACATATAGACTTGAAACCAGAGATTTTTTTATTGGGAATCTTACCTGATACATAAAGTAAAGATTTGAAATACCTGATTGCAAATGTATTAACAGCGGCTAGGGTTGTATTTGCTAAAAAGTGGAAGAATGAGAAAATACCATTACAGGAAGAAATTATTAAGAAAATATTGGAATGTGCTGAAATGAGTAGATTGACATTTGAAATCAAAGAACAAAATGATAAACAATTTTATAAAATTTGGGATCTATTCTATCAATGGTTAGACAATAAAATATAGTAATGAAATATGTAGATTCTTAGAAAATAAATATATAAAGATTTTTCTTTTCTTACTATATCTAGAAAATGATTCTAGGTTAGATTTGAGATGATAATATGAACAAATTAATATAAAACAAATTAAGTAAAATATGATTATCTCGTAAAACATGAATGAATAAAAATATAGTCAAATGATTGATTAACAATGATATTAATGTATTTAATACTTGATTGAAAATATGAGAATATATACAATGTAATTATAAGTGAAGACTATGAAATGGAAGCACAAAACAATTTGCAAACCAACCGGCACACTGTATGTACATGTGTGGAAGATGGCTTGATGTTTTTATGTTTTGTTTGTTTATGTTTGTTTTAAAAACCAATTTAAAAAAAAGAAATTTTAGAGTTATATGTCGGTATTGTAGGAATTATCTAGAAACTTTCCATAAGAGTCTATATACTCAAAAGATAGTCTTTCTAGCATTGAACAATAACATGTGGACAGAGGATAATTATATCATGCCTGACATGTATTTACTGAATCTCCCAAACTACGAAGCCAAATTTGATGATCTGACTTTTTGTCTTTTCTTTTCTTTTTTTAAAGTTATGTTAATCTTTAAACATGTCCCCACATCCTTTGAGGAGAGAAGGAAATGAAGATGGTAATGATGATGGTAAAGAAGAAGAAGAAGAAGAAGAAGAAGAAGAAGAAGAAGAAGAAGAAGAAGAAGAAGAAGAAGAAGAAGAAGAAGAAGAAGAAGAAGAAGAAGAAGAAGAAGAAGAAGAAGAAGAAGAAGAAGAAGAAGAAGAAGAAGAATTTATCTAAACCTAAATCTACCTTGTGAATGCTATCTCAACAGCAATCTCTCATAGTCCTCAGAGGGTAATTTTAAAAAAAATCTAGCCAAAAACTTTAAAAAGCCACATCTCATTTATCAACCAGGGGAGGGAGGGGGAATTTGAAAGTGTTTTGTCTTTCTGAATTGGCATCAGAGTATTCCAACTGAGTAAGAAGTTTGTTCAAAGAATGAGACTAAATTAATGTAACTTGTTTGAGTTCATCATGTTGTTACTTTATTATGGAGTACAAAGAGTCACTCTTCTCCATCCTCATTGTTGCAAATATTCTTTTTTTCAGGTAGTGATATTATACATTCAGAACAGTTATGTAATTTTCTCAAGGGTAGTGATTTCTAAATTATTGTGTGGACTAGTTCCCATTGTGGAGTACTATAAATTGTTTGCAGTTTAAATCTGCATTGATCAGACTAATTATACTTCTTATGTTTCTCTTTCCAAGCCAAAGCCAATTAACTATGGTATTGTGGATCCATCTTCCTTAACCAAGCATACATTTCTACAGTTAAGCAATTTTCACTTAAGGGGTAAATGACTGATTCTTTGAAATATTGTTCTCATCATAATTTTAGTCTTCGTTGTTGAGGAGTTTTGTTCATTGTTCTAGACCATCTTCATATGTATTTAAAGCACAGAAACATTACTTAATGTTAATTTGCCAAAAACAAAAAAAAATGGAAGTAGTTATTAATTCCTGATGTTAAGCATTTTATTTTTACTCTGCTCGGTTTGTTTCTAATATTTGACCACTCTGAGAGAAAGAAGTTACTTTGAGGAAATGTTGTGGACCTTATTTCTTTCTTTCTTTCTTTTTTTTTTGTTTATACTTGAAACCTAAAACTTTGTGTAATGGTTTGGGCATCAAAAGTTCCTGAATCATTTTAAATACTGTAGATCTACAAAGACAAATTGTTAAGGACTTATTCAGTGCAGTTGAAATTCTCAACTAACTTCATGCTTTACTTCAGATAAAACTCAATAGAACAGGCAACTATTTTTCAGCAGTTATCTAATATACCTTAAATAATTGTTCAGTTGTCTTTTTATATAATGTCCAGTCTGTGGAATTTTGAAACACATTCATCTTCTTAAAAAAAGCTAGTCATCCTGCTGTATTCTTTTTTCTATTATATGAATATATTGTGATCAGTTTGGTGCACTACTTCTCCATTTTATTTGTTCATCTTGCTGTCCCTTTTTGTCCCCTGAAGTAAGGGTACACTTGAGAAGCTTAAAAAAAACCAGTCATAAAGTGGTGGTTCCAGTTGTGTCTTTTCTTTTAATCAAAAAGACCCTTAACTCAAGAGAAGAAAGGTAAGGGACTGAGTTTTTGTGTCATGATATGTCAAGGGACATTTTATCACTCAACCTTGCCACTTCTATGTATAATTTTTTGTGTCTTTCTTGCTTCACTGAAAGTTCCAGAACTAATTCCAATGAGTTTGCATATATTAAAATGTAGCTGGCATACATAATCAATAATAACAATAAAACATTACATTACAAGAGAAATGAATGGATTGAGGCTTTTTTTCCACAGATATAATTAAAAATAGGTGGCACAATCTTTAAAGATTAATATTTATATAGTTGTTTACTCTGCATTATTTATTTATTTTTTACTTTCTCTGTTCTGAAAACTGAGGTAAATATATTTCTGTGTGTGCTTGCACATGTTTATATTTCTGATGACATTAAAAAAAGAATAGAATTATTTTATGCCTGTACATTAAATATATGTTAATCCTTTACCTGATTTGACTTATCAAATAATGATTTGTTTTGCAATCTTTACAGATAGTTACTGTACTGAAAGATTAAATACCTGATTTTCTTCATTTTCTCATGTTACAAATTATTCAGAATTATTGGGAGGTAAACTCCTTATTTCAACTTGTCTTCCATATTTTCATCCTCAGAACATTCAAGGTAACTGTAAAGAACACAAGAAAGAGCAAGAAACTGTTAAAAATCTAAAATTATTATTAATCAATTTGAAAGATGTGGCTGAAGAGGGTGTTCTTAACTTCTAATAACAAAAAAGTGATAGCTAACTACAGACCTTAAAAAAAATTACTGTGCAAAGTTTGGAAGAGCTGCTTACCTCAAAAATGAGACTTGAAAATGTAAAACACTCTGAATAGGGTTGTTCGGTTTTATCTTAGAATCAAGTTTACACTAGCAGATTGTTTCCCAGATGATCATAAAACTTTTAAAAATTAATCTTGAATTGTAAATCAATATTTCAGCATGCTGTAATCTTGATGTTCTGTGCCAATGTAATGGTTTAGCTCAGTGGTTCCCAAAGGTACCACCCCCTGGGGGGGTTGGATGCCTTAGTGGGGTGGTAAGAGGCAAGGGGGCTGGCAGGGGGTGCTAAGAGGTGGCAGTGGGGCATTTGAGGTGCCGGCCCCACAGGCTCACTGCCAACCACGCAGCCCATTGACTGTTTCATTGCTCCATAGCCAGCACCTTGAATGCGGAACCCACACACGGTGAGCCTTGCCACACCTGGGGGAGGTAGAGATGGGAGGTGGTGGAAAGAAGGTGCCTTAGCTTGCAGGCTGCCCTCTCCAGTTGAAGCAGTGGAGGCACAACAGAAGGCCTGAAAGCAAAACCCTCCCAAGGCACACAGTGGGGTGGGTGGTTCGGCATTAGGGCCCCCTTCCCTGGAGGAGAACAAGAGAGCTTGAAGCACCCACCCAGCCTTCACCTCTCCAGCCAGCCGGGTTTGCACGCAGGATGCAGGTGAGTGCAGCCACAGCTCTCCAAGGTGCATGGCTCGGTTCAGTTTGGCTCTATGTGGCCCTTCCAGACCTAGAACCTAGCCTTCCTCTGCAGCCCAGTTCTTCCGACCGAGCCCTGCACTTCCTTGCTTACTTAGTTTCCAAGTGATTGTTCCCTCCTTACTTAGTTTCCAAGTGATTGTTCCCTCCGCCTCCCTCCGGTCTGGGCTGCTTCCTCACGCCTTCCTCCTCCCAGGCGGAGCATAAAGATGGGCAGAACACTTCACTGAACTTGGGAGTCTCTGAGCATGTGCAGAGTACCTCCTCTTGCTTGGCCCGATGGAAGTGGACCTTGGGTTGAAGCAAAGAGGGTGAGGTCGCCTGCATCACTGCCCTGGGAAGGTTGGTATTGCAAAATTGGATGCCAAAGGGGGCTGGAGCAGGGGCAGAGGGCAGCTGCAGGGGGCTGGAGAAGGGGCAGAGGGGCAGCTGCATTAAGGAGCAGGAAGATCTTAGCCATGGTTTATTCATTGACTAAGCCGGAATCAAACAGCATGCTAAACTCTAAACCAGAATGGCTGGGTTGATATATTCAACTTGTGTTTCTCAACCTTGGCAACTTGTATGGACTTCAATTCCCACTCTGGCTTTGCTCTACTAACTTTCTCAAAGTGCCACTACTGTCGCATTCTTTCTTTCTGTCCATCCATCCATCCATCCATCCATCCATCCAAAAGGTCTGCATGCCTATCTGCCTGCCTATCTACCTACCTACTACCTACCTACCTGTCTTTGTCTGTCTGTCTGTCTGTCTGTCTGTCTCTCTCTCTCTCTCTCTCCATCCATCCATGTTCGAAGCACCAGCCCTGCAGGCACATTGGAAAAGTACAGCAAAGCCAGTCTGGGAGGGAGGGAGGGAGGGAGGGAGGGAGGGAGAGAGAGAGAGAGAGAGAGAGAGAGCTGATGCATCAGATTGAAATGAGGCCTAGTTTAGATTGAGGCCTTTTCCACATTGAAACATTTTTGTCAGCACATTGAAATATCTTTGGCTCCTATTGAAGGTTTCATTGACAAAACATGGTCAAGACTATCAGGAAGCTCTCACATTTTGTTGAGGCTTTAAACAGGATCCATTGGACCAGATCTCCATTCTAAAAATTACTTTTCCCCAATGTATTAATTACAGTGCCAATTCTGAAGAAGGCAAAACCAAAATGTACTGGTAAATTACAAGGAGAAGACACACACACACACATACTCCCTTCTAACCCTGCTGGAGCAGGTGATTGGACTAGAATAGATATCTCATTATCTTTCTCCTCCCTCCCTCCCTCCTTCTTTATTTCTTTTTCTTTCTGTCCCTTCCTTCTATCCCCCCTTTTTCTTTGTCCCTTTTTCTTTCTTTCCCTTTTCTCTTTCTTTTCTTCCTTCTCTCTCTGTCTCTCTCTCTCTCTTTTCTTTCTCTCTCTTTCCCTCTCTCAGGCTAACCCCATTGACTTGACTTGCTTGGGCAGATCCATCCAGTGCAGTGGGCTCAATGGGGTGGACCTGCGGGGCCACCACCTAGAACATGGCAGTGTCGGCATGTTTGAAAAGTAGAGCAAAGCCAGAGGTCGGTAATTTTTGCTGCAAAGAATCACAAAAGCTTCTGGGTTGTGCACAAGAAGGGAGACACGTCAATGCAATTCAGCAACATAAAATAAAGAGATACAAATAAAACAAATCAACAAGAATCGGCAAAGCATCTCTGATTAGATTTTATTAACTGCTAGTATCTAGTCAGAGATGCTTTGCCAATTCTAGTGAAATGACCTGATCCAGCAGACTTAGAAGGAAGTGAGTGTGTATGTGTGTGCATGGCTGTCAAAACTCCAAAAACAGGTCAAGTATCTCTGGGAAGGCCAGTCATAAATTAGAACACTTGCTAAGCAACCAGCCATTAAGTGAGGACCATGTGTATTTTGTTTGCCAATCACCTGGCCACGCCCACCCAGTCACATGACACCTAGATCACACTTACTGAGTCATGTAACCAGCAAGCCATGCCCAGTCAGCAAGCCATGCCAGCCAGTCACGTGACCAGCAAGCCACACCCTCAAATTAGGCCACGCTGTTAGGAATATACCCTAGCAGAATGTGCACAGCAGTCAGGCAGTCAGGCGAATATGAGAGAAAGCGTTTTTTAGTTTACACACTCAATAAAAATGGATACACTGTCTTAGTTGAATAGTTTATTCCATTAAGAGTTTAGCAGGGTCTAACAGTCCAAATATAATTCAATAGTGTTCAGTCAGTTCAGTCCAGAGATTGTTCAATTGCAAAAATCCAGTGTCAAAAAAAAAAAAAAGGTCAGTTAACTTACAATGTCAATTCATAAATCAGTCCAGTAAATATCTTCTCACAGTAGATTAGATATGCAGCATTCAAAACTCTTTTCTCCTTCGATGCCAGCAACAGGGAACATGCAGAACAATCAATCATCAATCCAGTAGCAATCCAGGTTCTCTAGCTCCCTCTTATGGCAGTTTCTCAATCGCACCCAAATTATATCATTTAGTTTAAAGTGAAAACACATTTAAACTTTGCTATCATGGTTTATATATTATTTACCCAAACAATGTTGGGTAACTATGGTTATTCCTAACACACGCCCACAGAAATTTGAATCCCACCCCTGGGTGGGGGGCACTGAGGATGAGTTTATAGCACCAAGGGGGGGGGTGGACTGAAAAAGTTTGGGAACCACTGGTTTTGCTGATGCTTAGTTATGTGCTAAGTGAGAACATTAATTCATGTAGTCTAATACAGTCTACTATGACTGTGACTCTTTTTCAAATATTGTCTCCCTAATCCTTTTAATTGGGTTGGCCCTGAAGCCTATTGCATGTGAGATATTTAGATGAATAAATTGCCCTTCTCTGGAAGGTGCAGTTCAAAAGCCACAATGGCTTCCACAGAAAAATCACCTATTAATTAAAGTCTTAGGACAGGAGTGACTGCTTCATCTGTTTCTCTACTCCATTCTGCTTTATTGTGTCAGGAGAAAAAAAAATGGCCTCGTTAAATTAGGGAGGAGAGGATTATGAACAAATGTTTTATGTGTTGTGGAATCTGCTGATAGAGAGCTCTTCGAGGGAGAAACTGAATCAAACTCTCAACAGTTTCACAGCAATGAACAATAATGCCAGGCTTTTATAAGAGCTAAATAATAGTAGCTATCAAAGTTGCTGTTGCTAAGTGTAACCCAATCTGCTAATAAGGTCAGTATAAATTAATTCCTAAAGTAACACTGTCAAATCTAAGGCTTTGCCCAAAACAAGAGAAACTAGATTATTGTGTCAATGGTAATAATTTCCATTAAACAGTGAAAATATTTCAGATGGACTATAAATAATTATCAAACTGATAAACACTTGCAATGGTACATGGAAATTATTTTAAGGGATGGGCTGAAGAGGTGATCATCGCCCTCAGCTGCATAGTTGGCAGAGAAAATGGTCAGATGTAGGTACAAGCAAATTGTACATTCAGACTTTCAACATTCTGTTAACATAGCTTTACAATAAAGTAGAATTAGGTTATCTGATTATGATTCCAGCTTGGTCTGCCTGGTAAGGTTAACAACACTTCCTCAGTTCCAGAATCCATTTCTTCTGATCCTATTTGTGAATCTCTTTATTTTCTATAGCATATGTGATCTATACAGCCTGATTCAGCTTCAAAATTCTTGATTTAAACAAAACTCAAAGCATAATATATATTTTTTTAAATTACATATTTAAGGAAGGGATAGCTGTCTATCATTTTATATAAAATAAATATACTGAAGATTGCAATAAACAATAACAGCATACGTAAAACACTATCTTTCATCGAGGTTAAAACAATAAACCAAAACTCATTATATGCATATATATCACACAATGGCATGCAATTAAGTTCAAACAGCATTATATAAATTTGTATCAATGTTAAATTCAGAATTCAATGCTTAAAATATATTTGGTGATGACTAGTCTGTAATCACAAGAATACTACAACTGGATTGTTTGCTGATATAGAAAATACACTTGATCAATGTATTAACACTATTTGCTAAATCTAAGTTCATGTTTGTTATGTCCAAAGCCTTAAGTATCTTTTCTTTTATCTACACTGAGAGCATGTGCACCAAGACAAATTCCTTGTGTGTCCAATCACACTTGGCCAATAAAGTATTCTATTCTATTCTGTTCTGTTCTGTTCTGTTCTGTCCTATCCTATTCTATTATTCAATAACACTATACCAGCAAATGTTATATAACTTGGCCAGGCACCATTTTATCATTCCTGCTGACCAATATGATATTCATTTTGTGATAGCTTGCCAGATGATACGTTCAAAAGTAATTTTTCCACTTTTTCATTTTTAATAGTATGGTGGTAGAGAACTGGTTGGAATGCAATATTGCAGGTTAATAACCCCTATAAATTTTTGAAAGACAGAAAAGATAGAAAAGGTTGAGAGCAGCAGAGATGCATCTACCTGTGCTAACCCAACTAGTCTTCTTCTAATGCCCTATACTAGAAAGAAGACTTAATTATAGGTTAGCTTCCCTCCATCATTATCTAGATTGAGACACTATTCATTTTAGTGATTAAAATAAACTATGGGTAAAATATTAAGCTTAAAGTGCTTCACTATAATGGCAATTTAATCTGTGGCTCAGGTTCAGAGATCATATTACTTTTACTTATGCTATGATTGAGTGTCAAGCCAGTCAGTCCATACATATTCAAGAACATGACTTTGTTTTGCATGGTCTATGAACTAAATGATATTTCCAGATAGGAGCTGAAGTTTCATTTTAAGGAACATGTTCTAGATGTTAATTTGTCCATCTGTCTAGTAGGATTCACAGTGGTTTAGCAGCAATAGCACTAAGACTTACATACTGCTTCATACAGCTCTCTCTAAGTGGTTTACAGAGCCAGAATATTGCCACAACTATCCGGGTCCTTATTTTACTGAGTCAACTTTAACAGATAACAGATAATCAGAGTTAGAAGGGACCTTGTAGGTCAACCCCCACCCAAACGGGAGACCCTACACCATTTCTGACAAATGGCAGTCCAATCTCTCCTTGAAAATCTCAAGTGATGGCACTCCCACAATTTCTGAGGGCAAGCTGTTCCATTGGTTGATTGTTCTCACTGTCACAAAGTTTCTCCTTGAGCCAGTGAGAATCAAATTGCTGGCAGTCAGCAGAATTAGACTGCAATACTACATTCTAATCACTGTGCCTCAAGAGCTGCATGTTGATTTGGATATATCTTATATCTAAGTGACACTTCTTCTTCTTCACCTCCCATCAGCTCTGAATTTAGTAGACAGAGAAAGATTTAAGTATTATATTTACATCTACAATATAGTTGGTATCCAAAATGTCAACAGTGTGGTTCCTCCTAACTTTAATAGGCAGTAATGGGGGAAAAGCATGGATCATTATCATATTGCAGATATCCTTTTGAAAAATACAGTGAATAAAGTGTTACAAGGGTATGCATATGGGCTCAAACATATGTTAATGAAGATCACAAGAGTCTGGCATAATCTTGATTTTTCAAGCAGCAGTCTTATTTTGCTTGCCAATTTTGTTTGCAAAGTTGAATGTGTTCTGGGGGTTCCGCATGGTAAATGAGAGGCAGGATGTGGGGAGCTGGTAAGCAACCTTTATTTCTCTTAGTCTAAGAAAAAGCCGCTCAGCTGCGGTAAGTGCCGGCTTTTGTAAGCCAACACTGTCCAAAGCTTCAGCCACTGATGGGACTTCTTTTTTCCTGCCAGTGGCTGGGCCAATGTGTGGAGTCTATTAGCTGACTCCACTCCTTGGCCATATACAACATCCCTCCCCTCCTAGTTAGTGTTCCTCCAATCAGCACCCACCTACCATACGTAACCGTGTAAGTAGGCAGGGCTTTGAGGGGTGCAACTGGACCTGTGCACCTCACTTGTTTCTGGAGCAGTGGCCTGAGCGGATGAGTCTGCCGCTGCTCCAGTCCCCACCAGTGGAATTGTCTCAAAGCTTGTTACTGGCGCAGCAGGGACCATTGAGCCTGAAGCCTCAGAAGGACTCCATGGGACTTCCTCTATACAAGATAATTGTCTCTGTTGTTGTTGTTCAGAGGTTTGTGCCTGCGGGGTTAGTATTTGCGGCCTGTGTTGCTCGGTTGTTCCATGTCAGGTGATTGGCTGGTTGTTTGTTCTTGGGACCTGGCCCCTTAGCTGATTGATGAGTCACTTCCAAAGTTTCCCTTCTTCTGTCTCTACTCTGTAAGACTGCGGCCCTGTGTTTTTGACAACCCTCGCTGGCACCCACGTTGGTCTCCCGGTGTAACTGTTGGTATAGACCGGGCCCCCTGTTGTGAATTGTCTGCATTTCCCCATGGAGTCTGGGGGTATTTCTGTGCTGTAGTTGGGATGGACCCAGTCTAGTGCAATCCACAGCCACCAGTCCATTAACAGTTCTGCCGGGCTGTGGTGTGTTGTAGTGTGGTGTGTGATGTGCTGAGGAGTATTTTGTCGATCCCCTCCTGCCAGTCCCCCCGACCCATATGCTGTAGTGTTTCTTTAGTTGCCTGGACCATTATCTCTGCTTGACCCTTTGTGGCTGGGTAGGCCAGCGCTGATAGTGCGTGCTGAATCCCCAGGAAGACCTCGAATGGTTTCAAAGTGAACTGTGGGCTATTGTCTGTGACAAGGACATCTGGTAGTCAATGAGTGGTGAATAGGCACACGAGTGCCTTATTGTCACCTCTGATGTGGTGGATTGCATTAGGTTTACTTCCAGCCACTTTGAATAAGCATCGTCGACTATCAGGAATGTCTGTCCCTGGCAGGGCCCCGCGAAATTGACATGTATTCAGGTGCATGGTGTGGAGGGTGTTTTCCATTTTCTGGGTCTCGTGGCCAGGGATACTGACCTAGATTCTTAGAAAGGTGTGCAAGTGACGACCCAGGTTTCTATCTCCTTGTCCATCCCTGGCCATCATACATAGCTCCTGGCTAAGGCTTTCATCCAGACTATTCCAGGGTGGCCCTACTGACAGCTCGGCTTGCCTATTTTGGTATGTTTTGTATTCTTCCCCTTGTGTTGCTTCTGGCCATCCCCTCCACACCCAGTTCGAAATCTGCGCCATAGTTTTGTCACGAGCGGTGAGCCTTGTGATCTCTGAGGACGTCATCAACCCAGGCCATATGTTCTCTATTAATAGCACTGTTGTGGATGGTGCTGGGTCTTTGGAGGTGTCTGGAAGGGGGCTGGCGTGGGCAATGTCTTTCCTTGGCCAGTGTGTTAGTGTGTAGCTGTATGCTGCTAAGAATACTGTCCATCTCAGCATCCTAGGGGAGAGGATGTTCGGTGTGGGTTTGTTGCCAGCGAGAATGCCCAGTAAGGGTTTATGATCAGTGATAAGATCGAACTGCCTGCCGTACAGGTACTTGTGGAAACGCTTTATCCCTGAGACTGTGGCAAATGCTTCCTTGTTGATCTGGCTGTAATTTCTTTGTATTTTAGTGTCTTTGAAAAGTAGGCAATAGGAGCTTCCATCCCATTTGGCAATTTGTGGCTGAGAACTGCTCTTATACCATAGGGGAAGGTGTCGCAGGGTAATGTTAATGGTAGCATCTCACTGTATTGGATGAGAACACTGTCCGATGTTAAGATGCTTTTTATTTTTTTAATGCTTCGGCCTTCGGCTGTCCCCATGTCCAGCTTGCTGTTTTAATGAGCAGCCTGTGGTTCTGTGATGGTTGCTTTCTGTGGCAAAAACACATTGTAAAAATTCTGCAACTCCAGGAATGCTTGCAGCTCCACTTTGTTTTGTGGTGTGGGGGCTTCCCTTGTCACTTTAAGCTTCCCATTTTTGGGTCTAATGCCTGTGGTGTCAATTAGGAACTCTAAAAATTCTACCTGCAGGACCACTATGTGACTTTTTTTTTTTTTAAATTACAATCCTGCCTCCTGGAACCTTCCTAGGACTGCCCTTAGATGTTCCATCAATTGCTCCCAGCTGGTAGCTGGGACAATTACATTGTTGAAGTAGGGCATTACCCCAGGGATGTTGTGCAGCAACCACTCCATGATACTCTGGAACAGGCCTGGGGCTATGCTTACGCCGAATTGGAATCTCTTGCACTTAAAATCCCCCCCCCCCCCCGTGCATGACGATGGTTTGCACCTCAGCAGTAGCATTGTCAACAGGCAGCTGCTGATAGGTCTGCACCAGGTCCAGCTTAGCGAATATAGTCCCCCAGCCCAGGGAGTGTAAGAGGTGCTGTACTATGGGCACTGGGTAGGTGCTTTGCTGGAGCACTTTATTAAGGGTCATTTTATAGTCAGCACAGATTCTTATCGACCCATCTGGCTTAACCGGGATCACAATCAGGGTCTCCCATTTGGCGTGGTCTACTGTTCTAGAACCCTTCGGGCTATTAATTTGTCCAGTTGTTCCTTGACTTTTGGTCGGAGTGCGAATGGGACTTGCCGTGGCTTGAGGCAGACTGCGGTGATATTGGGGTCTAAATTAAATGATATAGGGTCCCTGTGTACTTGCCCAGTTTGTCATCAAAGATGTCACTGAATTCTCATTCCAGTTCTGTGATGTTTCCAGTCGGTCTGGGGGGAGATCATCTCTGTTGCGTGGATGCTGGCAATGCTTATCTGGAGCAGTGGGAAACATTCTCTGCCAAGCAGGCTGGGTAGGCTCTGGTCTACTATTGTGAGTGGTAAACTTCTGTGGAAGGCACCATACTCCATATGTGCAGTCTTTTTTCCCAGGACTAGTATGCGATGGTCCTGGTAGTCTTAAAATAATGGTTTGAGGTTCCAATTAGTCACATCATTGCCCCGGTATGAGTTTTTTAAGGGTATCTCATGATATCATGGAAATGTAGGACCCCGAGTCCACTTCCATATTGCAAGGCTTGCCCTCAATTCCAACTATGGCCATTATTTTGTTTGCTTCGAAAGTGTTGTTGCGCCTCACTCTGGCTTGCGCATAGCCCACGGACGTGAAGTGGGCTTCCTCTTCCTGGGAGTCTTCCCTCTTTTTAAATCTCCCACCATAGTTCTTTTGCCGTCCCCCTTGGCAGCCATGTTATTTTGCGGGCAACGTGGCTCGCCGACCCTGCTTACTCATTGGTTCTGCCGCATGGCATACCTCTGTGATGTGGCCTCTATGCTCGCATCTCCGGCATACAGTGTCTTTAAAACAGCACAGGGATTGGAGGTGATTTCTGCCATAGCTGCCACACTCTCGGGATCCCAGTTTCCTGCCTGGCTTAC
Source organism: Hydrophis major (assembly GCA_033807585.1). Taxonomy (NCBI): domain Eukaryota; kingdom Metazoa; phylum Chordata; class Lepidosauria; order Squamata; family Elapidae; genus Hydrophis; species Hydrophis major. Next base: position 158,778,485 of record CM066329.1, read on the forward strand.
CAGACCTCAACTTATGTATGTCTCCACCATCATCGTCATCGCTGCAGTTGGAAGCGGACTCACTGGGCTGCTGCAGGTGCTCACTCCCAGTTGCATGGACTCTTCCATTCCCTTGGATCTGCTGAGTTGTCAGATGATTCAGTGGCTTGGTTTAGTCAATGGCTTTCTTGGAAAGAGTCCTCCTTTTAGGCCAGGAGTTTCTTTTGGAATGAAGAATCCTTTGTTCCTAAGATGATGCGATCTCGGATCATCCCCTCAGTATCCGGGAATCTGCAGTTCTTTGCAATTCTCTGTAGATCTGCCACAAATGAGTTGATCGTCTCTCCCTCTCTCTGGTTCCCCATGTAGAAATCGTAGTGATTGGCCAGATAGGACAGAGATGGGCCATAGTGGCTATGAGGGTGCTCTGTAGCTCATCCCAGAATACAGTCTGTAGATCATTCATGACCAGGGCATCTGCCATTTCATAAATCTCGATATCACAGTTTGTTAGGAAGAGTGTCCTTTTTTGTGCATTGGGGCTTGCTTGGAGTCAATTTACCTCTAGGTGTAGGTTAAATCAGCCCATGGAGGACAACCATTTCTCCTTAGCAGGATCGTAAGGGACAGTCATCGGGCGATGTGCCAGGCTGGTCGTGCACCATGCCTTGTTGTCAGTTGACTGCGGTTGAAAATGGCTCCAACTCATGAATGTTCTTTGTTCTCTCCACAGTTCAGGATCCCACCTTCGTCACCAGTATTCTGGGGTTTCTGCATAGTAAAGGAGAGGCAGGACACAGGGAAGTGGTGTTGTAACTATGTATCATTCATGTGATTGCAACTATGTATCAGTGCAACTGTGTATCATTCAAGCATTGCAATAATGTATCATTCTCGTGTAAACATTAGACTTCTGTCTCTTCAGTGATCTTTGCCAGGCATGTATAAGAGACGGGGAGATAAGCATCTGTCAATACAGAATGATATCCTAACTGACTTGAACAATTGTAAATCACACACATCCTGTTAACCTGGTATCCTAACTGACCTGAACTGTTGTAAATCACATACATCCTGTTTAACCTGGTATCTTAACTGACCTGAACTATTGTAAATCATGTATATCCTGTTTACCTTGGGCTCTGAAAAATTTCACCCCCCTGTGAAAAAGCATAATAAAAGAGCGTGTGCCAAGACATTCGGGGCGCGCTCATCCCGAGAAATCTCATCTCTTGTTGTTTCTTCCTCCTTCGCTCCCTCTCATGAGGCGCCCATCTGATGCGGGATAGCAGATACTGCATTCTGATGACCCCGACGTGATTCCCTAAGGCGGATACTCAGCGGCGCGTCCATATCTTATCAGCTCGGTGGGAGCTGTGCATCGCCAGGCGCCTGAGCGAATTGCACATCATCGGATCTGAAAGACGGTCTCGACTTTAGTAAGTATGGGTGGAGGCTTTTCTCAACAGCAGACACAGCATCTGAAGGAATTGAGAGAGCTAGTCGCTTCTTCTTCTAAATATTCTGCTAATTTAAAGGGCTCTCCCATAAAAAAGAAACCTATTGCTACATTATTGGCTTATGTGTGGCAACATTGTCCCAATTATCCAGAGAGAGGGTCCTTAAAAATTTCCAATTGGCAAAAAATTGGTGAATATCTCCATAATCCTCCTTGTGCACCTATTGGCATTTTGGTCACTTGGAGGAAAATTATGGAGGCTTTAAAAGTCCATTATAAAATAGAATCAGGGAGTGTGTTTGAATCTCCCCTGCCAAGTTATGATAACTTTTCTATCCTTCAACCTTCTGCTCCCGATGATCATAAATCAGTACGGGAGCCTCCTTCCATTCAATCCACTTCCTTAAATGTAGAGCCCCCGTGTCCTCCACCACCACCCCGAGGTGGGGGGGGTGTTGTAAAAGCCATTCAACAAGCCTTTTATGAAGGAGAAATAGATGAGGACACCCTTGCAGCTGCCTCCCTTTATCCTATCATACAAGTCGGCAATCCTCCAGCTCCTCAGTATACCCCAATGCCGTACAAAATAATTAAGGATTTAAAAGCAGCTTGTAAGGAAAATGATATTCAATCTCACTATGTACAGGGTCTTTTAGGATCAATAGCCCAACCAGGCGCTGACTTGATAAATGCTGATTGGCGTACATTATTTAACATGATCCTCACGCCTTCACAATTTTTGGTCTGGGAGTCAGAATTTCTTAAACGTACCGCAGCCGCAGCCGCTAGAGGCTTGCCGGCAGCTGTCACTTTAGATATGCTTAACGGTACTGGCACCATGGTTACCATTGCCCAGCAGATTGCCACAGACCCAGCTGCTTTCCCTATTATACAGGAGTGTGCTTTGGCCGCTGCTCGAAAAGTTGATAATGCGGGATGCGTGCCCAACTCTTTCTCTAAAGTTATTCAAGGACCTTCTTAGCCTTTTTCCTCCTTTATAAACTGTCTCACAGAAGCCTTAGAGAGACAAATTGATAATAGGGAGGCTTGTAATGAATTACAAATGAAACTTGCTTATGAAAACGCAAACGCTGATTGTCAGAAAGTTTTGCAACCATTAATTAATAAGAAAAATGTTACCATGGCAGATTATCTTACAGCCTGCCGAATCATAGGAACCACATCCCATTCCATGTCTACGCTGGCTACAGCCATTACTGAAGGCATGCAGCAGAATATGGGCTCTCTTCTTCCCATTTCCCAATAAAATACTCGCAAAATGGGCAATTGTTTTAATTGCGGCAAGCCAGGCCACTTTAAGAGCCAATGCAGAGTCCTGGGCAGGGGAGCAAATATGTCAAGAAACCAGGTAGCTCGCCCAATGACACCATGCCCTCGATGCCAAAAGGGCTATCACTGGGCTAGTCAGTGCAGAGTCCAAAAGAATGAACAGCAGAATAGCCCTGCAATCACTCAAAAACCTTTTTTGAATCAGGGAAACTAGAAACGGGGCAGGCAGCCAGCCCCACAACAAAGGCTGCTGAAACTTGCAACTTTTCTTCTTTCGCTTACGATCTTGTTGCTAATGAAACTGTTACTTTTTTTCCTGGTGTCGCTGACTTTCTCTTTGTACATCCTGTTCAGCCTTTTCATATGCCCCCCGATATTCCAGTGCTAGTCTTTCCTGTAAGGGATTTAGCTGAACAAGGTATTCTTGCCTCTCCTTTTCTGCATGACCCCACTGTATTGTCTGATGTTTGTCTGTCTATACTAGCTAATACAGAAGTTACTATAAATGAGGGGGATGTTGTGGCAAAAATGATTGTGCTCTTAGACCAACAACAAGAGCAACTCTATGCAATTGAAAGACCAATTAGTCAACTGAAACCTACGGTGACATTCTTATTGAATGGTCGATCCTTTCTTGGTCTTTTAGATACTGGATTGGATATTTCCGTCATCCGAACCACTGAGTGGCCGGACACCTGGCCTGCAGATGTGGCACCAGCGGTGAGAGGAGTGGGGGGACTTCAGGAGACTCGCATTAGCAGAAACTGGATAAAAGCCCATTCCCCTGAGTCTCAATGTGTTGCTTATATTAAACCAGCTGTAATTCCTCTGTATACTAATTTGTGGGGAAGAGACCTTATGTCACAGTTTAATGCGTAACTTACTCTCCATTAATCATGCTTCGCCTATATTTGACTAACAATAACCCTGTGTGGATTGATCAGTGGCCTCTCCCTTCTATAAAACTTGAAGCCTTACATTCTCTTGTTCAAGAACAATTAGATAAAGGTCATCTAGAACCCTCATTGAGTCCATATAATACCCCAGTTTTTGTTATCAAAAAGAAAAACGGCGCTTGGCGTCTACTTCAGGATTTAAGGGCTGTGAATTCGGTCCTCTTTCCAATGGGACCCCTGCAATGTGGTCTTCCAAATCCTAACATAATTCCTCAAGAGTATGACCTTATCATTATTGATTTAAAAGGCTGTTTTTTCTCCATTCCATTACACCAGTTAGATAGAAAATTATTTGCTTTTACAGTACCAACCTTAAATAATCAGAGACCTACCAAACGATATCAATGGAAAGTCTTACCGCAAGGCATGTTAAACAGTCCAACTATGTGTTAATTTTTTGTGGATTTAGCCTTGCAACCATACAGGGACAAATATCCTCATTTTTTAGTCTATCATTACATGGATGATATATTGGTATCTGCACCTGGCCCAAAGGGCACGGTATTAAAAACTCTGCCGTGCCTGAACTCCATTTTAGGTAAAGCAGGTCTCACAAGTTCAATCCAAACCACCCTTTTTCTATTTAGGTCACAAGTTACTTGCTTTGGCTGCTGTTCCTTCCCTTCCCCTCCCAACACTTCCCCCAAAACCAACACTTGTGATTTTACAGCAGTTCCTGGGAACCTTAAATTGGGCATGTCCTTATTTGGGTTTGACTACAGCTACATTAGCTCCTCTCTTTAATGCTCTCACGCAAGGTAAAGCCCCGTCCGATGTTATCATTCTAAATAAAGAGCAGTTGCAGGCATTGAAAGACATTTCCCATTTAATGGCTACTAGATGGGTGGATCGGGCTATAGAAAATTGTCCTTTATCAATTGCTTTACTAAATACTGTTCAGAGACCAACAGCTGTCATTATGCAAATTCATCAGACACAGGTTCTGATTTTAGAATGGCTGCATTTGTCTCACACCCCACGGACCACAATTACTAGTAAAGCCTCTGCATATTCTCAGTTGATCTTTAAAGGTCGACAAAGATGTAAACAACTTATGGGATTTGAGCCTGTTTTTATATTCACTCCTTGTTCATTGACTACTTGGGAAATGCTATGGTGTAATTCAGAAGAACTGCAATATGCTTTAGAAGAGTGGCCAGGGCAAATTTCTTGCCATTTACCAGCTGACCCACGGTTCACTTTTCTTAAAACTCTCCCTTTTGAATGGCATTCCCCCCTCTCAATATCTCCATTAGTAGATGCACCTACGCTTTATGCCGATGGGGGGAAAATGTATGGTGCTTGTGCATGGTACCAGGAGGGAGAGTGGAAAACTAAAATTACCTCTCTGCAATCTTCTGCTCAACAGGCAGAACTTGCTGCATCTCTTATTGCGTTTCAACAGTTTCAAAAGGCTCCTTTTAATTTAATAGTAGATTCCTTATATGTTTCTCAGATTTTGAAAAATATATATCAAGCCTATTTATCTCCTAGCATATCTGTTTCTTTGTTAAAGTTATTGCTTTCTCTACAGCAATGTATCAACAATCGCACACATCCATTTTTTGTAGCACATATCAGGAGCCATCAACCTCTTCCTGGTATATTACAGGAGGGAAACAAGGTGGCCGACGCAGCTGCAGCAGCTGCATCAGGTAAATCAATTTGTAATCTGACAGCATCACAAAGTCATGACTATTTCCATCAAAATAGAAAAGCATTACAAAAACAATTTTCCTTAACTCAGGCAGGAGCTACTGCAATCATTCAACAATGCCCCACATGCAGCAAGCAAGCACATTCCATTCCCATAGGGGTTAACCCTAGAGGATTAAAAGCTTGTGAAATTTGGCAAATGGATGTAACTCAGTATCCACCTTTTGCCCCATGGAAATATTTACACGTTTCAATAGATACATATTCAGGATTTATTCTGGCTACTCCTCAAAGGGGAGAAGCTGTAAAACATGTCATCAATCATTCAATTCGTAACTTTGCTTCGCTGGGACATCCAAAAGAAATAAAAACAGACAATGGACCTGCCTATACAAGTTCTGCTTTTCAGGACTTCTGTAACAGATGGGATATAATCCACAAGTTTGGGATCCCTTACAACAGTCAGGGGCAAGCTATTGTAGAACGGGCTCATTTATCTCTGAAAAGTGCTCTTGATAGATATTCATTGCGGGAAAAAACCCCGAACCTCCCAGCATTGCAAAATTCTCTTAACATTTGTCTTTACACTCTAAACTTTCTCAATCTGACTGGCATTCCTCCCACTTCTGCTGCTTCTCGTCACTTTTCCTCCCCCTTACCCCCTCCTAACAGACCTCTGGTATATTATCGCAGATTGCCAGATCCTGCCTGGCAGGGTCCCGCTGAGCTTCTCACTTGGGGGAGAGGATACGCTGTGATCTTACTGCCAGACAAAACCACTTGCTGGATCCCTGGTCGGGCGGTAAGACCCTATCATGGGAATTCCTCCGATACATCTGCATCTTAAACTCTTCCTGATATTCTTGCCTTTATCCTCCTTGCAATTTCTACCTTATTCATATCCTACTTATACCTTTGTTCAACATGGTCATTGGACCACATTAGAATTTCGCTTTATTAATTATGATAGTGACTGTCCTATTGTTTGTTAGCATGATAATCTTCCCATAAATCTATCTCCTTATATTCACACATATTTCAACAAAACATATGCTTCCTGTCAAAAGATTATTCGTGTTAAAGCCACTTCTTTAACAGAAGGCTATTATACTTGTTCCACGAGGGTACGTCATGAAAATGCTACCCGTAGCTTTCACTCTGTCACTTCTGTTTTGTTTACAGAACACTCTACCACTCGCTCTTTTGTTCCTTCTTTACTCTTCCTATGGAAAGGAACCTTAAAATCTTTTCCTCTTTTCAATCTAAACATAGGGGGACCTAAATGTCCTTATATTGTATCATGGGTTTCCCCACCCCAATTAACGTCCTTGATGAATGACCAAATTAATCTTCATTGTCATTATTGTAATTATTATCCTTTTTCTACTAATTGTATTCCCTCCTCATATCGTAAATGTTCCACAACTAACTTATCCATAGCCCTTTCTCCTACTTGTCATGCTTTTATATACCCAAACTCTGATCCTGTCAACAAATGACGCTTCAAAAGAACTGCCTATGACGATCCGCAGAAGCCTCATAGAAGATATAATATTACTTGGACTATAACTGACTTTCAAGGCGTTCGTTTAAACTTTACAACCAATTTTTCTCGCATAGAAGACTTTTACCCACCGCTTTAATTCGATTTGGCAGAGATGCTTGTAGGCTCCACTGCTTACAACTCACCTTCTCATCCAACGGAGCCTAATCATAGATTTGTAAATGAACATAGGTTTTATGTATGCCCCGGACAGCCCGTTTCCGACACTCAGTCCCCTGCCCAACGACTTCTAGACTGCGGGGGGTTGTCAGATTACTTTTGCAAAGACTGGTCGTGTGTTTCAACTGGACATATTTATTGGGATCCAGGCACTAAGGGTGATCTCATTACTGCCACTCGCACCACATGGGATATTCCATGTGGTGGTAAAAAATTGCCCAAGTGCAACCCGGTAACCATAAGGTTCACAAACAAAGGCAAGAAAAGTACTCTATGGGACACTGGCTTGAAATGGGGTGCCCGCTTAAAAATAGCTTGGCCAGGAGAGCATTATGGAAATATTTTTTACATTCAATGTCACATTGAACTCCCTCGCTTTGACCCGGTGGGACCACATGAAAAGGTTATTAAATCCCCTTTCTTGCAACCCATAACACAGGAAGTTAACCCACTGATTCCATTGATCAAAGCTTCCTATGCCTTGTTGAACTCCTCAAACTCATCAATTGCCTCCACATGTTGGCTTTGTGTTTCTGCCTCTCCACCTTTTTACGAAGCCATCGCTTCCCAAGAACCCATTGTTAATTCCACATCAGATGAACATTGCCGTTGGAGGAACTCCACTATTACTGTCTCTTCCATCACTGGGGTTGGTTGTTGCTTGGGAAATATTCCATCCAATTACTCACAATATTGTCATAATGTTTCTAATGGCTATCATTGTGATTTATATCTTCCTAAGCACCGCCTTGGCCGCTACCACACCGTCGGGGGATATTCTCCAGTCTACACATCTTCAGGAGGAAATTTAGCATCACGCCTAAAAGGAATGTATTTTATCCTTGGCAAAAATTCTGTCTGGGCTTGTAACACCGGTCTCACAGCATGTGTCCATGGGGATGAACTTGTTAAATCAAAATCATTTTGTATTCAAGTATGGCTTGTACCAAAAATTAATGTGTATAACTCTGATGATTTTATATCCCTACAGGCACCCATGGAATACCCCCTCAGAGCAAAACGGGAAATTATTAGTACTCTCACTTTAGGTCTACTGCTTGCTCTGGGCGCCACGGGCGCAGCCACGGGCATTGCAGGACTAGCTGTTTCTGACAAAAGAATTACAGCTCTGGGTTCAGCCATTGATGATGATTTATTACGAATTGAAAAATCAATTGTAGCTTTGCAAAACTCCTTGACATTCCTCTCAGAAGTAGTCTTGCAAAATCGTAGAGGTTTAGATCTGTTATTTTTAAAACAAGGGGGATTGTGTGCTGCGCTTAAAGAAGAATGTTGTTTTTATGCTGATAGCAGGGGGGTCGTGTTGGATTCTATGAATGAATTAGAAAAACGCTTAAAAGATAGAGAAAAAGAAAGGTTAAACATGTATAATTGGTATCAAGGTTCGTTTTCTATTTCACCATGGCTTACAACCCTTTTAACTGCGTTGGCAGGACCATTAATAATCATTATATTGATATGTATTATAGGACCTTGTTGTTTTAATAGAATATTGCAATTTTTGAAAAATCAATTATCTTCCATAACTGCTGATGTTAATGTGTTATTGCAAGCTCATGATATGTCTTTAACACCGGATGAAAAAATGTCATTGCTGAGTTACCGCTCCTTGGACAACCCTGACGCTGACGGGTCGCACGCCTGCCTAGATGACGGGGACGGAGAACATTTCAGAAAAATAGTTCCTGTCTTCTTGAACAAGGAAGAAGACTCGTCATAAATAATAAAAACAGAGGAGATGTTGTAACTATGTATCATTCATGTGATTGCAACTATGTATCAGTGCAACTATGTATCATTCAAGCATTGCAATAATGTATCATTCTCGTGTAAACATTAGACTTCTGTCTCTTCAGTGATCTTTGCCAGGCATGTATAAGAGACGGGGAGATAAGCATCTGTCAATACAGAATGATATCCTAACTGACTTGAACAATTGTAAATCACACACATCCTGTTAACCTGGTATCCTAACTGACCTGAACTGTTGTAAATCACATACATCCTGTTTAACCTGGTATCTTAACTGACCTGAACTATTGTAAATCATGTATATCCTGTTGACCTAAACTATTGTAACTCATGTATATCCTGTTTACCTTGGGCTCTGAAAAATTTCACCCCCCTGTGAAAAAAGCATAATAAAAGAGTGTGTGCTCTTTACATTTGGGGCGCACTCATCCCGAGAAACTTCATCTCTTGTTGTTTCTTCCTCCTTCGCTCCCTCTCATGAGGCGCCCATCTGATGCGGGATAGCAGATACCGCAAGGTGTTAAGCAACCTTTATTTCTCTTAGTCTAAGAAAAAGCTGCTCAGCCGTGGCAGGCATCGGCTTTTGTAGCCGGCGCTGTCCAAAGCTTCAGCCACTGATGGGACTTCATTTTTCCTGCCAGCAGCTGGACCAATGAGTGGAGTCTATTAGCTGACTCCACTCCTTGGCCATATTTGGTCATATACAGCAGAATGCATATAAATTTTAGGCTTCCCAGCAACCAACAGTTTCAGGTATTCAGCTTTATTTATATTTTACTCACTTGTTTGCTTTTGTGTGTTGACTTCACAGAAAACTCAGAAGTGATTTTACAACCTCCGTAGAAATTATATTTGATTCCACTTCAGGTTACTCAATTAGTTTAGACTTCAGCTGAGAGAAATTCTGATATTGGGTAGTATAAATATATGACAGAAAATAAAGATTGGATTTTAGAAGACATTGGAGGAAAAAGATGGAACACGGTGTCTTAATTAGAAAGCAACTAATCTACGAATAGTATGTGACATTACACACTTCAAGCAAGTCCAGTATTTCGTGCTGGATGAATAAGAAATTATTATGGCAATTAAATTGTGCATTTACTGTTGCTGCCCTAGTGTATTGACAAGAAAGCAACAAAATTTATCAAGTTTCCTTGCCTCCCTGCCTCCTTCCTTCACCTGAACTATAGATGTTTTCCCACCTCTAAAAGAGTCAGAATATGCAAAGTACCCTGAGATCCTTGGCTAACAATTGCAGTTTTTATATATAAAAAAAGCTGTTGATTGAAAGCAGTAAAAGGAAAACTTCCCTTAAGAGTTTGTAATACCAGCTCCCTCAAGCCTGTTCATTTATACAGTCAAAAGCCTCTGTATTGCTATTGTATGCAGGAAACTTAGGTTCATAAGTGATCTTGGGATTTCTTGCTACCCTTTTGGGAAGAAGCTATTGGACTAGTTCAGAATAGAGCTGCAGTAACCAGCTGTTGTTGAGATTCGGGCCCCTGTAGGCTTGCCTGAAAAATGCAAGCTTCTCTTTTGTTAAACAAAACAAAAACAAACTAGATATGCACCTGGCTCCATGAATTTTGGCTGGTTTTAATGTGGTTACTTTTATTTCCCAGAGATTCTTTAAGAAGTTCTGCGTATGTGCCTTTGATTTTTTTTTTTAGGTTACCACCTGGCACAGAAGATAATAGATACAGATGACAGAATAGTGAAACACAGTGAACATATTATAATAATTTCATGGAGAATTCTAAAATTCAGTGTTTTGCTTTTGCTTTTTCAACAAAGAGGTAGGGAAAATGCTTATAACCCCCCTCTTTTTAATTTTGTTTCAGATAAGAAGGATTTTTCCAATAAATATTAGTAAATATATCAGTATTTTTACAGGTAGTTCTCAACTTACAATGGCAATTAGGACCAGAATTACTGTCAGTAAGCAAACTAATATAATAAGAGGTGGTATTCAGCAGGTTTTAAACAGTTCTGGAGATCCAGTAGAGGGAATTTTCAATAGTTCAGAGAACTGGCAAATGCCACCTCTGATTACTCCTGCCCCCATCTATTCTCTGCCTCCCGAGTCCCAGCTGATCAGCTGGGTCATCTTTTGTTGCCTGCACAGGAGAATGGAGTTGCAAATCAGGTTTGTGGGGTGGGAAGGGAATGGGATTTTGCAGCAACCTTCCCCCATGAGTGGGGAGGGAATGGAAATTTTACAGTATCCTTTCCCTGCTATACCCACCAAGTGACACCTACCAAGCCACGGCCACAGAACCAGTAGTAAAAAGAAATTGAATCCTGTTGTGAATTAATAAAAAGTGAATGAATAAAAGTGCTTAATAAAGATTATTAAAACCTTTAGAAAAGTGCAGGGTTCTGACCCTGCACTTCTGATTGGCTGATAATAGCGACATCTGATTGGTCCATTCAGGAGAATCTGATTGGCTATTAGCGGGCCTCTCTCATTGGTTAAGGGAACTAACGCTTCCCGTTTCTTATTGGTTATTTGATCAGCAGCTTGCCTATAGAAAGGGCTGTTGCTGCCGTAGTTTTTGCTCTGTTCCACAATGTTAAATAAAGAGTTGAAGTTCACTGTTCATTGTTTCGTCTCCAGTCCTTGCGCCCATGTGCAGAACATAACAAATCCCATCACTGAATAAAGTGCAACAGTATCACTTAGTGACAATAATCTCTGCAGTCCTGGTTGCCATTGTTAACCAAATCTTATAATTATTAGGCAAATAAAATAGGAAGACAGCACTCCCCACCCACCCACCCAAAGGAGGTGTTCCTAGGATCAAATCATTCACTTCTCTCCACTATTAGGAAAATACTCTAGGAATTCCCTCCAACAGTTAAGTTTTATAAATGAGATACTTTTCTACTGTAGAAAGTTAGCACCCACCCCACTCCTAGAAGAATGAAAAAGTATGAGAAATATGAAAAAAGGTAGGATAAAATATTTTCCCTAAAAGAGAAATAAAAATCTTAAGGAAGACAGAAAGTCAGAGCCCCAGCTCCCTGCCTCCAAACAAATACAAAGCTGAGGCCAGCTTCTAGAAATGAAGATTTGGTAATCCAATGCTGTGTTCAAAGACTAGCAGCAGTCCTCCCTCCGGTCCGCCGCCAACGCGGGAGCGCCGATCGCTCTCATTGGTTGATGCCGTTTGACAGCCGGCTATAAAAGGGAGCTGTCAAACGGCATCAGCTGTCGCTGCCAGCTGGCTATCAGAAAGCCTCGGCAGCCGCAGCGACCCTTTATTCGCTAGAATAAAGTTGTTAGCCTTTAGCCTGGCTCCGTCTCCCTTTGTAACCGCCGCTCCACAACACTGGCGACGAGGGCGGGATACAGCTAAGATGACCAGGCAGGAAATCGAGCCGAAGTCACAACAAGAAAGAGCCGAAGCCGCTACGAGCTGATCGAGTCACCGCCACTGACGCTCTCCAAAGAGCACGAAATTTAAAAGCCCTCTCAGCTGAGGAGCCGAACGCCGCTGACAGGCGCAGCCAGAAACGCTTTTCTAAAAGCGAAGACTATTTTTCCTCAGCTGAGGAAACCAATGCTGCCACTCTAATGGCCTCTAATCCGACATTCCCGCACTTCCAACTGGGGGCAGAAACATGGGAATCATATATGAATAGGTTTGAATGCTTTTTAAATGCCATTGAGCTAGATGAAGCCACAGATTTAAGGAAAAGCACCTATTTTTTAAGTTTCTGTGGGGCCACAGTTTTTGACACAGCCTCTGCACTAGTGTCCCCACGTTCTATAAAGGCTATTCCCTGGGATGAGTTAAGAGAAATCTTGTCAAATCATGACTCCCCCAGACCCTCTAGGATAGCCAGGCTTTTAGAAGAAGAATTCAGGCTGAAGGGGAAACTGTGAGTCAGTACATGGCAGCATTGAGATTGGCTGCCATACACTGCAGCTTTAGGGACTACCTTGAGGATATGCTGCTCGATCAAATTGTGGGAGGAGTAAGGGACCTAAAACTGCAAAGGAGATTACTGGCTAAAAAAGACTTAACCCTAGCCTCAGCTATTGAGGAAGCTCAGGCTGCTGAATTGTCAGAATTATCAGCAGCTGAAATTCAGGGGAACACCCCTAAGCAAGGGCAAGCTACAGTCCACTATGATGAGGTCTCCCAAGAAGTAGAAGAAGAACCTCTGGAGGTAAACTGCCTCACGCGTCCAAGCCTCCCCCCCCAGGGCCACCTAGGAAATACAACAATCAGACAGCCAAACAGCAAACCCCTTGTATGAGCTGTGGGGGCAACCACCATAGATCAACCTGCAGATTCAGAAACGTTATCTGTCTGAACTGCCAGAAGAAAGATAGCTAGGGTTTGCCAAGCTGAGCAGACCTCCATACAAAGACCTCAAGTTTCTGCCTCCTACCAAAGGCAAGTGGTACATTGTTACACTTGTTACCATGCAAACAACACCACCTCTAGGCCTAACAAATTAAGCATTTCTCTTTTTATAGAAAGTAAGCCCTGCCGAATGGAAGTAGACATTGGGTCAACCCTCTCCATCATTTCGTGGGCCTCCCTGAAGAAGTTGCTGCCTTCGCTCTCAAAAAAGAAACTGACCAACTGCCACCTGACTCTTCGGGATTACCAGGGGAAGACCATTCCAGTCCTGGGTAAGGGAAAATTCCTCATTCTATTCCAAAACTTTAGGGGTCACTTGCCACTGGTGGTCATAGATGGTGCCCTTCCTAGCTTGCTAGGATTAGATTGGTTTCCTGCCCCAGGCCTCAATGTTACGGGAATTCACTCTGTGGAAAATTCTGATGTAGATGCCCTTCTTAAAGACTACTCTGATGTTTTCAGTAGTGAACTAGGCTGCTATTCAGGCACCCCCATATCTTTTGATGTGAGTCCACAAGCCACCCCAATTCGTTTGAAACCTCGGAGGGTACCTTTCGCCATTAGGCCTAAGTTAGATGCTGAATTAGATAAACTTATCAAACAGGGGGTGCTAGAACAGGTAGACTTCGCCAAATGGGAAACCCCCATAGTCACCCCTTTAAAAAAAGATGGCAGTGTGAGAATTTGCACTGACTATAAGACGTCCCTCAACCGTTTCCTACAAATTAGCGCATACCCAGTACCTGTAATCTAACACCTGCTCCACTCTTTTGAGCCAGGCATAATTTTTGCAAAGTTAGACATGTCCCAGGCATACCAGCAATTTCCCGTTGACCAACACACTGCTGACCTACAAACTATAGTTACTCACAGGGGCGCATTTAGATGTAGACGTTTGCAATTTGGAATTAGCGTAGCCCCTGGCATTTTCCAATCACTCATGGAAAGAATCCTCCAGGGCCTACCTGGGGTGGTTCCATACTTCGATGACATTTTAGTTTCTGCCACCAACAAAACACAACTTTTACTCAGAGTGAGATCTGTCCTTGATAGGTTTAGGCAAAATGGGCTTAAATTGAAAAAAGACAAATGCACCATTGCCACCAAACAGGTAGACTTCCTGGGTTATCGAATTGATACATCTGGAATTCACCCCATAGAGAGTAAAGTTAGGGCTATTCACGAGGCACCCACTCTCTCTAACAAAACTGAATTGCAGGCCTTTTTGGGACTCCTTAATTTTTTTGCTTCCTTTTTGCCTCACAAAGCCTCTGTAGCTGAACCCCTACATAGGCTCCTAGATAAGAAAGCCCCATGGCAATGGGGACCAAGGGAAGCCCATGCCTTCCAAGCAGTGAAGTCTCTCTTAACTTCAAACTCTGTGTTGGTTCAGTTTAACCCAAAACTGCCCCTATGCCTCACCCTTTGGTATAGGAGCTGTATTGAGCCATAGGCTCTCAAATGGATCAGAGGCACCCATTGCCTATTTTTCAAGAACTTTCTCCGCTGCAGAGAGGAACTATAGTCAGATCGATAAGGAGGCCTTAGCAGCTGTGGCCGCTGTAAAAAAATTCCATGAGTTCCTTTATGGCCGTAGTTTTCAACTTGTAACAGATCACAAACCTCTATTAGGACTGCTAGCTGGGGATAAGCAAACCCCACAGGTGTTATCCCCGAGAATGACCAGATGGACTCTATTTCTGGCCGCCTACTCTTACACACTGGTACATCGCCCGGGGAAGAACCTGTGCCATGCTGATGCCCTCAGCAGATGCCCCCTGCCAACACCAGTCGAGGACCCAGCTCCCATCCATGCTATCTTCGACTGCAATGAACTTAACCTACCTGTCTCAGCTGGGGATATTGCTGCACACTCCAAGAGGGACCGTGTTATTTCCCAACTCCTGGACTGGGTAGGGAGGGGGTGGCCTGACATTCAGTTTGCCCCTGAATTCATGCCATTTAAGACCCGCAGGCAGGAGCTTTCTTCACTACAGGGCTGCCTGTTATGGGGGACAAGGGTGGTCATACCACCCACCTTGCAAGAACCAGTTTAAGGGCATTGCACGAGGGTCACCCTGGCATCGTAAGGATGAAGGCCTTGGCCCGCAGCTACGTCTGTTGGCCAGGATTAGATGCCCGGATTGCCAGCTGAGTTAACACGTGCCAGCCCTGCCAGGCAACAAGAGCAGCCCCACCAGCAGCTGACCCAACCAAGTGGGAAGATTCGGGGGGCCCTTGGGCCAGGCTGCATGTAGACCTGGCTGGTCCCATACAAGGGAGGACATTCCTGGTGGTTGTAGATTCATTCTCCAAATGGACTGAAGTAGCCTTGTTACCCTCCACCACAACGCTGGCTGTTACAAGGGCCTTGACCAGACTGTTTGCTACTCATGGACTTCCTGACACATTAGTTTCAGATAATGGCCCCCAATTCAGTTCTAACGAGTTCGCCATCTTCACAGCTAATCTGGGCATCAGACACGCTCTCACAGCCCCCTTTCACCCAGCAAGTAATGGAATGGCAGAAAGGGCTGTCAGGTCTGCCAAGGAAGTTCTGGCCAAGCTGGGCCAGGCAGACTGGCATGCCAAACTATCAACTTACCTACTCACACAACATGCCACCCCGTGCCCTTCCACCAACAAGTCCCCTGCTGAACTGTTAATGGGCAGTTGCCTCAGGACCACCCTGGACAGGTTGCACCCCCACTACGCTCCCAGCATGCCACTAGCCTCTGACAGCCATGCCAGGGAATTCGCCCTGCAAGACCAGGTGTACGCCAGGAGCTATGCGGGGCACCCCTTATGGCTGCCAGGGCAGATAGTCTTTGTTGCAGACCCAGATCATATAGAGTCCTTCTGGAAGATGGCCGGATTTGGAGGAGGCACGTAGACCAGCTGAGGAGGCGTTGAAACAAGATGGCCACCGAAATCCCAGTCTACCCGCCGCCGGACGAGCCAGTCTACTCACCGCCAGCCAACCCGCCGAAGGACCCGGTCTACCTGCCGCCCGACAACGCAACCAGCCAACCGCCGTGGGAAGACTCACCTGAGCAATCACCTGAAAGCAGTCCAGGGATGGCCAGTGCTCCTCTGCAGGTTCCAGTCACCGCCCAGGAGGAACAAGATGCACCAGCCGCCGACAAGCTTCAGGAACCTCGGAGATCGGGCCGTGAGCGAAAGCAGCCATCATGGCTGCAGGACTACGCATGCTCGTGGCCAGGGGGAAGGAGTGCTATGTTCAAAGACTAGCAGCAGTCCTCCCTCCGGTCCGCCGCCAATGCGGGAGCGCCGATTGCTCCCATTGGTTGATGCCGCTTGACAGCCGGCTATAAAAGGGAGCTGTCAAACGGCATCAGCTGTCGCCGCCAGCTGGCTGTCAGATAGCCTCAGCAACCACAGCGACCCTTTATTCGCTAGAATAAAGTTGTTAGCCTTTAGCCTGGCTCTGTCTCCCTTTGTAACCACCGCTCCACAACATCCAATTTTCCCTACAGCAAAGTCTGACCAAAAGTAGGGCTAGCCCTCAGCCACAACAGGAATTGCCTAAGAAGTCCCTTCATTGTATCAGCCAAACTTCAACCAAGGTTAGTTCAGACATATGCTGTACAAGGCTCCATGGGAGTCTGCAAACAGCCTATAGCCATGATGGTGAACCTATGGCATGTGTGCCACAGGTGGCAAGCAGAGCCATTTGTGCTGGCATATGAGCCATAGGCAAACTTACCTCACTGCGCATATGCATGCCTCACAGCTGATTTCAGCTGGTTTGAAAAACTTTTTGGCTTCCCAGAGCCTTGAAAAAAGCCTCTGCAGGCCCATTTCGTCACTTCTTATAATACCGGAAGTGACAAAAAAGGCCTATTTGGCCTGCAGAGGTTTTTTTCAAGCCTATGGAAGGCCAAAAAAGGCCTCAAACCAGCCAAAAATCAGCTGTGAGGCACAGTGCAGGTAAGGGGAGGGGGCATGGGTGATGGCACATTGTCTTCTGGGTGCTGGTATGCAAGTGCACAATTTTTGGCACAGGAACCCAAAAAGGTGAGCCACCACTGGCTATATAATATAGGATCTTGAACAGGAAGTTCAAGTGCAAGCCCAAAAGAAGGTATAAAACCCTCTCACTCTCAATTCCATGTGGTCAGCTACCCTGAATCACATATGCTTCATGGTTCTGCTTCATCAATAAATGGACCCTCTTTCCAATCAACCTCAAGCCTCCATTTTGTTTCCAGTGCCTTTCTCCCAGCTTGGATATTTGGATATATAAATACCTGGATATTTCTTCTAACAGTATATATTGAGAAAACTAGAATATTCCATTTAGTATCCATTTATAGAAAGCCAGACAGCTCCATTCATAAACAAAATGCCTTCAGCTATAGCTCCCACAGAAGGCTGAAGATGACAGGATTAAAAGCAGAAAAAACAAACATAGGCAAAATCTACATTTCCCACCAGCTCCATGGAGGGGGCATGATCTCACAATCACAATGGCAAGAATAATTAGAATACCAAAAAGGGCACACTCAAGCACAAGTCAAAGTACATTTTACAACAAACAGGCATCTCAATCACAAAGCCCCAAAGAATGTGTAAAAGTGCACCGACTCTCAACCCCCATTTTGTTAGCCATTCAAGAAACATGCTTCTGTCACTAGTTTCTGACTGCCAAATAAATAGAGATTTCCTTTCCTGCAACCTGCCTCCATTTTACTTCCAGTGTCTTTTTCACAGATTAGAAGCAGACCTGATTTATCTTCCAACAGTAATTTCCTGCTGATAAATAAGTCAACAGGGAAGATGCAGGAAGTTGCAAGCCCCAGGCCAGCAGGCAGGTAAGTGGCTGCAGCCTGGTGGGAGACACACTGACAAAGTATAGAGAAGGAAGTTTGAAAAGGATGCATGAGGAAAGAAGGGGTTGTGCAAGAGGTTCTACAAGGATCAGGGAGGATGTGCAAGAGATGTGGCATAGATTGTGCAGGGGCACATGAATGGTCAGAATAGCAGGACAGCATGGCTGGGGAGGGGGAGACTTACTCCAGCATCTTGCAACCTTCTCTCTAACTACTCTCTAGCAACCTTCTCTCTAACTACTCATTGTCTTTCTAGGGAAGATTGCAATCACATGATCACAGGGCACTGCAACTTGTTGTAAGTGTGAATCTATTGGCAATGTTAGATCTGGAGAGTGGGCGCAAGGAATGGAGACGAGGCATCCAATAGTGACTCCAACTCTTTATTAGTGACTTCAGAACAGAGCAACAATTAGGGGGAGAAGGCGGAGCTTCGTTTCGGCGATACAGCTGCGATCTCGGGGCTCTGAGATCGCAGCGGATATTTTCGCCCCTGGTCGGTCCTAACGGACCTAAACTGTCCCGTAGAGACGGTGATTGTGAAGGGCACTGTTCCAGGATCCCAGAGATATCGCAAAATCTCTGGTTTGATCCGGAAGAAGCCCTTTCGCTGGTGGCGGAGAGGCAGCCTCCATAGCTGCTGAAGTCGGGACAGCTCCGGAAAGAAAGTGGTTGGAGTGAAAGTGTGTCGGCTGGGTGAGAAAAACTTTTTTGTGTTGTAAATTCGCTGAGGTTGGAAAGTTCATCCGGAATAAAGAAGAAAGCTGTGAGATTTTTTTTTTTTGACTGAAATTGTTTGAGCGGCGTTTTTTAAAGTGATGTCAAATTGAGGATTGGGTTTTTTTTTTCTTTTCTTTATATTTTTTGGGAAAGATTTTACTGTGACTTTGTAGGTAACCGGATTGAATTTTCTATTATATATATATTTATGCTCCCTTTGATTTTTTAACTTTCTTTAGGATAGAGGCTCCCTTTGGCTACTTTTTCTTTTTTTCTTTTTGTATATATTATTCCTTTTTTCCGGCTGGAGGGAAGGAAGAGCATTAAGAAACTTTGTAACACTGCCAACTAGAGGCTTGAAAGTATTTTATTTGAATGGGAGAGAATTGCAAAAAGACCTCTTCTCAAGGACATTTTAACGTGATAAGATAGAGGGAGAGCACAGCAAAATATTATTGCAGGTGCTTTCCTGGACTGTTATCAAGAACACTTGAGGTTTGGCTTTGAAGCTGCTGGAGAAGAGAGTCATAACAAGAGCCTTGGATAAATGAATAAAGTGCAGTGTGCTTTCTTATACCCCACACACTAGCCTTTTTTAAAAAAAAATTTAATTCTAGTAATATTTTTATTTTTGTTTGTTATTTTTTTTAAAGGGAAAGCCTCAGGGTTTTTTTTTTTTTCTTTATTTTTCTTTTCTTTTTTATTGGGACTTTTTTGCTTTTCCTATCTATGTTCTTGGACCACTTTGTTGTTGTTTCTTTTTATTATTATTATTATTATTATTGAGACTTTTCAACTGGATTAAGGTGTGAAGAATCTGGGAACTTTTTGTTTTTCTTTTTTTTTTGCTCTTAATCAATGTTGTTATTTTGGGATTTGTTTTTCTTCTTTTTACTTTTTTTCTTTTTTATGGTGGACTATTTCGTAATTGGATTAGGGTCTAGAAGAACCTGAAGATCTTTCTTCTTCCTTTTTTGCTGTTTCTTCCTTGGTTTCGTGTTTTTGACTATCGGAGTTTCCCATTTTGGATTATAATTGGCTGCTTTACTAGTTGGATTAAAAGTTAAGAAGAATTTGAAGCCTTGGAAGCATTGAAATGAGCAGGAAACCAATATCAACTGGCATTTCTGCTTCTACCTCTGCTTCCCCACCAGCTGGAGGACAACGCTTAATCCAGACAATGTTGAAGCAAGATAAGGAACAAGAAAGAGTAACTTTACAGACGATTATGCAAGGAATCCAAGATCTCAAGATAAAATCAGACATCATTGAACAAAGAACAGAAAATATTGAACAAAGAATAGAGAAGACTGATGAAAAAGTGGAAGACATCAAACAAATGATGGTTAAGTATGAGGAGAGATTTCAAACAATTGAGGAAGAAGGAAAACAAAGAGAGAAGAAGATTGGAAATATTGATAGTAGATTAACAGCGGTTGAACAAGAAAAAGGTGGGATGCTGAGGTGGGAGATGGAAAGGTCAGAATTTTACCTCAGATTTCAAAATATAGAAGAGGAAAAAGGAGAAAATTTGGCAGCGGTAATGATATAAATTTTGGCAGATGCTTTGGAAATTACAGAGGAAAAGATGATGGATGGAATAGATGAGATATATCGAGTTTATACAAGATATGCGATGAGAAATAAATTACCCAAGGAAGTTCATATTAGATTTACCAAAAGATCCATTAAAACACAAATATTACAAGTGGTAAGAGAGAAAACATTGAAATACAAAGGTAAAGAGATTGTGGTTTTAAAACAAATACCCAGAAGAGTGAGAGAGATGAGAAGAGAATATCGATTTCTGACCAAAATGCTACTGGAAAGCGAAGTGAATTATAGATGGCTGATTCCAGAAGGATTAATGTTTACGTGGCAAGAGCAGAGACATAGAATTGATTCAATTGAAAAAGCAGAACTTTTCCATGCAGAATTTTTTGGAAGAAGAAGAGAGGAGGCAGAGAAAGAGGTCTCAGTAATTGAGTTTCAAGAGGAACAACTGGAGACTGAAAAAGAGAAAGGAGCTGTAAGTGGACAGGTGGACAATAAAGAACAGCGTGAAGTGAGATCCACGAGAGCTGTTAGACCTAAATATAAAGCATAATCATGGAAGAAAGAAAACTGATTACAATGAATATAAATGGACTTAATTCAGCTGTTAAAAGAAGGAAAACTTTTCATAAATTAATGAAATTAAAATTTGATATAATTTGTCTACAAGAAGTTCATATTAAAAAACAACATGAACAATTGTTAGTACAGCCAAAATTAGGGAAAATATTTACTTCTTTGACTCAATGTAAGAAAAGAGGAGTGGTTCTATACATTAAAGAGGCTATCCCATCAAAATTGATTTACACAGATGAAGATGGAAGAATATTAATAGTAGAAATAATGGACAATAATATAAAAATACTCTTGATTGCAATTTATGCTCCGAATGATAAACAAGAAGAGTTTTATAAAAAGCTACATATGAAAATAATTGGACTGGACTATGTTAATATAATTATGATGGGAGATTTTAATGGAATTGTGGACAATAAATTGGACTATATAGCAACAACAACAAAGCAAAATAGAAAGGCTCTCCCAAGGTCTTTTTTTAAAATGACAGATGAATTAACTTTAAAAGATATTTGGAGAGAAAGAAATGTTAAAGCTAAACAATATACTTTTTACTCAAATAGACATTTATCATGGTCCAGATTAGATATGATTTGGATCTCAACAGAATTAATATCCAATATTAAAGAAACAAATATTGAAACAAGTACTTGGGCAGATCATAGCCCAATGACAATTAAATGGAAGGGACAAAAAAAAAGATCGAGATGGACATTAAACAATACTATTTTAAAGGAGAAAGATTTTATACAATGGATGGAGAAGGAATTGGCTTTTTTCTTCAGAGAAAATAAAAAAGAAGATACTTCAACGCAGAATGTGTGGGATACAATGAAGGCATATGCCAGAGGTTTGATAATAGATTATACAAGAAAAAAGAATATTAGGAAAAGGCAAGCTTTTAAGGCCTTGGAAGATGAGTACAAAATTCTTGAAAAAGAATTACAGAAAATGCCACAGAAAAAGGATATTAAATTGAAGCTGGATGTAATTAAACATAAAATGGAATTAATAGAGAAAGAAGAACTGGCACAGAAAATCAGAAACTCTAAACAGAATTATTTTGAAGATGCAAATAAACCAGGTAGATGGCTAGCATATAAATTGAGAAAAGAGAAGGAATCAAGAAAAATATTGAAGTTAATAGATGAACAAGGCCAAGTTTGTTATGGGAATAAGGAGAAAAAAGAAATTATTCGAGATTTTTATGGGCAATTATATAAACAAGAGAATATCGATGAAGAAAAAGTCAAACAGTATTTACAGGAAGCTAATTTACCAAAGATACCTAAAGAGACTGAAGAAATGCTAGAAAGCAATATAACAATGATGGAATTAAATGAAGCATTTAAGAGACAAAATAATGGGAAAGCACCGGGTCCAGATGGGCTTCCAGCAGAATTCTATAAAACATTTCAAGAATCATTGAGCATCCAATTGTTAGAAGTTATGAATGAAGTTATGTTAAAAAAGATGATACCTAAAACATGGTCAGAGGCTTACATTACACTTATACCGAAGGAAGAGACTGACCCACTGCAAATGAAGAATTATAGACCTATTTCTTTATTGAACGGAGACTATAAAATCTTTGCTTCAATTTTAGCAGAAAGACTTAAAAAATATCTGAATAATTTTATTCACCCAGATCAAAATGGATTTCTGCCAAAGAGACAAATTAGAGACAATATGAGAGTAATCTTGGACACTTTGGAATACTATGAGGCTCATCCTGAAAAGCAAATGGCTTTGATATTCCTAGATGCTCAAAAAGCATTTGACAACGTGAACTGGAGATTTATGTTATTATTATTGGAGCAGATGGGTTTTGCTAAAAAATTTACTCAAGCAATAGAAGCCATATATAATAAACAGACAGCAAGGGTAATGATGGAGGGGGAACTTACAGATTTTATTAATATAAGGAAAGGTACAAGACAAGGATGCCCCCTATCTCCTTTGCTATTTGTGTTGACCTTGGAAGTGTTGAATAGAAATATTAGGGATGATAAAAGCATAAAAGGAATGAAAATTAAGAAGGAAGAATTCAAGCTACAAGCTTTTGCTGATGATTTAGCTTTTATTTTGGAAGACCCGCTAGAAACAGCTCCAAAGTTATTGGAAAAGATAAAGACTTATGGAGAGGTGGCTGGTTTGAAAATAAATAAAGATAAAACAAAGATTTTGACAAAGAATATGCTATTGAGACAGAGAGAAGAACTGGCAGATCTTTTGAAAATTCAAGTTACAAATAAGGTTAAGTATCTGGGGATATATTTGACAACAAGATGTAGCACATTAAAGGAGAATAATTATATTAAACTTAAACAACAGATAACTACAGATTTGAAGAAGTGGGAAAACTTGCAATTGTCATTAATAGGGAGAATTTCAACAATTAAGATGAATATTTTACCTAGAATTTTATTTTTGTTTCAAACAATACCAATTAGGCTTGGAAAAGACTATTTTTAAGATTTAAATAAAATCATGTTGAAGTTTATATGGCAAGGTAAAAAAGCAAGAATAAAGCTAAAGCTTTTGCAAGATGCTAGAATTAGAGGAGGTTTTGGCTTGCCTAATTGGGAATTGTATTATCAAGCTGCAAGTTTGATGTGGGTCAAAGAATGGATAACATTAAGGAAACATAGGTTGTTGACATTAGAAGGGCATGATTTGCTGTTGGGTTGGCATGCTTTTTTATGGTATAAGGGAACTAAAACACAGGGTTATTTTAGAAGACATTATGTACGGGAGTCTTTGTGGTTAAATTGGAAGAAAATAAAAAGACAATGTTATTTGAAAATTCCAGTTTGGTTATCAACCATTGAAGCATTTTCCTATCCTATAATCTACAAGAAGGAACAAACAGTTAGATATGAGGAACTTTTGGATGAAAAGGGTGAACTTAAATCGATTCAAAATTTAGAGGAACAAGGTATAAGGATGAATTGGTTTTCATATGCACAAATACATTCAAGGTATGATGAAGATTCTAAAACAGAGGGATTTTATGATAAGCAGACTGATTTAGATAAGATCTTGATGGGTACTGTTGAGAAAGTGATTAAAAAATTATATGGTTATTTACTGGGAATGAAATTAGAGGAAGAACAAGTCAAAGAAACTATGATTGTTTGGGGGAAGAATTTTGGATATGGGATTGATTTAGAGAAATGGCAGAAATTGTGGTCTCAAAATTATAAAATGACAATGTCAACAGCATATAAAGAAAATTTGTATAAGATGTTTTACAGGTGGCACTTTCCTCCGACAAGAATAGCAAGAATGTTCAAGAATAAATCTGAAAAATGTTGGAAATGTCATCAGATACCTGGCTCGTATTACCATATGTGGTGGACTTGTGAGGACGCTAGAAAATGTTGGACTATAATTCGCATGTGGTTGGAAAAAATGACAAAGAAACATATAGACTTGAAACCAGAGATCTTCTTATTGGGAATTTTACCTGATATATATAGTAAAGATTTGAAATATCTGATTGTAAATGTATTAACAGCGGCCAGGATTGTATTTGCTAAAAACTGGAAGAATGAGAAAATACCATTACAGGGAGAAATTATTAAGAAAATATTGGAATGTGCTGAGATGAGTAGATTGACATTTGAAATCAGAGAGCAAGAGGATAAACAATTCTATGAAATTTGGGATCTTTTTTATAAATGGCTAGATGATAAAATACGATAATAGAATATTTTAGATAGTAAGAAATATCTCTATCTTGTTATTTTGCTATTATTTTGTTAATCGATATTATATTTATAAAGGGTTTTTTTTTTTTTTTTTTTAGGATTGATCTGGTATGATTATATGATTAGTTGAATAATTTGGTTAAAGTATTGTTAGCTCATAAAGCATGAATGATTAAAAGTATAGTCAAAAAAAATTTTTTTTTGTTTAGTGATTATAGGATATATAAGTTTGGATTGATAATATGAGTTGTTATGTAACATAATTGTAACTGGGACTACAAAATGAATGCACAAAAATGATGAACCAACTGACACACTGTATGTAAATATGAGAGGTGTATGTTTTGATGTTTTGTTTGTCTTGTCTGTTTGTAGAAAATTAATAAAAAAAATTTTTTCAAAAAAATAAAAAGAACAGAGCAACAATTAGGGCAGCAGCAGCTCCTTTTATAGAGCTGGCTGCTATCACAATACCCAATGATTTGAGTTTGCAGTGCTGAGAGCATCCAATCAGCAGCGACCCGCTATCAGCCAATCCGATCAGCCAAAAGTGACCAATCACGATCCGCTGTCAACTGGCCAATCAGAAGTGCAGACTAGGAATCTTTCATGGAAAGAAAACTACTAGAATCGCAAACTAACAAGTTTGCTTAGTTTGTAACACCCCTCCCCCCTAGGTTCCATCTCAAGGATGGGGTGATGTATTCATGCAGGTTGGCAAGTCGTTTCACCTGCCTACCTGATCTATGTTGCTCCATCAGTCCTTGGCTGGACTCTGTTTCTGGTGGGTTGTTTGTTAGACTCAATGGTAGCGGTGATTAAACTTCTCCATTGGGTGACTCGGGGTTGTCATCTCTACTCCCGTCAAGGCTGCTGTCTGGATTCTCTGGGATTGCTGATGCTGCCGTGCTGCTCCGCGGTGAGATGGCCATGTCTCCCGGCTCCTCTTCGGATGGTGAGCGCTCCAGGTTTGGTTGCGCTGGTCGCTGAGTCTCACGTACTGGATCGGGTACTAGTTCATTTTCGCCCCCCTCGATTTCCCTTCCCCCCCGGTTTGGAGTTCAGGGCTTGTGAAAGGGGTAGGTGCCAGCCTGGAACGTAACTGGTTGATGTGGCGCTTCCACGGTCTCCCATCATTAGTTTGCAAATGGTAGGAACGGGGACCCGTAAGTTGCGTTATGGTAGCAAGGACCCACAAAGGGTCACCAGTAAGGTTTTTTGCAAAGACCGGGTTGCCTACCTTGAATGTGCGGTACTTGCTACTGGAACCCAGAGGCTTTTCTGGCAAGTAGGCAGGGTGTAGACGGTCAAGATGTGATCGAAATTTCTGGCCCATCAGGAGCTTGGCTGGGGTTTTGTTTGTGGTGCTGTTTCGAGTGATATGTTGGAGGAGAAGCATCCTGGTTACCTTGTCGTGGATGTTTCCTTGTTCCATCTTGTGTAAGGTCTTCTTTATGAACTGGACCATTTGTTCAGGTGGCCACCTAAGTCTCTATTTGCTTATCTATACCTGGCCACCAAGCGTAGCTCCTTGCTAGTGTCTTTATCTGCACGATACCCGGATGTCCATCGTGCAATAGTTTTAGGACTTTATGCTGAAGTCTTTCTGGGATGATGACTCTCTCTCCCTATAACGCACATCCCTTTTGGTTGAAAAGTTCTGTCTGCCTGTGCTTGAAAGGCTTGAAGGTGTCGTTCAGTTCATTGTCAGGCCAACCTCTTTCTACCCAGCTGAGGACTTGTGCTAAACAAGGGTCTTTCCTTGTTTCGGATGCGATGTCTTGCGCAGTCAGCGGTGGTGAAGGGAGTGTCTCGATCTGTAGTACAGCTAGGGTTGGAGCTGGGTCGTCTATGACTTCTGGTAGCGGTGAGTGGCTCAGGGTGTCAGCGTGGGGAATGGCTTTCCCCGGTCGGTGTTGTAGTTGACAGTCGTATGCGGCTAAAAACTCTGACCAGCGTGTCATTCTTGGCGATAAGATATGGGGAGTTGGTTTATCCGCCGCCAAGATGCCCAGTAATGGTTTGTGATTGGTGATTATAGAAAAGGACCTTCCATACATGTACTCATGGAATCGTTTAATCGCAGCCACAATAGCGAGAGCCTTTTTATCTAATTGGCTATAGTTTCTTTCAGTTTTAGATAAAGTTCTGGAAAAAAATGCAATGGGTACCTCAGTGCCATTTGGCAGGACGTGGCTCAGGATGGCTCCTGCTCCAAACGGTGAGGCGTCACAGGTGACGTTTAAGGGTAAAGTCTCATTATATTGTATCAATATGGCATTGGATGTTAAAAGGTCTTTCACTTGCTGAAAAGCTCGTTCTTCTCAATGTCCCCAAACCCAGGAAGCCTTCTTATCGAGGAGCCTAAGTAGGGATTCAGCAACAATTGCCTTCTGGGGTAGGAAAATGTTATAAAATTTAATAAGTCCCAGGAAGGCTTGAAGATCTGTTTTGTTCTTAGGTCTTGGGGCATTTTTGATTGCAGCCAATTTTTTCTCAGTAGGGTGAATTCCCTGTTTGTCAAGAAGGTAACCAAAGAATTCAACCCTCTCTGTACATAGTTGGCACTTGTCCTTCTTGACCTTCAGGCCAGCGTCTTTAAATTTTTGGAGGACCATTCTTAGCTGCTTTTCTAGTATACTTCTAGTGGGGGCAGCTATCAAGACATCATAGAAATATGGCACGACCCCTTTTATACCTTGTAATAAACTCTCCATCAGACTCTGGAAGATGCCTGGTGCCACGCTCACTCCGAACTGGAGTCTATTACACTTAAATGCCCTTCTGTGCGTGACTATAGTTTGGGCTTCTGCAGTCTCTGCTTCTACAGGCAGCTGCTGGTATGCCTGGGCTAGGTCCAATTTTGCGAATATTTTCCCACCCCCAAGGGAGTGCAGTAGGTGTTGGACCACAGGCATGGGGTAAGCACTCTGCTGAAGTGCGTGATTTGAAGTGCGTGATTTAGGGTGGCCTTGTAGTCCCCACAAATTCTCAGAGATCTGTCAGGTTTTATGGGGGTTACTATTGGGGTCTCCCATCGGGCATGGTCAATTGGTTCCAATACGCCTTGGGCTATCAATTTGTCCAATTATTCATCAATCTTTGATTTGAGTGCAAAAGGCTCTCAATGGGGCTTAAGGCGAATGGGCGCAATATCTGGGCAGAGGTTAAACGATATGGGGGATCCCTTGTACTTGCCTAGCTTCTCAGTGAACACTTCCTGGAATTCTTGGATGAGAGCCACTTCCCAGTCATTGCTTTTGGTTTGGTTGATGCCCACCAGTTCAATTCCAAGTGGCGCGAACCACTGCAAGCCTAATAAGCTGGGTCGATCTTTATCAATGACTGTAAGTGGTAGAGTTGCAGTGTGGTCTTTGAAGGAGACTTGGATGTGGCTGGAACCGGTGATTGGGATCCTGTTTCCTTGATAGTCCTTCAATATAATTCTCTGAGGGCTGAGATACTGGCGACAGATGTCAGGGATCAGCTGTTTGAGGGTTTTCCAGGAGACCATTGATAGGGAGGACCCGGAGTCAACTTCCATAACACTTGGACGGTCCTCAATGGCGACCTTTACTTGGATCTTTCTTGCATCAAGGAATGAAGTGTGGCCAATGGTGATGGTTTGATGCGCCTCTTCTCGTCTGGTAGAAGTGGCTGGCGCTCGATTTCTGTAGTAGTGGTTCCATTGGTTGCTTGGGCGATCCTGATTTACTGGTGGGGTGCCTGTTGTCTGCCGGAAATTATTTTCTCTTCGGTTTGGGCTTGCCTCTACAGACTTTTGCAATGTGGCCACTCTTTCCACAGGAGCGGCAGAGGGCATCTAGGAATTTGCAGTCTGACCTTGGGTGGTTTCCCCCACATCCAGGACACTGATACAAGGGCTTACGAGTCCGTTGATCTCACTGATCTCAGTCTGACCTGAGTCTGTTGACTTCCTCTTCTTCACTTTCTGAGGAGGATTCAAGATCTTCATGGTGGGTTGTATCTGCGTGCCTCTCGGAAGGGGCCATAGGGTCACTGGCAAGTTGGTGGTGCAGTGCATTCGCTTGGCGCATTCGAGCTGCTGACCTCCTGGTTGCTTCTGCTGCAGTAGCATCGGCGATGACATCTGCGAAGGTGATGTCCCCTTTTGCCATAATCTTACTCTGGGTTGTGGGGTCTTTTAGACCCAGAACAATTCGATCTCTCATGGCTTCTTCGAGATTTGCGAAACTACAAAGTCCTCCCAAGTTTCTGAGGTCCGCGATGAAGTCTCCAACACTTTCGGTCTCCTGTTGGTTCCTCTGGTAAAACTCGTGTCTCCTGATGAGTGTTGGCACTGCTGGGGCATAATGGAACCGGAGGATTGGGGCGAGATTGTCCCAGTCCATCGTCTTGACTTCAGCTGGTTTTGCAAGTGCTTTTGCCATCTTAAAAAAGGCGGGGCCGCAATGGGTCAGGAACACAGCTCGTTTCTTGCCGGGCGTAGCATCCTTCAGGTTGTTGGTCTCCAGGAACATCTGAAACCTGTCCATATATGAGTCCCAGTCTTCATTAGCTTGGTCAAAGGAAGCAGGTAGTATGGCGCCGCTGGTCATTCTGCCACGATTGGTGCACTCTCAGCCATGTGCTCTGTTAGCATTCAATGAGTGTTCATTCAGCTCTCTCATCTCCACATCCCACCCTCGTCGCCAGTGTTAAATCTGGGAGAGTGGGCGCAAAGAACGGAGACGAGGCATTGAATAATGACACCAACTCTTTATTAGTAACTTCAGAACAGAGCAAAAAACTAGGGCAGCAGCAGCTCCTTTTATAGAGCTGGCTGCTATCACAACACCCAATGATTTGAGTTTGCTGCACTGAGAGCGTCCAATCAGCAGCGACCCATTATCAGCCAATCCGATCAGCCAAAAGCGACTAATCACGATCCGCTGTCAACAGGCCAATCAGAAGTGCAGGCTAGGAACCTTTCGTGGAATCGCAAACTAATGAGTTTGCTTAGTTCGTAACAGCCAAGAATCCACATTGCAATCTCCTGAGAGATGCAGTGGCAGCCAGGACTCTGAGGACCAATCATAACCACAATTCATTCAGTGGTGTTATAACTTTGAACAGTCACTAAACACATTTTCATGGGTTGAGATCTACTTGTATATTTCAAATACAGTGCTCTTGCATTTATGAAGTACCTAAGAACGAAAGTGTTTTATTATTTTTCTTCTCGGTTAACTTTTTGAAATTCTGTTGTGCTCCTAACTTCTCATGCTTGCCCCTGCTCTCCCAGATCAGGAAGTATGAACAGAAAAGACATAGATAACTGGAAAGAGGAAGGCAGGAGAGTGAAATAAATGTGTGTCATAATCACATGGTTCATTTCCTTAGATATGTGCTTGGAAGTGTTAATGTTACTGGATTTTTTTTTTCATCATTATAGCTAGGAGAAGTGATTTCTTTGCAGATTTTGAGTATGTTCTTTCCTGTTGCAACATTATTACATGCACAAAGACAATAACACAACATTTTTCTTTTGTTTTGAAGGTAAACTGAAACAAGTTTGGAATGAGTGAGGAAAAACAGAAGCCTCTTTCACAGGGAACAGATATAGTTTCTTTGGGAAAGAAATTGGATTCCAGTATAGTCTTACTTAATAAACCAAATGATTTAAACAGTCAGTGAAAAAAAATATGCTTTATAAGTCCACTGGGTGTGGATAGTTTAATGATGTGGTAAAACTAAAATAAATGAATGTATACTTATAAGCACTCAGATGTACAATGCAGCATTTTTCCATACATGAAATGAGGTTACAATGTCACAACCAAATCTAAATTTTTCTGCGGCAGCTGTTTCCCCAAACAAGTTGCCCATGTGTTACAATAACAACATAACATAATTTAACTCAAGCACCAAAAATTAACAAATCATAAACTTGCAATTAACATTAAGTCTATTGTTCAGCACAACTTAATCCAGCTGCAAATAATTTGACATGAAAAAAGTATTATTACAACCTTTTGAAGTTCAGAACTTATACAAAAAACACTCATATAAAGTTGAAGTAAAAATTATATTGCCGATTATAAATGTTTAAATCCTAAAGTTGATGAATCCTAAAGGAAATAAAACTGTACTAAAAACATTGAATACTTTGATACTAATCAGTGAAACTGGAACATTTGTGCTACTAGACATGTGCATATCAGATAATGCGGTAATACTCTTGAACAATAACCTATTTCAATTTATTACACTATAGTTTATTACTTCTACTGAGTTTTCAAATGTGAATATTTTAAAATGTTATATTAACATTTCAGATGTGCACAATCTTTTTTTTTTTTTTTTAAAAAAACTGTTTTACTGACTTTGCAATATGCTTTTCTAAGCTGAATAAGACTTGATTTTTTGGACAAGACTTGATCACTGTCTACTTATTGCACACTATTTTATGAATTTATGCAGTTTCATCAAATACTCACTTTTTATTTTTTATTTTTTAAAAATACAACACTTTCAATTATAATTACTTGCACTATATATAAGGGTTAAATTGTGATGGGTTGAATGTACAAGTCTTCAATGAATTGATTCTAAACATTGTGCATATGGTTTTCCCATATAAAATTATTAAACATATTTAAAGTAGATAAAAATAATTCTGGTTTTGAATATTATAGGACTGAATTGAAACAGGATTATGTACAAATGATGAACGTTATGCTAAAATGTATGAAATTTATTAAAATTTGAAAAAGTATAAAAATAATACTTATTCCCAAGAAACTTCTGGTTTGTCGGCTTTGCCAGCGGCAGGGATTCGCGATCCTGTGCGATCCCTACCGCGCTAGCCTTTTTGGTGCCTCCGATCCGGACGGGTTTGGAGGCTAAGGCTGCCTTGCAGAGGCAGCCAAAGATAGGGGAAGCTGGTGAGGGGTTTGGGGGTGTTGCAGACCCCCTCCCCAGCCAGCAAAACCCCCTTTTCTCAAAGCGGTCCAGCAGCGGTCTGTAATGGCCACCACAAAGAAGCTGGCAGCTGGGTAAGACTGAGCAGGAGGAAGAGGGGAGAAAGTTTACAAGAGAAAGTTTTTTGGCTGATCCAGGACTTTAAGAGGTGTTTAATCCTGAGAACTATGACTTTTTGAAAAATACTTTGTTTCCAGAGGAGGATTTCAAGCGGCAAAATTGAGGTGCTGAAAGGAAAGTTTACTCTCCTTCCCTATGGAATCAACAAATGGCCATTGAGAAACCTGTTGTTTTTTATAAAAGGTAAAAACTTGGCTTCTTATAAGTGGGAAGGGAGAGGACAAAAAAAAAATATTAAGATCTTGCTGGAGGAGATGCCTTAAAAATCTTGAGACTAGAAATTGATTGTAACAAGGCTGTAAAATACAGATTGGGCTTTTTTTCT
Source organism: Hydrophis major (assembly GCA_033807585.1). Taxonomy (NCBI): domain Eukaryota; kingdom Metazoa; phylum Chordata; class Lepidosauria; order Squamata; family Elapidae; genus Hydrophis; species Hydrophis major. Next base: position 158,810,506 of record CM066329.1, read on the forward strand.
TTTCCCTTTTACTGATACCACCCCAGGAAGAGAAAGCGAGAACTTTGTGAATTTTTTGGACTGATTGATGTCTCTGGGACTTTGAGGAATTGTTTTAACTTTTGAAACATTTTGGTTGCTCTAAGAAGAACAAAGAATGGCTTTATCTGATGATGAACTTAGACAGGAATATCAAGAAAGTAAGGACGTTGTGAAAGAAGCTTTCCTTTCTTTAGAAATGGCGCTTGCTATTTATCAGCAAACACAACAACAGATGGAGGAAATAGAAGGAGAAGAAGAAAAAGAAGAAGAAGACGCCATCTTCAATGAATCTAAAAAAATAATTAAGAGAGAAAGGAGAAAGAAAGGAAGGAAAATGAAGGACTTAAGACCTAAAAAAACACTTAAGAAAGGAAAAAATAAGATGCAAAACCAACGCAATGTTACTGAGCAAAAGGAGAAAGGATTACAACAGAGAGGGAAAAGGCGGAGGTTAGTAGAGGGGGGTAAAAAGGCCAGGGGGGATAAGAAAGGAAGGGAAAAGGGAGGGAAAAGCCACAAAGGTATGAAACAAGATGGGGAAAAAGGATTTTTTTTTAGGGATGAAGGGTAAGGTATATTTTTTTTTAAAAAAAAGAAGATTCTGCAAGGTACATAAGATGGTACTATATATTAGAAATAGAAAACTAGAATGTTATAAGAATTAATAAAAGATTAAAATATTGAAATGTTTAGTAATGACAGATTTTAAAATTTAATAAAATTGCAGCACTTGTTTTTTGAAATACACAATCGGAATGTTATAAGATTTAATACTTAGATTTATTATCTAATTATATTAATTATTATGAATTTATTATTTTTTCTCTTTAAAGGTTAGTAGGTAGAATGTACTAAGCAGAATCAGATTGGGTATCAGGCGTTATTTTAAATATTAATTTAGGGGGAGGAAAGAAAGGCATCATACTCTGATCAGTGATTTCAGGAGAAATTCTTTTATTTTTCTTACTATAGGGAATGAGATAAATGGATAATTTGGAAAGAATGGACAAAAATACAAATACAATGATTTAAATTAAAATGAATTAAATAAAATAGAAATAAGAAGAATGAAAAGCGGGGAGAAGTTATACAGAAGATATAGAATGGTAAATAAGATAGGTAATGGTATATAAGATGAGCACAAATTTAATTGAAGTCCATACAAAGAGAAGTAATCTGGGGCCAAACTACTTCCTCAAAAGAAGTTTTATATTTTTGTGTTTTGTGTATCTATGTTTTGTTTGAGAATTAATAAAACCTCAGAGGAATGTTGGATGAGAATCATGGTAATCAAGTCAGAGAGGAATGAAGATGATGACTATAAATTCTATAAATATAGAAAATAATAATAGTAACAATGAAATTGAATACGAAAAGAGAAATAATGAGAAATTTGTTAAGAGATATCTATATGTTTATATTGAAATGGTGTAAAACAGAATTATGTTGCATAAAATAATATTCTATTTGACTTGTAAAATTAATAATGGAAAGAGGTTTTATGTATTTAATGGTTAATGATGGTTTGTTTGTCTTTAAAATCAATAAAATTTGTTCCAAATAATAATAATAATACTTATTCCCCTTTGACAAGTATTTCTAGTGGTGTCTTATAAAGTAAAGCACTTATTTTATCCCACATGTATGATGCACCTGCTTGGCACATGTAAATATGTTGAAGTTCCAATAAAGAATATTTGTAGCTCAGGGTTGAAATGAGAGGTCCTTGGTGCTTTATGAGCTTGCTTGTTTTCTTGAAGATATTTCATTACTCAGTCTATGTAACATCATCAGTGTTAGTCCAGGTGATGTTGCCTAGTTTGAGTAATGAAACATCTGCAAGAAAACAAGCAAGCTCAGAGAGTACTGAGGACCCCTCATATTGAAGATATTAAACCTGAAGACAGGCTAAATCCTTGTTTTCACATCATCTCACTATTTCAAACAAAAAACATATAACCCAATAAATGTTATTTTCTATGTAATTTCCCCAAAGATACAAATTGCTGAGCATATTTTCCACAAGTTACTTTTGTTGTATCCTTGATACATGCATGTCCATATTTTCCCTAATAGCAGACTTTTGTTGGGATGATTTATTTATTATTTATTTAATTTTTTAGATGCATACCCCACATTTTACTCAGGGGTTAAATGTATCTAACATTCCATTCTCTAGTCCCTCTCCCACAAGACAGAATAAACTAATTGATCTTAAAAAAAATCACCCAATGAGCTTACATGAGTCAGGGTGGAAATGGAGCTTCTTGTAATTCCAAAATAAGTCTGCACTCCACAGAACAGCTTTCGTTCCTGTTGTGAATCAATAAAGTACTTGAATAAAGATTATTAAGAGATTGAAGCAAAGTGCAGAGTTCTGGCCCTGCACTTCTGATTGGCCGATAACAGCAACATCGGATTGGTCTGTTCAGGAGAATCTGATTGGCTATTAACGAGCCTCTCCCATTGGTTAATGGAGCTAGCGCTCCCCGTGTTTCATTGGTTAAATAGTTAAGAGTTTACCTATATAAAGGGGCCCATTGCTGCCATTGAGCTGAGCTGTTTTCACATGTAAATAAAGAGTTTGAAGTTCACTGTTCACTGGCTCATCTCCTCCTTTGCGCCCATGCACAGAACTTAACACTGGCGACGAGGATGGGATGTGGAGAGGTCAGAGCTTACTGAACGACGAAGAACTATAACCGAGCACGTGGCTGAAATACACCAATAGCGGAACCATGTCCGGCGGTGTCATACCACCCGCTCCATTCGACCCGGCACAAGAAGACTGGGACTCATATATGGATCGCTTCCAGATGTTTCTGGAGACCAACAATTTGAAGGATGCCACTGCCGGAAAGAAACGAGTGGTATTCCTAACTCATTGCGGGCCAACCGTATTCAAGATGGCCAAGGCACTAGCAAAACCGGCAGAAGTAAAGTCTATGGACTGGGATGTCCTCGAACCCCTGCTGGGGGCTCACTATGCACCAACTGTGCCAATGCTCGTTAGAAGGCATGAATTTTACCAGAGAAGTCAGTGGAAGGGTGAAAGTGTTGCTGATTTCATTGCGGATCTCCGGAATCTGGGAGGCCTATGCGAGTTTGCCGACCTAGAAGAAGCCCTAAGAGACCGAATAGTTCTGGGATTAGATGCACAAGGCACTCAGAGTAAACTAATGGCAAAGGATGACATTAGCCTTAAAAATGCCATAGCTGAAGCTACTGCAGCAGAAGCAACCAGGAAGTCGGCTGCCCAAATGCGCCGCACCCATGCCCCACTTCACCAATGCGCCCGCAAAATTTCACCTCAGTCAGAAGGTCAGCTTGAAACAGCCCACCATGAGGACCTCGAATCATTGTCAGAAAGCAATGAAGAAGAGGTCCATCGACTTCAGTCCGAACGAGACCAATGCCAGAAATCGCAGTACCAATGCGCCGGGTGTGGAGCAAGCCACCCCCGGTCAGAATGCAAATTCCTCGACGCGCTCTGCCATGTGTGCGGAAAAAGAGGCCATATTGGACGGGTCTGTAGAAACAAGTTGGACCCAGTCAGCCCTCGAGGGGGGCTAACTATCGCCAACCGACAGGAAGTCGTCCCGTGAAGCGAGAACCCATGAACCACCAATAGAACAACCACTCCTACAGAAACAAAACCTCAAACCACCCAACAAAGCGAGAAGAGGCTCACCAAACGATCACGATCAGTCACGCCTCATCTCTTGATGCCAAAAAGATCCGAGTGAAAGTGGCCATCGAAAACTAGCCCTGCCTGATGGAAGTCGATTCAGGATCGTCCCTCTCGATGGTTTCCTGGAAGACCCTCAAGCAGCTCATCCCTATTATCTGGCGGCAAGACCTCAGATTCCAAAGACTCATACTCAAGGACTATCAAGGAAATCAAATCCCGGTCGTTGGATCCAGCCGAGTCCGGGTATCGTTTAAGAACCGTACAGCATTCCTACCCCTGACTGTAATCAACAGGGATCGGCCTAGTTTGTTAGGCCTCCAATGGTTCGCTCCGCTCGGAATTGAAGTAGCCAACATTCACCGAACCTGCAGCAGTGAATGGGAAGAAGACCTTGTCCATGAATTCCAGGACGTCTTTGCAGAAAAATTAGGTGAGTATAAGGGGACCCTGATATCATTTAACCTCAATCCCGAAATAGCTCCCATCCGCCTCAAGCCTCGTCGAGTTCCATTTGCCCTTAAACCAAAGATTGATGAGCAGCTTGATAAATTAATAGCCCAGGGTGTGTTAGAACCAAACGATTGCTCTCCCTGGGAAACCCCAATCATAACACCTATCAAGCCGGATGGATCGATAAGAATTTGTGGGGACTACTGAGCCACCCTGAACCACGCCCTTCAACAAAACATTTAACCAGTACCGGTGGTGCAACACCTCTCCATTCCTTGGGGGGGCGGAAAAGTCTTCGCTAAACTAGACTTAGCCCAGGCACACCAACAACTGCCTGTTGACAAAAAAACGGCAGAGGCCCAAATGATCGTTACGCACCGAGGTGCGTTTAAATGTAACCGACTACAGTTCGGAGTTAGTGTAACCCCGGGAATCTTTCAAAGTTTGATGGAAAGGCTATTACAAGGGATAAAAGGCATTGTCCCATATTTTGATGATGTGTTAATCGCTGCCCCAACTTGGAAAATACTAAAGGAGCACCTGAGGTTGGTTCTCCAGAGATTTAAAGACTCAGGTCTCAAAGTTAAAAAAAAAAAAAAGTGTCAATTATGTACGGATTGTGTAGAATTTTTGGGATATTTAATTGGTAGTCAAGGCATTCACCCCACCGATAACAAACTTAGGGCAATCAAGAACGCCCCAAAACCCCGGAATAAGGCAGACCTCCAGGCCTTATCACTTTTTATAATGTTTTCCTGCCTCACAAAGCAACCATAGCTGAACCCCTACATCATTTATTGGACAAAAAAGCAACCTGGGTATGGGGACACAGAGAAGAACAGGCGTTTTGACATGTGAAAAATATATTGACTTCTGATGCTGTTTCAACGCAGTATAACGAGACTTTGTCTTTAACGATCATGTGTGATGCATCACCATTTGGAGTGGGCGCCATTTTGAGCCACGTTTTGCCAAACGGTAGTGAAGCCCCTGTTGCCTATTTCTCAAAGACGTTATCAAAAGCAGAATGCAATTACAGTCAAATTGATAAAGAGGCCCTTGGTATTATGTCTGTGGTTAAGAGATTTCATGAATATGTGTATGGCCGAGCCTTTACTATATTGACTGACCACAAACCTTTGCTGGGAATAATAGCAGGAGATAGGCCAACACCGTATATATTATCTTCCAGAATGACTCGCTGGTCAGAATTCTTGGTGGTATATAATTACAAGTTGCAACATCACCCAGGGAAGGCCATTCCCCACGCCGATGCATTGAGCCGCGCACCACTTCCGGAGACCATTGATGACCCCGCTCTGACAGTTACAACACTGCAGATTGAGACACTTCGAATGCCACCATTAACAGCCCGAGATATCGTGATGGAAATGAAACGCGACCCCATTTTTGCATGAGTCCTCAGTTGGGTCGAGTGGAGATGGCCATTGGACCAGATACCTGACGACTATACCCCATTCAAAAATCGACAAACGGAACTATTTTCCCAGAAGGGCTGCATTATCTGGGGTGATAGAGTTGTCGTTCCAGAGCGGTTATGACCAGCGATACTAAGGACCTTGCACGATGGCCACCCCGGCATCATACGCATGAAAGCCCTCACATGAAGCTACGCGTGGTGGCCAGGTATTGACAAGCAGATTGAGACATGGGTAAAAGCTTGTCACAAATGCCAGGAAGTAAGCAACGCCCCTCCGAAAGCAACCCCGACTGAATGGGAAACACCGAGGGGACCATGGTCCTGTATTCATCTGGACTTTGTGGGACCTACCAAGGGACATTTTTATTAACGGTGGATGCCTACTCGAACTGGCTTGAAATCCATGAGATGAGGAATACAACAACCGAATCAGTCATCAGGAAACTAGACAGACTCTTTGCAACACACGGATTACCAGACGTTCTAGTATCCGACAATGGGCCCCAATTTACCGTGCTGTCCTTTGAACAGTACCTGGTGGAATGCGGTACTCGCCATGCGCTAACTTCACCGGCGCATCCTGCAGCCAACAGAGGGGCCGAGCGCATGGTACAATTTGTCAAGAAAACCTTACATAAAATGGACTATGGCGATATAGAAGACAAGATTAACTGGATACTCCTTTTGCAGGATATCACTCCGCACAGCGTCACAAATAAAACTCCCGTCAAGTTGTTAATGGGGCGGAAGCTCTGCTCCCACCTCGACCGTCTGCATGCATCATATGAACCTGAACAACCACATGGTTCCAGCGGGAAATGCCGTAACTTCCAGGTAGGCGACTTGGTCTTCGCTAGGAACTTTTAGGGCGATCCGTTGTGGGTCGAGGCAACTGTCATCCAAGTAACCGGCCCTAGATCGTACTGCGTGAAATGTCGCGACGATAGAATATGAAAGCACCATATTGATCAGCTGCGTTCAAGGCTACAGTCGGGGATCTCCGAGCCCCCTGACTTCCAAACCAAGGGGGTAGGAGATACCGAGGAAGCTCAATTTGAAGCGGCAGAAAGTTTAAGCGGAAGTAATGATTGCTCAGAGGCAACACATGAAGGATCGGGAATGGGGGTGATCTTGCCTCAAGGAGATGCCGAGAGCATTAGCGGCAATGAAAATTTGAACACAGAATGGGAGGCACCCTCTTCACCAGATAATGTCCTATCCCAACAAGACTATAGCCAAATAGCGGGAGAACAACGCAAATCAAATAGACAATCAAAACAACCTGCCTACCACAAAGACTATGTGACCGCACCCCTTAAACGGAACCCGGGGGGAAGGGGTGTTGTGAATCAATAAAGTACTTGAATGAAGATTATTAAGAGCTTGAAGCCAAGTGCAGGGTTCTGGCCCTGCACTTCTGATTGGCCGATAATAGCGACATCGGATTGGTCTGTTCAGGAGAATTTGATTGGCTATTAACAAGCCTCTCCCATTGGTTAATGGAGCTAGCGCTCCCCGTGTTTCATTGGTTAAATAGTTAAGTGTTTGCCTATATAAAGGGGCCCATTGCGGCCATTGAGCTGAGCTCAATGTAAATAATGTAAATAAAGAGTTTGAAGTTCACTTTTCACCGGCTCGTCTTCTCCTTTGCGCCCATGTACAGAACTTAACAGTTCCCATTTCAGAATTGGTCCCAAAAATGTTAATGAACATGGATGGGATAGTTACTGTTCATATGCACTTAGCAGCTGCAAATGCAGATTACCACATTGTAACCACAGCAAAAATTGCAATGAGCGGCCTGGCACTTTAAGGGAAATGTATTTGTTATGACATCAATATTCATGGATGAAGTAATAAAAGGCCACTTCTGACAATTTTCTTGCTATTAATAATCACTACGTGAAACACTTAGCAATTATACATAGTGAAATAAGCTTTTATGGACCATAAAATTATATAGCTGTCAGTAAGTTTTATTGATGCAGAGACAAGCAGGACTTTTGTTTGTTTGTTTGTCTGTTAAAAGTCAAGATAATAACTATGTGACTATGTGTCAGCAAATTATTTTTTTTGTCACTCTGTGGACATACAGTATTTCGTTACCCATTACATTTTTCAAAGAAAAAATATATTGATTCTATTCTGGACTATATTATGATTAGGCTCCTAGAGATATTGCACAAAATAGAATGATGCTTCCTACTATAACCACCGAGAGTTGCTTTTCAGAATGAGATGGGTGACATAAAGGCAAGCTGTTCCATTGATTAATTGTTCTAACTGTCAAGTACATTGGGTAAAACTGGCAAGAGGAATTTTAAAAGAAATAAATGCAAAATCTAATTATAATCTAAGGGTTTTCAATAAGCTGGGAAGGTGAATGCAAACTAATCAGAATTTACAATGAGAAACAAAGAAATAATTTAGGTGCATAAGATTGAAAATATGAAAGACAGAAAAAGAGGCTACAGCTATTTAAACATAAAAGGAAGAAATAGGGCAGGTCATTGGATGAAATAAAAGTATTTTTCACCAAGTAATGTGGACCCTGCAAGAAAATCAAAATTGAGGACCTCAACAAAATGGAAGGGAGAAGCAACCTTGAGGAGGTGAGAGAAAGAAACTCCCTCAATGGTTACTATTTTAATACAAATAATGAAATAGATCTTATGATCATTTTTCAACACTTACAACCCATGGTCACATGATCAAAATTCAGATGCTTGGCAACTGATTCATATTTGTGACAGTTTCAATATCCTTGTGTTATGGTATCACCTTTTGCAACCTTCTGACAAGCAAAGTGAATGGGGAATCCATATTCACTTAACAACCATGTTACAAACTTAACCACAGTGATTCAGTTAACAACTGTGACCTGAAAGGTCATAAAATAGTGTAAATTTCACTTAACAAATATCTCACTTAGCAATAGAAATTTTGGGCTCAGTTGATCTCATAAATCAAGGACTACCTGTAGCTAGACTGATGTAAGTCGTAAAGGAGAAGATGTAGGCTATGCAAATGTAAGTTAAATAGATTCAAATTATTTCCTTCCTTCTTTATCTTTTCCCACTAGAAAGAGTGAGATGATAAATCTGCAACTTATTAGACACAACATAAAAAGGAAGGGAAAGACATATGTGTAATTTTCTGTGATTGGTACCAAAACAAATTTAGGTTGTAAGATGCATAGAATTTCAGGTGGGAATTGATTTTGTGTACTGTATTGCAGATGGAAACATGTTGGATCAGACAGATTAAAAAGTTAGTCTCAGATGTTCTATATTACGTTTCTCACTCAAAACAAACTCAACTATAGGCCTTTCCCATAGTGAAACCTGCATTACTAAAATCTTTTCTGAACAAATTTTAATAAAGTTATTCATGATGACTTTTAGCCAGCATTAACAACTTCAAAAACATCACTTGCTTTCACCTCAGAATAATTGGAATATTCAAGGTTTATTTACTTCACTTGCTTTACTTTTAATTTCTTTGCTTTTAATCTTTATTTTAAAAAGCCTTTATAATAACGTAAATTGTTTAATGGAGTTATTGTGTAAACTGCTTTGGGAGAGAAGTCCTTGCTTAGAACTGAAAATGTGATTTAGAAATGCCTTCTTTAAAAAAAAGAAAAAGAAAAAAGAATGATCTGAATGAGACCCACTTGAATCAATTTCCATTCATTTCAAGAAAATTGCACAAACAAACATGATTATGTGTCTTCACAGCCCAAATTAAAAGAACTTAAAAGTATTTCTTATGAAGATAATGGTAACCATATTATTGATTTGTTCTTGGAATTCTTAGATAACACAATTAAAACCAATGGAAGAACAAAAACAGGCAGCTTCCAAAGGGATAATTGCTTGGTGCTATACAATCAGTGCTTTGAACACTAAGGTTGTATGTGGTGGGTGTCTGAAAATAACATAACTGCTACACTAGCAAAACTTGCTACTGCAATAAAATGTCATTTTTATTGTTATTAATACTGTATATGAATATATTAACAATCCTATTATTTAAACTTGATTACGTGTCATCAGGTTGATATTGACTCTTAGTGACTTCATCAATACATTTTCTCTTGGAAAAAATACTTTATTACTAAAACCTTATTATAATCACAGAGATATAGAGATAGATACTAAATATGAATCTTAGTATTTGCAAGCATTTTGTATATTTATTTATTTGGAAAATTTATATTGCCACCTACTTGTTTACAATGACTCAAGGTGGTTTACAGGAAGTAAAACACAACATAAAAGAAATAAAATAATAAAATAATAATCCCACTCCAGCCCGGTGACAACACACACTTATACTGGCCATTTAATGGAGTCCATGCCACTATGGATTACCCAGGCGTGCTGGCAAATCATGTCTTCAGGGATTTCTGAAAGAGTGTCAGAGTGGGGGCCTGTTAAGTTCTGCGCATGGGCGCAAGGAATGGAGACGAGGCAGTGAACAGTGAACTTCAATTCTTTATTAATCATTCTGAACAGAGCAAAAACCCTAGGGCAGCAGCAGCCCTTTTATATGGCAGGCTGCTGACCTATTAGCCAATGAGAAACATGGATGTATTAAACCCTTGAACCAATGAGAGTGGCTCGTTAACAGCCAATCAGATGCCCCAGAACGGACCAATCCGATATCACTATTATCGGCCAATCAGAAGTGCAGTATTAGAACCCTGCTTTTTCTTAAGGTTTGTTAAAACTTTATTTAAGCACTTTTATTACTTCATTACACCCCTTCCCCCCGGGTTCTGTTTGAGGGGTGTGGTGACTTAATCCCTAAGATATGTAGGTTGTTTTAACTGTCTATTGGATTTGTGCTGTCCCACTGGTTCCTGTCTGTAGTCCGGTTTCGGTGGGAAGTTTTTGGACATATCTGGTACAGGCGGTTCCGCATCCTCACTGGACGATTCAGTGCCGCTAATACTGTCGTTGTTGTCCTCCGATCTTTGCGGGCTTGCCTCCATTGAGGTATTCCTCTGTGGCGAGGAGAGTCCCCTCCCTGATTCTCCTTCATTTATCGTGCCCGATTGCTGACTTCCTTCGCTTCTGCTTTCCACCATCTCGAATTCGGTTTCTTCAACATCCCCTCCCCCCTCAGTTTGGAAGTCACAGGAGTCGCGGGAACTGGGTTGTAGCCTAGAGCAAAGCTGATCTATATGGCGTTTCCATATTTTTCCGTTGCAGGTTTGCACACGGTACGATTTGGGCCCGGTGGTTTGAATTATGGTTGCTTTGACCCATAATGGTTCGCCAGAGAGGTTTTTGGTGAAAACTAAGTCGTCTATCTTGAACTCGCAGCATTTTCCGGTAGATCCATAGGGTTTCTCTGGCTCGTAGGATTGGTGAAGCCGGTCAAGTGGGAACGGAGCTTGCGTCCCATCAACAGTTCAGCTGGGGTCTTGTTGGTGACGCTGTGTGGAGTGATGTGTTGGAGTAGCAGTATTCTGTTTATTTTGTCATCAATGTCCCCATAGTCCATTTTGTGGAGAGTTTTTTTTACAAATTGTACCATGCGCTCGGCCCTGCCGTTAGCTGCAGGGTGCGCTGGTGAAGTTAGCGCATGGCAGATACCCCGGTCCACTAAGTATTGTTCAAATGCCAGGGCAGTGAATGGGGTCCATTGTCAGAGACCAAAACATCTGGCAGCCCATGCGTTGCGAATAGTCTATTCAATTTTTGGATGATGGACTCGGTTGTAGTATTCTTCATTTCGTGGATCTCGAGCCAGTTGGAATAAACATCCACTGTTAGGAGGAACATATGTCCTTTAGTATGTCCCGCAAAGTCAACGTGGATGTAGGACCACGGCCCCTGGGGGTGTTCCCATTCTGTTGGAGTTGCTCTAGGTGGGGCACTGCTGACTTCTTGGCACTTTAAACAAGTCTTTACCCAGGCTTCAATCTGTTTGTCGATGCCCGGCCACCACGCGTAGCTTCATGCAAGCGCTTTCATACAATGACCATCATGCAATGTTTTCAATACGGCTCGTTGTAACCGCTCTGGGAAGACGACTCTATCTCCCCATAGGATGCAGCCTTTTTGTGAAAAAAGTTCTGTTTGCCGGTTTCTGAAAGAGGTGAAGTCATCAGGGGTTTGTTCTATTGGCCATCCTCGTTCGACCCAGCTAAGAACTCATGCCAAGACAGGATCTCGTTTTGTTTCGATTGCAATGCCTCTGGCTATTAGCGGTGGTGACTGTAGCGTTTCAATATGGAGTGTCGTAAGGGTTGGAGCTGGGTCATCGATGGTTTCTGGAAGTGGTGCACAGCTCAATGCATCAGCGTGGGGAATGGCTTTCCCCGGGCAGTGTTGTAATTTATAGTTGTACGCAGCTAAAAACTCTGACCAGCAAGTCATTCTAGGTGACAATATGTAGGGGGTTGGCTTGTCTCCCGCTATAATCCCTAGCAAAGGTTTGTGGTCAGTAACAATAGTAAAAACTTGTCCATACACATATTCATGAAACCGTTTCACAGCAGATACAACAGCAAGAGCCTCTTTGTCAATCTGGCTATAGTTACGTTCAGCCTTTGATAGGGTCTTTGAAAAATAGGCATTAGGGGCCTCACTACCATTTGGTAACACATGACTCAAAATGGCTCCTACTCCAAACGGTGACGCATCACATGTAATTGTTAAAGGAAGAGTCTCGTTATACTGCATTAAAACAGCATCTGAGGTTAGTAAGTTTTTCACTTGTCGGAATGCGTGCTCCTCTAGGTGTCCCCAGACCCAGGTTGCTTTTTTGTCGAGAAGTCTATGTAGGGGCTCAGCTACAGTCGCTTTCTGGGGCAAGAAGATGTAAAAGTTAATGAGCCAGCGATACCTCACCTCGCCTAGAGAGGCACACAACAGCGACCCACCACGAGGACCTCGAATCGCCATCAGAAAGTGATGAGGAGGTCAACCGGCTCCGGTCTGAACGTGACCAACGCCATCAGCAGAATCAAAGACTACTGCACCAATGCGCGGGTTGTGGGGCAAACCACCCACGATCAGACGGCAAATTCCTCGACGCGCTCTGCCATTTCTTTGGAAAAGAGGCCACATCGGGAAGGTCTGTAGAAGCAAGCAAGGATCCAGCCTACTTCAGAGGGGAAACAACTACCGCCAGACCACAGGGAATCATCCTGTGAGTCAGGAACATTTGAACCACCAGTGGAACAACCACTCCTACAGAAATAAAACACTGGCCATTTCAAAGAGACGAGAAGAGGCACACCAAACCATAACAATCGGTCACGCCTCATTGCTAGATGCAAAGAAGATCCGAGTGAAGGTCGCCATCGAAAACCAGCCTTGCGTGATGGAAGTCGATTCAGAATCGTCCCTCTCGGTGATTTCCTGGAAGACCTTTAAACAATTAATCCCTGCCGTCCAGCGTCAAGACCTCAGAGCCCAAAGAATCATACTCAAAGATTATCAAGGGAACCGAATTCCGGTCATTGGATCCAGCCTAGTCCAGGTCTCATTCAAAAATCATACTGTGTCATTACCACTGACCGTCATCGACTGTGACCGGCCTAGCTTGTTAGGCCTTCAATGGTTCTCCCCACTCGGGATCGAGGTAGCCAGCATTCACCAAACCAGAAGCGACGACTGGGAGGAGGCCATCGTACACGAATTCCAAGACGTCTTTGCAGACAAACTAGGCGAGTACAAGGGGACCCTGATGTCATTTAACCTTAACCCTATAAAGGCATTATGTTGTGGCCTATATGGTGCAGACGTTTTATGTTGAATACCTAACATTCTAAGTCTATTCTGGAATTTATTATTTGTAAATTCCGTACCATTATCTGTTATAATTTCTTTTAGTTATAATTTACTAATTTCTTTTTAGTTTTCCTTTCAGCAAATTTTATCCAATTAAAGAGATTTTGATACGTTTCAGTTTTGCTCTTCATTAAATAGCAAAACCCATATCTAGAATAATGGTCCATTATACTTAATATGTAACGAGCTCCTCCTACACTTGGTTTTTTCGGACCTATTAAATCAGCAAATACTACTTCTAAAGGCTCTTTGGTAGTAAATCCATCAACTCTATTAGCCGGTGTGACCCTGCTCTTACTTTGATTGCAAGCATTACATTGCAAATACTTATTACAAGGTTTCAAACTTATTCCCTTAAATAATTCAACAGTTTTCTTAAGCATTTTAAAATTTAAATGTCCTAGCCTTCAATGTAACAAGTGAATACATTCATCATGAGGTTTCTTATTATCATAAACCTTGTTAGCCACCTTTAAACCATCATCATTTAACACATATAATTCACCTCTTAAAGATGCAGTAATTTTCTTATCTTCTTTCTCAATTATGCAGTTATCTCCTTTAAAGGTAACTACATATCCTAGTTTAACCAAAATTCTAACTGAAATTAAATTAAACTCAAGTTGTGGTACATATAACATTTTTACATTCTCTTTTATAAAAGAACAATATGCTATACCTTGACCTTTAGCTTTCAGTTTCCAGCCATTGGCTAACGATATCTGCTGTGTATTCTTGGACATTTTAACAAAATTTTTGTTATCATTTGTTATACAGTGGGATGCTCCACTGTCAACCACCCATAAATTATTTTTTACAGCTCCGTTAGTATACATGGCTAACTCTAAATTTTTATTTATCTTTTGATGACTTTTTGTATTCTGGCCAGCATTCTGGCATTTTGCTTTTTTACAAAATCTTGCCAAATGTCCTCTTCCTCCACAATTAAAGCACTTTTTAAATTGCGTATGCAGTAGGAGATATATTATCTTCTTTTTGAGGTTGCTGCCTCCTTAACTCATTTCTTTCAAGCCTTCTTCTGGCCTCTTCAATCAATCTGCCAGTTATATCAGTTAAAGTTAAACTTTCCTTTGGCAATATTTCAAGGGAAGTTACGTAGTTATCATAACTTTCATTTAGCGAAGATAGAATTATGTAGACTTGGTGTAGTTCAGAGAAAATAAGCTCTTTCTCATGCAGTTCTTGAAAAATGCTTTGCATAGTTTTCAAATGACTCAGCATATTACCATTCATCTGGAGATGCGTCCTGAAAAGCTTCCTTGTTAGATTTATGTGAGCACCAACATTATCTCGGACATAAATCTTCTTCAGCTTCTGCCAACACCCAACAGCTGTTTGTTCTCCATGGATATGAACAAGTTGTTGGTCAGTTAAAGTTAACCCAATTATGCAAATAGCGTGTTCATTTTTATGCATAAATTCTTCTATCTTTAGTCTATCTTTCTCAATCTCTGGATCCCATTCCTCTACGTTTGGTGGATTTTCAATTATGTTCCACAAACCTTCTCTTCGTAGAAGCAGACTACATTTCATAGACCATGATACATAGTTTGTTCCATCCAGCTTGGATATAAGGGACAAACTTTGTAGATTGACTTGTGCCATGTTTTCTATATATGGATATAAAACTATAATTAATAAAACACAGCTGTCTGTTTACTGTAATGTATAACAACACAAACTCTCACTTTTACATAAATCTGCTTTATCCTAGTTAAACTGACTTTGCAGCCTCTGGGCCCATAACCAGTGTTAAGCCTGGGTTCCCCAACCAGGGTTAAGGAGACAAGCTAAACAGAATGTGCAGCGTTAGTCAGATAGGCACACAGATAAATGAGTGAGCTAAGCTTGTATGTTTATTAACATGCAGTAAAAATAACAGATATGCTTGTGCTATCAAAAGTATAGTTTATTCCATTTATAGCATAGTCAAAATAACAGTCCATAAGTCATGAATCATTTATTCAGTCCATTCAAGGATATTCAGTTAGCAAAGTCCGTGCAGAATATCCTATGTCAGTTCACTTACAAATCAGTCCTTTGTTTATCTCTCCCGTTCAAGTAAAGCAGTCTTGAGTCCTTGCAGTAATCAGGGATCATCAAAGCCAGAGAGTGAGCAAGCTGTTGTCTTGCTTCTTTTAAAGTGCTTTCACAACCACTCCCCTAATTACATTCCCATATTTAAAGTTGCAGACACTTTAACTTACAAACTATGATTACATATTTATTATTTTACCTAAACCAGTTAGGGTAAACAATGTTATCCCTAACATGAATGATTATAACCTAATAAATCTGTACTTGCTAAGTTTAAATCTGGTGGAACAGTTCAACGGAAGAAAGTATTGTGAAGTAATTGAAAAAGAAAAGAAAATTACAGCATGTTTCTTCCAGAAGCAGTGGATGGGGAGGGTGGTATAATGGTGGTATAATTTCTTCAAAGGGCCTTCAGCAAACTTTTCTGATTATATGGTATAATCTGAAATGTTCTTGGTTTTAGCTACCAATGTCTGGACTGCAAATTCTGAATAATAACTAGACATCAGTGATGTTGATACTTTCTAATGATACTTTCCAATTATCATTTATTAAGAAAAATATCATAGCCCCCTTTATTATGAATTACTGTTGGAGAGAAGAGAAAGAGCAAGTGCTAAGCAAGACCCATGATGTCACAGATTCAGGCATAGGTAGAATGAATGGAGACAGTCTTCGTTGGTGAACTTTCAACTCTTTATTGCATAGTGACTTCTAACTTCTATAACAACAACTCTGCTTTATATAGGCAATGCTAATGTGAAATAACCAATAGGAGCTTGTGGAACGCTAGCTTCAGAACCAATAAGAGTCCTTCGTTAAGGGCCAATCAGATTCTCAGAACCCGACCAATCCGATCTAGCCACTTAACACCCAATCAGAAGTGCAGGGCCAGAACCCTGCACTTTACCCCAAGCTTGCCTTTATTCAACTATTTACATACATAACACCCCTTCCCCCTGGCTTCACAATTAGTTTGTGACTATGTAGTCCTTTAAATAGGATGGTTGTCTCTTGGGTCTGTCAGATTTTCTTTGGACTGGCTGCGTGCAGTCCCGTTGAGGTAGGGTGTTATTTTGTGGTGGCTCAGCTTCTTGTTCTGGTGTGATTTCCCTAGAAGCATACGATTCTTCTTCCTGCTCCATTTCCTGGGTTTCACTTGATTCATCGCTTTCCTGGAACAGGTTTCCTGGCATATCGTCATCTTCTTTTCCTCCCCCCCCTCAGTTTGGTCGTTGGGAAGTTGTTGGCTAGCAGTTATAAGTCGTGACTGTAATTGGTCAATATGTCTTTTCCATAGTCTCTCATCAATACATTTTACAATATAGGATCTGGGCCCAGTCTCGCGTATTACCGTTGCTTCAATCCAAACTGGGTCGCCGGATAAATTTCTTGCATAAACGTGGTCGCCTACCTTGAAGGTACGGTAGCGTCCGTTGGATCCTGGAGGTTTTTCTGGCTCGTAAGCAGGGTGCAGTCGGTCGAGGCCGGAACGGAGTTTTCGCCCCATGAGAAGTTCAGCGGGAGTTCTGCCGGTTTTCTCTGTGCGGAGTGATGTGTTGTAGAAGTAGAATGCGGTTTATTTTTTCGTCAAGATTATCATAGTCCAGCTTTTGTAAAGTCTTTTTTACAAATTGTACCATGCGTTCCGCTCGGCCGTTGGTAGCAGGATGCGCCGGTGAGGTAAGCGCATGGCGGATGCCATTGTCAGCAAGGTACTGTTCAAACATTAGCGCTGTAAACTGTGGTCCGTTATCAGACACCAGGACGTCCGGCAATCCATGAGTTGCAAAGAGTCTATTGAGGACTTTAATGACTGCCTCGGAGGTTGTATTGGCCATTCGATGAATTAGAATATGCATCGACAGTCAACAGCAATGTCTGTCCTTTGATCGGCCCTGCGAAATCCAGGTGGATTCTGGACCAGGGTCCACGTAGCGTCTCCCATTTGGTCGGTGCAGCTTTTGGTGGTGCGTTTCTGGTTTGTTGGCACTTGGTGCAGGCCTTGACCCATTGCTCGATGTGTCGGTCCATGCCTGGCCACCGAGCGTAGCTCCGTGCGAGTGCCTTCATTCGCACGATCTCGGGATGTCCATCATGCAAGATTTGTAACAGCGTCTTTTGGAGTCGTTCTGGGACGATGACTCTATTGCCCCAGATAACGCAGCCTTTTTGAGAAAAAATTTCAGTCTGTCTTGTTTTAAATGGTGCGAAGTCATCTGGGATCTGATCCAATGACCATCCACGCTCTACCCAGCCTAGGACTCGTGCTAGGGTGTGGTCTCGTTTGGTCTCCCTCGCGATATCTCGAGCGGTCATAGGAGGCGAGTTGAGCGTTTTGATTTGTAACGCCGATACTGTTGGTGCCGGATCGTCGAGGGTCTCTGGTAGTGGCACTCTGCTGAGTGCGTCGGCATGGGGAATGGCTTTCCCCGGTCGATGTAACAATCGATAATTATAAGCAGCTAGAAACTCTGACCATCGAGTCATTCTTGGGGACAATATATAGGGAGTTGGTTTGTCCCCAGCGATTATCCCCAATAAAGGTTTGTGGTCGGTTACAATTGTAAATGTCCTTCCATATACATACTCATGGAATTTTTTTTACGGCTGATACAATTGCAAGAGCCTCCTTGTTTATTTGTCCATAGTTACATTCTGCCTGGGAAAGAGTCTTCGAAAAGTATGCAACGGGAGCCTCATTTCCATTAGGTAGCACATGGCTCAAAATAGCGCCCACCCCAAACGGTGAGGCATCACAAGTTATAACCAAGGGTAATGTTTCATTATATTGCATAAGTACAGAATCAGATGTAAGTAAATTTTTTATATTTCTAAACGCTTTTTCTTCTTGGTAACCCCAAACCCACAATGCTTTCTTATCTAATAACCGGTGTAATGGTTCAGCCACAGTCGCCTTATGCGGTAAAAACACATTGTAGAAATTGATAAGGCCTAAAAATGCTTGAAGATCAGTTTTGTTACGAGGTCTGGGAGCATTTCTAATTGCCCTTAATTTACTCTCAGTTGGGTGAATATCCTGACTATCAATGCGATAACCTAGAAATTCAACACTGTCGGTATACAGATGACATTTATCCCTTTTTACTTTCAATCCCGCTTCTTGGAATTTTTTAAGCACACATTTTAAACGATTCTGCAGAATTTTTTTGCTAGGAGCTGCAATCAATACGTCATCAAAATATGGAACCACGCCCTTGATTCCCTGTAACAATCGTTCCATTAAACTTTGGAATATTCCCGGGGCCACACTTATCCCGAACTGCAATCGGGTACATTTAAAAGCACCTCTGTGCGTTACTATCATTTGGGCTTGGGCTGTTTTATTGTCCACGGGCAATTGTTGATAGGCTTGAGCTAAATCCAGCTTAGCGAAAACCTTTCCACCTCCCAGGGAATGAAGGAGGTGCTGCACCACCGGCACTGGATATGCGTTCTGTTGGAGGGCGTGGTTTAGAATGGCCCAGTAGTCCCCACAGATTCGGATTGACCCATCTGGTTTAATGGGGGTTACAATAGGAGTTTCCCTTGGGGAATGATCAATGGGTTGCAGTACCCCTTGTTTAATTAGTTTGTCAAGTTGTTCATCTATCTTGGCCTTAAGGGCGAACGGAACTCGACGGGGCTTTAAACGGATCGGGGCGACCTTAGGGTCGAGGCTGAACGAGATTGGGGTCCCCTTATACTCGCCCAGACGATCTGCGAAGACATCGCTGAATTCAGACAGAAGATCCTCCTCCCACTTGCAATCACCAACTCGGTTCACGCCGGCTAGTTCGATGCAGAGTGGCGCAAACTATTGGAGGCCCAACAAACTAGGCCTGTCCCTATCGATGATCGTTAGAGGTAAGTATGCCGTATGCTTTTTAAACGAGACACGGACTCGACAAGACCCAACCACAGGGATCCGATTCCCTTGGTAATCTTTAAGCATAAGGCGTTGCATTCGAAGGTCTTGGCGTTGGATGGTAGGAATGAGCTGCTTTAATGTCTTCCACGACACCATCGAGAGGGACGATCCCGAATCGACCTCCATGTGGCAGGGTTGGTTCTCTATGGCTACTGTAACTCGAATCTTCTTAGTGTCCAGGGCCGAGGCCTGACCTATAGTGATAGTATGGTGAGCCTCTTCTTTCTGCAACGCTCGATATCTGTAGGAGTGGTTTGCTGGGTCTCGCCTTACAGGACGGTTTCCTGCCGATTGGCGAAAGTTGGTTCCCTTTGAGGCCGGGCTTGGTCCCGGTAAACTGCGACAGACTCGACCGATGTGGCCTCGTTTCCTGCACTCGTGGCAGAGTGCATCGCGGAATTTGCAGTCTGCCCTGGAATGGTTTGCCCCGCAGCCAGCGCAAGGGTGTGAGGTTTTAGGACGAGGGTCCCGGTCGGAACGCAGTCGATGGACCCCTTCTTCATCGTTGTCTGATGACGAAGAGAGGTCCTTGTAGTGTGTTGTTGCCAACTGCCCTTCTGAGCTGGGTGAGATGTCGCCTGTCGGTGGGTTTGTGGGGTTTCGGCTTTGCCATAGCTACGCCGCTGACTTTTTTGTTGCCTCAGCGGCGATGGCTTCGGCGATGGTGTCAACAAGGCTGATGTCGCCCTTCGCCATTATCTTGCTCTGCACGTTTGATGCATCTAATGCCAGAATTAGGCGGTCTCTCAATGATTCATCTAAGTCTGCGAACCCGCAGAGGCCTCCCAAGTGTCGGAGGTCTGGCACGAAGTCAGCCACGCTCTCTCCTTTTCGTTGGCTTCGTTGATAGAACTCGTGGCATCTCACGAGTGTGGGTACGGTTGGCGCGTAATGGTCTCTCAGGAGAGGTTTGAGGTCGTCCCAGCTTATTTCTTTCACATCTCGAGGCTTTGCGAGGGCTTTAGCCATTTTAAAGACAGCCGGGCCGCAGTACGTCGGGAACAGCGCCCGCTTCTTGGCTGGTGTGGCATCCTTCAGGTTGTTCGTTTCAAGGAACATCTGAAAGCGATCCATGTAGGATTCACAATCCTCTTGGGATGGATCGTACGGAGCGGGTGGAACGATGCCGCCGGACATGGCTTCCGTTGGTGGCGCCGTTTTTTTTATGCGTGCTCTGTTTTTTTCTTCCAAGTTCCTTAAGATCAGATGTCTCCAAATCCCATCCTCATCGCCAGTGTCATAGATTCAGGCATGGGTAGAATGAATGGAGACAGTCTTAGTTGGTGAACTTTCAACTCTTTATTGCGTAGTAACTTCTAACTTCTATAACAACAACTCTGCTTTATATAGGCAATGCTAATGTGAAATAACCAATAGGAGCTTGTGAAACGCTAGCTCCAGTACCAATAAGAGTCCTTCGTTAAGGGCCAATCAGATTCTCAGAACCCGACCAATCCGATCTAGCCGCTTAACACCCAATCAGAAGTGCAGGGCCAGAACCCTGCACTTTACCCCAAGCTTGCCTTTATTCAACTATTTACATACATAACATATGACATAAAGCCTTATTGAAATAAGATATAAATAAAAAATAGTCATTTTTGAAGAAGTAGTTCCAATTTACCTTGGTTGTTTGAGAATAAGTATTCAGAAGAACAATTCCTATCAACATTCAAACAGAATCATGTATCTGATCATATCTCTCCAGCTATGTTCTGTCCAATTAATTTTGAATATGTGTTGAAATTCAAGATACAGTTTAGGAAGATAATTGTTAGGGTTCTGAGTAATAGACCCATATCAAGCAAAGCTCCGAAGCAGATAGATTCTTCAAAGAATAGCCTTATTGGATATATCATATTGGCACAGATCTGGTCAAAACTGACTATGAAGATTCCCATAGTTTTCATCTAATTAAAAGTAAATGTTAGTCACTTTTCAAAACAATCAGTCACATGGTCCAATCATGATGCAGTCTGGTTGCCTGGTGACATCACTCCACCTTCCTCTGACCAGTTGTGAGAAATGTCTTTGGTTCCCAAGAGAAAGTGTTTTGTTTTGGCTACACAATCCCAGCTATCTCAATTCCCCCTACCTATCCCTGTGCTCCAGAATGGCGACACTGAAGCTGTCAAAATGGCTTCGGCCAGGTCAGCTTCAGGGTTGAACAATAATAAGTATCCAGTTTAACTAAAATAATTGTACTGATTTTATTTGGAATATTGTGAAATTATTGCTTTGTTTTTTTCCTGTATTTTGTCAACAAGCCTTATTTTTATATGTAAAATAAGATGCTAACATGCTCACATAAAAGCATGTTTTTTCCATAATTACTTTGCAGTGATGCAGGAGAACCATAGTACCAAGTGATGTTACTTTCATTTGGACAACATCCTTGTATATTAATGTGCATTACTTAAATCGAGTTTTTCTGTTGCTTGACAGATATGTTGGGACTAATGACAAGGAATTCAAGAAGTTTAGCCTAAATGCATGTAGAAAATAAGTTTAAGAACATCATCATACATATAACAAGCTAAATTCTTATAACTTCATGTAAATGACATATTTAGATAATGGCATCAAAACATCTGATATAAGAAGAATACCTGCATCATTATGAGCCAGTTTGGTCTAGTTGTTAAGGTACTACACTAGAAATCAGTAGACTCTGTGTTCTAATCCCATTTTAAGCATGAAAAGCAGCTGGGTGACTTTGGGCCTCTCACTGTATCTCAGCCCAACTCATCTTAAAGAGTTATTTTGTGAAGAAAATGGGAGGAGGAAGGAATAGTATGTATGCTGAAATGCATATTGAAATATGTAGTACTGTAAACTAATTCTGCTCACAGCTAGGAGCTCAATCTTAACTGGTTCAAGGTTAATCAGCCTTCCATCCTTCCAAAGTCAGTCAAATGAAGACCAAGATTGTTAAGGGACAACTTTCTGATGTTGCAAACTGCCAGAGAGTGCTGTAAAGGATCTAAATGCTATATTTTCCATCTTGAATTATTTATTTAAAAATAATAAGAAAGGTGAAATGGAAAAGAGAAGAGAGGGGAGGGGAGGAACGGAAAGGAGGCAGGGAGAGACAGAGAGAAAGAAGAGATGAGGAGAGAGAGAGAGGGAGAGAGGGAAGGAGCAAGAGAGAGAGAGAGAGAGAAAGGGGGAAGAGAGAAAGGGAGGGAGGGAGAGACACTCATTGATTGCCTTGAACCTTTGCTGGATTCCCATCAGGATAAGGCTGTATAATGAATGGAACTTTCTGCAGAGAAACATTGCTTTTCTAATCCCTTGAAATGTCCACAAAGCAGTGAGATGGAACCTCCTATTGGTGAGTTTAGATTTTGCTTTCTGAGCATTTTGTCTAGCATTAGCTCAAAATGTGTTATTCAGCAAACATAACTGCTATTAAATTCAGTCTCTAAAATATTTATGGAGTGAGGATACAAATCACAAAAGAATGTGAAAGTAACCAAAGTCAAAAGCATTTTTTCTTTCTTTGGGCTCTTATTTCTGAATTTATGATTTCATTGCAGACTAGTAATAAGTCTATTTAAACTGTGACTTAAAATACTTTTTAATCAATAATATTTGCATTAAAATATAGGAACACACACACATACATACATACATACATACATACACACATACATGCATGCAAAAAAGCGACTATAAACAAATCACTGTCCACAGTTTGTTTTTCCATTCAATTTAAAATATAAGTTATATTTATACAGATTTTTACTTTTATTCAAGAATATTTCTTGGCATTTCTAATCCTCTAAATGGTGGTTACTGATCTTTTTAGAATTATAGCTAGAGAACACAGTTAGCACATATTTTAGAGATGGGGAATTAGAGTGTATGTGATATAAAATCATAACAGCATTTGGTTTTTATCCTTAACACTTCCCTTTCAGTTATAACCAAGATTATAACAGGATAACTAAATTGGTCCTATCCTTATCTTGACATATTTATGGTTATAACCTATCTTTCCCATAGAAAAGGATTTTCCAATTTTGGCAGCCTCCAGATATGTGAATTTTAACACAGAGACTTCCCCAGCCAGTTTGGCCATTGATGAAAATTTGGAGTGTTGAACTCCATACATTTTAAAGTTAGGAAAGATGGAAACTGCTGCTCCAGAAGTTCAGAGTGGCACATGGAGTTCTCTTATGACTTCTTAATGCTTTCTATGTGGAAGGCTGGACAAAAGTTAGTGCCTGGCTCCAAATTTGCCAAGAAATACCACCATCAAGTGAAGACTTGAATCTCAGGACACATGCTGTACACTGCCAGATTGCAACATTGCATTCAATCTACAAGCAGCCTATTTGATATGCTATCTGTCTTATTTTCTTGTTCCATATTGGACTTTACTTCACTTCACTTCTCTTCACTTCATTTCACTTTTTCTTTTTCTTTACTTCCCTTTCTCTTTTCTTTCCTCTCCTCTTTCTTTTCCTTCCTCTTTCTCCCTTTTATTCCATTCCATTCCCAGGTTTTCTATATTTTAATTCCTTGGGACTAGAGGTAGAATTTAAGTGACATCTAAAAAAAAACCAATCATGCTCTTGAAAGTAGTTTGAAATATTTTCCTACAAGTTGGTGATGAAGTTTGTGCTAAAACTTGAAAATTGACATAATTCCTTCAAAGTCATTTTCCTTACTTTTTCTTTATGCTTTTCCTTTAAAACTGGTTCCTGACTTTGTTGTTCTATCTTTAAGTGAATGTTGACTCCTGACGACTGACTGGACTAGTCTCTGAAGTTTTCTTGGCAAGATTTCAAAATTAGTGTGCAATTTTTTATTCCTAGGGCTGAAAGAGCAGGACTGGCTGAACGTCATCAAACTGGCTTTGTGACTAAAATGAGAATGCAACTCATGAGCTCCTGGTTTCTAGGCTGGTGTCTGAACCCCTACATCAAAGAGGCTGTCTGTTTTTGGTTCTACTAAGAAGAAATAGTTAAAGCAGTTGCACCAGTTTATTCACAGCTAGGTTGGATAAGGCTATTTCTCAGTATAAAGTACTTGTGTTTGCCCTCAAACTCCTAAATAGTTTGGAACTAGGCTTGTCTAAATAGGCATCCTTCTTTCATTTGGGCCTTTATACACTCTATGCTGATAGCTTGAGAGATTTAGAAGGTTAAATACATATCTAAAATGGAAAATTGAAATATGACTGTCTGAAGGGCAAGGTGGCAAGATGACTCTTATAGTTAATGTTAGTGAGCTGCATTAGATAAAAAAAAGATTGAATATTTATGGGTAGATTGTGTTTTCTTCTTAGTATATTGTTCCATTAATATCCACTAGTTGCTTTGAGAAGCAGTGAGAAAAAGGTAACAAAAAATCCTGTTATTATGTTAGTGGTCTGAAGGTTCTATATTTATAAAATACACTTCTCTCGTTCATCATTCACCAAATATGTAAATCTCTAATCTTCTATGAGAGGAAATAAAACTTGGGTATCTTGTGAAACTATTTATCAGTGTTTTTCTCTTTCAAATGCTCTTAATAAAAACTGACACAATGCACCAAGCATCTACCAATCCTGCAACACTGATAAGACACCTAAATATTCATTACTAGAACTTTAAATTAAGGCAATTCCCAATCTGAGTGTCCAAGCTTTGTCAGAAATCATTGAGAGACTGAATGTGTACTTAAAGGATTTATTAAAGGAATGATAAAAATATATCTAATGCAGCCATAATGATTGAAAAAGATTTTATACCTATTTATTTAATCTCCTTACACTGTATCAGGGAAATAATTCTGTCTTCCAATGTGTATACAAGAAGTTTCTCAATCATTCCTGGCACTACCAAAGACTACAGAATCACTGCTAATGCTAATGTGAACATTTATATTAACACACAATACTTTATTATTATTCCTCCCCTGCTTTCCCTTACCTTTCCTTTCTTCCTTCCCTTCCCTTCCTTTTTTTGCCTGTTGGTGATAATACTAAATTACTAGATGTCTTGCTGATGGCCTTTTGTCAGGGGATTCTACACTAAAACAGTTGTGCATGCATATATTGCACAAGTTATATAAGAAATCACTTGGTGTAGTCATTTCATTGAGTTTGGTAGCTATAGAAATTGGAGGGATAGATAGACAGATAGAGATGATAGATAGATAGATAGATAGATAGATAGATAGATAGATAGATAGATAGATAGATAAAAAATAGAAACCAAAACATTCAAAACTTTTAAAATAATAATAACATTTGGAGGAGAATTTTAATTAAATAAGTACCATGAAATAAATATCTTTCCTTTAAGATCTTTCTTGGGCAAAAACATATTATTGATCATGGCTGCTTTCTAGCTTTCTCATGCTGTATTTCATGTGCATGGATCTACATTCACAAAATATACTTCTATTAGGAAACCAGTGATGAAAATCTTTGCTTAGATCACAGTGGATCAATCTTCTATTAATGGGACAGAATATTGCAAGGAGTTGTGTTGAACTTTTTCAAAAATGGGGTATTTGTTAAGCTATTCTCCAAAAGAGTTTATTTATATAATAAATTTATAGGGTTGCCTACTTGTGAAAAAAATCTGGCTTATAAGATTAAAAGCAGTGAAAAAAATAAACATTGATTTGAAAAGACCATCATGAGCAGGCAAGACAATCCTGTGCATCACACATACACACGCACACACACACACACACACATATTCTGAGGTTTTCGTGGGTATTTGTATGTGGATCTTTGGTTATTCAGGTTTTCTCCCACGTAAAACTGGAAGTATCTAGGTGACTTTTCGATGAAGTCTCATTCATCATCTTCAGGCTTGTGTCTTCAGTTTTGTGCTTCTCAGAGTAATGTGAGCTTGCAGCTGCTTCTTCCTTTTAACTGCTAGTGAGGGTGTGACTTGATTGGGTGGGGGCTTGGCTGTGTTCTGATTGGCTGGGGGTGTATTCTCATTGGTTGGGGGTTTGGTTGTGTTCTGATTGGTAGGGGGGTTGGCTATGTTCTGATTGGTTGGGGATGTGTTCTGTTCAGGTGGGGGCTTGATTGTGCTCAGGTTAGTCTTAGTTGCTGGGGGATTTGAGCTGAAGTCCTAGAATTATAATGACATGGGAAAATACCCAAAAAAGGCTGAATACCATACATGTAAGTACTCGTGAAAACTTAAGAAAACATAGATATAGATATAGATGATATAGATAGATAGATATAGATATAGATATAGATATAGATATAGATATAGATATAGATATAGATATAGAGATAGAGATAGAGATAGAGATAGAGATAGAGATAGAGATAGAGATAGAGATAGAGATAGAGATAGAGATAGAGATAGAGATAGAGATAGAGATATATTATAACTCCTTGTCACTTATGTCAAGTGACATATTAGGTCAGATGTGGGAATAACCTTTGGCCTGAGCTTGAGCAATGATTAATATAATGCCTTATACATTCATGCCTGTCTAAAGGTCACTAAGATAGTGCAAAGAAAAGAGAACAATAAGAACAAATACAAACAAAGAGGCAGCTTAGACAACTGCAAACAAGCCTGTACTATATCTAATTATTAATCCACAATGTAATTTCTTACTATGCACAAAAATCTCAATAAAAGAAAGCACTGGAATTTTATTCTGGGCTCCCATCCCGAGTACACCAGCCTGTGTCTCATTCTTTCCATGGGAGACCACCACAAGTGGTGACCCTGACGTGATCCACTGCAGGTGGTATGTGTCCGGACCTCCATGTTTCCTCGCCTGGAATAGGTAAAGTACGTACTTAACTATTGCTGGAAAATAGGATTATTCAGGGAACATGGGGAAAAAACTCTCTCAGCCACAGGAACATCATGTTAGTGAGCTGCTGAAGTTAGTCAGGACAAACTTCTTTATCTTTAAACCCTCTGGGAGGGAGCAAATAGTTCTTTCAAAAGGTAATGTGAAAGAGCTTCTGCAAGAGATCTGGAGACAATGTCCCTGGTACTCAGAGGAGGGCTCTTTAAATTTAGACACATGGAGGAAAATTGGAACTATCCTTCATGAAGAGCCACAAGCAACAGCTGAAATTTTGATATATTGGAAGGTT
Organism: Hydrophis major; assembly: GCA_033807585.1. Taxonomy (NCBI): domain Eukaryota; kingdom Metazoa; phylum Chordata; class Lepidosauria; order Squamata; family Elapidae; genus Hydrophis; species Hydrophis major. The sequence goes on from CM066329.1 coordinate 158,837,992, forward strand.
GTTATGACTGCTTTAGAGATCCAGCAACAACCTCTTTTAAAACCTTTAGCAGAACCTCCTCCTTATGAAGGAGTTGTGTTGCACCCCCCAACTTCAAAACTGGAATATGCATTCTCAACCCCAACTGCACCTACACCTGTAGAGGAGAAAATCCAACCACAAACAGGGAAAGTTCAAGCAATGATGCATCAGGCTTTCAATGAAGGGAAATTAGAGCCTGATGAGATTAGAGCCTGATGAATTTATTTCCAGTTAATAGGCAAGTGAATGCTCAAGGCAATCTGCAGGCTGAATGGGTTCCTTTATCAGTACTTAGGGAGATTAAGAAAGCTGTTAAAGATTATGGTATTCAAAGTCCCTTTACAAAGGGTCTCCTGACAAGTTTGGCTACCTCACACATGATTCCTAATGACTGGAAAGATTTAATGAGAATGATATTAAGTTCTACTCAGTATGTGGTTTTTGATTCAGAATATCAAAGAGAAGCTATCACTAGGGGACGGAATTCAGAGGGGCTGACCAAATCTATGGGGCAGGCTTGTTTGAATCCACTGCTGATCAAGCTACTAATTTGCCTGATCATGCACTTCCCGTAGTTATGGCAGCTGTCCTTGGGGCATTGTCCCGCATCCAGGATGTGGGAACCCCGGCACAGTCTTTTTCTCAAATTAAGCAAACAGCATTTGAGTCTTATAACGATTTTGTGGAAAGGCTACAATTGGCTATTACATGGCAAATTTCAAATGAGGAAGCAGCAAAGGAACTTTTGCTGAGATTAGCAATTGAAAATGACTGACTGCAAGCGTATCTTACAGTCTTTGATGGCTAGAGGTGAGGTTACTCTGGCTGATCTGTTAAAGGCATGTGCAGTGGTGGGTTCTCAGGCTTACAACATGGAGACTTTGGCTATGGCATTGCCAAAAGGGATGAAGCCTATGGGGAATTGTTTTAATTGTGGGAAGCCTGGCCATTTTAAAGCCCAGTGCCATGCCCCTGGGGGGGGGGATGGCATTTAACAAAAATAAAAATAGGGACATCCGCCCGAAGTCGGTCTGTCTGAAATGCAAAAAAGGGTTTCATTGGGTAAATCAATGTCGCTCTGATCAGAACCAAAATTTGGGAAACTAAATTTGAGGCGTGCAGCTAGCCCTGCTCCCAAGGCTGTCACAAAGGCATCGCCTGCAATTACTAGGAGTGCAGGTTTGGATTTAAAAATGTTGAACTCAATTGATGTGACTTTTCCTAATCAAGTGTACATTGAGGACACTCATTTGCATGGGCCACTGCCAGAAAAAAACAGTGGGATTGGTACTTCCCAGGTCTTCTGCATCAGAAAAAGGGTTTTTTGTTATTCCAGGAGTTATTGATCAAGATTATAAAGGGGTTATTAAGGTACAATTGTACACTGATACTCCTGCATCATTAATGGCCGGTGACTCTATTGCCCAGTTATTATTGCTTCCATACATTCCTATGAATCCTTTAATTGGGATCCCAAGAACTGGTGGTTTTGGGTCCACTGAAATGGCCAGTTCTCCAGTTGCTGCAGAATTGCTAGCGCTGACAAAAAATTTCACTACAGACCAACCAAAAATGACAATTGAAATTCAGGGAAAATCATTTTCTGGCCTTATAGATTCCGGAGCAGATGTCTCTGTGATACGCCAAAAGGAGTGGCCAAATGAATGGGCGCTGGAGGATTCTCTGGCTGTTTGTGGGGTAGGTGGTATGCAGTTTGCAAGAAGTAGTGTACATTGGTTGAAGGCATTGCATAGAGAAACTGGCGAGACTGCAAGGATTCAAACTCTTGTGTTGCCCCTGCATATAAACTTGTGGAGTAGAGATTTGCTGTCACAATTTTGCACAAAAATTGTTTTTGGATAATGGAAAAATTACAATTGTTAACCTCTCAGCCAGTTTGGATTGACCAATGGCCACTTCCAAAGGAAAAGCTTGTAGCTTTACATCAATTGGTAACTGAGCAGCTACAGTCAGGCCATTGTGGAATGAGCTCATCAGACACTCAAACAAGCACTCCTTCACATAAAAACAAAAACGGGGGAAGTGGATGGATATGGTTTGCCTTACATACAAAACATTCTTAATATTACTTTATATACTTTAAAATTTTAAACATGACAGGATCTCCTGCTGCTATGGCAGCCAATAGGCATTTTGCTTCCTCCTCTTCTGAGGTATGCCAAGACCAAAAGTTCAGTATAGGAGACTACCAGATCCAACATGGAGAGGACCTGTCCCACTGATAACTTGGGGCCGAGGATATGCTGCTGTTGAAGATGAGGGGACAGCTGTTTGGGTTCCTGCTCACTGTGTGCATCCTTATCATCAGCCAAAGTGGCAAGGGGGTGGATTAGGGGGAATGGAAAAGAAACACATTGATCCAGGACATGGAGAAGCTAGCAAACCTCCATAATAAAACTGATTGTTGGGTATGTATGCACATGCCAACTCACAAAACATCAGGGCTTCCAATGGTTGCAGTACCTCTGGCTGAAGGTGACTGGTATAAGGGACAATGCTATGGTTGTTCAGGGATGTGGTCTAACAGTTGGACTACAAGTAACATAAATATGTTACACCTTGGAAGCCGGATCCAAGAGGTGGCAGGTATCTGCTGGACCCACAATGAGATGGTAGAGAATATGACTTACTTGGGGACATGTCCATTTTGCAACAAAACAATTGTTATTAGCAATGGAAGTCGGGTTTATCCGGATGACATGAAAACTAAAAATCTCACTTACTTTGTAATAACATTTCTAGATTTGATATCACATCTTTGATCAATGAAAATGGGTGTCCATATATTCCTGCCACATGTTGTTCCTCCACGGAGGACAGCAACCAGTTGCCCAAATATGCGAATGGGAAATATGCACCATCGTCCACTTATTTGGCTATGTTAATGGAATCCTTTGCACAATTAATCTATGCTGAGCCAAATAAGGTTGGTCATCTCATGGGAGCAAATCTATGGTTGCTGTGTGGACAGATGGCCTATGATCGCATGCCAGCACGATGGAAAGTGGTCTGCACCTTTGGGAAAGTAATCTCATCTCATTTCATTCAAAAATCATTGGGGACTGCTCATATCCGCAATGCGCGTTCCGCAACGGAAGTAAACTCTGTTTTGACTCATGACTACTGGACACAGATATCAAGGGGAGTTATTCCTCCTTTAGGAGTCATGAAGAACTATAGAGATTTGCATCGTTTAAACATTTGGACAGTTACTATGTTTAAAGATACCATTAAAACTCTAAAGCTGCTTGAAGAAGAGCAAGGAAAAATCCTTGACTTTGTCCTGCAAACCAGATATGCGGTGGACACTATTTTGGCTGCACAAGGGGGAGTTTGCACTGTGATTCATACGCATTGTTTCATGTATATCTCTGATTATTCTCCAAACATTACAGCTACTATACAGCATATGGAACAAACCCTGAATGAGAATCCATTACAATCGGAGGACGAGGGACTGGACATGTGGTCTGCACTTTGGTCCTGGTTGCCAGATGGTTCATGGATTCATCACCTAATTGTTGGAGCGATATTGCTTATTATATTTTCTCTCTGTGTATGCTGTTGTATTCAATGTCTCCCTGGACTTTTAGGAATGTGTCGGGTGAAGCCTACAGAAGGAGAATTGCTGTTGCAGATGACGAAAAGCTACTGAGGCATCCGCGATCATCAAAAAACTAAAACAGGGGAGATGTGGGAATAAACTTTGGCCTGAGTTTGAGCAATGATTAATATAATGCCTTATACATTCATGCCTGTCTAAAGGTCACTAAGGTAGTGCAAAGAAAAGAGAACAATAAGAACAAATACAAACAAAGAGGCAGCTTAGACAACTGCAAACAAGCCTGTACTATATCTAATTATTAATCAACAATGTAATTGCTTACTATGCACAAAAATCTCAATAAAAGGAAACACTGGAATTTTATTCTGGGCTCCCATCCCGAGTACACCAGCCTGTGTCTCATTCTTTCCATGGGAGACCACCACAGTCAGACAATGACAAAACCCTATTCTTTCCTGAAGATTTTCCAGTGCATCCTTTCTGTTCAATGATTTTGTGAACTTATTAGAATGGATGGATGAATTAAAGTCTTGCCTTTTGGTGAGTTGTCAGTTTATGTTTTTTACATAAATAAAGCTAGAAGAATCAAGTTGCCAAGTGAACGTTACCCTTATTTTCTATTCATAGTACCAGTTAATGGTTTACATCAACACAGAATTATGTATATAGCAGAGAAAGGAGCTACAAAAAAGACTGAATGAATTTTCATCCACACTGAATGAAAAATAAATTATAGGTTATTTGTCTCTTTGATGTTAGAAACTGCATAATTTAAAATAATAAATAATTAAAATATCAAAATATAATTTAAATGCTGCTTTCAGCAGTATGACTGTTTCAACACAAACATCTCTCTTGTTTTTCAATTCTAGTCTCCTTTTTTCAGTTGTAGTTACAAGATTGAGTTGCTGATTTCTTGTTATTTTTGCAAAGTCTGTCAAAGTCTGAAAATCATAATGCTTATGTATGAGGTGCAAACATACAGAAACAAGGAGAAATGAAAATATTATTCTAGTTCTTTTTTTTTTTTTTAAATCATTTTTTCCCTGAATGTTTAACACAAATATTCATCCTGATTTTCATTTCACTTTTAACAATATGAACCACATTGGATGGATGAACTTCCAACAATCTTCTAATTTAATTTCAATGATTATAGCTTTAGAAGAGATACAGCTCTTGGAGGCCATCTTACAGAAGACTAAGTTCTGTAGTTTCAAAGGACTGTACCTGAAGGGCATTGTTCTCTTATGTTCATTAAAAATATGTTAAAAGCAGTAGAAGCAAAATAGGCTTTTGTGTAACATACAGGTTGGTGTAACTATGATCTTAGCTGAGCTATTCCCAGGGCATTTTACTTCAGGTCAGAGAATAATTCTCCCTGTAGAAAATCAGGCAAATTACTTTGGCAGAAATTATTTTAATCCTTTTCTTTGATGACCACAATCTGTTGTCTGTTGGTAGAGCTGAGCCCTTCACATTTTTTTAAAAAAAAAACCATTTTCCTGTTCCTTTTATGTGTAGGCAAAGTAATTTGGAACAATGTTTTTTTGTTAATTGAAAGATTTTCATACAAAGGATACTTGAAAGTGGTTGAAAGGAAGAGTTATCCATACAGAAAAAAAGATTTTCTCTTACTTGACTCCAAGAAAGCAAATAATCAACTGTTGCTTCTTCTTCAGCATCAGCAGTCTCTTTTTTATTTCATATTTGAATGCCCAAGAAAACAAAATTCCACTCTGTTCCACTCAGTGTTCAGCCACCTCATCTATAAAAATCAATCCCTGAAAAATATTAAAATTTGTCATCCACCTTGCTCCATGCATTCTTTGAACCTTTATGGAGGGAAATGGCTTATCAAGTTCTATGTGTATTTGTGGGGCTTCTTGGGTTTAACTTTTCTTTCTTAACTATGTAATGAAAATTTCTGCTTTTCTGGATTTGGATTGTATAAACTTGGTCTTCTATTGAGCAAACTTGGATCTACTTTCATGCTGCAGCTCTTTCATATTGTTGGCTCTATTAGTTAAGAGTTTGGGACAACTATTAATATTGATACCTCTAAGATGCCAGGAATCTATTCATTCAGTGGTGGGATTCAGCCAGTTTGCAACAGTTCGGGAAAACTGGCTGTTAACTTTCTGAGCAGTTTAGTGAATTCATTCAGGCAGAGAACCTGTTGTTAAATTATTTGAATCCCACCACTGTGTTCATTATCTCTCTAATTAGTCTTCTCATCTCACTTTTTTTCAGGTTAACAACAATAATAGAATATTAATGGAAAGCCCATAATAGTTTTGTAGAACACCCAAAAACAATAGTAGAAACTCCAATAACAGCAATTGGAAATATAAAGGAAACAGCTAATATGAACTACAAAAATAATAATTTAGAAGAAGTAATAACAACAGACTCAATACAGCCTAGTACTGAAACAACCTATGAACTGACACACACTCCCAACAAGCAGAATTAAAAGAGAAAATTGTGGCATATAGAAACTTATCAGGGGAAAGAAAAGGGCTGTCTGCATTGAAAGTAGTTACTCCAAAAGCCCTGGAACCTGTAATGCAGGAACATATTGAATACCGAGGACAATTCTGGGATTAAGTATGATTGTAAGTTGAGAAGCACCTGTAGTTTGAATAGAAATGCTTTTGTGTCAAGATATGAATAAAAAATGACCATATATAAACTGGATGCAGCAAAGCCACAAAGAATTATCACCAAAAAAAAAAAAAAAAGCATGATCAACTTGGGGAAATATTACACTGACATTTATGGAAAAAACTATGGATTGACACTCAGTAAGAATGATAGTACTAGAAGCATGAAATCACAGTTAAAATAATTGAAAATGACAGAGCAAAAAAATTATGGGTTTTACAATTCAAGCTGATTGTTACTTGGAACATAACATGCCATCACTGAAAACTGCTTAGTTTACTGATGGCACTACAAAAGAGAATAGAATAGAATAATAGAGTTGGAAGGGACTTTAGAAAATATTACCAGTGCTGAAATTGGCAAATAGAGATGACAAAAATTTAGACATTAACAATAGTATCAATTGTTTTTGGGACACTGAGTACAATATTATGATTACTTTCTCCTTATGTCATCCTCCCTTAAAAATAGCAGTTGAGAATTTCTGATTCTTCCCTTTTGTCTGTTGCATACAAATTGTTGTTATTTGACATAATTTTCTTTGATATTTTTTTAAATTGTTATTTTCACTATTGCTTAACATCAGGTCGGGTCTAAGTCCAAAGAAATAAGGGGGTAACTTAAAATGAGAACTTATGTTTTTATATAAATTGCCTTTGACTCTTAATGGCTTGCATTGATATATCCATGCACTTTTTTTTTTTTTTGAAAATGACAGTTGCCTTTTTCTTCTCTTCTCTTTTTTTCCAACTTCCAACTCTATTCTACAACATTATTCCTCTAAAATAATCTCCCATTCAAATTAGTGTTCCTATTCCCAACCAAACCATAACTTAATCTTGCTTGATAATGTACTGTTTAAGTCAGTCAAGTTGGCCAATCTACTTCCAATTGCAAAATTCACTTTATTGACTTTTTAAGATCTTTATTGTGATATAAACTTTATTGTGGTATATGAGGATATTCTTTATTTTTGGCTTTATTTCAACAGTAAGAAATTTGTTTGAAACTTCACACCAATGTTTCTGAGAGTTATAGGGAGTATAGGGAGTTATAAGGAGTAGTAGCATGTCATCACCAAAATAAGCAGGGTGTTTGTTGGTTTTCCTTTTGTCTGTTTGGGAAGAATGGAATTATGGAGAAATATCAAAAATAAAATCATCTTTTAAAACTTCTTGGAGACCTAAGCTATCTATTTGTCCCTAGTCTCTAGCTGCCTACTTTTTGAGAATTTGCAAGAGTTAAGAACTACAATGGTTGCTTTTAGCCTAATCAAGATATAAAGTACATAATTTGTCTGTTAAACCCCATCTAACTTGGGGCAAAAACCACTACCCATTTCATCTATTTCCTCATTTGAAGAATAGCAAATTTGTATAGGATTTAATGCTGTAAAAATTAAAAAACAAACAAACTTAAGATATCATGATTGTTCATTGGCTTTGCATATTGAATACTCTCTTATGAATATTTTCCAGTTACAAATGGAAAATTTATGAGGTTTTCCCCCTCTGGTGAAATTTGCATCTGCAAAATAGAAGTTCAGAGTTTTCAAAATAAGTTTTTTGAACCAATAATTGCATTTAATTTCATTTGTTTTCAAAAAGTAATTCAGATTTAAGGCACTGCTTCTGTTTTCATTCCTTTTTTTGTTTTGTTTATGTCTCTGTACAATGTATATAGGGGAGGTAATTCTTGAATTATTTTTGCCTTAACACTATACTAATCATATCTTTTTTATTATTTATTATTTTAATAACAGAAAAGTTAATTGTGTTATTCATCAGCATGACAGGCAGTGATGGATAGACAGCTTTTTTTTTTTTAAGATAAGGTCATGCCAAATACTAAAATTTATTAAAATTCACTGAGAATATTTCAGAGAAAGCCTGATTGATTTATTAAATTGACAAATGCTTGAGACCTAAACCTAGCCCTCTCAGGGTGGGACATATCATACAACAGCATATATTGAAAAGCAAATATTTAGATTATTGATTCCATGTTCACGTTCTTTCAGTAGCAATCCAGAAAATTAATTCTTCTTATCAACATCAATATGTTCTGTGGGATGGATAATGATCATATTACTGTTAAAATGTACAGGATTTATTTGAAAATAAAATGACAACAGAAAAACTGTCATAAATGTATATTTCAAATATTTTTTGGAAATGTAAACAAACTGGATGTATATGTGTGTGTGTGTGTGCATGTGTATGTATGTGTGTATATATATATATATAAAATTTAAGAATATATATATATATATATATATATATATATATATATATATATATTCTTAAATTTTCGCGGGTACTTACATGTATGGCATTCAGCTTTGTTCGGGTATTTGCCCATGTCATTGTAGTTGTTCTTTTAAAGTTGTAGCAACATTTCAGCAGAATCTCATCTGCTATCATCAGGCTTCTATATAGCGTTCATCTGTGAGTCAGATTTTTACAGTAGTTTAAGATTTAAATTTGGGGCAGTCTATTGCTGAAGAAAAAACCATTCTGGCACAGCAGGAGATGTTGAAACTGAATGCACAGTTGAAACCAGAGGCTTTTCTTTGGAGCTTAATGGACCACAAGTGGACATATCTTGTGATGCTTTGTTTTTATATATGATATTTAAAGTTTGAAGGACTTATAAATGCCTACAATAGAAAAATAGATGGTGAAGCTAGTAGAATTGATGGAGATGGTGCAGTAACCTTCATGAAAAAAAAAAAAAAACCTGACTAATTTTCTATTTAAAAACCACTTTTGGATTTTTTTGTGAGAAACTGATTTAAAAAAATGATGTTGACATGTCATAACTAAAATCATATAGAATATATGGAAATAATGTGGACAAACATTAACCTTGGAGTAAGATGTATTTTCTTTATTGATATTTGTACCCTCCAAAAAGTCAGAAGTCATTCTTTTTCTATCTCTCTTACTTTTTTCTCTTCTATATGTCTACTTCTTCCTGTTTTTTGAGCTTCTTTCTTTTTAAAATATTTTTCCTATTTGTTTATCTTTTAACTATGCATTATTTTAAATATCGGTAAACTTATAATGTACTCTGTGGGATGGGAATATAAACAAGGTTTTTGTTTTTTGTTTTTGTTTTGTATTGTGGAAATAAAGGAGAAAGGAAGAAGGAAAATGTATGTGTCCTAGAGATTATATGTGGATACTCTGTGCAAAAAGTAGCTAGTGTATGACTGGTGGCAGATACTGTTGGGTCAAATAATTTTATAAGTAGCTTATTTTTATTCATTCTTATACTAATTATATTTATAATAAAGCTTTTAAATTGGTTTTCATTTAAAAAAAACACCTGGCTCTGACCTTTTTGTGGCTTTTGGCTATTCTATAAGTGTATGTGTGAGTAAGAGATGGAGATCTTAGTCCAAATGAAATACCTCAATTTCCTTAGCAATATGTTTTCTGAATGACATCCATCAGGATCTCCAATGTATTCCATGGCTCAGGAGCCCTTTTGCAAGTTTTTCCTGTTTTGCTTCTTCTTCCAGTCCCAATTTTAACATGAAAGTACAGCTTATGTGGAATAGACCTGAAGCCATGCTCTTTCATCATGAGCCCTTGAGCAGTTTTGCTTTGGACATTATTTGCTGCTTTAAATGTGTTTGATTTTTCATCGAAGAACATAATCCTTTCAGATCTCTCTTTGATCTTAGAAACTGGAGAGCTCTATGTTGTTTGTTCTGCTTTTAATGTTGTTAGCCAATTACAGGCCAGGGAAACAAAGCATGCATGAATGACAATATTTTTTTTTATTAAAGGAAAGTGCAGTAGGTAGTATCCCTAACTCTGTGCACAGTGTCACCATTTCTTTTCCATTTTAGATTTATTTACATTGCATAAAGGAATCCAAAAATATTTCAAAAGGAGGAACTGAATCAAACTAAATTTTTATCAAGCCAAGCAAAACTGTTTAAAGTGGAAATTTAAGTAAACATTCAGTTTGAAAGGGAGCATACAAAAATATAAGATAGAAAGGAAAAAGGGTTTGATGTCAGCTGTCCGTCCCCCCTCCCCACCAGTGGGATATCCAATGAGTGGAATTGTGTCCTTGTTATTTCAATAGCAACAACTATCCAGGATGTTTTAACAAGAATCCAAGCAATTATGCTACTCTCTCAGAAAGTGATACTGCTCAAAAAAGCAGGTGCTTGTATTCAGTCTCTGGGAGCCTATGATACTGCACTGGGCTATACAAAGCAGAGAGATATAGCAGCTGAGACCTTGGAACTAGTAATAAAGAAATATTAAATGAAATTCTATCAACCCTATTAAAAGTGCAAGGAAACCTGGGTTAGATGTCAACAGCTCTCTTAGAATGCTCATAGACCAGTTCAAGACTTGGACAGGGAAACCTTGTCTGAGCTAATGGTATTTACAAAATGCAAAGGAATCAGTCATTTTCCTGAGAAACTGTAGAAAATGGTTCAAAAATTGTCTTGCTAATGGTCTGGAAAGGTCCACATATTTTCTTCAAATTAGTAAAGCATTCATGAGTAAAGCTTATTAAACATCAAAGCCCATATTAGAGCTTTTTCATATTAATACTGTTTTATTAATATTAATTTTAAATAAATATGTTTATACTGTGTTGTTTAATGATTTAATAGCCATTTTAGTAGGCATGGATATTAGGAATTATGCTAACATGCACTTTCCTCTCAATTAGTTCTTTCCAATTTTCTGATGAATTCCTGCAGAAGGTTTATTCCTGCACCTTTGGGTTATTTCAAGTTTGGATGGCAGTCTCGGATGATTTTGAAAAGTTAATGAAGTTCAAAGTTTTGGAAAGCCATTCTAATTTCTCAGCCAGATTAATACACATTAATACAAATTCTGCCCCCTAGGCCACTCCCAGATCTATTTCAATTGTTCCATTTAGTAGAGCATAGTCTTAGCAATCTTTCTATTTAGTAGAATGTTGCCTTCTTAAAAAAGAGATAGGGTTGACTAAACTGGTTGAATGTGTTATGAACTAATAAAACGCTTAAATAAAGTTTTATCAAACCTTTAGAAATAGCAGGGTTCTAATCCTGAACTTCTGATTGGCCAATAATAGCGAGATCGGATTGGTCCATTCAGGAGAATCTGATTGGCTGTTAACGAGCCACTCTCATTGGTTAAAGGGATTAACACTCCACGTTTCTCATTGGTTACTAGATCAGCAGCTTGCCTATAAAAAGGCTGCTGCTGCCCTAGGTTTTTGCTCTGTTCAGAATGATTAATAAAGAGTTGAAGTTCACTGTTCGCCATCTCGTCTCCGTTCCTTGCACCCATGCGCAGAACTTAACACTGGCAATGAGGATGGGATGCGGAGACATCAGAGCTGACTGAACACTATAGAGCACCAAACAGAGCATGTGGCTGAAGGCACATCGACAACAGAACCATGTCCGGAGGTGCCATACCACTAGCTCCATTTGACCTGGCACAAAAAGACTGGGACTCATACATGGACCGGTTCCAGATGTTTCTGGAGACCAACAACTTGAAGGATGTCACTACTGGAAAAAAGTGAGTGGTATTCCAGACTCACTGTGGACCTGCCATATTTAAGATGGCTAAGGCACTGTTGAAACTGGCTGAGGTGAAATCCATGGACTGGGACGTCCTCAAGCCCCTCCTATGGGCCCACTATGCACCTACCGTACCAATGATTGTCCGAAGATTTGAATTTTACCAGAGAGACTAGCGGAAAGGAGAAAGCGTTGCAGATTTCATCGTGGATCTCTGGAACCTGGGAGGCCTCTTTGGGTTTACAGACCTCGAAGAAGCTCTAAGAGACCGAATAGTTCTGGGATTAGATGCACCGCACGTGCAAAGTAAGCTGATGGCGAAAGGCCTTGCAGATCAGCCTTGCAGATACCATCGCTGACGCTACTGCAGCAGAAGCAACCAGGAAGTCAGCTGCCCAAATGCACTGCACCAATGCCCCACTCCACCAACTCGCCGGCGAAACCTCACCTCGCCTAGAGGGACATACAACGGCAACCCACCACATGGACCTCGAATCATAATCAGAAAGTGATGAGGAAGAGGTCAACCGGCTCCAGTCTGAATGAGACCAATGCCACCAGCGTAATCAGCGACTGCAACATCAATGTGCAGGTTGTGGGGCAAACCACCCACGATCAGACTGCAAATTCCTCAACGCACTCTGCCATGTTTGTGGGAAGAGAGGCCACATCAGAAAGGTCTGTAGAAGCAAGCAAGGATCCAGCCCACTTCAGAGGGGAAACAACTACCGCCAGACCACAGAGAATCAGGAACATTTGAACCACCAATGGAACAACCATTCCTACAGAAATAAACCACTAGCCAATTCAACAAAACGAGAAGAGGCACACCAAACCATTACAATTGGTCACGCCTCATCATTAGATGCAAAGAAGATCCGAGTGAAGGTCACCATCGAAAACCAGCCCTGCGTGATGGAAGTCGATTCAGGATCGTCCCTCTTGATGGTTTCCTGGAAGACCCTTAAACAATTAATCCCTGCCATCCGGCGTCAAGACCTCAGAACCCAAAGAATTATACTCAAGGATTATCAGGGAAACCGAATTCCAGTCGTTGGATCCAGCCTAGTCCAGGTCTCATTCAAAAATCGTACTGCATCTTTACCATTGACCGTTGTCAACTGTGATCGGCCTAGCTTGTTAGGCCTTCAATGGTTCGCCCCACTCGGGATCGAGGTAGCCGGCATTCACCAAACCAGAAGCGACGACTGGGAGGAGGCCCTCATCCAGGAATTCCAGGACGTCTTTGCAGACAAACTTGGTGAGTACAAGGGGACCCGATATCATTTAACCTTAACCCTGAAGTAGCCCCCATCCGCCTTAAGCCTCGTCGAGTACCTTTTGCCCTTAAACCAAAGATTGATGAGCAGCTTATAAATTAATAGCCCAGGGTGTTTTAGAACCAACAGACCACGCTCCTTGGGAAGCCCCAATCGTAACACCCATCAAACCAGATGGATCATTAAGGATTTGTGGGGATTACCGGGCCACCCTGAATCACGCCTTTCAACAGAACGCTTACCCGGTGCTGGTGGTACAACACCTCCTCCATTCCCTGGGGGGCGGAAAAGTCTTTGCTAAATTGGATTTAGCACAAGCGTACCAACAACTGCCTGTAGATAAAAAAACAGCAGAGGCACAAATGATTGTTACGCACCGAGACACTTTTAAGTGCAACTGACTCCAATTCGGAGTTAGCGTAGCCCCAGGAATTTTTTAGAGTTTGATGGAGAGACTCTTGCAGGGGATAAAAGGGGTCATACCATATTTTGATGACATTTTAATTGCTGCCCCGAATAGAGAAATACTAAAAGAGCATCTTAAATTGGTTCTCCAGAAATATAAAGACTCCGGCCTTCAGGTTAAAAAATATAAATGTCAATTGTGTACGGATAAGGTAGAGTTCCTGAGGTACCTAATCGATAAACAAGGCATTCACCCCACCAATAGCAAACTAAAAACAATCAAGAACATCCCAAGACCCAGAAATAAGACTGATCTCCAAGCTTTCTTGGGACTCATTAATTTTTACAACATCTTCCTGCCCCACAAAGCGACCCTAGCTGAGCCCCTACATAGACTTATCGACAAAAAAGCAACCTGGGTCTTGGGGCACCGAGAGGAGCATGTGTTCCGACAAGTGAAAAACATATTAACCTCAGATGCTGTTTTAATGCAGTATAACGAGACTTTGCCTTTAACAATTACGTGTTACGCATCACCGTTTGGAGTAGGAGCCATTTTGAGCCATGTGTTACCAAACAGAAGTGAAGGCCCTATTGCCTATTTTTCAAGGACCTTATCAAAGGCTGAACGTAACTATAGTCAAATCTGTTGTGTATGTATATAAGTAATAAAGTGTGAGCTTGGAGTAGGTACGGGGTTCTGGCCCTGCACTTCTGATTGGTTGTTAAGCGGCCATACCAGATTGGCCCTTAACAGAGAGTTCTTATTGGTCATAAAAACTAGTGTTCCTAGCCTGTTATTGGTTAAAACATTACAAGGGTTGCCTATATAAGGCGAGGGTTACTGTTGTTTTATTGAGAAGTCACTATGTAAATAAAGAGCTGAAGTTCACCGTTCAGAGGCTTGTCTCCATTCCTCCTCACCCATTCTCAAACTTAACACTGGCGACGAGGATGGGATTTGGAGACATCTGAACCAACGAAACTTCGAAGAACACTGAGCACGTGACAGATGACGCCAACAACGGAACCATGTCCGGTGGCATCGTACCACCCGCTCCATTCGATCCAACCCAAGAGGACTGGGAGTCCTACGTGGATCGCTTCCAAATGTTCCTAGAGATGAACAATTTGAAGGACACCACACCAGGAAAGAAACGGGCGGTGTTCCTAACGCATTGCGGTCCAACTGTATTTAAGATGGCTAAAGCACTAGCCAAACCCCGAGAAGCAAAGGCAATGGATTGGAACGACCTTGAACCTCTCCTGCGAGGTCACTATGCCCCAACTGTGCCTACGCTGCTGAGACGGCACAGAGTTTTTCCAGAGGAACCAGTGAAAAGGAGAAAGCGTGGCCGACTTCATAGCAGACCTCCAAAATTTGGGAGGCCTCTGCAAATTCGCCAATTTAGAAGAGGCACTATGAGATTGCTTAGTCCTGGGACTAGATGCACCAGGCATGCAAAGCAAGCTGATGGCAAAAGGAGACATTGGCCTTGCCGATGCCATCGCCGAAGCCACGGCAGCAGAGGCAACCAAGAAGTCGACTGCACAACTACGGCGGAACCGCACTCCGGTACCACCACCGGCCAGCGAAATCTCACCTAGTTCAGAAGGGCAGCTGGCAACAACGCACCACGAGGACCTATCTTTGTCGTCAGACAGTGACGAAGAAGGGGTCCATCGACTGCGGTCCGACCAGGACCCTCACCCAAAGCCCTTCCGCCCTTGTGCTGGTTGTGGAGCCAACCATGCCAGATCCGAATGCAAATTCCGTGACGCACTCTGCCATGAGTGCGGGAAATGAGGTCACATGCCACGAGCGCAGCTTGCCAGGATGCAGCCAGGCCTCAAAAGGGACTAACTATTGCCAATCGACAGGAAACTGTCCTGTAAGGCGAGAACCAGTAAACCACTCCTGCAGAAATCGAGCTTTGCAGAGAGAAGAGGCTCACCATGCTATCACTATCGGTCACGCCTCAACCTTGGACACTAAGAAAATTCGAGTCACAGTAGCCATCGAAAACCAGCCTTGCCTCATGGAAGTTGACTCGGGATCGTCCCTCTCGATGGTGTTGTGGAAGACATTCAAGAAACTCATCCCCACAATTCAATGCCAAGATCTACGGTTCCAACGCCTCATCCTCAAGGACTACCAGGGGAATCGAATCCCCGTCATCGGGTCCTGCCGAGTCCGAGTCTCCTTCAAGAAGCACACAGCGTACTTACCTTTAACGGTCATCGATAGAGATAGGCCTAGCCTACTGGGCCTCCAATGGTTCATGCCACTCAGCATTGAAGTGGCTGGCGTAAACCAAGTTGGTGGCTGTGACTGGGAGGAAGACCTTATATCTGAGTTCAGGGACGTCTTCGCGGACAGCTTAGGCGAGTACAAAGGGACCCCGATCTCATTCAGCTTAGATCCAAAAATAGCTCCCATTCGTTTGAAACCCCGTCGAGTTCCGTTCGCTTTAAAACCGAAAATCGATGAACAAACTGATAGCTCAGGAGGTGTTGAAGCCCATCAATCACTCCCCTTGGGAAACCCCTATTGTAACACCCATCAAGCCAGATGGGTCAATCCGAATTTGTGAGGACTACCGGGCCACCTTGAACCACGCCCTGCAGCAGAACGCATATCCAGTCCCGGTGGTGCCTCACCTCCTCCATTCCCTGGGGGGTGGGAAAGTTTTTGTTAAATTGGATTTAGCTCAAGCATATCAACAATTACCAGTGGATGAAAAAACGACACAGGTCCAAACTATTGTGACGCACCGCGGTGCCTTTAAATGTACCTGGCTGCAATTCGGAGTTAGTGTAGCCCCGGGGATCTTCCAGAGCCTTATGGAAAGGTTATTGCAAGGAATTAAGGGCGTGGTCCCTTATTTTGACGATGTTTTAATAGCAGCCCCTACAAAAAAAATTTTACAAGACCGGTTCAAATCAGTCCTAAAAAAATTCCAAGAATCCGGTC
Source organism: Hydrophis major (assembly GCA_033807585.1). Taxonomy (NCBI): domain Eukaryota; kingdom Metazoa; phylum Chordata; class Lepidosauria; order Squamata; family Elapidae; genus Hydrophis; species Hydrophis major. Next base: position 158,854,476 of record CM066329.1, read on the forward strand.
TTAGGGTTAAAAAAAACCAAATGTAAATTATGTACTGACAGTGTTGAGTTTCTGGGGTACCTGATTGATAGCCAGGGCATTCACCCTACTGAGAGTAAGTTAAAGGTGATCAAAAACGCTCCCAGGCCACGAAGCAAGGCCGATCTCCAGGCATTCCTAGGCCTCATCAATTTCTATAATGTATTTTTACCGCACAAAGCAACCGTCGCTGAACCGTTACACCGATTGTTAGATAAAAAAGCAATGTGGTTGTGGGGTCACCAAGAAGAACAGGCGTTCCGAAATGTTAAAAAACTGCTCACATCTGACTCTGTACTCATGCAGTATAACGAGACTTTGCCGTTAGTTATAACCTGCGATGCATCGCCCTTTGGGGTGGGCGCCATTTTGAGCCACATGCTGCCTAATGGGAACGAAGCCCCTGTTGCATATTTTTCAAAGACTCTTTCGAAAACGGAGCGGAACTATGGACAAATTGATAAAGAAGCCCTCACAATCATCTCAGCTGTGAAAAGATTTCACGAATATGTTTATGGGAGGGTTTTTACCATTGTGACTGACCACAAACCATTGCTAGGGATAATAGCCGGGGATAAGCCGACTCCCTACATATTATCCCCTAGGATGACCCGATGGTCAGAATTCTTAGCTGCTTATAATTATCGGTTGCAATATCAGCCGGGGAAAGCCATTCCCCACGCCGACACATTGAGCCGAGCACCGCTTCCAGAGACTCTCGACGATCCAGCACCAATGGTAACCACGTTGCTAATCGAGGCACTCAACTCGTCGCCACTGAATGCATGAGACATCGCGAGAGAAACCAAGCGTGACCACACCCTAGCAAGAATCCTGGGTTGGGTAGAACGCGGATGGCCATTGGACCAGGTATCAGATGACTTCACACTGTTCAAGTCTAGGCAGACTGAACTCTTCTCCCAGAAGGGCTGTATCATCTGGGGCGATAGAGTCGTTATTCCAGAGCGGCTCCATAAAACGTTGCTGAGAACATTGCACGAGGGCCACCCCGGCATCGTGCGAATGAAAGCACTTGCACGAAGCTATGCATGGTGGCCGGGCATTGACAAGCAAATCGAACAGTGGGTTAAAGCTTGCCCCCGGTGCCAAGAAGTCAGCAACGCCCCACCAAAAGCCATGCCTACTGAATGGGAGACACCTCACGGACCCTGGTCCCGAATTCACCTGGATTTCGCGGGACCAACCAAGGGCCACACCTTTCTGCTTACAGTCGATGCCTACTCAAATTGGCTCAAAATTCATTGTATGATGACTACGACCTCCGAGGCGGTCATCAAGGTTCTCAACAGACTCTTTGCAACCCACGGACTACCAGACGTCCTGGTGTCCAATAACGGGCCACAGTTTACTGCACTAGTGTTCGAGCAGTATCTTGCTGATCGTGGCATCCGCCATGCGCTCACCTCGCCTGCGCATCCTGCAACCAATGGCTGAGTAGAACGCATGGTCCAATTTGTGAAGAGAACCTTGCAAAAAGTAGACTATGACAACATTGACGACAAGGTCAATCAAATCCTCTTCTTGCAACACATCACCCCACATAGCGTCATTGGCAGAACTCCCGCTGAACTGCTTATGGGACGAAGGCTCCGCTCCCACCTCGAACGGTTGCACCCTGCTTATGAACCGGAGAAACCACTAGGATCCAGCGGCCGCTGTCACACCTTCCAGGTAGGAGACCTCGTGTATGCAAAGAACTTATTGGGCGACCCGTTGTGGGTGGAAGCGACAGTAGTATGTGTAACCAGCCCCAGATCCTACCTTGTGCAATGCCTTGACAATTAACTTTGGAAATGGCATATCGACCAATTACGGTCACGACTTGAAGCAGCCAGTCTGCAACTCTCCTATGACCAAACTGAGGGGGCGGAGGTATGGAAGATGTGGAAATCCTAGAGAACCCGCTCGAAGGAAACGACAATTTAAATGTAACTCAAGAAGCGGAACTGGAGGGAGAAATGTTTGCGCCTCAGGGAATTGCAGAAAATGTGAACTCTGAATCAGAGGCTGCCCCACCACCAAGCAGTGATCTACCTCAGCTGGATTGCAACCAGCCACTACAAAGGAAATCCAAAAGACTGAAAAAACAACCGTCCTATTTAAAGGACTTTGACTTGGACTAAGGAACCAGGGGGAAGGGGTGTTGTGTATGTATATAAGTAATAAAGTGTGAGCTTGGAGTAGGTGCAAGGTTCTGGCCCTGCACTTCTGATTGGCTGTTAAGCGGCCGTACTGGATTGTCCTGTTCTGGGGAATCCGATTGGCCCTTAACAGAGAGTTCCCATTGGTCATAAAAGGTAGTGTTCCTAGCCTGTTATTGGTTAAAATGTTACAAGGGTTGCCTATATAAGGCGAGGGTTACTGTTGTTTTATTGAGAAGTCACTATGTAAATAAAGAGCTGAAGTTCACTGTTCAGAGGCTTGTCTCCATTCCTCCTCACCCATTCTCAAACTTAACAAAATCGATAAAGAGGCTCTTGCTGTTGTATCTGCTGTGAAACGGTTTCATGAATATGTATATGGACAAGTTTTCACTTTTGTTACCAACCACAAACCTTTGCTGGGGATTATAGCGGGAGACAAGCCAACTCCCTACATATTATCACCTAGAATGACTCGCTGGTCGGAGTTTTTGGCTGCGTACAATTATAGGCTGCAACACCGCCTGGGGAAAGCCATTCCCCATGCTAATGCGCTGAGCCGTGCACCACTTCCGGAAACTGCTGACGACCCAGCTCCAACCCTTACAACACTCCAGATTGAAACGCTACATTCACCGCTGCTAACAGCTAGAGATATCGCGATCGAAACAAAACGCGATCCTATCTTAACACGAGTTCTTAGCTGGGTCGAACGGGGATGGCCAGTAGATCAAACCCCTGATGACTTCACCCCCTTCAAGAACTGGCAAACAGAACTTTTTTCGCAAAAAGGCTGCATTCTATGGGGGGATAGAGTCGTCATCCCAGAGCGGTTACAACGAGCAGTATTAAAAACACTGCATGAGGGTCATCCTGGCATCGTGTGTATGAAAGCGCTCGCACGAAGCTACGTATGGTGGCCGGGCATCGACAAACAGATCGAAGCCTGGGTAAAGACTTGTTTAAAGTGCCAGGAAGTTAGCAATGCCCCACCTAAAGCAACTCCAACAGAATGGGAGACACCCCGGGGACCGTGGTCCTGCATCCACATTGACTTTGTGGGACCTACTAAGGGACATACGTTCCTACTAACAGTGGATGCCTATTCCAACTGGCTTGAGATCCACGAAATGAAGAGTACTACAACTGAGTCCTTCATTTGGAAGTTGAACAGGCTATTCGCGACGCATGGACTGCCAGATGTTCTGGTCTCCGACAACGGACCCCAGTTTACCGCTCTACCCTTTGAACAATACTTAGCAGACCGGGGTATTCGCCATGCAGTAACTTCGCCAGTGCACCCTGCAGCTAATGGAAGAACCAAGTGCATGGTACAATTTGTTAAAAACACTCTCTACAAAATGGACTATGGGGACATTGACGACAAAATAAACAGAATACTCCACTCCAGCACATCACTCCACACAGCGTCACCAACAAGACCCCAGCTGAACTATTAATGGGACACAAACTCCGTTCCCACCTCGACCGGCTTCACCCGTCCTACGAGCCAGAGAAACCCTGTGGATCCAGCGGGAAATGCCACGAGTTCAAGACAGATGACTTAGTTTTCACCAGAAACCTTTCCGGCGAACCGTTGTGGTCGAGGCAACTGCAATTCAAGCCACTGGACCCAGGTCATACCGGGTGAAAACCTGCGACGGAAAAATATGGAAACGCCATATAGATCAGCTTCGCTCAAAGCTACAACCTAGTTTCCGTGACTCCGGTAACTCCCAAACTGAGGGGGGAGGGGATGTTGAAGAAACCGAATTTGAGATGGCGGAAAGCAGGAACGAAAGAAGTCAGCAATCGGGCGTAATGAATGAAGAAGAATCAGGGAGGGGCATGTCCTCGCCACAGAGGAACACCTCAACAGATGCAAGCCCGCAAAGACCAGAGGACAATAACAAGAACATTAGCGGCACTGAGTCATCCAATGAGGAACCACCGGCACCCGACTTGCCCAAAAACATAACCGGGTTACAGACAGGAACCGGTGGGACAGCATAAATCCAATAGACAGTCAAAACAACCTTCATACCTCAGGGATTACGTCACCACACCCCTTAAACAGAACCCGGGGGGAAGGGGTGTTATGAACTAATAAAACACTTAAGTTTTATCAAACCTTTAGAAAAAGCAGGGTTCTAATCCTACACTTCTGATTGGCCGATAATAGCGATATCGGATTGGTCCATTCAGGAGAATCTGATTGGCTGTTAATGAGCCACTCTCATTGGTTCAAGGGGTTAACACTCCACGTTTCTCATTGGTTACTAGATCAGCAGCCTGCCCTATAAAAGGGCTGCTGCTGCCCTAGGTTTTTGCTCTGTTCAGAATGATTAATAAAGAGTTGAAGTTCACTGTTCACCGTCTCATCTCCGTTCCTTGCGCCCATGCGCAGAACTTAACAGAATGTATACCAGATTAGTTTCCCATTTGAATTACTTTAGAAAGTTCAGATACATGTTTCCATCTGTGGTAATTTGTTTCTGTTTACTTTGTTAGTGTCACATGAAGTGTCATTCCCTAGTGAATTATCCCTCTTCTATTCATCCCATTATTTCTTTAGGCAGAAGTGAGAGAAGTTGTTTGCATTTTTCATGGCAAGAAAATAGATGGGTATCACAATTGCATATGGAACTATTGAAGTGGCATTATTTATTTATTAAATTTACATTCCACCATCTTGCTGTCTAGAATGATGCCAGGTAGCTTGCAGAGCAACAAAAATAGAAATATAAGAACAATGATAAATATAGAAATAATTAAAATTACAAGAATTACATATACTAAAATTATAATGATAAAAAGGAAAACTGCTGAAGATTATTGTTGATATTAAAAATGCCTTCTATGTATACATTTTTCTGTTCTCAGGTCCCAATGGATTTTACCCCTTGGCTATAAAATCCATGATTAAATTATGGTTTACTTCAGCTGCTTGGAGCAGGTAGGATAAGTTGCCCAGAGCATGCCTACTAATGCCTTGTAGCATCATATCTCCCAATTTTAAAGGTTACCGATGCTGAACATGGAATATAATGAGACATAGGTAAATAAATATCCAGAAATCATACAGCTTAAAATATAGGTCCTGCTAGAAGTAAATTAATTGTGAATTAGTTATCACATTTTGGTTACTATTTCATAAAATGTACAGTTATTTTTCTTTTTTCTTTTCCCAGGTAGTCAGACTTTTCACTTTATGAAGTTTGAATATTGTACTATCTGTTGAAGATTATAAAGTCCAGCATCTTGGCTAACTAGAAAATGAAACATTGTTGTGATCTTTTTGCATTTCAAAGGCTGATGCAACTGCTATTGCATATGGTTACAACTACTATGAAAAAAATACCAAATTATCTGTTTGCTTACCCTATTTCCCAAGCACAGAATTATTTGCTTTGGATTTTGATCAGAACTATTACATTGAGTGGAAGATTGGTTTCAACTATATTAGAGTGTAAAATAAACTACACATCATGAGATCTTGAATAATTGTTTAGAATACTCATAAATCCAGTCTTCTTTTTTTCTATCAAGCAGAAAAATAGATTTCTTTTGATAACAGGGAAACACTGCTTAAATATTCTTTGTGGAAGACCTATTAAGAGGATGAGATAAGCCAAGAAGGTCAACATAATTGGGTGGTTTTCTTACACTCCTGTTAAATGTGTTGATGCTGATCTCAAGTAGACAAAAAGAAATGAGCAGAGACAACAAGTCTTAAAACTCTTGAATACCCCTCTTTCTCCTCCACCTCCTCCACCTCCTCCTCCTCCTCTTCCTCCATCTCTACCTTCACCACCTCCTCCTTGACATCTCACTTTGCCATAGAGGAAAACCCTACCAGTCAATGACTGCTTCAGCTTCAACCACAACAATGCAAGAGCACCCAACAGATACAAACTCAATGTAAACCACTCCAAACTTGATTGCAGAAAGTACAACTTCAGCAACAGAGTGGTCAATGCCTGGAATGCACTACCTGACTCTGTTGTTACATCCTCAAACCCCTACTCCTTTAACTTTAAACTATTTACTATTGACCTTACCCCATTCCTAAGAGGTCTGTAAGGGGCGTGCATAAGTTCACAATCATGCCTACTGTCCCTGCCCTATTGTCCCCATTATTCATACCTATTTCCTGTATTCATAATCATGTTTTTTCTTATACCTATTATCTTGTAAGTGATTAACAAATCAAATAAATAAAAATAAAATAAAATAAAATGTTCTGTTCTAAATATACACACCCTTGGTAAGGATGCCACAAGTTGATACAACACATGCTGATTACTGGTTTCTGTTTCACCTCATGAGCAACATTTTTGGTTTGCGAAATATGAGAAGTATCATAACTGGGCTGCAAATCTTGAAAAGTACTACTGAAGAGCAAAGATGATTGGTAAAATTATTGCCAAATAATGGTCATCCATATCTTTATGTCCCAAATATGATAGTGCTAAAGATATAGACAGCTAGTTACTACATCAGGGATCTTGGGTTTTTTTTGCTCACTTGCTTAGCTGGCAAGAAGCAATGTACTAAAACCATTACTAGAAAGAAGATACTTTACTTCTTTTGTTCCTTAGCCCCTGCTCCATGTGCAAGAGATTGCACCAAAAATTAGCCGCACTTTTCCCACTTTTTCATCTAACAGCTCATGGCCCAGTTGTACATTATATTTCTCCCCTTTGCTCATTTTCTATATGTTAGGCATATATAAGGTGTAGTTATAGCTCAAAAGCACATGCATCTATGACTGTAAAGAAATCTATAATTCAGAAGAAAGATTTCCTTGAATATGTATTCCTTTCAACTGTTAATTACAAGAGCTTGTACCTGAATGCCAATACACACAAAAATCTTGTTCCAATACCAACAGAATTATTATATGATGGCTTTTCATAAAATACAGTTTAATGGAGCATAGCAGCTGATAGGCAAAAGCTGAAAACTGTAACAAGCAATTATATGAAGGAATTTATTTTTGCACTTATTTTTATTACCTAAATTTATTTTAATCTTAATCTGATTCTTTTAATAATGCATCAGGCCTGACACTCCTCTGTGGACATGAAATGCCTAATGGTCATGGCTGAGGGGATTCATCTGTTTAATTTCTCCTCTGAATAACTTTAAAAATTAATTTATCTGATTGTTCAGACCAATACATATGGATTTCGTTTCGGAAAATGTAGCTAATAATTCACTTCTGTTTCTTTCCCGTTATGTCTAGTTTGATAAGGTTTCTGTAATAATACTTTTACATTTGGCAGATTAAAATAAAATGGAACATTGTGTGAAAAATAAGACCTAACTCAGCCACAGGAATACTAATAGAAAGATGGTCTAAGATTGGAACTTGAGGCAGACTTGAAGATTTTATGCAGCACTTTCTACAAGGATGTAATTGCTTGAATCTGTTATATTTATACATTTTATTATTTAGAAGTACAAACTTCTACAGATTTCTCTTTTCCTTTGTGGTCCCCGTCCCCATAAGTGCACAAACCTGCGACACAGTGTAATATGCACATTATATATGGAAATGCTTTAAGAATGCAATTTAATTTTAGAATGCATGCAGAGTCACAAACCCCTAGCATTAATTAGGAACAAATATACTTTAATCATTTGACTGAAATGAAGAGATTTTTTTTGACCAATGAAAGAGGAGCATGGTTTCCCCTCAATGTCCTAAGCCACCATTTTATCTGTCTCTTTTACTAATGATATAATTTGAACAAAGCCCTGCTGGATCAGACTATACAACCATCTTTGTCTTGTAGTGCAAACTGAATATCATTTGGAAACTCACAAGTTTGGAGTGCAATACTTCCAACTCCACTATCTATCTATCTATCTATCTATCTATCTATCTATCTATCTATCTATCTATCTATAATCTGTCTATCTATCTATCTATCCATCTATCTATCTATCTATCTATCTATCTATCTATCTATCTATCTATCTATCTATCTATCTTAAGAGAAAGTTGGGATTAGGGTTAGGGCTGGTACATGCATTTAAGTAAAGAACACTAGCCCTTTCTATCCCCCAAGAAAGGAATAGTGTCATTTACTTAATAATTTCATTTACTTAATAATGCACACAACAAATATTCTTCTTGTCTTCATGGAAGATCAGTGTAATTGGTAAAATATAAAATATCCCACTAATCTTAGGAATATGTCACTGGCAATGATCTTTAGGTTTGCTGGGAAAAAGATGATCTGGAAGCCAGAAAGTAGAGGCAAAACAGGGACCATCTATTTAGTCCGAAAACATGTGCTCACTAAGCACATTGTTACTAAGTAACAATGGAAAAATGAATTATTTTCACATAATAAAGGGAAAATGTAGGTTGTATGGGTTTTATCCTTTTTCACAATTATCCAGTTGAAGAAGTCTAACTGTTGTGATACCAATCCAAATATCTGACTCCTGTGGGAGATGGGAATGGCTAAAAAACATGTATTGTACTTGTCTTTAAAGCAGCCACACCACACCTATGAATTCCCAGGTTTAATTCAGTGAGTTGACATTAAGGAATTTGGCTCAGATATCAAGTTACAGCTTCTTTTTCTCAATAACCCTCCACCCGATTCATGAATAAGGCGTGCAATGTGGTAATTAGGATCAGATTTGTCTCAGTCGTCCCCTATGCTTATTTTTATGTAACAATTGAAATCACATTCAGGACTAGGTTGCCTTTTTAATTGTTTTTATAAATCAGTGTTTTTAAAGTGTTTGCACCTCATTGTTTTATGTAGTAGTGTTGTTGTGTTCTTAATGTTATTTTTGTAATTTTTTTAAAGAAGAAAAGCAGTATAAAAATGAACAAATGAATACATAAATTTATATTTAAATGCATTTACAAGATGAATGGGATTTTAATAAATTCATATTGTTGCTTTTATATTTTGCTTCAGGGTCAGAGGTAATCCAGTTGATATGTGTCTTTAATTTGGTACATTAATTACTACAAAGCCTATTGTCAGGTAATGCACCCATCCAAAGCACCCATCAAGCCTTTTATCTGAGTAATGCACCCATCCAAAGCAGAACTCAAGGCAGGTAGATTCCTCAAAGAACATGTTTATTGAATACATCATATCACCACAGCAGGTGAAAACCAACTCTAAGAGTTCCCACAGTTTTTCCCTAATCGAAATAGCAAGTATTCCCTCCCCAGGTGTCACCAATCACACTCTCCAATGAAGGTAGCTCAGAGCCTGCTTCATCACTCCTTTGCCATCTGCTGAGATGATCTTGGTTCCCTCAGGAAAACTTTTTGTTTCAATGATAGCCGGTCTATCTGCTTCCCCCCTCCCTTCCCCCTTTCAAAGTTTGTGACAACTATGAAGCAGGGGGAAAATGGCTTCAGCTAGGTGAGCTTCAGAGTTGACACCTATATTACATAAAATTCTCTGTTGTTAACAAATATTTCAAAATATAAAAGTTAATTGTGACATTAACACATTGGATTGTGCATTAACAAATGAGTAAATTAATTTTAATTTAGTAGATTTAAGAGAAGGTAAGAATTCATGGTTCTTTTGAAATATGCAATTTACATGGTATAACACATTGTATAGGCAATAATGTACAAAATGATAAACTACAATAAGAGTAAGTATGCCATCTTTATTCTCTTAATCCTTTGAGTATTTTTCCCCTAAGTAGATTCACTTTCAAAAGATGTTTTTAAAAAGTTTCAAAGAAGTCAAGTAAAACTTTCAGATTTCAAATTTGCATATTGTAATAAAATGCTCCTCAAATTGTTAAAACCTTCCAAGAGATTATCAATCACTTCGGGCTTGCCTAAAATTAAGTAAATCATGAATCTAAAGAGATTGCCACTGTCATCTTCCATCTTTCACTCTAACAAAAGATTCATATTTCAAACCTGGATTACTTTTGGATATTGTCTGCATACTTTTAATCATGATTGGGGAGAAAGATTAATCTCTTAGTTTAATGTGTATTTCTTTCTTATCTCAATGGCACATTTCTCATTCACTTCAAAATGCTTAAATCTTTGTTATCCTACAGTAAATAGATAGATAGATAGATAGATAGATAGATAGATAGATAGATAGATAGATAGATAGATGGATGGATGGATGGATGGATGGATGGATGGATGGATGGATGGATGGATGGATGGATGGATGGATGGATAGATAGATAGATAGATAGATAGATGCTGATGGTTGGCTATTAATTTGCCGGCTGTCTTTTTCTTGCACTTCCAAAACCCCGCTTTCTAAGTACTCTATAAGCTGAGGTAAATCAGCACTCCTGTTGACTGATGAGGGGCCTGTTTCCTAGGCTTCAATCACCTCCATGACTGTTTTTGTGCCTGCTCATCCAACAATCTTATAGCTGAAAAATTGAATGTGTGTCCTTGTTTATTGCAATGTGGGGCTATCAATGAATTTTGGTCTCTTTGTCTGACTGCTCGCTTGTGTTCTTCCTGACTGATGGTTAGCTTCCTTCCTATTTATCCAAGGTAGTCACAGGGGCAATCCATGTGGTGGATCCAATACATTACATTTTAAGTATCTCCCATCTCCAAGCAATCTTTATAGTGCATAATTTGCCCACATAGGGTAGCCTCTGGATGGTGTGCAATGCCCACTTGCAGATCTTGGAAGCTGCATTCTACTGCTTCTGAAATGTTTTTGATGCAGAGTGTGGATAGAAACTAATTAAGGAGAGAAACAACCTGGAATTAAGGAGAAACTTCCTAACAGTAAGAAAAATTAACTAGCAGAACAGCTTGCTTTCAGAAGTTGTGGGTGCTTCATCACCGGGGCTTTTAAGAAGAGATTGGATGCCATTTGTCTGAAATGGTAGTGTCTCCTGCTTGAGCAGGGTTGGATTAGAAAACCTCTGAGGTCCTTTCTAACTCTATTATTCTGTGTTCTGAAAGTGATACTGGAACACCATGTACTTTCACTGAATTGAATAAATCTCACTGAATTCAGCCCTGAATAAACCTGAATAGAATTGGAGTGCTGCAATTGGTCTGCTTAGGATGTATAGCTGCCTATCCCTGCCAATGTATAACATTTTTGAATATGCAAACATTGGATAATTGCCAAACAGCATAAACAGCTAGTCATTCACTTAACATTTTTGACTGCTAAAGAATCTGTTTATCTAGCTAAACTTAGACACCTACAGGGGAAGTAGAAAACATGGTTCATAATGCTGCAAATAAAACCCATCCCTTTTGTACTTGTCTGCGATACAACAAATATGAAAGATTAGGGCTTTTCTTTTCTTTCTTGATGTAGTGCTGCTTATTTTGTCATTTTAATGTCACTGTGGCTAAGAACAGATGAGTTAGATTTTAGTAGCTAGATTGTATGTTCCTAAAATTGGGGAGGGGGAAACAGCTATTTATTTGTTATATTTCTTCTGAGAAAATGTTCAATGTAATCTTGCTTTGTCAATAAAGAATTTCTGCCAAATTCAGACCAAGAAGGAATCTGATCCAGGTATAATTTATAATTTATGCCACCAGATAAAGACTGAATGCACCAATTATCACATTAAACAAGAGGAAAACCTTCTATGCACCAATTCCATCTGTGCTTTTTACAATTTTGTAAACAACAAACTAAAAGACTCAAGGTCCATCCCACCCCTGATAGGACCTAATGGTAAAGACTGCAACGACAACACCATTAAAGCCAACATCTTTAACACATTCTTTGGCTCAGTATTTGTAAACAGCAATGGATGAATACCCAGTATTTCCTAGCCGAACCACAGACAATTATAATGATCTAATACATATTGATTTTACAGAAGAAAATGTTGAAAAAGCACTATGCAATCAAAAACCATCTCTATCTATTGGACCAGACAGAATATGTGCCTACTTCTTAAAAAAGCTATCCATAGCCGAACCTCTAAGCATAATCTTTGAAAAATCTTTCAGGACCAGCTCCTTGCCAAACCTATGGTCACCAGCCACGGTCATCCCCATCTTCAAAAAGGGAGACCCCAGCCTAGTTGAAAATTACAGACCAATCTCTTTATGCTGCTTCACCTGTAAAGTCATGGAATCAATTATTAACCAATCCATTATCCTCCACTTAGAGAGAAACAACCTACTCTCCAATAAACAATTTGGTTTCAGGAAAAAAACTATCCTGTAATCTGCAACTCTTATACTGCAAAAGCATATGGACTACACAACTTGATCAAGGCAAAGCAATAGACACAATCTACATAGACTTCTGTAAAGTCTTTGATTCAGTGGTACACGACAAACTACTCCTAAAACTAAAATCTTATGGTATCTCTGGACAACTGCATAACTGGATAGAAGTATTCCTGTCAAACAGACAACAAATGGTCAAAATTGGGAGTGTCCTGTCAAATTCTGTACCTGTCAATAGTGGTGTCCCCCAAGGCAGTGTTCTAGGACCAACTCTCTTCATACTCTACATAAATGACCTCTGTGATCATATTAAGAGCAACTGCATTTTTTTCGCTGATGATGTAAGCTGTTCAATACCACAGACAATACTGCTACCCTTCAAAAAGATCTTGACTATATATCAGAATGGTCAAACAAATGGCAACTTCAAATCTCAACAAATAAATGCTCTGTCTTACATATTGGCAAAAAAAATCAGAAAATAAAATACAAGCTGAATAGTCAAGGTCTTGTTGATGATCCAAACTCTGTAAAGGACCTTGGAATACTCATCTCTAGTGATCTAAGTGCTAGAGCCCACTGTAACTACATAGCCAAAAATGCTTTAAGAGTTGTTAACCTAATCCTAGGTAGCCTTTTCTCTGGTAATATCACACTACTAACTAGAGCATATAAAACATTTGCTAGACCAATATTCGAATACAGCTCATCGGTCTAGAACCCACATTACGTATCTGATGTTAGCACAGTTGAGAAAGTCCAGAAATATTTCACAAGAAGAGTTCTCCACTCCTCTACTCATTGTAGAATACCTTATGCCACTAGACTTGAAATTCTAGACCTAGAAAACCTTGAATTACGCCATCTTCAGTATGATCTACGTATGGTATATAAAATCATACATTGTAATGTCCTACCTGTCAAATGAATACTTCAGCTTCAACCATAACAACACAAGAGCACACAATAGATACAAACTCAAGGTTAACTGCACCAAACTTGATTGCAGGAAATACGACTTCAGCAACAGAGTGGTTAATGTCTAGAATACTCTACCTGACTCTGTGGTTTCTTCCCCAAACCCCAAAAACTTTAACCTTAGACTGTCTACTATTGACCTCACCCCTTTCCTAAGAGGTCTGTAGGGGGTGTGCATAAGCACACCAACGTGCCTACCGTCCCTTTCCTATTGTTTCTTTTATTTTTCTTATATGTACCCATTCATGTATTCATAACTATGTATATACTTATACCTATTATTTTGAAAGCAATTGACAAATCAAATAAATAAAAATAAATGAAATAATTTACACATTAGACATATTTTTCCTTCTTACTCCCTCTCTCTTGTCTCATCTATCTCTGTGTCTCCCATTCTCTCCCACCCTCTCCCTCTCCCTCTCCTCCCCCCCTCTCTCTTGTGTGTGTGTGTGTGTGTGTGTATGATTCATAACTATTTTGCTGAAGGAAATAGTTCCAACTATTTTGTTCAAGCACTACTTGCTGTATCTTCAATTTCCCTTATAAAAGTATTACTTTAATTCAGAATGTGTATTTCTTTTTCTTTCATGTCAATCCAGTGCTTTAGTTTCTTATTTCTATAGCAAACACTCTGATAACATCCTAGCCTCCATCTCTGCTAACACTATATACTGAATAATTGTTGTTTGTTCCATGGAAATGATAGATTCTTTTTGTCAAGAAAACAAATGATTGCTAAATTGCATGCTAATATTAGCTAATTGGGAATGATCACTTCCTGGTAACATTCTTTTTTTATTGTATTTAGATGGACAAGTTTAAAGGCGCAAGGTCATCATTCCATCGTCCTTTTCATCAAATTATTTTCAATTGCATTTTCTAAACATGTTATCAAAATGGTAATTCATGCTTTCCTCTCTGAAGATAGTCCAGTTTTCATAAAAGTAGTTCTCTTGCTACCATATATTGAGGTGGAAAACTATTTCAATTACTGAAAGGAATACATAACTCCAAGTCTATTTATTTTAATTTATTCAACTGTCTCGACATATTTGTGCACAGAACTTTTATAAAATATGAATAAATTCACCTTGAAATCGTACCAATTGACTTTGGCTGAGCTAGGCTGTGAGAAGGAATCAGAATCACTTTTTGAAATAAACTCTGACAATGCTGATCACAACAAAGTGGCTACTCATTTATTAAACTGACAGCTCAGCAATTGTTTCAAGAAGAAGAGATGAAGTGGCCTGAGGTGTTAGCTATGGACGGGGGTGATAGCTCTGCCTGAGTATTTTTCCTCCTAGTCACATGTTCAGAGGTATCATCTGATAGTGTGACATTTCCTAAGGCTCCAGCACCTGCCTGGATGTCAAACAGCTGGCATGATCTGAGTTCTGCACCCATTTTATAGTGCTGTGCCATGACTGATATAAGAACTTAGAGAACAGACACAAATTTTGCCTTTATCCTTTGGCTTCCCAGGGTTCCAATCAATACATGAACATGAGAGGAGTACTAGAGGAGATACAGAAGAAAGTGCAATCATAGTTCTCAGCATTACACATTTCATTTTTAAAATGTGTAAAAGTACAATACTTAAAAATTTCCAAGGGGGTGAAATAATTTTGAATGCTTTCCGAATGTTGGAGAAAAATAGGCTTACCAGTGAAATTTATATTGATCACAGATTTATTATGTCTTAATTAAATACAGTGTGTTGCCATATCTCTCTCTTGTAAAATTGTCATTTTCTCAAGAACTGCTCCCCCCCCCCCCAAGGATTGTTAGGAATGCAAAGGATAATTATACTTCTTGTCTAGTGTATCAGTTCATTAATGGTTCAGTACCTCCCCCAGACTAAGTTATGAAGGCAAATAACACTGTAAATTTGGTCATCTAAATTTATCTAAACATCTGAGATCAAATGTTCCACATTAAAATATTGTAAAATAATTTGCATGGAGAGGCTGCTGGAATGTCAGATCTCTCTCTTTCTCTCTCTCTCTCCCCCCTCTCCCTCCCTCCCTCCCTCCCTTTCTCTCTCTCTCTCTCTCTCTCTCTCTCTCTCTCTCTCTCTCTCTCTCTCTCTCTCTCTCTCTCTCTCTCTCTCTCTCACACACACACACACACACACACAGTCCAATTCACCTCACTGGTTCTTTTTTGAAGTAGTAGCGTCTGGTATTATAATCCCTGAGTGGTATTAATTTAGTCCCTCTCAAGAATTGCTTAAATCCCTATAAACCTGTATAGTAATTATGCTATATTAGCATCTTATTTGGATACCCTCAATATTTAGATATTCAGTAGCTAGATGTATAAGAATAGATCTTATTAACTCTGATCAAAACTGGTAACTGCTTTCTAAATAGCTTCTTAAAAGTATGCATTAGATAATATGATTGTAAAATTAGATAAGACAATGACTAAGTCAAACAAAATCCTGATACTTGGCAGATCTTATCCCCAGACATAGAAACTCAAATCCCCTAGTGATAATATCCAAGAGAATTCCAGTGCCAACTTGAGTGATGAGATCCAGCATCTCAGAGGGATGTTGGATCTCATCACTATTCCTAGAACCCAACTAACACATAGGCATTCACACCAGATCAGATCCAAAGCAAAGGTCCTACTCTCAGATAAGGAACTCCATTTCTTAAAAACCACCAACATTCTCCCATTTTTGGTACATCAATATAATTGCATACAATTATCTCAGGACAGCAAATTACCAAGATAATTATATCATAACCCTAATCCATTCAAGTCTTAATAATATACACTAGTTCTATCTATAGTTCTACTGCTAAAATCTTTACAAATGTGTCAAAATCTTTACAAATGTGTAAAGGATATTACAAATGATCCTAGTGTTTACTTGAGATCAAGGCCACCAGAAATGTGTCCCCCTGGATCTAGGGATAAAAGAATGGAGCTAGAAGAAAGAACCAGTGTTAATTTGATTCCTGTTAATCTGTTCCCTTGTAACTGCTTGCCATGCATTTCCTGCCATACCTCCACTACTGAAATTTGCTCATTTTCACTTCAACCCTTCTCAAAAGTCCTCATGGCACAATCTATAATGAACTGTAGAAATAAGCTTTTAAGAACTGGAGTTGCAACCAAAACAACAGTCAGATGAAAGAAATTTGAATCCTAGGCAGAAATGTAATTTGAGAAAGCTTATCAGGCTTGAGTCTTCCCATTTCTAGTGAAGATAAAGGGAGGGAGAGGGAAGTGTTTTACAACTTTCAAAACTGTGAATTCAAAAGACAATGGACAGTTTTATGCTAGCAGGACAAAGGATACAATGCCATATGGCACTGAACCATTCTTCTATTAATTCAGTCTTGCAATTTTACTAACTCATCTTATAACAAAGACAACAGCTGAACAACATAAAATGATAAAACTCAGTGTGGTACAGTTAGTAATATGGGGGTCTAAGACAGGCAAGATTTGGGTTTGAATCCATTCTTGGGCCTATTTTTATTGTCTCTCTTTCCCCTACCCCCACCCCAATTTGGCAGACAAGGTTGCTGTTGTGAGACTCAAATAATAGAATATCTTGAATTCTTGCTGGAAAGATGTTATGCACACGCACGCACACACATACACACACACATGAAATATAAAAGTAGACAATGTCCAATACATCCATTCAAAAAACCCTGATTCCATCATTTATCAAGGGCAGTTGAAATATGAAAGAAGCAAAATATAAAAAAAAATGAACATTATTCTACACATATGTAAAGCTGATCATCATATCCAAATATGAATTTCCTATTCCATGTTTTTATAAATTATAAATATATAGCATTGTATTTATTTCTAAGAATTATTTCTTCAGAAAAACAAAGTTTGAACACCATCTATAAAGATGTTTTTTAGCATATTACTGTCTATAAATCTCATTATGAAAGAAGCATCAGTAACATTTGGAACCAATGCAAATGAGGCCAACATTCTGTTGGATGTGGGCTCGCATTCTGAACAGTAATTTAAAGGCACAAGGTAAAAAAAAAAAGCTATCAGTATTAGGCATTAGAAGAGAAAGGAAGGGGGAAAAAGTCTTGTAATATAAAATGAGGTGATTGTGGGAAAGAAAATAGTTAAGCAGAAATTTGTCTCCTGGGGTATTCAATGAAGCAGAATGGCAGGAGATTCAGGATTGATAAAAAATAAATACTTGTTTACACAGCACATTGTTCAGCTACGACAATCAGTACCATGAGATATATTGATATTTGTTAAATAGGATGACTTTAAACAAAGATTGGACAAATTCATGGTGAACTGCTTCTAATCCATGGCGTTGCCTCCAGTTTCCAAAACAGTTGAGCACAGAAATGTTTTTCTAGTGCCTGTAGGCTCCCCAGAAGCATTGAATGAGAAAAACAGCATGCTGGACTAGATGGGCTTTTGTTCTATCAATAGTTAAAGAAGTGTCAGTTGCAGTTGAAATTTTTCTTCAATCAAGAATTCCTAATAGCAGGAGTCCACATAATATTGCACCTTTCATCTTCTATGGTTTGAAATTGGCAAGAGAGAAGAGTTTGGGTTTTTGATGATATATTATTCTGAATGATTACATCTATGGGTACTTGTTACTTTAATTCTGTCCATGGCAATGTTAGAAAGCCTTATTTGAAAGCCAAAACAACAACATTCATGTTTGAGCTCTGGAAAAATCATTAGCAGACTCCAATGAGAAAATAACAATTGTTTATTTGTTAAGGTGAAATTATAACTTTTAGAATTCAAATTAAATTAATCAATCTGGAATGCGCCCTTAAAAAAATGCTAGCTACAAATATAAGTTCACACATATGTCATGGTGTCATGATCTTTCCTTAGCTGTCTTTGAAGGCAGATACAGGAACATCCCCTACCTGGAGAGGTAATATTCTTGTGATTCTGGTTATACAAAAACAACACAGCATGTGCTCCTCCTGTACCACAGAGACATTTGTGTAGCCTTATTTCATTGATATTGTACAAATACCCAGGGCACACAAGACTTCCTGCTCCTTGCAGATCCCAATCCTGCTACAATGTTGCCAGGTTTTGCCTAGCAAAAATTAAAATATCTCAGAAGACCATCTGTGCCTCAAACCAACCTTAAGTATTTGACTTGTTGTTTAAGAGGGTTTTGTATTGTGATTTATTATATTTACAGAATATTTTATTCCTTTTTATAGTATTTTAGTTTTTGTTTATACACACACACATACAAATACACAAACCTCTCTCTCTCTCTCTCTCTCTCTCTCTCTCTCTCATCTATCTATCTGAGAGAATTTTTTCCAGGGAAGGGTGCAATGGCAAGAATTACACATTACATAAAGAGTTAACAGGAATAAGTAGAAATAAAGATTGCAGCTAGGAGAAAAATGAATAACAGCCCCTTCAATGTTGGCAGAAAATACTCTGACAAGGGAAAGCACTCTCCTTTTCCTTAGCTGTATGTGAAACCTTGTATCATCAAAAGTGAGGGTGATTCTCATGCCCAGGAGGTCAAAATCTGTATGGATGTATGCATGTATTCTCAATTATCTTTCTAACTAAGAAGCACATTTCTTATTGAATGCTATATAAAGAGCTTCAAAGTAATCTTCACCCTTTTCTTTTTCCTTTTAACATGAGATCTGAAACGCATGCAAGTCTTCAACTATGGAAGACAGTGTAACTCAGAAACTGACCTGCACACTCCTCAGAGGAACTTGTTAGTCTCAAGAGACAAGAAATACACTTTTTTTTTCCTTACTTTTCTCATGCCTGTAATGTTTTTTTTTTTTCTCTTACCAAAGTTACTGATTTTATGTCAGGTTTCATTTGGATGATTTTATAGAACAAAACGTCAGTTTTACACAACTCTCAAGAATGTCCCCAATTTAGTTTAATTGTTTTTTCCTGGGTGTATCAAATTAAGTGACATTTCCTCTTAGATGTCTTTGATATTAAAAAGAAGAAGTAGAGGGTATGTTAATACCATTTTTTTTTTTTTTGCTGAAGCTGACATCCCACATATATGCACTATAGAATATATATCTTAACTATATAATAATTATCTATCAGATTTTTTTGCATACTGATACCGTACATCATTATTGGCATTTCATCATCTGATATAGATGTCAGTTTATCCAGGCACTACTTTTATGTTCTCACTCTTCAGATAAAAAGTTTATACAATTTACACAAAGCTGTACCCCTATAAGAGTTGTTCTTATCTGATCATTGAGTCACACCCTTAATCAAATCCTATAACAAGAACAATTTTATACTTTTAAAAAAAACAAGGCCAAGATGCAAGTCTTACTTTAGCTATGGACTTGCTTATTTATTCATTCATTCATTCATTCATTCATCACATAAAAAATAACTGACTCTAATTCACTCTGGAAACTTTGTGCAACAAAAACTCAAAACATATTAACATGGCTTGTTTACCTATCAGGAATTTAGCAGAATGTAGAAAATAGTATATCCACAAATGTTCTTGCTTTTTGAGAAAGAGCCCGATATTTGGTAATAGTTTTATTTAAAAAAATGTTTACCAAATAAAACATTTTTAAAAAAGGAAAGAAAAGGAAAAGTGATAATTAAAGAAATAAGACAGAAATGGAAAAGACAGAATATAAAGAAGTAACTTCTGATCTTCTTTACAGCAGTTATAAATCTAATTTTATCCTTTCTCTAGGGTATAACTCCCTTCTTTCCATAATCTATTCTTTCTAATTAACAATCCCATAAACCAGGGCCAGAGCTGAAGAAGCTTCTTGGATGAGAAGTGAAATTTCTTCAAAGAAAAAACAAAAACCAGTTGCCTTTTGAAAAAGCCTTTTTAGGATAACCATGACCTGGATGATTGAGAATCTCCATAGAATCCCCAAAATAACTTTTTTCTCATTTTCAGCAAAAAGTCATTGAAAATTTTCAGTCGCTAAGAAGGCAATACTTTAAAATTGGACTATTGTCTGTTATAACTTGTGTCTTTACTGTGGGTTTGATCTTTTTTCTAGATCTCATTATAAGATAGGCTTGGCTACAGATGCATAATATAAATATAACATTAGAAGGGATTTTGTTTTCTAATTCCTGTTTCACATTTTTGATATTTGATCAAATGGTATACAAGATATTCATGAAACGTCATTATGCCATATTTTTAAAAAGAAAGCATATTTAAAAAGTGTGTAAGAAAGACTTAATTACAAACTAATTATCTTTATTTCATTTTCAGAATGTGGCACAGCATTTGAATTAATAATGACCATTTCATTTTTATGTGATTGTCAATTTATAAATATTTGCCTAAGCAAAGATTTTCTCAGTGTGCAAATGTTAAAATATAAAAGATAAATTGATAATTTTGTCTCAGACAAAAAGTAATGAAAACATATTTAATAAATTATTCATTTGTGCCTACTGTGCATGATGATCACATAGCACCTCTCACAAATTCATTTATTTTACTAGTTGTCCCCTGGAATATAGTACATAAAGGTTAGCAGGTGTATTGACAATTGAACTATGGTATTTCCATAACAGAATGATGGAGCCTTAGAAATATCAATTTTATAAATATTTTCTTTTTCAGATTAATTTCAGCCAAGTAATTCTGTAAACAAGTTTAACATTTCCAAAGTTGCATTATCTGTTTTCATCCTGTTTGTTTCAAATGACTATATTTCATGTTTAGGTAAACAATTCAAAGTATTCTGATGTTTCATAAATATTCTCTATAAACTTTAAACTATAAAATTTATAAACTTTATAGCAAAAGGTATTATCTCCACATTTTAAATACAAGGATCCATTTAATGAAATTGAGGGTTCAAATTTTCTGCTAGTAAGAATAAGGCCTGAATACAGGTAGTCTTCCACTTACAACTACAATTGAGCCCAAAATTTTTGTTGCTAAATGAAACTTTTGTTAAATGAATTTTGCCCCATTTCATGACCTTTCTTGCCACATTTGTTGAGTAAATCCCTTCAGTTGTTAATTTAGTAACAGGGTTAAGTGAATCTAGTTTTCCTATTGACTTTCAGAAGGTCACAAAAGAGGATCACCTGACCTCAACATTGCAATTGTTATAAATATGAGTCAGTTGCCAAGCATCTGAATTTTGATCGCGTGAAGATGGGAATGTCACAACGGTCATATGTGTGAAAAATGTCACTTTTCTCAGTGCTGTTGTAACCTCAAATGGCCACTATAGAAACTTTTGTACAGTGTTTCCCCACAAAATAAAACTCATCCCCAAAACAAGCCCTAGTCTGATTTTTTGGGGGTGGGCCTAATATAAGACCTATCCTGAAAATAGGTCTGGGGTATGGGTGTGGCCAGCACAAGAGATGGCAAGCACATGGGAGCTGACAGTGTCCAGCTGCAGCTGCAGCCCTTTGACCTCTTAGTGCAGCACAAATACTGTTAATCCCTAGTATGGAGAGTGAGGCAGGGAGGAGAAGACAGGTGATCTGGACATTCTGCATGGCTGCCTGACTCAGAGGAGGCTTATAGGAGGCTTGAATAATGGCATTGGCAGCAGGCAGAGCTGAAGCCATGGGGATGGGGAATGCAGGTGATCCCAACAGAGTGATTTGCTCCATTCCCAAGCACTTGATGGGAGACAAAACAATTTTTAACCAGATGGGCAAATGACAGAAATTCAAAGCTTTGTGTGTTTGCAAAGGGGATGGTTTGAAACTGAGCAATTAGGTCTGTTTCAAAATGTTCCCTTTGCAAGCACACAAAACTTCACCTCCCTCTGGGTGAAAAGTGTGCAGCAGAGCCAGGCGGAGGCAGAGGTGATCCCAATGTGCCACACACTCCATTCCACTGTGTCTTAGCTTGCCTGTGGCTGTGCCGAGCAGGCACCTACATAAGTCATTGAGCTCACTTGCCTCCCCCATCCTCCATGTCTCTGCCTCCACTTGCTGCCAATGTCACCATGAAAGCCTTCTGCAAGCCTCCCATGATTCAGACAGCTGTGCAGCATGTCTGGTTGAACTATCTTCTCCCCTCATCACCTCTGCCTCCACATTCAAAATTAATGGTATTTGGGCTGCACCAAGAAGGCCAAGGCATTCTAAGAGTTTGGCTCATTGCAGTCATGGACAAGCAGACAGTGGGACATAGAGGATGGGGCCAGATGTAGTTACACTCCCACTCCTGTTAGACCCTGCACTCATTACCTCCTGCACTTAAAAAAATAAGACCTCCCTGAAAACAAGCCCAAAAGAAAAAAAGACTGGGTCTTATTTTGGGGAAAACATGGTCAAAGGCATGTTGATAGCTTATGCCAGGGTTGTTAAATGACACACCCAGTTTATCAAAGGAGGAAAAAGTCCCGATACGTCATGTATGGTCACCATGCTGAAATGAGTTTGACAACCCTGGCATATGCTATAAGTGATTATTTTACATCATTTTTTTTACAGGGAATAGTTTATTTATTTACTTATTTCTGCTGATAATTATATTTGTTGCTTGACTCACAGCAGTTTATATCTAAACTATAGCTTGTGCTAAGTATGACATTCTAAGACTGTGCTTAGATTGTCTGTACAATATTTGAGCTGGGAATGAGAGGTGAACAAAAGTGTAACTCCTCTAAACAAAAACAAAAACAAAAACAAAAACAAAAAAACCCTCATATCATTACTGGTATGGATGCAGGCAACACAATTATATATGTTAATATCTCAGCATATCCACCAACATCTTGAAATCAGCTCATTAATTTGTTATTGTTGTTGTTCTTCCGTGCCAAATTTCAGCAGTCACCATATACTGAGTAATTGCATCTAGAGACAAAAAATCATTTTATATCTCTCATTCTGACATTTGTATCAGCAAAAAGTAGAACCTTGTCAAAGTATTGGAATTGTTCTTTAAGCTCTATCTATTTTTCTTTAAGCTCTATTTTTACTTTTTGTGTAAAAAGAGGAAAAAATAGGTTACAGCTATAAGCTAGTTTCTGGTAGTGTTTTTGTTCCAAATTTCCATTAATTTTAGAATTAAAAACAATCCATATCACATCATAAATGAAGCCTAGTAAAACAATACTAAGCTCATTTGAAAGTAACTGAAAACCTGTGACCTAGTAAATATCTATAAAGCATATTGAAGATTTGAATGCTAGAAGATGTCACTAGTTAGTTAGTTATTTGATTTATATAGCCAGTCGGTGTTGCACTGATGGCCATTGTAGCACCTCATTACATTTGATTTTTAATGAAAGCTCTTAATCACCAATTTAAAAACAAAGGTAAGAAAGGAAAAAAATGATAAGTTCTCTTTTTATATGTTAATCTTTAAAAAAAAGGTTTAGATTTATTAAATTTTGTTGGAAGTTTCTTGTTTGTTTCAGAGGGATGTAACAACCATCACATGGAATTATGTAGTTATACCTGCTATGAAATAAAGTTGCTGATCCTTTTCCATGAGTAGGGAATATAGGGTAGGCAAGGAGAGCAAATGATGAAATATACATTATAAATGCAAATTCCCATTTTCTACATGCAATGGGGTTTTACATGGATGGGACAGATCCTACATCACTATGCCACCATGAATATTTTATTTTTCTGATGAAATGTACAGATACAGTGGAGGTGTCCAATAGTGGAAGGATATTCCTCTTTCAAATGAACGTCTGAGAATGTGTAATGAGCACAGGATAAATATGTAGATATTGGAAGATCTATAGTGTAAAAAAAATGGAACAAATTCCACATTCCTTTTGTGCACTGGCATTTTTCAATTGTTCCTTTCTTATAAATATATTTCAGCACATGCATGATACAGAACAAAAGTTGGAAGAATTTTGTTGGAAATAAGTTGGAAGAATCAGCTTTGCCTAATTCCATTGTACAGTAATGCATATAATACAACCATTTATATTACTTTCAATGCCATATGTAAGGGAGGTTGCATTTTATTTTGAAATCACAAACCTCCTTAAGACAGCTTATTCATAAAAATGCTTACAAGTGTAAGCTACAAATTGAACAACATCAAATTATTGTATATTTCATTTAAAATGGATTCAGAAAGATATCATCTGGAAAACTTATGATGATATCAAAATAATGATGGTAAAATAATAATAAAATGATATAAAATCTTTCACATTAAAATCAGTACCACAATACCATTATACCAGTTTGTAATATGTAATGATTGTAATATTTGTTGTGCATATTTGTTTGTTTGTTTATTTGTATATGAATATAGCCCTTTAACAAATGGTTTAAAAGCAGTTCTTGTTAGCTTCACCAACTCTGTATGGATCTGAGGGTTGTAACTAACAATTTAAGAGTCATTATAGTTAAAGATGCTAAGGTGTCACTTTGGTGGGAAGATAACAGTATTCAATGTGGCTTGGTGTATAGTCATGCAGATCATATGATCATGGAAATGTGTTTAGACAATGCTGGCTTCCTCAGCTAAGAAACAAAGATGAGCGCTGCCCCCTAGAATTGGACATGACTGAAATGGGAAACCTTTACCTTTAAATAACAATGTAGCTGTCATGGTTGATACTATCTAAAAGATATTGTCCTGAACATGTACCTTAGCCGGAGAGAGACAGTATATAAATCTTATAAAAGCTAGCTCAGGTTGGCTCAGCTTAGCTAAGCTACACTAAACTAACTGAGCTCAACTAGTATAGAATGATAAATTGCCCTGGATTGTTTTATACTTTCTTTTCTCTCCCCTATAATGGTGGGATAAAAATAATAATAATTTAGTTTCAGGTTTTGCTTCTTAATGAAACATTTCAAATTGTTTCACTGAAACAGAAGTTGCTTATAGTAGAAAGAAGTTTAGATGTTTATCATGTTTTGTTGATATCACTTATGTTCAACTGTTTTAACATTACAAACAAAAATTCCAAATGCTCTCATAGTATTCCGAATATTCTCAAGCTTCAATAGACTAGCAATCAATTAATTTCCATAAAACTTGGTATTAAACAATTATATGGAAACTTCTTATTAAAAAAAAGTTTAAGAATTAACTGGAGTTATTATTTTTTTGAAACCAGAGGTGGTATTGAGCTGATTCTGACCAGTTCTGGCATACCAGAAATAGCAGAATTTTTTAGTAGTTCAGAAAACCAGCAAATACCACCTGTTGCTAGCCCACCCACCCATACCCACCTTTTTCTATATTCCCTTGTTTTTTAGCTCAGCAGATTTGCATGGCAGAGCAGATTGCCATGCCTCAGCTGAGCTAAAAAAGAAATAGCTCACCTCACTAGCACAGACACAGAGGGCAGGTTTTGAGTGTTGCACATGTGCACAAAGTGGGCATCAGGTTTGTGCACATGCAAAGCAGTCTCATAGATCCTTTTACATGTTCTTCCTCCTTACTTTTACTATGTTAGTCTTTGTAAATTATGCCAGCCCATATTTGCTTGTAATATGGACAGGGTAACACTTCTAAATTGAATTGAGAACCTATGTAGCCAAATGCCTACATGTCCAAATACAGCAGAAAACAGAGCTTATATCCCAACCTCTATCTGTGCATTAGTAGGATACTAGTATTTGAGTTAGAGTTATACTTCTAGGGTCTTGAGTAGGACACAAAAACATTAAGAAATGACAAAAGTGCACAATCGGACAATAGAGCCTTCTCTAGAATCACAGCAAATTATCAAAGATAATAAAATAAAATATGTTGTATGATATGTCAGCAATAAACATATTGTTAAATGATTTATGTTGAAGCCCTCTATTACCCAAAGGTAATATTGCAAGTCATTCAATTTTTGTCTCAATTATTTTATGTTTATCAGTCCTACTTTATCAGGAATAGCGGAGAAAATTGATTCATGTTGTGGAGGTTAAATCACATGTAAGATAGTGGATGTGGCTTATGTATGAATAAAATTGTGAGAAAACAAAGCAAGTAGTTGCCACTGTGACCCTGGAAAGAGACAAATAGAATAACCCAGATTGTTATCTTTTCATGGCATGAAAGGAAGTAGCATTCAGGCATAATATATGTCAATGTTTATGATACCTGGTGTTACCATATAAGGCAGGAATAGAAATCCATTAATTTTGAGAAATGGAAGGGCACCACAATAAGCTTATCTCCTAAGTATTAACTATTAGAGCATATCCACGAACTGGAATAGAGCTTAGTAACAAGTTCAGCCAATGAGACCTGAATTGAGAGCTGAAACATAGAGAATCTAGGGGTGTTTTATCTCTGTTCTGTGCTCAGCTCCAAAATGAAAGAGAAACTAACTTGCCTGCTTGCTGAAAACTAGAGCTTTGCTCTGAACCTGTAACATGTCTGCTTCTGTTTGAGTTTGCTCCATGTTGGAGAAATCTACAACTGGTTTTGTAAAATTTACTTCATGTATTTATAAAGAAGTTAAATGAAGCCTCCGCCATCTGTGTTCACTTTTCTGGTGCTGAATTTACGCTGCAATACTCTGATCATTAACAAAGAAAGAGGTCAGAGTATGAGTTGCAGAATTTTCTTTGTCATTCATATGTAAAAACCTAAAGATATATAACCTATGACCTTGCTTTGTTTGGAACTGTTGTGTGTTTCTTCAGCCCAAGGATCAATGTAATTCGCCATATCAATAAAAGATACTTTGTTTCATCTATTTCCAATTACTTGGGTTACAGAGATGATCTTTTCCATGCCAATGTTTTAATGCAGTGTTTCTAATTTTTCACTTTCAAACTATGATATAAAGC
Source organism: Hydrophis major (assembly GCA_033807585.1). Lineage (NCBI taxonomy): Eukaryota > Metazoa > Chordata > Lepidosauria > Squamata > Elapidae > Hydrophis > Hydrophis major. The sequence continues at coordinate 158,881,578 of CM066329.1, forward strand.
AAAATATTACAGAGAACATATATGAAGTTGCTTCTAAAAGTGGTTCAGAGATTAAGACACTGGCTTTGTTGGCTGGAAAGCCAATAGGTTTGAGACCTGAGTGCCATGCAATGGGATGAGATCCTATTTTCACCCCAGTTCCTGGCAAACTAACAGTTTGAAAGCATGCAAGTGCAAGTAGATAAACAGGAATTACTTCAGTGGGAAGATAAGAGTGCTCTGTGAAGTCATGACATCTTAGGACAGTGCTGTCTCAATGGCAATGGAATAGAGATGACCACCACTCTCATAGTCAGCAATGGACTAAAATTTGCAGGAAACTCCTTTCACTTTACCTGTCTGAAACTTAAAAAAGAAAGAACAAAAGAAAAGAAAATCTCAAACTTATCAGAGAATGGCATGTTGATCAGTAAAATGACAAACCAAGAGAAACAAAATCCATTAGCTCTAGTTCTCAGTAGTCAAGCAAAATATTTGAACATTGCCTTGTTTGGCCAATAAGAAGAGGAGAACTTCATTGTGATGTTGAAATGTCATGGCTATTAGAATTTGGATCTCTAGTCAACTGGAAATCCCACCCAAGCTCAAAAGAGGATATGACTGAAAGGCGCGGGGGGGGGGGATGGATACAATCAACATAAAATATATCATTAACCTGAGCATCCCAAAACAGAGCTTGATATACAATGATGTCAGATATAAAAAATATCTCATCCACATTCTTTTCAATTCTTAGAGAACAGGAAAAACAAAACCATATTTAGTTGAAATCTCCCTTTCTGTTTAAAACCACAGCACCCTCCACTCTAAATATAACAAATGATCTCTGGTTCAGAACATGAATTTCAAACGTTGACTAGGAGGATATTTGTAAGAGGCCAACTAGTGTTTTCTCTAAGTTTTCCAGGGGTGGGATTCTAATGGTTCGGACTGGTTTGGGCAAACCAGATGTTAAAATTATAGCTGGTTCACTGTACCAGTATTTCAAATGCCCAGCTGGCCCTGCCCAACCCATTCCTCCCCTCCCAGGAGTCTCCATGAGGCCCAGTTTCAATGGAGGTAAGTACAGGGTCTGCACAGAGGTTCTGGGAGGGGGAAAATGGGCCTTCTGGAAGTCCAGAAATGGGCCTGTTTCTGGCTTCAGGGGGCCTCCAAAGCCTGGGGAGGCTGTTTTCACCCTCCCAGAGGCCCAGGGGAGGGTGAAAAACAGCCTTCCTGGAAAAACTGGAAGTGGCAAAAAGGGCCTATTTCCAGCTTCTAGTGGGCCTCCAGAGGCCGGGGAAGGCTCTTTTGCCCTCTCAGAGGCCAGGGAGGCCTCAAGACCCTCAGGAGGGCAAAAACAGCATCCCCCAGTCTCTGGAGCCCACTGGAAGTTGGAAACAGGAAGTTCTGGTAAGCCCCACCCACCAGGCCCCACCCACTCAGCAACCAGGCAGCGAACCAATTGCTGGCATTTTTGAATCCCACCCCTGGTGTTTTCTTAGATTTTAAGTCTCTGCTCTTAGAGATTCCATTTAGCTCCTAGCCTTTGATAGAATAAACATCCATGGATAAAAGAATAAAAATGATTGCAACTTCCTATGAGTTTTCCTCTCAAACAAATAACTGTATGTGTATGTGTAGATCAGAAATATAAGAAAAAAAATGGTGTGACTCATATAGAAATGATCATAAAATACAGGTGAAACTCAAAAAATTAGAATATCATGCAAAAGTTCATTTCTTTCAGTAATGCAACTTAAAAGGTGAAACTGATATATGAGATAGACTCATTACATGCAAAGCTAGATAGTTCAAGCCGTGATGTGTCATAATTGAGATGATTATGGTTTATAGCTCATAAAAACCCCATATCCACAATCTCAGAAAATTAGAATATCATGAAAAGGTTCAATATTCTAGGCTCAACATGTCCCACTCTAATCAGCTAATTAAGCCATAACACCTGCAAAGGGTTCCTGAGCCTTTAAATGGTCTCTCAGTCTGGTTCAGTAGGAAGTACAATCATGGGAAAGACTGCTGACTTGACAGTTGTGCAAAAAACAATCATTGACACCCTCCCTAAGGAGGGAACACCTCAAAAGGTAATTGCAAACAAAGTGCTGTATAAAAGAACATTAATAGAAAGTTATGTGGAAGGGAAAAGTGTGGAAGAAAAAGATGCACAAGCAGCAGGGATGACTGCAGCCTGGAGAGGATTGTCAGGAAAAGGCCATTCAAAAGTGTTGGGGACTTTCACAAGGAATGGACTGAGGGTGGAGTCAGTGCATCAAGAACCACCACACAGAGATGGGTCTTGTACATGGGCTTCAAATGTCAAGCCACTCTTGAACAACAAACAATGTCAGAAGTGTCTTACCTGGGTGAAAGAAAAACAGAACTGGTCTGTTGCTCAGTGGTCCAAAGTCCTCTTTTCTGAGGAGAGCAATTTTTGCATCTCATTTGGCAACCAAGGACCCAGAGTCTGGAGGAAGAATGGAGAGGCACACACTGCAAGATGCTTGAAGTGTGAAGTTTTCTCAGTCTGTGTTGATTTGGGGAGCCATGTCATCTGCTGGTGTTGTTCCACTGTGATTAATTAAGTCCAGGGTCAAAGCAGCCATCAACCAGGAGATTTTGGAGCACTTCATGCTTCCTTCCACAGATGAGCTTTATGACTCCTTTTTCCAGCAGGACTTGGCACCTCCTCACACTGCCAAAAGCACCAAAACCTGGTTCAATGACTGCGGGATTACTGTGCTTGATTTGCCAGCAAACTCGCCAGACCTGAACCCTGTGGACAATCTATGGGGAAAGATGAGAGAAAGATGAGAGACATGAGACCGAACAATGCAGAAGAGCTGAAGGCTGCTATTGAAGCATCCTGGTCTTCCATAACACCTCAGCAGTGCTACAGGCTAATAGCTTCCATGCCATAATGCATTGAGGCAGTAATTGCTGCAAAAGGGGCCCAAACCAAGTACTGAGTACATATGCATGCTTATACTTTTCAGAGGTCCGATATTGTTCTATGTACAATCCTTGTTTTATTGATTGCATGTAATATTCTAATTTCCTGAGATTGTGGATTTGGGGTTTTCATGAGCTGTAAGCCATAATCATCACAATTATGACAAATCATGGCTTGAACTATTTTGCTTTGCATGCAATGAGTCTATCTTTTATATTAGTTTCACCTTTTAATTTGCATTACTGAAATAAATGAACTTTTGCACAATATTCTAATTTTTCAAGTTTCACCTGTATATTGTCAAGCTATTTGAAGAATAGAAGAATGAGGCATCAGGCTAGAAAGCAGAAGACTATAAATTCTATCCCATCTTATGCATGAAAGCTGCCTTGGTGACATTAACCCCTTCACCTCAGCACAAGCTTTTTTGTAGGGCAAATAAGAGAAAGAAATAAGAGAAAGATATTATGTATTTTCTTTTTTAAAAAAACCAATTTTATTAATTTTTGAAGACAAACAAAACATAGGACATAAAAGCATAAAGCCTCCTTTCTAAAAAATACTTATAAGTTTTAACAAGGCAAATAGAACATCATTTTTAAGGCATAGTTCCACATTGTCACATTTCCATTTAAGCACATATCTATCTTTCCCAAATTTCTCATTATTTCTCCCTTCACTTTTATTCAATTATATTTCTTTCTATCAAGGTTTTATTAATTCTCAATCGAATATAGACATTTATACAGCATAGTTCCAAATTGTCACATTTCCATTTAACCACCTATATATCTTTTCCAAGTTTCTCATTATTTCTCCCTTCACTTTTATTCAATTATATTTCTTTCTATCAAAGTTTTATTAATTCTCAGTCAAACATAAACACCCAAAATACAAAACATAAAACAAGACATAAAAAAATAAAACCTCCTTAATTATCATTTGTACATGCCTTTTCCTAATTTCTCTCCCTTTAGTTTTATTCCTCCAAGGTTTTATTAATTCACAATCAAACTTAGCTAACCAAAACACAAAACATAAAACATAAAACTTCCTTTGAAAAGTGGCTTAGCCCCAGGTTACATCTTTTTTTACAGATCTAAATCAAATTCATGCTCACCTTATATACCGTTCATATCTTATTGACCATTCTGTATTTTCTATATAACTTCTCCCTTCTTTTCACTCTCTTAATTATATTTTGTTTATTTCATCTTATTTCAAAACCATTATGTGTTGTAACTATGTATCATTCATGTGTTTGCAACTATGTATCATTGCAACTATGTATGATTCATGTGTTTGCAACATTGTATCATTCACGTGTAATCATTAACTTCTGTCTCTTCAGTGACCTTTGCAAGGCACGTACAAGGGACAAGGAGCTAGACGATTGTTAATAAGCTTATCCACATTGTAAATAATCTGTCCGGTATGCAGCTTTGTAAACATGCACATCCTGATGAGATTACCATGTTTGACTTGAGCTTTGATTAAATCATTTTCTTGTAAAAAAGCACAATAAAAGAGCGTGTGCCAAGACATTCGGGGCGCGCTCATCAAGAGGAAACCTCGCTTCCTGTCGTTTCTCTTCCCTTTGCTCCCTTTCATGAGCCGCCCATCAGATGCGGGATGGCAGATACCGCATTCTGGTGACCCCGACGTGATTCCCTAAGGGGGATATGTTGCAACGCGCCCATATCTTATCAGCTCGATGGGAACTGTGCATCGCCAGGCCTGAAGCGAATTGCACGTCATCGGATCTGAAACACGGTCTCGACTTTCGTAAGTATGGGTGGAAACTTTTCTCAACAACAGACGCAGCATCTGAAGGAATTGAGGGAGTTAGTCGCTTCTTCTTCTAAATACTCTGCTAATTTAAAGGGCTCGCCTGTAAAAAAGAAACCTATTGCTACATTATTGGCTTATGTGTGGCAACATTGTCCTAATTATTCAGAGGAAGGGTCCTTAAAAATTTCCACTTGGCAAAAAATTGGTGAACATCTCCATAGTCCTCCTCGTGCACCTATTGGCATTTTGGTCACTTGGAGGAAAATTATGGAGGCTTTAAAAGTCCATTATAAAATAGAAGCAGGGAGTATGTTTGAATCTCCCCCGCCAAGTTATGATAACTTTTCAATTTTCCCTAACTCAGGCAGAAGCTGCTGCCATTATTCAACAATGCCCCACATGTAGTAAGCAAGGACATTCCATTCCCATAGGAGTAAATCCTAGAGGATTAAAAGCTTGTGAAATTTGGCAAATGGATGTAACTCAGTATCCACCTTTTGCCCCTTGGAAATATTTGCACGTTTCCATCGATACATATTCAGGGTTTATGCTGGCTACTCCTCAAAGGGGAGAAACTGTAAAACATGTCATCAATCATTCAATTCGTACTTTTGCCTCGCTGGGACGTCCAAAAGAAATCAAAACTGACAATGGACCTGCCTATACAAGTTCTGCTTTCCAGGACTTCTGTAACAGATGGGATGTAACCCACAAGTTTGGGATTCCCTACAACAGCCAGGGGCAGGCTATTGTGGAACGAGCGAACTTATCTCTGAAACGTGCTTTTGATCGATATTCGTTGCGGGAAAAAACCCCGAACCTCCCAGCATTGTAAAATTCTCTTAACATTTGTCTTTACACTTTAAACTTTCTTAATCTGACTGGCATTCCTCCCACTTCTGCTGCTTCGCATCATTTTTCCTCCCCCTCACCCCCGCCTAACAGACCTCTGGTATATTATCACAGATTGCCAAATCCTGCCTGGCAGGGTCCCGCTGAGCTTCTCACTTGGGGACGAGGCTTCGCTGCGATTTTACTACCAGACAAAACCACTTGCTGGATCCCTGGTAGGGCAGTTAGACCCTATCATGGGAATTCCTCCGCTACATCTGTATCTTAAAACTCTTCCTGATATTCTTGCCTATATCTACTTTGCAATTTCTACCTTACTTCAACAAAACCTATGCTTCCTGTCAAAAGACTATTCGTGTTAAAACCATTTCATTAACAGAAGGCTATTATACTTGCTCCATGTGGGTACGTCATGAAAATGCTACCCGTAGTTTTCACTCTGTCACTTCTGTTTTGTTTAAAGAACACTCTACCACTCGCTCTTTTGTTCCTTCTTTACTCTTCCTATGGAAAGGAACCTTAAAATATTTTCCTCTATTCAATCTAAAACATAGGGGGACCTAAATGTCCTTATATTGTATCATGGGTTTCCCCACCCCAACTAACATCCTTGATGAATTACCAAATTAATCTTCATTGTCATTATTGTAATTATTATCCTTTTTCTACTAATTGAATTCCCTCCTCATCTCGTAAATGTTCTACAACTAACTTGTCCATAGCCCTCTCTCCTGCTTGTGATGTTTTTATATACCCGAACTGTTTAAATAAATATTACTGTTTAAATAAATATATAAATGTTTTTATATACCCGATCCTGTCAACAAACGATGCTTCCAAAGAACTGTCCATGATGATCCGCAGAAGCCTCATAGAAGATATAATATTGCTTGGACTATAACTGACTTTCAAGGAGTTCGTTTAAGTTCTTCAACCAATTTTTCTTGCATAGAAGACTTCTACCCACCACTTCAATTTGATTTGGCAGACGCACCCACACAACCAGGGGATATCCTGCAATCCACACCACTTCAGGAGGAACTTTAACATCACGCCTGAAAGGAATGTATTTTATCCCTGGCAATAATTTTGTTTGGACTTGTTATACCGGTTTCATGGCATGTGTCCACGGGGATGAAATTGTTAAATCTAAATCATTTTGCATTCAAGTATGGCTTGTGTGTATAACTCTGATGATTTTATATCCCTACAGGTACCCATGGAGTACCCCCTTTTGCAAAATCGTAAAGATTTAGATCTGTTATTTTTTAAAAAAACAAAGGGGATTGTGTGCTATGCTTAAAGAAGAATATTGTCTTTATGCTGATGGCGGGGGGGGGTTATGCTGATGGCGGGGGGGGTTCATTTTCTATTTTGCCATGGTTTACAATCTTTTTAACTGCATTGGCAGGATCATTAATAATCATTATATCATTATATCATTATATCATTAATAATCATTATATTGATATGTATTATAGGACCTTGTTGTTTTAATAGAATATTGCAATTTTTTAAAAATCAATTATCCTCTGCTGATGTTAATGTGCTATTGCAAGCTCATGTTATATCCTCAACACCGGACGAAAAAATGTCATTGCTGAGCTACCGCTCCTTGGACAACCCTGACGCTGACGGGTTGCACTCTTGCCTAGATGACGGGGACGGCGAACATTTCAGAAAAATGGTTCCTGTCTTCTCGGACAAGGAAGAAGACTCGTCATAAATAATAAAAACAGAGGAGATGTTGTAACTATGTATCATTCATGTGTTTGAAACTATGTATCATTGCAACTATGTATGATTCATGTGTTTGCAACATTGTATCATTCACGTGTAATCATTAACTTCTGTCTCTTCAGTGACCTTTGCAAGGCACGTACAAGGGACAAGGAGCTAGACGATTGTTAATAAGCTTATCCACATTGTAAATAATCTGTCCGGTATGCAGCTTTGTAAACATGCACATCCTGATGAGATTACCATGTTTGACTTGAGCTTTGATTAAATCATTTTCTTGTAAAAAAGCACAATAAAAGAGCGTGTGCCAAGACATTTGGGGTGCGCTCATCAAGAGGAAACCTCACTTCCTGTCGTTTCTCTTCCCTTCGCTGCCTTTCATGAGCCGCCCATCAGATGCGGGATGGCAGATACCGCAATTATGCTTGTATCTTTTGTCCGTTCTTTTTCAATCATCCATTTATCTCTTCTCTTTAGCAAAGAGTTTCCCCTGTAATCACTTTTAAAGTATGATGCCTTTCTATCTTTCCCCTAAAGTAACACTTGAAATAATACATAATTTCCATCCTGATTCTGCTTAGTACATTCTACATGTTGCATTTTAAAATAAAAAAATAATAAACTTATAGTATAGTTAAGTATATAATTTCCATTCTCCTCCTCCTCCTCCTCCTCCTCCTCCTCCTCCTCCTCCTCCTCCTCCTCCTCTTCCTCTTCCTCTTCCTCTTCTTCTTCTTCTTCTTCTTCTTCTTCTTCTTCTTCTTCTTCTTCTTCTTCTTCTTCTTCTTCTTCTTCTTCTTCTCCTTCTCCTTCTCCTTCTCCTTCTCCTTCTCCTTCTCCTTCTCCTTCTCCTTCTCCTTCTCCTCCTTCTCCTTCTCCTTCTCCTTCTTCTCCTCCTCCTTCTCCTTCTCCTTTCTCAAGTATTTGCTGGTACGTAGAAACCGCCATTTCTAAAAAGTGGAAGGCAGCTCCCAAAAAATCCTTGCCATTTTGTTCTCTTTCTTTTAATTTTTCATATTCCATTTTTAATCCATCCACAGATAGTGCCATTGTAAATTTTTAAGAACAACCCATATGTTTTTAGTCTTAAAGTAATTTCCAAATGTCAAAGTTATCAAACAATCCAAACAGACAAAAAATATTTCCTCTTCTTCTCTTTGCAATTTTTCCTCCTGGGGCAAAATCCCAAATATATTTTAAAGCCGTATCACAGTTAGTTGCTGGTCTTATAATCTTCAAGGCGTTTCCTGCAACAAATTTTAAAATATTTTTTTAGTCCTCTCCTTCCCAAACAAAGAACTTGTTTTTACCTTAAAGAAGCAGGTTTTTCTGTGCTCATTAGTTTTCTCCGTAAGGAAGGGGAGTGAACTTTCCTTCAGCACTTTCGCCACTGTAACAATTTTTTGGAAACAAATGTATCAATCCACAAGTCAGGTTTCCAGGGTGTTTTAAAAGTAACTTAATGTCCCGGTTCAGCCAAGAAAACTTCTCCTTCTAAAAAGCTTTCTCCTGCACAGTCTTATCTGGTTGAAGATTCCTTTGAGGCTGCCATTTCTGACAGCCGCTCCACCGCCTCAGGAAAATGGAGTCTAGCTGGCTAGGGAAAGGGGGTGTGATATCCCCAGACCCCTGCCTGGATCTCCTCTGTCTTCCACTGCCTCTTCGGAGCAGCGACAACCCCCAAATCCAATTGGATCGGGGGTACCTCAGCAGCGAGTGCAACAGGGACCCGCAGAGAAGCAGATTCTTGCCGCCTCCGAAGCCTTACAACCGGCAGGATATTATGTATTTTAATTTCCTTGAATTATTTATAAAAATGAAAAAGGTAGGGCATAAATAAATTCATGAATTAGTAGCATACTTACAATATTTCCTTGAATATTTCTTTTGATTTTGTAACATATGAAAGATATATTTCTGCTCATTTTAGAGAAAATTCTTCCAATTTGAATGTCTTGCCATCCAAGACCACCTACCCCAAATTCTTGTATTTAGTTACTTTTGTGCACTTTCTCTTCTGGAACAGTTGCTATTTCTAAGACCAAGGACCAAAAGAATATGTTAAAAAGAGTAGAAGGCAAAGACCAAAGTAAAGCTCAAGAGGAAGGCAAAAGTACAAGACACTGAAACTTAGTTAAAAGTTGTTGCTGAAGTTCTACTAAAACAAGAAATCTATTGATATTTCTATCTGCCAGGTGAAGTCAATGGCCACTCCATTTATAGTCTGAAAAGATCTTTGCTCTTGTTCACCTTTTGGAATACCAAGCAGACATGAAAGTAGTAGTTGTTGTTTTTTTCCTGTGAGCCAGTCAACCATTTCAAGTGTCAGCCTTTTTATCTGTTTAATATCTTTTGTCATGTATTCCTCTTTAAGATAATTCTTCAAAAATACTCTTTTAAGAAACCTTGACTTGCTAGAATTGAATATTACCTGCTTGTTGAGAAATATAGATTAGCATGGGAAGTCAAGGGAATATATCCTTTGGTTTTCTCTGAATTTGTTGACTAAATTTTCCTGATACTATTTTTTTGTTGTTGTTTAAAAGGTGAATTTTAAATAACATTGTTTCCTTTTAATCATTTGAAAAAGGAATGCTTTGTTATTGAGAAGATGGCGGGGAGCAAAGGCGCTAAAGCAACAGACATTTTAAACTTCAGTTCAAAAGGCTTCACTGTTGAAAGAGACAGAACCCTTTTGAATAAAAAATTGTTAGCCTTCATAGCAATTATTCCAAAAAGGAAAACATTTTGGAGGGCATGGGAAAAGGAGACAACAAGCTGAGCAAAACATGGTCTAACAAATATAACACAGCTGAAGACTTTAGGAGGCTGCAGGCCTAGAAAGGTCAATTAAGTGACAAACCTGACAGCCTGTGTTTTATTCCCTTTCCATATTTAGGAAAACATCGTCATACCCCCTCAGAAACTATGCAAGTTGTATCCTGGATCATTTTTCTGACATTTTGGCCCCAATCACTTGCCCTGTCAACTTTTTAAGCCTCCTCAGCCAGGAGCTTCAGTCAGAGGAGTCAGCAGTTCAATGACACTATCAGCAATGTGAGTAAGGTCAAGCCAAGAAGACAGCAAATGATTGCCAAACTTTTATTTTCTCCAATGCCTTAATCCTAGCTTTTCTGTCAACATTATTGTGTTTCAAAAGGAGGATTACAGAGACATATAGCCCACCATGAAAAGAAAACCTTATTTGCTACTGAAAAGCCCCAGTTTAACTGCTGCCTTGTGTCACCTACCAAATTCCCTACCTGGCTCCTTATTTGCAAACAAGCTTTATATTCTTTATGCTTCAACAGTAAAAATGAGAGGTTCTGAAAAGTCAGGTTCCAAATAACATGAAAGTAGATTGATGATTGATTTCTTTCTTCCTTGCTTGCTTGCTTGATTATTTCAATTTATACAGCCACCTATCACATATATAATGACTGCTGTAAATTTGTCTGTTTTTCTTTTTCTAAAACTATATTCTTTCTTCACCATTTTGATGCAGAGGATATTTTCAGACAAGCAGCTGCTAAGTTGTCCAGGTCTACCAATTTCATAAACTAAAATGAAATGAACTAGGTTTGAATTCATGGTTCTCATAATTATAATGCTAAAGACACTTCTATATCATACATCTCCAATTCTGGGAAAATAGCAACTAATCACTATTTTTTCTTCCAGATCAACTGATGAACAAAGATGTTTTAGCCTTCATTCTCTGCTGTAGAAAGTAAGTACCTTGTGCTTCAAACTTAGTTCGTATTGAAAAACCTTTTTAAAAAAAAAAAAAAAAAAAACTTTCTTAACAGTTGTGTTTATATTTGTGTTTTCATTTTTTTTGTTTAGTTTTACTTATTTTATACTTCACAAATAGACAGTTTAGTGTGGACATGAAAGTGAAAGTGCTGGCCTAGAAACCAATCATTCTATTTCCCCCAGATGGGTGACTTTGGGTTAAGCATTCTTTTTTTTTTTAAACAAATTTTATTAATTTTACAGAGAACACAATAAAACATAAAAAAAACTAAAAGATCTTTTCTGAAGGTTGTCTGATCCCGGGTTGAAACTCTTCACACAGACACAAATTCAAACATCATATTCACTTTATATATCCTTCCATATCTTATTATCATTTTCTTTTATATATATATATATAAACCATTTTTTATCAATTTTATATAAACAATGCAACAAGGCATAACAGCTTATAAGTTCTTTTCTAAGAAAAAATAATAAAAGAAGAAAACCAATAGAACATAACAATTCCAAATTATAGTATCAATACTTTGTCTATTTAACTTCATATCTTATCCCAACTTCTCCTTTTCATCCAAATTATTTCTTATTAATTAAAATTTTTTTTGCCTTTTTTCAATATACAACATCCTAAAAAGAAAAAAACCATAACAAAACCTTTATATATCCTTTCATATCTTATTACCATTTTCAATAATATTCTTTGTCTGTTCTATTTCCAACTATCCATTCATCTTTTTTCTTTTATTATACTTCTATACACCAATTGGAGTAACGTCTATAACTCATTACCCTAACTTAAAAGTACTTCATATAACACTTAATTTATCTTGGGATTCTGTTTAGTAGATTCTAAAATTACACAATAAATTTTATACTCTAAATACACATATAAAAAACACAATCTTATGTACCCTCCAGAATCACTCTTTTATCCTAAATTAAATTCACCCATTGTCTCTGAATAAACTTTTTTTCTTTAGATCTTGCTTCCCCCCATTGAGGCTTCTCCTCCCCCCCTTTCTCTCTTGCTTATTCTTCTCCTTGCCCTTTTTACCCCTTTGTCTTTCCTCCTCCCTTTTCTTACTCCTTTTCCTTTGCTTTCTAACCTTGCGTCCACCTTTCCGCTCATTTTTCTCTTCTTTGGTTGTTTTTATAATTCTTAAAATCCCCTTTTTCTTATCCCTTTTCTCCTCCTCCCCGGAAAGAACCCATTGTTCATCAAAGATGGCTTCTTTTTCCTCTTTTTCTTTGTCCCAGTCCTTCTGCTGCGCAGTCAACTTTTCATAAGTACATAACGCCATTTCTAAGAATTGAAACAAAGTGCCCAAAGTATCTTCTTTTTTATATTTTTGATATTCAGTCTTTAGTTCATCCACAAGCGATGCCATTATGAAAAAAGAAACTTTTCCCAAAACAACCACAAATATTTTTAATCAAAAATAATTCAAAAAAAAATAATTCCAAAAATTAATACTTTTCTTCCTTCTTCTCTTTCTCTTTCTGGGGTTAATGTTTAATCAAAGAGGTCCAATTACCATATACCTTTCTTTGGGATTCTAGGCAATCTCCTCCTTTTTCAGCTTCTGCTCCAATTTTTTTTCCTCTCCCTTCCCACTTGCAATATCAATTTTAAATAATCAGAAATCCATACCTCCAACAAGGGTTTTCCAATTTCTTAAGTTTTTCAATGTCCAAAAACCCATTTGTCCCTTAGCTTCAACTCTCAAAACAATTCACTTTCAATGTCCAATATGTCCAAACATATCTGCTGTTTCCATGGGGTGGGAGAGTGAAGAAAAAAAAAAGTTCCCTTTAACAGCTTCTCCGCCGCTTTCGATCTTCTTAGGGATACAATGTATCCTCCAGCAATTCAAACAGCTCAGTTCCAACCAATTTGAAAGATGTTACTTGACCCGGCTCAGACAGCACTTTCACTCTTCTTACTTCCTCCAGTGCAATCTTACCCGGTTGCTGGCTTCTTTGTGGCGGCCATTGCTGACCGCCGCTCCACCGCCTTGGGAAAAAGGGGTTTTTCCGGAGGAGGAGCTGGTCTGCGACATCCCCAACCCCCTGTCCGACTCCCCTCTCTCTTCAGCTGTCCCTACAGGGCAGCCATATCCCCCTGACCCATCTGGATCGGGGGTACCTCGGCGGCTAGCACAGCAGGAATCGTGAGCTGTCGCGAATTCCTGCTGCCCCGAAGCCACGCGAAACCGGAAACCTTGGGTTAAGCATTCTTCTAAGCCAAACTCACCTCATAGGATTGTTGGCATGGGGAAAATCAGAGGAAGAAGTAGTACTGGTATGTTATATATCTATATAGCAATGACTGCATCTCAAATGATCCATCTGTTAAAATACTGAAGTTTGCTGATGACACAACAGTGATTGGTCTCATTTGAGGCAATGACGAATCTTCACATAGACAGGAGGTTATACAACTTGCCTCATGGTGTAACCAGAACAATCTGGAACTGAACACACTCAAAACCATAGAAATGGTGGTAAACTTCAGAAGAAACCCTCCCATACTACCACCTCTTACAATAAAAGACAACACAGTATCAACAGTAGAGACCTTCAAATTTCTAGGTTCTACTATATCACATGATTTAAAATGAACACCTAACATCAAAAACGTCATCAAAAAACTACAAAAAATAATGTCCTTTCTGCGCCAAGGTCAAACTGCCCAAGGAGCTGCAATAATTCTACAGTGGAATTATTGACTCTATCATCTGCATCTCTATAAATGTCTGGTTTGGTTCTGCAACTCAACAGGACAGACACAGACTTCAGAGGATAATTAGGACTGCAGAAAAAACAATTATTTTATTTTAATTTTATTTATTTTGTCAAATGATTATAAGATAACAGGTATAAGTATAACATAATTATGAATACATGAAATGGATACATATAAGAAAAATAAAAAGAAACAATGGGCAGGGAAGGTAGGCATGTTGGTGCGCTTATGCATACCCCCTACAGACCTCTTAGGAAAGGGGTGAGGTCAATTGTAGACAGTCTAAGGTTAAAGTTTTGGGGGTTTGGGGAAGAAACCACAGAGTCAGGTAGAGTATTCCAGACATTGACCACTCTTTGCTGAAGTCATATTTCCTGCAATCAAGTTTGGTGTGGTTTATCTTGAGTTTGTATCTATTGTGTGCTCTTGTATTGTTATGATTGAAGCTGAAATATTCATTAACAGGTAGGGCATTGCAATATATAATTTTATGTGCTAGTCATTTCTGGCTCTAGGGGGCAGTGCTCATCTCCATCACAAAGGCAAAGAGTCAGTGCTGCCCAAAGATGACTCTGTGTTCATGTGGTTGGTATGACTAAATGCCAAAGGTGCATGGAACACTGTTACCATAACAACTAGTTGTTACAACTAGTAAAGTGACTCTCACTCCAGATATATGCTACAGCTGAGCAGGTGGAGAGATGACAGATGTTCACTTTACTTTTTATTTATTTTCAGAAGGGAATAAGTACTTGATAGATAGAGGATAGAAGAGAGAAAGAGAGAGATGTTAGATTTTTTTTGCTCATTCCTTTCTTCATGTGCAACTCAAGACAGTTAACACAGAATAGAATAGAATAGAATAGAATAGGATAGGATAGGATAGGATAGGATAGGATAGGATAGGATAGGATAGGATAGGATAGGATAGGATAGAATAGAAGACTTCAATCTACCTCATATTAACTGGACCCAAAATGAATATAAAACTGAACCCATACATGCAACCTTCTACAATGCTGTAACAAATCTGGGACTGGAACAACTAGAAACCAACAATACTAGACTTAACAGCTGCCTCGATCTCATCTTCTGCAATAGTTTGAATTCAATTTATGGAATACAAATTAAAAAACCCTTTTCTAACAGTGACCACAACATGATTGACTTTTGTCTCATCATACGTCCACACAAAAATCATCACAATGACAGAATTCCCAATTATAACTTCAAAAAAAAGCAGCTATGATCTTATAAACAACAATCTCTCATCTCTTGATTGACAATTTCTATTTACTGGATGCAATACTGTTGAAGATCATTACAACATATTTTTACTTGAAGTCAAAGAGTCATCAAACTATATGTACCAATAACAATTCCCAAAACCAGAAAAAACAAATCACCCATAACAATAAAGAAGCTTCAATCCAAAAAGAAATCACTTTGGCGGAAAAACAAATCTGGTCATGTTGCCAACTTCAAAAACTGATACAAAAAATTATGCCATCAGATAAAGACAGAATGCACCAATTATCACATTAAACAAGAAGAAAACCTTCTACACACGAATTCCACCTGCGCTTTCTACAATTTTGTAAACAACAAACCAAAAGACTCAAGGTCCATCCTACTCCTGAATGGTTACATTGTCCTGCTATATGGCCCATTTCATAGATATTTAAGAAAGGTGATGCAGAGTTGAAATAAATAATATGTCAGTGTTCCAAGTAATGCACCCATAGCAAACAGAACTCTGAGGCAAGTAGATTCCTCAAAGGAAAGTTTTATTTGGAGATATCATATTGGCACAGACTGGTGAAACTGATTCTGAAGGTTCCCGCAATTTTTCACCTGATTAAAAGTGGAAGTTTTTTCCTTTCCTCAAACAATCAGCCACATGGTCCAGTCTTGTTGCCTGGTAATATCACTCATTCCTTCTCAGACCAGGTGTGAGAATGTCCTTGATTCCCAGGAGAAAGCATTTTGTTTTGGCTACAAAACTCCAACTATGTCTCTTCTCCCCTCCTTATCCCTCAGCTCCATTGTGGCAACATTGAATCTCTAAAATGGCTTTGGTCAGGTGAGATTCAGAATTGACACAATAATTTATTGTTATTTGCAAGAAAAAAATTGCAAGTCTAGGAGTGGGAAAATTGAAGTAAACAGAATAGAAAGAATGCTATGTCAACATACATGTTATAGAAGCAGATTGGAACCAATGAGATCTTTTTCCTGAGGTGAGATCTGTCTCATTTCTTCTGATTTTTCTGAACTTCTGAAGGTCTTTTAAGCCCTAGTTATGCCAGCAGGCCTCAGGCCTGCAGGGCACAGGTGGACTAGTGAAGTGGCTCTCTTATTATTAACATGCCTTCCTCTGCTATTTCTTTGTTCTTATACTTTTTAATAATAATGGTAATGCTTTTTAGAATTTTTTTACTGCTTAGCTTTGTGGTACACTGCCCAGATCTGCTTGTTTGGTGAGGTGACACATATAAATTGGACAAATAAACATTTTTTTTAAAAAAAAACCAATCTGTTAATACCCATTAAGGATCTTATCTTGGATTTATGTGTTGCAAGCTAACAACATAGGGCATGGTACATTTTACCATGAACCAGTTGAACATATTTGATGCAAACTTGTATCTTCCTATAAATTAAGAAGTTAATGGCAATGCTTTTATTTTACTTCATATTAAAACTACAGTAATACCACCTACATACTCACAAGAATAATCAAGAGCAATGTGTTGTGTATTGAATTACTATTAAGTAGTTTTGCCATGGGCAAATTATAAATGTGATTGTTTTTATACAGAAAAGAGCTTTTCCTCATGAATATGTGTGCCAGGTGAATAAAGCAAACATTTGTAAAGCAATACATGTTTTATCAGGCATGCATCACAGCTTCTTGTTTTCAGCAACTTAGTTTTTGAACCAGCAAAATAATTTCTAGCTGACAAGCAAATTTAAAAAAATGAGTTTCAGATGTAATTAGAGATGTAAAGTTTATGAGTATAATGCAAAATAATTTGATCTGCTTTATTTATTTATTATTCAAGTATCTTAGCAGAGCTTTGTACTTGAAAAACAATTAAAAAGTCCTGCTATGAATAAGTACTTGTAATCTAAGATTTTGTGTAAAGAATATATTGTAAGTACTTTGACAGAATGTGAAAATGAGTAGGTTAGTCAGTCTCAGGTTCTACAGCATTTAGATTGCAGCTTGAAATACAGCAAGAATAGAACTGCAGCAACAAAATTGTGTCAGAAGAGGATTATGGTAATTCAGAATGTTATGAGGGAATTGCTTCAAATCAGTGGAACATATAAAATTATCAAGATTTTAAGCATATCTTGTTTCTGTTAAGTGAAATGTTACAACATTTGGATATTTTTTCCTGTAGTTTCCCATTTTTAGAACTTCTCCTCACTTTTATCCAAACTTCTTTGCTGATATTATTATATTTTTATATATTTTTTTGGTTGTTTGAAGGATCAATAACATTTATATGATCACCCATTTCAGACAACATGACTCCAATAAATAAATAAATCAATTATCAGGCAACAAATACATACAATTCTGATGGATGGACTTCAAGGGCAGACACTTGATGACTAAGAAATGAATAAGTGTCAGCCAAGGCATCACCCCACTAGGCGTAGATGATGCAAAAGTTATAAAAAGTCAAGTTTAAATCAGGTCTCTACATTGTATTCTTCTTTCCTTCACATGCAACTTGTGGCCTCTTTATTTAAAATCTTCCAAGGCCTGGTTCTAACTCTTGAACCAAATTCTTAATATGCTGCAAAGTTCTATTCTTCCAGTTTGAATATCTCAGTTTTTGTTTTGCTGTCTCACATTTACTACTTGCACTTTTATTTTAGAAGGTATTTGATGGCAAAACAGTGTCCTCGTTTGTTTGTGAGACAGTGTGTCAAGAAGATTAACAGCCCTGCACAAGCTAATTATTCCAAACTCATTTAAATTTGGAAACATTCTGGAGCCTGGTTCTAATCACTCTTACAGTGATGACATTTGGAATATTACTAGAGCTATTGGTTTCCTCTAAATTTCTTGTGAACCCAACTACTTTCCATTATTTCTGTGAGTATGCTGTCCATTAATTTGCACAGAACTAATCTGGTAAATTAAAAAAAAATGATCATGCCATTTCTATGCTTTTATTGGGAAGGAAAATTTCCTCCAAATGTAAGATATCAGAAACTCTTGGAAGCTAAACCATGATCTGACTAAAACTGTCATAAAATGAGAAATAGTAGGTGGATTAAACCATCGCAGCGATACAATCAGCTTCATCTTACAACAGCCTTGTAATCCTGCAATTCTTATTGGCCCGTGAATAGTGAGTCGTGATTGGTCAGGCTTGGCCAGTCTGATTGGCTGTTAACGGAAGCCTCTGATTGGACACTTGTGAAAGCGATAGACTCAGTTCATTGATTGTTTAACGGCAGCAAGCTCTATAAAAGAGCTACTGCTGCCCAGGGTTTTTGCTCCAGTCTTTCTTGTTAAATAAAGAGTTGAAGTCACAGTCCGATGTCTCGTCTCTGTTCTTATGTCCATGCCCAGGACTTAACAGTAGGTACCATGGTAATACTAAGACTGAAGTAATTATGATTGAGTTGAAATTTCTGAAATTTTTGAGTTGGGGATTCTGAACTAGCAATTTTCTCCACGATCTCACTAATTCTCTCCAGATAGAATCAAATGAAGTGTGTGTGTGTGTGTGTGTGTGCGCGCATGTGAAATTAGTAATTCTGCATAATAGTTAACAAATGGACAAAATTTAGACATTTATATTTTCTCTAATACTATTGGGATGATTGGTCATTTTGAATATGCTCTTATTCAAACCTGGAATTATGTTGAAGATGAAAAAATTAAAATTCAGTGCTTAATACCCCCAGAAATTCAAGTTGGTGTCCATTGTAATTACAATTTATAATGACAGTTATATACAAGAAGTAAATACCAGACACTAAATAGTTTTTCAGCAGGGTTTTTTTTCTGAAACATGAGAAAAGTAAAACGTGAATTTCAAGATCTGTGGCCACCTCTTATGAACATTAATAACCAGAGTTGGCATCAAGCTGTCATCTCCCTTAATCTGCTGATAACAGTGATAAATCAAGTTAAGTGCAATTGACACTTTCTGCCAGTTGCCAAGCTGCAGTAGATGGGCAACTTTTAACTTAGGAATTGGCTATTGATTTTAAACATGAAATAATTTATTGTTTTCTAGAGATCACATATTATTACTGTAGTGCTATGAATAGATACTGCTTGTCCATGCTAAGCAACTGCTTACAATGCTTAAAGGAGCTGGACTTACATCTTGAAGCATTAGTTCAGGGTAGACAATGGAAAATTGTTATGTTAAGCATCTTTTTTTCTGTCCCTCTAGTATTGTTCTTTGTTTAATTAACAAACACCTAGAACCAAAGTTCTTTAGAATAAAATATAAGATTGAAAAATTTGACATACAAGTTTTTATTTATTTTTTAACCAAATTGCATTACTACAATGGAAAAAAATCGATATGAAGAGCGGCTTTCCTGAAATACTTTAAACCAGGGTGTCAAACTCGATTTCATTGAGGGCTGCATCAGGGTTGTGTTTAATCTTGATGGGGGCGGGATGGTTGTGGCCAGGGTAGGTGTGGCCTGCTCAACATCACTCATGTTGGGACACAGAACTTAGAATGATCACCTACAGCCCTCGTATGCTCTGTTTTTGACTGAGATGGCCTCCTGCAACCCTCTTCCAATGAAAATGGAGCTCAGGAAGGCCTCCTGCAATCTTCCTGAGATCTGTTTTCAAAGGCAGAGGCACTGTGGGCTGGTCGTTTGCTGTTTTCAGGGCAGCCCCATAAGCCAGATCTAAGCACCTCACAGGCCTTGCGTTTGACCCCTGCTTTAAATCATAGCAACATATACCAGGATTTGTTTGTTTGTCTTTACTTTATTACAGATCTAATCAGAACTAAATCTTAGACTTATGAATGCTACAATTTTATTTATCTATTCAACTGTTCAGGCCGCTAAACAGTGAAGAGCATTATATATGCTCATCCAGATTTAAAGATTTGAGGCTGCCTCTGAAAGCTATGAAGAACAGGAGCTATGGGAATATGCTAAGCTCAGTTCTTTTTTTTTTTTTACACATTTCTTATCAAATATCTTCAAAGGGCTTCTAGTTATATACGATATGAGTATTGGGTGCAGTCTTAAGAGTGTTCATATGTGTGACAGAAATAATGAATCAGCCAAGCTCTGTCCATCATCAGTTTGTGACTCTTGGGAAATTAGCTACAAAGAATGATCCTCTCAAGCAGAATAAGATCCCCAGCCCTCAGCAATTTTATCTTCTGCTAAAAGCAGCCACAGTCTCTGCTAACCATGCAAGCACAGTAATTCAGGAAATCTATGTGACAGTTGTGGTTCAAAAAAATTCAGGGGCTCTTGAGAAATGAAATGAGGGATCACTTGGTGAAAGAAACTATTTCTACTTTTAAGTAGCATAGTCATGAGCTAAGTTTT
Organism: Hydrophis major; assembly: GCA_033807585.1. Taxonomy (NCBI): domain Eukaryota; kingdom Metazoa; phylum Chordata; class Lepidosauria; order Squamata; family Elapidae; genus Hydrophis; species Hydrophis major. The sequence goes on from CM066329.1 coordinate 158,901,983, forward strand.
GACTGCAGAATAACGTGCTGGTTTTCTATATGTTCAAGCTGTGTGGTCCCTATGTTATTTTATGAAACCATGTATAGAACATTTGCAAATAACTTAAGTGTTTTTTGTAATATTGTAAAGGCTACAATTGTAAATTCTAATAATTAAAAACCTGGTTTGTGTTTAGATATTCTAAGAAACCTAACATTTTGGTACCTTTCTGCATATTATCATATCTGCAACATAGAATGTCAACCTTGTGAGAAAGGTTTCACCTCTTTTGGACAATGTCTAAGGAGATTGTCAGTCATCCAGGTCATGGTTGTCCCAAAGGTGCTTTTTCAAAAGGTAACTGGACTTTCTTTGTTTTTCCCCAAAGATGTCAATCCAAAAGACCCAATTTTAAATCAGTTTCATTGTTCAGCTTTGGAAAAACCTGGTGAGGTTTAAAACACATTAAATGGATTAAATCAGACATCATCTCTCCATCTTTAGATTTAAATTTCTTCCAGATTGTATTAATAGTTTTCATATTATGTCTTTGTATATAAGCAATAAGGATGTCAGGTTCCAAGTAACACAACCATCATAAAATGAACTCAGAGGCATTTCAATTCCTCAAAGATCCCATTCCCATAACAATCACTACCACTAGTACTGTCACGAATTTGGATATCTGGTATGTGCAAGCCTGCCTTCTCTATGTGACTGCTAGGCTATAGATTCCTAGGAAAGTGGGTTTATCCCCAACTTTCCTGGTATTACAAAAAATTACAAAAATACATTTTACCAAGCTTTTGACTGTGGATAATTTTAATCCATTTTTACTTTAAAGTTATTGCACAGATTTTATTGTAATTTTGCATTTTTAATTTTAATTACAGATTAACAGAGTTGGAAGGGACCTTGCATGTAGTCCAACCCTCCCTCCCGCCCAAGCATTTCTGACAAATGGCAGTCCAATCTCTTCTTGAAAGCCTCTAGTAATGAAGGTCCTACAATAGAGGTGGTATTCAGCAGGTTCTGACCAGTTCTGGAGAACCGGTAGTGGAAATTTTGAGTAGGTCAGAGAACCAGCAAATACCACCTCTGACTGGAGATTTTACAGTATCCTTCCCCTGCCATGCCCACCAAGCCATGCCCACAGAACCGGTAAAAAAAAAATTGAATCCCACCACTGTCCTACAACTTGAAGGGAGGCTGCTCCATTGGTTGATTTTATTATAAGCTGCAATGAGATCTTGTATAAGAAGAAAGCAATGGTCAAACTATCAAACTATCAGTCAAACAAATATCTTATTCTAGTAAAAATTTGTAGAGATTCTCAGTCACCCAAGTCTTGGATGAGCATCTTTGCTTACCAAGCACCTTTGGGACATCTTATTTGAGTAGCTTCAGTTGCTTTTTGCTAGTAGCCTTTTATTTATATTTTTGATTTGTTTTGTAACTTTTTACATTCCTTTATTTTTATTTGTGATTTGAAGAACATTGTGATTCCATAAGAATATGAATGATGAAAGAGTTAACCCTTTTTATCTTTAAAAAAAAATACCATTGTGCTAAGGACCAAACATTTCCAACTGTGAATGCTAATCAGGTGCAGTTCTATAAAACATCCATGTAGTTATAACCATAGCAGTATTTTTGTTGTTATTGTTAGGAATAACAAGGTTACCTAACTTAGTTTGGGTAAAATAATATATATAAACTATGATAGTAAGTTTATGTGTGTGTCACTTTAAACAGCAAAGCATGTAATTTTGGGTGCGGTTGTAAAACCGCCATAAGAGGGAGCAAGAGAACCTGCTGGCTTACTGTATTGCTGGATTGCTGACTATGACGGATTGATGGTTTGTTAACTGCATGTTCCCTGCTGCTGAAGGAAGAAAGGAGGTTTGATATATTCATATCTCTTCTGCGAAGAGATATATTACTGGACTGATATTTGTAAGTTTACTGACCTCTTTTTCGACACTAGACTTTGCAACTGAATAATCCTCAAATGGACTGAACTAGTGAATGATATATGGACTGTGCTATGCTAAAACTCTTACTGGAATAAACTATTTAACTAGCACAGTGTATCTGTTTTACTGAGTGTAAGCTACAAAAATGTTTATCTCACATATTTGCCTGCCTGCCTGCCTGCCGTGCAGATCCTGCTAGGGTGTATCCCTAACAGTTATAATGCCAGGATAATATAACTACCTCTGTTACTTCTTTAACCATTACATTATTATTGAATTGTTACTGTGGATGTTCATATTATAATTATATACATAAATTTCATCTTTTCAAATATAAGTTCTATATTGAGTTTGTTTTACTTGAAAAGGAGAAACTCTAAGGTTTTCTAGAATTCAAAATTTCCATTTTTGGACTTAGATTAAACTAAGTTGGAAGAACATGGGTATAGTAAATCAGTTTTCAATGTGAAAAGCATTAAATTGTAAATCTGTAATTCTTCGACTTCCACATTCAAAAAGGATTGTTTATTTCCATCTCTTTCTCTCTGACATAAGCATACACACAGAGTTATATATAACCATATGACACCATCTGAACCTTTTGACTATTACTTCACACAGCTGTATTTTATCAAAATAAAAAAAGCAATATATTCTGCTTTCAATTTCACAAGTTGAAAATGGAAAATATGCCCCTCCTTTCTTTTCAGATCTAATCAAATCACACAAAATGAATTTTTAAACAGAAGAAACAGAGTGAGGCTTGCAAGACACAATATTCAGGAGGAATTGAAACCAATTTACAGTCATTTAGAGTGTGTTTCACCTAGGAAAGAGATTGGTAAAGAAGTTTTGAAATTACTCTTTATTCATTATATGTGAGTCCAATCTATAATCTATATTACTTCAATGTTATTGGAGCCTCATAAAAGGGGTCAGGGAATTAGATGAAGCAAGAAGACCATGACATCTATCCAATTGCCCATAACCATGATTCTTAAGATAGATTTGACTTGATTTAGGGAAGCTAATGAGAAACTATAGATATTGTTAAGATTCAAAATTAACTATATCTTGAAATGTTTAAGTGTAAAAGGATTTTAATAGCAAAAGAAACAGAAATCAAACCATCATTTGGATTAGAACTTCACATTGTAAAATTCCAATTCTACAGTCAATGTCATTATTTTAGATTGTCAAATGGATATTTCAGTGAGTATTTTGGATGTATAAATGTCTAGCTACAAGAATGATATAGAAAGTACTTATATTCTTTTCTTTAAACAAAAGAGTCAATTTAGCCAGTCAACTTTAGAATATAAATACCTTTGTTGCCACATGGAAATCACTTCTGAACGTGAGGTAGAAAAAAATGAAACTTTGATTTTGAGTTTTACCAGTTAGATGAATGGGTGTTTATAGAAATGGCTAGTTTATATTGCTATGAAAAAGCAAAAAGATGTAGTTTGATGTTAATGCTTTATTTCACTGCAAAAAGAAAAAGAAGTCACTTTATTTATTTATTTTTATAACAAATTTTATTAATTTTACAAAAACAATACACAATCCAGGCATAACAACTTGAAAAATCTTTTCTAAAAAAATAATAATAATAATTAAAGAGAGCCAATAGAGCATACAAAATAATTCCAAATTGTAATATCAATATTTACATTATCTATTTAACTTCATATCTTATCCAGACTTCTCCTTTTATCCAAATTATATTTCTTGCTTATTAAAATTTTATTGCCTTTCATAAACATACAAAACACAGAACATAGAAAAAAAAAACCAAAACTAAAATATCTTTTCTGAAGGCTGCCTGATCCCGGGTTGAAACTCTTCTCACAGACACAAATTCAAACATCATATTCACTTTATATATCCTTCCATATCTTATTATCATTTTCTTTTCTTTTTTTATTAACCAATTTTATTAATTTTACAAAAAGAGTGCATAAACAATCAAGGCATAACTGCTTATAAATTCTTTTCTAAAAAAAATAGTAATAATTAAAGAAGAAGACCAAAAGAACATAGTGATTCCCAATTATAATATCAATATTTACTTTATCTATCCCAACTTTATTTTCTTTATCTTATCCCAACTTCTCCTTTTCATCCAAGTTATTTCTTGTTAATTAAAATTTTATTGCCTTTTATCAACATACAAAACCCAAAAAAAACATAACAAAACCTTTATTTATCCTTCCATATCTTATTACCATTTTCAATAACATTCTTTGTCTGTTCTATTTCCAACTATCCATTCATCTTTTTTCTTTTACTATATTTCTCCTATACACTAATTGGAGTGACGCCTTTAACTCATTACCCTAACTTAAAAGTACTTCATATAACACTTAATTTATCTTGGGATTCTGTTTAGTAGATTCTAAAATTACACAATAACTTTTATACTCTAAATACACATATAAAAACACAATCTTATGTACCTTCCAGAATCCCCCTTTTATCCTTAATTAGATTCAGCCATTGTCTCTAAATAAACTTTTTTTCTTTAGATCTTGCTTCCCACCATTGAGGCTTCTCCTCCCCCCTTTCTCTCTTGCTTATTCTTCTCCTTGCCCTTTTTACCCCTTTCTCTCTCCTCTTCCCTTTTCTTACTCCCTTTCCTTTCCTTTCTAACCTTGCATCCACCTTTCCTCTCATTTTTTTCTTTTTTGGTTGTTTTTTCAAACGTTAAAATCCCCTTTTTCTTATCCTCTTTCTCCTCCTCTCCGGAAAGGACCCATTGTTCATCAAAGATGGCTTCTTGTTCCTCTTCTTCTTTGTTCCAATCATTCTGCTGCGTTATCAACTTTTCATAAGTACATAACGCCATTTCTAAAAATTGAAATAAAGTGCCCAAAAGTATCTTTTCCATCTTGTTCTTCCTTTTTATATTTTTGATATTCAGTCTTTAGTTCATCCACAAGTGATGCCATCCTGAAAAGAAAAACTTTCCCCAAAACAACCACCCAAGTATTTTTAATCAAAAATAATTCAAAAAAAGTTCCAAAAGTTAATACTTTTCTTCCTTCTTCTATTTCTCTTTCTGGGGTTACTGTTTAATCAAGGAGGTCCAATTACCATATATCTTTCTTGAGATTCTAGGCAATCTCCTCCTTTTTCCACTTCTGCTCCAATTTTTTTCCTCTCCCTTCCCACTTGCAACATCAATTTTTAAATAATCAGAAATCCATACCTCTAATAAGGGTTTTCCAATTTCTTAATTTTTTAAGTCCAATGTCCAAGAACTCTTTTGTCCCTTAACTTCAACTTTCAGAATAGTTCACCTTCAGTGCCCAAAGAAATTTCAAATCTTCATCTGCTGTTTCCATGGGGTGGGAGAGTGAAGAAAAAAAAGTTCCCTTTTACAGCTTCTCTGCTGCTTTCGATCTTCTTAGGGATACAATGTATCCTCCAGCAATTCAGACAGCTCAGTTCCAGCGAATTTAAAAGATGTTGATTGACCCAGCTCAGCCAGCACTTTCACTTTTCTTGCTTCCTCCAGCACAATCTTACCCGGTTGCAGGCTTCTTCGTGGCGGCCATTGCTGACCGCCGCTCCACCACCTTGGGAAAAAGGGTTTTTTTCTGGACGAGGAGGGGGTCTGTGACACCCCCAACCCCCTGTCCGGCTCCCCTCTCTCTTCGGCTGTCCCTACAGGGCAGCCATATCCCCCTGACCCATTTGGATCAGGGGTACCTCAGCAGCAAGCGCAGCAGGAATTGCGAGCAGTCGCGAATTCCTGCTGCCACCGAAGCCACGCAAAAACCAGAAACCAGAAGTCACTTTATTTTTATTTTTCCCAGCCTTTCCTCACTTCTCTTTACCCTCTTTCCCTTCACTACTTATTTTGTATTTTGTATCTTATTTTATAACCTAATAATATATTTAAAAAGAATGACCCAGAAAATATATTATGCTGAACATAAAAGAAACTGGATAGTTTCTTGATAATTATCAAAGCAAGAGAGTGACCGGGATAATTTTCCAACATCCGATTTACAAAAGAAAGTGATTAATGTTTTGAAAAATGTTGTGAGAAGATGGAAAGTAAAAATGAAAAGAAACAAGTTATATGACAATTCTTGAAGACACTAATGATTGTTAGAAGTAAAAGGAAGAGTTTATTTGGTTTATTTGATCAAGGTTAAAGTAGATATGTTGCTGATCCTAGTTAAAATAGAAAGGAAAGTGCTTTGGATCTTCCTGCCTAAATCCAATAATGATAGCAACCTTGTTTCAATCCTGAATTGTATAATAAGGATGCTATATAACAAAATTAGGAAACAATTTTGTTATATGATTCCAGAGATAATTTTGACCTGTGGATTCATCAGGTGTCCCCCCCCCCCAAATATGATATTTATTTTCTGTAAAACTTAGAATTGCAAGATACATCATTATTTTCTGTCTCCATTCTTTCCCCAATGGATGTCCTGATAATTTCTTCTGCCATTTTTATTTTCTCAGTGATCTCTGGAAGTTTTTAGTGCCCCTTCCTTATCTCTAATTGTGACTGCAATTATGATAAGTTCATCCCTTATCAAACTTAATAGAAGACTAGACATACAACATAGAGGACTCAGCAGGCAACCTCTTCTTTCTTACTGCTTTCCATTGGATGCAGTTAGACACCCATCCCCAAGTTGAAAAAGAATCAATCAGCTGAGAACCAGAAATATTGCTCTGTGAGAATGTATCTATTCCACCCTCCACCAATTATATTCCAGCAGAATAAGAGAACAGGAAAAAGTTATTGGGAAGTACAGTTAAAAGAATAGATCCAAAGATTGAAAATATAGCTCTTCCCTAAAAAGGGCTGATTTACTAGAGGTTTCTGTTGGCAAAGGGATGTTGTACGAAGCACAAGGATGTTGTTCCAATGTTAATTGGTGATTCTGTCAAGTGGATTGGCATAAATATTGGATTAACTCACTGTCTTGTATAAACATTTCTATCTTTTCAATAAGCTGTGGCTCATTCAATTGATTTTGTTGTCTTATACATTCTTCCATCCCTCCCCTTCAAATCCTCTCTCCTTTAATTTTATCATTTTTAGAAAAAAAATAGTGCTGATTATATTTGGTCACAATCAAAATTCCATGGTTAATCAATTTGCTTTAATCATTAATCAATCACTTATTTGCTTCACTAATGCCAACATAAGGGTCACAAAACACTGAATGACCCTTATGTTGGCATTCAATCATGAATCCAACATAAGGATCATTCAGTGTTTTTAATGTTAAATATTTGAATATCTCATAAATTGAAATACACATAGTAATAACTGTTGTAGAAGAAAGAAAAATGCAGTTTGAAACACTGAAATTAGCCTTAAAATGTCAATTTTCAGCACACAATTCTGTAAAGTACATGGACAATTTTCAACTGGTAGAGAGATTTCAATGAATTTTATATACCCACAACAGAGATACCTTATTAGATAGTTGCAGGCAGGGCTTATTAGCTGAATTTCTTCAATCAGTGAAAAGAGCATTACTGTCAGAAGTTGTAGTGAAAGTTATCACTAAAAACAGCAAATCCCAACTGATGCAAAGGCCATAATAGGAACACTAGATACTCTTGTCTACTTAATCCTCCTTTATACTAATTTACAGTTGTACATATCCCCTTAAGGATCACTGCAGAAATTTAGAATTAAGCATCAAGCCAATATTGCACTTAAAACATGCCAAACTATATCACTTTTTACAGCCTGGCTAGTCATACCATAAACCCAAAAACTGGTATTTGAATTTCCTTACCTGTGCTGGAAATACTTTATATCCCTTAAAGAAGTGCAGTGACTTGCTGAATACAGTCAAACTTTACTACAAATTTTACTGCATTTATACTGTGTGGGGTAAATTTTATTAATTCTAGTTATTCTATTTAGTATATATTTTGTCTTTTAAAATTGGTAACAGTAAAATATTTCCCAGTTCTTTTTAGGAAGAAGCAAAATATGTCTTCCCAAGTAGGTTTTCAGTTTTGGATCTGAAGCACAGCAAATCCTATTATAAACAATCAAATAAAATATAATGCAGATATTGACATGAAATTAGGAACACTCTGATTTAAATAATTAATTCAAGTAGGTGTGTTGATATGAGTCAATGCTATTGAGAAAATTGGAATACTTTAATTTTCTTTTTTCAAGTGTGTATGCACTTGCTTTCTCCACTCCCAAGTTATTGAACTGTTTCAAGGGGATCCAATACTTTTTGGCTTTCTGATTAATTAAACAGAATCAAGTCAAATTACTTGTTACTGGCAAGAATCAAATCTTTTGGGCACCAGGGACCAGTTCCATGGAGAGAGGTTTTTCTGTGGACCAGAGGGGGCATGGTTTCGCATGCTGCCTGCATCCTGCCAGTCCATAGGTCGGAAGTTGGGAACTCCTGCCCTATGCTATGTCATTTATCTTTATCTCTATCTGTAACTATCTATTTATCTATATCAGGGTGTCAAACTCAATGTGCTTAAATCTGGACCATGGCACCAGCCTGGAAATAGTAAAGGAGTAGCCCATAGTGCCTTTGGCAGCCAAAACAGGGTGCAGGGCTGTCCCATGCTCTGTTTTGGCTGCAAGGTGCTGTAGGAGTTTGTCCAGGTCACAAATGGGATGTGAAGGGGGGCTGGCATGGCTCCCCACACCCCATTTTGCCCAGCAGGGTGCTTCAGGAGGCATCCATCCTGTCTCACCTCCCTCTGGCTCCCCTCCCTCTGGAGAAGAACTACAATGCTTGATCAAAGAAATACAGTTTGATGCCCCTGATCTATCTCTATCTCTATCTCTATCTCTATCTCTATCTCTATCTCTATCTCTATCTCTATCTCTATCTCTATCTCTATCTCTATCTCTGTCTCTGTCTCTGTCTCTGTCTCTGTCTCTGTCTCTGTCTCCGTCTCTATCTCTCTATCTCTCTGTCTCTGTCTCTGTCTCTATCTCTCTATCTCTCTGTCTCTGTCTCTATCTCTATCTCTATCTCTACCTCTACCTCTACCTCTACCTCTATACCTATATATGAGAAGAAAAGAATCCCAGAAATCTACCATAGGGCAGATCTATATGTAATATAGTTAATCCATTCAGCAATATCTACTGTGTCCTTCAGGCACTAAAAAAAACCTCTATGTATTTATAGTAAGAGAAACAAGAAATTACTTACCTCTGATGAAAGAGTAATTAAAAATTCTGAAATTCCATTCAAATTGAATATGTCCGTGACCTAATTTCAGTGGCAAACCCAAAATAGTGCTGTTATAGTCCATTTTAAAAAAATAGAATAACTTAATAATTGGTATTAATTATGGATCTTTTAAGCAAAGTATTTTTTTACAATAGTTCTTTTTTTTCTTTTATGCCAAAAGACAGCTTTAATTGTCTAATGTTTTTGTGTGCATGCTTTTCAGAGATGGGGAAGAAGAGAGTCTAACTTGTTCTGTAATGTAATAGGCAAGCAACCATTTCAGTTCAACAAAACACAATTTAGTGCTATGAAATGTGTTTTCTAGAGCTTCTAAACAAGAGTGTGAACTTCCTGCAATGGCCTTGCCTTATGGAGGAACACCTTCTATCTGAAATAAGAGACAGTATTCCATTTGCCAAAATTGCTCTACTTGGCTTTGATAAATCACTCAAATAGGAAGCAATTGCCTTACTATCTTCCTAAATTCAGTTCAGAGTATTCAGGAAAGAAAACAAAATTAATTTTTGCTGTCCACACATCTGAACTGCAAAATGCTAGCAACTTGCAACTGAATGGCAGTCAGCCAGAAATCCTATGTCACTTTTTTTTTCATTGGAAAACTTGGTTTTGATAAGTAACAAAAGGCACCCTGAAAGTACATGTATGAAATTCTCTAATCTCTTTAAAGTTTTTCAATAGCTCTAAATTAAATCTCTTTCAATCTTTTCCCTTTAGTTATCAGAAAATCCAGGGGGTATTTGGATCCAGACATCCATTGAACCAAAGAGCTTTCATTACAACACACAAACAAGGCACTTTTATTGAATAAGAACCCAATTATTTGACCTGACTTCAGGTTTTATTCTATCCTGTGTCTATCTTGACATGGACTGTTAATCTCCTTTGACAGGTACCACTATGTATCAGTTTTGATTCATGGAGATGTTTTCTACATTCCCTCATATAGTTACTGGCTAAACAAACCAAGATGTTCAACATTACCTTTGTGGAAAAATGAGTATTTTCCAACTTTAAAAATAAATCACATTAAAAACAGAATAAAAAGTGATGTGATATGTGTAGTACAGTGCAGTGAGACATGTGCAGATCTGTACAGTGGAGAAACAAAACAACCACTTCACAAACACATGGCACAATATAGGAGAACAAAACCATCTGGACAAAATTCAGCACCCCACCTGCACTTGAAAGACAAAGCTCATTCTTTTGAAAACAGCAAAGTCCTCATTCTGGACAGACAGAACCACTGGTTTGAAAGAGGGGTCAAAAAAGCCATTTATGTTAAGATTGAACAGCCTTTCTCACTAAAGGGAGAGGGATACTACACCACCTATCTCCTGTTTACAACACAGTCATTCCAGCAGTTCCAAGAAGGTTCCACACCCATTTACACTGTTCGGCTAACCCTGAGGGCACAGATAAGCCTCCAAGGGCACAGATAACACTCTAGAAAGAGTGCTAATGATCAGATGACTGTAAGGAATATAAATACTTCCCATTCTCCACTATTTGGCCAGAACTGAAGAAGCTTCTTGGATGAGAAGTGAAACTTATTCAAAAACAACAAAGAAACTTGCCTTTTTAAAAAGCACCTTTGGGACAATCATGACCTGAATGATGGAGAATCTCCATAGATGTAACCCCTCCCCCTTCCAGCAAAAATAAAAGTAATTTCAGACATTTAAATGAATTCATTGAGTCAGAAGTACAACTGGATAAGTTTACTAATATATAAACAGTTCTAAAAATTCAAAATGGTTCAAAAATAATCAACTTTCTTGCTAAGATTTTTGGAGCAAAGGGAACATTTTTTAAATTGAAGTTTTCTTTCCTGTTATGTAAAGGCATATAGTGTCCAAATATCAAACTGTTGGAGACAGGTTCAGCTAAAGTAGATGGAAGCAGATGCATGGTCTACAATATATGATTGTATATTTATACATAACTGTGTACAGATAATTCCATGGAACAAAATAAGATGATGAGATAGAGCTGTACAATCAATCAGATAGAGATCAAATTCATTGCAGAAGGTAGGTCTTACTCCCACCAGGCAGACAGGTCTTACAGCACAAGCCAGTTGCTCTGACTGAGGAAGTAAATTCTGAAGAAAAAGTTTTATGGTCCGGTCTGGATCAGAAAAAAAAACATTGAGTAGATTACCATTTCAAACTTAAAAGACTTGGTGCAGAATACTGATGTCACAACAGATAAGGCTTCAGAAAAAAATGAGATAAGATTTTAGACTTGGTTGGTATATGTCAATGCCCTGTGTTTTCAAGAAACAGGTGACTGGACCAACTTTTTAAAGTCATGTGGAAGTAGGAACAATAAAGGAACCAGATGAATGGATCGAATTAATTTTTCCTTAATGAAAATTACACCTTCTGCATTCTAAGGAGAGAGATAATTTACCTTGCCACATGACTTTCCTTTAGGGATATATGAATAACCTATTTCAATTTTCTCCTTCTGGATGTCTCAGAAACCTCTACCAACTGTAATGGATCTATAGTTGGATTCAGGGATGATTTTGCTGTGCTTTAATATTCAGAATGAATCTTGAATGAACTTTTCCAGCTATATTAATCTCATGATTCAATTTCTGTGCTGTGTTGTTTGGCCAAATGCCTCACTTCTTTGAATCTCTTGTTCTGTTTCCAAACAGATCCAGTTATTCTGATCAATCAATCACTTCTTTCTTACCTCCTTGTAATATTAATAAACATAACTCTTCTCTTCATAAATGAACCATCTAATCAGAATTGATGTTCTACTTTTTAAAATTCTTATCATTGAATAATAGAACCACTACAGAACTAAAAAAAAAAAAAAAAGAATCAGAAAAGGATTAACACCAGTATTCAACATTTTGGCCTTATTTTAGACCAAACTAATTAATGATGATCATACCTACTGCAGTTAGTAGCAGCTTTTAGACTCCAAGGGTGGTTTATGTTTTGAATTAACATATATATGTTTGTTGAGATAAATGTGTTTTGAATAATTAAGTCTACCATATCTGGCCTGCCGAGGTGTCAAAGCAGCTTTGGCTTTGGCTTTCCATTTTAAAGTTTGCAAAATACCACCTGTACAAGTAAAAAAAAAGTTTGTGATTAAAGTCCATATAGATCCAAAGCCACAGTTTCCAGAATAAAATTTGGATTGGCACTTTCAAATTATATCTACTATGCCAGTGTTGGCGAATCTTTTTGGCACCAAGTGCCGAAATGGGAGCATGTGTACATGCGCAAGGGAGCACCAGGAACTGGAAGAGCCGTTCTTGACATGCATGTGTGCACTGAAAAGCTGCGCTTCTTGTTTCTGGTGCATGCAAGTGCGCGCAAAGACCAGCTGGCCAGCAGGCATACATGTGTCGGAAACTGGAAGCTCAGCTTTTTAACATGTGCATGCATGCCAGGAAACTGCTCTTCCAGTTTCTGGTGCTCCCCTGAGTGTGTGTGCAGGCTCCCATTTCAGCACTTGGTGCCAAAAAGATTTGCCAACTCTTCCAGTTTCCAGCACTCCTGCACACGTGAAGACCAGCTGGCCAGAAAACAGAAGAGCAACGGGCGATGGCTGGCAAGCCCAGAGGGATGGCTCTGTGTACCACTTCTGGCACATGTGCCATAGGTTCACCATCATGGTACTATTCCTATTTGCAGTAAATCATTTCAGCATACAATTTTTATGTTATGAAATAGTAGTAAAAATTTGGAAAAACAGATTTACTTTCTCCAAAATTCTTTTTTTTTTTTCTTATTTGCAGTTTATGAAAAAAATCATATTTTGGTAAATTTATATGCAAATGAACATCAAAGCTCTTGAATAGTTATGCTTCCATATTTTTTCTATCTTACTATGTTCTTTTGTAGCTGTCCTAGCCTCATAGATCTATATTTTCCTTTAGTCAAATATGATTCCTTTTCCCCTGATTTATTTTTATTATTTGTCTCAATGACAGGCAAGGTCATTTTCAACTTTCAATGTATCAAAACTCACTGCTTTTGATGTCCAGAATTAGTGGACTGTGGTTTGAAGTTCTAAAACTCTCAGAACAATTCAAGGTTTCATTTGTTTTCATTATTAAATATAATTGAAATATGTGAATTTCCCAAGTAACGACATCACAGAAAGAGTGCTATTTTCTTATTTGGTTGGTTGGTTGAAATGAAACTTTAATCTTCTGATTTCTTTCTGCCAGCCATGAGACCCTGAAGCTTATTTTGGGTCATTCATGTATCACGTAGGTGAACAACCTGCAGCTCTGGGTCTAATGCACAGCCCTTGAAACCACCTTTTATGGGCCTTATAGTCTCCTTTCAATGTGATTGCTGATTTTTATATATATAACCTCAACATTGAAGTTCCCAAGCCTAACCTGAGCCCCAACCCAAATCTCTAACCCTCTAACCTTATTCATAAAAGGATTACCTACATTTTTTGTTATAATAGCCTCATTGTCATTTCATATTTTTTTTTGTAATGCTCTTTTTGAAATCATAAACATAGGACATAGTTTTACACACACACACACACACACACACACACAGATTGCTAGAGCAACTTATAGAACAGTCTTTTGAAGTATTTTTTCCTCATCTTCAAAACCAGAAACCTGAGGAACTTAAATGGCAAGTTAAAGGAAAGCCAAAAAAAAAAAAAGCTTACTTCTGTGGGTATTTTTTATAGAGAGAGACACTTGCATTATATCAAAATGTTTATTGTGGATAGACAAGAAAAAATAAATGGATCATAGAACAAATCAACTCGGGCTTCTCAGTTGGCACATAGATGGTCAGACTGAAATTGTCATATTTTGGATATATTAGGTAAAGAAATGTAGAAATGTAGAATTCAAGAAAAGATTCAGGGAAAGGAAAGAATTGGATGACTGGCAGCAAGGTGGATAGACCTAATTAAAGTGATGACAAGGACACCATTGAAAGACTTAAAAGGTCAGGCTGAGTTTACCATAATCAGTATGGCTGCTAAGAATTTACATTAACCTCATGACAGATAATCATATCAAATCAAACCAGTCAATGCTATTTTATTTATATATTTTCTGGCTGGTATCAGCTGTCCTTGATACCATTTTTTTTTTCTTTTTTGGACATATCTTTTGCCATCAGAGTTCACCAGCATAACATTTGAGGTTCCCAGGGACTGGACTTTCTTAGTTTTAATAGTACATTGTACTGCTACTGGAAAAGTTGTATAAACTTGGGGATGCCAGTTTAAAACCCCGTAGACCCCATTTTTGTTCTCTGGTGTGATCTTCTTCACTCTTTCTTCTTTTCTTTTCAGTAAGTACCTGTTCATTGTTTTTCTAGTCATTCAAAGTAAGAAGGGTTTCAATTCCAAATACTTCATATAGAAATTGTGGAAGAAACACCAGTTGACCTTTTTAAAGAAGAAAATTAGTAATTGCAGGAAAGAAAAAAAGTGTGTGAAGCTATCTATTTAATATAATTTCCATAAATTTCTAATAGATTTCAATCTTAGGGAATTCTGAACTTCAGAAGTATGTATGTAACAGCTAGGATCCTAAGAAGGAACTACACGCAAGCAGCAACAGATTTTTACTTGAGAAAAAGTTAGAAAACAAGGAGAGCATACATTTCTGACTTTGCATAGTATCCAATCATTGGGGGGAACGTATAACCATGCTTGAACTAGCATAAGTTGGAAAAGACTCATTTCAATTCAGAGCAGGAAAAGAGAGTTAAGTCATTTATGTTTGGTGAAGAGAATCAGAAGATAATGTCTTTTATTACCTTCTGGTAATGGTTGGTAGCTTGGTCTCAGGAAGTGGCAATCTGTCAGTATGTGTACATCCTTAGATAGTGTTATATTCAATTTAATTCAATGAAAAGTTATTCATTTTGAAATCAGCTGAAACTTATTATATTATGGATCTGTGCCTGTTCATTGATCGGGTTAGAAACATATTTTGGAAAGGAAAAAAAACCATGTAGCTAAGGAAAAGAGAGAAGTTGGAGTGATGAAGATGAAAACTCTGTACACTAGTCTAGTCATTTCTTAGAATTTTTAGCTACAATGATTGAGATAATCTTGGAAGTTTTGTATAGCACAAATGTGGGTAAGTTTACCAACATCACAATATGTTTGACAGTATGTTTACAAACAAAAGATTATCTCATTCTCTCTCTCTTTTTCCTTTCTCTCACACACTCACATACACACACACACACATACACACACACACACTCACACACAGAGTTACTTGTGGGTTTTCTTTCTTTTCTATATTTTTCTTTCTTTTTTATTTGTAGATGTGATTGCTTTATTTATAGGGAATATGACTGGATTTCAAGCAGGAGCACATAATGGTTCAGGGCTATTCCTAGACTAATTTAATCTTTCCAGAAGGCTATTCAGTACTAACTGAGATGAGTGGATGAGGTATATTGTGATAAAATCACAATATACAGAAGAAAAATAACACTGATAAAAATAAAAATGTTAGCAATATATTCTTTTTCTCTGAGTGGAAACTTTTTTTTTAAAATCACATATAAGTGGAAAGGGTTGTCCCATATTCTATCATTAATGAAAACTCATTTACAGCATCTGTTGTTTCTTTCTTTCACATGCATAAACCTATGCCTGTTTTACAGATAGATATTTGATCAGATGAAATGCTTTCATGTGCACCAGAGAAAACAGGTTGTTGGTAAAAAAGAAACATATTTTAATATTCTAGTTCTGATCTATGCATTTTGCAGATCATCCAAAATGGGATAACGGAAATTAACTCAAAGTGTTTCCAGACTGAAAGAACCATACTAAAATTTGTGACCACTGCTATATTTTCACTGTGCACAATTATTAAATAATTTTTAAAAATGCCATTATGTAGCATTGGTTTGGATGTCAGTCTAGCCAGACATATGTGATAGTTGTCAGATCTGCTTTATCTAGGAAAAGAGTTAAGTTGATACAATCAGTTCTGCCTGTACTCACATACCTATTTGGGAATAAGGTTGAAGTAAGGGTAGATATCATTGTGAACTTAGTCCTTCAAAGGAGATTTGTCTACATAAATAATTTGATGTAAAAATTAAATGATGTTTCCTACTGGTGACAGAATTTCTGTCATGTCACAAAACGCTGACAATCCCAACACTATGAAAATGAGTAGATACCAATCATTGGAAGGGACCTTGGAGTCTTCTAATGTAACACCCTGCTGAGGCAGGAATAAACCATTTCAGACAAATGTTGTCCAATCTTTTCTTAAAATATTCCAGTGTTAGAGCATCCATAACTTCTGAAGATCAGTTGTTCCACTGATTAATTACTCTGTCAGAAAATTTCACTTTAGTTCTAGGTTGCTTCTTTCCTTGATTGGCTTTTATCCATTGCTTCTTGTCCTGCCTTCAGGTGCTTTGGAGGATAGGTTGACTCCATCTACTTTAGGGTAACCCTTTAGATATTGGAACACTGTTATCATTTCACCCCTTCAGCCCCTTGTTCAATTGAACACTTGAAAAATAGGACTGTCCCATTTTTGTGTCTTCCATAAATATTCTAAACGGGGGATGGTAAAAAAAAAAAGATCTTATTTGTCGTCTTTCTTTTCCCCATGTTATTTTCATAATCTTTCACATATGGTATGCAAGGGAGGGTAATTGAACACAGCAACAGATTGTCTATTTTTTTTCACACAAATTTTATACTTGCACAATCTAACTAAACTAAAAATAGAGAAGGAAATAGTGCAAGGGTAGAGATGAAAAAATGCTGGAATTTGGCTTGAGGTTAGGCTTGCTTTGAGAGCTAAAGAAATAGCACTTTTCCTTCTTTCTTTGGCTGTTCAAAAACATGTGTTTGTGGAGAGAGTATTTCAGAAAAGCATAGCACACATCTTTCATGTTTCATATTATTCAGAAGAGGCAATGCCTCATCCTTCTAACTTGGACCATCAAAGCCATAAAGCAGATGCAAAAGGCAATCATGAATAGCTAGAAAATCAACTCAATGTTCTTATTTGGCCCTTCTTTTTAGAGCACCAACTCTCTTTTGTATTACTTCCCACAGGGCTGAACAACAGAAGTTTGCCTAGGAGCTAAAACATATATCTTCGCTCTTCAGTTATATAAAACTCCACAGTCAAAAGCTCAGTAGTTTCAAGGGTAGTAAATAGTAGGCTTGCTTGCTTGCTTGCTTCCATCCCTCCCTCCCTTTTTCCTTCCTTCCTTTCTTCCATTCATCAATTCATCCCAAACTAGGAGTTGGAGGACACAGTTGGGAATTGTCAAACATGAACATTCAGAAACTAATGTGGGCGTTGTTGTGTCTTCGGAAATGATGCCAGGAGTCGGTGACTTTGTATCAAGCTCTTTTATTGATGTTGGAACCGAACTGGCGCTATAGGAAAACTTTTCGGCTTTTATTTCTTTAGCCGTGGCGGCCGCGGTCAATGGCACCGCTTTGAATCTCCCGTGATTCGAATAGACCAATCGCGGGAGATTCCTAGCGAGCCAATCGGCGCGGCTCGCCTAACCAATCAGAGTGCCCCGTGCTTTGGCCAATCAAAGCGCGGGGATCTCAAGAATGCTAATGAGGGGACAGAACACCCCTCCCCTCTTGGTTTAGTCCTTACGTTGCGTAGTCCCGTAGGTAGGCGGGGCTCCGTCTTAGCCTACTGGACCTGCGCAGCTCAGTCATAGGTTGGATCCCGGCCGGTTCGGTCGGGGTATCTGCTTCTCCGGATGCTGTCGTGGGAACCGGCTGGTCGGTCGGGCCGGGCCGCTCTCTGTAGCTCCCTCCTGGGCTTCCCGGGTTGGTTGAGCTGCGGGTTTCGCCGCTCCCGCTCGGTCTCCCCGGGTTGGTCGAGCTGGCCTGGCTGTCTCTTCCCGGTGAGGGGTTGTGCTGGCTGTTTTCCGGTAAGTATGGTTGGTTTATTCTTCTTTGGTTTTGGTCCCCTGGGTATTCCCTCCCCCCTTGGTTTGTGTTGTGGGGGTTGGTTTTGCCTGCTTGTGCGTCGGTGGTCTCTTGGGTGGTCATCCTCGATCTTAATTGGTCGATGTGGCGTTTCCATGCTCGTCTGTCTGTTGTTTGTAGCCGGTACGAGTGTGGGCCTGTTATTTGTGTGATGACGGCCGGTACCCACAATGCGTCTCCCGTCAGGTTTTTTGCGTACACGGGGTCGCCTGGTGCGAAGGTTCGGTGTTTGCTGGTTGAGTCTGGGGGCTTCTCTGGGTTATACGTGGGATGTAATCTGTCGAGTGGGGACCTTAATTTCCTCCCCATTAACAGTTCGGCTGGGCTCTTATTCGTTGTGGTATTTGGGGTTATGTGTTGGGTGAAGAGTAATTTATTTATTTTATCCTGGATCTCCCCGTGGTCTATTTTCTGTATAGTTTTCTTTGTGAATTGCACCATCCGTTTCGCCCTACCGTTCGCCACCGGATGCACCGGTGCTGTCAGCGCATGTCGGATGCCCCTTTCTGCTAGGAATTTTTCGAATTCTAGCGAGGTGAATTGGGGCCCGTTGTCGGAAACGACGACGTCTGGGAGGCCGTGCGTTGCAAAGAGTTTGCCGAGTTCCTTGATCACGGCCTCCGTGGTTGTTGTTCTCATGTTGCTTACCTCCAGCCAGTTGGAGTAAGCGTCTACTGTTATCAGGAAGGTGTGTCCTTTTGTGGGCCCGGCGAAGTCTATGTGGATCCTAGACCAAGGTCCCCTTGGGGTTTCCCACTCTAGGACGGGTACTGTGGGTGGGCTTGGCCTAGTTTCCTGGCATCGTTGGCACCTTGCTACCCAGGTCTCAATCTGTTTGTCCATCCCTGGCCACCAAGCGTAACTTCTGGCCAGGGCTTTATTCCTAATGATGCCCAGGTGCCCCTCGTGTAATAGTTCCAGAACCTTCCCTTATAGTTTTTCTGGAATGACCACCCTATCCCCCCATACTATGCACCCTTTTAATAACGAGAGTTCCGTTTGCCAGTTTCGGGATGTCTTGACGGACTCGTCATTGTCCCTTTCCGGCCACCCTTTCTCTACCCAATGCAACACCCGTGCCAGACGTTTGTCTTTATTAGTTTCTCGGGCAATGTCTGACGCGGTCATGGGTAGGTTGGGTAGAGTCTCTATACTGAGGGTGGTCGTCGTGGGTGCTGGGTCGGTGTCAGGTTCCAGTAACAGTGAGCGGCTTAAGGCGTCTGCATGGACGATCGTCTTACTCGGTCTGTGTATGAGTCCGTAGTTGTAGGCCGCCAGGAACTCGGACCACCTTGTCATTCGGGGAGACAGAATGTTCGGGGTGGCCCGGTTCCCTGCAAGGATTCCCAGCAGCGGCTTGTGGTCGGTTATGATGGTAAATGTCCGGCCGTAGAGATACTCATGGAATCTTTTTACTGCGGCAATGATAGCCAGAGCCTCTTTGTCCAGCTGGCTGTAGTTCCGCTCCGGTTTGGTGAGGGTCCTTGAAAAGAACGCGATGGGTGCTTCTTTTCTGTCGGGGAGGGTATGGCTGAGGACAGCGCCGACGCCGAAGGGTGATGCGTCGCATGTGACGGCCAGAGGTAGGGTCTCGTTGTACTGTATAAGGACGGCGTCCAAAGTGAGGAGGTCCTTTGTTCTTTGGAAGGCGGCTTGCTGGAATTGCAGTCCCAGTAGGCTTGGGCATTCGCGATTGATAATTGTCAAGGGAAGCCTTTCGGTGCGCCCTTTGTATGTTACGTTGAACTGTCCTATTCCGACTACCGGGATGCGGTTTCCCTGGTAGTCTTTTACGATTAGTCTCTGACTGTCTAGGCCTTTCCTTTGGATGGTAGGCACCAAGCGCTTTATTTCTTGCCATGCTATCATGGAGAGGTAGGACCCGGAGTCCACCTCCATTTTGCATGGCTCACCTTCAATGCCTACCTCCACGTAGACCTTCCGGGCGTCATTGGTTGTGGCGTGGCCGATGGTGACTATCTGATGGGTCTCCTCTCTTCGCTGGGTCTCGCTGCCTCATAGGGATCGTCCGTTCCGGTCCCATCTGTTGTCAGAGGGGCGATCTCTGGTCCAGGGTGGTGTGCTCTCTCGCCTCTGTTCACTCTGGTCCCATCGTGGCGGGCTGCGGTTCTTTTTGAGGCGGCAGACGCAGGCGATGTGTCCCTTCTTGTCACAATGCCGGCAGATCGACTTGAAAAACCGGCATTCGGACCTGGGGTGATCGCCTCTGCAACCGGCACAGTTGGTCCTCGACTTACGACCCCGCCGGTTCCGTGGGTCGTGGCCTGCCTGGAGGCGATGAATTTCCTCCTCCTCGTCGAAAGTGCCCGATGCCGAGTGGAAGTCGCCCTGGTGGGTGGTCATCTCGGGTTGGGCCTCGGTCGACCTTGCAGGGTAGTTGTTCCTGCTGCAGTCCCCAGTGTTCGGTCGGCGCATGCGGTCGGCGGATGTTCGGGTCATTTCGGCGGCTGCGGCTTCGGTGAGGGTATCTGCAAGGCTGATGTTGCCCTTGGCCATCAGCCGACTCTGGAGGATGGGGACCCACAGGCCGAGCACGATTCGGTCTCACAGGGCGTCGTTCAGGTTGTCGAATTCGCACAGTCCCCCTAGGTGCCGTAGTTCGGTGACGAAGTCGCTGAAACTCTCACCCGACCGCTGGTCCCGATGGTAGAACTCATGGCGTCGGATTTGGATGGGCACCTCTGGAGCGTAGTGCCACCGAAGTATTGCCTCGAGGACATCCCAGTCCATCGCGGTCATGTCGGCGGGTTTGGCAAGTGCCTTGGCCATCTTAAATACCTCGGTCCCGCAGTGGGTCAGGAAGACGGCTCGCTTCATGTGGCCAGCGGCGTCCTTCAGGTCGCTGCACTCGAGGAACATGTGGAATCTGTCGGAGTATGATTCCCAGTCCTCGCTGGCGGGGTTGAAGGGTGCGGGGGGTGCGATTTTCGCCATCGTGGAGATTCGTCTGGCTTCCGTCGGACACGTGCTTCGGTTCAGGATCTGTATCCCACCTTTGTCGCCAGTGTTGTGTCTTCGGAAATGATGCCAGGAGTCGGTGACTTTGTATCAAGCTCTTTTATTGATGTTGGAACCGAACTGGCGCTATAGGAAAACTTCGCGGCTTTTATTTCTTTAGCCGCGGTGGCCGCGGCCAATGGCACTGCTTTGAATCTCCCGCGATTCGAATAGACCAATCGTGGGAGATTCCTAGCGAGCCAATTGGCGCGGCTTGCCTAACCAATCAGAGTGCCCCGCGCTTTGGCCAATCAAAGCGCGGGGATCTCAAGAATGCTAATGAGGGGACAGAACAGGCGTTCTAGTAAATTCTTGTAACAATGCTATTTCTCTCCAAACAGATACCACAAACAAACAAAAATAACAAAAATTCCTTGTATTCAGCGGTCCTCATTTTGGATGTAAATGTCTTTGGAGTTTCTCAGTCTTGTCTCAAATGTGCTTCTTTTTATTTCTCAAAAGGCAATTGGCCTGCTTTTTTTCTTTGAGGCCTTACATTCTCACCAGCAGAGCCCTGCCCAGTGTGCCATCACAAATGATGAAGCTTCTTGGATGAGATATGAAACATGTTATTCTTCTTCCTCAAAGAAAAAAACAACCACAACAATCTGGTTGCTTTTTGAGGAAAAAAAAGCACCTTTTAGACATTCTGAATGTAACTTTTCTCATTTTTCTTGATTATCATAGTGCTATCTTTCATAAAAGAAAGAAAGAAAAATTAAGGTTTGGCAGTCTTAAAATTCTATTTATGTTAATAATTATATTATATATAATTTCATCTCATTTTGATACTTTGTTTCCAGTTACTTGAAGTAATGAGCTATTGTTCCTCAATTCTGTGAGGGATACAAGATAACATGACTTTTTTTTTAGTTTACAATATATAGGAGAATTAAGGAAAGGAAAAGAAGGATCAAATGCCAAATGTTCAACACCCCCCCCCACATATTAAACAAAAGTTTAGTCTTTATGCTCTTTATGAATGGATGAGTCACAAACTAAAAATATTCTATGAGCAGAACAAATGCATGTTTACAAGGCACGTTATATTATTTATTACAAAACACATGAAAAATAGATAATAGAGAAGTTTGCTTGTTTTTTAAACATACATATTGGCAACAGAACACATTGTCTGGATCCTTTAGAGTCTCTTCTCATCAAAATTCCTTTTTAAGAAGCATTTTATCTCGGGGAAATGTAAGAAAGAACTATTTAAAAAAGCATAAGAAACAAAATGTGTATTTTCATGAAGAGAACATAGAAAAAATGTGCAGCTGAAAGATAATATTTGTATAGATTGCAAGTTTTGATTATTAATCAGAGAAAATTCGAAAAAACTTAGCACAAAAATCTTGAAACACAAGTTAGGCCTTATTTCTAAATTGTTGGTGAAATATGATTCAGAAGCCAAACAAGAAAAACATTTTATGATTAAATAGATGCAGAATATAAGTATATTAATAAATATTCAAAAATGGGAATTTCACTGGAAAGATACTAAGTTTATATCAAATATGATCCTTGGAAAAAACTGATATGCTGATCAACCATGCTGACAAAACAGTTTCAACTGCCTACACCTGCCTATCTTCTCCCCATCGCCATGGCTGAATTTTTGAGTGCTCTGCACTCTACTACTTAAGCACTCTACCTCTGCTGCCACCACTTACCTCCACTGCCCACAGCTGAATTTTGTAATCTTCTTCCTCCTGCTGTTAGTTTCTGATCCACTCTCTCCTACTGGGCATGCAGGAGAGCCAGGGGTGGTTCCCTAAGTGAATACCTACTTTGTGGACGGTGCTGTTTGGAATAGTAACACAACTGGCTGCAGCTCATGTTGCTAGTGCTTCTGGAGAATTGGCCTGTGGGCATGCCCATTCACAAAGATTTCCAAAACCTGATACATGTGTTAGCATTGGGATACTTAAACAGCCAAGCTTTTCTTCCATAGTGTCTAGCACCAGAAGCCCTTTAGAATCATGATGAATCCCTCAGCCATAAGTATGGACAGTTAAGACAATAAAAGCCTACTCTGCACCTACTCCAAAGTCACTAGCATGGCTTCTGCCATATGTGCCCTGAGGGATTCCTTCATTTTTATGAGGTTACCCTTTCCAGCTCAAATGGGCGGGTGAGATACATGATGGAGAGGAGATTTCAGCCATTGAATATTTAATGTTTTAAAAGCCTTAAGTGTCATAAGGTCATTTTACATTTGGTCAAGCCTTCCCTTCCATCATGCAGTTCACTTTCTTTTTCTCGACTTCACCACTTATTCCTCATATGCTTTTTTTAACTGGTATTTGCAAAGCAGAGAACAAGGAAAGATAGAAAACACAAAACAGAGTACAAGGTTCATGCAGAGATTTTACATTTGGTAAAATGTAAAAATTTCTTTCCTGCAATGCCATATTAGAGTGCTTATCAATTGGTAAACAAGCAGCAGAGTTTGGGAGAGTTTTTACCTGCCTTTCCAAAATTTCTGAGCATTGTGCACTTCCCTCCTGAATATTCCTTGTTGGAGTATTCTGGGTGACCGTCCAAGGTAGGGCATTCCCCTCCCCAACTCAGTGACATTTTTTTTCAGATTTTCAGGAGGAAGCTGGGCTAAGAGCAAGTTAGAGGGCCTACAAATAGGTTCTGTTGATGCTGGGATTTCTTCCTCCCCTTATTCAAGCTCCCATGCTATTTTTCAGGAGCTGAAGAATGTGTGCTATCTCTGGGAAGCTCACATCTTCCCTCTTCCTACCAGTTTTACTATCAACACAAACTGTGCCTCCCAGACATTCTCCATCTTTGCCCAGGGAGCCACTAACAGCTCTCCTGCCTCACCTAGTGATGGAGAGTGACGCATCTTGCCATCCTGATGCCTTCTCCCCAGTATGGCCAGGCACGTTCCTTTTGGCAGAATCGACTCCACTCCTCTGCCCTACCATGCCCATGGCATGCATCTCAGGACTACACTTTACCCAGCACCTGGATCCTGAGACTCCAGAAGGGAAAAACAAAGATGGCAATGCTCAACTGCAGGCATCAGTGAAGTGATAGGAAACAGCAGAGTATGTGGCACAGTGCACCCAAAAGAACAGAGATGGGAGGAACATAGGAAGGTTGGAAGGTAAAACACTTCTGCAATTGTAAATCTGGAAAGGCCCAAATTTTGAGCACCTGACTGTAGGACCACTGTAATGGCTGTAAATTCAGGGACCAGCCATAAGTCCATTTTTACAGCAGTATTGTAACATTTAACTTCATTGAACAAATGGTTGTAAGTCAAGGACTAAATGTCTGTGGAGATTCTCAGTCATCAAGGTCATGGTTGTGTCAAAGGTGCTTTTTTCAAAAGGCAACTGGACTATGCTTTTTCCTTGAGGAAAAAGATGTTTAACTTCTCATCCCAAAAGCTTCATCAATGAACTGATGAAGTTTCTTGGATGAGAAGCAAAATAAAAAAGCACTTTTGAGACAAGTCAAGGACTACTATATGTGTTTTGTTACCTTGACATTTACCTCATCCAAATGCTTGAGAATGGAAAGAAGAAGAAAAATATATTGAATCCTGTTTGCAAGAAGAACTTTCCCCTCTTTACTCCTCACCTCACTTAAAAACGTGGGACCTATCTAGCATTGTCTATATATAGCATATAATATTAGTTTATATATAAATATCACATTATTTTATACTGGATGCATTATAATTTTTTTCATATGTGTTTTTGTATTTGATTTGTCCATTCTGTATCAATACATACTTGGTTTCATGTTCATTTGGCAGTTGACCAATCATCTTCCTTATGAGACCAGTTGCAGTGTCTTGCAAATTTTGGGAATAACTCAAATATATCTACATATTATCTATCAAATATTATTTTTAATGCCCAACTTCAACATATTTTTGATTATGTGCCCAAATGAGGTGCAGTCATAATATCTGGTGATTTTATTGCTCATGTGACAGCAAGGAGGAAGCTTAGGAAAGAACAATTTGTATTAGGCAAAGTAAACCAAAGTAAGCACAGGCTGTTAACATTTCCAGCAGTCAGGACATTATTAGTGGGAAACAGCTTCTTAGATTACTCCTGAAAGCATTAGCTTATATGGCATGCACCATGGCAAAATACATAATCCTGAACTATATTCTAGTTAACACTTGCTTCTGATCAGCCATCAAAAATGTAGTATGACGTGAGATACTGATTGTGGCTCTGATAATTACTCAGGTTGTGCAAAAATTTAGCTTGATCTCCAATGCATAAAATGACAGTTCCATTCACAAAGCAGAACTGAACAAATGTGGTCAAATCTGATATAAACTAGAATTCCAAATAGGACTAGAAAACTACCTTGCTATCCTGACACTGCTTGATGATATAGACATGGGAGAAAGACAAATCTCAGAAGTTCTCTATAAATGCTCCAAAAGTGTCTGCCCAACCATACAAGTATCAGTCTTAAATGAGTGCTTAGACATGGTAGACCAATACAAATAACCTGAGCTTGTAGACAGTGCATGAAGACAATGAAGAATGACAATGCAATAAGTTCATTTGGGATTTGGGAGAAGCTGCACAAAAACATGAGTACTATATGCACTTTACAATTGCAGATATCTAACTGGGAAAATGAATCAACAAATAATAGGACACACAGCTGCTCTTTTCTCAGTAGCTTTCTTGATAGCAACTCTGGTAATAAAAATATTTTACAACTAATGCAGGGACTTATGAACTGATAACAACATATGCTGGTATAGTTGTACAAGATAACTTTATCTAAGGAAAATAACAATAAATAATCTTCTCAAACAGATTAACAGATAATCAGAGTTGGAAGGAACCTTTTAGGTCATCTAGTCCAACCCCCCACCTAAGCGGGAGACCCTACATCATTTATGACAAATGGCAGTCCAATTTTTTCTTGAAAGTCTCAAGTGATGGCTCTCCACAACTTCCGAGAGCAAGCTGTTCCATTGGTTGATTGTTCTCACTGTCAGAAAGTTTCTCCTTATTTCAGATGAGGAGGGGGTCTGTGGCACCCCCAACCCCCTGTCCGGCTCCCCTCTCTCTTCAGCTGTCCCTACAGGGCAGCCATATTCCCCTGGCCCATTTGGATCGGGGGTACCTCGGCGGCAAGCGCAGCAGGAATCGCGAACGGTCGCGAATTCCTGCTGCCACCGAAGCCACGCGGAACCGGAAAACAGTAACCCCAGGAAAAGAAATAGAAGAAAGAAGAAAAATATAAACTTTTGGAACTTTTTTTGAATTATTTTTGATTAAAAATACTTGGGTGGTTGTTTTGGGGAAAGTTTCTCTTTTCAGGATGGCATCGCTTGTGGATGAACTAAAGACTGAATATCAAAAATATAAAAAGGAAGAACAAGATGGAAAAGATACTTTGGGCACTTTATTTCAATTTTTAGAAATGGCATTATGTACTTATGAAAAATTGATTACGCAGCAGAATGACTGGGACAAAGAAGAAGAGGAACAAGAAGCCATCTTTGATGAACAATGGGTTCTTTCCGGGGAGCAAGAGAAAGAGGATAAGAAAAAGGGAATTTTAAGATTTGAAAAAACAACCAAAAAAGAAAAAAAGGAAAGGAAAGGTGGATGCAAGGTTAGAAAGCAAAGGAAAGGGAGTAAGAAAAGGGAGGAGGAGAGACAAAGGGGTAAAAAGGGCAAGGAGAAGAATAAGCAAGAGAGAAAGAGGGGGAGGAGAAGCCTTAATGGTGGGAAGCAAGATCTAAAGAAAAAAAGTTTATTCGGAGAGAATGGGTGAATCTAATTAAGGATAAAAGGGGGATTCTGGAAGGTACATAAGATTGTGTTTTTATATGTGTATTTAGAGTATAAAATTTACTGTGTAATTTTAGAATCTACTAAATAGAATCCCAAGATAAATTAAGTGTTATATGAAGTACTTTTAAATTAGTGTAATGAGTTAAAGGCATCACTCCAATTAGTGTATAGGAGAAGTATAGTAAAAGAAAAAAGATGAATGGATAGTTGGAAATAGAACAGACAAAGAATGTTATTGAAAATGGTAATAAGATATGGAAGGATATATAAAGGTTTTGTTATGTTTTTTTTTTTTTGTATATTGATAAAAGGCAATAAAATTTTAATTAACAAGAAATAATTTGGATGAAAAGGAGAAGCTGGGATAAGAGATAAAGTTAAATAGATAAAGTAAATATTGATATTATAATTTGGAATCATTATGTTCTATTGGTTTTCTCCTTTAATTATTATTATTCTTTTTTTAGAAAAGAATTTATAAGCTGTCATGCCTTGATTGTTTGTGCAGTTTTTGTAAAATTGATAAAATTGGTTTATAAAAAAAAAGAAAAGAAAATGATAATAAGATATGGAAGGATATATAAAGTGAATATGATGTTTGAATTTGTGTCTGTGTGAAGAGTTTCAACCTGGGATCAGGCAGCCTTCAGAAAAGATGTTTTAGTTTTGTTTATGTTTTGTGTTTTGTATGTTTATGAAAGGCAATAAAATTTTAATAAGCAAGAAATATAATTTGGATAAAAGGAGAAGTCTGGATAAGATATGAAGTTAAATAGATAATGTAAATATTGATATTACAATTTGGAGTTATTTTATATGTTCTATTGGCTTTCTTCTTTAATTATTTTTTTTTTTTTTAGAAAAGATTTTTTAAGTTGTTATGCCTGGATTGTGTATTGTTTTTTGTAAAATTAATAAAATTTGTTTAAAAAAAAAAGAAAGAAAGTTTCTCCTTATTTCCAGGTTAAGTCTCTCCTTGCTCAGTTTCCATCCATTATTCCTTGTCTGGCCTACAGGCGCTTTAGAAAATAGCTTGATCCCTTCCTCTCTGTAGCAGCCCTTCAAATATTGGAAGACCGCTATCATGTCTCCCCTGGTCCATCTCTTTACTCGACTAGCCAAGCCCAGTTCCTGCAACTGTTCATTGTATGTTTTAGCCTCCAGTCCCCTAATCATCCTGGTTGCTCTTCTCTGTACTTTTTCTAGAGTCTCAACATCTTTTTTATAATGTGGTGAACAAAACTGGATGCAGTACTCTAGGTGTGTCTTACTAAGGCTTTATAGAGTGGCATTAGTACTTCCCTTGATCTTGATTGTATCCCTCTGTTAATACAATTTAGCATTGCATTAGCTTTCTTTGGTTGCTGCTGCACACTGCTGGCTCATATTTAGGTGGTTGTCCACTAAGACTCCAAGATCCCTCTCACAGTTATTGCTATTGAGCCTGGTTTCACCCAGTCTATATGTGTACTTTTTTTTGGGGGGGAGGGGGGTTGCCTAATTGTAGGACTTTACTTTTCTCTACATTGAATTTCATTTTGTTAGATATGGCCCAGTGTTCCAGTCTGTCAAGATCCATCTGGATCTTGAGCCTATCTTCTTGGGTGTTAGCTATTCCTGCCAGCTTAGTATCATCTGCAAATTTGGTAAGTTCCCCTTCTATTCCCTCATCTAAGTCGTTAATGAAGATATTGAAGAGTACTGGGCCTAAGACTACCTTGTGGTACCCCACTGCTTACTTCCCTGCATGTAGACTTAGACCCATTAAGGACTACTCGTTGAGTACGGTTTGCAGCCAGTTGTGAGTCCATCTAGTGGTGGTGCTATCTATTCCACTTTTTTCTAGCTTACTAAGAAGTAGGTTGTGCTCTACTTTGTCAAATGCTTTGCTAAAATATAAATATATTATGTCCACAGTATTTTGCTGGTCTACCAATTTAGTCACTGTGTTGAAGAATGAAATAAGATTAGTTTGCCATGATCTGTTTTTAACAAACCTGTGCTGACTGCTAGTTATTACTTTACTTGTTTCTAGATGTTGACAGATCTGTTTTTTTATTATCTTTTCCCAGGTATTGATGTTAGGCTGATTGGTCTATAGTTTCCTGGGTCTGGTTTTTTTTTTTTTTTAAATCTTTTTTGAAGATGGGAACCACATCCGCTCTTTTCCAGTCCTCTGGTAGTTTTCCGGTGCTCCAGGAGTTTTGAAAGATACGATGCAGTGGTTCTGAGATGATCTTGGTCAGCTCCTTTAAAACTCTGGGATGTAATCTGTTATGTCTTGAATTGGTATACTCGAAATCCCCGAGCCTTGATTGGCAAAGGCGCGGGGATTTCTGATTGGCCAGGCGAGCCGCGCTGATTGGCCCGATTGAAGTCTCCCGCGATTGGTGCAAACCAAGAGCGGGAGACTTGAATCGCTGCCATTGGCCGCGGCCGCCGCTGCGAAAGGTATAAAAGCCGCGGGCTTTTTGCCTTTCGCCGGTTCGGTTCTCCCATTGTTAATAAAGAGCTTTGAATGAAAGTCACCGACTCTGATCATCTTTTTGCGGACACGACACTGGCGACGAGGGTGGGATCTCGCCCCTGAACCGAACCCCGTGTCCACCCAAGAACCAGCTCCAGCGCAGAGATGGCGAAGATAGCACCGCCCGCCCCGTTCAACCCCGCCACCGAGGATTGGGAATCATACTCGGATCGGTTCCGGATGTACCTGGAATGCGCCGGAATGAAGGACGCCCCGGCCCCGCTAAAACGCGCCGTCTTTCTTACGCACTGCGGACCAGAGGTTTTCCAGATGGCCAAAGCCTTGGCCAAACCGGCAGACGCAACCGCCATGGACTGGGATGTCCTTGAACCCATATTGCGGCGCCATTACGCCCCCGAAGTCCCCATCCTGATACGGCGCAACGAGTTCTACCGCCGAAACCAGAAACCAGACGAAAAATTGAGCGACTTCGTCGCAGAACTACGGCGCCTAGGAGGACTCTGTGAGTTCGAAGGTCTGAACAGTCTCATAAGAGACCGCTTCGTACTCGGTTTATGGGATCCTACACTCCAGAGCCGACTTATGGCCAAGGGCGACATCAGCCTAGCCGATGCCCTTACAGCAGCCGCAGCCGCTGAAGCAACCCGCACGTCGGCAGACAGCATGCGAAGATCTGACGTAAAGGGCGGAAACAACAACCCGGCAAGGTCGGCCGACACAAGAAACGAAGCAACCGCACACTACGGTGAATACCAATCAAACTCCAGCACGTCAGAAGACGAGGAGGACATACACCGAGTGCAGACGGGACGCGGCGATCAATGAAGCCGAAAAGGTCGCAGGTCGAGGACCAACTGTGCCGGGTGCGGCGGCGATCACCCCAGGTCAGAATGCCGATTTTTTGACTCTATCTGTAGGCATTGTGAACGACGGGGTCACATCGCCCGAGTTTGCCGCCAAAAGAAGACCCGCAGCCCGCCCAAATGGGAACAGCATGACAGACGGAGAGAAAGCTCCCCGCCCAGAACCAGAGAGCGCCAGCCAGACGGTCAGTGGGACCGCACTCAACGATCTCAAAGAAGCGGCGACGGTCGGCGAAAAGAAGAAACCCACCAGACGGTGACCATCGGCCACGCCATCTCCGACTGTGCCAGAAAGGTACATGTAGAAGTACATATCGAAGGCCAGCCATGCAAAATGGAAGTGGACTCCGGGTCCTACCTTTCCATGATTGCATGGCGCGAAATCAAAAGACTGGTGCCTACACTGCAAAAGAGAAACGTGCATGCCCAAAAGGTCATCATTAAAGACTACCAAGGGAATCGCGTTCCCGTAGTGGGCACCAAGAACTTCAATATAACTTACAAAGGCCACACCGAACAACTACCACTCACAATCATCGATCGCGACCGCCCAAGCCTACTGGGTTTACAATGGTTCGCCCCGCTTAACATCGCGCTGACAGGTGTCAACCAAGTCACCATCGAAGCTTGGGAACAGCGGCTAGCCCAGGAGTTCCAGGAGGTGTTCGATGGAGGCTTGGGCAAGTACCAGGGGCCCCTTATCTCGTTTGACCTAGACCCAAGGGTTCCCCCTAAGCGGCTTAAACCTAGAAGGGTACCATTTGCATTAAGACCTAAAATTGACAAGCAGCTCGACAAGCTCGTCAAACAAGGGGTATTGCAGCCGATAGACCATGCCAGATGGAAAACCCCTATAGTGACCCCAGTAAAGCCAGACGGGTCCGTGAGAATCTGCGGGGACTATAAGGCCACCCTAAATTGCGCGTTGCAACAAAGCGCCTACCCAGTCCCAATAGTGCAACATTTACTGCACTCACTAGGAGGGGGCAAAGTCTTTGCCAAGCTCGACCTCGCCCAGGCATATCAGCAGCTACCTGTGGACGAGAAAACGGCGGAAGCCCAAACAATAGTGACCCATCGGGGGGCTTTCAAGTGTAACCGGCTCCAATTTGGAGTCAGCGTAGCACCAGGCATCTTTCAAAGCCTGATGGAACGTTTGCTACAGGGCATCAAGGGGGTGGTGCCCTATTTTGATGACGTATTAGTAGCGGCGCCAAATGAAGCCGAATTAGAAAACAGACTCAGACAAGTCTTAACAAAATTTAAAGAAACAGGACTTAAAGTCAAACGAGAAAAATGCAAACTATGTACAAAGCAAGTAGAGTTTTGGGGCTATCTCCTAGACCAGCATGGCATTCACCCTACGACTAAAAAAGTAAAAGCCATCAAGGAAGCCCCCACCCCAAAGTCCAAAACGGAACTACAAGCGTTCCTAGGCTTACTAAATTTTTATAATGTTTTCCTACCTCAAAAGGCAACGGCGGCGGAGCCTTTACATAGACTCCTAGACAAGAGGGCAGCCTGGACTTGGGGGAGACGAGAACAAGCCGCTTTTCAAAGAACCAAAGACCTCCTCACCTCCGACGCTGTCCTGATGCAATTCAGTGAGACCTTGCCCTTAGCTGTCACTTGCGATGCATCACCCTTCGGCGTCGGCGCTGTCCTCAGCCACACCCTCCCAGACCAGAGAGAAGCACCCATCGCTTTTTTTTCCAGGACTCTGACCAAACCGGAGCGGAACTATAGCCAGCTGGACAAAGAAGCTTTGGCTATAGTTGCCGCCGTTAAACGTTTTCACGAATACCTGTATGGCCGCCCGTTCACCATCGTGACGGATCACAAGCCATTGCTGGGCATCCTCGCCGGAAACCGAGCCACGCCAAACATCTTGTCACCCCGGATGACAAGATGGTCTGAATTCCTGGCAGCCTACAGTTACGAACTGTTACACAAGCCAGGTAAGAAAATTTCGCACGCGGACGCTTTAAGCCGCTCGCCTCTACCTGACACTGAACCTGACCCAGCACCAACAACAAACACCCTAAGTATCGAGAGCTTACCTATTACCGCATCTGACATTGCCAGAGAAACCGTTAAGGACAGGCGTCTGGCACGAATCTTACACTGGTTAGAAAAAGGCTGGCCGGAAAAAGACAATGACGAGACTTTTAAAACATTCCGCCAGCGCCAGACTGAACTTTCACTACTGAGAGGGTGTATCCTATGGGGTGACCGGGTGGTAATTCCAGACAGATTGCAAGAAAGGGTCTTGGAGATGCTACATGAGGGTCATCCTGGCATCGTCAGGACTAAAGCCCTGGCCAGAAGTTATGCTTGGTGGCCAGGGATGGACAAACAAATTGAGGCATGGGTCGCCAAATGCCACCGGTGCCAGGAGACCAGATCCAGCCCACCCGCAGCACCTATCCGGGACTGGGAAACACCACGGGGGCCCTGGTCCAGAATCCATCTTGACTTTGCTGGCCCCACAAATGGACATACTTTTTTAATCACGGTTGACGCGTACTCCAATTGGTTAGAAGTTAGCGACATGAAGTCCACTACCACAGAGGCCGTCGTAAAAGAACTGTGTAAACTGTTTTCCACACACGGCCTCCCAGACGTCGTCGTCTCGGACAACGGGCCCCAGTTCACTTCCATCGACTTTGAACGGTTCCTGGCAGAAAGGGGTACCCACCACGCATGAACAGCACCGGCGCATCCGGCGGCGAACGGTAGGGCGGAACGGATGGTCCAGTTTACGAAAAAGACCCTCCGGAAAATGGACCACGGGGAGATCAGCGACAAAATCAACCGACTGCTCTTCATACAGCACATCACTCCCAACACTACAACCAACAAGAGTCCTGCAGAGCTTCTGATGGACAGAAAGCTGAGGTCCCCACTCGACAGACTGCACCCGACTTATAACCCGGAGCGGCCCCCAGACTCCAGCTCCAGGTACCGGACATTTAACCCAGGTGACTTAGTCTATGCAAAAAACATGACGGGGGACCCCCTATGGATCCCAGCCGTCATAACTCAAGTCACTGGTCCACGGTCGTACCGGCTCCAAACCATCGATGGGCGAGCCTGGAAGCGACATATCGACCAGCTCAGGTCACGAACAGCGACTGACCTCAACCCCCAAGACACGAACCAAGGGGGGAGGGAATACCCGGAAAGACAATCGCAGGAAAAAATAAAACAGAAATACTCACCGGAACACAGCCATCGCGAGTCCCCTCCGGAGAAGAGCAGTCTGGCCAGCTCTACCGACTCGGAGAAGCCAAGCGGGAGCGGCGAAATCCATGACTCAACCGACCCGGTAGGCCCAGGCGGGAGCCACGGCGAAAGAACCGGCCCGATCATCCAGCCGGTTCGCACAGAGGCAGGAGCAGCCAAAAAGATGACCGCTCCGGCCGAGTTACAGCAAGCAAGTGAGTTGCGCAGGTCAACTAGGACTCGACGGAGCCCCGCCTACCTGCGTGACTACACCACGTGATGGACCATACCAAGAGGGGAGGGGTGTTATGTCTTGAATTGGTATACTCGAAATCCCCGAGCCTTGATTGGCTAAGGCGCGGGGATTTCTGATTGGCCAGGCGAGCCGCGCTGATTGGCCCGATTGAAGTCTCCCGCGATTGGTGCAAACCAAGAGCGGGAGACTTGAATCGCTGCCATTGGCCGCGGCCGCCGCTGCGAAAGGTATAAAAACCGCGGGCTTTTTGCCTTTCGCCGGTTCGGTTCTCCCATTGTTAATAAAGAGCTTTGAATGAAAGTCACCGACTCTGATCGTCTTTTTGCGGACACGACATAATCCATAAGGCCCAGTGACTTCTTTTCATCAAGATCAGACAGGTGTTCTCTTCCTATTTTTTTTGCTTATTTTAACTTTTATTTCTGGTCTATCTTTTACAGTTATGTTTTTGGTGGGTTGAGCTGCAGTTTCTTTTTGCGTGAAGACAGATGCAAAGAATGAGTTAAGCAGTTCTGCTTTCTCTCTGTTGCCTGTTACTTCCTTGCCATCTTCTCTCTTTAGTGGACTGACTGTTTCCTTGATTTTTTTCTTGTTATTTATATGTTGGAATATTATTTTTTTATTTATCTTTGACTTTTGTTGCAAGTCTTTGTTCGTTCTGAGCCTTTGCTTCTCTCTCTCTCTTTCTCTCCCTCCCTCCCTCTCTTAGTGACCATTTTATTTAATGACTATTTTGCTGATGGGAAAATTGCATGGTCTTCATATACTTTTTATATACTATTTGGGATTCGAGGGGTGATAACCACTAAATATCACAGAAGGCAAGAACTGAAAGAAGAGTCAGTGTAATAACAGAAGCATTTAATTTCTTAATAAAATTGCTTGATAAATTTCTTAATAAAATTGCTATGTAATCCTGAGGCCATGTTTTTTTCCTTCTACAATTCCAGTATTCAGTATAGAAAGAAATATTTGATATGGTGAACATTGAAACATTCAAGTGTAACTGAAGTAAGATTATCCAGGTTCAGGTTACTATGTCGGTGAGAGTCAGAACTGATTGGCAGTAATCTGCCACAACTTGCTGATATTTTCTTGTTAATATTAATTTAAACATAATTCACAAAGTAGTATGTTTTTAGTTGTGTACACAAATGTATACGACGACAGACATGGCAGGACCAAATTAATCTATAATATTAATAAGATAACACATAACTGAATTTTGCTCTGTTGGCAAAATTCAGTTATGTTAGCAAACTACATCAATGACCTGACAATATTGATGACAATGTTGACATGATAATGGTGTTAATTATGTTGATTTAAGATAATAATAACTATAATAGAATAATAGAATAAAATAGAATAGAACAGAACAGCATAACAGAACAAAACAGAATAAAATAGAATAGAATTCTATATTGGCCAACTGTGATTGGACGCTCGAAGAATTTGTCTCAATGTTAGCTATATTCAAGTGATGCTTGTTATGTCCACGTGGAAGGAAGCCAGGAGTCGGTGACTTTGTATCAAGCTCTTTATTGCAGTCAGGAACCGAACTGGCTCTTAGAAAAACTTTGTGGCTTTTTATTCCCAAGCCGCGGCGGCCCTGGCCAATGGCACCACTTTGAATCTCCCACGATTCGAATCTACCAATCGTGGAGATTCTCAGCGAGCCAATCGGCGCGGCTCACCTAGCCAATCCGATTGCCCCGCGCTTTGGCCAATCAAAGTGCGGGGATCTCAAGGATTCAAATGAAGGTACAGAACACCCCTCCCCTCTTGGTTCAGTCCTACGTAGCATAGTCCCGTAGGTAGGCGGGGCTCCGTCTTTGCCTACTGGACCTGCGCAGGTCAGTCATAGGTTGGATCCCGGCCGGTTCGGTCGGGGTCTCTGTTTCTCTGGAATCCATCGTGGGAACTGCCTGGTCTGTCTGGCCGGGCCGCTCTCCGCAGCTCCCTCCTGGGCTACCCGGGTTGGTTGAGCTGCGGGTTTCGCTGCTCCTGCTCGGTCTTCCCGGGGTGGTTGAGCTGGCCTGGCTGTCTCTTCCTGGCGAGGTTTCGTGCTGGCTGCTTGCAGGTGAGTATGGCTGGTTTCTTTTTTCTGGGTTTTGGTTTCCGGGGTATCCCCTCCCCTCTTGGTTTGTGTTGAGGGGGTTGGTTTTGTTTGGTTGTGTGTCGGTGGTTGTGTCTTTTGTGGCTGTCCTCGATCTTAACTGATCGATGTGGCATTTCCACGCTCGTCCGTCGGTTGTTTGTAGCCGGTACGAGTGTGGGCCTGTTAGCTGTGTTATGATTGCTGGTACCCATAATGGGTCTTCGTTTAGGTTCTTCGCGTAGACGGCGTCGCCTGGTGCAAAGGTTCGGTGTTTGCTGGTGGAGTCTGGGGGTTTCTCTGGGTTGTAAGTGGGGTGTTGTCTATCGAGTGGGGACCTTATTTTCCTTCCCATTAGCAGTTCTGCCGGGCTTTTATTTGTTGTGGTGTTCGGGGTTATGTGCTGTATGAAAAGTAATTTATTTATTTTGTCCTGGATCTCCCCGTGGTCTATTTTCTGGATGGTTTTTTTTTTGTGAATTGAACCATCTATTCTGCCCTTCCGTTCGCCACCGGATGCCCCGGGGCTGTCAGTGTGTGTCGTATGCCCCTTTCTGCTAGGAATTTTTCGAATTCCAGCGAGGTGAATTGGGGCCCGTTGTCGGACACAAGGACGTCTGGGAGGCCGTGTGTTGCGAAGAGTTTGCAGAGTTCTTTGGTCACGGCTTCCGTGGTGGTTGTTCTCATGTTGCTTACCTCCAGCCAGTTGGAGTAAGCGTCTACGGTTATTAAGAAAGTGTGTCCTTTTGTGGGCCCGGCGAAATCTATGTGGATTCTAGACCAAGGTCCCCTGGGGGTTTCCCACTCTAGGACGGGTGCTGTGGGTGGGCTTGGTCTAGTTTCCTGGCATCGTTGACACCTTGCTACCCAGGCCTCAATCTGTTTGTCCATCCCTGGCCACCAAGCATAACTTCTGGCCAGGGCTTTCATTCTAACGATGCCCGGGTGCCCCTCGTGTAACAGTTCCAAAATAGTTTTTCCCTTGTAGTTTTTCCGGGATGACTACCCTATCCCCCCATAGTATATACCCTTTTAGTAACGAGAGTTCCGGTTGCCGGTTCCGGAATGTCCTGAAGGTCTCGTCGTTGTCCTTTTCCGGCCACCCTTTCTCTACCCAATGCAAAACCCACGCCAGACATTTGTCTTTATTAGTTTCTCGGGCAATGTCTGATGCAGTTATGGGTAGGTTGGGTAGAGTCTCTATGCTGAGGGTGCTCGTCGTGGGTGCTGGGTCAGTGTCTGGTTCGGGTAAGGGTGAGCGGCTTAAGGCATCTGCATGGAAGATAGTCTTACCGGGTTGGTGTGTGAGCCCGTAGTTGTAGGCGGCCAGGAATTCGGACCACCTTTTCATTCGGGGAGACAGAATGTTCGGGGTGGCCCTGTTCCCTGCGAGTATTCCCAGCAGCGGTTTGTGGTCGGTGATGATGGTAAACATCCGGCCGTAGAAGTTCTCGTGAAACCTTTTTACTGCGGCGACGATAGCCAAAGCCTCTTTGTCCAGCTGGCTGTAGTTCCGCTCCGGTTTGGTGAGGGTCCTTGAAAAGAACGTGATGGGTGCTTCCTTTCCGTCGGGAAGAGTGTGGCTGAGGACAGCGCCGACGCCGAAGGGTGATGCGTCGCATGTGATGGCTAGTGGTAGGGTCTCGTTGTACTGGATGAGGACGGCATCCGAAGTGAGCAGGTCCTTGGTTTTCCTGAAGGCGGCTTCCTCGCATTTCCCCCAAGTCCAGGTAGCCGCCTTGTCCAAAAGCCTATGCAACGGCTCCACCGCGGTCGCCTTTTGGGGCAGGAAGACATTATAAAAGTTAAGTAGCCCCAGAAATGCCTGCAGTTCTGTTTTTGACCTGGATGTGGGGGCTTCCTTGATGGCTTTAATTTATTTGTCGGTGGGGTGAATTCCGTGTCGGTCTAGGAGGTATCCTAGGAATTCGACCCGCTCTGTGTACAGCTGGCATTTTTAACTCTTCACTTTAAGCCCGGTTTCTTTGAATCTCGTTAGCACCTCCCTTAGGTGACTCTCTAGTTCGGCCTGGTTGGTTGCCGATACTAGTACATCATCGAAGTATGGTACCACCCCCTTGATGCCTTGTAAGAATCTTTCCATGAGGCTCTGGAAAATTCCAGGTGCTACGCTGACTACAAATTGGAGGCGGTTGCATCTAAAGGCTCCCCAGTGGATGACTATGGTTTGCGCCTCTGCAGTTTCCTCGTCGACTGGCAGTTGCTGGTATGCTTGGGCCAGGTCGAGTTTTGCAAAAACTTTGCCCCCTCCCAGTGAATGTAGGAGATGCTGCACTACGGGAACGGGGTAAGCGCTTTGCTGCAAGGCGCCATTTAGGGTGGCCTTATAGTCCCCGCAGATTCTCACTGACCCATCAGGCTTGATTGGGGTGACTATGGGGGTCTCCCATCGGGCGTGGTCTATTGGTTATAAGACCCCTTGCTTGACGAGCTTGTCAATTTGCTCATCGATTTTCGGTTTGAGTGCGAAAAGTACCCGCCTTGGTTTTAGGCGTTTCGGAGGAACATTTGGGTCTAGGCTGAAGGATATAGGGGGCCCTCGGTACTTGCCTAGGGTGCCGTCGAACACTTCTTGGAAGTCCCAGGCCAGTTGCTGCTCCCAGTCGGCTTCGGCGATGTGGTCGATGCCCGTGACTGCGATGCCTAGCGGTGCGAACCATTGAAGTCCCAGCAGGCTAGGTTGGTCTCGATCGACGATGGTCAGGGGAAGTCTTTCAGTGTGCCCCTTGTATGTCACTGTGAATATTCCTGTTCCCACTACAGGGATGCGGTTTCCCTGATAGTCTTTGAGGATTAGTCTCTGGTTTTCTAGTTGCTTCCTCTGGATGGTAGGCACCAAGCGTTTAATTTCTTGCCATGCTACCATTGAAAGGTAGGACCTGGAGTCCACCTCCATTTTACAGGGTTCGCCTTTAATGCCTACCACCACGTAGACCTTTCTGGCATCTGTGGTAGTTGCGTGGCCGATGGTGACCATCTGATGTGTCTCTTCTCTCTGCCGGCTGTCGCCCCCTCATTGGGCTCGTCCGTTCCATTCCCAACAGTTGTCTTCTGGGTGGTCTCTGGTCCTGGGGGGTGGGCTCTCTCGTTTCCGCTCGCTCGGGTCCCATCGTCTGGGGCTGTGGGTTTTCTTGAGGCAGCAGACGTGGGCTATGTGGCCTTTTTTGTTGCAGTGCCGGCAAATGGAGTCGAAGAACCGGCATTCGGATCTGGGGTGGTCGCCTCCGCAACTGGCACACGCAGTCCTCAACTTACGACTCCGCCGGCTGTGCCGGTCGCAGCTTGTCTGGAGACGGTGGATGTCTTCCTCCTCATCTGACGTGCCCGAGGTGGAGTGGAGTTCGCCCTGGTGGGTGGTAGTTTCAGGTTGGGCCTCGGTCGATCTTGCAGGGTTGTTGTTTGCGGTGCGGTCCCTGGCGTCCGGTCTCCGCATGCGGTCTGCTGATTGTCGGGTTGTTTCGGCTGCCACGGCTTCGGAGATGGCATCGGTGAGAGCGATGTTGCCCTTAGCCATCAACCGACTTTGGAGAATGGGGTCCCAAAAGCCGAGCACGATTCGGTTCTGCAGGGCCTCGTTCATATTGGAGAACTCGCATAGTCCTCCAAGGCGCAGCAGCTCTGCAACAAAATCACTGAAACTCTCACCCAACCGCTGGTCCCGCCGATAAAATTCGTGTCGTCGGATGGGAATTGGTATGGCTGGAGCGTAGTGTTTCCAGAGTAATGGCTCAAGGTCCGCCCAATCCATCGCGGTAACATCGGCGGGCTTGGCTAGTGCTTTTGCCATCTTAAACACTGCGGGCCCACAGTGCGTTAGGAAGATAGCTCGTTTCTTTGGTCCCGTGGCATCCTTCAGATCGTTGCATTTGAGGAACATGTGAAATCTGTCTGTGTAAGATTCCCAGTCCTCGCTGGCGAGGTTGAAGGGGGTGGGTGGCGCGATGCTGGCCATCTCGTTGGTTGGCTGGCTTCCATCGGACATGTGCTTTGGTTCAGGATAAGGATCCCATCCTCGTCGCCATTGTTATGTCCGCGTGGAAGGAAGCCAGGAGTCGGTGACTTTGTATCAAGCTCTTTATTGCAGTCAGGAACCGAATTGGCTCTTAGAAAAACTTTGCTGCTTTTTATTCCCAAGCCGCGGTGGCCGCGGCCAATGGCACTGCTTTGAATCTCCCACGATTCAAATCTACCAATTGCGGGAGATTCTCAGCGAGCCAATCAGCGTGGCTTGCCTAGCCAATCTGATCGCCCTGCGCTTTGGCCAATCAAAGCGCGGAGATCTCAAGAATTCAAATGAAGGTACAGAATAATGCTGATCAGCAGAATTATCATGAAAGTCTAGTCAAACTCTTAATTTTCAGCAACATCAAGCTATCAAATGAATAATTTGTCAAGGCCATCATTTTTACTAATATAACTTATGTCTGTGAAAACTGAACCATAAGAGAGGTAGTATTTAGGAGAAAAAAAACCTGCTTCTTTGAATGGTGCTCAAAATATTTGGACCACAAGAAGAACATGTCCTTCAATATTACATGACATAAAATCAGGCTGCTCACAATATTTATGATATTTAATATGAAGGTGAGAGTCACTGGAGAATACCTTAATGTATAGAAAATGAAAGGTTACTGAAGGAATAAATGAAGATGAAGTAGTTTGATGCCATCACTGATAAGACAAGCTCAAAGAAGCAATTCTGGTGATATGATGTACATTGAGACATAGAAAATAAAAACAATAATAAAGAGAAAATAAATTAACAAGCAACAAAAAGAGAGGGAGAAAAAGGGTGACCAATTTCACCTAGAAACCTTTAATTTAAATCACAAACCAGTTCTTCAATATTATGTCTCGGGTAGGTTTTTGTTTTTTGTTTTAATCTGCTTTTATCAACTTTGATGTGATTGTTAAAAAAGAAATATTGTGGCCCATTTTATTATGACATAAAACAATATTTTGAGCTTTGCTTCTTCCAATTCTTTTGAAATATTAAAAAATGATGATTGTTGGAATGTCTAAGAAACTGTTTTTGGTGTACAGGTTTATGTGCAAGAATTTCAGAAATTGCTTTAAAGTAACATATTACTGGAATCTCCAGATCCAGTGGAGTATTTTTATTCTTGGGGTGATTTTCATTCTCTTTATAGTTTTCCGTGCTTCTCTAAAATCTGTTTGACAACTACACAAGTGATAGAAAGATTCAGAGAAATGGGGAATCTTCTTTGCCCTTCCCTGTGAACAAGTTGTTCTTGAACTCTAGTCAATGAAAGAGCTTGCAGGTTGAGCAAATATAACTGATTGAAATGATTAATCTCTTCTGAAGATATTCTCCTTAAGATATGTATCAGACAAACAGCATTTCTACAAGGTCATCGTATGAAAGAATAACCTTGGAAATGGGGAAATAATGAGTGACTGCTAAGAGAGAACAGAAAAGTCCTGAGTTTTAGAGAAAGAAACCCTTTCTCTGTTTTCTTTAGTATAATATGGGACAGAGAACAATTTCAAGGAGCTGTGGTGGCACAGTGGTTAGAATGCAGCACTACAGACAAATTCACTGCTCACTGCTAGGAGTTCTAATCTGACCAGCTCAAAGGGGACCCAGATTATTGGGAACAATATGCTGACTCTGTTAAATTGCTTAGAGAGGGCTGTAAAGCACTGCAAAGTGGTAAATAGGTGTAAGTGGTATTGCTATGATTGATTGATTGCCTTTGACTCTCTGATTCAGGTCCCCCTCAGTGACTTCATGGAGAAATCTCTGCAGTTTTCTTGGCAAGGTTTCTCAGAAGTGGTTTGCCATTGCCTCTTTATTAGGTTTGAAAGAAATGACTGGTCCAAGGTTCCCTCCACTGGCTTTATGCCACTAACAGTCTCCTGGGTTTTAGCCACTACACCAACTGTATCTCTATTCTATTTTACTAAAAAAAAAAAAAAAAGAATCATTCACAGAATCTTGTCATGGATGTTTCTTGATCTTATCTATCTCAAAAGACTGATGCTTCAAGACAAATTCAATAAAAAGCAAGATTTGTCAAACATAATTAAGTAATAACTTCTAAGATTTTTATGTTTCCATTCCAGACTTGGGGGAAAGATTACTGACCGGATATGCAAATATTTTAGTTATTTTCTTTATCATCTGACTCTAAAATCTCCAAAATCTTTGTGTGTGTGAGAGAGAGAGAGAGAGAGAACTATATTCATGATCTGTTCTGTGCTATGTCACAGTATCAGTGTAGCTTCATTCGGAAACAGCTGGTGATTATACATTCCCACTGAATTATAGTTTTATGCAAAAACAAGATGAAATTGAGCATTTTCCCACAAGACTATGTTTTTACTTTGAGTATTTTGTAAGTTTAAGATATTTAATAAATCACACAACCATAACTTACAAATATCTGCATGCAAGAATAATCAGACAATGGCTCTTTGAAGAAGATGAATGTTTCAGAAATGAGAATATAAATAAAATAAGGGGCTTAGCTGCCCCTTGTCTGCCCCTTGTCCCACCCCTTCCCCTAAAAAGAAGGTACTATGTACATTGCCGCCGTACAGTATAATGAACTATTGGAAGAATGGTTAGTATTGAAATATTATAATGGCTTACAATAAAATAAATGAAGCACAAATTACAGTATATTTTGATTTGAAGCACAAATTACAGTATATTTAATACTGTGGTGGATTACAGTAAAATTAGTTTTAAATAAAGGTCCATTTTTTAAAAAAAAAAGGTGTTGACCTTTATTACATTATGCATTTAATTACATTATGCATTTATGTTTAAACTAACCATACATTATGTCCAAATTCTCTCAACAAATGTGTACCTTAGCAACACACATTTAAACAACTACAGTAATTTCTTGAGTGTCTAGTGACATTTTGCTTCAGAGTTGAGGAATAAATGTGTTGGCAAAATACATGAGACCAAAAGTTGTTCAAGTACAATCATGTACAGCATATAATAACATTGCCAGTATTATATGCACATCTTCCACATTAGCATTTCCTTCTTTCAATCACAGAAAAAACTTCCTTGTGCCAGAATTTATGTAAAGCATTCCTGGAAACCAGGCACATCAAGTATAAATGGATCTTCCTTCCTTCCTTCCTTCCTTCCTTCCTTCCTTCCTTCCTTCCTTCCTTCCTTCCTTCCTTCCTTCCTTCCTTCCTTCCTTCCTTCCTTTCCTCCCTCTCTCTCTCTTCCTTCCTTCCTTCCTTCCTTCCTTCCTTCCTTCCTTCCTTCCTTCCTTCCTTCCTTCCTTCCTTCCTTCCTTCCTTCCTTCCTTCCTTCTCTCCTTCCCTCCCTCCCTTCCTCCTCCCTGAATTGAGGAGGCTGTTTTGTCTGGTGGCTGCTTATACTCTTCTTATTTATTCTTGTTTTGCCAATTTCTTATCATTGGCTATACTGATACTGACCGGATATGCAAGATAATTTATGTCAGTTGTTACACCATTGGTGCAAATAATATATGCAGATGACATAAATTGATGTGAATGAGGTAACATGACAATTATATAACCTTGGAAATTATAGAAATTACATTAGAGATGTAAATTTGTAACTAATGGACATTTTCATTTAGTTGGCAACCCTTTCTCCCCAATGGTTTGTTAAATCAAGGTTTCACAGCACAGACTTTCATTTTTTAAAAAAAAAAAATAGTACAGATTCAGCAACTGTATCTATAATGTACTTGACTGAAGACCACATAGTCCCCACTGTGTTATTTATTTGAACTGGGTTGTTTGAATTGAATGTCTGATGCATCTGTTTAGATTTCATTAGGAATGAGTCTGTGTATTCCTAGCGGACCAAGGCATAGCAGCCTTTTTAAAGGGGACATCTGGGAAAAGGAAGAAGCAGCTGCAAAAGAAATAGATGATGTCTCTCAGTTATTTCATGAAAGCAAGAATGCTGTCCTGGGCCAGTCAAAGGAAAAAGCATATGAGCTTGGCACAACTTCTGTGCAGCAGCTGGATGGATGCCTAAGGGCAACACTATCCTTTCTATGATCTGAGAGAAAACAGATAGTAAAGTCTATTCAGGAACCACCAGCAGGCAGAAGTTTGCAAACTGTGTTTGATTCACTCATGCACTTATTTCTTTATGGAATAAAACCAGCAAAGAGTAACAATATTAGCTCTGACTTTTTGTTTTTCCTTTTGTTTTTCTCCTCTATATATCAGCCTTACCATGTTAAAAAAAGAGTAGCACACATTAGAATCTTAAAATGTTGCAATAAATCCCCCCCCTCTATTGCAATAAATTTAAACTATCATAGGATAGCTCATAAGATAGGATCACGGAATGTGACTATCATTATGCAATACACACACTTCACTGTTGTTTTTTTAATGAAGAACACAAAATGTTTATGGAAAATATGGCACAACAATCCAAGTTTATAAATCCAAGAGAACAGCCATAGCCATCAGCACCATCAAAACCTAATTTGAATATGGAGCTGAGAAGTGGATTAATTAAATGCTAACAATAAATGTATATCCATGTCACTACTAGCACATAATGGGGAATGTGTTCTTCCATGCATAATCCACTGAAAATTAACAAAGTTAAGAAAATACAGAGCAAAAGACATTAAGGAGGGCAAATTACTTCCTTCCTCCATAATTCTTACATTGCAGGATCCCTAGGTAGCTCACTATAAAAAGCAGAAAAAGGAGAATGATTAGCAGTTCATTAATATACTGTGTTTGAACATGGAAAAGAGATGATAACATTTTCAGAATGAATGACTGTGGCAATAGCTGCATCAAAAATCTCCCTTAATCCTTCTAATCAATTTTTCTACAACATATAGGATACTTGGACTACTTTTTGCAATTATATTTGTTATTACTATTGCTGTTATTATTCCCTTTAAGGAGTATTCTCTTTAATGAGTGCTGTGTTGTGAAAAGATCTCTCA
Organism: Hydrophis major; assembly: GCA_033807585.1. Lineage (NCBI taxonomy): Eukaryota > Metazoa > Chordata > Lepidosauria > Squamata > Elapidae > Hydrophis > Hydrophis major. The sequence goes on from CM066329.1 coordinate 158,946,849, forward strand.
TTGTATTAAGATCCTATTAAAAACCTGAAGGCTTTCCTGTTTACTCAATTGTTTGTTTTTGGTAATGCATTCTAACTTCCATCAACCAATGAGGCTCAGCTGGGAGAGAATATTTGAAATAAAAAGAAAGGCTAGACAGAAAACAAATAGGGAAATATCTGAAGTTGCCGCTTGTTTCCTCCCCTCCAAACTCTTGACCACATATTTGATTACTAATGCTATTTCTTATTATATATTTCTAATTCACAGTGACATAATTGTATAGTCTTTGATGCTATGGATAGATATATTTCTATACTGCTCTCAGCCAAAATGAAAAGAGAAAGTATACTTCAGAATTTATCAGCATCCTGTTCAAAGGGTTGAACAACAACAAGATCGGTGATAAAAAAAGATCCTGCATTTAGGCACAAAAAACCAAATGTGTAGGTGTAAAACAGGGGACACTTGGCTTAGCAGTAGTATATGTGAAAGGGATCTAGGCATCCTGGTGGATCACCACTTAAATCAACAGTGTGCTGCAGCTGCCAAAAAAGCCAACATAATTCTAGGTTGCATCAACAGAGGGATAGCATCAAGATCAGGGGAAGCAATAGTACCGCTTTATACTGCGCTGGTAAGAACACATTTGGAATACTGCATTCAGTCCTAGTCACCACAATTCAAAAAAGATGCTGAGGTCCTAGCCTAGAAAGAGTGCAGAGAAGAGGAACAAAGAGGATTATAAGGAATCTGGAGGCTAAATCATATGAGGAACATCTAAGGGAACTAGATAGGTTTAGCGCCTAATGAAGGGAAGGCTCAGGGGAGATTTGATAATAGTTTTCCAGCACTTGAACATCTCTCACAAGGAAGACAGTGTCAAATTATACTCCTGAGCACCTGAGAGCTGGACAGGAAGCAATAGATGGAAGTTTGTCAGAGTGAAATTCAACTTGGAAATAAGGAGAGATTTCCTGATAATAATTAATCCATGGAACAGTTTGCCTCCCACAGCTATGGGTGCTCCATCACTTGAGGTTTTCAAGAAAACATTGGACAACCATTTGTCTGGAATTTATAAGTGTTCCTCCTTGAATAGGAGATTGGACTAGAAGAACTCCAAGGTCCCTTCTAGTTCTATGATTCTATTATTAGGCATAAATAAAGCTAAAAGTTTTCTTGATCCTGCCTGATGTGTTAAAATACTACTCTGCTTTAACTAAACTGCAATCAGAAAGTTGCATTTAATTTTTAAGTTGTAATTCAGTAGCATTCTTAATATTTTTTTTCAAAAAAAACCTTACCTCTACTCACATAAATTTAAATTTATTTGCATTTGTGTGTGTGTGAAATGTAGCAGCATTCTTAACAGTTTTTAAACATTAATTTAAACATTGGTTTAAATAAATATATTTCTGAGAGATTCTACAAGGGTTTTATTGTAAGTCAAAAGGAAAATAATTGCAATACCACTATATGGAGGGTCATGCTAGATTACCAGAATAAAAATCCTTAACTATACCTGTTTTCAAAGGAAATCTAAGCACGGCACAAGACATAAGACATAATCAAGTTGAATATAGATGGAAAAGAAACAAGGCAGATGTTTACATCACACTTCTAACAAAACCATTGTTTTGATTTTTTTTGACTGTAGAACTCATTTCGAAGATGCTGATCCAGCTTTCTTGAAGATTTTATACAATTGCAGTTCTCTAATAGACAAATGTAGCAAAGTGTTTCATTGAAGCAGCATACCACTCCTATATACATACTCTTATAGTTAGTATTAGCTTGGCATGAATAGCAACACAAACCAAAATATACTGTATATCTCTAAATTCTCTGTATGTCAGTTTAGGCAAAACTCCTAAGGTTTTTCTTGATCAAACAACAATTGGTCTAAAAGTTTATCAAAGTATTTATTATTTATTTGTTTGTGTGTTTGTTCATTAAATGAATATGCCATCCATCTTGAGGTGAAGTATCTCAGAAAGAGATCTCTACAGTTCACAATTGCTGCTGTTCCTAGATTTACACTGCTATCTTCTGTAGTTATAAATGCTAGTTTCAAAATCAATTCATCTTGCACAGAATTTTCAGTACCTGGAACAGAATGATAATATTGACTAAGACCCATTTATTTGTTTAAGTTCTTTTCCAGAAGTTTCTCTGTTTTTCTGTGCCACATTATTTTTATTGAATCAAATAACTACTGGCTGAGTAAGGATTTCTGTAGTGCTTGATTTGATAAAAATCAAATTCAGAGTGGAAACATCAAATTTCTCTTGGATCCTCTAATGCCGTGATGGTGAACTTTTTCCAGGTTGTGTTCCAAAAGTGTGCACACTCGCATGCCTGCACCCATGAGGCAATGTGCACATGTCTCCCCTGGCCCCTCTATGTATGCGCACCAACCCCTTGTGCATGTATCTCCCCCTGCGCATGCACGGCAGATACCGACCATCAGATGGCTGGCAGGGGGATGCACATGCATAGTGGGGCTCTTCCAGGTGACCTCTCTCATGCTGGCAGAAGTGGCTCTGAGTGCCACTTCCAGCAGGCATGCCATAGGTTCACCATCATGGCTCTAGTACATGGATGTCAAACTCACTGAATCATCTTGCCATCACATGATGTTTCATGATGTTTTTTTTTTCCATTTGTGAAGCTGGGATGGGCATGGCCTGCATGTGACACATTGGGCCTGTGGGCTACCAGTTTGACACCTCTGCTCTAGTGGATGGTACTAGAAGCCAGGAATACTTTTCTGCATCTTTAAATTGATTAAGTACAGTATATATATAAAGCTATTGCCACATGTATTTTAATTATAAGCAGAATAGTATTATTTTAATGCAGACTATAGAGGGATTGTTTTCAAAACTTGCAAACTCTACTTGGTTAAAAAAGTATAAAGAGGCAATAGTGCCTCTTTATACTGCATTGGTAAGACTACATTTCAAATACTCCATCCAGTTCTAATCACTACAATTCAAAAAAGAAGCTGAAGCCTTAGAAAGAGTGCAGAGAAGAGGACCAAAGAGGATTATAAGGAATCTGGATCCTAAGTCAAATGATGAACATCTAAGGGAACTAGATAGGTTTAGCACCTAATGAAGAGAAGGCTCAGGGAAGACTTGATAATAGTTTTCCAGTACTTGAAGAGTTGTCACAGAGATTAGGGTGTCAATTTCTTAACCTAATTTATCTTAGGGTGCCTATTAGGTGTCAAGTTGCACAATGGTATAAATTGTTGGTTTACTCACAATTATGTATCTTTACAGTGCTATTTAATTTATAATTACATAAACCAGGGCTGTCAAACTCATGGCATCACACCATCATGTGATACATTGTGACTTTTTCCATCTTTGATAAAATAGGGGTGGCCAGCACATGACACATCTAGCACATGGCCCCTGAGTTTTACATCCCTGTTATAGACTATTATAAATAGTTGACTATTTGAGTTTAACATTACCTGCTTTATTATCACATCTTTAATTCATGGTCATTTTGTAGCTACATAAATACAAGGTAGACCTTGAAGAATGAGGGAAAAAAGAGAGGAAAAGTTGATAAAAATAAACAAAATAAAAATCCAAGTGAAAGTCAGATATCTGCGTCTGCACCTAGAGAGCCAGCTACTGAGAAAGCATTGAACTTTATCTTCCTGGTTTCTTTTAGGTATTAGCTTCAAAAAGCAATGCATTTCCCTTAGGCTGAAATAAGGTTGTCAAAGTTCTCAATTGGACTCATATATTGAGAGTAAATTTATTTAATTGTAAAGTTGATTTAATTTAGATAATAATGAATCTAAGCTAACCAGTTTAGTTTGCAAAGAAACATAGGATAAAGCTAAACATTATTCAGTAGCTTGGTGGAAAAAAGGAGGAGCTGGAAGAGAAAAAAAATCTTGCTACTTAGAAAAATCTTACACAAGAAATAATAACTTGAAACAAGCTGTGTACTCACTATATACAAAGGTTTTGATGCATTGATGGATCAACCATTGGTATATATTTTAAGGATAAATGGAAAAAAAATACTTTATGTACAATTTTTAAAACCACCAGAAATCTAAAATTGACAAAAATTCTATGGATTTTATTGCTGTCTACATATTTGATGGTTTCACATGAGCAACTTGATTTATGAGTTACTTTAATCAAAGTACTTGGATTTATGCCACTTTAGTCCAACTGACGGCCAAATACTATATAACTGCTGGCTTATGTGTAAATCTGATTTGCTCTTGCCAAAGGCAGATATACCTAAAACCACTAACTGTATTACCAAATCAGTAGGCACCAGCTTTTTCTCACAACAGAGCCTGAATTGTATTAGATCACACTGGGCATATGTTGGACACCAAAAGAACAACAAACTCTTTCCTCATATTTCACAATGAATCCATGCTGTGAACAAAAGGTGTTACAAAAAAGAAGAAAGCATAAAATGCGGTAGTTACATTGCCAACCAGTAAAAAAAACACGAGTTTTATATTATATTGGTACTAAAATTCTGCCCTGACTCCCAATTGCCTACTAGGCACAATTTAATATATTGATGTGAATTCTTTGTATCTTTTGTATTAGTTTTAAAAGCCATCTTGACACCAATATTCCCCATCCCATTTTTAAAATCCTTTCTAGTTTTGATTTTACCACATATCAGTATGAGTAAGAAATACAGAATGCTTTCTATCAAATTATCTTGTCAATCTTTTCCCAGAAGTTGTATAACCAATTGTTTCTTCTCAGATATATTATTTATTTGATTTATTAATTTTCTCATACAAATTAAATTGTGCAGATGTGCTTCCTCTGTCACACAGCTGACTGGAATCAACTTCACAAGCGAAGAGGGAGAAACTCAAGGTAATACTCATGTAAGATGCAAGAAAGAACAACAGCTTCTATTGAGAGAACTAGTTTAACCTAGATTCAATTAAAATAAAATAAAATGTTAAAGTTATCCTTGGTGAAGAAGTCATCCGATGCACCATTTGGGCCTCCACAGGCCTCCTTCAGCCAAAGGAGTCAAAATGATGCTATTGAGGGCGGATCCACTTGGAAGCTCCATTTCAGCCTGCAATGAGAGGAAGAGACACACGGAGAACCAGACAATTGGAGGACCAAATTCACCCCTCAGAAGCTCCATTTTGGTCTGCAAGAAACCAGGGGTGGTCCATGGAGGCTCAAGCAGAGCATCAGAGGGCTGGATCCAATTTCAACAGCAATGTTCAGGACAAATGTTGCAGAACCTCTGCAGTTGTTTCTAATAGTGAATAACTGCCATGGTGCTTCAAGTGTCATAGTTTTGGGACTTGTTTGTAAACAATACGGGGTGCTTATCATGCAACTTTGAACATTGACTAAGAGAATACTCATAACCCAGGGATTACCTGCATTTTAATCCTTTATTTAATGCAATTCAGCAGATCTTCCTAATATGAAAGCTAAAGATTTCTATAGTATATTTAACAGTACTTTCTTTCACAATTAATTGAGCCATGTCTTCCTCCTTTGTAAAGGATTTACTTTATAAAGGAAATGAGTTAACATGTCATTCTAACTCTTAATGTGGTTTGTTAGATTTAGGCTTAGCTCAGTGTGCAAATTGAAGCATTGTGGATTACCTGTGAATCCATGTTTCAAAATCCTGGTTAATGAAATCTCAACCAATGTGTGTTTTAGGCCAATAACCTAACATCACCTATGCTCTATCTCAGCTTAATCTTTGCTTTCTTACAACCTTATTTTACAACTCAAGTCTTCTTTGTTAATTCTAGAAGAAAAGGGGTAGACAACCAGCAAACAAAAATGAAACCACAAGCAGAGATGGTATTCAGCAGGTTCTGACCAGTTCTGGAGAACCGGTAGCAGAAATTTTGAGTAGTTCAGAGAACTGGCAAAAACCACCTCTGATTGGCCCCACCCCCATTTAGTCTCTGCCTCCCAAGTCCCAGCTGATCAGCTGAGTCTTCTTTTGTTGCTCTATACAGGAGAACATAGTTGGAAAGCAGGTTAGTGGGGTGGGGAGGGAATGGGACTTTGAAGTAACCTTCCTCCAGGAGTGCAGTAGAAATGGAGATTTTACAGTATCCTTCCCCTGCCACACCCAACAAGCCATGCCCAAAGAACTGGTAGTAAAAAAAATTGAATCCTACCACTGAGTCCACAAGGTAATAAATGTTAAAATTGTTTTATATGCCATTTCAGTTTTGGGGCTTAGAAATTTAAAAATCAAAATAATATTCTTTGGGGAAACCATTTAATTATTGGTGTCAATTTTCCCCGTGGAAGTGAATGGTTCAGAAAAATGATATAAAATTTGAATCAAATATGATGATGAAGTAAAATTGTATTTTCTTTTCTTTAAAGATAAATTAATTATCAGATTTGGATGTTATCCACTTGCAAATTCTTAAACAATTAAAAATGTGAAAACATTCTTATTTTATTTAAAATATTTACATTATGTCTAAGAGTTCCACTCTATAAGAAATTGGAAGAGAGACCAGTTTTTGAAGGTGATATAAGAAATTACAAGTTGGGTACTTTAATATTTGGTATGGATAAATGAGCCATAAGTGTTCTGTTGAAGAAGAATAAGCACAGTTCTGTCAAGATAAATACTATAATTTATTTGAGATTATGTGATAGGGATGAACTAGTAGATGCTTGTTACTTGAACTTTTTAAAAAAAGGTTGATCAGATCCTTATAGTAAGATTTTGAATAAATATAATAGTCATAGAATGAAAGGATCTTTATCTTATAAACATTATATATGGTAAGAAGTAAAAAAAGTTAAAGAGTAGGAGTAAATGATACATGGGTCTCACATAAAAAAATATAAGAAAAAATAATTTATGAGATTCATTATCCAACTGGACATTCTGGGAAAAGACTACTCTGTGTTGTCCTAGGGAGCAATTGGATTTTTTGTATACTAACACATCTAGGAAGGGAAGTTGATTGTTAGCTTCTGTTTCCATGGTGAATTGCATTTTGGGGTGTAGGCTGTTGAGGTGTGTGAGGAATTTGTTCAGTTTTTCTTTCCTGTGTGGCCAGATTATGAAGGTGTCATCTATGTATCTGAGCCAGAGTTTGGCTAGATGTCTTAGTATACAAAAAATCCAATGGCTCCCTAGGACACACCATCTACCAGAAGAAAACACATACAAACCACTATCTACATGCACTCTCACACCACCACCCAGCACAGATCAATTCCATAACTGAGACACTCATTTCCAGAACAAAATGCTTAGCTGACAAACAACACCTAGAGACCGAACTACACACTCTCACCGGCATGCTAACAGCCAATGGATTCCAAAGAAAGAAGATCACCCACCTAATCCAAAAAGAAACCCCAGCCAAAATCCAAGACAGAGAACAAGAGAATGGCTAAGCCCTCCTCCCATTTAAAAAAGGCACTACAGACAAAATCAGCAAGATCCTCCAAAAACACAACATTAAAACAGCATTCTGCACAAACAGAAAAATACCCACCATCCTAAGAAACCCTAACGACAAAATTGAGTTAGAAAACCAAGGAGTATACAAAATCCCATGCACCGCCTGTCCCACAACATACATCGGACAAACCAACAGAAGAATAAGTGTATGCAATGAAGATCACAAGAACTCAATCAAAAAAGAACTGACCTCTTCCTTGGTCCAACACCTCAAAGCCACAGGGCATGAGATTGACTTTAAAAATACCAGAACGATCACCAAAACTGAACACTTCAACAACAGAATAATCAGAGAAGCCATAGAAATAGAAAAACACCCACATAGCATGAATAAATGAGATGATACCTCCCACCTACCAGCCATTTGGAAACCTGCCCTCATTAACAAATGAGTACCTAACATGAAGAATGACACCAGACCCACACCCACGAGGGCCACACAAGTTGTGACCACCACACTTCCACATAGAAAGCAGACTCACACACACACAGAAGATGTGGCATGACCACGAACGCGAAGCCAAACAACAGGATCACAGCTCAACAGCTCAAATCCCCTGTCAACTAAGACTAACCTGAGCACAACCAAGCCCCCACCTGAACAGAACACACCCCCAGCCAATCAGAACACAGCCAAGCCCCTACCCAATCAAATCACACCCCCACTAGCAGTTAAAAGGAGAAGCAGCTGCAAGCTCACATTACTCCAAGAAGCATAAAGCCAAAGACACAAGCCTGAAGATGATGATTGAGACTTCATTGAAATGTCGCCTAGATACTTCCAATTTTATGTGGGAGAAAACCCGAATAACCAAAGATACATACACACACAAACACACACACACACACACACACACATATATATATAAAGTTATATATATATATATATAAAGTTATATATATATACATATACATATACATATACATATACATATACATATACATATACATATACATATACATATACATATACATATACATATACATATACATATACATATATATATATATATATATATATATATATATATATATATATAAAGTTTTAGCGAGTACTTACATGTATGGCATTCAGCTTAGTTCGGGTATTTTCCCACGTCATAATAGTTGTGCTTTTAAAGTTGTAGCTACATTTCAGCAGAATCTCATCTGCCATCATCAGACTTCTGTATAGTGTTCATCTGTGAGTTAGACTTTTACAGTGGTTTCAGATTTAAATTTGGGGCAGCCTATTGCTGTGCCAGAATGGTTTTTTCTTCTTCCTGATTGGTTGGGAGTCTTGGTCTGTGTTTATTGGAGTTTGCTGTGTTCTGCTAGATTGGTGTTTCTGCTATCTTCTGTCTGTTTTTTGGCTCTTTTTGTATCTTGATTGGCTGGCAGCACTGTGTTACTTTATTGGAGGCCTTTTGTGCAGCTTGGCTTCGGGTAAATGGATGGCTATCATTAGTTAGGAAGCTGGGTTTCATCTGGGTGCCTGGTTGGGGTGTGTTTGAGCTGGAGGTATTAGGGGGGATCTGTTTGTGATCCAGGTGTTTGCCTGGCTTGTGGTGTGGAGATTTTTTTGTTTGTGAGTGCAGGCTTCCAAATGATTGACAGCCTGGTGGAATCATCTCTTCTGTTCATGCTTTCTGGTCTTTTTTCAATCTCTATGGCTTCTCTGATGATTCTGTGGCTAGGGTTTTCTATAGTGGCTAGGGTTTTGGTGCCATTGAAGTTGATGCTATGACCTGTGGCTTCCATGTGTTGGACTAGTGAGGAAGTGTGTTCCAGCTTTTTGACTGCATTTTTGTGTTCATCCAGGCGGGTACTTATTCTTCTATTGGTCTGTCCAATGTATGTGGCCGGGCATGATGCACAGGGGACTTCGTATATGCCTTGGTTTTCCAGGTCAATTTTATCTTTGGGATTTCTAAGGATGGCTGCTATTTTTCTGTCTGTTTTGAAGGCAATCTTGATGTGATGTCTGTGTAGTACCTTACTAATTTTGTCTGTAGTACCTCTTATGTAGGGCAGGACAGCTGTTCCATGGGTCTGTTCATCTTCTGGGTTTCTATTATGTTTCAATGTATTTTTGTGGATATATATAATATATATATAAGCATTTTGATCCTAACCAGTTTTGCAATGGTATTAATTCTAATATCAGATACACTAACAGTCATCTTTCCTGACTTTCCTGAACAAAGTAATAAAGACAGTCTTTGGCTAATTACTTTAGAAGGAAGCATAAAACATTAATAGATAGATGATAAATGATAGATAGACAGACGGACAGACAGACAGACAGTATTTGGTATCCAAATTTCCATCACCTTATACTTGTCAAGCATTACATCTTCTGATGACATTATTTAGCAGTGGCAATCCTAGTAGTCCGTATTATAATTGTTAATCAAATTTGTGTTAGGTGAAGACTCACTCCAATACAAGAAATTCTTGTCTTGGTCGCTCTCAGCCCCAAGCCTTGGTAACATAAGGGAAAACTTCCTCTACTTCCTCTTGATCTTTCCCACCTGCCTATCTTCCCCATCCCTTCCATTTGCCTGCCCTCTTACTCACTGCTACCAGTTGCCTCTACCACCCAACCTTGCCCATTACTGAACTCAGTGTATTGCATGTTATTATTGTATTCATTCTTCTTTTGTGCCATCTTATTTCATGCAAGTGCAGCCAGAGCTTCTCTTGCATGCTCTCATCTACCTTCATTTGTGCACCAATCAGGACTTCCAATATCTACCCTACCTAGGGAGCACTCTGCCTAGGACCTTCTTTTGTGCACCAGATAGTGGCCTTCTTTTATGAAAGGAGAATGACACTCAAAAGAATTACCCAGTTGCACTGGATTGAAATAAGGACCCAGCTAGAAGGTTCCTTCTTTAGCAATGCTACTGACAGGGCATTCTTTCATGAAGCAAGCTTCTTTTGTGAAAAAAGGCTCTGGGAAGTATAGAAATGAAAGCACTGACTGGTATATGAACAGAGATCCTGGCCAGCAAACAAATGGAAATTCTGGGCAAGGTACAAATTCTGGGCAAGGCATATAGCAGTGTAAATTGTGATGGTCATGGCAGTGATGGATATGGCAAGGCAGCAGTAGCAGCTGGTTGGCAGTGGGTAGTTGGTTTCCAAAAGGCAATTGTAAATATGAATGGACCTGAGTTTTGTTCACATGACCATGAGGCAGTGCAGTGGCCAGAATATTGGTCATAAGTCACTTTGTTCAATACCATCCTCACTTTCAACAGTTGTTGAACAAATCGATGCTAAGTGAGGACCAGCTGTAAATCATATGATGCAAATTGTAAGCAAATAATAATTTACATTGTTTGATTATTTCTAAGAGCATTGGGTGAACTGAAGTTTAAACTATATGCTATGCAAATGCTTATGGATTAGCTAAGCAAGATGGATGATAGGATATGTATCCTACAGTTTCAGATATACCAGAGAAAGTGAGTTATTTATGGTAGTTATAATTCCTTTAATTAATAATTGACTAATAATATTTTAGATTAATTCCTTTTTTTGTTTCTAATTGTAATACATGAATCAATACATATAGTAGCTTGCATTCAGAAATTATTTCTACAAGGTACTGGATGCATTCTAAAGATGAAAGCAGCTTGAATTGGTCTACATGTCTTTAACTTCCACTTCTATAAATAAAGATCAATTTTACATAAGATTAAAACAAACAGATTGTATTTTAAATGTCAATAGTAATTGTCTTTTCAACTCTTTTCCATTAGCATCTTAGAAAATATCAGATGTTCATACAAAAACATATGTCATAACACAATTTAAGGTCACTTACTTTCTGAAGAACAGTAAAAGATGTCATCTTTATGTCAAGCAAAAAGATTGAATTATATATTAATACTGAGGGAACACCCTGAATAAGGCATGCATTTGTTTGTTTGTTTTAGGAAAAGTCACCCTTCACATTTTTTGATGTGTGACACTTATTTTCATTTTAAGTGGTATAATATGACATTTGAGAGAAATAATTCAAATGATGTGCCATCCAATAAAAGACTGTCGTGCTGAATAAAATTTTATTCAGAACACAAAACATATGAGAAAAACTTGCTTTCAATCACTTTGTATCCATGCAGGTCAATAAGCACAAATTCATACATTTTATTCTGAAGTAAAAATTAAAAACAGCTGAAATTCAAAGCAAAAGCCAATTGAAATGTCTCATTAGCTTTTACACCAAATACTAACAATCAAGGACTTCATTTATGATTAGCAGAAAGTCTTGCTGCTGAATTGTGCAAAAAAAAAAAAAAAAAGACTTTGAAATAAAAGCTAACTTGAAAGAACACCACAACTAATAGCTGATAAAAAGTGTCACCAGAGAGGTGAATATATATACCACCAAGTGAAGTCTTAAATGAAATAAAGTACCACCACTAACATATTTAGGGATTCTTTGCAAGGACCTAGAATTGCCGAAGACCATCTGGTGGCTACATCTAATTAGATCCATGCCCTGGCTTTGTTTAAGGCATCAATAAGTGGACATAACAAGGTGTAACCAAAAGTTTCAACCTGCCTTAACTGGAAAGTGCAGTTGCACAACATTCTATTTGTTTTGCCCTTCAAAAAGATCATTTAATGAATCTTCTTTATATTGTATTTATATTTTCATATTTCCCATTTTGTTTCTGCCACACTTCATCCTTTATTCTCACGAGATAAAGAAGTGCTGCTTGTGGTTCAGTATACTTGTGGGCAATATATCACAAAGACATCCTTGGTTCCAACATTTTGGAAAGCTGCCTAAAGCTTGAGGAATTGAAGTAGACAATATTAAACTGACTGTCCAACAAGAGAAGTTTAAGGCATTTTCACAGGTTTAGAATGTTTTCAGACATTGGGTGAAGATCATTCTTAGAAACTATCACAGTGCTTTTGGAAACTGATACTATTTTGATTAAGATGATGTGATTATTAATAAGCACATATTATCCTTTGAATGTGCCCCTTAAGACTTCAATCTTTCCCTGAGTGAAAAGGCATTAAATACAAGTCCTAAATTTACCTAACTGCATCACTGGTCTTCTTTCTCTGGCAATGCTATAGAGACAATCAAGGACTATGTAATTGTTTTCAAGAACCTGGTGAAGCAAAGAAATTTCTATTGTTTGAATAATAAAGAGGTTGCAAAAGAAGAGTCTATTGTTTGCTGTAGCTGGGTGGAATACACTGTGAAGAGTACTTCCTGGTAGAGTGTGCATTATGCTATTCTTTTTCCTAAAGCATATTAATGTTGCAATTCTAGCTTATTAAGAAGCAGCTACAAATATGTATAATCAGAAGAGTAAAGGATTGCTATCCCAATAGCTAATAAATGTACCTTTCAACAAGGAATTATAAATGTAAAACAATCATATCATATCTACATCTCAGTTATTTTATATACATGCACATGCACATTACCTGCACAATTATGATCTCTATGGAAGAAATTCCATTACTTAACTTTATGTCCTACTTGACAATTTCTTGGAAATATCGATCATCCATTTTTTGGACACTAGATATTGTGCTACTGGACTCCAGGGGTATCAAACTTGCAGCCTATGGGCTGGATGTGTTATGTGCTGGCCACGCCCCAACCCCAGTTTAGCAAAGGAGGGAAAAGTTGTGATATGTCACATGACAGCAATGTGATGTCACAAGTTTGACACCCTTGCCTTAGTCTGTTACAGTAAAGCTCTTCTTATGGACTCAGGGACATCTTAACAGCATTATGGGCCCTGGGCCATGGGCAAAGCAGTGTACTGGATCCCTGTGGCTACTCACAGGAATGAAAATGTAAATGGTTGATAAAATTAAATATACATTTGCATGTTAGTATTCATTTAAAAATGCAGTAAAATCAGGGGTGGGATTCTACCAGTTCGCACCTATTCACTAGAACTGGTTGTTAACATTCTAAGCAGTTTGGAGAACCAGTTGTTAGAAGAAATTACTGGCCTAATCCTGTAAGGAAGGCAGGAAGGAAACATTCTGGTGTTGCTTATAAAACTGCCTCTCTGTTAACTCTTTTTACATTCTTGGCAGGACTAGACTTCCTGTCTCAGGAACATCTCTGGAGTTTTTTTCCCCTCCTTTGCTGGTACTTTGCTTGTGTGGAATGACCATTTAAAGTTACAATGGCACTGAAAAAATGACTTATTTTCACACTTACAACTGTTGTAGCATCCCCACAGTCATAAGAGGCCAGGCGAGGAGATGCATGCCTCAATGTGAGTAATATTGAGTTGGCCACACCCAGCCAATAACATGACCATCAAGCCATGTCCACCCAGTCACATAACCACCAAGCCACACCCACCACCTAAGCCACACTCACAGAACCAGTTGTTAAAAATTTTGAATCCCACACCTGAGTAAAATGTAATAAATATGTTGCTGTATTTATATGATATAAGATGAATTGAAGGGTTAACATACACAGATTAGTATGGGACCCCTATGTTTGTAGGGCCCATGGGCAAGTGCCCATAAGGCCTAAGTGTTGAGACAGTCCTGTGTGGACTTGCAAATGAACATAGTTTCTAACTGTACCCAAGTAATTATTCTGTATAATTTCACTAAATATGTAACTTTTATTCTAATTTTTATGGAGTCCTTTTGTCTATGTCCCTGTTCTTCAATCCAAACTATTCACAGGATTTTTGCTGTTTGGGGAAAAAATGGAGGTAGAAGTGCTATGTATTTTGCCTTGAGTTCTTTGGAGAAAAGGCAGGATGTACAGTTCGTTAATTAACTAATCTAGTGGTAGAAATTTTGTCCCTTTAAATTAAAAATCACAACAACAAAAGTCATGAAGTTAGCCCAAGTGGAAGCACCTTTAACTTATTATTGCATGGATTTTCAAGAGAATAAATCTGCATATGTGTGTATATTCCAAGTCAACATTATTTGCCATCAGCATGCTGGGAGTTGAAGTCCACATAGCTTAAAGTTGACAAGTCTGAAAAAATTGATTTAGCCTTTCAAATCCACTTCTTGATAAGTGTATTAATGTAGACTGAACCATCAGATTGATAGAAGTATATTCAATCTTTGCCTAAAAGATCCTGTGAAAAGGAGCTCATTATCTCCTCAATAATTGCTTCCTCCGTTTTTGCTTCTCAGTGTTAATCTTTACTTGTAAGACTTGGTTTCCACTCTTCTCATGATCTTTACTGATTTTACATCTTTTTAAAATTGTGATACTTAGAAATGAAATATTCAGGATGGGCCTCAAGCATAAGAAAACTGTATTTTGTTTTTTAAAGTCAAGCTACAAAAAAGTTGTCTGTTTTAAAAATGTCCCTATCTCCCCATCAAACAACAACAACAACAAAGCCTGGCAGATTTGTTATAAGTATTTTAATTAAGTTAAAATTTTGAAAAGGTTCCACTTGAGTAGCAACATCTACATTTTTTTTTCAATTCAATTCAGACAAGAAATTCCAAATATCAGCTTTCTTTTAACAATTGATGACAAATGGAGATTTTTTACCATATTTAAATATTTTACATTTATTGATATGCAGAAAATTTCCACAAACTTAATATTGGTTTAACTGTATGGATCCTCATCCTCATTAATAATTGAATGAATACCGAATGAACATGATTAGGTCAGAATTTGGCCGCAGCTGACTCACTATGTAACAACTCACCGCAGGACAATTCAACAATACAATTTAATTATTTAAAAATAATTAAAAATATTTTTGTATTTGTCATTCACATTTCATTTTGTCTCTCCTTTTGCATCATTTCTTTAGTTATTCTATTCTACCATTTCTTCAACATTAATGTAACTCTTGTCCGGTGATGACTTGTTCCACAGCAAGTTAATCATAGCAAGTTCCCACAGTGAATTGGTTGGGATATGGTGAGTTGGCTAAAGTGACTTGGCTATGACGGGTTGGCCAGAGTGAGTTGTCCTAAACACTAGTTGGGTAGTTTTGAAAGGAAACAACATTGTCCCTACAAGATGTCTATTGTTTAGTAATTACCTGCAATACATTATTTGAATTTATGCAGTTTTAAACAGGGATACCCTACTGTCTACTCTCTATCATAGTTTCTAAGTAACTGCCACAAGGGTTTGCTTGTAGGTTATTCTGCTACATTTGTACTATGCTGCTAAGATCACCATCTTCATTTTCTCAATTAACCATAATTTATCCAATGTACTAGATATCTGCAACAAAAGAGAAAAAACTTCTGAATCCTCTTTTCTTCAAATACAATTGTGTCATATCTCTTTGCGGCTTTGCTCCACATTTGGAAGGCTTCTCACTGGGTGATCGAATGCATCAAGAAAGACACCAGGCTGGTTCTATCTTGGGTAAGCTGCCCCGATCACGAGCTCGGGAAGCTCTTTTATTAAAAACACACAGTAATACGTCACAGCGGTGAATTCTATCCAATCATTATGTTACATGAGCAGAAATATTAGTGGACACATAGTAGCATCAAATCACAGTGTTTTATGGTCAGTTTTAGTAGGTACAAAGTAGCCAATCAACGCTTGCAGTCCAGTTAATAGCCCATGTTGTATTGCTGATTGATGTTCTTTGTTCCTGGTACACGCTTGCAGCCTACGTGAGGCCTTGAGGCCTTGGGGCCTGGCATGTACTGAAACTATCGAAGCTGATTCATTACTGCATCTCCTCTGTTTTAGTTTTATATGGAAGAAATTCTTCTGGATCTTCGTCACTGCCCATGCAAAAACTTGTGCAAGTGTACACATCAGGGTCTTCTGAGGATATGACTTTGTACAGAGGTTCTTTTTCCCAGAGGGCATTAACCTGTGCAATGGCATGCTTTTCAGCTAATAAAGACAGACTATTGGAGATAGTGCGAACAAAAATTGGTAACACACATGGAAGAATAACGCATCCTGCAGCAATCATACCTATGAGAACTACTATGGCTTGTAATCCTGGTAGTTTTGGGAACCAGGAAATAAAAATATTTTTAAAATCAATACCTTGCCATACTTGATTAGGATTATAGGTTAATTGTTGCATCTCAGTTGTTAATTGTGCTACTACTTTGCCAACCTTATCCATTTGAAGACAACAATTCATGAGGTTGAACCTACCACATATCCCTCCTTCTTTGGCTAGTATGTAATCTAAAGCTAAGCGATTTTGGTAGACAGCTGTGCGTAATTTGTTTGCAGCAGTCGCTAGAGTGTTTAGAGCTTTGTCTATTCATTGGCCTGCTAAATCTAAAACAGCTTGTAAACAAATAATTCTATTAATCATATATATGGGGGTTCTAAAGGCAATGTCGGTGTCTCTTTTCTTGCGGGATAATGTATCATACACAGGGATGCCTAGTTCTTGCTTAATGGAGATCGGTAGGAGGAAAAAGGAAGGTCTTATCCACCCCAATACACATGATCCTTGCCAATCTGCTGGAAGGGATAGATAGGCTAGGTTACCACAAATCCAATACATGTTATTTGGGGCTGTCCAAATTTGGGAAGATGTTGTGTAATTGAGATAAGGGAGGAGGGAGGTGTTGAATTTGGCAGGTGTGGTGGTAGCATTGCCAGGTGCAGTCCAAGTCTGGTAGGAGTTATCCCATGTACCTAAGCAAAGGAGATGTCCTACTGGAGTGGACCCATTTCAGGAAAAGCAGTTTCTACCAATTAAGTTGGTGGTAATTGTCCAGATAAGTGGATCGGAAGCTGTTCTAGCTGTTATGTTTCCTACAGAAGACATGTTATTAAACAGTGATGGCGAGGCTTCTAAGGTTTGCCACGGCCATTGTTCTCCTGTGGTGGTTCCCCCATAGACAAAACAATTGGTTATTGCAAGTTGTTTTGCAATTTTTCTGCCATATCCATGAACAAATTTTTTGCAATAACACTGATATCAGGGGCTTTTTCTAATTTGCTTAAATTATTATATACCGACCATCCCAACAATGTTTCCTTACCTTCATATATTACTTCAGTTTTTATGGTAATGTAAGTGTTTGGATCTGATCCTGTGCCATCAATCCCTATACCATAAGTATCCAAGGCAGGGTGTTGTCTGGAGATGGTGATTTCTACCTTATTGTCTGTGGTAGACACTGATATTCGTTTGAAATGTGACAGATGATTGCAGCCTGAGTTCCCTCCCCTGATATAATCACAGACACAAGACCAACCGGAACACTCGATGGAACCTCCACAAGGGATCCATTGGTTGGGGTTCCCTGTGGCCCAGTTAATGGGTGTAGGACACAAATACTTATGATTGTGGGCGTACATTATTTTCCAGTCAGCCGACCTGCATGAATGTCCCCCTGGATTAGAACAAGTAACACAAACATCAAAGATTAAAGCAATTGGATTAATACCATCCTTGAGCATGGTGGTGTGGTTTAGGTAATAAAGTTTTCTCTCCCTCTCAGGATCAGATCTGCCAGAGGTTCTTGGAAGTCCCGCCCAAAAGGTAATGTTGAGACGTACAGCTGTCTTGGGATCGTAGCAAATGGATTTTGAGTTCTTCTTACATAGATGGTACATGGTCCCATTGTTTTGGCAAGTTTTTCTCATAGGAAGGCACTTCTGCGGTTGTTGGGTATGGTAAATGAGAGTTAGTTGAATGGAGCCTGCTTGCGTGGTGTTGGTCAGGCAGGGGGCGCAGCCATCTGACGCACTGGTGGGGTTCTGCAATCTCTTAACTCGATGTAGAAAAGGGGTGGCCTGGACATGAATGTCAGGCTGATTTGCAAATTGTCTGTGATGATGACGAGGTGAACGGGGTCTGAGGACTGTCCAGGAGTCATAAATGTTATGTATGGAATCATAGAGGCGTCGACCAGAGCAATAATAGGTGGTTGCAGTAGGATGAAGTATGAGGAGTGTAGTCCGAGGAGGGTGTTCAAAGATGTTGATTCGGAAAGAAGCGTTGCTGGAGATATGGAGCCATGGCTGAGGGAGTGTCGACCATCTGAGGTAGGGGAAAAAAATGTGGTGCAGGTCAGCAGGAGGGGGGTGCCTGGCGTGAAGTATGTCACTCGAGACGGAATGGAGACCTTGGAGGCATGTGCGGTAAGAAGGAGGAAGAGAGTCGGCAAGGCAATGGGACTAATCATGTTGATATGTCTGCAGGTGGTGGTTTTTCTACCTTGGGGTGGTATGGTCTGACGTGTTGTCCAGGAACCCACAGGACACGATCTGGAAGCTGCATAGCTGTGTAGCCACAACCCCAGGTGAGGAGAGCAGCAGGACCCTTCCAAGTAGGGTCTGGTAGTTGGCGGTAGTATACCTGTGGTTTGGGAGAATCAGGGAAAGGGGGGGGAAATGTTGCTCACTGCCGTCATAGCAGGAGTGCTGGAGAAATTGAGGAAGTTAAGTGTATAAAGACAGAGATTAAGGGTGTCTTGCATCGCCGGGAGGCCAAGGGCTTTTTTCCCTTTGATCAAATGTTGTTCTAACGCTGTTTTTAGCGTTAGGTTGGCTCTCTCTACCAGAGCTTGTCCTTGACTGTTATAAGGGATTCAAAATTTGTGGGTAATTTGCCACTTAGCGCAAAATTCTGACATAGCTGTGCTAGTGTATGCAGGACCATTATCTGTTTTTATTTCCTTTGGGCGTCCCAATGATGCAAAAGTGCGAATGCAATGGTTGATGACATGTTTGGAGGCTTCTCCTCTTTGCGGGGTTGCCATTATAAACCCTGAATAAGTATCAATTGTGACATGCAGATACTTCCAGGGGGCAAAGGGAGGAAACTGAGTAACGTCCATCTGCCATATTTCACAGGCTTTCAATCCGCGGGGATTTACCCCTAAGGGAATGGAATGGGCTTGTTGACTGCAGGTGGGGCACTGCTGTCTAATGGCTGAGACTTCGGCCATAGTGAGGTTGAAATGTTTCATGAGAGCTTTAGTGCTTTGATGAAAGTATGAATGGCTCTCCCAAGGAGTTAATGTGTGTGAGGTCATGATACCTGCAGCCGCTTGATCAGCCACATCATTGCCTTCCTGGAGAATTCCCGGGAAGGGTTGGTGGCTGCGGATGTGTGCTACAAAGAGGGGGTGCTGACGCTGTGCAACAAGGTGTTGCAATGTAACAAAAATAGAGAGAAGGTTTTTATCAATAGCGGGAGAGAGGTAAGAATCGTGAAAAGTAGAGACTATTTGGGTAACATATAGGCTGTCTAAGATCAAGTTGAGGGGTTCATTAAAATTCTGGAGAACTAATATGGTTGCAGCAAGCTCAGCCCTTTGTGGTGATGTTTGCACAGGGGTGATTTTAGTGTGCCACACCCCATTCCTTTGCCAAGCGCATGCCCCTCATTCCCTACTGCTATCAGCAAATATAGTCAAGGCATTGACCAAAGGCCTTTTGCTGATGGGAGAGGAGAAAGAAATGGGTATTGTCCGAATGATTTGAAAACGTGGATCAGCGGGCGGGTGGCAGGAAACTAGTCCAGCCAGTCGGCTAAGGCAAACTGAATTTCCTGGGAGTTTTGGAATAGAGATTCCCATATTTGTAGCGAAAAAGGGATGAAAAGTGTGGAGACATCTATTCCCATAAGTAATTTTGCACAACTCCTGCCTTTTGTGATCAGTTGAGCCAAATGAGCTGATTTGGAAGTGATGGAGCATCGTGGCGTATGGGAAAGATGGATCCATTCTATGATGTGGAGTTTTTGGTCCTTTTGAGTTACTGCCACGGTCATAAGTCTCGGGGTGGCTAAAATGACCATATCTAAAGGAGTATTGGCAGCAACTCTGTCTACCCATATTTTTCGGATATTCTCTTCTATTTGAGTTATTGCTTGAAGCTGAGGTTGCTGCAAGGATATTATGTCAGCAGGCTTTTTTCCCCAGGTAAGGACTTCAAACAATGGAGAAAGAATATCAGTGGTTAAAGACAGGAAAGGTCGAGCCCAGTTAATGGTACCCAGATATTGCTGAAGTTGAACCAGGGTGGGTTGAGAAGGCAGAGACAGAGAGGGAAGTGAAGGATAGGCAGTAGCAGAAAGCATTTTATAGCCCAGATATCCGTATGGACTTAGTACTTGCACCTTTTCAGGTGCTATGTGCAAACCTCCTTTTGCAAGAACGGCTTTCAGGAAGGAAAATGAAGTGAACACCGTACCCAGTGGCCCAGGAGCTGCAACAAGGATAACATCCATATAATGATACACCAGAAATTGTGGAAAAGCAGAACTATAGGGTAGCAAGACATTATTGACATAGTGTTGACACATGGTGGGGCTATTGAGCATACCTTGGGGTAGGACTTTCCACTGAAAGCGGGAAGAGGGAGAGGAGTTGTTTAAGCAAGGTAGTAAATAAGAAAAAAGTAAGTAAAAAAGCGAATAAGGCATGATCTTGTTCACGCAGAAGGATAGAAAAGAAGCAGTCTTTTAAATCAATGACCATTAGATCAAATTTTTCAGGGATGATGTTGGGATTTGGAAGACCATATTTTAATGCCCCCATAGGTTTTATTATCCTGACTTTTTCTTTATGACAAAAATGGGGGTGTTATATGGGCTGACAGATTGTTCAATGTGCCCTTTGACAATTTGGTCCTGAACAAGTGATTGCAGGGCCTCTAGTTTGTCTATAGTGAGGGGCCATTGATCTACCCAAACAGGTTCTGTGGTTTTTAATTGTAGCTGCAGTGGAGTTCTAGCAAAAGATTCCATTAATCAATAATGAGTTTTGCATTAAGTTGAAACATAAGATCACGGCCCCACAGGTTAGTATGTAGTGGAAGAACCAAGGGTTGGAGGTAGGCAGTGCGAGAAATATCAGAGGAACTCACCGGTAGCCAGTGTTTGCTACGGTGGGCGTGCTGAACTCCTCCCACTCCCCGAATGGCTGGGGCAGTTTCCAAAGGCCAATCGTCCAGCCACTCAGCCGTTCAGATGACATTTACATCAGCTCCAGTATCTAAGAGACCCGAAAAGACTTTGTTAAGGATTGTGAATTGTAACACAGGCCTGGCTTGTTCCACTGTCTGATGGACAGTAAATGCCCATGCATCAGCCGTTTTAACAGTTACCGGAATAGCGGTTGCTACTAATTCTCCCTTGCTAAATTTTGTGGGAGTATTTCCAATTACTGCCATGGCCATTGAGAAAAAGTCATCGGAATCTCTCCGAAACGGAGAAGCAATGATTCCCCTTGCCATGAGGTCTCGGATGGGATAAATTATGAGGGGCGTCATGGCAGGAGGGATCATTTTCAGGCATGTGGGGAGAAAGTAAACAGTGCCTGGAATGTCAATTTTCATATCTTCAGAGGCAATTAGTTGGAAAGATATGGAGTCAGCCTTTGGAGCGGGGCTGGCTGATCACCCCTCCTCTAGTTTCCCTGTGGCTGAGGAATGTTGCTGTGGCACTGGTTTTCCCAGTAGTACCCTTTCTTGCACCTTGGGCATATTGTCTTAGGCTTGGTGTTGTTTTGTGTATTGTCTCTGGCTCTGCATTGTGCTTTGAAATGGCCTGGCTTCCCACAATTGAAGCAGTTTCCGGCTGGCCTGTTTTGAGAATTTGCTTGCTGCAAGGCCATGGCCAGATGCTCCATATTGTAGGAGACAGTTCCCACGATTCTGCAAGCCTTTAGATAGTCCGAGAGGGAAACCCCCCCCTTGGGCAGATAGAGGCTGCAGAATCCTCTTGCAATCCTCATTAGCATTTTCAACGGCCAGTTTTAACAGAAGCTCTTTATGGGCTTCATTCGAGATTTGTCTCTGAATGGCTTTCTGAAGTTCCTCTACGAACTCAGCATAAGGCTGATGTGAGCCTTGAGTAATTTTTGAAAAAGATCCTACGATGCCAGAGGTAGGATCATCAACCTTGTCAAGGGCTTTGATCACTATGATACTGATAAGGGCAAGAATATGTGGTGGGAGTGCCATCTGAGCTGTTAAGTCCGTAAATCGGCCCATACCAAAAATTTGATCCATTCTCGCAGCTGTGCCATGATCGCGGGCAAATTTTTCAGCTTCGGCGTGAAAGTCTGACTCCCAAACAACATACTGCGGTCCCATCAGTATCATATGGAAAAGATCTTTCCAATCTTGGGGTAACATGAAAAAGGAGGTGCTGATGGTGTTAATGACCCCTCTGACATATGGTGCCTGGATGCCGTACATGGTCAAGGCTTGTTTTAAATCTCTAATTAATTTCATGGGTAAAGGTTCAAGTCTAGGCATATATTTCCGGCTCCATCCCCTATATATTCAACGGGACAGAGAGAGAGCTCCTCCAGAGTAAGAGAGCTCTCCCTGCGGCCCTGCACCATGGCTTGTGTGATCGCTTCCATGGGTGTCTGATTCTCCACTGGATTTGAGTCAGGAGGATTTATGGGTTCAGGAGCAGTGGGGGAGGAAGCTTCTAACGGGAGAGCATCCTTTGTCTTGGTTTCAGCTGTATAAGGAGGACGACCCTCCTTAGGGGAGGGGGCATTGGTCAGTGCTGAGCCATGGATTTTTAAGCATTCCATGACTATCCGCCATGTGGTCAGAATCTTTGGTGGAGCCCTGGGATTGCTATGAAAATAGTCACCCAAATGTTGCCATGTGGAGATTTTCAAGGACCCTTTCTCCGGATAAGCCGGACATTGTGTATAGATGTAAGTCAAAAGGGTGATGAGGTCCTTTTTAGTTGGAACTGGGAGCATTTTGCCCTGATTCCTAAGAATAAGAATTGAGCTCTTCGCTAATTCTCCTAATTCCTGCAAATGTGCTATCTGCGCTTTGGAGAACTTTCCGCACATACTCACCTGAAGGGAGGATGTCTTCTTTAGGGAAGATTCCTGGGGAGGGATCCGTGACATGAGATGGCATCCCTGAGTTGCAACTGGCTGATCTGGCCAGGTGAGATAAGCAGTTGAAGACAGACACACCCGTTTTTTTTATCGGATCACGTCAGGGTCACCAGATGCGGCTTTGCTCCGCATTTGGAAGGCTTCTCACTGGGTGATCGAATGCATCAAGAAAGACACCAGGCTGGTTCTATCTTGGGTGAGCTGCCCCGATCACGAGCTCGGGAAGCTCTTTTATTAAAAACACACAGTAATACGTCACAAGCGGTGAATTCTATCCAATCATTATGTTACATGAGCAGAAATATTAGTGGACACATAGTAGCATCAAATCACAGTGTTTTATGGTCAGTTTTAGTAGGTAAAAAGTAGCCAATCAACGCTTGCAGTCCAGTTAATAGCCCATGTTGTATTGCTGATTGATGTTCTTTGTTCCTGGTACACGCTTGCAGCCTACATGAGGCCTTGAGGCCTTGGGGCCTGGCATGTACTGAAACTATCGAAGCTGATTCATTACTGCATCTCTTATCATCTTTGAGTATTTGGCTTCTTCAAGGACAGCTTTTTTCCTTGCACAAAGAAAAGAATGTGCTGTTTGATATGTAAATAAAGTCTGAAAGAAATATCAACAATTAATCTACCTATCTCAAATGTATTTGATGTGTATTATGATAGATTTTTCAAATATGATTTCAACACATTATTCATCATTTCCATTCTGTCACAAGATGGAATTTGCCAGGAAGCATAGCTGAGTAGATGCTTACTGCATTATATGTGATAGTGAAGGATGTGTATTACTCTAACTTGTCTAAGTGCAATTAGGCCTGATGTTCAGAAGAGTTCATTATTGCTCATCAAATTATATTCTTTAAGGACATTGCTATGTAACATTTAAAATCTTTATATAAATGACATTGATAAAGAGAATAAATTGAGCAATAGTATCACCCAGTGGACAAAGAACAGAAGCAGGGACTTGTTTTCAAGTACATTGTGCATAGTAAAACAACAACAATATGCTATCTCATGTACACATACCTACAGATATATTGCAATTTGCAAATGTTATACCTAAATATTGAGGAATCCATTTTATATCAATTATTTATTCTAATAATTATTTAGCAGCTTTGAAATTAATTATACAATTATTTTTAAATGTATACATTGATGATCAACATCATTCATTATGCTGTGTTCTGATTAGCCCCTATTCATGCTTTTATTCTGATGAATATATTTGTGTTTGTGTATGTTTATGTGTGCACATGTGTATGTGTGTGTGTTTATTGTTTCTCTTTTTAAAATTCAGTTCCAGACTCCTAGACTGTGGGAATAAACTTTGACTTCAGTATTGGGTAATGATTAGTCTAAGACCTTATACATACATGCCTGCCTAAGGGTCACTGAGATAAGCAAGGAAATTAAAAACAAACACCAGAAACAATTAAGAAGCTCAGACAATTGTAAACAGTTTTGTGTGCTATATCTAATTATTGTAATCCACAATGTGAATGCTTACTATGTACGAATTTCTCAATAAAAGGGGGCACTAGAATTTGCTCTAGGCTCCCATCCCGAGTACACCAACCTCTGTGTCTCATTCTATCCATGGGAGACCACCACAAGTGGTGACCCTGACGTGATCCACTGCAGGTGGTATGTGTCCGGACCTCCGTGTTTCCTCACCTGGAATTGGTAAAGTACATACTTAACTATTGCTGGACAATAGGATTATTCAGGGAACATGGGGGAAAAACTCTCTCAGCCACAGGAACGGCATGTTAGTGAGCTGCTGAAGTTAGTCAGGACAAACTTCTTTATCTTTAAACCCTCCGGGGGGGAGCAAATAGTTCTTTCAAAAGATAATGTGAGAGAGCTGCTGCAAGAGATCTGGCGGCAATGTCCCTGGTATCCAGAGAAAGGCTCTTTAAAGTTAGACACATGGAGGAGTATTGGAATTATCCTTCATGAAGAGCCACGGGCAACAGCTGAAATTTTGATATTTTGGAAGATTGTTATGACTGCTTTAGAGATCCAGCAACAACCTCTTTTAAAAACCTCTTCCTTATAAAGGAATTGTATTGCACCCGCCTTCTCCAAAACTGGAGTGTGCTTTATCATTTCCAACAACGCCTACTCCAGTGGATGATAAAATCCAATCAAAAATGGGAAAAGTTCAAGCCATGATGCATCAGGCTTTCAATGAGGGGAAGTTAGAGTCTGATGAGATTACCCAGATGAATTTGTTTCCAGTCAATAGGCAAGTGGATGCTCAAGGCAATCTGCAGACTGAATGGGTTCCGATTCCTTTGGCAGTTCTTAGGGAAATTAAAAAAGCAGTAAAAGATTATGGTATTCAAAGTCCTTTTACAAAGGGGCTTCTGACAAGTTTGGCTACCTCACGCATGATTCCTAGTGACTGGAAAGATTTAATGAGAATGATATTGAGCTCTACTCAGTATGTGGTCTTTGACTCAGAATACCAAAGGGAGGCTGTCACTAGGGAAAGGAATTCGGGGGGGCTGTATACACCAGACCAAATCTATGGGGCAGGCTTTTTTGAATCCACTGCAGATCAAGCTGCTAATTTGCCTGATCATGTATTTCCAGTGGTTATGGCAGCTGTCCTTGGGGCGTTGTCCCGCATTCAGGATGTGGGAACCCCAGCACGGTCTTTTTCTCAAATTAAGCAAACAGCATCTGAGTCTTATAATGATTTTGTGGAAAGGCTATAATTGGCTATTACCAGGCAAATCTCTAATGAGGAAGCTGCAAAAGAACTTTTGCTGAAATTGGCAGTTGAAAATGCAAGCGCTGACTGCAAGCGTATCTTACAGCCTTTGGTGGCTAGAGGTGAGGTTACTCTGGCTGATCTGTTAAAGGCATGTGCAGTGGTGGGTTCTCAGGCTTACAACATGGAGACTTTGGCTATGGCATTGCAAAAAGGGATGAAACCTACAGGGAATTGTTTTAATTGTGGAAAGCTTGGCCATTTTAAAGCCCAGTGCCGTGCCCCTGGGGGGGGGGGGTGTAGGCATTTTGCTTCCTCTCATTCTGCAAGTACACCAAGACCAAAAGTTCGGTATAAGAGACTACCAGATCCAACATGGAAAGGACCTGTCCTGCTGATACGCTGCTGTTGAAGATGAGGGGACAGTTGTTTGGGTTCCTGCTCGCTGTGTGCGTCCTTATCATCAGCCAAAGGGGCAAGGGGATGGATTTGGGGGAATGGAAAAGAAACACATTGATCCAGGACATGGGGAAGCTAGCAAACCTTCATAATAAAACTGATTGTTGGGTATGTATGCACATGCCAACTCACAAAACATCAGGGCTTCCAATGGTTGCAGTACCTTTGGCCGAAGGTGACTGGTATAAGGGACAATGCTATGGTTGTTCAGGGATGTGATCTAACAGTTGGACTAAAAGTAACATAAATACATTGCATCTTTGAAGCCGAATCCAAGAGGTGGCGGGAATCTGCTGGACTCACAATGAGACAGTAGAGAATATGACTTACTTGGGAACATATCCATTTTGCAACAAAACAATTGTTATTGGCAATGGAAGTCGGGTTTATCCAGATGACATGAAAACTAAAAATCTCCCTTACTTTGTACATAATATTTCTAAATTTGATATCATATCTTTGATCAATGAAAATGGGTGTCCAATTATCCCTGCCACATGTTGTCCCATCATGATAGGAAACCAGCTGCCCAAATGTGCAAATGGGAAATACGCACCACCGCCCACTTATTTGGCTGTGTCAATGGAATCTTTTACACGATTAATCTATGCTGAACCAAATACGGTTGGCCATCTCCTGGGAACAAATCTATGGTTACTATGTGGACGGATGGCCTATGATCACATGCCAGCACGATGGAAAGGAGTCTGCACCTTTGGAAAAGTGATCCCATCTCATGTCATTTTAAAATCTTTGGGGACTGCTCATATCCGCAATGCGCGTTCCGCAACGGAAGTAAACTCTGTTTTGAATCATGACTACTGGACACAGATATCAAGGGGAGTTATTCCTCCTTTAGGAGTCATGATGAACTATAGAGATTTGCATCGTTTAAACAATTGGACAGTTGCTATGTTTAAAACGCTAAAGCTGCTTGAAGAAGAACAAGGAAAAATCCTTGACTTTGTCCTGCAAACCAGATTGCGGTGGACACTATTTTGGCTGTGCAAGGGGGAGTTTGCGCTGTGATTCATACACATTGTTGCATGTATATCTCTGATTATTCTCCAAACATTACAGCTACTATACAGCATATGGAACAAACCCTGAGTGAGAATCCATTACAATCGGAGGACGAGGGACTGGACGTGTGGTCTGCACTTTGGTCCTGCTTGCCAGATGGTTCATGGATTCGTCACCTAATTGTTGGAGTGATATTGCTTTTTATACTTTCTCTTTGTGTATGCTGTTGTATCCAATGTCTCCCTGGACTTTTAGGAATGTGTCGGGTGAAACCTACGGAAGGAGAACTGTTGTTGCAGATGGCGAAAAGCTACCGAGGCATCCGCGATCATCAAAAAACTAAAACAGGGGAGATGTGGGAATAAACTTTGACTTCAGTATTGGGTAATGATTAGTCTAAGACCTTATGTCTGCCTAAGGGTCACTGAGATAAGCAAGGAAATTAAAAACAAACACCAGAAACAATTAAGCAGCTCAGACAATTGTAAACAGTTTTGTGTGCTATATCTAATTATTGTAATCCACAATGTGAATGCTTACTATGTACGAATTTCTCAATAAAAGGGGGCACTAGAATTTGCTCTAGACTCCCATCCCGAGTACACCAGCCTCTATGTCTCATTCTTTCCATGGGAGACCACCACACTAGACATGTTCAGCAGTTTACATATATAAGAATTAAATGTATGTTAGAGACATACAACAAGTCTCATATACAACATCTCTGCTTCACGGGAGAGTCTAAAAATATTTGTGGGGCAATGCTCATTAATTCCATTCCAGTGATAGATTTCATTTCCTTCAAAAGTTAAAGCAACTTGCATACATTTCCACCCTAATTCTGTTTTCACACTTTGAGACTCATTAAGCAAAGAACTAATGGCTAGTCCAAATCACATTGTGAGCTTCATGACTGAACTGAGATTGAATCCAAGTTTCCCCAGTCATAGTAAACCTTGCATTATAATTTCCTACTAATCAGGAATAGGTTTAATTTCTTCTACATATTTCAGAAGAAATGTCTTTGAGTGACATGAAGCCTCACTGCACTATTCTTTGCAGGTTCAGAATCTAAAGTATGCTACAGATGGAAAATAGGAACCAACTTTGATCTCTGTGAGACATCAAAAGTATTCAGAATATTGAAAGCAGCTGTACTTCAGTGATAAATCAGAGTATTTTTCATAAGCAAGATCCTAAACTGTCAATAAATCAGATATCTTATGCAGCTGAGAAACTGTAAAAAATAGTTTTTAAGTATAGAGAATACTAACCTAAGAGGACCAATACAGGTTCTAAATTTGTGCTCTGAACTTAATTTTTAAGGTAAAAAGAAGAGGAAAGGAAGAAGACAGTGAAATAATTCAAGTAGTTGAAACAATCAAAACAAGATTTGAGGTTAATAAGTTTTACATTCTTCCATGAAAGTAGAAACAAAAACTATGCCAACTATTAACCATACAGTCCAGAAAACAGTCAATAACACTTCATTTTTAAAAGTTAAATAGAAATAAATAAATATACAATTATCAGTGCAATTTTATACATGCCTATTCCAATAAAAGCTTCTTTGTTTTCAGTTGATTTCATTTACATATTTCTTTGCATCAGCCTAACTGATGCAAGTACTCAATAGTACTAAAATTGTTAGAAAAATGCAGTCCTACACAGCATATAAATATGCACACTGACCTGGCTATAAATGCCACTAAATTCAAAAAAGTCTGCTATTGAGGTATCAGAAATTGAATTGTTATGCAAATGCTTAAGTCTTGCCTTCAAATATCTATAGCTGAAACTGTGATTGCCAAAATGTGAATTTAATATAAAATAAGTCTGCTTTATTTTCTAATAGGAGTAGGGAAAAAGTCATAAATATCATATATTCATACAGTTTATATGTTCAGTGCAGTGATTTGTAAATAACATTAACTCACTGAGTTCCTAAGTGATATAATGAGATAAATAAGTATAATAATTCAGTTACTTGAAATTAATCTGTGAATCTCTCCAGATGGCCTGCTATTATCATCTATCTCACAAGGTAGTTTATCACGTTGACCAAAAAAGCTAGTTATTTCAAAGTTAAGGAACTGTAAAGAATTCAGCATTTAGCATTTTAATACTGTTTTAACACAAATGAAAATTCATTCAAATTAAAACCAATAATTTTTTATATTTGCCCCATGTTTTTTTCTGTTATATTATTTACTTAATGTACCATTTCTCATTATTATTTAATAAGCCAGGACATTTCTCATACCATTAAATAAGCCAGGATATTTTACATTTGTAGGCTTCCTGTCTAAAGATTGTTATATGTATAGTATAGTGTATAGTCTCTTTCTCTCTCTCTCCTCTCTCTCTCTCTCTCTCTCCCTGCCCCGTGTGTATGTGTGTGTGTGTGTGTGTGTGTGTGTGTGTGTGTGTGTGTGAGAGAGAGAGAGAGAGAGAGAGAGAGAGAGAGAGAGAGAGATATCATTTGTAACCAATGAAATTTCTATATAGATTCTGGGCTAAGGTACATTTTGAATGTAATGTGGCTGTACATATAATCCTCTTTCTATAGGTTTTCAACTATGCTTCCTCACACCTTCCTATTCCTGCTGCAGTATGGAGATCTGATGAGTCCTTCAACCTGTGCTAAGCTAAAGCATGTGTTCAGTTATGTTACATAGGTTGCTATCCTTATTTGAACATTAGATGAGTGAAGTCACTCAGTACAAGGAAAGGTGAGGGACCAATCGTGCCTACCATCCCTGTCCTATTGTTTCTTTTTATTTTTCTTATAATTATCTATCTCATGTATTCAAAACTATGTTTATTCTTATATCTGTATCTTATAAGCAATTGACAAATCAAATCAAATAAAAAATGAATAAAAATAAAAACTAGGCTGATATTTACATTGACTTTCTCATTTCCATTAGGCCTAAAGTAAATAGGCTGAACTCCTGATTCATGCATTCTGTAGATCGCATAAATGAATATTGGGTCACTTTTGATTCTGATTTTTATATGCCCCTCAACTACTTTCACCGTATTCTTGGTCCAATAGCTTTTATTCTTGCACTGAGCTGCGAAATCCAAATGTACTTTCTTGCTTAAAGTGGAGTGAAGTTCTTCCTGACATTGGGAGAATAATTAGAACTCAGATACAGACTTTCCAATTTCATTGATAGAGTCTAAGACTAATTGAGTAAAAGCAAGCATGTATATGTAGGTCACAAGGAATGCACAGAGATTGAGGTCTACCCAATATTCTGTTCTTTATGTTGCTTCATGTGAATTGAACCTGTGGTGTAGAGGACCATACTTACTGATTGCATACCCATGCTTCTATGAAAGATCTGAACTCCCACTTGGATAGAGAGATGAACTGTGAATATATATTACAGGCTTCTATACATAAACAAATGAAGAATGGGAATGAAACAATCAGTTTTCTTTTGTTACACATATTCCTCAGAAGTATGAATATGGGAAACATAGAGGGATGATGGTAGAGAAAGAGGTGAATACATGACATGACAAGTAAAAAAAAATGTGTATGGGCTTTCATTGTGGCTAAAAAATGTAATAGATGAAGTGATAGTCTCTGAAAATTTACAATATGCCTTCCTTCTTCCCTTCCTTCCTTTTGTCTTCCCTCCCTCCCTTCCTCATAGGATATTAAGCATATTAATTTTAATGGAATATGTGTAAAGCCTATACCATATTTAGGATTCAGTTAAAAATGACCACAGTTAAAAATGTGGAGGTATGAATATTTCCAGCAGTCCCATCTTTTCCCATTATTTGATGACAGTTTCAGAGGGCAGCTTTAGACAAGCTTTAGACAGGTCCTATGCCCATATTCCCTTTTTATGTGAAGCACATTTTCAGAATTATTTCCAAAGTAATGTGTCTTCCCCAGAAGGGTTAATACAGTAATTAGATACATTCAGTTATTGAAGTAACAAACTAACATGGAACAACTTTAATCTTCCTTCCAATGAATGCCATTTTTCTGAAAAGAATTGATAGTATTTGATGGAGATGATCCAAGACAATAGACATTTTTTTATAAATTGATGTCATTTCACAGAACATGCCTGTATCCAATTCTGAGAGTTCTACCTCTTCCATTACAATTTATAACACATAACATTTGTTGAGGAAACTGCAGATTTAAAAAACCCAGTTTGTTTGGTTCCAAAATATTTCAACTGGAAAAAATCCTAAAGCTTGCAGATTCCATGCAATGTTGCAATTCACTCTAGAAGTAGGTCCCTATTATTAAATCACATTGTGCTATTGTAAAATAATGCATGGCAAAGTTACTTTATACCCCCTCCAAATTAATGCAATGGTGCCAGTACAAGTTTTCATTTGTTTCTATGTTTTAATGATCAGGAAACTAGGATGGAAACCTAACATGTATTTCTGGAGATGATTCCCACTAATGCACCTATTTAAATAGGCACAGAATTGCTGGCTAAAATCTGCTGTATATTTGACAAAAAAACACTGTTGGTAAACACCCCTAAATTCAGAGGTCCCCCTCCCAAGGATTTACAATATTTCACTCATATATTTTTTTTCCATTTTTCTACTTTTCCCTGGTTTTACCTAAAATTAAATACAGACACACCAAGTTAGACATTAGGACTGAATGAAAAGAATGCATGAAAGCAATGCATTCCACTTTGCTGAAGCAAGGTAGCAACATACTTCTTCCCTGGGCATTTGCTCAAATATGTGCCCCAAACTCAAGGAATGTGTATCTGTGTATGTATATTCTCTCTCTCTCCCCCCCCTCTCTCCCACTCCCCCTCTCTCTGTGCGTAGTGTGATAGTAGACACTATCACCCATAGCCCTAGAAATTCAGAAGTTACAATGGATAATACTATATATGCTCATGAAAATAATGAGTTCCATTTCCAAGTATATATAAGAAACCTATGCAGACTTTCTAATGTATAAGCGCCACTGATGTCAAGGAAATTTATTTTCAAAGAAATTATTGCAGAATTATGCTGTAGAATTTATTCACAGTTTAGCAAAGCTGGATAATTATATAACATCACTGGTTAGCCAAGCTTTATTGCACCGGTGTAATAAAGAAATTTATTACACATATATCACCACTGCTACAGCAGAACATCTTCTTAAAGTTACTGAGAAAGCACTCATTGTATGTTCTGATGAGGTGGAGGGAGGGAGAAAAAGGAGATTCACTAAGCATGCTGCATGGTTTCTTTCTGGGTTTTTTTTTTAAAAAAAAAGCAAGAAGGGTTTCAACTATCAGCAACTGGTATGAATTTCTGTGCTAAGAATATTACATTCAGAAATGTTTCATATCACAGCCAGCTGGTCACCAGAAAGTAACAAGGAGAAGACTTTGAGTTGCACTGGTCTGACATGATTTTGTTCCCCTTATCAAATAATTCTGTTTTGTTTTTGTTTTTAGTTTATAATATAGAAGGGTGTTTGGATGTAATAGATTGATCACTAATACACTGTATGTTTCTCAGCTGCACCACAGTCTTATCTTGTGATGATATAATTCCAGATGTCATGGAACTGTTATACAGAAACTTGGAGACAACCTTATTTCTGGGAAGGTCAGTGAATGATTGGAACTAGCAAGCTGAGTTCTTTATTGGTGAAGATCCAAAACTTTCATAATCTAGAAAATCTAGTATAAAAAATAGCTGATGGGGGAAAGCAAGTGCCAACAGTGATTTAATTTATTGTTTTTCAAGACCTGCTATTATTTTAATGATAGTTTTTATAATCAAATTCAGATTATTCTTACTATTTAAATTTATATGCCAGCCAACTCCCAGTAATGCAGGTAGTTTAATGCAGGAAATTATTTATATTAAGACATTGGAAAAAATAATATAATTCCAGATGAATAGTGATCTATCTGTTTTGGAAAAGGCAACTGTTATTTTCTAATCAAGGGACACATTGATGTATGTTACTATGGGAGAGATTCTGTGGTATCATTCAATAATGTCTCACATTGTAGATATTTTCGCAGCATTGGTAAATCAGTGACTATTGATAAGGATAAAATATAAGTCAATTGGTCATAACTTCAGATGAACTGATAGACATGAAGATACATACTGAAATTAGGAGCTCCAGTGTTGCAGTGATTAGGATATAGTACTGCAGGCTAACTCTGACCGCAGTCTAGAGTGTAATCCTGACCAGGTCAAGGTTGACCCAGCCTTTCATCTTTTTGAGATTGGTAAAATGAGGACCCAAATTGTTGGGTGCAATATGCTGACCCTGTAAATTGCTTAAAGAAGGCTGGAAAGCAACTGGTATATATCATGTTTCCATTAAAATAAGATCGGTCTTATTTTCTTTTGGGCTTGAAAATAAACACTCAGGCTTATTTTCAGGGATATCAGCATGGGGTCCATCAGGAGTGGGAATGCAGCTACTGTTGGTCCTGCCCTCTCTGTCCCACTGTATGTTTGCCCATGGGCCAACCTCTCATCATACCCCAGGCTTCACCCACCCTGCCTGCTGGCCCAGCTGTTGCTAGACACTTCTCGTCTGTGGCAGGCACCATGTTGGCCACCAAGGAGCTGCCCATGCTGCTGCTGGCTTTATGGGGGCTCTTGGCCCTCCTGATAGGCTGGGTGGAGGCCGGGGATAGTGTTGAGAGCTTAGCTACAATTGAGGCCACGGGCAAACAGACAGTGAGACAGAGAGGGTGGGACCAGTGATAAATGTCCAAACACTTTTTGCCTAGAGGGAGCAATTTTCTCAATTCCCAAGCACCCCATAGCTGACCAAATATTTTAATTCAGACAGAGAAATTATGGAGACTCAAAGTTTCATATGCTTGCAAAGGGGACAGTTTGAAAAGGAGCAATTAGCTCAGTTTCAAAGCATTCCCTTTGAAAGCAGACAAAACTTCATCTCCCTCCGGAAAAAGTGTGTAATAAAACCAGGCAGAGACAGAGGTGATCCCAACACATCACCCACTCCGTTCTACTGTCTCTTGCTTGCCTACAGCCATACCAAGCAGGCACCTGTGCGGGGCATAGCGATCACGTGCCTCCCCCATTTCTCCCATTCTTATGCCTTTGCCTCCATCTGCTGCCAGTGCTGCCACACAAGTCTCCTGCGAGTCTCCCATGAATCAGGCAGCCATGTAGCACATCCGGATCTCCTATCTTCTAGATTGCCTCTGCTTTCATGCTCGAACTTACTGGTATTGGTGCTGCACGAATAAGTTGATAGGCTGCATCTGCTGCCAGACACTATTGGCTCCATGCACTCTGCCAGACACTATTGGCTCGCCACACTCACCACCTCTTGTGTTGTCCATGCCCATCCCCCAAGGCTTATTTTTGGGGTAGGACTGAAACTAGACCTATCCAAAAAAACAATTCAGGCTAGGGCTTATTTTCAGGATGGGTTTTATTTTCAGGAAAACATGGTAACTCTAAGTGCTATTGCTATTAAGAGATAATCCATCAGATATAATGAATATTTATATATTTATAAATATATAAATATGTTTGCTGCTGGCTTTATTTGTTATATTTGTTAACAACATTGTTTTGACCAGCAGCATATTCAGCTCTCACTATAACAACTTGTTAAATCATTTAAAAGTAAAAAAAAATACAATTTTTTTTTATATTATCAATAAATTTGATGTGCAGATATTACAAAATAAGTGGAATAAAGAATTAAAGGCTCCCTAAACTGTCTAGACAATAGGAGAGTGTCTTAACCTTTATAGATGAGTGGCAATAAGCCACAAACTACAACTTATGTAACAACAACAACAATGAAAAATACTTAGAATTTATTGGACTCCAATATGTTTGTGTAGAAAAGGACTGTCAAAAGCAGCACTTTGTTGGAGATATAAGGATAATGCTTCTTTAAAACATATATTGCTACAATGTCCTATACTTACCAAGTTTGGAGAGAAAGTAGTAAATTATATAAATATGATTGTGCAACAAAAGCTACAATTTTCAGAGGATAATATTCTTTTGAACTATATATGGAGTATATGGAATTTGACAGCTGGACAATGTAAGTGGATTCTCTGTGCCCTTACTATGGTTAAAAGTCTCATACTGCAGCACTGGAAGAATCAATGTGCAGCCCCATTTATTCAATTGATTGACTACCTGATTGTACTTGCCACTTATGAGTAGATTATTACATGTAGAGACTTTGTATAGGCAAGTACAATGAAATGTGGGAGATTGATACAGAATTTACTGGGTTAAAAACAAGTAATATAAATGTATTAGAAATATATTCATATTTGAAATTATATTAGAGAGAGAGGGAGAATATAATTGTAACCGTTTATTTGCTATAATACATATATTTTTCTTTGTCTTCCATCATTTTGTTAAAACAATTTTATATGTTTTTGTTCTTCTTTTTGACAATGCTTGTCCATCGCTATTATTTTTGTGTTTTGCTCTTTTCTTTTTATTAATCAGTTAATTATTCTTATTAATTAATAATGAATAAAATATAAATAGAAAGGTAGATAATTTGTCTTTTCCTTCTTAGTTTGTTTATTTAATTTGTACATTCTTTATTTAACTTGTATGTTCTTTATTTAATTTGTAAGGTAGAAATACCTTGGGACTACAAAGCACTTTTCCTTAAGCATCTTGATCCTTTTCTTTTTTGTGATCACACCACTTGATCAGTGACAAAATAATGTTACTAATATTATAGCCCTATGGTTACTTTCAGGAAAATATCTGGTGGAGAAGGTTAATTGTATTTTTTTTTTAAATACTTTTTTAAAATTACAGGCTGTTTTGTTAAAAATATAAAGATATTAAATTAAAATAATACAGAAATTCTTTAAAACAATGAAACAAATAGAAGGGCAGAGTGACAAAACTGGATGGGAACAAAGAAAAACTACCCAGATTAAAAAGAGGCTTTGTTCATCCATGCCAAAGGCCTGGGCAAATGGCCAGGTATTCAAGACATTTTGAAACACCAGTGAGGTGGGGGGGTGTTATTTGTAGTGAGAAGAGAATCTCATGGCAGAGAGCAAGCACTACTATAGGGAAGGCACACTTTGAGGAACATGATAGATGGCATTATTAATCACAGAACACAGAATATGCCAACCCTGCCAGACTGAATTGGCTGGGCAGATATGATGGGAGATAGAAGGTCCTTCAATTAACTCTGTGGTTGTTTTAAATGAATAAGACAATGCTATAAGTATATTAAAAGCAGAAAGAATTATTTTGAAACCTTTATTTAATGAGTCCAGCATGCCAATATGTGGTTCAAGCCATGTCTGTACAAATATTAACTGGCCCTTATATTTTTGCATATTTTCTTTCCTAAACATTTGTGGGCTGTTTCATGTCAAGACCTGCTTTACTTGCATAACTAGCATTCAGCTAGCAGTCTGTTAGTTGCAATTTGTGCTTCAGTGCACAAATTCAATTCATTATAAAGGCTATAACTAGTAACTAGTAAAGAATGAAAGAATTGGTTTCCCGTCAGTACATTCATTGCAAACAAACTCACCTATTTCAACCTGATCCCCAAGAGAAATATTATTCGTCATAATTGGTTTATTTCTTAAAAAAAGAAGTGTTATGAACTAATAAAGGTGATTAAATAAAGTTTTAACAAACCTTAAGAAAAGCAGGGTTCTAATCCTGCACTTCTGATTGGCCGATAATAGCGATATTGGATTGGCCCATTCTGGGGAATCTGATTGACTGTTAACAAGCCACTCTCATTGGGTTTAACACTTCCCTGTTTCTCATTGGCTAATAGGTCAGCAGCCTACCCTATAAAAGGGCTGCTGCTGCCCTAGGGTTTTTGCTCTGTTCAGAATGATTAATAAAGAGTTGAAGTTCACTGTTCACTGCCTCGTCTCCATTCCTTGCAGCCATGCGCAGAACATAACATTGGCGACAAAGGTGGGATGCAGAGACATCAGAGCTGACTGAACACTACAGAGCACCAAACAGAGCACGTGGCTGAAGGCACATCGACAATGGAACCCATGTCCGGCGGCGCCATACCACCCGCTCCATTTGACCCGGCACAAGAAGACTGGGACTCGTACATAGACCGGTTCCAGATGTTTCTGGAGACCAACAACTTGAAGGATGCCACTACGGGGAAAAAGCGAGCAGTGTTCCTGACCCATTGCAGGCCTGCCGTCTTTAAGATGGCCAAGGCACTAGTGAAACCGGCTGAGGTGAAAACCATGGACTGGGATGTCCTCGCGCCCCTTCTACGGGCCCACTATGCACCCGCCATACCAATGCTTGTCCGAAGACATGAATTTTACCAGAGGAACCAGCGGAAAGGAAAAAGCGTTGTAGATTTCATCATGGATCTCCAGAACCTGGGAGGCCTCCGTGGGTTTACAGACCTCGAAGAAGCTCTGAGAGACCGAATAATTCTGGGATTAGATGACCACACTACGCAGAGCAAGATCATGGCCAAAGGGGACATCAACCTTGCTGATGTCATCAAGGACGCTACTGCAGCAGAAGCAACCAGGAAGTCAGCCGCCCGAATGCGCCACACCAAAGCACCGCTCCGCCAACCACCAGCGATACCTCACCTCGCTTAGAGAGGCACGCAACAGCGCCCACCAAGAGGACCTCAAAGTGCCATTAGAAAGTGACAAGTAGGAGGTCAATCGGCTCCGGTCTGAATGTGTCCAATGCCACCAGCAGAATCAAAGACTACCGCACCAATGTGCGGGTTGTGGGGCAAACCACCCGCGATCAGACTGCAAATTCCTCGATGCGCTCTGCCATTTCTGTGGGAAAAGAAGCCACATCGGGAAGGTCTGTAAAGGCAAGCAAGGATTCAGCCCACTTCAGAGGGGAACCAACTACTGCCAGACCACAGGGAATCGTCCTGTGAGTTGGGAACATTTGAACCACCAATGGAACAACCACCCCTACAGAAATAAAACACTGGCCACTTCAAAGAGACGAGAAGAGGCACACCAAACCATTACAATCAGTCACGCCTCATCGCTAGATGCAAAGAAGATCCGAGTGAAGGTCACCATTGAAAACCAGCCTTGCGTGATGGAAGTCGATTCAGGATCATCCCTCTCGATGGTTTTCTGGAAGACCCTTAAACAATTAATCCCTGCCATCTGGTGTCAAGACCTCAGAGCCCAAAGAATCATACTCAAAGATTATCAAGGGAACCGAATTCCGGTCGTTGGATCCAGCCTAGTCCAAGTATCATTCAAAAATCATACTGCGTCATTACCATTGACCGTCGTTGACTGTGACCGGCCGAGCTTGTTAGGCCTTCAATGGTTCGCCCCACTCGGGATCAAGGTAGCCGGCATTCACCAAACCAGAAGCGATGACTGGGAGGATGCCCTCGTCCAGGAATTCCAGGACGTCTTTGCAGACAAACTAGGCGAGTACAAGGGGACCCCGATATCATTTAACCTTAACCCTGAAGTAGCCCCCATCCACCTTAAGCCTCATTGGGTACCTTTTGCCCTTAAACCAAAGATTGATGAGCAGCTCAATAAATTAATAGCCCAGGGTGTTTTAGAACCACGCTCATTGGGAAACCCCAATCATAACACCCATCAAACCGGATGAATCGTTAAGGATTTGTGGGGACTACCGGGCCACCCTTAATCATGCCCTTCAACAGAAAGCTTACCCGGTGCCGGTGGTACAACACCTTCTCCATTCCCTGGGGGGTGGAAAAGTCTTCACTAAATTGGATTTAGCACAGGCGTACCAACAACTGCCTGTAGATAAAAAAACCACAGAGGCACAGATGATCGTTACGCACCGAGGCGCCTTTAAATGCAACTGACTACAATTCGGAGTGAGCGTAGCCCCAGGGATTTTTCAAAGTCTGATGGAGAGACTCTTGCAAGGGATCAAGGGGGTCGTGCCATACTTTGATGACGTTTTAATTGCGGCCCCGAATAGAGAAATACTAGAAAAGCATCTTAAAATGGTTCTCCAGAAATTTAAAGACTCTGGCTTTAAGGTTAAAAAAAATAAATGTCAACTATGTACAGATAAAGTAGAGTTCTTGGGGCATCTAATTGATAAACAAGGCATTCACCCCACTAATAACAAACTAAAAGCAATCAAAAACGCCCCAAGACCCTGAAATAAGACAGACCTCCAAGCTTT
This sequence comes from Hydrophis major, assembly GCA_033807585.1. Classification (NCBI taxonomy): domain Eukaryota; kingdom Metazoa; phylum Chordata; class Lepidosauria; order Squamata; family Elapidae; genus Hydrophis; species Hydrophis major. The sequence continues at coordinate 158,986,522 of CM066329.1, forward strand.
CCTGGGGCTCATTAACTTCTACAACATCTTCTTGCCCCAGAAAGCGACCGTAGCTGAGCCCTTACATAGACTTCTCAACAAAAAAGCAACCTGGGTCTGGGGACACTGAGAGGAGCACGCATTCTGACAAGTAAAAAACTTACTAACCTCAGATGCTGTTTTAATGCAGTATAACGAGACTTTGCCTTTAACAATTACATGTGACGCGTCACCGTTTGGAGTAGGAGCCATTTTGAGTCATGTGTTACCAAATGGTAGTGAGGCCCCTATTGCCTATTTTTCAAGGACCCTATCAAAGGCTGAACGTAACTATAGCCAAATCAACAAAGAGGTTCTTGCTTTTGTATCTGCTGTGAAACGGTTCTATGAATATGTGTATGGATGAGTTTTTACTATTGTTACTGATCACAAACCTTTGCGAGGGATTATAACAGGAGGTAAGCCAACCCCCTATATATTGTCACCTAGAATGACTCACTGGTCAGAGTTCTTAGCTGCGTAGAACTATAAATTACAACACCGCCCCGGGAAAGCCATTCCCCACGCTGATGCATTGAGCCGTGCCCCACTTCCGGAAACTGTCGACAACTCAGCTCCAACCTTTATGACACTCCAGATTGAAACACTACACTCACTGCCACTAACAGCCAGAGACATTGCCATCGAAACAAAACGAGATCCTGTCCTGGCGCGAGTTCTTAGCTGGGTTGAACGAGGATGGCCAGTAGAACAAATCCCTGATGACTTCACCCCTTTCAGAAACCAGCAAACATAAGGTTTTTCTCAAAAAGGCTGCATCCTATGGGGAGATAGAGTCGTCATCCCAGAGCGGTTGCAACAAGCAGTGTTGAAAACATTGCATGACGGTCACCCTGGCATTGTGCGTATGAAAGCACTAGCACGAAGCTACGCGTGTTGGCAGGGCATCGAAAAGCAGATCGAAGCCTGGGTAAAGACTTGTCTAAAGTGCCAAGAAGTCAGCAGCGCCCCACCTAGAGCAACTCCAACAGAGTGGGGAAACCCCCGGGGGCTGTGGTCCCGCATCCAGGTTGACTTTGCGGGACCTACTAAGGGACATACGTTCCTCCTAACAATGGATGCCTATTCCAACTGGCTCGAGATCCACAAAATAAAGAATACTACAACCGAGTCCATCATCCGAAAATTGAATAGGCTATTCGCAACGCATGGGCTGCCAGACGTCCTGGTCTCCGATAACGGACCCCAGTTCACCACCCTGGCGTTTGAACAATACTTAGCGGACCGGGGTATCCGCCATGCGCTAACTTCACCAGTTCACCCTGCGGCTAACGGCAGGGCCGAGCGCATGGTACAATTTGTCAAAAAAACTCTCCACAAAATGGACTATGGGGACGTTGACGACAAACTAAACAGAATACTCCTACTACAACACATCACTCCGCACAGCATCACCAACAAGACTCCAGCTGAACTGTTGATGGGATGCAAGCTGCATTCCCACCTCGACCGGCTCCACCCATCCTACAAGCCAGAGAAACCCTGTGAATCTAGCGGAAAATGCCGCGAGTTCAAGGTAGGCGACTTAGTTTTTGCTAAAAACCTCTCTGGCGAATCATTATGGGCCGAATTCAAACCACCGGGCCCAGATCATACCGTGTGCAAACCTGGACGGAATAATATGGAAACACCATATAGATCAGCTTCGCTCTAAGCTACAACCCAGTTTCCGTGATTCCTGTGACTCCCAAACTGAGGGGGGAGGGGATGTCGAAGAAACCGAATTCGAGATGGTGGAAAGCAGAAGTGAAGGAAGTCAGCAATCGGGCGTGATACATGAAGAAGAATCAGGGAGGGGATTGGCCTCACCACAGAGGAATACCTCAACGGAGGCAAGCCCACCAAGATCGGAGGACAACAATGACAGAATTAGTGGCACCGAGTCGTCCAGTGAGCATGCGGAACCGCCTGTATCAGATATGTCCAAAAATGTCCCACCGAAACCGGACTACAGACAGGAACCAGTGGGACAGCGCAAATCTAATAGACAGTTAAAACAACCTACATATCTTAAAGATTACGTCACCACACCCCTCAAATGGAACCCGGGGGGAAGGGGTGTTATGAACTAATAAAGGCGCTTAAATAAAGTTTTAACAAACCTTAAGAAAATCAGGGTTCTAATCCTGCACTTCTGATTGGCCGATAATAGCAATATCTGATTGGTCCGTTCTGGGGAATCTGATTGGCTGTTAATGAGCCACTCTCATTGGTTCAAGGGTTTAACACTTCCCTGTTTCTCATTGGCTAATAGGTCAGCAGCCTGCCATATAAAAGGGCTGCTGCTGCCCTAGGGTTTTTGCTCTGTTCAGAATGATTAATAAAGAGTTGAAGTTCACTGTTCACTGCCTCATCTCCGTTCCTTGCACCCATGCACAGAACATAACAAGAAGATTAATAAGTAATTGGCAATTCTTCCTCATTACCACATAGTATATTAGGTCAATAGGAGACTGAGGATCAATTTCAATCAGTCAATATCAATTTCATGTGATTTTATGTTTATATATATATATATTATACACAGAAACACACACACACATTTGGAAATCTTTATTCTTTATCATTTACAACGTTTCCCCTAATATTTAGAGTTTTCTACAATGCTTCATTAATGCTAGTTTTTAAAAACAAAACTAATCCTAATGTAAATATGCATATTATATCTTGATAGATATTGAACATTTCTGTATTTCCAAGATAAATAAACTTGGACTAATTAAGTTTTTGGTGGAAAATTTCCCTGGAATTTTAGAGTTTTAAACTAGACTGGGATTTTAAAATCTCTCAAATGTCCCAAATATCTGGTGGTTTAACTCTTCTATCCTGCTGCCAGCCAAAAAAATAAAATAAAATAAAAATCCTGGTCTGTTCATGTAGTCATGAGTTTGATTTATGGTCAACTTTAGCTCTTAGCTATATAATACAAAACTTTACCAATATATCCTTTTTTTTGGAATACATATTTTCCTATGTAGAGGGGAGAGTGCCAATGTCTGGAAAGTGAATGACATGTAATATCAAACTGTCCATACACAGCAGAATCTCATATAATGGGTTGTGCCATTGTATTCACACTGAAATCAATAGACTTTAGGTTTGTTTGTTTTTTTTTTTAAAAATACCCTTAAACAATATTTGACTAACCTAACACTAACAGTATTTATATTTATTCATTTCCCTGAAGCCTCCCAACAGATGTAAATAACCAAATATCAGATTCTGCACTGAGTAGTGAGTTGAATTAGATAATCCTTCATTGAACAGTGAGTTGGATTAGATGACCTATACATTCTCTCCAGCTCTATGATCTAAAGCTTTAGTATAGGCTTTACATTCATAAGATTAATCTTTAATAGAGAAAATGTTAAACAGTTTGTTATTGCCTCTCCCTTTCTGTTGCAGTTTAAAAGAGGACTCACTTAGAAATGCCAAGAATCTTGACCCTATTTCAGACTTTAAATAGGTTCATCTCACAACCATGTATTGAATAAGTCATGGAAAGAATCAAACTTAATTGAAGATGACAAAGGAATTGGGAGAAAAGATGCATGGTGTAGTAATCAGGATAATGAGATTGGAATTTCTTCTCCTACCAATCCAGTATAGCAGAAATGTAATCAATGGTCCTAATGCCAATGATGAGATAAATCAGCATTGTTTTCATATCTTATAGCAGCATTTCTATTTTCTTTCACAGCATTTCTGCCAGGAATTCGTAAAGTAACTTAAAAAGAGGGTTTCAGAAATTGACCGGATGAATTTGATTAACACATTTTTATCTTTTGAATTTTCACAAGGATAAAATTATCAGCAAGAGAGAAACTGGTATTTATTCCCTTAAGTTAGAACCACTGCCTTTTGTTAGAACAAAATCCCAAAAGGGAAGCAATAATTAGACACACTAGCTACTGTAGTTGGTGGTCCCTGGCAAACAATACTCCAGGACTGTTCTTTACATTTTATACTTTTCCTTGTGGAATCACTGTACAACAATTGAATCAGAGATTCTCTTTTTGACAATCAATGCTGTTTACTTTTTTATTTCTTCTAAAAACAGTGACTTTCTACTTGGCCTTTCCAATGGCTTTTAAGTAAACAGATCAAGGCATTCAAACAGTTGAAAGTAAAACTGTTTTAGAATCTTATCAGTGATGCCATATCCTTGAAGGGAAGGCCATTTTACAACTTTTTACATTTTTATTGGCAATGTTGGATAGGGGGCATTTGTGGGGTTATCTAGCATCTATGCTGGAAAATATATATATTATATATGTGGCTTTTTTTTTTCTAAGAAATTATCTCAGTGCTTCGGGGCTTTCCATTTACAACAAAGATCTCTTCTATGGCCCTTTTCATCTCTTTGAGTTTGTGTGATCATCAAAACTTTGGCTGATTTCTAGTTATGCTAAAATCAGTAGGAGTCAACTGAATTATAAAAGTAAGGTTATCAGTGTCTATTGAATGAATACAGATTTTTCATGGCCTGATTGCCTACACTTCTCTCTTTTTAGTAATGAATTTACTTAAGGCAATGGATAAATTAGCATTGCAAAGCAAACATTAAAGAATATGAATCATTGAAGTTGAAATATACTTTTTGCTGTAAGGAGTAGGAGAAACCTTATTTTCTTCTTTCTTTTTGACCAAACACATCTCTACAGATTAATGCCCTGAAAATGAAGCCGAGCTGCCTTGTAGTTTCTTCAATTTTGAAATTATAATTGCTTTGTGCTTCTTGTGGAAAGATGGAATTCCAAAGCAGGCCAAAACAGTGTTCTCACTATATTGCAACACACACACACACACACAGACAGACACACAGACACACACACACACACACACACACACACACACACACACACAACCTTCAAGAGATGGCAACCCTGGTGACTGGTTTGCTTGCAAAAAGTAACAGTGCTTATAATTTATGGCCTACTGTGTTCAAATGCATTTCAAACATTGTTTATGCCTTTAGGCAGTATTATAACTTTTCGTATTGAAGTCTAGAGTGTACCTATAAATAGCTAGGGCCTCAGTGAAAAACAAGTTTACACAAAGCAGCTAAAATTCCCAGGCTGTTCATTCTTACATTTCTAAATAGTGCACAGCCACTGGCTTTTACAAAACCAATCCCTGAGATCTTAGCAAGGTCTCAGACTGATATTTTAAATTGCCAATTATATTTTAACTTAACAAAGTAAGAAAATGCCACAATGGAAATAAGGGAAGCTATAAAAGTCACAAATAAATATGCACATACCTTCTCTTATAGCCATTTATATGAATAATTTCAAATGGTAGTTTACCATCACATTCAATTGTATTGACTAAAAATGTAACTGACTTTGTGTAAGATTGACTGTCATAAATTTGCCTATTGTATCTGCAACAGACTACATATCTATTCTACCTGGAATTACTGCTATGGTTTTACTCTAACTTTATGTGTATGAGTGTATGCATGTATGTATAGGATCTGTTGCTTCTGGCAAGAATCCTGATTTCCTCCTCTCTCTCCTCATTGTCCTTGTATACCAGTATAAAAAAGTAAGCAGTTTCTTGAGGGAGGGAGAGAAGGAAGTGTGGGAAGCCCCCTCCAGAGAAAAATGAAATATTTGGGAAATATTAAAAGAAGCAGAACATTATATTTCCCCAAAGGAGAAATAGAGAAACTTGCTTTTAAACACAGAAAGCAGACTCAATCTTTCTTAATAGCCCCCCCGCCTGCCCAGATGGAGAGATTCAGGCAGTGTATCTACAAAACAAAAGACCTTCAGCTCCAGGATGATGGCATTAAGAAGACATGATCCTCCAGAACATAATAGGAGTAAACCACTACCATTTAGCAGAAGACACAGATTTCACTACATTGCACAATCTCGTAAGAGGATTGCAGACATTGCACAGCCCCCCTAACAGCATCTCTTAAACTTATAAAGATCCATGTACTCATCAAACAAATTGGCCAGCTGCCTCAGAACCACAAACCCTGGTGGTTCTGTTCACCAATAAACGGAATCTTTCTTTCCAATGTTAGCCTCCATGTTATTTCTAGCATCTTTCACCCAGCTTGGAACTGAACCAGATGGATTTTCTTTCCAACAGAAGGGAGGGAGGGAGGAAGGAAGAAAGAAAGGAAGGAAGGCAGGAAGGAAGGAAATGTGTCCCTGAATTAAATTTATATTGTAATGGCAATTGCTGTGAATGAATAATACCAATAAAGTTATCTTGAGCTTGAAGTCAAGTGCAGGGTTCTGGCCCTACACTTCTGATTGGCTGTTAATGGCAGGATCAGATTGGTCCGTTCAGGAGCATCTGATTGGCCATTAACAGGCCATTCCCATTGGTTAATGGAACTAGTGCTCCAGGTTTGCTATTGGTTGAATAGTTAATAAGTTGCCTATATAAGGAAGGCTATAGCAGCCCTCCAGTTGAGCTGTTGCAATATGTAAATAAAGAGTTTGAAGTTCACTGTTTCTACCAGCTCGTCTCCATCATTTGCACCCATGCTCCAGACTTAACACTGGCGACAAGGATGGGATTGGATGACATCAGAGCCAACTAAGACAACTAAGCACGTGGCTGAAGCGCACAAGGCAGAACCATGTCCGGCGGCGTAGTACCACCCACTCCGTTCGATCCAGCTCAAGAGGACTGGGAATCCTACATGGATCGTTTCCAAATATTTTTGGAAACGAATAATCTGAAGGATGCCACAACCGGGAAGAAACGGGCGATATTCCTAATGCACTGTGGCCCGACGGGATTCAAAATGGCTAAGACATTAGTGAAACCGGCTGAAGTGAAGGTCATGGACTGGGACGTCCTCGAACCGCTACTAAGGGCCCACTATGCACCAACCATTCCAACGCTCGTAAGACGACACGAGTTCTATCAAAGGAACCAGCGGAAAGGAGAAAGCATCGCTGATTTTGTTGCAGACCTATGGAACTTGGGAGGCCTTTGCGATTTCACTGACCTAGAAGAGGCCTTGAGAGACCGAGTAGTCCTCGGACTAGACGCTCTATACGTACAGAGCAAAATAATGGCAAAAGGTGACATAACCCTTAAAGACGCCATAGCTGAAGCTACAGTAGCGGAGGCAACCAAAAAGTCGGCTGCCCAACTATGCCAAAATCGCGCTCCAACACATCAACCAGCTGGCGAAGTTTCACCTAATGCAGAAGGGCGGCTAACGATGGCCCACCATGAGGACCTCTCTTCGTCGTCAGACAGTGACGAAGAAGAGGTCCATCGCCTGCAGTCCGATCGGGACCGACACCCGAAGTCCCAGCAACCGTGCGCTGGCTGCGGGGCCAACCATTACCACTCCGATTGCAAATTCCGTGACGCGCTCTGCCACAAGTGTGGGAAACGAGGCCACATTGGACGGGTCTGCAGAAGCCTCCTCAGACCCAGCCAGACCTCGAAAGGAACCAATCTCCACCAATCGACAGGGAATCGCCCTGTAAGGCGAGAACCAGTAAACCTCTCCTACAGAAACTGACCCGTGAGTCATCTAGCGAGACGGGAAGAGGCCCACCAAACACTCACTATTGGCCATGCCTCTTCACTAGATGCTAAGAAAATTTGGGTCAACATGAACATTGAAAATCAGCCTTGCCAAATGGAAGTTGACTCGGGATCGTCTCTTTCAATGGTCTCCTGGAAGACCCTCAAGCAACTCATTCCCACTATCTGGCACCAAGACCTTCAATTCCAACGGCTCGTGTTAAAGGACTACCAGGGGAACCGAATTCCATTCGCGTGATCCAGTCGAGTCTGGGTTGCATTCAAGAACCGCACGGCGTACTTACCCCTGACAGTGATCGATAAGGACCGGCCTAGTCTGTTAGGCCTGCAATGGTTCGCATCACTCGGCATTGAAATGGCAGGCATTAACCGAATCGGCGGCAGTGACTGGGAGGAAGACCTCGCCCATGAATTCAGGGACGTCTTCGAGGAAAAGCTAGGCAAGTACAAGGGGACCCTGATATCCTTTAGCCTTAATCCAAAGATAGTTCCCATCCGCCTTAAGCCTCATCGAGTTCCGTTCGCTCTAAAGCCGAAAATTGATGAGCAGCTTGATAAGTTGATTGCCCAGGGAGTTTTAAAGCCAACTGACCACTCCCCATGGGAAACACCGATTGTGACACCAATTAAGCTGGACGGCTCCATTAAAATTTGTGGGGACTATCGAGCCACCCTAAACCACGCACTGCAGCAGAACCCATATCCGGTGCCGGTGGTACAACATCTCCTCCATTCCCTGGGGGGCGGAAAAGTCTTCGCTAAACTAGACTTAGCTCAGGCTTATCAGCAACTGCCGGTTGATGAAAAAACGGCACAGGCACAGACTATCGTAACACACTGAGGTCCCTTTAAGTGTACGCGGCTTCAATTCAGAGTCAGTGTAGCCCCAGTGTAGGATCTTTCAGAGCTAATGGAGAGACTATTGCAGGGGATCAAGGGCGTTGTCCCCTATTTTGACGATGTGCTCATTGCTGCCCCCACTCCAAAAATCTTACGGGAGCGTTTAAGACTGGTATTACGAAAATTCCAGGAAGCAGGCCTGAAAGTCAAAAAAAATAAGTGCAAATTGTGTACCGATCATGTTGAATTCTTAGGGTATTTAATTGACAGTCAGGGTATTCACCCTACCGATAGCAAATTGAGAGCAATAAAAAATGCTCCCTGACCCCAGAACAAGACCGACCTCCAGGTGTTCTTAGGCCTCATCAATTTCTATAATGTATTCTTTCCGCACAAGGCAACTGCCACTGAACCTTTACATTGGCTATTAGATAAAAAAGCAATTTGGGTATGGGGTCACAAAGAAGAGCAGGCGTTCCGTAATGTGAAAAAACTACTGACTTCAGACGCCGTACTAATGCAGTACAATGAGACTTTGCCAATAAACATTACATGTGATGCATCGCCTTTTGGAGTGGGTGCCATTTTGACCAAGTGTTACCTAACGGTAATAAAGCCCCTGTTGCTTACTTCTCAAAGACGCTCTCGAAAACCGAGTGAAATTACAGCCAAAACGATAAAGAAGCCCTGGCGATCGTATCAGCTGTTAAAAGATTTCATGAGTACATGTACGGCCGGGTTTTCACCATTGTAACTGACCACCAACCATTGCTGGGGATCATCACTGGGGACAAGCCAACTCCCTACATACTTTCTCCCAGAATGACCCTGGTCAGAATTCTTGGCTGCCTACAACTATCGGCTACAATATCATCCGGGTAAAGCCATTCCCCACGCCGACGCGCTGAGCCGTACACCGCTCCCTGAAACTATCAACGATCCTGCACCAACAATGACCATGTTGCAGATTGAGACACTCCAATGCCACCATTAACTGCCCGTGACATTGCGAGAGAAACAAAGCACGACCTCATCTTAGCATGAGTCCTCACATGGGTGGAATGTGGATGGCCATTGGACCAAGTACCAGATGACTTTGCACCATTCAAAAGTCGTCAAACAGAATTGTTCTCGCAGAAGCGCTGTGTCATCTGGGGCGATAGAGTTGTTATCCCAGAACGACTCCGACAGGCACTGCTCAGAACTTTGCATGATGGCCACCCTGGCATTGTGCACATGAATAGCCTCGCACGAAGCTACACGTGGTGGCCAGGCATCGACAGACAAATCGAATCTTGGGATAAAACTTGCAAGAGATGCCAAGAAGTAAGCAACACTCCACCAAAGGCAACCCCAACCGAATGGGAGACACTGCGGGGACCCTGGTCCCGCATCCATCTGGACTTTGCTGGGCCGACCAAAGGGCACACGTTTTTGCTAACCATCGACGCCTACTCGAATTGGCTCGAGATTCACTGAATGAGCAACACGACCACCGAAGCGGTCATCAAAAGACTGGAAAAACTTTTTGCAACCCATGGATTACCAGACATCCTGGTATCCGACAACAGACCCCAATTTACCGCGCTGTCTTTTGAGCAGTACCTGGCTGACTGCAGTATTCGACATGCGCTCACTTCACCTGTGCACCCTGCTGCCAACGGTAGGGCTGAACACATGGTACAATTCGTCAAAAAGACTCTCCAAAAGATAGACTATGACAACATCGATGAGAAAATCAACCGGATCCTTTTCCTGCAGCACATCACACCTCACAACGTCACCAACAAAATTCCCACCGAGCTGCTAATGGGATGAAAGCTCTGCTCCCACCTCGATCGGTTACACCCAGCCTATGAACCGGAAAAACCACTCGGATCCAGCGGTCGATGCCGTACCTTCCAGGTACGCGATTTAGTATTCGCTAAAAACTTATCGGGCGATCCGCTGTGGGTAGAGGCCACCGTAATCCGTGTAACCGGCCCAAGATCATACCTCGTTCAGTGCCCTGACGATAGACTTTGGAAGCGCCACATAGATCAACTACGATCGCGGCTACCGTCTCGCACTTCCAAACTCCCTTATGACCAAACTGAGGGGGGGGGGTGGAGATACAGATGAAAGCGAATTACAATTTGAGGGAAACCTTTTTGAAGAGACTGATAATGGAACTGAAACGCAGGAAGAGGAACCAGGGACCAGAATGAATTCACCTCAGGGAGTGGCCAGTGATATTGGTGACGACGGGAATGCGAACTCGGAACCAGAGGCACCCCTACCATTAAACAACGATCTAACTCAGCAGAAGTGCGGCCAGCTACCAGGCACTTTGCGAAAATCGAAAAGACTAATAAAACAGCCGTCCTACCTTAAGGACTATGTAACCATGCCCCGTGGGTAGAAGCCGGGGGAAAGGGGTGTTGTGAATGAATAATACCAATAAAGTTATCTTGAGCTTGAAGTCAAGTGCAGGGTTCTGGCCCTGCGCTTCTGATTGGCTGTTAATGGCAGGATCGGATTGGTCCGTTCAGGAGCATCTGATTGGCCATTAACAGGCCATTCCCATTGGTTAACGGAGCTAGCGCTCCAGGTTTGCTATTGGTTGAATAGTTAATAAGTTGCCTATATAAGAGTTTGAAGTTCACTGTTTCTACTGGCTCGTCTCCATCATTCGCACCCACGCTCCAAACTTAGCAGCAATAAGTTCAAACAACCTCCCCCAAACCGCATACTGAGGCCACAACAGTAGATATTGTGCATAATGTATGTTAGAATCTCCTTGCAGGAGCCAGAGGTTCTAAATCAACAGATTTTTCTGCATGGAAGTGTGCACTTCATTACAGATGCTAATGGCAAAATATTACATTCAGCTTTGTTCGGGTATTTTCCCACGTGGTGCTTTTAAAGTTGTAGCAACGTTTCAGCAGAATCTCATCTGCCATCATCAGGCTTCTGTATGGTGTTTGTCTTGAGTCAGACTTTTACAGTGGTTTCAGATTTAAATTTGGGGCAGCCTATTGCTGTGTCAGAATGGTTTTTTCTTCCTCCTGATTGGTTGAGAGTCTTGGTCTGTGTTTATTGGTCTTGGAGTGTGCTGTGTTCTGCTACTAATAAACACAGACCAAGACTCTCAACCAATCAGGAGGAAGAAAAAACCATTCTGACACAGCAATAGGCTGCCCCAAATTTAAATCTGAAACCACTGTAAAAGTCTGACTCAAGACAAACACCATACAGAAGCCTGATGATGGCAGATGAGATTCTGCTGAAAGCTACAACTTTAAAAGCACCACGTGGGAAAATACCCGAACAAAGCTGAATGCCAGACATGTAAGTACCCGCGAAAACTTAAGAAAACATATATCTCAATTAGTTAGAATATGAGAGCCATTGATATGTAGGTTATGTTGTCACAAGACTGTTATTATATTTGTGGGAAAGCAGATTAAGAGGTAAATTATAGATATGCCCTCTCCTGATGTCAAATTGTATAAAACTCCATGGAAGAGACTGATGTTGTTTTCAGTGAAAAAGTTATGGAGATAAATACACAAATTGAATTGAACCTATCCCACATACATTTCAGTGAAATGTTTTCATTCACTGAATCTAAAAGTTGAAGGAAGGAAAGAAGGAAGGTGAGAGGGAGGGAGGAGGGGAGGGAGGGAACATTATGGAAATATTGCAATCTATTGGCCACATACTGCTAATTACTGGAAGTAGAGGACCATTTTGTTGGATTTTGGGAAGTTCTGACTCAACTTTTTACTCAGCCATGAAACTCACTAGATGACTAAGGCTAATCATGGTATCTCAGGTCATATACATAATAACATCAAAATAACATCAAAGGGATACTATGTGTGCAGTTTTGAACATTTATAGAAATAACAAGTTATAATTACAAAGTGCAAACAAAAAAAAGAGATATAAAACAGCATTTTACAGGTACAGCTACAGCTCAACAAACATCAATCCCTAGGAGTGTTAGCATATTAAAATGCATGACCTATGAGAGTAAGGGTGAGAAGGGAGAAGCACCCACAAAACACAGAAAATGATTGTTCATTGTATTTGCCATCTGTTTGCTGAGAACCCTACAGATGGAGGGAACTATGTTGGCAGTAAAGTAATTAGCAAAGATGGACAGCAACTAAGAATGCAATACAGCTAAGAATGAAGCAGACCTCCATCCTGATTTTATAATACAGTTAATTGTAAACTATATTATAAAATATAGTTTTGGTCTTCTAAAGAACATTTTGGGATAACAAGGTGCTGCACAGTCCTTGCAGTGGTCACAATTCTTATCTTCTCTTAGCAGCAAATACTGGGAAGCCACACCAAAAGTGATTCCAACTTCATCTTCAGCAATCCTCTACCATACTCAGATCAGGATAGCAAGATATATATACGATCTCCTCTGTTCTTCAATAATTTATTAAATGGTTTATATCCATGTATCAAGATTGCACATTCAATAATAACTCTATGAGATCAATGAGGTGAGAGATATTTCCTCAGACTTCCAAGCAAAAGAAGATTAAAGTTTCTGAATCCTATTTTGGTAGTATAATTAATGAATAATATTAGCTCTTATTTTATAGTATGCCTAGAAAAATAGATTCAATGCATTCTGCCAGCAAGGAATATTTATGCACATTAGAAATACATCTATTTCTTTCCCAAAGTGATTAGATTTTGCATATATAAAACACACCTGTAACAAGATAGTCCAGGTATGGACTGAAGTCACACATAGGATTACTACCTTCTTTTTTTTTTATTAATATATTTTTGATATTCAATCTCTAGTTCATCCACAAACGATGCCATTGTAAAAAGGGAAACTTTTTCCAAAACAACCACAAGTATTTTTAATTAAAGACAATCAAAAGCAATTAAAAAAAAAAAAGTTCCAAAAATTAATACTTTTCTTCCTTCTTCTCTTTCTCTTTCTGGATTAATTTTTAATCAAAGAGGTCCAATTACCATATATCTTCCTTTGGGATCCACAAAGACGTTCTAGACAATCTCCTCCTTTTTCAGCTTCTGCTCCAATTTTCTTTTCTCCCTTCCCACTTGCAATGACAATTTTAAATAATCAGAAATCCATACCTCCAGCAAAGATTTTCCAATTTCTTAAATTTTTCAATGTCCAAAAATCCCTTTGTCTCTTAACTTCAACTTTCAAAGCAATCCACTTTCAATGTCTAATATATCCAAATATTTCTGCTATTTCCGTGGGGTGGGAGAGTAAAAAAAAAAAAAAGTTCCCTTTAACAGCTTCTCCGCCGCTTTTCGCTCTTCTTAGGGATAGAATGTATCCTCCAGCAATTCAAGCAGCTCAATTCCAGGCAATTTAAAAGGTGTTACTTGACCCGGCTCAGACAGAACTTTCACTCTTCACACTTCCTCCAGCACAGTTCTTACCCGGTTGCTGGCTTCTTCGTGGCGGCCATTGCTGACCGCCGCTCCACCGCCTTGGGAAAAAGGGGTTTTCCCGGAGAAGGGGGGGGTCTGCGACACCCCCACTTCCCTGTCCGACTCCCCTCTCTCTTCAGCTGTCCCTACAGGGCAGCCATATCCCCCTGACCCATCTGGATCGGGGGTACCTCGACGGCTAGCACAGCAGGAATCGCGAGCTGTCGCGAATTCCTGCTGCCCCGAAGCCACGCGAAACCGGAAGTTAGGATTACTACCTTCTTAATACACCTTTATTCAAACACTGATTCTGAGCAAACATAATTACCAATTGAGACCAGGATTAAAAGGTTCAACTCACACATAAAGTACCTATAGATGTACAGATTCATATATCCACACTGGATTGGTGCCATAAAAGTTAAGGTGCTGAAAGCATTTGAATTGTCATGAAGTCTGTTAAGATGTGAAACCAAGGAAAAAGTTTGATTTAAAGTCCAAATATATGGGGAACTGAAAACATTCAGATTAGATACAGGTATTAAAATATTGGTACACTTTAAAAAGTTCAAAATGTTATTTGATTAGATAAGAACCCCCAAACTGATATTGAATAGCAGACTATATGGCCCTAACATATGTTTTGATTGTTTTCTTATGATGAACATGGATAAAATGGGCAGTATCAACAAACTGTATTTTCTTATCTCTGTCTCATTAACTATCTTGACTAATTTTGTACTTGAAATGGAGAGAGCACAGTTTAATCACAATAAATGCAATTGAAGTAGGAGAGCTATAAAATTTAATTCTGCTTATTTGCCTTTCCTGCTTAGCATCCAGCAGATTGAAGAGCCCATTAGAATTCCACTCCAGCTTCACATTGGCCATAGCAAGGAATAAATAATTATTACATAATGCTGCCATAGAAACCTTAATTAAATTCCCCCAATTTCATTCAAATCTCAAAATATGTTAATAAGGCTTTTTGAATGTTGATTTATTCCCCAGTGCAATTCCATCAATGCCACTGCATCTATGTGTAGCACTTTATGTTAGCCCTTCTAAAAGGAGAATGCTGAGCTCTTTATGGATCTCTTGGGGCCAGAGTTCAAAGGAGAAGCATAAAATGATTCTTTGGAAACAGGTTTTGTTGCTGATTCTGAAGGGAAATAAAGAACCCAGGCAAAATGACTGCAGAGTTATAAGCAAAATCATATATGCATTCACCTCAAGTTTACTAAGACAGATGTCAGTGAATCATGCCTCTAGGTCTAAGATAATCTGTAAATGAATTTCTATATATTTGATATTTAAATGTTATAATGCCCAAAATTAATTCTGAGTCTTCCAAACCTAGCAGAAAGTGTCCATCAATATTTCTGGATATTGCTTCATGAGATGAAATGATTTGTCCTCCAAAGACCATCAAGCTGAAGACTGAATGGTTTTGGATTTGCATTTATGGGAAGCCTCAAAAATCATCACTCATGTATATTTCTCTTTTTCCTTTTCATAAATGACACAGATCATTCAGAGACTGATACACATTTAGGATAAAAATATGGCTTTTAATTGGGATAGTATCTCCCCTCTGTGCAAAAGAATCATGTCTGTAGAAGATCTAGATAGTTTAAGATGGTTGCTTTCCTGTGACTGGCTGTATTCCCCTCCCCATTTTTTTTTTACATTTTGTGACCCTTGAAATGTGCCATTAGGCTGAAATAGGATCTGTTGATAAGTACCAGTACCGACCCTCCAGCAAGCTCCCTGCCCGTAAGTCAAATCTGTTCTCTTCAGGGAATCACTTTAGGGAGTAAATCTGCCAATGGCTTATAAGAAATCATAGTCAACCTAAAATAATTGTACAAATAACACCACTTAGCCTGTAGCAAATTACAACTTTTTGGGAAACCAACTTTTATGACAACCATTAAAATTAGTTGTGAAAAATGCTATAAACTTTACTGCTATTAATAGAAAAATGTGCTGTGTACAGTGGAAAATGTGGAAACTACTGCAGCTATGGCAAGAATATATTTTTTAAATATTGGAAATCTTTTATTTCTATCTTAAACTTGGTTTTAGCTTATAACCAAGCACTAAATAATGTCTATATACATACATTTTGAAATACTGATATACATAGAAATCAAAAGCAGGGAAAGATCACAATAAAGCTGGTTCAGAAAATTCCAACAGGGAATTCTCTGATAAATCGAAGTTCTTACTGGATGCCTTCCAGGAAGATGGAAGTTGTTGTGTCCATGTGGAAAGAGGCCAGGAGTCGGTAACTTTGTATCAAGCTCTTTATTGTAGCTAGGAACCGAACTGGCTCTCCGGAAAACTTTGCGGCTTTTTATTTCCAAGCCACGGCGGCCGCGGCCAATGGCATCACTTTAAATCTCCCGCGATTCGAATCTACCAATCGCGGGAGATTCTCAGTGAGCAAATCGGCGCGGCTCGCCTAACAATCCGATTGCCCAGCGCTTTGGCCAATCAAAGTGCGGGGATTTCAAGAATTCAAATTAAGGTACAGAACACCCCTCCCCTCTTGGTTTGGTCCTTACGTAGCGTAGTCCCATAGGTAGGCGGGGCTCCGTCTTTGCCTACTGGACCTGCGCAGGTCAGTCGTAGGTTGGATCCCGGCCGGTTCGGTCGGGGTCTCTGTTTATCTTGACTCTGTCGTGGGAACCGCCTGGTATGTCTGGCCGGGCCGCTCTTCGCAGCTCCCTCCTGGGCTACCTGGGTTGGTTGAGCTGCGGGTTTCACCGCTCCCGCTCAGTCTTCCCGGGTTGGTTGAGCTGGCCTGGCTGTTTCTCCCTGACGAGGTTTCGTGCTGGCTGCTTTCAGGTGAGTATGGCTGGTTT
Source organism: Hydrophis major (assembly GCA_033807585.1). NCBI lineage: Eukaryota > Metazoa > Chordata > Lepidosauria > Squamata > Elapidae > Hydrophis > Hydrophis major. The sequence goes on from CM066329.1 coordinate 159,003,231, forward strand.
CTTTCTTCTGGGTTTTGGTTCCCAGGGTACCCCCTCCCCTCTTGGTTTGTGTTGAGGGGGTTGGTTTTGTTTGGTTGCGTGTCGGTGGCATCTTTTATGGCAGTCCTCGATCTTAGCTGATCGATGTGGCATTTCCACACTCATCCGTCGGTTGTTTGTAGCCGGTACGAGCGTGGGCCTGTTAGCTGTATTATGATTGCTGGTACCCATAATGGGTCTCCGGTTAGGTTCTTCGCGTAGACGGCGTCACCTGGTGCAAAGGTTCGGTGTTTGCTGGTGGAGTCTGTGGGTTTATCTGGGTTGTAAGTGGGGTGTAGTCTATCGAGTGGGGACCTTATTTTCCTCCCCATTAGCAGTTCTGCTGGGTTTTATTTGTTGTGGTGTTCAGGGTTATGTGCTGTATGAAGAGTAATTTATTTATTTTGTCTTGGATCTCCCCGTGATCTATTTTCTGGATGTTTTTTTTTTTGTGAATTGAACCATCCGTTCCGCCCTTCCATTTGCTACCGGATGCACCGGGGCTGTCAGTGCGTGTCGTATGCCCCTTTCCACTAGGAATTTTTTGAATTCCAGCGAGGTGAATTGGGGCCCGTTGTCGGACACGAGGACGTCTGTTGTGAAGAGTTTGCAGAGTTTTTTGGTCACGGCTTCCGTGCTGGTTGTTCTCATGTTGCTTACTTCCAGCCAGTTGGAGTAAGCGTCTATGGTTATTAAGAAAGTGTGTCCTTTTGTGGGCCTGATGAAATCTATGTGGATTCTAGACCAAGGTCCCCTGGGGGTTTCCCACTCTAGGATGGGTGCTGTGGGTGGGCTTGGTCTAGTTTCCTGGCATCGTTGACACCTTGCTACCCAGGCCTCGATCTGTTTGTCCATCCCTGGCCACCAAGTGTAACTTCTGGCCAGGGCTTTCGTTCTAACGATGCTTGGGTGCCCCTCGTGTAACAGTTCCAGTACCTTCCCTTGAAGTTTTTCCGGGATGACCACCCTATCCCCCCATAGTATACACCCTTTTAGTAATGAGAGTTCCGTTTGCCAGTTCTGGAATGTCCTGAAAGTCTCGTCGTTGTCCTTTTCCGGCCACCCTTTCTCTACCCAGTGCAAAACTCGGTGTGTGAGTCTGTAGTTGTAGGCAGCCAGGAATTCGGACCACCTTGTCATTCTGGGAGACAGAATTTTCGGGGTGGCCCTGTTCCCTGCGAGTATTCCCAGTAGCGGTTTGTGGTTGGTGATGATGGTAAATGTCCAGCCATAGAGGTACTCATGAAACCTTTTCACTGCGGCGATGATAGCCAAAGCCTCTTTGTCCCACTGGCTGTAGTTCCGCTCCGGTTTGGTGAGGGCCCTTGAAAAGAACATGATGGGTGCTTCCTTTCCATTGGGGAGAGTGTGGCTGAGGACAGCGCCGATGCCGAAGGGTGATGCATCGTATTGATGGCTAGTGGTAGGGTCTCGTCGTACTGGATGAGGATGGCATCCGAAGTGAGCAGGTCCTTGGTTTTCCTGAAGGCGGCTTCCTCGTATTTCCCCCAAGTCCAGGTAGCCGCCTTGTCCAAAAGCCTATGCAAAGGCTCCGCCGTGGTCTCCTTTTGGGGCAGGAAGACATTATAAAAGTTAAGTAGCCCCAGAAACGCCTGCAGTTCTGTTTTTGACCTGGGTGTGGGGGCTTCTTTGATGGCTTTAATTTTTTGTCGGTGGGGTGAATGCCGTGTCGGTCTAGGAGGTATGCTAGGAATTCGACCCGCTCTGTATACAGCTAGCATTTTTCCCTCTTCACTTTAAGCCCGGTTTCTTTGAATTTCATTAGCACCTCCCTTAGGTGACTCTCTAGTTTGGCCTGGTTGGTTGCCGATACTAGTACATCGTCGAAGTAGGGTACCACCCACTTGATGCCTTGTAAGAATCTTTCCATGAGGCCCTGGAAAATTGGAGTCGGTTACATCTAAAGGCTCCCCGGTGGGTGACTATGGTTTGTGCCTCTGCAGTTTCCTCGTCGACCGGCAGTTGCTGGTATGCTTGGGCCAGGTCGAGTTTCACGAAAACTTTGTCCCCTCCCAGTGAGTGTAGGAGATGTTGCACTACTGGGATGGGGTAAGCCCTTTGCTAAAAGGCGCCATTTAGGGTGGCCTTATAGTCCCCGCAGATTCTCACTGACCCATCAGGCTTGATTGGGGTGACTATTGGGGTCTCCCACTGGGCGTGATCTATGGGTTGTAGGACCCCTTGCTTGACGAGCTTGTCAATTTGCTCGTCGATTTTTGGTTTGAGTGCGAAAGGTACCCGCCTTGGTTTTAGGTGTTTCGGGGGAACGTTTGGGTCTAGGCTGAAGGATATAGGGGGCCCTCGGTATTTGCCTAGGGTGCCGTCGAACACTTCTTGGAAGTCCCGGGCCAGTTGCTGCTCCCAGTCGGCTTCAGCGATGTGGTCGATGCCCGTGACTGCGATGCCGAGTGGTGCGAACCATTGAAGTCCCAGCAGGCTAGGTTAGTCTTGATCGACGATGGTCAAGGGAAGTCTTTCGGTGTGCCCCTTGTAGGTTACTGTGAACTGTCCTGTTCTGACTACAGGGATGCGGTTTCCCTGGTAGTCTTTGAGGATTAGTCTCTGGTTTTCTAGTCCCCTTCTCTGGATGGTAGGCACCAAGCGTTTAATTTCTTGCCAGGCTACCATTGAGAGGTAGGACCCGGATTCCACCTCCATTTTACAGGGTTCGCCTTCGATGCCTACCTCTACATAGACTTTTCGGGCGTCGGGGGTTGTTGCGTGGCCGATGGTGACCGTCTGATGTGTCTCTTCTCTCCGCCTGGTCTCGCCACCTCGTTGGGCTCGTCTGTTCCAGTCCCAACGGTTGTCGGCTGGGCGGTCTCTGGTCCGGGGTGGTGTGCTCTCTCGTCTCCGCTCGCTCGGGTCCCATCGTCTGGGGCTGTGGGTTTTCTTGAGGTGGCAGACGCGGGCAATGTGGCCCTTTTTGTCGCAGTGCCGGCAGACTGAGTCGAACAACCAGCATTTGGATCTGGGGTGGTCGCCTCCGCAACTGGCACACGCGGTCCTCGACTTATGACTCCGCCGGCTGCGCTTGTCGCGGCCTACCTGGAGACGGTGGATTTCTTCCTCTTCGTCTGAAGTGCCCAAAGTGGAGTGCAGTTCACCCTGGTGGGTGGTAGTTTCAGGTTGGGCCTCAGCCAACCTTGCAGGGTGGTTGTTTGCGGTGCAGTCCCCGGCGTTCGGTCTCCGCATGCGGTCTGCTGATTGTTGGGTGGCTTCAGCTGCTGTAGCTTCAGTGATGGCATCGGCGAGGGTGATGTTGCCCTTGGCCATCAGCCGACTTGGAGAACGGGGTCCCAAAGGCCGAGCACAATTCGGTCCCACAGGGCCTCGTTCATATTGGAGCACTCGCATAGTCCTCCAAGGCACTGCAGCTCTGCGATGAAATCACTGAAACTCTCGCCCGACCACTGGTCCCGCTGATAAAATTGGTGTCGTCGGATGAGGATGGGTATGGCTGGAGCGTAGTGTCTCCAGAGTAATGGCTCGAGGTCATCCCAATCCATCGCAGTAATGTCGGCGGGCTTGGCTAGCACTTTTGCCATCTTAAACACTGCGGGCCCGCAGTGCATTAGGAAGACAGCTCGTTTTTTTGGTCCGGGGCGTCCTTCAGGTCATTGCATTTGAGGAACATGCGGAATCTGTCCGTGTAAGATTCCCAGTCCTCGCTAGCGGGGTTGAAGGGTGTTGGTGGCGCGATGTTGGCCATCTCATCAGTTGGCTGGCTTCCGTTGGACACGTGCTTTGGTTCAGGATCAGTATCCCACCTTCGTCGCCAGTGTTGTGTCCATTTGGAAAGAGGCCAGGAGTCAGTGACTTTGTATCAAGCTCTTTATTGTAGCTAGGAACCGAACTGGCTCTCTGGAAAACTTTGTGGCTTTTTATTTCCAAGCCGCGGCGGCCGCGGCCAATGGCACTGCTTTGAATCTCCCATGATTCGAATCTACCAATCGCAGGAGATTCTCAGCGAGCCAATCGGCGTGGCTCGCCTAACCAATCCAATCGCCCCACACTTTGGCCAATCAAAGCACAGGGATTTCAAGAATTCAAATTAAGGTACAGAACAGAAGTCAGATCTGGAATGTTATGTTGGTCTGCTTTTTCCAGCAAACTTTCCCTCAGTTAATTCTCCCTCATTGAAACAAATAAGATGATATAATTCTACAATAGCAAAGCAACTTTACAATTTGGGACATGACTGGGGGACTGGGATTCCTTTGTTCGATCTCACTCATTGATTGATCTCTTCATTCTTACAAAGAAAATTCAGAGGATGCTTTGGCTCGTCAGATACTTTCATTGGAACTTGGAGTGGTAGCCTTAGGAGGATGAAACAGAAGCAGAAGAAGCAGCAGAAGAGGAAGAGGAAGAGGAGGAGGAGGAGGAGGAGGAGGAGGAGGAGCAGCAGCAGCAGCAGCAGCAGCAGCAGAAATATGGTGCCTCCTACTTCCAATTGTTCTACTCATCCAGAAGGAGGCTATGGTCAACAGCATCAAAAGTTCCTGACAGATCAATGAGCCCAAGGGGAAACACATTACTGCCAACCACCAAAGGTTAGTAACAAATGTGACCAATAATGTTTCTTCAAGAGCGTCTTTGACTGTTGACTGGTTACCAAGAAAAGAAAAGTTGAAAACTAGATGATAACTGTCCAGAACAGTTGGATCCAGTGACATCTTCTTATGAAGGGACACACAATCACTTCTTTTCATAGGTAAAGGGATCAACCTAGAGACCCACACCTATTGCATGGACTCACCTCCTCCCAAGCTGTCTTCACAAGTCACGAAAAATCTGGCTCTAATAAAGAGATGACTCAACTCATAGCTTAGAGGAGTTTGTCTACTTTTTCAGAAAACACAGGATCAAATTCAATACGGATAGTCCCACAAGACCTTGACAAAACAAAAATCACCCGGAGACATATTGGAAAACAGGAAGCAGGAAAATTTGAAAGGCAAATGGTTGTTCCCCCAGTTTAGAGAACCGATCTTTTTTTCCTGCTGCTTCCTGCTAACTTTGGCAGGGAGGGAAGGGCTGAGTGGATTCCCTCCCCCAACATCCTGTAGCTCGCAGCAGCTTGTTTTGCTCCCACCTGGCCATGGGCACCTGGTGTCCCCTAGCCAGCCACACTGACGTGGTTGTGTCTACTTGGCCACATCCACCCAGCTGCCCCAAGTCATTCACCCTGGCTCATTTGTGCCAAATGCACCTAATCCTTCACTGCACCTAACCTTTCATGTTGACCCAGCCAGCCCACTCACCCACACCCATCCGGCAGCACTCAGATGGCCCCACTTACCTAGTCTCACCAACCTGGCTGCAATGAGTCATCCTGTCAAGCCTGAAATTGACATATGTGTAACCATTAAGTTAGGCTTAATATATATTCTTTTCCTTACTTTCTCTGTCATGGGGGAAGGGTTTCAGGCTCACCATATTCCTAAGGGGGGGAGGAGCGGAGATAAATAGAGTGTTTTGGCTGGGTGATCTTCCTTCCCGTGGGAAATTTCATAACAGTTTCTCCAATGTTTGAATCTGCAGTCTTAATATAGCATGTATCAGCCATCTTGTTATACAAAACAGAATTACATTTTTTTTAACCTAGAAGAGTCAGGGTGAATACTTTGCTTGAAAACTGGAACAAATTATTTGATTGTTAAAAGTGAACTTTATAAAATGAAAAGTTGCTCCATTGTTTCAGCAACCTAAAACCCAGTGCTACAGTTTGATCAGCAAAAAGCTAGAAGCAGGCATTGGCAAAGCCACATCTGTTTGATTTTGAATCATGGCACTTTTCAAATACTGCTATTGGTTGTTTGGCATCAGATTTATGCACACACTTTGCTACCACAATTACCACTTCATCTAACAAGATAATATTCATTGATAAGTTTTGATTCCCTAAGTATCTTTTCAAAATCCAAAACGTGTCCCGGGCTTTGTTTGTATTGGTTGGCTATTGTGGATTACTTTTTGCATGGCCATGTGCTTTTAACCAGAGCCAAGTGATATTTTATATTTTTTGTATTATTAAAGCTTATTTGAGGGGGGAGGGTGATATTGAAAAGATTGCCATATAAATGCTTCATTGCAGTGAGTTAAGACCATTTAACATTCTGTAACAGACTATGTCCTTCTGTTTAATGCAGTGAAATGCTTAGCCAATCTTTAGAAAGTTTTTATAAGGAAAGTTAGATGGGATATTTATTTCCTCTTATGTATATTCTATTTTTTTTTTTTTGAAACAATTTTTTATTAATTTTAAAGATAAAACAACACATCATTAACCATTAAATACATAAACACATAAAACCTCTTAACATTGTAAATCCTTACAAGTCAAACAAAACATTATTTTTATACAGCATAATTCCAATTTATCCCATCTCCATATGGACACACAAATATCTTCCAGCAAATTTCTCATTATTTCTCTTTACTCCTATTCAATTTCATTTCTCTTCCATATTTATCCATTTTATAGTCATCATATTCTTTTCTTTCTGGCTTGTTTAAATTATTCTCGTCTAACATTCCTCCAAGGTTTTATTGATTCTTTTTTTCCTTTTTTTTTAATAAAAAACAAATTTTGTTAGTTTTACCATAAACACAATACACAAACATACAAACACAAAACATAAACAAAACTAAAAGATCTTTTCTCAAGGTTGTCTGTTCCCGGGTTAAAACTCTTTACACAGACACAAATTCAAACATCATATTCAACCCATATCTCCTTCCATATCTTATTATCATTTTCTTTTTTATATATATATATAAAAACCATTTTTATCAGTTTTATAAGAACAATGCACAAAGAATCAAGGCATAACAGCTTATAAATTCTTTTCTAAGAAAAAATAATAATAAAAGACCAATAAGGCATAACATTTCCAGATTATAATATCAATATTTCATATAATATTAACTTCATATCTTGTCCCTACTTCTCTTTTCCATCCAAATTATTTATTAATTAAAATTTTATTGCCTTTTATCAATATACAAAATCAAAAAAAAAAAAAAAAGCATATATATCCTTCCATATCTTATTACCATTTTCAACAACATTCTTTGTCTGTTCTATTTCCAATTATCCATTCATCTTTTTTTTCTTTTACTATACTTCTCCTGTACACCAATTGGAGTAACATCTATAACTCATTACCCTAACTTAGAAATACTACATATTACAATCTTTCTTGGGATTCTGTTTAAAAGATTCTAAAATTACATAATAAATTTTATATTCTAAATATACATATAAAAACACAATCTTATATACCCTCCAGAATCCCTCTTTTAATCTAAATTAAATTCACCCATTGTCTCTAAATAAACTTTTTTTCTTTAGGTCTTGCTTCCCCCCATTAAGGCTTCTCCTCCCCCCCTTTCTCTCTTGCTTATTCTTCTCCTTGCCCTTTCTACCCCTTTGCTTTTTCCCATCGCTTTTCTTACTCCTTTTCCTTTGCTTTCTAACCTTGCCTCCACCTTTTCGCTCATTTTTCTCTCTTTTGGTTGTTTTTATAATTCTTAAAATCCCCTTTTTCTTATCCTTTTTCTCCTCCTCTCCGGAAGGGACCCATTGTTCATCAAAGATGGCTTCTTCTTCCTCTTCTTCCTTTTCCCAGTCCTTCTGCTGCGTAATCAACTTTTCAACAGAACATAACGCCATTTCTAAGAATTGAAACAAAGCGCCCAAAGTATCTTCTTTTTTTATATTTTTGATATTCAATCTCTAGTTCATCCACAAACAATGCCATTATAAAAAGGGAAACTTTTTCCAAAACAACCAGAAGTATTTTTAATCAAAGATAATCAAAAGCAATTAAAAAAAAAAAAAATTCCAAAAGTTAATACTTTTCTTCCTTCTTCTCTTTCTCTTTCTGGATTAATTTTTAATCAAAGAGGTCCAATCACCATATATCTTCTTTTGGGATCCACAAAGACGTTCTAGACAATCTCCTCCTTTTTCAGCTTCTGCTCCAATTTTTTTTTATCCCTTCCCACTTGCAATGACAATTTTAAACAATCAAAAATCCATACCTCCAGCAGAGATTTTCCAATTTCTTAATTTTTTCAATGTCCAAAAATCCCTTTGTCTCTTAGCTTCAGCTTTCAAAGCAATCCACTTTCAATGTCTAATATATCCAAATATTTCTGCTTTTTCCGTGGGGTGGGAGAGTAAAAAAAAAAAAAAGAGTTCCCTTTAACAGCTTCTCCGCCGCTTTTCGCTCTTCTTAGGGATACAATGTATCCTCCAGCAATTCAAGCAGCTCAATTCCAGGCAGTTTAAAAGGTGTTACTTGACCCGGCTCAGACAGAACTTTCACTCTTCACACTTCCTCCAGCACAGTTCTTACCCGGTTGCTGGCTTCTTCATGGCGGCCATTGCTGACCGCCGCTCCACCGCCTTGGGAAAAAGGGGTTTTCCCGGAGAAGGGGGGGTCTGCGACACCCCCACCTCCCTATCCGACTCCCCTCTCTCTTCAGCTGTCCCTACAGGGCAGCCATATCCCCCTGACCCATCTGGATCGGGGGTACCTCGACGGCTAGCACAGCAGGAATCGCGAGCTGTCGCGAATTCCTGCTGCCCCGAAGCCACGCAAACCGGAAGACTTATGTATATTCTATTTTTATTAGGCCTGTCAGTTGCTTTTAAACAGTATAATAGTTATTAAAGCATTCCTGTTCTTTGACAACATCACCTGAGTTCTCATGTGAGCTATTTTATGATTTAAACTTTTATAATTTAAATTGTCAGGAAGATTCTTGTCAGAGAACGAAACAAGACTCAACTTATCAAGACATATCAGGCTTGTGAAAAATATTAGCAGCATTAACCTCTAATCATGAGTAAAATCAAGAACTTGAGCTTCCAAAAACTTTTAAGAACACTTAATTCTAAATCTTGTAACTTGTGAACAAGATAATATACAATTATTACAAAGCTGACTCATAACATAAATATAATTCACTAGTCTTTCCAACCAAAATATTCTGATTTGCTGTGGAAATATTCTACCTCGAGATGCAGTCAATTTCCCAAAGCAAAATGTGTAATCCAGAGAGCTTGCATATACATACATATACACCACCAACTCAGCAAAAGTTTGGGTGGTTTTCAAATTTTCTAAATATTCAAAGGAAACAGAGAAAAATGAAGAGTAAAAGTGACAAAGTTAACAAACTGGAAGAGAACAAAGAAAACAATCTACATTTTTAATGGACAGCAAGTTATGTACAGCATAAATATAAAAATTAGGATCAATAGTGGCTAAATAACTGTCTAGTGTCAAATGATGTCCATGAACAATGAACATGTCAAGGAATCACAAACTCTAGTAACACTGTTAAGCTGATTCATGTAGCCAGTATAGAATAGAGCAAAAATAAGCATTGTCACAGAGAAAAATCTATTTATGTGGTCACTAAGAGTCAACAGTGACTTGATGGCACATAATCAATCAAACTAAGCATTGAGGAGATCCAGATGACCTTGAAACAAACATTCTCACTGAGTTTCATTACAAAGTGTGATGAGAATAAAAAATAAAAATCTTTCACAGTGCCTTAATTCATTGAAGGAAGTGTAGGTTATTTTTTAAAAATAATATGTATTTTCTAACATCAATTCATCTTGTGAGTCCTTCTCAGGACTTTAGAGTGCCATTAAAAAACAGGACATAGTCAGTTCTATCATTTATCATTACTTTTAACTTAGGGAAGGCAGTATTTGGATGTGCTAGAATGACTAGATTCATCCTGGGGAAACACTTTGGTAAAACTCTGCACTTCTCAACAATAGAACTGGATATTTATGTGATGAAAATACAATCTGTATTACTTTGTTATAAATGGTGAATTCATAGCCGGGGTCTAATAATACATTTATTGTAGAAAGTAGAAGAAATTGGAATTGGAAGTGTCCTCTGAAGAAGATGAGCATTGCTCCTGAAATCATGGATCTTAAGTATAAACAGCTTTTAGAATAGCCAGAGCACATATAGTTGCACCATACAGCCACTGTGGCAAGAAGATGGAATTTACATTAGGAATATAGGAGTCTAATGAATAGGATCCTGTACATGGGAATCTGTGGAGCAATCTGTGGAGCAGTGCAGAGGTGATATTCAGTAGGTTCTGACCAGTTCTGGAGAACCGACAGCAAAAATTTTGAATAGTTTGGAGAACCAGCAAATACACCTCTGACTGGAGATTTTACAGTATCCTTCCCCTGCCGTACCCATCAAGCCACCTCCAAAGAACACATAGTAAAAAAAATTGAATCCCACCACTGGAGCAGTGCCTTTGAAAACCACCAACACCCCTCCCCCCATCATATTTTAAGGTGTTTTGAAGCATCTTACAACATAGCACTTGAGTTAGTTCAACCAGGAAACCATTTTAATGTCTAATTCCTTGAAAAGAATAATGAATAACAGATAGTAAAGCTCTTTTTCTGACCTCCATGCTATACTGGTAATCTACAACACATCCAAATCAATAATGCTAAATTCATTCCAGACTTAATTGTATATATCAGTTTCCATCTGACTGAGATAAATTTAAAATGCCAAGTATCCACCAGCAGAAATGAAAGTAAACGGCAACCAAACAGTGATATAAATATGAAACAAATGACTTTTCAGTATGAAAAGCCCATTTTGCACATATAGTATTTGTTTCATCCTAACATGTGGTATCACACTTTGAGATATACCCTGATTAGAATGGCATGAACAGTACTGATCTCTTTCATGTGGCAGGATTTACCAAATTAGAATTTATAAACTGATGGTGATCAGTTTTGCTTCACAGTATTTTCACATATTTATTTTCACCATAGTGCCTCCTTGCATTGTTTAAGTGATTATATGGAGATAAATGAGAGCCAGTTTGATCTAGTGGTTAAGGCATCAGGCTAGAAAATGGGAGACCATGAATTCTAGTCATACCTTAGACTTGAAAGTTGACTGGGTAGCTCTGGGCCAGTCATACTTTTTCAGCAAAACTCAACTCATAGGGTTGGAGGAAGCAGACATATGTTTGCTATCTTGAGTTATTTATGAAAGTTATAAAAACATGATCATAAATGAAAGTCAAAATATATAATAGAAAAAAACATTTCTGTTCACATTTATGAACAAAATATTTAAGGGTTCAGTATGCTGTCCTTGCAGGCCAAAGTTTGAAATAATGCAAAAGTTCCTTCATAGAAAATAATAGCATTTAAAACAAGTTACATTTTCCCTTTGTTTGTTTTGCTTTCTTTTCATGCTAAGTAACATGTGTTGGTTAATACCTACTTGTTGGTTGCTACCAACCTTAAAAGCAAGAGCTAAGAGTTGATTTTGAAAATAAATAAATAGAATTGAAACCCAGCACATCGGCAATGGATTCACTTCAACATATCGGATGAACAGAAACAACAACATTGCATCTGGTAATCCAGCATAACAACACTTTTTGAACTACACATGTTCAATGAACACTTTTGAAAATGAGTTTCACTCGGGGTGGGATCCAACCAGTGTAACTACTGGTTTGGTGATTTTACGTTTTTTCTCAACTAGATCAAGATAATGACACCACAAATAGAAGAAGGATATTCTCCAAGTTTCCATGGCTTGAACAACTAATTTTAAGAAATAGTACTTACAGGAGATTAGGATGTTGAAAAGAAAACATGGAATGAAAGATTCAATATTTGCCTAAGCTCGAAGATAGAACTTTGAAACATAAACCCAAAATATCTGAAATGACTGTTCTATGAATATTTATATATATCCTTATTTTTCATTCTTCCAGATTTTTATTTTTTCCTGTACTATTCTTCCCTAAGAATTTTTCAATTGTAACTTTTGTTTTTCCATTATTGAGTCAGCATTTTTTCTCTCTACTATTTTAGAGATAAAACAGAGGGAGTGGATACTGTTTTATATCATTGGCCTAATTTTTATAATAGTGCTAGTATTCCTTCAATAAAATATACTGATGCATTGTCCTCCTATCTTTCCCAATATAATATTATCTTTCACAAGTTTAAAAACAAGAGCATTTTTATCCAGTCCTTTTGACCAATAAGAAATAAGAAAAGGGTGCAGAATTTTTATTATTGTAATCAAAGTTGTACTAATATTTTTGCATGCCTTGCATGTTTTAGTCAATGAGCATTAAATATATACTATGTATAAAATATCACAAAAGTATGGAATAAAATAGAGACAGAAGAAAGGAAGGAAGGAAGGAAGGAAGGAAGGAAGGAAGGAAGGAAGGAAGGAAGGAAGGAAGGAAGGAAGGAAGGAAAGATCTGAAGAGTGTAGCAATTTTACAGTCTGTTTTCTGATAATTTTACAACAACTCTAAAATGCATTAATAAGTTTCAGTTCATTGTCAAGTTTCTGCACAACATCAGTCAAAGATATGTCAAATGTTTACCATGGCAGTTGACTCCCTTAAACCATCCTCACAGGCAGGAAACTTGTCAGATTAAATTGCCACCTCTTGCCAAGTGAAGATATGCAGCCTGATATCGCCCTGCCAATGATGACACAGTTGCTTCTGTTTGGACAGATTATGATTTTTTTAGTGTATCCGACACTTACAAACAACAGTAATACAGAGCTTATGATAAGAGAAAAGACATAATTTATTGACCAATTGAGGTATCTGATTCTTTATACATTTCTATCACTCCTGCCTTCTCTCGTCTACTTTCTATTCAGTTGCATTTCAAAGCATTGGAACAGTTTACTTATATTAGTTTTATTGGCTGGGGTATAGATCACAAAATGTTGTCAACATCAGTATAAATTGTACACCTTTCAAGTCAGTTGGCCATGTGTAAGTTTAGCATTTTGAGCATTTTCCTTATATTGCTATGCCTATTGGCTATTATGGGCAATAAGAATTTAATGGTAAAATCCAGTGCTTTGAGAAAATCATTATTCAGAACATGTGGCCATTACAGAGCAGGAGAGATGATAGGCCAGATTTGTGTACAGAACAGAGATTTGTTTTGTGTTTTACATGTAAGACATTGCAGTTTGCTTTACATAGCAATTAGTTAAATAGTTCTATTAAGCAATAGCCAACATTACAGTACAAAATAAATCTATTACATCTATACTTGCAGCAGTTTCTTCCATTCACCTAAGAATGCTGGATTCATTCGCATTCATTGGCCTCTGTCTTTCATAGATTTTTTTTTTTATTACCTCTGAAGCTCTAATGCTAACTATATTACATCATCAACTGAACTGCTTGGATGATTCCTAATGTTATTATATTCTCAGTTGCATATTCTCTTATTGCCATATTCTGATTCTTTAAATAGAAAACAGTCTTCTCCAACCATCATGTTCTTGAAACATATAGATTTTAACTTCCATGCTTACATTTTTACTGACTCACAATGTCCTTTTTTCAAACTAATGTTTTCTGATCTGTATCATTTCCAGAGCTACCCAATGTGAGGAGGAAACATCAGACCATCATGGCTTTGGGTCAGCATGGCTTCGGCCTGGTTTACACAGAGGAAACACACCAGCAATTTGGGAAGTGGTGCCAAACTGGCCACGTCCATCCAGTCAGCTACCTCCACACAGTTGGCCACCCCCACCTAGTTGGTCATACCCTCCCGGTCCCCCAAGGTCAACCACAGCCCTGATGCTGTGGTTGAATGAAATTGAGTTTGACGCTCCTGGTGTATGACATCAGATAAATTGTCAAAAATATACAACGAAACTTCAAATATCTGTTGGAAATGTAATCAAAGTGAAGGCAGACTTGTTCATCTTTAGTGGAGATGTAAGAAAGCGATAAAATAATAGTATCAAATGTGTATCTTTATTCAGAAAATTTTAAAGGTAAATGTACAATGGAAACCAGAAATTTTTCTTTTAATAACCAAATATAAAGATCATATGGAACTTTCTTATATATGATAATAGCAATGAGATTTCTATGTGTATAAAGGTGGGGGGGACTTACAATTACCTTCATGGGAGGAACAAATGTTTTTAATATTTAATGTTTTCATGCTACAAGCTGCCTAGACTTCTTGGATATGAGACAGGAGCCAAATAAATTTCACAAATAAATACATAAACTTCTGGAGATGGTGGAGATGGTGAAATTGACAATTTTAATTAAAGAAAAGACTGACTAATTTTACCTCCACTTGGAAAGCAATTTTGGACTTTTAAAGAAATTCAGAGAAATGAAATTTCAGTTTGGAGGGTTGATAATTAGAATATATATAATTATATAAATAATATAGATTATTGTTGGTTTTAGAGTAAGAGTTGATATGTTTTTTAATCCATATTTGTACAAAGACAATCAGAAATCATTATTTTTCTTCCTTCTTTACTTTTTCTTTCTTTTTGCACTTTTATTTTATTTTCTAGCTTATTCTTTTCTTTGTTTACCATTCTTTTTGTTCCTGCCTCTTTACTTTTTATCTATGGGTTATCTTTTATATTTTTTAAAAAAACCAACAAACTTTTAAAAAAATTAAAGGAGGCTGTAGTTTTTGACAGACTGAATAAAGTCAGGCAGTTTTAAACAGAGTTGTCAGTATACAGTGTATCAGATTACATTTGGCAGAAAACTAAGGAAATAAACCCAATTCAGGTAAAGATCATATTGCTCAAATAACAGTTAATACTTTTTTTCTCTTGAAACAATATCTGCAGAAAATTTTCCTTTCATAATTTCTCAAGGATGAAGTTTCACTTTTGCTGCTCTTTTTTTTAAAAAAGAGAATGTGATTTAAAAAGCTTATAAGTTAATGTTACCTTATTAAAAGCTGATGTACACTGAATTACCATAAATATGAACAGATATGCCATATGCTGCTGCATCTGCTGTTATGTATGAACAAAGAAACTGTCCCTCCAGGATTTGTAAATTAATATGCATTAAAATGTTTGCAGTCTATATGATATTTCAGTAAGTAGCCAAACAAGACAGTTCACTGATTATTGCTTTTTTATCACATGTCATCTCTCACTTGTAGTGTCAATAAACTATGGTTACAACAAATACTCATATTTGTGACTATATATCAAGGATTTTCAAACTCTCTTATTCTATGAAGTTGAGAGGCAGCAAAAACTTTAGACAGCAAAATATGTTATAAAAATCAAACTGGTGTTTACCTTCCTCAGAGTAATGAATCACACTTCCATTATTAGCAATAGAAAATGTATTTTCCTCCCCAAATATATCTCAGAATGTCAAGATTGCCCTCCAAAATCATATAGAGGTTGTTACCCTCTGTCTATGTTTGATTTATAGTTTTTCACTTACTGATCAAAATAAATTGGAACATGATTGAGATTCTGATATCAGGAAATGCCCATGTAGTCTGTTACTCATGGCTTGCATTTGTTTCAGTAATTGCAGTTTCAGGATAAAAATGCTACAAGAAAGATCTAAAAAATTTAATCAAGTACAGTTGCATTAATCAATTTATTTAACTAAAAAATGGGAAATTTCATGGCTGTAACTATAGTGCAAGTATTTGCAAGCATATTTTCTTCAGTTCCATTCAAACATTATAGGGAGTAAATGAGTGCATCTATAAGACCAGGACATACATACATACATACATACATACATACATACATATATACTAGCAATGACTAGAAAACTCTGGTGTAGCCATCAGTCTAGTTTTCCTACATTTCCTACAAACATAAAGGTTTGCCTCATGAATAGTTGCAGTTGTAGAGATTTATACAAATGAAAAATAAGTAGACAAAAATTGAGAGACAAATTGATTGATCATCCATTACTATGATGTCTAGTTAATAAAATTGTTGGTAAATATGTGGTAAAAGAAGACAAAGTTCTTGAGAACACAGGCAAAGTCCTGCTGAACCTAGGATGGAAATTTGTTTTTCAATGATTCCTTCCTTCACTGCCAGCCCACATTGGATGGACATTTCATGGAACTAACTGCCTGATGGCTTTCTTTGGTTTCTTAATCAGTCCCTGCCTATTCAGATTCCAATCATAGGAATCTATAGCTCACTTAGCATAAGTGAAGTTAGAGACAGTGATTGTAGTTTTGAGTCAGAATGAATACTATAAGTCTACTAAGATCTAGTTTCTTCCACCACTTATATCTTTCCAAGTGTGTAACCCTTTCAAA
This sequence comes from Hydrophis major, assembly GCA_033807585.1. Taxonomy (NCBI): domain Eukaryota; kingdom Metazoa; phylum Chordata; class Lepidosauria; order Squamata; family Elapidae; genus Hydrophis; species Hydrophis major. The sequence continues at coordinate 159,019,441 of CM066329.1, forward strand.
CTATCATTGCTGCTTCAAAGACACATTTTCAAAAGGGGATTGTTCCTACTTCCCTCGATTACTTCTTTATTTATTAATTTATTCATGACTGCAGCTTCTGTACCATTTAAGTCAAATAATTATATTCATAATTTCATATTTATATCATAGCGTACATTTATGCTTTATTTTTATTTATTTTATTTAATTAATATTCATTTTATTTAATTATTGAGTCTGTTATCTGCACCTCTATAACTGTCTGATTTGACTCTGCAACCGAACAAGACAGACACAGACTTCAACAGATGATTAAAACTGCAGAAAAAACAATTGCTACCAACTTGCCTTTCATTGAGGACCTGTATACAGCACAGGTCAAAAAGAGGGCTGTGAACATATCTCCACAGTACCCTCAAATTCTGGACATAAATTGTTTTAACTTCTATCCTCAAAACAAAGCTTATTCAATACTGCACACCAGAACAACTAGACATAAGGACTTTTTTTTTTTCTGAATGCCATTACTGCTAAATAACTAATTCCCATAACACTGTCAAACCTCTTAGTAAGACTGTATTACTATTATTCTTCTCATCCTTCCTAATACCTATCTCTTCCCACTTATGACTAACCATGTTGCTTGTATCTTTACAATTTATATTGTTTTATTTGTTTCCTAGCATGATTTGATTGCTTATTAGTAACCTATGACTAGCACTAAGAGATGTATCTTATGATTCTTGATGAATGTATTTTTACTTTTATTTTATTTTTTATTATGTACACTGAGAGCATTTGCACTAAAAACAAATTCCTTGTGTGTCCAATCACACTTGGCCAATAAAGAATTCTATTCTATTCGGTTTTAAATACTATACACTAAGATTTGCTTTCACATGATATTTATCTTTGCTACTTAACTATAATATTTAATGTTTAATTACATTGGGTAATTAAAGAAAGCTAAGAAAGAAAATTTTGATATTCCAAAAAAATAAATGAAGAGAAATAATTATCTATACTTTTGAGATATCTCAGATTTCTGCAATAAAAATCCACATAAAGCAGTCATGACTATTTTCTAATATTTGTATATGCTTACAGTGAGAGCCAGTTTTAATGCAGTAGTTAAGGCAGCAGGTTAGAAATTGAGCAACTGTGATCTCCAGTTGTACCTTACACACAAAGCCAGCTGGTGACCTTGGACTAGTCTCTCTCCTGGCCTTAGAAAGGAGGAAGTGGCACACCACAAACCAAGAAAATTGACAGGACTTTTCCAGGCAGTTTCTGAGAATCAGACACACTTAAACATAAAAAAGAGAAGACTTACAGGAGAAAACATCACAGGTTTTAACACCACCAAGTAAACTATACAGATAAAGGAAGGGATAACATGACCACCAACTGCAAAGATGGGGATTTTTGAAAATTAGAAATATGAAGCTTCTTGATAATAAATTATTTATTTACTGCTTCAAATATAATAATCCTCCAAATGCAGATATGATATGGGATGGGTTTTTTTTGATCATTAAAAAAAATATGGGTTTGAAATTTCCTTTATGTATTGGTAAGTGGAATTTTTCTATATAATTAATGGATGCATTTTTTTTTACAAATCTTCATATTTTAAAATGTAAGAACTTTGTATCAGTTTTATCTCTTTTTCTTTGTTTTCAATATTTAATGCCTATGAAATTATTAAGCATATATATCATAATGACCAGAATGGAAGATTTTGCTTAGTAGATGTATTAAGATAGCATTATGTTCCTGACTGAAAAGAGATATGAACAAGGACTTCATTCAAACAAATGTGCTATCTAGCCCAACTGACCCAAATCCTATTATATATTAATAGCTCTATACCTGTGTTTCACTACAAAACTATGTGATCGAGCTTAATTTTTGGGAAAGAAAATAAGGGAAAAAAATGTGCCCCTGCCTACTGGCATCCATCAGTATTCATCTGGCTAGCATCCTGACAGTATGTGAGTTGAGGGCTGTTTGGAAACTGAAACATCGAAACTGAAACAGTATTTGCTGTGTGAACAAGGAGATAGCAAGGAGCCAGGGTGTGGCTTAGCTCAGCTTTTCTGTACTAAAGCTGGTTTGCTGCTGTGAAACTGAAACTCCTCTCTTCTGCTTGAATTTTGTATTTGGAACAGATTTATTTTCAGGTGGGGAGGGGAAGTAGAACTCCTTAGCATCAGAGCATTAATAATAATATACAAAATACTAATGCTCTAATGATCATTTCGAAAAATCATTTTGTAGTGAGCACCTAGAAGCCAAGAGGAACATATGTGCCAAATTTCAAGTTTGTAGGCTTTACAGTTGGAGAGATTTTGTGATGATGTGTGAGTGGTATTTTGCTTTTATATATATAGATTTCAAAAAGTTAGATTTCTTAGTATTTTTGTGTTTTTTTCATAAATATTCATGAGCATTGACAAGCACTTCACTTTATTCAGACTTCCATTATACACACCAACGTGAAAGCAGACAGGAGCAGCTTTTTAAGGAAACATACTGTACTAGTGTTAAAAAAGCATAGCTACTTTTACAGTTGGAATTTATGTGCTCCATTCATTCCTAGACACTTCTTTTAAGCACAGACCTGCCAAGTGTTCATAAGCAAAAGAGAGACTGAGTCTATAATGGCATCGAGGTTTTCCTTTAAGTGTTAATCCAAACTTTTTTAGGCACTATGGCAGAAAGTTTTCTACTGCAATAAACGTAACAGTGCTTTAGAACCCTCTCTAAATGGTTTACAGAGTCAACATATTGCTCCCAACAATCTGTATCCTCATTTTACCCCCCTCAGAAGGATAGAAAAATCGAACCAGATCTTGAACTAGTAAGAATCGAACTGCTAGCAGTCAGCAGAATTAGCCTGCAATATTGCATTCTAACCACTGTGCCATCATGGCTCCATTACTAGATAGATTTAATAAACTTAAGAAAGGAAAGACTTTATTTAGGGAAATTCTTGATTTTAAATTTGATAAGTATAAGCCATAGTGGTGCAGTGATTAGAATACAGTACTGCAGGCTACTTCTGCTGACTGGTGGCTGACTGCAATTTGGCAGTTCAAATCTCACCAGACTCAAGATTAACTCAGCTTTCCATCCTTCCAACATCATTAAAATGAGGACATCTGTGTCCTCATCTTACTGATCTTGGAAGGATAGAAGGCTGAATCAACCTTGAACCAGTAAGGATAGCTATTGATTTTAGGATAAAAATTATATGACAAAGGTAATTAGAATTGATGACAAACAAGAACTTGCCTTGTTATGTGGTTAAGTGATGTGTTTCCATAATGCTACATTTCATAATACAATTCTACCTACATCTTATGATAACACATCATCCCAAATTATTTCAGTGTCAGTATGACCCTTGGACCAAAAAATACTGAAGAATGGAAAGAAGTGTGGTATCCTTCATGGAATGCCTTAATGCCAGGAATTATTTATTTTACTTTTCAGCAGAAGGTTTGATTCAAGCTATACTTTGTTAAATTATTAGGGAATTAAAGCCAAAAAACTCAACAGGCTTGTACAGATAGACATTACAATGTACAACAAGATAGTCAACAATGTTTCTACTATATTTTATCTAGTCTTTCAGATTTGATTTTATCAACTGAAAGGAAGTATCACATCCAAAAATATGCAAATTGAAATTTGTTTGCTACTATGCAAACATTTTATAAATGTTATATATCTGTGAAGCTGTCATTAATATCATCGAAGTATATGCAGAAAGGATCTCTTCTTTGGATGTAGAACTGGTTAATAATGGAATTTACAAGGTCTCTAGAATTCTTTCTGAGCAGATATGTTTTTCCAACTCTAAGCATCATTAATAGAAATGATATACTTGCCATTATGAATAAGATAAAAAGCAGCTGCTCTAGAGGCATTCATTTTCTAAATATATACAGTTCAGTCCACTGATTATAATTAACTGCTAAAATGGGCTGTGGTGAGCAGATCTCAAGATAAATTGCTTTGGCTTATCATTAATTTATAACAGCCCTTTCCAAATTCCAAAAGTAGCTACAAGAGTCATATAACAAGCTAGTGTAAATATTCTGATCAAAACAACAGCAGCAGGTTAAACATTTCCATGGGGCTAAGTTAACTGAATTGAAATGTCTGCTCTCAATTGCCTGTTGCCATATTATGCTTTTCATTGGCTGACATGAACAAACTTCTTTCCCTGACAAAAGACAAAACATTTCTGCCAGCTGAGGTGACATTGTGCTCATTCAATAATGATACAAGGCCCAGAGGTCCTCTAGCAAGATAGATAACAAAGAAAATCCTCATTAGCTAACTGTAGAAGAATGAAGGTCAACCCACAGAGAGAATTTCATGCTTACATGTCACTTGGAACATTTGTTCTTCATTAATTCCTTAAACCTAAGCTGGGATACTATCTCATAGCATTTTAATATGCTCTCCTCTGTCAGAAATCTCCTTCAGGGTGTTGTTCTTTTTCTTTGTACTCTATTTAAGAGGCCAATTTTTTTTAGAAACACTTGACTCCCTATCATTGGGCCCTACTAATGTTTCAGGATTGTTACATGATTGGATTCAATTTGGACATTAACTATCTTGAGGTTCGGAGATAAGACAAAATACACTGCTAGTTGTCATTCATTCCAAGGAGCTCATTATGTTGCTACATTAAAAAGGGGCAGGGGAGGGGAATCAGGCATATGTTTCACAACATCAAAATACAATTCCAGTTTTTAAGTATTTTCTAGAAGCTCTTGAGCATGGGTTTAACCAATTTCATTATTATGTTACTGATTTATTCAAGATGAAACATATTTTAACTTGATAATTGTGTATAACTTAAATCAAATCTGACAGAACCAAATATATTACAGTTTCTCGTGTGGTAGTACAGTTCAACAAAGGAAAAATTGCGGTGAAGATACACATTTCCTGTAAATATTTTCATATTTTCTACCAATAAATCAGGATAAGAAGGACTGTGCTAGTATCCAGTGTGTCTGCTCACAGATAACTGATCTATATGAATAATTTTTAAGTGTTGAAAGTATCTCTGTGCAATGCAGGAATGTGGGAATTTTCCTTCTATGAATTGGATCATTAGTCCATCAGTCTGGGAATCGACAGTCTTGCATTCTCTATGTAAAGTGTAATATTTACCATTAAGGTATAGCTAGAAAAAAAATGTGGAAGAAAGAGCAAGAAACTACAAAATTGGCTTCACAGATAATTTCTTTAAAAATTGAACTAGCCTCAGCATGGCAGTTGGTATTTTGCTTTAATGAAGAAAAAATATCTTCCTTCCTTCCTTCCTTCCTTCCTTCCTTCCTTCCTTCCTTCCTTCCTTCCTTCCTTCCTTCCTTCCTTCCTTCCTTCCTTCCTTCCTTCCTTTTCTCTGTTTCTTTCCTCTATGGGAGGTTAATTCCACTTGATGAAGGAGGACAATAATTCTGTGGTAATGCTGAACTTCTGTAAAATGGCTCTGAAAACTGAAAAAACAATAACAGTATCACTCAAAAGCACTCCTTCCAAGCAACAAGATAAGCCATCCAGAGTTTCCCTGTGGTAAAATGGGTGGCCAATATTTTTTTAATAAATATATTGTCACGTGCATTTTGTCAAATTCACTGTCTGCTTTTCTTTCTTTCTTTTTTTGTAAGTATAATCCAGACTGGGGGTGGGGAGGAAGAGGGGAGTGTTTTTTCCACAGCCTGGAAAAAAATGAAAGACGCTTCCTGTTATGAACTAATAAAAGTGTTTAAATAAAGTTTTAACAAAGCTTAAAGAAAAAGCAGGGTTCTAATCCTGCTCTTCTGATTGGCCGATAATAGCGATATCGGATTGGTCCGTTCTGGAGAATCTGATTGGCTGTAAACAAGCCACTCTCATTGGGTTTAACACTTCAATGTTCTCATTGGCTAATAGGCCAGCAGCCTGCCCTATAAAACGGCTGCTGCTGCCTAGGGTTTTTGTTCTGTTCATGATGATTATTAAAGAGTTGAAGTTCACTGTTCACTGCCTCGTCTCCGTTCCTTGCATCCATGCTCAGAACTTAACACTGGCGACGAAGGGATGCAGAGACATCAGAGCTGACTGTATACTACAGAGCACCAAACAGAGCACGTGGCTGAAGACACATCGACAACAGAACCATGTCCAGTGGTGCCATACCACCCGCTCCATTTGACCCGGCACAAGAAGACAGGGATGCGTACATAGACCGGTTCCAGATGTTTCTGGAGACCAACAACTTGAAGGATGCCACTACGGGAAAAAAGCGAGCAGTGTTCCTGACCCATTGCGGGCCTGCCATCTTTAAGATAGCCAAGGCACTAGCGAAACCAGCTGAGGTGAAAACCATGGACTGGGATGTCCTTGAGCCCCTTCTACGGGCCCACTATGCACCCGCCGTACCAACGCTTGTCTGAAGACATGAATTTTACCAGAGAGACCAGCAGAAAGGAGAGAGCGTTGCAAATTTCATCGCGGATCTCCAGAACCTGGGAGACCTCTGTGGGTTTACAGATCTCGAAGAAGCTCTGAGAGACCAAATAATTCTGGGATTAGATGACCAGACAATACAGAGCAAGATCATGGCAAAAGGGGACATCAACCTTGCTGATGTCATCAAGGTTGCTACTGCAGCAGAAGCAACCAGGAAGTCGGCTGCCCGAATGCGCCGCACCAACGCACTGCTCCGTCAACTTGCTAGTGATACTTCACCTCGCCTAGAGAAGCACACGACAGCGACCCACCACGAGGACCTCAAATCGCCATCAGAAAGTGATGAGGAAGAGGTCAACCGGCTCCAGTCTGAACGTGACCAACGCCATCAGCAAAATCAAAGACTACCGCACCAATGCGTGGGTTGTGGGGCAAACCACCCACGATCAGACTGCAAATTCCTCAATGCGCTCTGCCATTTCTGTGGGAAAAGAGGCCACATCGGGAAGGTCTGTAAAAGCAAGCAAGGATCCAGCCCACTTCAGAGGGGAAACAACTACCGCCAGACCACAGAGAATCACCCTGTGAGTCGGGAACATTTGAACTGCAAATGGAACAACCACTCCTATAGAAACAAAACACTGGCCACTTCAAAGAGAAGAGAAGAGGCACACCAAACCATTACAATCGGTCACGCCTCATTGCTAGACGCAAAGAAGATCTGAGTGAAGGTCTCCATGGAAAACCAGCCTTGTGTGATGGAAGTCAAATCAGGATCGTCCCTCTCGATGGTTTCCTGGAAGACTCTTAAACAATTAATCCCTGCTGCCCGGCGTCAAGACCTCAGAGTCCAAAGAATCATACTCAAGGATTATCAGGGGAGTTGAATTCCAGTCATTGGATCCAGCCAAGTCCAAGTATCATTCAAAAATCGCATGGCGTCATTTCCACTGACCGTCGTCAACCGTGAACGGCCTAGCTTGTTAGGCCTTCAATGGTTCGCTCCACTCAGGATCGAGGTAGCCGGCATTCACCAAACCAGAAGCGACGACTGGGAGGAGGCCATCGTCCAGATATTCCAGGACGTTTTCGCAGACAATCTAGGCAAGTACAAGGGACCCCGATATCATGTAACCTTAACCCTGAAGTAGCCCCCATCTGCCTTAAGCCTCGTCGGGTACCTTTTGCCCTTAAACCAAAAATTGATGAGCAGCTTGATAAATTAATAGCCCAGGGTGTTTTAGAACCAACTGACCACGCTCGTTGGGAAACCCCAATTGTAACACCCATCAAACCGGATGGATCGTTAAGGATTTGTGGGGATTACCGGGATACCCTTAATCACGCCCTTCAACAGAATGCTTACCTGGTGCTGGTGGTACAACACCTTCTCCATTCCCTGGGGGGCAGAAAAGTCTTCGCTAAATTGGATTTAGCACAGGCCTACCAACAACTGCCTGTAGATAAAAAAAACCGCAGAGGCATAGACAATCATTATGCACCAAAGCTCCTTTAAGTGCAACCGACTCCAATTTGGAGTGAGCGTAGCCCCAGGGATTTTTCAAAGTCTGATGGAAACTCTTGCAAGGGATCAAAGGAGTCGTGCCATACTTTGATGACGTTTTAATTGCTTCCCCAAATAGAGAAATACTAGAAAAGCGGCTTAAATTGGTTCTCCAGAAATTTAAAGACTCTGGCCTTAAGGTTAAAAAAAAATAAATGTCAACTGTGTACAGTAGAGTTCCTGGGGTACCTAAATGATAAACAAGGCATTCACCCCACTAATAGCAAACTGAGAGCAATCAAAAATGCCCCAAGACCCAGAAATAAAACTGAGCTCCAAGCTTTCCTGGGGCTCATTAACTTAACTTTTACAACATCTTCTTGCCCCAGAAAGCGACCGTAGCTGGGCCCCTACATAGACTTCTCGACAAAAAAGCAACCTGGGTTTGGGGACACCACAAGGAGCACTCATTCCGACAAGTGAAAAACTTACTAACCTCAGATGCTGTTTTAATGCAGTATAACGAGACTCTGCCTTTAACAATTACATGTGACGCATCACCGTTTGGAGTAAGAGCCATTTTGAGTCATGTGTTACCAAATGGTAATGAGGCCCCTATTGCCTATTTTTCAAGGACCTTATCAAAGGCTGAACGTAACTATAGCCAGGTCGACAAGGAGGCTCTTGCTGTTGTATCTGCTGTGAAACGATTTCATGAATATGTGTATGGATGAGTTTTTACTATAGTTACCGATCACAAACCTTTGCTAGGAATTACAGCGGGAGACAAGTCAACCCCCTATATATTGTCACCTAGAATGACTCGCTGGTCGGAGTTTTTAGCTGTGTACAACTATAAATTACAACAGCGCCCGGGGAAAGCTATTCCCCATGCTGATGCATTGAGCCGTGACCCACTTCTGGAAACCTTCGATGACCCAGCTCCATCACTTACGACACTTCAGATTAAAACGCTACATTCACCACCGCTAACAGCCAGAGACATTGCAATTGAAACAAAACGAGATCCTGTCTTGGCGCAAGTTCTTAGCTGGGTCGAAAGAGGATGGCCAATAGAACAATCCTCTGACGTTTTCACCCCTTTCAGAAACTGGCAAACAGAACTGTTTTTGCAAAAAGGGTGCATCCTATGGGGAGATAGAGTCGTCGTCCCAGAGCGGTTACAATGAGCAGTATTAAAAACATTGCATGATGGTCACCCCGGCATCGTGCGTATGAAAGCGCTCGCACGAAGCTACGTGTGGTGGCCGGACATTGACAAACAAATCGAAGCCTGGGTAAAGACTTGCTTAAAGTGTCAAGAAATCAGCAATGCCCCACCTAGAGCAACTCCAACAGAATGGGAAACCCCCTGGGGGCTGTGGTCCCACATCCACGTTGATTTTGCAGAACCTACTAAAGGATATATGTTCCTCCTAACAGTGGATGCCTATTCCAACTGGTTCGAGATCCACAAAATGAAGAATACCACAATGAAGTCCGTCATCCGAAAATTGAACAGGCTATTCGCAATGCACGGATTGCCAGATGTTCTGGTCTCCGACAAAAGACCCCAGTTCACCGCCCTGCCGTTTGAACAATACTTAGCGGATCGGGGCTTCCACCATGCACTAACTTCTCCAGCGCACCCTGTGGCTAACGGCAGGGCTGAGTGCATGGTACAATTTGTTAAAAAAACTCTCCACAAAATGGACTATGGGGACATTGATGAAAAAATAAACAGAATACTCCTACTCCAACACATCACTCTGCACAGCGTCACCAACAAGACGCCAGCTGAATTGCTGATGGGACGCAGGCTCCGTTCCCACATCAACCGGCTCCACCCTTCCTATGAGCCAGAGAAACCCTGTGGATCTAGCGGAAAATGCCACAAGTTCAAGGTAGGCGACTTAGTTTTCGCTAAAAACCTCTCCGGCGAACCATTATGGATCGAAGCAACCGTAATTCAAACCACCGGGCCCAGATCGTACCGTGTGCAAACCTGTGACGGAAAAATATGGAAACGCCATATAGATCAGCTTCGCTCTAGGCTACAACCCAGTTCCCGTGACTCCAGGGAGTCCCAAACTGAGGGGGAGGAGATGTCGAAGAAACCGAATTCGAGATGGTGGAAAGCAGAAGCGAAGGAAGACAGCATCTGGGCGCAATATATGAAGAAGAATCAGGGAGGGGAGTGTCCTTGCCATGGAGGAATACCTCAGCGGAGGCTAGCCCGCAGAGATCGGAGGACAACAACAGTGACAGAATTAGCGGTACCGAGTCGTCTAGTGAGAATGCGGAGCCGCCGGTACCAGATATGTCCAAAAACGTCCCACCGAAACTGGACTGCAGACGGGAACCAGTGGGACAGTGCAAATCTAATAGACAGTTAAAACAACCTACATATCTTAAGGATTACATCAGCGCACCCCTCAAATGGAACCCGGGGGGAAGGGGTGTTATGAACTAATAAAAGTGTTTAAATAAAGTTTTAACAAAGCTTAAGAAAAAGCAGGGTTCTAATCCTGCTCTTCTGATTGGCTGATAATAGCGATATCGGATTGGTCCGTTCTGGAGTATCTGATTGGCTGTTAACGAGCCACTCTCATTGGTTCGTGGGTTTAACACTTCCATGTTTTCATTGGCTAATAGGCCAGCAGCCTGACCTATAAAAGGGCTGCTGCTGCCTAGGGTTTTTGCTCTGTTTGCGATGATTAATAAAGAGTTGAAGTTCACTTTCACTGCCTCATCTCCGTTCCTTGCATCCATGCTCAGAACTTAACACTTCCCATCTTCTCTGTAGTCTGTGATAATCTCTTTCCAGTCAAAGAAACTGAAGCCTATTTTCTTTATGCAAGAAACAAAATCATTGAAAAGTCTGTACACTATTCTATCAACTTTTGAAGTTTGAAGGATTTGGAAACAAATATACAGTGCTCAAAAAAATAAAGGGAATACTTAAACAACACAATGTAACTCCAAGTCAATCACACTTCTGTGAAATCAAACTGTCCACTTAGGTAGCAACACTGATTGACAATCAATTTCACATGTTGTTGTGCAAATGGAATAGACAACAGGTGGAAAGCATAGGCAGTTAGCAAGACATCCCAAATAAAGGAGTGGTTCTACAGGTGGTCACCACAGACCACTTCTCAGCTCCCATACTTTCTGGCTGATGGTTTGGTTACTTTTGAATGCTGGTGGTACTTTCACTCTAGTGGTAGCCTAAGACATAGTCTACAACCCACACAAGTGGCTCAGGTAGTGCAGCTCTATCCAGGATGGCACATCAATGTGAGTGTGGCAAGAAGGTTTGCTGTGTCTGTCAGTGTAGTGTCCAGAGCATGGAGGCGCTACCAGGAGATAGGCCAGTACAACAGGAGATGTGGAGAGGCCGTAGGAGGGCAACAACCCAGTATCAGGACCGCTACCTCCGCCTTTGTGCAAGGAGGGACAGGAGGAGCACTGCTAGAGCACTGCAAAATGACCTCCAGCAGGCCACAAATGTGCATGTGGCTGCTCAAACGGTCAAAAACAGACTCCATGAGGGTGGTATAAGGGCTTGACATTCACAGGTGGGGGTTGCAGGATGTTTAGCATTTGCCAGAGAACACCAACATTGGCAAATTCACCACTGGCACCCTGTGCTCTTCACAGATGAAAACAGGTTCACACTGAACACATGTGACAGACGTGACAGGGGCTGGAGATGCCATGGAGAGCCTTCTGCTGCCTGCAACATCCTCCAGCATGACCGGTTTGGCAGTGGGTCAGTAATGGTGTGGGGTGGAATTTCTTTAGGGGAGTGCACAGCCCTCCATGTGCTCACCAGAGGTAGCCTGACTGCCTTTAGGTACTGAGATGAGATCCTCAGATCGCTTGTGAGACCATATGCTGGTGCAGTTGGCCCTGGGTTCCTCCTAATGCACAACAATGCTAGACCTCATGTGGTGGAGTGTGTCAGAAGTTCCTGAAAGATGAAGGCATTGGTGCTATGGACTGGCCCACCCGTTCCCCAGACCTGAATCCAATTGAGGACATCTGGGACATCATGTCTCGCTCCATCCACCAACACCACGTTGCACCACAGACTGTCCAGGAGTTGGGGGATGCTTTAATCCAGGTGTGGGAGGAGATCCCTCAGGAGATCATCCACCACATCATCAGGAGCATGCCCAGGCATTGTAGGGAGGTCATACAGGTATGTGGAGGCCACACACACTACTGTGCCTCATTTTGACTTGTTTTAAGGACATTACATCAAAGTTGGATCAGCTATGTAGTGGTTTTTTTTCCACTTTAATTTTGAATGTAACTCCAAATTCAGACCTCCATGGGTTGCTAAATTTGATTTCCATTGATAATTTTTGTGTGATTTTGTTGTCAATGTTAGGGATAACATTGTTTACCCTAACTGGTTTAGGTAAAATAATAAATATGTTATCATAGTTTATTAGTTAAAGTGTCTGCAACTTTAACTGTACGACTGTAATTAAGGGAGTGGTTGTGAAAGCACCATAAAAGAAGCAAGGAACGTCAGCTTGCTCTCTCTGGCTTGATGATCCTTAATTACTGGATGAAGACTGCGTTTTTTCCCTACTGGAACGGGAGAAAGATAAAGGACTGATTTGTAAGTGAACTGACATTGGATATTCTACATGGATTTTGCTAACTGAATATCCTTGAATGGACTGACTAAATGATACATGACTAATGGACTGTTATTTTGACTATGCTATAAAGGGAGTGGTTGTGAAAGCACCATAAAAGAAGCAAGGAACATCAGCTTGCTCTCTCTGGCTTTATGATCCTTAATTACTGGATGAAGACTGCGTTTTTTCTCTACTGGAATGGGAGAGAGATAAAGGACTGATTTGTAAGTGAACTGACATTGGATATTCTACATGGATTTTGCTAACTGAATATCCTTGAATGGACTGACTAAATGATACATGACTAATGGACTGTTATTTTGACTATGCTATAAACTCTAAATGGAATAAACTATATTTTTGATAGCACAAGCGTATCTGTTATTTTTACTGTATGTTAACAAACATACAAGCTTATCTCACTCATTTATCTGTGTGCCTATCTGACTAACGCTGCACATTCTATTTAGCTTGTCTCCTTAACCCTAGTTGGGGAACACAGGCTTAACAGTCAGCACATTCAACTATGTAATGAACAAAGTATTTAATAAGAATATTTCATTCATTCAGATCTAGGATGTCTTATTTTGGGGTTCCCTTTATTTTTTTGAGCAGTGTATTTAAAACTAAAAAGAAACTGAATAAGCAATTACTTCAAACCTTTCTGAAATTGGAGAACAAAACATATTTGTTTCTCAAATCCAATGTAGACCAACAAATTCCGAAACAGCAAGCTAAACTATTTTAAAAATGAATAGCATGCATTAGTGATCAAGAATTATTTAAGTTTTTCCAGAGCAAAATCATTTATTTATATACTTAGCAAGGTATAATTTATCTAAATATAATCTATAATGTAATCTTTAGAACTGGAGAGGGATTCATGTTATAATTAAGTGTTCCTCTATTTTATTTGTTATGTGTTCTCATTTATCTTTAAATTACACACACATGCACACACACACATGCACACACACACAGTATATTCGTAGATTTTCACAGGTACAGGTATGGAAGTCTTTCCATGTTCAGGGCTTTTCCCATGTAAGATTGAGAGTATCTTGGTGACATTTAGATGAGGTCCTACTCACCATCTTCAGGCTGGTGCTTTCAGCTTTGTGCTTGTGCGAGCAAAGCATGATCGGAGCTGCTGTCTCTCTAATAATACTGGTAGGGAAGTTGGCTGTATTGTCATTTCTTGATTGCTTGATGGAGTTGATGTTTGCAGATTTTGAGTTCTATTGTTGTGACATCCTGGATCCTGTGCTGTAATCTCCTGGGTCGGTCGCTGTGTTGTAACATCCTGAGGTTTTGTGGTGTAACCTCCTGAGTTCCATGATGTGATATCCTGAGCGGGTGGCTGTGATGTGATGTTCCAGGTTTTGGTTTGGCCCTGAGTTTGAGGCCTGGCTATGTGTTCATGGTATAGTCATTTGTTTGTTTTGGGGGTTGGGGTGTGTGGCAGCTGGTGATGCAGCCATGGCCTGGTTTCTAGACAGTGGTTGCCTTTTGTCTAGGGGGTTGGTTTGGGTTTGAGTCTCATGAGGGAGATTGGTGGTGGTGTCATGTGTTGCTTTGGGTCTGGTGTTGTTTTTCGTGGCTGGGACTCGTTTGTTGATAAGGGCTAGTTTCCAGATGTCTGGTAGCTGGGAGGTATCGTCCTGTTTATTCATCTTATGGGATTGTTTCTCTATTTCAATGGCTTCCCTCTTGTTGAAGTGTTCTGTATTGGAGATTAATTTTGTTCCCTCAAAATTAATTTCATATCCTGTGGCTTTAAGGTGCTGGGAAAGGGAGGAAGTGTTTTCTTCTTTTCTGACTGCATTCCTGTGTTGTGCAATGCGTGCATTTATTCTCCTGTTGGTTTGTGCAATGTATGTGTCTGAGAAATTCTTGCATGGTATTTCATAAACTCCTTAGTTTTCTAGCTAGATTTTGTTTTTGGGGATTCTTAGGATGTTGGCTATTTTTTGGTCAGTGCCGAAGGCTGTCCTGATACTGTGTTTGTGGAGAATTTTGCTGATTTTATCAGTAGTGCCTTTGATGTGGGAGAGGAGGGCAATACTGTTGTCCTGTTCTGTGTCTCGGTTTCTGGGGGTTGTCTCCTTTAGGATTAGGTTGGTAATTGTGTTTTTGGGAATCCGTTGGAAATTAATACATTAGTGAGGGTGTTTAATTCTGTTCTCAGGTGGTCTTTGACAGCTAGGCATTTGGTTCAGGAAATGAGGGTCTTGGCTATGGAGTTGATCTGTGCAGATCAAGTTGGTGATTTTGCTTTTGTGGAAACCGTTTTTTTTTTTTTTTTTTGTGGAATCAAAATCACCAACTTGATCCACAAAAACACACTGAGACATAATAGAGACCCAGAAGATGAACAGACCCATGGAACAGCTGTCCTGCCCTACATAAGAGGCACTACAGACAAAATTTCTATACAGACACCACATCAAGACTGCCTTCAAAACAAACAGAAAAATAGCAGCCATCCTCAGGAACCCCAAAGACAAAATTGACCTGGAAAACCAAGGCATATATGAAGTCCCCTGTGCATCATGCCTGGCCACATACATTGGACAGACCAATAGAAGAATAAGCACCCACCTGGATGAACACCAAAATGCAGTCAAAAAGCTGGAACATACTTCCTCACTAGTCCAACACATGGAAGCCACAGGTCATAACATCAACTTCAATGGCACCAAAACCCTAGCCACTATAGAAAATCCCAGCCACAGAATCATCAGAGAAGCCATAGAGATTGAAAAAAGACCAGAAAGCATGAACAGAAGAGATGATTCCACCAGACTGTCAATCATTTGGAACCCTGCACTCACAAACAAAACAATCTCCACACCACAAGCCATGCAAACACCTGGGCACAAACAGATCCCCCCTGATACCTCCATCTCAAACACACCCCAACCAGGCACCCAGATGAAACCCAGCTTCCTAACTAATGATAACCGTCCATTTACCCAAAGCCAAGCTGCACTAAAGACCTCCAATAAAGTAACACAATGTTGCCAGCTAATCAAGATACAAAAAGAGCCAAAAAAACAGACAGATGATATTAGAAGCAGAACACAGAAAACTCCAAGACCAATAAACACAGACCAAGACTCTCAACCAATCAGGATGAAGAAAAAACCATTCTGGCACAGCAATAGGCTGCCCCAAATTTAAATCTGAAACCACCGTAAAAGTCTAACTCACAGATGAACACTATACAGAAGCCTGATGATGGCAGATGAGATTCTGCTGAAACATTGCTACAACTTTAAAAGCACCACTACTATGACGTGGGAAAATACCTGAACAAAGCTGAATGCCATACATGTAAGTACCCTCGAAAACTTAAGAATATTCTTAAGTTTTCACGGATACTTACATGTATGGCATTCAGCTTTGTTCAGGTATTTTCCCACGTCATTGTAGTTGTGCTTTTAAAGTTGTAGCAACGTTTCGGAAGAATCAGATGAACACTATATAGAAGCCTGATGATGGCAGATGAGATTCTGCCAAAACGTTGCTACAACTTTAAAAGCACAACTACAATGATGTGGGAAAATACTCGAACAAAGCTGAATGCCATACATACATACATACAAACATACATACATACATGTGTGTGTGTGTGTGTGTATGTATGTATGTATGTATGTGTATTGGTGCAATCTGTTTTGTTTCAGTTTTTTTGTCGGTATTTTCCTAGATATTTTTGTAGATATTTTATATTGTGATTGTTGGTGCATATCCCTATTATATGGGGTATACCATAGGTTATATTGAAGTATGGATTAACCAACTTATTTCTAACTTGGGTCAGTTTGCATGCATTAAACATAATGTCAAATTTCCATATCATATCACAATGTTAAACCAACTAGAATAAAATATGCATTTTTCTCCTTTACAGTTTTCCTTTATGTCTGCATCTTTTGCAATGTTCTATGATACAAATATTATACAGTATAGAAATACAAACTATTCATTGCATGTAGTTATATATGCAAGATTCACTTTCTGTTATTTATTCTTTGAAGTTTTTTTTAGGTAAGAATTGGACTTTGAAATTATGGAAAATACTTGTAGCTTGAATTTTAGATTTTGGTAGTGGTTTGCTCTCCAGACTTGCCATTTAGCTACCAAACATTTCATTTCCAAGCTAGGTAACATAATCAGTGGGAGTTTGGTGGATGTGTCTTGTTCAATTCCTCTTTATCCTATATATGTTTTGTGTGCTGTTGGTGTGATCAATTTACCTCATGTTTTGCCATTCATTTGGTGCTATATTTTAATTTTGAGGAGCTGATTGGTTCTATTATTAATTGGTCATTCAAATGGTCTAGTTTCTTAAATGTTCATATGCTGGATTTAAGAACTATTTAAGAAATTCTGTTGTGAGCTGAATAATATACGGGGCAGTGATGGGATTCATTTTTTTTTTACTACCAGTTCTGTGGGTGTGGCTTGGTGGGCATGGCATGGATTGGTGGATGTGGCTTGGTAGGCGTGGCAGCGGAAGGATACTGTAAAATCACCATTCCCATCCCACTCCTGGGGGAAGGTTATTGCAAAATCCCATTCCCTCTCCACCCCACTAACCTGCTTTCCAGCTCCATTCTCCTGTGCAGGGCAACAAAAGAAGACCCAGATGATCAACTGGGACTTGGGAGGCAGAGAATTGATGGAGGCAGGGCCAGTCAGACGTGGTACTCCAAACTACTCATAACACCTCACATACAGAGATGGTGGTGGTGAATTAAGCTGGTTTATTTAAAAATATAGAAATTTCTTATACCAATTAATACAGATTTCTCAAAACTTGTTTCAAATCTGCAGTTATGAAAAAAATATGCATCTAAAATCCTTTTTTCCCCATTAGGAAACAGTCTGCACTCTTGCGTGAATTAATCCCTTCCTTTCTGGCCCATAATGAACTATAAATGCCAGAGTCTTCCTGAGTCTGTAACTGAATGGAAAGGCAATGAGATTCTCTAAAGAATCTGGAATTAGACTATTAATCATGAAAACCAATTAGACATTGGAGAATCCCTTCTTTAAGCCTACAACAAGTGTTGGATCACTACCTCAAAGTTCACCTAGGTCTTTATTTTTTAAATGTTGGTAAATTACTTGAACAGAACATAATATTTATTGATGTAATCATCTGACTATATCAATCCATGGAGTTGTAAACTATTTTTTGTGCCGAGATGGACAGACTATTGCACTGTCTTCCAGAAGAAGGAGGTGGAGGTGGAGGAGAAGGAGGAGGAGGAGGAGGAGGAGGAGGAGGAGGAGGAGGAGGAGGAGGAGGAGGAGGAGGAGGAGGAGGAGGAGGAGAGAAGAAGAAGAAGAAGAAGAAGAAGAAGAAGAAGAAGAAGAAGAAGAAGAAGAAGAAGAAGAAGAAGAAGAAGAAGAAGAAGAAGAAGAAGAAGAGCAAAATAAAAATAATTATTGGGTGCTTGGATTCTGGGATTAATGGGTTCAGGTGAAATTTCTGAATATTATGCCATATGGGAAGCTTATAAAATTGTGGAGAGAGGGATTTGTTTTGACTAGGTTCGTACCTTATTTTCATTGAAGATCCTTTTTATGGAATTCTGTGAGAAGTAATGATGTATCTCAGGAACAATCATGAAATTATATTATTGATTTTATTTATTTATTTCACTCCAACACAAAGTTAAAGCAAATATTGCTGCTGTTATTATACTATTGTTGTTGGTGTTGGTGGTATTATTATTATTTTATTCATTAAACATGAAACTCAGTCAACTGAACATTTAAAAATGTATCACAAATATCACTGACTGGTTCTGATGGTTGATACAGGTTGCTGCCAGCACCTAGGTATCAACCAAGCATCTTCTTAAAATGTACAATGTTCCAAGTAGCACAGGTTTTTTTTACAGTTCCTCTGGTGTTATTGCAGGAAGCTGCAATTTCTTGATGTATTTGTAAAATTCTTCAACATAGCACCAAATGCCCTGATGGCAATGAGTATCACTATTACATGTTTCATCCATGATTGCATAGTTTTGATGACCAAGTTATGGTATTTTGTGATTTTTTTCCAGTTCCTTTTCTTTGACTCTGGCATCTCCCAGTATAGTGATATCAATACATTGTATGCTTCGGTTTTCGACAACTATGATATCTGGCATGATGTGTTCCATTGTTGTTGTTGTTGTTGTTGTTGTTGTATTTAGGATGGTGACATTGTTTGGGTAATTTTTTTTTTGAGAGCGATGCATCAGAATTTCATTTTATTGTGTGCCATTGCATACACAGAAAAATGACAATAAAGGTTAGCTTAGTTTAGCTTACTTTAGTTTATATTTGATACACAGCAAACAGAAAATGGTGGCATCCAAATTCTCTTCAAAATTGTAAATGGACATGCCCATTAGGAAATGGAAGAAAAGTTCCAGTTATTCTTTATGTAGAAGGATTACAGGAGTATTCTGAGAAAATGTTTGTTACCAGCATACTTTTTTAATTAAAACACAATTCATTATTTTATGTTCCTGTATTAAAAATATTGAAGTGGATATTTAATATTTTATTGCTTATTCTGCAAACCTTCAGTGCTCATAGAAAAAGTATATCTTTTAGATTCATGAAAGTTAGTGCACTCTTCTGCATGGATTCCAGAACTCATGGCCATTGGTCAGTCAATTAAAATTACTACTACACATGTGTACTGCTATTTGAAAGAATCAAATAAATGGGGTGGGTGGGAGTTCACAGATGTTGTGCTTAAGAGAAAATATTTCTTACTGATATTTTATTGGTTCTGAATGAAAGTCAGATCTATGTGGCACTGAGTTTGATACAAAAACAGTACACAAATCCTGATAGATTCTTTCAAAGTTTCATGGACCTAATTATGAAGAGTCTCCTACTTTGTTAAAAATTTAGCTTCCTAAAATCCAGAGCTTCTGCTTGATATTTTTCAATGCTTAATCACTGGTACCCCAAATTTGTGTCAGTTTAATATATTCAACCATATCATTCTTGATAATAAGATCAAATCCAAAATTCCCTATTCCCTATTACCAATTCCAACCTTTTGAAAAGGGAAAAAATTGTTCTTAACACAAATAAATAAATAAATTTCCTGATTGAGTAAACCTACATTGATGCAAATGAATGAAATGTACTATGGTTGCTAATCAAATTGTGCAACTTTCATAACAATTGCTAAATTCAAAATTGTACTTCATAATAGTCATGTTTATTTTCTGAATTGTTTTTATTAAATGTATTGTTTTTGTCAAGAACATGTCCAACTATTTCTGTAATATCACACAACTCATGGAAACATGCATTCTGAAAGTTACATCAGTTTGAAATGCAGCTAAGGAATGGCTCTGTGAACAGTGTTTTATAACACTGTCAGAGTTTAGCATTGATCCAGTCCCTCTGGCCTTTTTGATGATATCACATAAATTCATTTCTATCTTCTATCTCTTTTGTTGTTTCAAGTGAAAACCTGGAAGAGTAGCTTTTGCAATAGAATTAGGAGTGCATACATAGATCTTTTGATAATATTCTTAAGGAATCAATAAACATAGGATATATTTTTGTAATTGAATATTGAAGTCTAATCTTCCTTCAAACTCCAGCTTGCAAGGTACTTCATCTAATTTTGCATGCTTAAAAATAGCAACGAAGATTGCTACACACGCTCTATTTCCTATAATTTAGATAACTGTGATTACAAGCAAAGCACCAGCCTATGAGACACATGAATATTTTACTATTTTCAGCATCTGACATTTGCAATACATTTCTTTCTAATTTATATCACATGAATTCATTTCATCTCTCATAATATGCAATGATGTCCTGGATATATGAGCTACTTTGTTCAATAAATAAAATAAGTTTGTGCTGGTTCTTTAAAAAAAAAAAAAAAAAGTCCTACAAAAATTGCCTTATGATGCGATGACAATATTGAGAGTTACTTGCAGGCCACTATTTCTTTATGCCAGAATCATTTATCTCAATGAATTATGTGTTGTGGATGGTATTAGTAGAACACTGATCATAGAAAAAGATGGCTAAATTATTAATTTAAGTTCTTGTTAAAAATGCTCCTCCTTGTAATGCTTGCAATTCTATTATATTGATTTCATTATTACCATGCTTTAGATAGGGCAGAATTTAAAAACAAATAAGAATGGCAAATAATTTTCATAAGGAGAAAAGCATGTGTAAGAAAATTTGCATCCTTTAAAAATTTTGTACAATTTAATCTGCTTCTGATCATGCGTAATGGTTGATGATTGGAGATTGTATCCATGATCCTTATTGTGCTCCCTACCATCCCCTGAGCTTGCCAAGCCCCCCCCCCCCCCATTTCCAGGCTTGCTTGGCTCACTTTGTTGCTGGCGCAGCCTAGCTAGTGTGTGTGTGTGTGCATGTGTGTGAGGGCTGGAGCCGGAAGAGCACTGCCCATTTCTATCTTTTCCCCCACCTGCTGCTGACTTGAGATCATTTTAGACCAGCCAGGTGTGTGTGTGAGAGAGAGAGAGAGAGAGAAAGAGAGAAAGAAAAAGAAAGAAAAAGAAATAGAAAGGGAGAGAAAGAGAGAAAACTCTATGCTATTATTTTTAATTGTTTCATTATTTATCATGTGTTAATATTTTACACTGTCCCTTCACTACATTTAGAGTAATTTTACTGTTTTTCTTCTGACTAGGGCTGCCACATATTTTTCAGGGATTTACATCAATGTCTAGTCCAGAGAATAAATATGTGTGTGCTTATTTTGTACATCAAGTTGCATAAGTCCAGCTTAATATGCTACTCCTGGTATGTGATATTTTGTATACATACGGAGAAAGAAACACTCTTATGATCTTTGACTTAGGCTTGCTGTCAAACATCAGCCATAATAATTACTGTTTTGAACAATATGAAGGTTGTATTACACAAATGGCTATTTTATATGTGAAAAATTATGAAATAAATTTGAGTAGAGATCTTGGGAAATTGTCAGAATAACAGAATAACACTTAGCTGGACCTTGGAGGAACCCTATACCATTTCAGAGAAATGGCTGTCCAATCTTTTCTGAAAAAACTTCCAGTGATTGAGCACCCAGAACTTCTGGAGACAGGCAGTTCCACTGGTTGATTGTTCTCACTGTCAGGAAGTTTCCTCTTTAATTTTAAGTTGCTTCTCTCTTTGTTCAGTTTACATTCATTGCTTCTTGTTTGCATTCTGCTTCTTTGGAAAATATATTGCCCCCACTTATTTGTGGCAGCCCTTAAAAACCTGTAGTCTATCACATTCTTGGGCAAAGTATGTGAGTAATTTCCTCCTTTCAGTGATTCATGAAAGTACATCTATAGTATGTAGATAATAAAGTCAAAAAAAGTTGAATAACATTTTTACAGAACTATAGATATGTTGAGGCTGGGTGTGATAAGGAATGGCTGGGAGGGGAGGGGCCAGGCGAGGCACCCCTTGATGTGAGTGACATTGAGTTGGCCACACCCACCCAATCATATGACCACCAAGCATGCCCACCCAGTCACATGATACCAAGCCACACCCACTAAATAAGCCATGTCCACAGAACCGTTAGTAAAAAAAAAAAAATGAATCCCACCACTAACACACACACACACACACACACACAAATCTGTTGCAAACTCCACTTACGGCTCCAGACAGGAAACGCTCAACTCCATCCAATGAATAGAGACTACAGGATCATTATAAAAATGTAGCCATCTTTTGGCATGAGTGTAAGGTAGACATTATGAACTCCAATGCTGAGCTATTCCCCTTACCAGGATCACCAACAAGAAAGAAACTGGATATACTTATATCAGGAGCAGTCTGAAAAGAAGAAGGAGAAAAAGGGTTTGTTCTTTAATACAGTCCTGACTTTGCCAAGATCTTTGTCCTAATTGATATGCATCCCTTGTAACAAGAAACTTTTATGCTGTCTACCTGAGGTCTTGGAATCACAATTTCTCTGTGGCAATTACCAAGTGTCAAAGAGAATGACTTCTCTGCAAACCCAGCTGGTTGTATAACAATGAATTTGCTCTTTGTCCTCTAGTGCACATTCAAGTTGCATTATGGCATTGTTTTAGAATTCCAAGATTGATCTTGGTTTCAAAATACCCTGGAAAAACATTTTTAGAAATATTTTGTAATTCATAAAAGTAATAAAGCAAAAGGATGTATGAATTTAAATATAGAAACAACATATAAAAATGCATATAATTTGAGGGTATGTGATTCAGTTATCTGTAATATCTAAACATTGCCTCCCTTGAAATTGAATTAATCAATTGTAATGAGAATACTATTAGCCTAAAAAACCTTCACAAGGTTTGTGTTTAACGCTTGAAGGCACACCTTTTGTTTTTCCGTTAAATTTTTTAAAGTTCGTCTTCATTAATGAAGCAGAATGGATTTAATAAGAATATGCTGTAATAAGCATATATACAGTAATTCTTCCATGCCCAAAATTGACATATGAATATCTCTGAAATAAATGTAAGATTCACTGTAGATTAGGGGAAAATACCATGTGGATCCTGAATGTATTAATGTTATTTTAGCTTTGTTTTTTGTTTTCTATACATCAGCTTTGAGAAAGTAAAAGAAGAAAATATGTAAAATAAAAAAGGTGATAAGCTGGAAATGAAAATAATAGGGGATAAAGAATGGAAAATATGTTTTTGTTACTGGATTAATGAATGGAAAATATGAAGCAAAATTTATTTAAAGGTCAATGGAATAGAAAATGATTTGATATGAAACTAGATAAGAAAGCTGGAAATGAAACTATGACTATGAATGTATGTTGTAACCTCACATTGTTCACTTGAAGAGATGTAATAATAACAATAATAATAACAATAATAATAACAATAACAACAACAACAATAATAATAATAATAATAATAATAATAATAATAATAATAATAATAATGGGTCTTCTGGAAGTGAACAGAATTAAAATTAAATATAAATACAATGAAATGTATAGGATAAAAATATTGGATTTCCAAATCCCTATCTGCCTTTGAAACATATTGGGTGACTTTGAGTTTATCATTTATTCTTATATGACGGGGCAGTTTTTGTGAAGATAAATTAAGGCGGATCTCTCAGATTTCTGTGAAAGAGCTATGAAAATAAGCTCTTGTACAAGAAATATTAAACTGGCACATGACATAATAGTTATTTTCATTTTAAAATCAGGCTATGCATTTTTAATCCAGTAATATGTAGAGGGAAACATGTGACAGAGATTAAAAATGGCATATTCTTAGAAAACTGTTCTTTGATTATATTAACATTACTAGCAGATGAATGTTTATTCTCTTCCACCTTTTTTGCTATTTAAATGACTACTAAATGTCTTTTTGCCTATTTTAAGGACAGAAAGAATAAAATTATGATTTATAGTTGTTATATCATTTTTTCCAAACATTTTTACAGACACATTATCCTATGCTTCTTATATTTTATTTTTATTATTTTTTAACTAATGATATTTGATCCTTTGCACATTTTTTAAAAAGAAAAAGCAGTGCTTAAAATATATCTTTTCACTGTGTAGTCTAAAAGAGAAGCTGGAGCCAAAACAAAACGTACATTTGCATATAAATAATTCATCATTATTATTTAAAATGAAGGTAGCAACTATTGAAAGGGGGATAATTAACTTCCTGAAGTCAGTCTTTGATGACAGCATGATATAAATATATTAAGCTAATTAGCCATCCTTAACCAGCTGTTATTTTGTTTTATTTTTTTTTCCAAGTGTGCTACCATGCATTTCTCCTTAAATTTTATTTGAGTTTGTTTTTTGTTTTATTAATGAGAGGAAATTGGATTAATGAATGTCTAGAATTTGGCTGTATTGTCCTTTGTAACATTAGAATGTTAAGTTTGTCCCCATTCCACTGCCACTATAGGGCTTTAGGAAGTAAGTGTTGAGGTAAGGAAAAAGGAGTGCACACAGGGAGATGTAGTGAGAGTGATGTTGAATAACATACGACCAGCACACACTGAATAGTAAAATGTAGGTTTTACTTCCAGTAAATGGTTAAGCAAAGTCCAACAAACAGTCCAAATCATTCATGGTTAAAACAGTCAGTTTTCAGTCCAGGGATAATCCAAACAACAAAGTCCAGTATCACACACAGTTCAGTAGCAGACTTACAGCAATCCAAGAATAATGACAATCAGCAACAGTCAACAGGGAAAAATGCAAACCAACCAACATCGAACATCAGAACATCTTGCAACATCTAGCAACAACAGAACAGAACTACCCAGGTTTCTGGCTCCATCTTATGGCTGTTTGTGGAACCACACCCAATTACAATTTTAGCATTCCATTAAAGAGACAATATTAAAATGTCTATCCTGGTTTATATATTTCCAACCCAACTGTTAGGTGACTATCAATTCCTAACAGTAACAGCACCATCTGAAGATCTTGAACCATTTAGCTGTATATCTATAATCCATGGTTAATCATTTATAGCTGTGCTTGATCATATCATTTGTCTTCACATGAACTATTAAGATGAAAATTGCTAATTTTCAGTGAATTTCTAAAACTTCTACATCTTAGAAATGTTTCTATGACTCCCTAGACAACATGCTTCTGGAATTGATGAGTCCAACTGATTTGGTTTGTTTCCTTTGGTTACTCATAGTAATGGATTTCCAAAAACATAGCTCTCTTATTGTCTTTTTCTCAGATTGAAAAAGTGAAGATATGATGGAATATGTGACTGAGTTGAGGATAGAAGTGAAATGTTTTTGTAGTTCTAAGTTGGATTTCTCCTTGATAAGTTTCCCTATGTTACTTCTTGTCCTGCCCTCAGGTAGCAGCAGGGCTCACTAACTTTTTGGACCTCAGGGACCACCAATCTATCATTTCAAATCCTGCAAACCACTAATATGAATTTTGACTGACGGTGGCTTGCTGATGTTGGTGGTAAAGTTGGTTGCATATTTCAGAGCTGCAGTGGTCACAGGACTGGCCTGTGCACCGGCCTGCCATGAATGAGGTGCTCTGGAATGACCAAAGGTCTAGTATTGTGACTATTGCCACTCTGGAATATGGGACTGGCCTGTGGTGGGCTTGAAATCTCCCCCATACAGGGCTGGCACCTGTAATATGCAAATTTGCGGGTGGTGCAACATTCAAAAAGCAGTGTATCCCTCGCCGGCCAGGATGAGGTAATAGTGCTGTTGCAGCAAGAGAGGTTTGGTGGGACAGGTGGGCTGAAGCGGCAATGGAGATGGTCAGAAGGTGCAGGAGCGCTGCGCTACTTGCATTGCATGGTGCTCCTGCACCTTCCAGCTCATCTCTCCTGGCCTGAGCTATTCCTAGATGGCCACAGGCTGTAGGGATGTCCCGGGACAGAAAATGTACTGGCTGGTGATGGTGATAGGGGTCATAGTGGGCAAGTCTGCATTCACCATCCAGTTCAGAGGCATGGAACAGGGCATCGGTGTCAGTGTCATCAGTTTTCTCATCCCTCTTGGCTCTCTTCTCTGCTAAGCTGGGGCACAGTGCAATGGCCAGATGCCCAGAGCCCCTTTCTCTTCATGGGCTTGCTGGTGGTGGGTGGGGCCTCCTCGGGAGATGCCCTCGCCTCCTGGGGAGAGCCCAGTATGTGCGCACTCCAGGGAGAGGCTTCAAGGCCTGGCGGGAGGGACCCTTCTCTGCTTGGAAGTGGCAGGAGAAACCTGGAGCTTACCCTCAGAGCATCCTCTTATGTGGAGGCCAAGTGGGGTATCAGATGTCCAGACCAAAAGAGCACCAAAGAAAATGGGGTCCAAGCAACACTCCCCCTTTGGCCTCCACACAAGAGGACTCCCCGAGAGACATCAAAGTTTGTCTTTTGACCCTCCGATGCTCACCCACAACTCTCTGCATTCCTCCAGGCCTGGCTTGCTGAGTGGGGGGAGCAGCCCTAATGTCTCTGCTGCCCTCCGCCACACAGCCCCAGCCATTGCTGCCTGGCAAAGGCACAGGAAAAGAAAGCAAACAGAAACATAGCTCTTGCTGTGGTGAAAGAGTGGAGATCAGGGAAGGCACACGCAACAGAAAGCAGTGCTTTTCAAAGACAGCAGTTTGTGTCTTCTGTTCCCTGTGCCTTCCTTGATCTCAGCACTTTCACCCCAGTGAGAGCTATTTTTCTGCCCACTTTCTTTTCCTGTGCCTTATCAAAGCAGTATAAAGCAGTACTAATAGTTCATGTAATCTTTTTTGGCAGCTGCAGCACAGTGTTGACTCTTATTTAAGTGGCTGTCCACAGGATTCCTAGATCTCTCTTACTGTTGTTGAGCCGTGTTCCACCTATTCTATATCTATGCATTTGGTTTTCTTGCCTAAATGCAAAAGCTTACTCAAACAATTATTTGAATAGAATTAATCTCTAACCATCTAGAGTACTTTATACTTGTGATCCAGTTGTACACTAAAAGACTCGAATGGATGGAATAATATCGACTCCTTGTATGCAAATCTCTACAATTCAAATATATTATTTAAAATCCATAAATATGAGGGAACAAAAAGATAAACCTTCTTGTAATTATTCAAGATTGACTCAGCCTTCCATCCTTCTGAGGTTAGTAAAATGAGGATCCAGATTGTTGTGGAGAAATATGCTGACTCTGTAAACTGCTTAGAGAGGGCTGTAAAGCACTGTGAAGCAGCATATAAATCTAAGTGCTATAGAGAAATGTAAGTGTAGAACCTTTGGATTGGATCCAGTTTTACTTGCACTGGAGACATTCACATAATGTCCCATTATTTCCCATTAATAATTTTCCACTGATTGCATGCATCTCCTCTAATATAAGTATGCCTACCTGTTTAGGTTTAGAACACATTATAAATAGTTTGCACATTCCGGAGGACTACAACTTTGAGAAGAGTTTCAAAGAATTTTCCCCAAAATAATGTATGCATAAAATGCATCTATCATGGAACACTATTATATAATATATATTAGGATATTATACAGATATATGCATATGTGTGTGTGTGTGTATATATATATAAAATGCACACATATTGTTTGTGAACTGTTTTTAAACACATCATTATATATATTAATATTAATAATACCCACAATAATATTGGTTTTTACTGTATAATCTGTTTTAATTATCATTGTTTACATAATATATACATTGTCTAATTGAGCATCAATTTGATCCATGGAGAAGTAGAATATGTTACAAAGAGAACTATGAATATGCAAAGCTTTTTTTGTATATAAAACATTTGAAGTAAAATGCAATCCTCTTGCAACCCAGAAAAGGTTAACAGTTGCACTATGATTTCATAAAGCTACAGTACGATGGGTTCCTGCTCATTTCAGGAGTAGCGATTTTGTTAATAATATTGACTTGCTTCAACAGGTAACATTTTTATCCCCTTAGGCTGTCCATTATCCAAATGATGGACCATCTGGAAAGGGATTCTGTTCACTGGGAAACATGACAGGGCTGATGGTTTTTTAACTGCTAGTCATCTATGATTGCTAGGAAGCATAGAAAATTAGCATTGATCCCCAAAATGAGAGAGGCTGGAGAATACTTAAGACAAGGCTTTGTGGAAATACCTTCCTGACAGATGTGCCAGCTAATTAATAGTTGTCATTGCAACCTTCCTTCATTATTTGTAAATTAATATCAAGTCCATTTTCTAAAACAAACACCCACTGGTTCAGCTGAACTGTGAATGCAATTTCTAATGTCCCAACACAGCAAAAGCAAATGTTTAAATGAGATGGGAATCCTCACTGTCTAAAAACTTTATTCAGTTCATATGAACAACCAGCAAAGTAGTGACCAATATGGGTGTGTGGATAGTTTGTGAATTGCATCAATCTCTAATTAGTTTCACCTTATAAAGCTATCCTGTTCTCCAATGGATGTGCATTGTTCCACCTTAATATTATACATCTTCCTTCCCCGGTCCGTCTCTCCCTCTCTCCCTCTTTTGTACAGGATTGCCTGTACAAAAATACAAAAAGCTTCTTTGCTTGCAAAAAGCTGCCCTAAATACCAATCATTACATTAGAAATACCTGCAAGCCAGAGTTACAAATCAGACAGGGTGCCAGAGCACCTTGAGGAATGAAAATAGTTAAAATGCAGTGATAACTATGAAACAGACAACTCTTGCTCATAAAGTGAAACCCTTTAGCAGAGAGGTCCAAAAACAGCACACCCAAGAGAAATAATCCTTAGATCCATTTGCACCACTTAAAGATACCAGCTGGTCTCACTCACGTCACAAGATATCTTAAGGAAATCATCCCGATTTAAGGAAGGATCATATGCTCCTCCCCCAGAAAGGCAATAAAAAAAAAAAAAAAAGCTTGTATCCTGCCTCTTAGAAGTACATCCCAAAAGGACAGTGTCAGGAACTACTAAAGCAGTGAAAGAAGACCCCCTCCCCAGTTACAAAAAAATAAATTACAACAATTCAAATCCTTTTAAAACTAAAACACAAGTCTTGTATGGCTCATTGAGATACCCCAGGCAAGCTCAAATATAAACACTTGAGATAAGCCTAACTACAAAGAAAGCAATTAGTGCTAGAATGTAGCAAAAGAGAAAACACAGTAGCTGTTCCTTATTAAACCAATTACCAGAACAAATAGACACAGGAACTAGCCAGATTTCTGAACCCCACTTCAGAGACTAACTCTTTTTTCCCTTCCAAACAAAGCTGAATAGGTAAATTATCCCATCAATAATTTTCAATAATCACAAAGCACAGAATTAAAATTTACCAAAAACCAGTTTTAGACCAAAACTCAGAAAGGGTATGTAAACTCACGTTTGAATGTCAGTCTTTCTAGCTAGCCAAGAAGCCTTGCTGAATGTCATTCATCTTGGTTCCTTGTCATTAAAAGCTTCTTTCCAGCAGCTCTGTTTCATTATTCAATTATTTCTTCAAAGTGCTAATAGTTGCATCCCAGCTGGAAGAACTCCAACAGGGTAGTAGTTTCTCCCAAAAGCAGTGTAAAAAGTTTAAAACAACCCTTCCTTTTTAAGAAAGTCAAGCCCCAGCAAAGTACCAGCAAAGAAAAAAAAATCTCTGGAGCTCAGGTGACAGTAAGTCTGTGTACTGCCAAGAACCTTTAGCTGCTATAAGGATTAACTGAATGTTTCCTTCCTGCATTCCTTACAGGATTAGCCCTGTAAAGTAGAAAAAACAAAAGGAGATTTCTTCCAACAACCGTTCTCTGAACTGCTTAGAAAGTTAACAACCTGTTCTTGTGAATAGGTGCAAACCAGTTGAATACCATACTGATTTAAAGGCTTCAAGGTGAACTGAAATTCTTTTTCTTTTTGTTTTTTGAAAAAAAGTTTTATTGATTTTAACAACAAACAAAAACACATAAAACATCAGACATTAAACATACAACATCCTCCTCCTGAAATTCTTTTTCTAAGATTTGTCCCATGTGAAGCTTAAAGTATCCTACAAAGCTTCACCCTAATCCCAATGTTCTTATGATTATCATTATCTTTCTAGATTTAAAACTAAAACTAAATTTTGAAGTCAAATAATGGGTAATTGTACCCATCCATAATATGAAAACCACAATATAAAATATCTTTTGCACTTGTTTCTCATTTCTTAGAAAAAAATGTTCATGAATCATTCTGTTTTTCATTTCTAAATCATTTGGATCCATTTCTGCCCTCCAACTATCTTATTAAATAAATCCATAGAAATAATTTGATGAGGCACTCCATATTTTTTTTTTTAAAGAAATACAGAAGACAACAATATATGATCAATCAATCAATGAAAACCAGTAATAGGCATCAAATTAAGAATGTAATTATAGTTCTAAAACAACAGTAAATACACTAAAATTAATGTACTGAATAAATATAAATTTAAATGTGTTGCATATTAATTTAAACATATAACAATATATCAAATTGTACATAGATTTTGTTTAATTTTGAATAAAATATTATTGTTAATGAAACAAAGTCTTTTCAAAAATAGCTGAATTACATATTCCTTTAATCCAGTCTTTGATAGTGTAACTTTTCTAATATTTCTGTATAATGCCCTTGGCTAAATCCCATGTCCTATACAACTAGTACTTCTTGAAAATATTTTTGAGGTACTCCACTTGAGAACAAAAATGCTTCTGGATCTGGTCTCAAAGCTATAGACCATAATATCCAAAAGCTCATCTGAATCTTGAGGCAACTACTCTGTGGTTTTGAGGAGCAGATCCAGAGGTTGCTTCCTTTAGAAACAAAGTGAAGAAATTGTAAAAGAAACAATGATAGTCTGGCTGAAAAATTTGGGATACAGCATTGAATTAGAATATTGGGAAAAATGTCGGGGGGGAAATGATAAATTAACACTATCAGCAGCATATAAAGAAAATACATACAAAATGTTTTATAGATGGCACCTACCCCCTCATAGATTGGCAAAGGTGTTCCTAATCAGAAGCCCAGAATGTTGGAAATGCAAAAACAGGACACTTTATATATATATATATATATGGTGGACATGTTCGGAAGCCAAGAGTTATTGGAGTAGAATTAAAAAGTAAGTAGAGGAAATAATGAAAGAAAAAATTAAATTCAGACCGGAACTATTTTTATTAGGAATAATAAGGGAGAATATACTAAGACAGACAAATACATCATTTTACATATAACAGTGGTGGCCAAAATTGTGCACACACATAGTACTGGAAAAAAAGATAATATACCATCTGAGGGGACAATGATAAGAAAGGTTTTGGACTGTGTGGAGACGACAGGCTGACCTTAGAGTTAAAAGATAGAGGTGAAGCTGAGTATTATCTGGTCTGGGACGCTGAGTATTATCTGGTCTGTACACCTGGTTAGACAATAGATATAAAAGTAACACAGTAACTAATATATGAATATGAATGTTGACGATGCTGTAATGTTGTTGAAAGTGTTAATATGTTGTCAATTGCTGGAAAATGTTTAATAAAATGTATTTATAAAAAATAGAAACAAAGTGCTCCTCATAAGGCTTTTCCCTTTTTCCAAGGTGTTGTTTCATCTTTCTCTCAGAATATTTTCAAAATACTTAAGGAAATACAATAAACTTTAACTATCTGAGAGATTTTAATTAATGTTACTTCAATTTTATTGGTTAAAAAAATTCCTGATATATATTGTTTGATGCATGACATGTGCTTGATTGCATATAAGTAGTATTGTAGTAATCTCCTTAAATCATGACAAACAATGGATGTTTTTATTACAGAAGTATTACTACTGACGACTTGAAGTTAATACACACAGCACACTCTAGGGAAAACTTATTTTAAAGAGACTGGCAGAAACAATTTTTCAGTTAAGAATCAATAAGAATCAAGTATTGTTAAATTCTTTATTGACCATTTAAAAATAAAAAAGATGAGCATAACAGAGTTCTTGTTATGTTTCTAACATGTTTCTGTTAGGCCTTTTGTTTTACCAGATATGACCTCAAAAGACAGAGATGCAATTGTACAAACACACACAGAGGGAGAGGGAGAGAGGGAGAGAGAGAGAGAGAGAGAGAGAGAGAATCTGCCTAGCTGCTGAATTCAGTATGGCTGAATATTTTCATTACAAGGCCTAACAGAAACATGTTAACTTTGGAAAATGCAGTCACTTAAAAGAAGTTCACAGCTGGACAAAGGTAAGAATAATGCAATGAAGGAAACACACAGTTACCTTTAGTTGTATGAAGAAGAGAAGAAAGGAAATACTACAAGCCTAAGTTTTCAAAACTCACTCGCAACAAACATGAAAAATGTCATCCTACTGGAAGACCCAACAGTCTTCATTTTTAAAGCATTTCTCTGAAGCACAGAACAATCAAATTATTTGATTGCTTATGCAGCATTAAGATAGTATTATCAATGGATATCCTGCAGGTGCAAGATGAGATAGCAAGAAAGGAATGTTGTAAAGCTATTTTCCATTGTAACTAACTGATTTGGTAAGGTGGACATTTCATACTTAATAAAAAGGATTATTTAAAGTCCCTTTCCGTCCATGGGGTATATCTACCTTGTTGCAGCTATGTGATTCATTATTAAAAGCTCTTCTTTCAAAAGGAGGCAACTGTATTAAGTGTCTGAAATTAGACCTACCCAACTGGCACAATAGAAAAAGATATCCTCAGATGAATTGTTATGAGTGGGATAATGTTTAACTGAGCAGAGCAGTTCACTTCCTTTTTTCTTACTTCATTTAAACAGATCCCAGAAATTGTAACAAATGTGAATAACATCTTATTTTAGACTAGAAACAGTAAAGTCTATGGAGATTCTTAATCATCCAGGTCATGGTTGTCCCAAAGGTGCTTTTTCAAAAGGCAACTGGACTTTCTGGTTTTTCTTTGAAGACATTTTGTCTCCGATCCAAGCAGCTTCTTCAGCTCTGACTGAATGGGAGGATTTATACAGCTGTTCATTTGCATTATTTTAGCAAGTCCTTATGGTCACCTGGAAGCTTATCTGTATATGGGGTCACCTGAGTGGCACACTCAGTGATAACACAGATAAACTTCCAGGTAACCTTATCAATCCACTAAAAGAATGCAGATGACCAGCTGTCTGAAAGGAGTATAAATCAGTCAGAGCTGAAGAAGCTTCTTGGATGAAAAGCTAAATATCTTTAAAGAAAAACCAGAAAGTCAAATTTGCTGCTTGAAAAAGCACCTTTGGGTCAGAAGAAACAGTACTTTTCAGGCAAGATTTTGCATGGAGAGCTGCAAGGTCACATTTGGCTATATATAGTATAAAACAGAATGATTAAATATTGTCTTTTTTATATATTGGATAAAAATGACTTTTTGCTACTTCTTCTTTTATTGTCCTCTGGAATTTAGTTTTGGAAAGAAATGTCAGGAAGACATTTGGGGGGGGGGGGTATCTATTTTCCTCCCCACCTTCATTACCATTTTTTAAAAGCTTCCTTTCATGAATCAACAAGCAGAAATTATTGTATTTTAGGGTACCTCATGAAATTTAGGGCTGTGATTTTCAATTTATTTATTTCTCAGTAAATCACCTGCTAACAGTATATGGCAACATCTAGCCATCTTGAGCTAAGCAGGGTGGGATAAGATAGTCCAATCATGAGATATGAATGTTTCTAATCACTTGTAGACCTGTTATGAAAGCATGTGGGAGGGGAGAGAACATAGCAGATATTTCAGATATATTTTTAAGCATTCATTTAGGGTGGGTATTTTATATCATTGGATAGGATGGACATGCTCCAGGTTTTGTTAAATAAGATTTCATTTGGTGCAAGCCAAGTAAAAAATACATTCTATAGAAGAGCATTCTCCACAAAGTTTGGATGGCCACAACCTTGCCCTGTCTTTCAGAAAGCTCCAAAGACCTGGTTTTTCCATGCCTGTTTTGACTATTTCTGGAATATAATTTTTATTTATTTAGAATTATTTATTTAGAATAAGCATACAGCCTCCTTTTATTTTCTACAACTCAAGGCAGAATACATAATATTTCCATCTCCTATTTTCCCCACCATTACAATTCTGTGACATGGGTTGGGCTAAGGGAGTGACTAAAGCTAGACTAAAATCATCTAGCTTCATTCTAGTTTGGCACCAGAATAAATGAAGCCATCTTTGATGAACAATGGGTTTTTTCCGGGGAGGAGGAGAAAGAGGATAAGAAAAAGGGGATTTTAAGGTTTGAAAAAAACAACCAAAAAAGAGAAAAATGAGAGGAAAGGTGGATGCAAGGTTAGAAAGCAACGGAAAGGGAGTAAGAAAAGGGAGGAGGAGAGACAAAGGGGTGAAAAGGGCAAGGAGAAGAATAAGCAAGAGAGAAAGGGGGGGAGGAGAAGCCTCAATGATGGGAAGCAAGATTTAAAGAAAAAAAGCTTATTTAGAGACAATGGGTGAATCTAATTGGGAAAAAAAAGTGGGGGGGGATTCTGGAAGGTACATAAGATTGTGTTTTTATATGTGTATCTAGAGTAGAATGTTTAAGATATAAATGAGTATTAATATATATGATTAGTTTTTTTTTTTCTTTTTAAATGATATGGATAGTGGTTATATAGGTTTTTTCTTTAGTTATTGATCTTTCTTATAAAATTTATTGTGTAATTTTAGAATGTACTAAACAGAATCCCAAGATAAATTAAGTGTTATATAAAGTACTTTTAAGTTAGGGCAATGAGTTAAAGGCGTCACTCCAATTAGTGTATAGGAGAAGTATAGTAAAAAAAGAAAAGAAAAGATGAATGGATAGCTGGAAATAGAACAAACAAAGAATGATATTGAAAATGGTAATAAGATATGGAAGGATATATAAAGTGAATATGATGTGAGAATTTCATCTGTGTGAAGAGTTTTAACTTGGGATCAAACAGCCTTCAGAAAAGATGTTTTAGGTTTTGTTTTGTTTTCTATGTTCTGTGTTTGGTATGTTGATAAAAGGCAATAAAATTTTAATTAGCAAGAAATAACTTGGATAATTAGAATGAAAAGGATAAGTTGGGATAAGATATGAAGTTAAATAGATAACGTAAATCTTGATATTATAATTTGGAATCATTTTGTATGTTCTATTGGTTTTCTTCTTTAATTATTATTATTTTTTTTTTAGAAAAGAATTTGTAAGCTGTTATGCCTTGATTGTTTGTGCACTGTTTTTGTAAAATGAATAAAATTTGTTACATACATATATATATATATATATATATATATATATATATATATATATATATATATATATATATATATATATATGGCATTCAGCTTTGTTTGGGTATTTTCCCACCTCATAGTAGTGGTGCTTTTAAAATTGTAGCAACGTTTCAGCAGAATCTCATCTGCCATCATCAGGCTTCTGTATAGTGTTCCTCTGTGAGTTAGACTTACAGTGGTTTCAGATTTAAATTTGGGGCAGCCTATTGCTGTGCAGGAATGGTTTTTTTTTTTTTTTTCTCTCTCTCTTCATCCTGATTGGTTGAGATCTTGGTCTGTGTTTATTGGTCTTGGAGTTTGCTGTGTTCTGCTTCTAATATCTTCTGATTTTTTGGCTCTTTTTGTATCTTGATTGGCTGGCAACATTGTGTTACTTTATTGGAGGCCTTTAGTGCAGCTTCGGGTAAATGGACGGCTATCATTAGTTAGGAAGCTGGGTTTCATCTGGGTGCCTGGTTGGGGTGTGTTTGAGATGGAGGTATCAGGGGGGATCTGTTTGTGCCCAGGTGTTTGCCTGGCTTGTGGTGTGGAGATTTTTTTGTTTGTGAGTGCAGGCTTCCAAATGATTGACAGCCTGGTGGAATCATCTCTTCTGTTCATGCTTTCTGGTCTTTTTTCAATCTCTATGGCTTCTCTGATGATTCTGTGGCTGGGATTTCCAGATGCCCCAAACTATACTGCCTCCCAAAAATACACAAAGAAGGCATACCTTTCAGACCCATAGTCAGCTCCAGAGGAGCACCACTACAAAACTAGCTAAACACCCAGCAAAAGAGCTACAGCACCATGCTGAAACAGCAGCTTCTCATGTACAAAACTCATACCACTTCTTGGAAATGATCAGAGATCTACACGTGGAGGAAGAAGATCTGCTTGTAAGTTTTGACGTGGTTTCACTATTCACTCAAGTCCCCATAAAAGAGACCCTTGAAATCATCAAAAATAAATACCAACCAGCTAAACACCTCATGGAACTAATAGAACACTGCTTAGCCAACACATATTTCATATACAAAGGACAAAGATACAAACAAATTGAAGGAGCCCCCATGGGATCACCACTGTCACCTGTCATTGCAAACCTGTTCATGGAAGAATTCGAATCCAGAGCCCTGGCCAATGCCATCCTCAAACCCAAACTATGGTTAAAATATATCGATGGTTAAGATATATCGATTTGGCCCCATGGACAAGAAAATCTAAACAATTTCCTAACACACCTAAACAGCGCATACCCCAAAATCAAGTTCACCATGGAAACAGAAACAAACAAACAACTACCATTCCTAGATGTACTAATCTACAAAAAAACAGATGGCACACTAGGACACACCATATACCAGAAGAAAACACACACCAACCGCTACCTCAATGCCCACACCACCACCCAGCACAGATAAACTCCGTGGCTAAAACACTAATTACTAGAACCAAACACCTGGCAGACAAGACACACATTAAGACTGAACTATGCACCCTGACTAAAATATTGATAGCCAACGGCTTCCACAAAAGCAAAATCACCAACTTGATCCACAAAAACACACTGAGACATAATAGAGACCCAGAAGATGAACAGACCCATGGAACAGCTGTCCTGCCCTACATAAGAGGCACCACAGACAAAATTAGTAAGATACTACACAGACATCACATCAAGACTGCCTTCAAAACAGACAGAAAAATAGCAGCCATTCTCAGAAACCCCAAAGACAAAATTGACCTGGAAAACCAATGCATATACGAAGTCCCCTGTGCATCATGCCCGGCTACATACATTGGACAGACCAATAGAAGAATAAGCACCCGCCTGGATGAACACAAAAATGCAGTCAAAAAGCTGGAACACACTTCCTCACTCGTCCAACACATGGAAGCCATAGGTCACAGCATCAACTTCAATGGCATCAAAACCTTAACCACTATAGAAAATCCCAGCCACAGAATCATCAGAGAAGCCATAGAGATTGAAAAAAGACCAGAAAGCATGAACAGAAGAGATGATTCCACCAGGCTGTCAATCATTTGGAAGCCTGCACTCACAAACAAAAAAATCTCCACACCACAAGCCAGGCAAACACCTGGGCACAAACAGATCCCCCCTGATACCTCCATCTCAAACACACCCCAACCCGGCACCCAGATGAAACCCAGCTTCCTAACTAATGATAGCCATCCATTTACCCGAAGCCAAGCTGCACTAAAGGCCTCCAATAAAGTAACACAATGTTGCCAGCCAATCAAGATACAAAGAGAGCCAAAAAAAAAAAAAAAAAAAACAGACAGAAGATATTAGAAGTGGAACACAGCAAACTCCAAGACCAATAAACACAGACCAAGACTCTCAACCAATCAGGATGAAGAAGAAAAAAAAACATTCTGTCACAGCAATAGCTTCATGGAAGGCCAAACTGGGCAAGCACTTTTTCTCTTTCAGTAATTAAAGGTCAAATAAATATCACCTGTAATTTCCTAACAAGAAATATGCCATGTTAGTGGGATGATTTGCAAATGAGATGAATCTCTTCATGAAAAAAAAAGTAAGTTGCTTTCAAATTAGCAGTACAAGTACTTTGAATTTTCTTCTCCCAAACAGCAAAAAGTCATCTTTTTTTGCTTTTTTGGTTTTCAAAGTAACAGGCCAAGAAATTTATATTCAATGAAAAAAGTGTAGAATTGGAAAAGAAAATCTTTGGTTTGGTGTGGACAACCAGCTAAGTACTACACTATACTATTCGGATAACACTTTAGCTTTAAGACTTCAAGGATACATAAATTACTCATTCTTTTAGAATAGAATTGTTGAATAGAATTCCCCATTAGGAGAATGAGCGCATACAGGGAAACTTATAGAGAGTAGTGTTGGAATAATACACACAGAGCACACAGATACACTGTACAGTAAATGTAGTTTTTTACTTCCAGAAAAGTTTAAGCAAAGTCCAAAATAATCAGTCCAAAAGTCATTCACAGGTAAATCAGTCAGTTTTTCAATCCAGGGATAATCCAATAACAAAGTCCAGTGTCAAAAAAAAAAAAAAAAGATTTCAGTAACAGACTTACATTAAATCCAGTAATATCAGTCAATTAGAAGAAATGGAGCAAGGGCAATACTTTCCAACAGAAGGAAACAGAGATACACTCTCTTCTGAGACTCAGACTAAGACAACCCAGGTTTCTGGCTCCATCTTATGGCTGTTTGAGAAACCACACCCAATTGCATGCTTTTGCAATCTCTTAAAGACATAGTACTAAAATGTTTATCCTGGTTTATATATTTCTAACCCAAATACCTGTTAGGTGACTTATATTCCTAACAAGAATCTCCAAAGGGTTTGCTTTAAAAAATGGTCAAAATTTCACATGCAGTGGTTTCAAGCAAACTTGTCTAACACACCCACTTGATATCATGACTAAAACATCACAAAAGAGTGAAGGAAAAAGAGAGAGAAAATGGAATACAAGTAGTTTTTGACTTACAACTGAAAAAAGGAGCCTTGGTGGTGCAGTCGTTAGAGTGCAGAACTGCAGGCTACTTCTGCTGACTGTTGGCTGCCTGCAATTTGACAGTTCAAATCCCATCAGGCTCAAAATTGACTCATCCTTTCATCCTTCTGAGGTGGGTAAAACGAGGACCCAAAATTGTTGGGGGCAATATGCTGACTCTGTAAACTGCTTGGAGAGCACTGCTTAGAGAGCACTGCTTAGAGAGCACTGCTTAGAGAGCACTATGAAGTGGTATATAAATATAAATGCTATTGCTATTAAGCCAAAAATTTATGTTGCTAAGTAAGAAATTTGTTAAATGACTGTTGAAATTCTCCCTATTAATGACAATTGCAACTTTTCCCACTTCTTCAAGTCTGTAGCTATCTGTTGTTTGAGTTTAATATAATTATTCTCTTTTAATGTGCTACATCTTGCTGTCAAATATATCCCCAGATACTTAACCTTATTTGTAACTTGGATTTTCAAAAGATCTGCCAGTTCTTCTCTCTGTCTCAATAGCATGTTCTTTGTCAAAATTTTTGCTTTATCTTTATTTATTTTCAAACCAGCCATCTCACCATATGTCTCTATCTTTTCCAATAACCTTGGAGCTGTTTCTAATGGGTCTTCCAGAATAAAAGCTAAATCATCAGCAAAAGCTTGTAGTTTAAATTCTTCCTTCTTAATTTTCATTCCTTTTATGCTTTTATCATCCCTAATATTTCTATTCAACACTTCCAAAATCAACACAAATAGCAAAGGAGATAGGGGACACCCTTGTCTTGTGCCTTTTCTTATATTAATAAAATCTGTAAGTTCCCCCTCCATCATTACCTTTGCTGTCTGTTTATTATATATGGCTTCTATTGCTTGAATAAATTTTTTGGCAAAACCCATCTGTTCCAATAGTAATAACATAAATCTCCAGTTCATGTTGTCAAATGCCTTTTGAGCATCCAGGAATATCAAAGCCATTTGCTTTTCAGGATGAGCCTCATAGTATTCCAAAGTATCCAAGATTATTCTCATATTGTCTCTGATTTGTCTCTTTGGCAGAAATCCATTTTGATCTGGGTGAA
Organism: Hydrophis major; assembly: GCA_033807585.1. NCBI lineage: Eukaryota > Metazoa > Chordata > Lepidosauria > Squamata > Elapidae > Hydrophis > Hydrophis major. The sequence continues at coordinate 159,059,415 of CM066329.1, forward strand.
TAAAATTATTTAAATATTTTTTAAGTCTTCCTGCTAAAATTGAAGCAAAGATTTTATAGTCTGCATTCAATAAGGAAATAGGTCTATAATTCTTAATTTGCAGTGGGTCAGCCTCTTCTTTTGGAATAAGTGTGATATAAGCCTCTGACCATGTTTTGGGTATCATCTTCTTTAACATAATTTTGTTGTAACTATGTATCATCCATGTGATTGCAACTATGTATCAGTGCAACTATGTATCATTCAAACATTGCAACAATGTATCATTCTCGTGTAAACATTAGACTTCTGTCTCTTCAGTGATCTTTGCCAGGCACGGACAAGGGACGGGGAAATAAACATCTGTCAATACAGAATGATATCCTAACTGACTTGAACTGTTGTAAATCACTCACATCCTGTTAACCTGGTATCCAACTGACCTGAACAGTTGTAAATCATGCGCATCCTGTTTAACCTGGTATCTTAACTGACCTGAACCATTGTAAATATTGAATACCCTGTTTGACTTGGGCTCTGAAACATTTCACCCCCCCTGTGAAAAAGCATAATAAAAGAGCGAGTGCCAAGACATTCTGGGCGCGCTCATCCCGAGAAACCTCATCTCTTGTCGTTTCTTCCTCCTTCGCTCCCTCTCATGAGGCGCCCATCTGATGCGGGATAGCAGATACCGCATAATTTCATTCATAACTTCTAACAATAGGATGCTCAATGATTCTTGAAATGTTTTATAGAATTCTGCTCGAAGCCCATCTGGACCCGGTGCTTTCCCATTATTTTGTTTCTTAAATGCTTCATTTAATTCCATCATTGTTATATTGCTTTCTAGCATTTCTTCAGTCTCTTTAGGTATCTTCGGTAAATTAGCATTCTGTAAATACTGTTTGACTTTTTCCTCATCAATCTTCTCTTGTTTATATAGTTGCCCATAAAAATCTCAAATAATTTCCTTTTTCTCCTTATTACCATAACAAACTTGGCCTTGATCATCTATTAGCTTCAATATTTTTCTTGATTCCTTCTCCTTTCTCAATTTATATGCTAGCCATCTACCTGGTTTATTTGCATCTTCAAAGTAATTCTGTTTAGAATTTCTGATTTTCTGTGCCAATTCTTCTTTCTCTATTAATTTCATTTTATGTTTAATTACATCCAGCTTCGATTTAATATCTTTTTTCTGTGGCATTTTCTGTAATTCTTTTTCAAGTCTTTTATACTCATCTTCCAAGGTCTTAGAAGCTTGCCTTTTCCTAATATTCTTTTTTCTTGTATAATCTATTATCAGACCTCTAGCATATGCCTTCATTGTATCCCAAACATTCTGCATTGAAGTATCTTCTTTTTTTATTTTCTCTGAAGAAAAAAGCCAATTCCTTCTCCATCCATTGTATAAAATCTTTCTCCTTTAAGATAGTATTATTTAATGTCCATCTCGATCTTTTTTTTTTTGTCCCTTCCATTTAATTGTCATTGGGCTATGATCTGCCCAAGTACTTGTTTCAATATTTGTTTCTGGAATATTGGATATTAATTCTGTTGAGATCCAAATCATATCTAATCTGGACCATGATAAATGTCTATTTGAATAAAAAGTATATTGTTTAGCTTTAACATTTCTTTCTCTCCAAATATCTTTTAAAGTTAGTTCGTCTGTCATTTTAAAAAAAGATTTAGGGAGAGCCTTTCTATTTTGCTTTGTTGTTGTTGCTATATAGTCCAATTTATTGTCCACAATTCCATTAAAGTCTCCCATCATAATTATATTAACATAGTCCAGTCCAATTATTTTCATGTGTAGCTTTTTATAAAACTCTTCTTGTTTATCATTCGGAGCATAAATTGCAATCAAGAGTATTTTTATATTATTGTCCATTATTTCCACCATTAATACTCTTCCGTCTTCATCCGTGTAGATCAGTTTTGCTGGGATAGCCTCTTTAATGTATAGAACCACTCCTCTTTTCTTACATTGAGTCAAAGAAGTAAATATTTTCCCCAATTTTGGTTGTACTAACAATTGTTCATGTTGTTTTTTAATATGAACTTCTTGTAGACAAATTATATCAAATTTTAATTTCTCTAATTTATGAAAAGTTTTCCTTCTTTTAACAGATGAATTAAGTCCATTTATATTCATTGTGATCAGTTTTTTTTCTTCCATGATTATGCTTTATATTTAGGTCTAATAGCTCTCATGGATCTCACTTCACGCTGTTCTTTACTATCCACTGTCCACCTACAGCTCCTTTCTCTTTTTCAGTCTCCAGTTGTTCCTCTTGAAACTCAATTAATGAAACCTCTTTCTCTGCCTTCTCTCTTCTTCTTCCAAAAAATTCTGCATGGAAAAGTTCTGCTTTCTCAATTGACTCAATTCTATGTCTCTGCTCTTGCCACATAAACATTAATCCTTCTGGAATCAGCCATCTATAATTCACTTCGTTTTCCAGTAGCATTTTGGTCAGAAATCGATATTCTCTTCTCATCTCTCTCACTCTTCTGGGTATTTGTTTTAAAACCACAATCTCTTTACCTTTGTATTTCAATGTTTTCTCTCCTACCACTTGTAATATTTGTGTTTTAATGGATTTTTTTGGTAAATCTAATATGGACTTCCTTTGGTAATTTATTTCTCATCAACAATCAAGATGAATATTTTACCCAGAATTCTATTTCTGTTCCAAACAATACCAATTAGACTTGGAAAAGACTATTTTGAAGATTTAAATAAAATCATGTTGAAGTTTATATGGCAAGGTAAAAAAGCGAGAATAAAACTAAAGCTTTTGAATTGGGAGAAGATAAAAAGACAATGTTATTTGAAAATTCCAGTTTGGTTATCGACTATTGAAGCATTTTCCTATCCTATAATTTATAAGAAGGAACAAACAGTTAGATAGGGGGAACTCTTGAATGAAACAGGTGAACTTTTATCGATCCAAAACTTCGAGGAACAAGGTATAAGGATGAATTGGTTTTCATACGCGCAAATACATTCAAGGTATGATGAAGATTCTAAAACGGAGGGATTCTGTTATAGATTCAGGCATGGGTAGAATGAATGGAGACAGTCTTAGTTGGTGAACTTTCAACTCTTTATTGCATAGTGACTTCTAACTTGTATAACAACAACTCTGCCTTATATAGGCAACTCTAATGTGAAATAACCAATAGGGAGCTGTGAAACGCTAGCTCCAGAACCAATAAGAGTCCTTCGTTAAGGGCCAATCAGATTCTCAGAACCCAACCAATCCAATCTAGCCGCTTAACACCCAATCAGAAGTGCAGGGCCAGAACCCTGCACTTTACCCCAAGCTTGCCTTTATTCAACTATTTACATACATAACACCCCTTCCCCCTGGCTCCACAATTAATTTGTGACTATGTAGTCCTTTAAATAGGACGGTTGTCTCTTGGGTCTGTCAGATTTTCTTTGGACTGGCTGCGTGCAGTCCCGTTGAGGTCGGGTGTTGTTTTGTAGTGGCTCGGCTTCTCGTTCTGGTGTGATTCCCCTTGGAGTGTACGATTCTTCTTCCTGCTCCATTTCCTGGGTTTCACTTGATTCATCACTTTCTTGGAACAGGTTTCCTGGCATGTCGTCTTCTTCTCTTCCTTCCCCCCCCCCTCAGTTTGGTCGTTGGGAAGTTGTTGGCTGGCCGTTATGAGTCATGACCGTAATTGGTCAATATGTCTTTTCCATAGCCTCTCATCAATACATTTTACAATATAGGATCTGGGCCCAGTCTCGCGTATTACCATTGCTTCAATCCAAACTGGGTCACCCGATAAATTTCTTGCATAAACGGGGTCACCTACCTTGAAGGTACGGTAGCGTCCGCTGGATCCTGGAGGCTTCTCTGGCTCGTAAGCAGGGTGCAGTCGGTCGAGGCAGGAACGGAGTTTTCGCCCCATGAGAAGTTCAGCGGGAGTTCTGCTGGTTTCGCTGTGCGGAGTGATGTGTTGTAGAAGTAGAATGCGGTTTATTTTTTCGTCAAGATTATCATAGTCCATCTTTTGTAAAGTCTTTTTTACAAATTGTACCATGCGTTCCGCTCGGCCGTTGGTAGCAGGATGCGCCGGCGAGGTGAGCACATGGCGGATGCCGTTATCAGCAAGGTACTGTTCAAACATTAGTGCTGTAAACTGTGGTCCGTTATCGGACACCAGGACGTCCGGCAATCCATGAGTTGCAAAGAGTCTATTGAGGACTTTAATGACTGCCTCGGAGGTTGTATTGGCCATTCGATGAATTTCTAACCAATTAGAGTATGCATCGACAGTCAACAGCAATGTCTGTCCTTTGATCGGCCCTGCGAAATCCAGGTGGATTCTGGACCAGGGTCCACGTGGCGTCTCCCATTCGGTCGGTGCAGCTTTTGGCAGTGCATTGCTGGTTTGTTGGCACTTGGTGCAGGCCTTGACCCATTACTCGATGTGTCGGTCCATGCCTGGCTACCAAGTGTAGCTCTGTGTGAGTGCCTTCATTCACACGATCCCGGGATGTCCATCGTGCAAGATTTGTAACAGCGTCTTTTGGAGTCGTTCTGGGATGACGACTCTATTACCCCAGATAACGCAGCCTTTTTGTGAAAAAAGTTCAGTCTGTCTTGTTTTAAATGGCGCGAAGTCATCTGGAATCCGGACCAATGGCCATCCACGCTCTACCCAGCCTAGGACTCAAGCTAGGGTGTGGTCTCCTCTGGTCTCCCTCGCGATATCTCGAGCGGTCATAGGAGGCGAGTTGAGCGTTTCAATTTGTAACGCCGATACTGTTGGTGCTGGATTGTCAAGGGTCTCTGGTAGCGGTGCTCTGCTGAGTGAGTCGGCATGGGGAATGGCTTTCCCCGGTCAATGTAACAATCGATAATTATAAGCAGCTAGGAACTCTGACCGTCGAGTCATTCTTGGGGACAATATATAGGGGGTTGGCTTGTCCCCAGCGATTATCCCCAGTAAAGGTTTGTGGTCAGTTACAATTGTAAACGTCCTTCCATATACATACTCATGGAATTTTTATACGGCTGACACAATTGCAAGAGCCTCCTTGTCTATTTGTCCATAGTTACGTTCTGCCTGGGAGAGAGTCTTCGAAAAGTATGCAACGGGAGCCTCATTTCCATTAGATAGCACATGGCTCAAAATAGCGCCCACCCCAAATGGTGAAGCATCACAAGTTATAACCAAGGGTAATGTTTCATTATATTGCATAAGTACAGAATCAGATGTAAGTAAATCTTTTACATTTCTGAATGCTTTTTCTTCTCGGTAACCTCAAACCCACAATGCTTTCTTATCTAATAACCGGTGTAATGGTTCAGCCACAGTCGCCTTATGCGGTAAAAACACATTGTAGAAATTGATAAGGCCTAAAAATGCTTGAAGATCAGTTTTGTTACGAGGTCTGGAAGCATTTCTAATCGCCCTTAATTTACTCTCAGTTGGGTGAATACCCTGACTATCAATGCGATAACCTAGAAATTCAACACTGTCGGTATACAGATGACATTTATCCCATTTTACTTTCAATCCCGCTTCTTGGAATTTTTTAAGAACACATTTTAAACGATTCTGTAGAATTTTTTTTACTAGGCGCTGCAATCAATACATCATCAAAATACGGAACCACGCCCTTGATTTCCTGCAACAATCGTTCCATTAAACTTTGGAATATTCCCGGGGCTACACTTACCCCGAACTGCAATCGGGTACATTTAAAAGCACCTCTGTGCGTTACTATCGTTTGAGCTTGGGCTCTTTTATCATCCACGGGCAATTGTTGATATGCTTGAGCTAAATCTAACTTAGCAAAAACCTTTCCACCTCCCAGAAAATGAAGGAGGTGCTGCACCACTGGCACTGGATACGCGTTCTGCTGGAGGGCGTGGTTTAGGTAGTCCCCACAGATTCAGATTGACCCATCTGGTTTAATGGGGGTTACAATAGGAGTTTCCCATGGGGAATGATCAATGGGTTGCAGTACCCCTTGTTTAATTAGTTTGTCAAGTTGTTCATCTATCTTGGCCTTAAGGGCGAACGGAACTCGATGGGGCTTTAAACGGATCAGGGCGACCTTAGGGTCGAGGCTGAATGAAATTGGGGTCCCCTTATACTCGCCCAGACGATCTGCGAAGACATCACTGAATTCAGACATAAGATCCTCCTCCCACTCGCAATCACCGACTCGGTTTACGCCGGCTACTTCGATGCCGAGTGGCACAAACCATTGGAGGCCCAACAAACTAGGCCTGTCCCTATCGATGATCATTAGAGGTAAGTATGCCGTATGCTTTTTAAACGAGACAGGGACTCGACAAGACCCGACCACAGGGATCCGATTCCCTTGGTAATTTTTAAGGATAAGGCGTTGCATTCGAAGGTCTTGGCATTGGATGGTAGGAATGAGCTGCTTTAATGTCTTCCACGACACCATCGAGAGGGACGATCCTGAATCGACCTCCATGTGGCAGGGTTGGTTCTCTATGGCTACTGTAACTCGAATCTTCTTAGCGTCCATGGCCGAGGCGTGACCTATAGTGATAGTATGGTGAGCCTCTTCTTTCTGCAACGCTCGATATCTGTAGGAGTGGTCTCGCCTTACAGGATGGTTTCCTGCCGATTGGCAAAAGTTGGTTCTCTTTGAGGCCGGGCTTGGTCCCGGTAAACTGCGACAGACTCGACCGTTGTGGCCTTGTTTCTCGCACTCATGGCAGAGTGCGTCGCGGAATTTGCAGTCTGTCCTGGTGTTGTAACTATGTATCATTCATGTGATTGCAACTATGTATCAGTGCAACTATGTATCATTCAAGCATTGCAACAATGTATCATTCTCGTGTAAACATTAGACTTCTGTCTCTTCAGTGATCTTTGCCAGGCACGGACAAGAGACGGGGAAATAAACATCTGTCAATACAGAATGATATCCTAGCTGACTTGAACTGTTGTAAATCACACACATCCTGTTAACCTGGTATCCTAACTGACCTGAACTGTTGTAAATCACACACATCCTGTTTAACCTGGTATCTTAACTGACCTGAGCTATTGTAAATCTTGAATACCCTGTTTGACTTGGGCTCTGAAAAATTTCACCCCCCCCCGTGAATAAGCATAATAAAAGAGCGTGTGCCAAGACATTCGGGGAGCACTCATCCCGAGAAACGTCATCTCTTGTCATTTCTTCCTCCTTCGCTCCCTCTTATGAGGCGCCCATCAGATGCGGGATGGCAGATACCGCACTCTGGGATGGTTTGCCCCGCAGCCAGCGCAAGGGCGTGAGGTTTGAGGACGAGGGTCCCGGTCGGACCGCAGTCGATGGACCCCTTCTTCGTCGCTTTCTGACGACGAAGAGAGGTCCTCGTAGTGCGTTGTCGCCAACTGCCCTTCTGAGCTGGGTGAGATGTCGCCTGTCGGTGGTTTTGTTGGGTTTCGGCTTCTCCATAGCTGTGCCACGGACTTTTTGGTCGCCTCCGCGGCAGTGGCTTCGGCGATGGCGTCAACAAGGCCGATGTCGCCCTTCGCCATCAGCTTGCTCTGTACGTTTAGTGCATCTAATCCCAGAATTAGGTGGTCTCTCAATGCTTCATCTAAGTCTGCGAACCCGCAGAGGCCTCCCAAGTGTCGGAGATCTGCCACGAAGTCAGCCACACTCTCTCCTTTTTGTTGGTTTCGTTGATAGAACTCGTGGCGTCTCACGAGTGTGGGTACAGTTGGCGCGTAATGGTCTCTCAGGAGAGGTTCGAGGTCGTCCCAGCTTATTGCTTTTACTTCTCGAGGCTTCGCGAGTGCCTTTGCCATTTTAAAGACAGCCGGGCCGCAATATGTCAAAAACAGCGCCCGCTTCTTGGCTGGTGTGGCGTCCTTCAGGTTGTTCGTTTCAAGGAACATCTGAAAGCGATCCATGTAGGATTCCCAATCCTCTTGGTTTGGATCAAACGGAGTGGGTGGTACGATGCCGCCGGACATGGCTTCCGTTGGTGGCGCCGTTTTTTACACGTGCTCTGTTTTTCTTCCAAGTTCCTTTAGATCAGATGTCTCCAAATCCCATCCTCGTCGCCAGAGTTATAGATTCAGGCATGGGTAGAATGAATGGAGACAGTCTTAGTTGGTGAACTTTCAACTCTTTATGCATGGTGACTTCTAACTTGTATAACAACAACTCTGCCTTATATAGGCAACTCTAATGTGAAATAACCAATAGGGAGCTGTGAAACGCTAGCTCCAGAACCAATAAGAGTCCTTCGTTAAGGGCCAATCAGATTCTCAGAACCCAACCAATCCGATCTAGCCGCTTAACACCCAATCAGAAGTGCAGGGCCAGAACCCTGCACTTTACCCCAAGCTTGCCTTTATTCAACTATTTACATGCATAACAGATTCTATGATAAACAGACTGATTTAGATAAGATCTTGATGGGTACTGATGAGAAGTTGATTAAAAAATTATATGGTTATTTACTGGGAATTAAATTAGAGGAAGAACAAGTTAAAGAAACTATGATTGTTTGGGGGAAGAATTTTGGATATGGGATTGATCTAGAGAAATGGCAAAAATTGTGGTCTCAAAATTATAAAGTGATAATGTCAACAGCATATAAAGAAAACTTGTATAAGATGTTTTACTGGTGGCACTTTCCCCCGACAAGAATAGCAAGAATGTTTAAGAACAAATCTGAAAAATGCTGGAAATGTCATCAGATACCCGGCTCGTATTACCATATGTGGTGGACTTGTGAGGACGCTAGAAAATATTGGACTAAAATTCACATGTGGTTGGAAAAAATGACAAAGAAACACATAGACTTGAAAACAGAGATCTTCTTATTGGGAATTTTACCTGATATATATAGTAAAGATTTGAAATACCTGATTGTAAATGTATTAACAGCGGCTAGGATTGTATTTGCTAAAAATTGGAAGAATGAGAAAATACCATTACAGGAAGAAATTATTAAGAAAATATTGGAATGTGCTGAGATGAGTAGATTGACATTTGAAATTAGAGAGCAAGAGGAGAAACAATTTTATGAAATTTGGGATCTTTTTTATCAATGGCTAGATGATAAAATACGATAATAGAATATTTAGAATGCTAGACAGTAAGGAATGTCTTTATTTTGTTTTACTTGCCTTTGTTATTTGACACTATATTTATAAAGGGGTTTTTTTAGGATTGATTTAGTATGATTATATGATTTGTTACAGAATAAACTGGTTAAAGTATTGTTATCTCATAAAGCATGAATAATTATAGTCAAAAATTTCTTTTTTTTTAGTGATATTAGGATACATAAGTTTGGATTGACAATATGAGTTGTTATGTAACATAATTGTAATTGAGACTACAAAATGAATGCACAAAACTGATGAACCAACTGACACACTGGATGTACATACGAGAGTTGAATGTTTTAATGTTTTGTTTGTCTTGTTTGTTTGTAGAAAATTAATAAAATCTTTTTCAAAAAAAAAAACGAAATTTGGTAAATGACTTTTGCCCCATTTCGCAATATTTGTTAAATAATCACTGCAGTTGTTAAATAAGTAACATAGTTGTTAAGTGAATCTGTTTTCCCCATTGACTTTGCTTGTCAGAAGTTTGCCAAAAGTTATCACAAGACACCTGGATACTGCAACTGTCATAAATGTGAGTCAGTTGTCAAGCATCTGAACGTAACTCACATGGCCATGGGGATGCTGCAATAGTCATAAGTGTCAATAATGGTTAAAAGTCACTTTTTCCAACACTATTGTAATTTTGAACAATCACTAAGCTAACTGTTGTACAGAACTACTTGTATAGCTATGACATTGTGAAAAACTAAAATTTTCTTACATTGTCAGATTAAACTCACATTACTTCATATTTATTTAATCCAGGAATATTTTTTGTTATTTTAAAAGAATTTATACTGTGACATCCATAAGCAAAGTCATTCTGATTAGAATATACTATATATTACAAGCAACATGCTCTTTCACACAAACACACCCACCCCAACTGAAGCACTTACAGGTCAGTTAATTCCCTAGTCAAATAACATGACCATGAAATTTAGAATAGACGTTGTGTCACCAGTGTGAATTGCTCAATAATCTTTAGCCAATTTAAATGCCAGAACACTTCAATCTCCTCTAGTCTCACTGGGCCTTATATAGGTAACATCATTCTTCATCTCTTCTTGTGAAAGCAGGTGTGGGCTTTAAAGACCAATTTCCCTGAGGGCTTTTTCTCATTGTTCTCTCCATCAAACTTTATGAAGCTTCCATTTAGCTGATCATTGTCAGTGCAATTCCAACTAGGCATGAGGTAAGGTTGATTATCATCTGCTGGAGGCATTGTCTGATAAAAGGAAGCAGCCTGTCTTGGTTCTCTTTTATGGAAAAATGCATCAGGGATTAGATATGGAAAACAAAGAAGCAAGGTTAATTGTTCAAGACCCAACACATGAAGAGGGACCAATCAATGTATAACCCAATATTTCAAATGAAGTTTTGATTCTTCTTCAAAGGGGGTGGAAAACCTTTAATCAGTTACAGAATATCGCTAGGAGTAATTTCAGTATTTCAAGTGTTCATGCTTTTCCTAATTATTGGGTTGTTTATCTGAATGAACAAAAGCAAGAAGAAAGAAAGAAATGTAGAATACAGTGAAAAAGAAAGGTAGGGAAGATCCATCTTTGGAAAGACCCTAGCCTAAACAACTTATAAAATCATTTCTAGTAATTTAGAAATGATTTAAAAATAGCGACGCTAATTTATATAAAAAAGGAAGTGCTTTGCACAAAAATGATGTCAGCAAAATAAGACAAGAATTTGCTAGAATCTAACTAGGCCAGGGGTCAGTGTCCAACAAATTATTACCTTCTCTTGATAGCAACTGTCATTGCCAGAAGGTGGAAGAAAGAATAAAGAGAGTACTATTCTAGCCTAATCCTCACTAACAGATAGGAACTAGCTGAAGAAATGAAGTTTATTGGCATCTTAGAAGAACATGATCCTGTTATCTTGAATTTGTGATGCCTAGGGGCAGAATTCAGAAAAGATAGTAAACTTACAAATATTAGTTCAGTAATATATTTCATCGCAGTAGAGATATGAAGAAATCAAGCCTCCTTTCTTCCTTCGACGTTCAAAAAACTCAGCAGCAGGAAACACGCAGTTAGCAAACCATCAATCCAGCATATCCAGTCAATCCAGCAATCAATCAAGTTCTCTTGCTCCCTCTTATGGTGGTTTTACAACTGCACCCAAAATTACATGATTTGCAGTTTAAAGTGACACACACTTAAACTCACTATCATAGTTTATATATATTATTTTACCCAAACTACATTAGGTAACCTTGTTATTCCTAACAGGACTGCAGAAAAAACCATTACTACCAACCTGCCTTCAATCGAGGACCTGTATAATGCACGAGTCAAAAAGAGGGCTGTGAAAATATTTACAGACTTCTCACATCCCAGACATAAACTGTTTCAACTCTACCCTTCAAACAATGTTTCAACTCCTACCCTCAAAACAACATTCTGGTGAGAACTGCACACCAGAACAACTAACACAAGGACAGATTTTTTTTCACAATGCCATCACCCTGCTAAATAAATAATTCCCTCAACACTGTCCAACTATTTACAAAGTCTTCACTACTATTATTATTAATCTTCTTGTCATTCCTTATCACCCATCCCCTCTCACTTGTGACGGTATGACTGTGTTGCTTACAATTTATATTGACTATTTCCTAGTATGATTTAATTGCTTATGTACCCTATGACTATTATTAAGTGCTGTACCGTATGATTCTTGACTCTTGACAAATGTATCTTTTCTTTTATATACACTGAGAGCATTTGCACGAAGACAAATTCCTTGTGTGTCCAATCAGACTTGGCCAATAAAGAATTCTATTCCAAATAAAATTGGGGGTTTTTTTGTAAATTTTTTATTGATTTTTAAAGACAAACATAAACAAACAAAACATAAAAACATCAAACTTTCTGCCATAAGTATACAAGCAGTGTGCCAGTTGGTTTACAAGTTTTTTTTGTGCATCCATTTCATAGTCTTCAAATACAGTTACATTGCATAATAGCTCATATTATCAATCAGAAATTGAATACCCTAGTATCATTATTAATCAATCATTTGACAATAATTTTATTCATTCATATTTTGTGAGATAACTATAATTTACTTAGTATTATTTTATAACAATTCATATTATCATCCCAAATCTATCCTAAAAACATTTTGTAGATATAGTAAAAAAGAAAAAAAAATACATCTTTATATATTTATTATTTTCTAAAATTCTACATATTTCATTATTGTATTTTATTATCTAACCATTGATAGAAAAGGTCCCAAATTTTATAAAATTGTTTATCCTCTTGTTCTCTAATTTCAAATGTCAATCTACTCATTTCAGCACATTCCAATATTTTCTTAATGATTTCCTCTTGCAATGGTATTTTCTCATTTTTCCAGTTTTTAGCAAATACAATCCTGGCCGCTGTTAATACATTTACAATCAGGTATTTCAAATCTTTGCTATATGTATCAGCTAAAATTCCCAATAAAAATATATCTGGTTTCAAATCTACATGCTTTTTTGTCATTTTTTCCAACCACATGTGGATTTTAGTCCAGTATTTTCTAGCATCTACACAGGTCATTATCACATATGGTAATATGAGCCAGGTATCTGATGATATTTCCAACATTTTTCGGATTTGTTCTTGAACATTCTTGCTATTCTTATTGGGGGGAAATGCCACCTGTAAAACATCTTATACAAATTTTATTATCACTTTTTCATCAGTACCTGTCAAAATCCTATCTAGGTCAGTCAATTTATCATAAAATCTCTCTGTTTTAGAATCTTTGAGATACCTTGATTGTATTTGTGCATATGAAAACCAATTCATCTTTATACCTTGTTCTTCTAGATTTTGCATCTTTTTAAGTTCACCCTTTTCATCCAATATTTCCCCATATCTAACTCTATGTTCCTTCTTATATGTTATAGCATAAGAAAAAGTTTCAATAGTTGATAACCAAACTGGAATTTTCAAATAACATTGTCTCTTAATTTTCTCCCAGTTCAACCATAAAGACTCCCGTATATAATGTCTTCTAAAATAGCCCTGTGATTTAGTTCCCTTATACCACAGAAAAGCATGCCTCACAATAATAAATCATGTCCTTCTAATGTCAACAATATAGGCTTTCTTAATGTTATCCATTAAATTTTCTTTATATGCTGTTGACATTGTCATTTTATAATTTTGAGACTACAATTTTTGCCATTTCTCTAAATCAATCCCATGTCCAAAATTCTTCACCCAAGCAATCAAGTTTCTTTAACTTGTTCTTCTTCTAGTTTAATTTCTAATAAATATCCATACAGTTTTTTAATCACCTTTTCATCAGTACCTGTCAAAATCTTATCTAAATCAGTCAATTTATCATAGAATCCTTATGTTTTAAGATCTTTATCATACCTTGAATGTATTTGCGCATATGAAAACCAATTCATCTTTATACCTTGTTCCTCTAGATTTTTCATTGATTTAAGTTCACCCTTTTCATTCAATATTTCACCATATCTAATTGTTTGTTCCTTCTTGTATATTATAGGATAAGAAAATGCTTCAATAGTCAATAACCAGATTGGAATTTTCAAATAACATTGTCTTTTAGTCTTCTCCCAATTTAACCACAAAGACTCCCGTATATGATGTCTTCTAAAATATCCCTGTATTTTAGTTCCCTTATACCATAAAAAAGCCACGCCAACAACAAATCATGTCCTAATGTCAACAATCTAGTATTTCTTAATGTTATCCATTCCTTGACCCACCTCAAGTTTGTAGCTTGGTAATACAACTCCCAATTAGCTTGATAATACAATTACCAATTAGCTTGGTAATACAACTCCCAATTAGGCAAACCAAATCCTCCTCTTGCATCTTGCAAAAGTTTTAACTTTATTCTCGCTTTCTTACCTTGCCAAAAAGAGTTACAGAAAACTCCACAGAAAAAGGACATTAAGCTAAAAATGGATATAATTAAACACAAAATGGGTCAAAAAGTGAAAGAAGAATTAGCACAGAAAATTAGAGGTGCAAAACAGAATTATTTTGAGGATGCAAACAAGCCAGGTAGAAAGAATCAAGGAAAATATTGCAGTGATCAAGGCCAAGTTTGCCATGGCAACAAAGAAAAGAAGGAAATTATCCGAGAATTTTATGGGAAACTATATAAGCAAGAGAATATTGATGAGGAAAGAGTTAAGCAGTATTTACAGAATGCTAATTTACCCAAGATACCAAAAGAGACTGAAAAAATGTTAGAAAGCAATATAACAATGATGGAGTTAACTGAAGCACTTAAGAAGAAAAATAATGGAAAGGCACCAGGCCCAGATGGACTTCCAGCACAATTTTATAAAACATTACAAGAAGCGTTGAACCTTCCGTTGCTAGAAGTTATGAATGAAGTTATGTTAAAGAAGAAGATACCTAAATCATGGTCAGAAGCCTATATCACACTTATTCCAAAAGAAGAGGCTGATCCATTGAAGATTAAGAACTATAGACCTATTTCCCTCCTAAATGCAGATTATAAATTTTTTGCTTCAATATTGGCAGAAAGACTTAAAAATATCTAAATAACTTTATTCATTCTGACCAAAATAGATTCTTGCCAAAGAGACAAATCAAAGATAATATGAGAGTAATTTTGGATATCAGAGGCACACCCTGAAAACAAATGGCTTTGATATTTCTAGATGCACAAAAGGCATTTGATAATGTGAATTGGCGATTCATGTTGTTATTGTTGGAACAGATGGGGTTTGCCAGAAAATTTATTAAAGCAATAGAAGCCATATACTACAAGCAAACGGCAAAGGTAATGATAGAGGGAGAACTGACAGACTCTATCAATATAAGAAAAGGAACAAGACAAGGGTGCTCACTGTCACCTTTTCTATTTGTGTTAACTTTGGAAGTGCTAAATAGAAATATTAGAGATGAAAAGAGTATAAAAGGAATGCAAATTAAAAGGGAAGTTGAATACATTCAACTCCTTCCATAATCTACTAGCAGCAACACAGAAAGGGAAGCAAGGGGGTCAAATATGAAATCCGTATCAAAGCATCAGTCCCACAATTGTCCACTAAGGTCATACACATGCCAAAAGAGGCAGAACCTGTAGCACAATGTTGCAACTATGCTTTTACATTCTGACAAAAGTGGTGAGAACTCATCTATTGAAGAATTATTTGCTTGTCCTCCTACATTTACAGCTGGTTGATTTCTCTCTGTTTCTTCACTAACAGTTGCCCTGTGTAGAAAAATATGAAGGGTTTAATTTGTGACCCTCACTCAACTTAGTTAAAAGCAATTAGGCACCCAGAACTCTTAGCTGCATCTGAGGGGGTAACAAGATAGTGAAAATATTAAGAATGTGAGCTAGTCACAAAAGTTAACAGTAACCATTAACCCTAGGAATCAAGGTTCTTTCAGAGTTAACCTAAATTAACCATTTATCTACAAAAGTTTAGGCCCTTTCTTTAAATTCAAGGTTTAGTTGTGAGGGGGAAGTAGAATCTCATTTTATCTACCTCCAATTTTTTTTTTTTGTGTGTGTATGTATATGTATATGTATATGTATATGTATATGTATATGTATATGTATATGTATATGTACATGTACATGTACATGTATATGTATATGTATATGTATATGTATATGTATATGTATATGTATATGTATATGTACGAGGGCTTTCCACAAAATAGATTATGTTTTCGTCTGTAGCAAGAAGGGGCGGAGCTAGTGTGGCCATCTTTGGTCTGTGCGTCCGCTGTTCAGTCTGCATCTAGTCGTGCTAGTGGGAGGTTCGTATCATTGCCCATTATTTCACAGCAAACGTTTGAAATGTGTGCTGCAATTTAAAATCCCGCGAGTTGTGAGATGCGATCAGTGATAAGGTTTTTGTTGGCAAAAAACCATAAACCAATTAAAATTTGAAAAAGTAAAGAAAGCAATTCAGAACAAGTGTAGAAGAAAGTTAAGCTCAAAAATTTTGTTTTTGCATGACAATGCCCGACCACACACAGCAAATCGCACTTGAGAAGTCCTGAATGCTTTCAAATGGGAGATTTTTCCTCATCCGCCCTACAGCCCCGATCTTGTACCAAGTAATTATCACTTGTTTCCGAGGATGAAGACCTGGCTTGGAACAAAATTTTTGAGCTTAACTTTCCTCTATGCTTGTTCTGAATTGCTTTTCTTAGTTTTTCAATATTTCAATTAAAATTTCAATCGGTTTATGGTTTTTTTCCAACAAAAACATTATCACTAATCACATCTCACAACTCACAGGATTTTCAATTGCAGCACACATTTTAAACATTTGCTGTGGAATAACGGGCAATGATACGAACCTCCCACTAGCACGACTAGATGCAGATTGAACGGCGGATGCACAGACCAAAGATGGCCACTCTAGCTCCGCCCCTTCTTGCTACAGACAAAAATGTAATCTATTTTGTGGATAGCCCTTGTATATTATAGTTGTGCTTTTAAAGTTGTAGCAATGTTTCAGCAGAATCTCATCTGCCATCATCAGGGTTCTGTATGACGAACACAATACAGAAGCTTGATGATGGCAGATGAGATTCTGCTGAAACATTGCTACAACTTTAAAAGAACAATTATAATGACATGGGAAAATACCCGAACAAAGCTGAATACCATACATGTAAGTACCCATGATCGGAGCTGCCGTCTCTCTATATATACTGGTGGTGGGGGCTGCTGTGCTGTGCTGGTTGGCTGTGCTGCTGTCTCTTGATTGGTTGATGGAGTTCATGTTGGCATAATGGGCTGTGTGATGGCCTTGTGAGTTTTGTTGTGGAGATATCCTGGATCTTGTGCTGTAATCTCCTGGGTCATTTGTTTTGTAGTGATTTTTTTAAAGAAACAAAACCTACAACCCAGCAACCTACTTGTGAGCTTCAATGTCATATCCCTCTTCACCCAAGTACCCATCAAAGAAGCCTTGACAGCCATCCAGAAAAAATACAACCCCCTCAAATACATCCTAGATTGACCAACCACTGCCTAACCAACACATACTTCATCCACAATGGACAGAGATACAGATAGGAGGAGATCACCCCTCTCACCCATCATCGCTAACCTATACATGGAACACTTTGAAACCAACGCTGTGGATAAATCTGAACACAAACACAAACTCTGGCTCAGATATGGAGATGACACTTTCGTAATTTGGCCACATGGGAAAGAAAAACTGGACAATTTCCTCACACATCTTAACAACCTACACACTAAAATACAATTCACCATGGAAACAGAAACCAACAACCAACTTCCCTTCCTGGATGTCCTAATTTACAAAAAAACCCAAATGGCTCCCTAGGACACACCATCTACCAGAAAAGAACACACACCAACCGCTACCTAAATGCACAATCCCATCACCGCCCTGCACAGATCAACTCTGT
This sequence comes from Hydrophis major, assembly GCA_033807585.1. NCBI lineage: Eukaryota > Metazoa > Chordata > Lepidosauria > Squamata > Elapidae > Hydrophis > Hydrophis major. Next base: position 159,076,955 of record CM066329.1, read on the forward strand.
TGCCAAGACCCTCATCTCCAGAACCAAATGCCTAGATGACAAAGACCACCTGAAAACAGAACTACACATCCTCACTAACTTATTAATTTCCAATGGATTCCAAAGAAACACTATCACCAATCTAATCCAAAAAGAGATACCCCCAAACACCAAGACACAGAACAAGACAACGGTGTCGCACTCCTCCCCTACATCAAATGCACCACAGACAAAATCAGCAAAATTCTCCAAAAACACAATAACAGGACAGCCTTCGGCACTGACCAAAAAATAGCCAACATCCTAAGAAACACAAAAGACAAGATCCAGCTACAAAACCAAGGAGTTTATGAAATACCATGCAACAGTTGCCCAGCCACATACATTGGACAAACCAACAGGAGAATAAATGCACACATTGCAGAACACAAAAATACAGTCAGAAGAGAAGAAAATACTTCCTCCCTCTTCCAGCACCTTAAAGCCACAGGACATAAAATTAATTTCGAAGGAATCAAATTAATATCCAACACTGAACACTTAACAAGAGGGAAGCCATTGAAATAGAGAAACACTCCCATAACATGAAAAGACAGAATGATATTCTGTTCGGGTATTTTCCCACCTATCAGATATCCGGAAGCTACCTCTCACCAACATATGAGTCCCAGCCACAAAAAACAACACCAGACCCAAAACAACACATGACACCACCAACAATCTCCCTCACGAGACTCAAACCCAAACCAACCCCCTAGACAAAAGGCAATCACTGTCCAGAAACCAGGCCATGGCTGCATCACCAGTTGCCACACACCCCAACCCCCAAACCAAGCAAATGACTCATGATACCACCGCCAATCCCCCTCATCAGACCCAGGCCCAAGCCCATCCTATAAACGGACAACCATCATCCAGAAAACAGACCACGAATGCTCCACCAGCTGTCACACCCCTGACCCCAAAACCAAACAACCTGACACACGCCAAGAACAGAGATCCATACCCCAAACTTGAAGCCAGACTAAAACCCAGAATGCTACATCACAGCCACCCGCTCAGGACATCACATCAGAAAACTCAGGAAATTTCACCACAAGAACTTAAGAAGTTACAACACAGCAAATGACCCAGGATACCACAGCACAAGACCAAGGATACCACTGCAATAAATCTCACAAGGTCATCACACAACCCATTACCCAAGCCGTTACTACATTGGAAGCTAATTGAAAAGAGATCAAAACACAAATGACCCAGGAGATTACAACGCAGGACCCAGGATACCACAACAAAAGAACTCACAAGGCCATCACACAACCCATAACCCAAGCTGTTAAAACATGAGAGGCTAGTGGAAAAAAGATCACTAAAAAAAAAACGACCCAGGAAATTACAGCACAAGATCCAGGATATCTCCACAACAAAACTCACAAGGCCATCACACAGCCCATTATACCAACATCAACTCCATCAACCAATCAAGAGGCAGAAGCACAGTCAACCAGCACAGCACAGCAGGCCCCCCCCCACCAGTATATAAAGAGAGACAGTAGCTCTGATCACACTCTGCTTTCACTGGCACGAAGCCGAAAGCACCAGCCTGAGGATGGCGAGTGGGACCTCACCAAAACATCACCAAGATACACTTAATCTTACACAGGAAAAGACCCAAACACACCTAGACCTGGAAGTATCTAGGCAACGTTTCGATGAAGTCTCATTCATCATCTTCAGGCTTGGTCTTCAGCTCTGTGCTTCTCAGAGTGATGTGAGCTTGCAGCTGCTTCTTCCTTTTAACTGCTAGTGGGGGTGTGACTTGATTGGGTGGGGGCTTGGCTGTGTTCTCATTGGGTGGGGGTGTGTTCTCATTGGTTGGGGGTTTGGCTGCGTTCTGATTGGTTGGGGGGTTGGCTGTGTTCTGATTGGCTGGAGGCATGTTCTGTTCAGGTGGGGGCTTGGTTGTGCTCAGCTTAGTCTTAGTTGCTGGGGGATTTGAGCTGGTGAGCTGTGATCTTGCTGTTTGGCTTCAAGTTCGTGGTCGTGCTGCATCTTCATGGTGGGGGTCAGTTCGCTTCATGTATGGCTCAGAGGGATTTGAAGTGGGTAGTGATGCAGCTGCAGTGCGGCTTCTGGTCCATGGTCGTGTTTCATCTTCTGTGTGGGTGTGAGTCTGCTTTCTACATGGAAGTGTGGTGGTGGCATCTTGTGTGGCTCTCAGGGGTGTGGGTCTGGTGTCATTCTTCATGTTAGGTACTCATCTGTTCATGAGGGCAGGTTTCCAAATGGCTGGTAGGTGGGAGGTAGCATGAATAAACAAGATAATACCTACATCATTCTGAGAAGCACAGAGCTAAAGACCAAGCCTGAAGATGATCAATGAGACTTCATCGAAACATTGCCTAGATACTTCCAATCTTCCGTGGGAGAAAACCCGAATAACCAAAGATCCATATATATATATATATATATATATATATATATATATATATATATACCCACGAGAACCTCAGAAAACATACATATATATGTACCAGAAGAAAACACATACAAACCGCTATCTACATGCACTCTCACATCACCAGCACAGATTGATTCCGTAGCCGAGACACTCATCTTCAGAACAAAATGCTTAGCCGACGAACAACACCTAGAGACCGAACTACACACTCTCACCGGAGTGCTGACAGCCAATGGTTTCCAAAGAAAGATCACCCACCTAATCCAAAAAGAAACCCCAACCAAAATCCAAGACAGAGAACAAGAGAATGGCAAAGCCCTCCTCCCATATATAAAAGGCACTACGGACAAAATCAGCAAGATCCTCCAAAAACACAACATTAAAACAGCATTCTGCACAAACAGAAAAATATTCACCATCCTAAGAAACCCTGAGGACAAAATCGAGTTAGAAAATCAAGGACTATATGAAATCCCTTGCACTGCCTGCCCCACCACATACATTGAACAAACTAACAGAAGAATAAGTGCACGCATTGAAGAACATAAGAACTCAATCAAAAAGGAAGAACTGACCTCTTCACTGGTCCAACACCTCAAAGCCACAGGAAATGAGATTGACCTTAAAAATACCAGAACTATTGCCAAAACACTTCAGCAGCAGAATAATCAGAGAAGCCATAGAGATAGAAAAACGCCCACACAGCATGAATAAACGAGATGATACCTCCCGCCTACCAACCATTTGGAAACCCGCCTTCATGAACAGACGAGTACCTAACATGAAGAATGACACCAGACCCACACCCCTGAGAGCCACACAAGATGCCAGCACGACACTTCCATGTAGAAAGCAGATTCACACCCACACAGAAGATGAAACATGACCACGGACCAGAAGCCGCACTGCAGCTGCATCACTACCCACTTCAAAACCCCTCTGAGCCATACATGAAGTGAACTGACCCCCACCATGAAGATGCAGCACGACCACGAACTCGAAGCCAAACAGCAAGATCACAGCTCACCAGCTCAAATCCCCCAGCAACTAACACTAACCTGAGCACTACCAAGCTCCCACCTAAACAAAACACGCCTCCAGTCAATCAGAACACAGCCAACCCCCCAACCAATCAGAACACAGCCAAACCCCCAACCAATCAGAACACACCCCCACCCAATGAGAACACAGCCAAGCCCCCACCCAATCAAGTCACACCCCCACTAGCAGTTAAAAGGAAGAAGCAGCTGCAGGCTCACATCACTCTGAGAAGCACAGAGCTGAAGACCAAGCCTGAAGATGATGAATGAGACTTCATTGAAACGTTGCCTAGATACTTCCAATCTTACGCAGGAGAAAACCCGAATAACCAAAGATCCACATACAAATACCTGCGACAACCTCAGAAAAAAAAAATTATATATATATATATATATATATATATATATATATATATATATATATATATATATATATATATGTGTGTGTGTGTGTGTGTGTGTGTGTGTGTGTGTGTGTGTGTGTGTGTTTGTGTGTGTGTGTGTGTGTGTGTGTGTGTGTGTGTTTTCTTAAGTTTTCGCGGGTACTTACATGTCTGGCATTCAGCTTTGTTCAGGTACTTTCCCACGTCATAGTAGTAGTGGTGCTTTTAAAGTTGTAGCAACATTTCAGCAGAATCTCATCTGCCATCATCAGGCTTCTGTATAGTGTGTGTGTCTGTGTGTGTGTGTGTCTGTGTGTATGTATATGTATGTATGTATGTATGTATGTGTGTGTGTGTGTGTGTGTGTGTATATATATATGAATTAATCAAATTAGTAAGGTAAATGTTATCAACTATAGCAATGTCCAACTGCATTGTTGCTAGTTAATGCTGTACTTGGCGTGTAATCAATTAAATGAAATTGAAATTTGCATAAGTTATAAAGAGGGCCAATAATTCTGCTGTTCTTTCGGCTTTTGCCTTTTAACTTTTCAATTGATATGTGAGTGTAATTTTCTTGGTCACTGGTTTAAATGTACCTATAAAAGGAAAAAAATCTCCTTCAATTTGTGGTATTGTATTTCAGAGGAATAGAGACAATTATGCTAACTTTGTCCCCGTGGGCCTGCCTGTTACATGTAAATAATAAGCATGTCTAGTCGTGAACTTATTTGTTTCTGGAATTTCTGCATGTAGTTGAAGATCTTTCTCAATTATGTAGAACATCTCCATGAATAGTAGAATTTCTCCTTTTCAAATACTTACTTTTTCCAAGTGGAAAATAATATGACTGGGTTGGAGTAGATCATTTGTCCCATTTGATCTAATATATAATTGTTAGTTTCATGAAATGCTTTTCCACAATTGTAAAAGTTCTGTTTTCTAAATTATTCTATCTTAAATAACAATAGCATCATCTTTAATTAAAAAAAAAGCTGACATATTTTTTTTATTGTTGGTTCTGATTTTCTTTGTCCATGAATGTGCAGAAATTACAGTTTCGGTAATCTGCAGGTACCACAAATCCCCCTTCTCTGAATCTTTTTCCTTCAAGATGAGTGCTTGAACATCTTGACAAAATAGGAAGGGGATGGTTAATGAAGATCTTCTATGGTTTTCTATTTCCTAGAATCTCTTCTTTGCTGTGCTCTTCAACTCTTGGAAATGAACAAGCAATCCTTGATTAAAGATAAAATGGATCCCTCCAAGTCTAGTTGGAAGAGTTAGAATTATAAAGTTTGATTTAGAATAGGATAATTGCATATTTTTGAATACCTTAGAACAGGATTATTGCATATTTTTGAATACCTTAGTAAGAAATAGAATTTAAGTATCTTAAAGCAATTTTAAAAGAGCTACTCTGAAGGATAACTAGGTGATCATATGTTGATAAACTGCCTGTGGGTTCCAGCTGGAATAGCAAAATCTAGCATAAGAGTAGAAAAATAACTCATAGATTATACAGAAGAGGCTATTTGGATATTTAAACACAGAGAGAAGTAGATAGACCAATATATTACTCTTGTATTATTTTTATAAAAGGTATTTAAATTTGGTATAGTATTTATCATTTCTCCAAGTTGGCTTAATTAAAAGAAAAAAAACTAATAGAGAAAAATGTATGTACCTTGGGGTTTTGAACATGTTCTCAATTATATTTATTTATATAAATATATTTACTGATAAATGAAATTTACATGTGGCATAACTCATAGCAATACATACATGCAAGATAATAACAATTTGCTCCAATGGATAACAATATAGTAAACACATTCATAAAATTCACATGTTGGAGCATTCTTCTTTGTCCATCGTTTGGTGGAAAAGACACATCTTTTTAGGCTTAGTTAAAGATATCAGTGTGGGACATCCCATACCTCTATTTGCCAGAGGACAGATAGATGATAGATATAGATAGATAGATAGATAGATAGATAGATAGATAGATAGATAGATAGATGTTGTAACTATGTATCATTGCAACTATGTATCATTCATGTGTTTGCAACTATGTATCATTCATGTGTAATCATTAACTTCTGTCTCTTCAGTGACCTTTGCAAGGCACGTACAAGGGACAAGGAGCTAGACGGTTGTTAATAAGCTTATCCACATTGTAAATGATCTGTCTGGTATGCAGCTTTGTAAACATGCACATCCTGATGGGATTATCATGTTTGACTTGAGCTTTGATTAAATCATTTTCTTGTAAAAAAGCACAATAAAAGAGCGTGTGCCAAGACATTTGGGGTGCGCTCATCCCGAGGAAACTTCGCCTCCTGTCGTTTCTCTCTCCTTCGCTCCCTATCATGAGTCGCCCATCTGATGCGGGATAGCAGATACCGCATTCTGGTGACCCCGACGTGATTCCCTAAGGGGGATACGTTGCGACGAGCCCATGTCTTATCAGTTCGATGGGAGCTGTGGCAGGCCTGAAGTGAATTGCACATCATCGGATCTGAAACACGGTCTCGACTTTCGTAAGTATGGGTGGAAACTTTTCTCAACAACAGACGCAGCATTTGAAGGAATTGAGGGAGTTAGTCGCTTCTTCTTCTAAATATTCTGCTAATTTAAAGGGCTCGCCTGTAAAAATGAAACCTATTGCTACATTATTGGCTTATGTGTGGCAACATTGTCCCAATTATTCAGAGGAAGGGTCCTTAAAAATTTCCATTTGGCAAAAAATTGGTGAACATCTCCATAGTCCTCCTCGTGCACCTATTGGCATTTTGGTCGCTTGGAGGAAAATTATGGAGGCTTTAATGGTCCATTATAAAATAGAAGCAGGGAGTGTGTTTGAATCTCCCCCGCCAAGTTATGATAACTTTTCAATTTTCCCTAACTAAGGCAGAAGCTGCTGCCATTATTCAACAATGCCCCACGTGTAGTAAGCAAGGACATTCCATTCCCATAGGAGTAAATCCTAGAGGATTAAAAGCTTGTGAAACTTGGCAAATGGATGTAACTCAGTATCCACCTTTTGCCCCTTGGAAATATTTGCACATTTCCATAGATACATATTCAGGGTTCATTCTGGCTACCCCTCAAAGGGGAGAAACTGTAAAACATGTCATCAATCATTCAATTCGTACTTTTGCCTCGCTGGGACGTCCAAAAGAACTCAAAACTGACAATGGACCTGCCTATACAAGTTCTGTGTTCCAGGACTTCTGTAACAGATGGGATGTAACCCACAAGTTTGGGATTCCCTACAACAGCCAGGGGCAGGCAATTGTGGAACGAGCGAACTTATCTCTGAAACGTGCTCTTGATCAATATTCGTTGCGGGGAAAACCCCCGAACCTCCCAGCATTGCAAAATTCTCTTAACATTTATCTTTACACTTTAAATTTTCTTAATCTGACTGGCATTCCTCCCACTTCTGCTGCTTCACGTCATTTTTCCTCCCCCTCACCCCTGCCTAACAGACCTCTGGTATATTATCGCAGATTGCTAGATCCCGCCTGGCAGGGTCCCGCTGAGCTTCTCACTTGGGGACGAGGCTACGCTGCGATTTTACTACCAGACAAAACCACTTGCTGGATAGGGCGGTTAGACGCTAACATGGGAATTCCTCTGCTACATCTGTATCTTAAAACTCTTCCTGATATTCTTGCCTATATCTTCTTTGCAATTTCTACCTTACTTCAACAAAACCTATGCTTCCTGTCAAAAGATTATTCGTGTTAAAACCATTTCATTAACAGAAGGCTATTATATTTCTTCCATGTGGGTACGTCATGAAAATGCTACCCGTAGTTTTCACTCTGTCACTTCTGTTTTGTTTAAAGAACACTCTACCCCTCGCTCTTTTGTTCCTTCTTTACTCTTCCTATGGAAAGGAACCTTAAAATCTTTTCCTCTATTCAATCTAAACAAAGGGGGACCTAGATGTCCTTCTATTTTATTATGGGTTCCCCGACCCCAACTAACATCCTTGATGAATTACCAAATTAATCTTTATTGTCATTATTGTAATTATTATCCTTTTTCTACTAATTGAATTCCCTCCTCATTTCGCAAATGTTCTACAAATAACTTGTCCATAGCCCTCTCTCCTGCTTGTGATGTTTTTATATACCCGAACTCTGATCCTGTCAACAAACAACGCTTCAAAAGAACTGTCCATGATGATCCGCAGAAGCCTCATAGAAGATATAATATTGCTTGGACTATAACTGACTTTCAAGGAGTTCGTTTAAGTTCTACAACCAATTTTTCTCGCATAGAAGACTTCTACCCACCACTTCAATTCGATTTGGCAGATGCACCCACACAACCAGGGGATATTCTGCAATCTACACCACTTCAGGAGGAACTTTAACATCACGCCTGAAAGGAATGTATTTTATCCCTGGAAATAATTTTGTTTGGACTTGTTCCACCGGTCTCACGGCATGTGTCCACGGGGATGAAATTGTTAAATCCAAATCATTTTGCATTCAAGTTTGGCTTGTGTGTATAACTCTGATGATTTTATATCCCTACAGGTACCCATGGAAGACCCCCTTTTTGCAAAATCGTAAAGATTTAGATCTATTAATTTTTAAAACAAGGGGGATTGTGTGCTACGCTTAAAGAAGAATATTGTTTTTATGCCGATAGCAGGGGGGCTTGTTTTCTATTTCGCCATGGTTTACAACCTTTTTAACTGCATTGGCAGGATCATTAATAATCATTATATTGTTATATATTATAGGACCTTGTTGTTTTTATAGAATATTGCAATTTTTGAAAAATCAATTGTCCTCCATAACTGCTGATGTTAATGTGCTATTGCAAGCTCATGTTATGTCCTCAACACCGGATGAAAAAATGTCATTGCTGAGTTACCGTTCCTTGGACAATCCTGACGCTGACGGGTCACACTCTTGCCCAGATGACGGGGATGGCGAACATTCCATAAAAATGGTTCCTGTCTTCTCGGACGAGGAAAAAGACTCGTCATAAATAATAAAAACAGAGGAGATGTTGTAACTATGTATCATTGCAACTATGTATCATTCATGTATTTGCAACTATGTATCATTCATGTGTAATCATTAACTTCTGTCTCTTCAGTGACCTTTGCAAGGCACATACAAGGGACAAGGTGCTAGACGGTTGTTAATAAGCTTATCCACATTGTAAATGATCTGTCTGGTATGCAGCTTTGTAAACATGCACATCCTGATGGGATTATCATGTTTGACTTGAGCTTTGATTAAATCATTTTCTTGTAAAAAAGCACAATAAAAGAGCGTGTGCCAAGACATTTGGGGTGCGCTCATCCCGAGGAAACTTCGCCTCCTGTCGTTTCTTTCTCCTTCGCTCCCTATCATGAGCCGCCCATCTGATGCGGGATAGCAGATACCGCAGATAGATTGATAGATAGATAGATAGATAGATAGATAGATAGATAGATAGATAGATAGATAGATAGATAGATTTTGAAGCTTCCAAAATTTCAAATTAAAATATATGTTTCCTGTGAAAATGTGTTCCATTTGGTAGTTTAATAATGAAATCTAGGTTATGGTTAATCCTTCCTTCCTTCTGTTAGGCATCCAGAAATTATCCGTAGTGATCAATCACTCTGAGACGAGCATAATCTCCAACTGATTTATTAGAAACATTTCTGGTACATCTATGGAAATTTCCAAAACTGAAACTCCCTCCCTTCCTAACACACTTTGATGCTAAGCATGAAGAAATAAAGTAGAGTGGAAAAACAACAACCATTCAAAGCTATTGTAGGACTGGAACAGAACAGCTATAATTTTTTGCCATTTAACAAATAGGTAGATAAATGTACTACGGTATTTCCCTGGGGTAGATACATAATAAAATGTGCAGAAATCTAGGTTGTTCATAGTTTGAAGCCAAAAAAATTCATAATTTTGACAACTTGTGTCTCAGTACTATATTAGTTCTAGAAATCTCACTCATGCCATCTGTTTATTTTTTTGTTTTTTTCTAAATTTGTCTTAACATAGTGCTGTGTGATATTGAGTGTAATAAGAATAAATACTGTTCTATATTAAGATTTATAATTTTATGTTCAAAATGTTCCCTCTAAAATATTTATTTAGCTTTTCATTGGTGACTGAAAGATGTCAGATGTCACATTGGTGACATCTGTCAGAAATGGTGTAAAGCAGAGATGGTATTCAGCCAGTTCTGCCCAGTTCTGGCAGACTGGTAGTGGAAATTTTGATCAGTTCGGAGAACTGACATATACCACTTCTGACTGGCCCCTTCCAGGAATCCCCATGCACACAGTTTTGGCTCCCAGGAGGCTGCAGGGAGACCTAATCTGTAAGTCTGGGGCACCCAATTGATCTATTCACTGCCTCCCAGCCTCCAAGTCCCAGCTGGTGGTCAGTCTATTGTTGCCTTTCAGGTTCCCAGCTGATTGGATGGGTCTTTGTTTGTTGCCCTGGTCAGGAGAACAGAGCTGGAAAGCAGGTTAGTGGGGTGGGGAGGGAATGGGGATTTTGCAGTATCTTTCCTCCAAGAGTGGGGTGGGAGTGGGGATTTTGCAGTATCCTTCCCCTGCCATACCTACCAAGCCACGCCCACAGAACCGGTAGTAAAAATTTTTGAATCCTACCACTGGTATAGGGGCTGCTTGGTGAGAGGAGTAGTTTAACTAGATGACCTACAAGATCCCTTCTAACTCTGTTAATCTATAAGGCTGGAAGATGAAATAGATCAAGAAATAGAATAGCAAATATGAGGAAAAGATTAGGGCTTGTAATGTTATACAAGATTGAATTTTTTTTAAAAAAATGAACAAGATATTTTCTTTCCAGAGAGACATTCTAAAATAATTAAGAAATCTGAAGACCTTGCCTTCTGTTTCACATGGATCCATAGATAATTTCTGTACATTAATCACAGGTGCTAGCTACACCAAAATAATGTTTAATAGCACAAGGTAAACATTCTGACTACATTTCTGATCAATTTAAAATGTTCTTAGTTCAGGCTTTGGTCTTATTAGCTGACAAGTATCTTATTTATTTATATGCCTACACGTTGTCTAAATCAATCTTGTATTTTATGTGAAATCAAAATAGAAAACAACCCAAAAAACAGCAACATGTTTGCATCAGTGTAAATGAAAATACTGATTTTGATTGTCTGGGAAGGATGCTGGGATTCATATCCAAAGATGAAGTTATCCAGTGGTATTACTCTCTTGTTTTTGTTGTTGTTGATGTGGTTGTGGTGGTTGTTCTCAGAATAACAACATGTCTTTTCAATCAAGACATACATTTTGTAAACAACTCTGGAAAAAATGGCAAAGAAATCAGTAACACTCAGTATTTGTCTAAAATCTTCTGACTCACATCTAATTTGTCTGGGTGATTAAAAGCATATGGCCTTCCACATCATATAATGTAAATATGTCATGTTTATTCTGATAGTGAGCCATTGATATTTCTGCAGATCTCACACATTTCTAATTTGAGGTGTTCAGCACATACCTGAAAACTCATTGCATATTATTTGTCAAACGCTGTAGTCATTCTGAGCTTAGTTTAGAACAGGGGTCTCCAACTGTTAAGTTCTGTGCATGGGTGCAAGGAGCGGAGACGAGGCAGTGAACAGTGAACTTCAATTCTTTATTAAACATACTGAACAGAGCAATTACCTGGAGCAGCAGCAGCCCTTTTATAGGGTTGGCTGCTGTCCTATTAGCCAATGAAAACATGGAAGTGTTAAACCCTTGAACCAATGAGAGTTGGCCCGTTAACAGCCAATCAGATGTCCCAGAAAGGACCAATCCAATGTCGCTATTATCGGCCAATCAGAAGTGCAGGATTAGAACCCTGCTTTTTACTTAAGGTTGTTAAAACTTTATTAAATGCCTTCTATTAGTTCATAACACCCCTCCCCCCAGGTTCCGTTTGAGGGGTGCGGTAACGTAATCGCATAGATATGCAGGTTGTTTCAACTGCCCATTAGATTTGCGCTGTCCCACCAGTTCCTGTCTGTAGTCTGGTTCCGGTGGAACGTTTTTTGATTTATCTGGTACAGGCGGTTCCGCATTTCTACAGGACAATTCAGCACCGCTAATTCTGTCATCGTTGTCTTCCGGTTCCTGTGGGCTCACCTCCATTGAGGTATTTCTCTGTGGCGAGACACAACCCCTTCCTGATTCTTCTTCATTGAACGTGCCTAGCTGCTGGCTTTCTTCAATTTCGTCATCCAGCATCTCGAATTCGGTTCCCTCAACATCCCCTCCCCCCTCAGTTTGAGAGTCACAGGAGTCACGGGAACTGGGTTGCAATCTAGAGCGAAGCTGATCAATATGGCGTTTCCATATCTTTCCGTCCAATGTTTGCACGCGGTACAATCTGGGCCAAATGGTTTGGGTTATGGTTGCTTCGACCCATAATGGATCGCCGGAAAGGTTTTTAGCAAAGACTAAGTCACCTACCTTGAACTCACGACATTTTCCGCCAGATCCACAGGGTTTCTCTGGCACGTAGGATGGGTGGAGACGGTCGAGGTGGGAGAAGAGCTTACGTCCCATCAACAGTTCAGCTGGAGTCTTGTTGGTGACGCTGTGCGGGGGGATGTGTTGGAGTAGAAGTATTCTGTTTAGTTTGTCATCAATGTCCCCATAGTCCATCTTGTGGAGTGTTTTTTTTAACAAATTGGATCATGCGCTCGGCCCTTCCATTGGTCGCAGGGTGTGCTGGCGAGATTAGCACATGGCGGATACCTGGTCCACTAAGTATTGTTCAAACACCAGGGCAGTGAACTGGGGTCCGTTGTCAGAGACTAGAACGTCTGGCAGTCCATGTGTTGCGAATAGTTTATTTAATTTGCAGATGACTGAATCGGTTGTAGTAGTCTTCATCTTGTGGATTTCGAGCCAGTTGGATTAGGCATCCACTGTTAGGAGGAACGTATGTCCCTTAGTAGGTCCTGCAAAGTCAATGTGGATGTGGGACTATGGCCCCCGGGGGGTTTCCCACTCCATTGGAGTTGCTCTAGGTGGGGCACTGCTGACTTCTTGGCATTTTAGACAAGTCTTCACCCAGGCTTCGATTTGCTTATCGATGCCCGGCCACCACGTGTAACTTCATGCGAGCGCTTTCATACACATGATGCCGGGGTGACCATCATGCAATGCTCTCAAAACTGCTCGTTGTAACCGCTCTGGGACGATGACTCTGTCTCCCCATAGGATGCAGCCTTTCTGCAAGAAAAGTTCTGTTTGCTGGTTCCTGAGAGGGGTGAAGTCATCAGGGGTTTGTTCTACTGGCCATCCTCGTTCAACCCAGCTGAGAACTCGTGCCAGGACAGGATCTCGTTTTGTTTTGATAGCGATGTCTCTGGCTGTTAGCAGCAGTGAATGTAGTGTTTCAATTTGGAGTGTCGTGAGGGTTGGAGCTGGGTCGTCGATGGTTTCCGGAAGTGGGGCACAGCTCAATGCATCAGCGTGGGGATGGCTTTCCCTGGTGGTGTTGCAATTTATATTTGTACGCAGCTAAGAACTACGACCAACGAGTCATTCTAGGTGACAATATATAGGGATTGGCTTGTCTCCCGCTATAATCCCCAGCAAAGGCTTGTGATCGGTAATAATAGTAAAAGCTCTTCCATACACATATTCATGAAACCGTTTCACAGCAGATACAACTCCAAGAGCCTCTTTGTCAATTTGGCTATAGTTGCGTTCAGCTCTCGATAAGGTCCTTGAAAAATAGGCAATAGGGACCTCTCTACCATTTGGTAACACATGACTTAAAATGGCTCCTACTCCAAACGGTGATGCGTCACATGTAATGGTTAAAGGCAAAGTCTTGTTATACTGCATTAAAACAGCATCGGAGGTAAGTAAGTTTTTCACTTGTCGGAATGTGTGCTCCTCTCGGTGTCCCCAGACCAACGTGGCTTTTTTGTCGAGAAGTCTTTGTAGGGGCTCAGCTATGGTTGCCTTCTGGGGCAAGAAGATGTTGTAAAAGTTAATGAGCCCCAGGAAAGCTTGGAGGTATGTCCTATTCTTGGGTCTTGGAGCATTTTTGATTGCTCTTACTTTTCTATTAGTGGGGTGTATTCCTTGCTTATCGAGGAGGTACCCCAGGAACTCTACTTTCTCTGTACACAGTTGACATTTATTTTTTTTAACCTTTAGGCCGGAGTCTTTAAATTTCTGAAGAACCATTTTAAGACACCTCTCTAGTATTTCTCTATTTGGGGCCACATTTAAAACATCGTCAAAATATGGCATGACCTCCTTGATCCCTTGCAAGAGTCTCTCCATCAGACTTTGAAAAATCCCTGGGGCTACGCTCATTCTGAATTGGAGTCAGTTGCACTTAAAGGTGCCTCGGTGCATTACAATCGTCTGTGCCTCTGCGTTTTTTTTATCTACAGGCAGTTGTTGGTACGCCTGTGCTAAATCTAATTTAGCGAAGACTTTTCCGCCCCCCAGGGAAAGGAGAAGGTGTTGAACCACCAGCACTGGGTAAGCGTTCTGTTGAAGGGCGTGATTGAGGGTGGCCCGGTAGTCCCCACAAATCCTTAATCATCCATCCGGTTTGATGGGTGTTACGATTGGGGTTTCCCATCGGGCATGGTCAGTTGGTTCTAAAACACCCTGGGCTATTAATTTATCGAGCTGCTCGTCAATCTTTGGTTTTAGGGCAAAAGGTACCCAACGAGGCTTAAGGCGGATGGGGGCTACTTCAAGGTTAAGGTTAAATGATATCGAGGTCCCCTTGTACTTGCCTAGTTTGTCTGCAAAGATGTCCTGGAATTCCTGGATGAGGGCCTCCTCCCAGTCATCGCTTCTGGTTTGGTGAATGCCGGCTACCTCGATACTGAGTGGGGTGAACCATTGAAGGCCTAACAAACTAGGCCGGTCGCAGTTGACGACAGTCAGCGGTAATGATGCAGTACAATTTTTGAATGATACTTGGACTTGGCTGGAGCCGACGACCGGAATTCGGTTCCCCTGGTAAGCTTTGAGTATAATTCCTTGGGCTTTGAGGTCTTGACACCAGACGGCCGGGATTAACTGTTTAAGGGTCTTCCAGGAAACCATCAAGAGGGACATCCCTGAGTCGACTTCCATCACACAAGGTTGGTTCTCGATGGCGACCCTCACTCGGATCTTCTTTGCATCTAACGATGAAGCGTGACCCATGGTAATGGTTTGCTGTGCTTCTTCCCATCTCGTTGAAGTGGCAAGTGTTTTATTTCTGTAGGAGTGGTTGTTCCATTGGTGGTTCAAGTGTTCCCCACACACAGGATGATTCCCTGTGGTCTGGCGGTAGTTGTTTTCTCTCCGAATTGGGCTGGATCCTCGCTTGCTTCTACAGACCTTCCTGATGTGGCCTCTTTTCCCACAGGAATGGCAGAGCACGTCGAGGAATTTGCAATCTGATCGCAGGTGGTTTGCCCCACAACCCGTGCATTGGTGTGGTAATCTTCGATTCCGCGGGTTGCGTTGGTCGCGTTTGGACTGGAGCCGGTTGACCTCCTCTTCATCACTTTCTGATGGAGATTCGAGGTCCTCGTGGTGGGCCACTGTTGTGTGCCTCTCTAGGCGAGGTGAGGTATCATTGGCGAGTTGACGGAGCGGTGCGTTGGTGTGGCGAATTCAGGTGGCCGATTTCCTGGTTGCTTCTGCTGCAGTTGTGTCTTTGATGACATCGTCAAGATCAATGTCCCCTTTGGCCATGATCTTGCTCTGCGCTGTATGTTCATCTAATCCCAGAACTATTCAGTCTCTCAGAGCTTCTTCGAGGTCTGCAAACCCACAGAGGCCTCCCAGGTTCTGGAGGTCCGCGATGAAATCTGCGACGCTCTCTCCTTTCCATTGGTCCCTCTGATAAAACTCATGTCTTCAGACCAGCGTTGGTACGGCGGGTGCATAGTGGGCCCGTAGAAGGTGCGCGAGGATGTCCCAGTCCATGGATTTCACCTCAGCTGGTTTTGCTAGTGCCTTGGCCATCTTAAAGATGGCAGGCCCGCAATGGGTCAGGAACACTGCTCACTTTTTCCCCATAGTTGCGTCTTTCAAGTTGTTGGTCTCCAGAAACATCTGGAACCAGTCTATGTACGAGTCCCAGTCTTCTTGTGCCGGGTCAAATGGAGCGGGTAGTATGGCGCCGCTGGACATGTTTTCCATTGTCGATGTGCCTTCAGCCACGTGCTCTGTTTGGTGCTCTGTGAGTGTTCAATCAGCTCAGATGTCTCCGCATCCCACCCTCATCGCCAGTGTTAAGTTTTGCGCATGGGTGCAAGGAGCGGAGACGAGGCAATGAACAGTGAACTCTTTATTAAACATACTGAACAGAGCAATTACCTAGGGCAGCAGCAGCCCTTTTATAGGGTTGGCTGCTGTCCTATTAGCCATTGAAAACTTGGAAGTGTTAAACCCTTGAACCAATGAGAGTTGGCCCGTTAACAGCCAATCAGATGTCCCAGAAAGGATCAATCCGATGTCGCTATTATCGGCCAATCAGAAGTACTGGATTAGAACCCTGCTTTTTACTTAAGGTTGTTAAAACTTTATTAAACGCCTTTATTAGTTCATAACACCAACTGTGTCAATTTTAAGACTTGTTGACTTCAACTCCCAGAGTTCCTCAGCCAAGTCATAAAGTTGACAAGGTTGGATATCCTGGTTTAGAGTATTGCACATTTATTCCAATGGAGGCATAGAAAGTCCTTTATTATCCTTATTTGTTAATATTAAGAGGCAACACCAATGTTTAAAAGTGCTTTACAGTGCTGGTCTATGAAACTTTACAAACTTTAAATATAAGTGGTTCATACTGAATATACTGTATAATATGTACAATAAAATATGTGCAATAAAAGTCGTTAAAATAATTTAAAATTAAAGAAATATGGTTGGTCTTTCCCATGTTGCCTTTTAGCATCTTCTTCAGATCATAGCAAATACTGATAGAGTTGAAGAATCTTTTACAAAACTAATTAGATGCAAGCTTTCATTCATTACAAATTGCCTAATTTTTACCAGTCATGATTTATCCATTATTATTTTCATGACTGATTCACGATCAGACCAGGAAGACCTCTAGAAAAGTTATTTCCAGGAACCCTTTTCCCATTTTCAATTCTGTACTGAATGAGAAATTATAGGAATTTCCAAGCAGAGCTAAAAGGACAGAAGGCCTTTGAAGGACTTGTCTTCTTTATGGTTAGATTTTCATTAGAGTTTTATTTTCTACAATCAAAGCATGTGGCATCACTACTCAAAACTGACTTCCTGAATCATTACTTTCCTCCCCCCTTTACTTTTATTTGTGTTCAGTGCTCTCAAACCTTAGAGGGTGTGCATAAAGTCTAGTGAATCACTTAATAAATTTGAGGGTCCTTTTTCATTTGAGGTATGCATTGTTTTTCTTAAAAGACAGTATTTCTTATTCTGAGCAGTTCTTGCCATGGACATACTTTAAGGTGAGGAACAACCAAGATACTTTATATAGTGTTGGAAGAAATATCCTTCTGGGTTCAGTTCCAAGTGGGGAAGAAAGACACCGGAAACACCGTGACTGCTTGGAAAGATGGTTTAATGGTGGACAAACCACATGGAGCTCCAAAGTGAAAAGGATGATCATATGCTTCAAGATGTTGGATGAAGGAAAAGAAGGGCCAAGATGCTGAGAGATCTTTATATACCCTCTGATGGGCCCCACCTTCTTAGTGTTTCCTGTTCCTGTGCAAGAAAAGGGCAAGATGCTGAGAGATCCTTGATTTTATGCCCTCTGCTGGTATTTGTTCTGATATTGTATTCTGATTGGTTGTCAGACTCTCATGGAGCCATGAAGGGGCAACTCTGTAGGCTGTCCTGAATGCCAGGCTTGTTTGAGCCTTGCTGGATGATGATGTAAGGAAAGGGCTTTGGACAATTCCTATTATGGCTCTACCTGGAGTAGATCTTTGTTATGTAAAATAGACTGTCCCAGGCCAGAGTAATGGCCAATTAGCAAGGGGAGGGGGGTAAGTTTCTGCCCCTCTGAGTTTCTACTTTTCTTTTTAGGAAAATATCATGCCTTTTTAGTATATCCTAAAATATTTTATTTTCCTAGGAGAGGGGTGGGTTTTAACTTCCAACAGTAGTAATAGTAAAAAGGATCAAAAAGGAGGAGGAGTTTGGTGGGGTGTCCCTGGACACCTTGAATTCTAATTTTATATATGAGTTTAGTTTTCTAACATTTTTAATGAGCTGTGTAGAAGAGGCTTGATCAGCAGATTTGTTAATTTTAGTCAATGGCCAGCATTTAGAGACAGAGAAACAGTGCAATATATTTCAGTGTATTAACATGCAATGATTAAACAGAATAAAATAAATGATCCAGCATGGCACTCTGTTAAAGCTAAAATTATTGAATAAAACTTGTATTGAAATGTAAAAGAGGAAACAAATATGTAACTTAAATTAATTTGTCAATACAAATATGAATTATCCATAATCCCATAAAAAAATAAAAAAATCCTGAAGTATTAATCAAAACAGATTATAATTACTAAGATACAAAAAGAAATTACTAATGTTTGCCTGAGACCAATTATCTACATGTGTTTACTGTTATTATGAAAGTTTGACTATGTTTTATGTGTGACGATTTTTCAATAGAAGAAACTCAAAATAAAATGTATCAGTTTGAATTATATTTGTATGAAAAAGAGGCCTTCTTTGAGTATCATAATAAAATGGACAATATAATAGTTGGTCATCACAAGGACAAATATGACCACTGGTGGGTATTGTTACGAACTAAGCAAACGCTTTAGTTAAAAATCCTAATAGTTTTGTTTCCGCAGCAGGCTCGTAATCCTGCACTTCTGATTGGCTCGCGAACAGCGGATTGTGATTGGCCATTTCTGGCTAATCTGATTGGCTGATAGCGGGTCGCCGCTGATTGGCCGCTACCAGCACGGCAAAATCAAACCATTCGTTATTGTGACAGCAGCCAGCTCTATAAAAGGAGCTGCTGCTGCCCAGTATTGCTGCTCTGTTCTGAAGTCACAAATAAAGAGTTGGAGTCACTATTTGATGTCTCATCTCAGTTCCTTGCGCCCACGCTCCAGACTTAACACTGGCGACGAGGATGGAATGTGGAGACGATAGAGCTGATTGAACACTCACCGAACGCTAACAGAGCACGTGGCTAAGAGCACACCAAAAGTAGCAGAATGACCAGCAGCGCTATACCACCTGCTCCATTTGACCCAACTAATGAAGACTGGGACTTGTATATGGATGGGTTCCAGATGTTCCTGGAGACCAACAATTTGAAAGATGCTACGCCTGGCAAGAAAGGAGCTGTATTCCTGACCCATTGCGGGCCTGCCGTTTTTAAAATGGCAAAAGCACTTGCGAATCCAGCAGAAGTCAAGACAATAGACTGGGACAACCTCGCCCCAATCCTACAGGCTCATTATGCACCCGCGGTGCCAACACTCATCAGGAGACATGAGTTTTACAAGAGGGACCGGCAGGAAGGCGAAAATGTTGGAGACTTCATCACTGACCTTAGAAACCTAGGGGTACTCTGTGGCTTCACAAACCTCGAGGAAGCCATGAGAGATCGAATTGTTCTGGACCTAAAAAACCCCATGACTCAGAGCAAGATTATGGCGAAGGGAGACATCGGACTCACAGATGTCATCGCCGATGCTACTGCAGCAGAAGCAACCAAGAAGTCAGCCGCTTGAATGCGCTGAGCGAACGCACCGTACCGCCAACTCGCCAGTGACACTATGCCTTTTTCTGAGAGGCACACAACGACCACCCACCATGAAGACCTTGAATCTTCATCAGAAAGCAAGGAAGAGGAGGTCAACAGATCCGAACATGACCAGTGAGACCAGCGGAATCATAAGCCCTCGAGTCAATGTGCTGAATGCAGGGGAAACCACCCGCGATCAGACTGCAAATTCCTAGATGCACTCTGCCATTCCTGTGGAAAGAGGGGCCACATTGCAAAGGTCTGCAGAAGCAGGCGAGGATCCAGCCCAATCCGAACAGAAAACAACTCCTGGCATACAACAAGCACTCCACCAATAAATCGGGACTGCCTAAACAATCAATGGAACCACTACTACAGAAATCGAGCACCCGCCAATTCAACCAGATGAGAAGAGGCCCATCAAACTATCACCATCGGCCACGCATCCTCCCTTGATGCAAGGAAAATTCGAGTAACGTCACCATTGAGAATCAACCATGTGTTATGGAAGTCGATTTTGGGTCATCCCTGTCAATGGTCTTCTGGAAAACCTTAAAATAGCTGATCCCTGACATTCGTCGCCAGGACCTCAGCACTCAAAAAATCATATTAAAAGACTACCAAGGAAACAGAATTCCAGTTGCTGGTTCCAGCCACTTCCAAGTATCCTTCAAAGACCACACCGCAACCCTACCTCTTACCGTTGTCAATCGAGATCGACCCAGTTTGATGGGTTTGCAATGGTTTGCGCCACTAGGAATTGAACTAGTGGGCATCAACCAAACCAGAAGTGATGACTGGGAAGCGGCCCTCATCCAGGAATTCCAGGACGTTTTCACCGAGAAGCTATGCAAGTACAAAGGATCCCCCATATTGTTTAATCTCAGCCCTGACATTGAGCCCATTCGCCTTAAGCCTCGTCAAGTGCCCTTTGCACTCAACCCAAAGATTGATGATCAATTGGACAAATTAATAGCCCAGAGCATGTTGGAACCGATCGATCACGTCTGGTGGGAGACCCCAATTGTAACTCCATAAAACCTGATGGATCCTTAAGAATTTGTGGGATTACCGGGCCACCCTAAATCACGCGCTTCAGCAGACCGCTTACCCTGTACCTGTGGTCCAACATCTTCATTCCCTGGGAGATGGGAAAATATTTGCAAAATTGGACCTAGCTCAGGCATACCAGCAGTTGCCCATGGATGCAGAGACTGCAGAGGCCCAAACTATAGTCATGCATAGAGGTGCATTCAAGTGTAATAGACTCAAATTCGGAGTGAGTGTAGCACCTGGCATCTTCCAAAGTCTGATGGAAAGATTGCTTCAAGGCATAAAAGGGGTCGTGCCATACTTCGATGATGTCTTAATAGCTGCCCCCAACAGAAGCCTGCTAGAAAAATGACTGAGAATGGTCCTCCAGAAATTTAAAGACGCTGGCCTGAAGGTCAAGAAAGACAAGTGCCAACTTTGTACTGAGAGGGTTGAATTCCTTGGGTACCTTCTTGACAAACAGGGAATTCATCCTACAGAAAAAAAACTCACTGCAATAAAAATGCCCCAGGACCTAGGAATAAAACAGACCTCCAAGCCTTCCTGGGACTCATTAACTTTTATAACATCTTCTTGCCCCAGAAGGTGACTGTTGCTGAACCCCTGCATAGGCTCCTCGATAAGAAGGCTTACTGGGTCTGGGGACATCGCGAAGAGCAAGCTTTTCAGCAAGTAAAGGACCTGTTAACTTCAGATGCTGTGTTGATTTAATATAACAAAACTTTGCCTCTGTCACTTGCGATGCCTCACCGTTTGGAGTAGGAGCCATCCTGAGCCACATCCTACCAAATGGTACTGAGGCACCTATTGTGTTCTTTTCAAGAACTTTATCTAAAACTGAGAGAAACTATAGCCAACTTGATAAAGAGGCTCTTGCTATTGTGTCTGCGATTAAACGATTCCATGAGTATGTATATGGAAGATCTTTCTCCCTAATTACCGACCACAAACCATTACTTGGCATTTTTGCGGGAGACAAACCAACTCCCCACATCTTATCACCGTGAATGACACGTTGGTCAGAGTTTCTAGCCGCATATGATTACCAACTGCAACACTGCCCGGGGAAAGCCATTCCCCACGCTGACGCTTTGAGCCATTCTCCATTACCAGAAGTCATAGACGACCCAGCTCCAACCCTCGCTACACTACAAATCGAAACTCTTCCTTCACCCCCGCTGACTGCACAAGACATCACCTCAGAAACAAGGAAGGATCCTTGTTTGGCACAAGTCCTCAGCTAGGTAGAAAGAGGTTGGCCTGACAATGAACCAAACAACACCTTCAAGCCATTCAAAAACCGGCAGACAGAACTTTTCGCCCAAAAGGGATATGTCTTGTGGGGAGACAGAGTCGTCATTCCAGAGAGATTACAGCATAAAGTCCTAAAACTATTGCACGAAGGCCATCCGGGTATCGTGCAAATGAAGGCACTAGCAAAAAGCTACGCTTGGTGGCCAGGTATAGATAAGCGAATAGAAACCTGGGTGGCCACTTGCAGCAAGTGTCAGGACATTCGTTCATCTCCATCAAAAGCACCACCAACTGAATGGGAAGCACCCTGAGGTCCCTGGTCCTGTATCCACATCGATTTTGTGGGACCTACCAAGGGGCATACATTTCTTATAGCAGTGGATGCATACTCCAACTGGCTGGAGGTCCTCAAAATGAAGAGCACCACCACAGAAGCCATCACTAAAAAAACTAAATAAACTATTTGCTACGCACGGGTTGCCAGATGTCCTAGTTTCGGATAATGGCCCCCAATTCACCACTCTGGCATTCAAACAGTACCTGACAGAGCGGGGGATACGCCATGCGTTGACATCGCCAGCTCACCCTGCGGCCAATGGCAGGGCTGAGCAAATGGTCCAATTCGTAAAGAAAACTTTACAAAAAATGGAGCAAGAGGACATCGACGACAAGGTGACCCAGATGCTTCTCCTCCAACATATTACCCCAAACAGCACCACAAACAGAACCCCGGCCGAACTTCTGATGGGCCAGAGACTTTGCTCACATCTTGACCGCTTGCACCCTACCTACACACCAGAAAAGCCTATGGGGTCCAGCAGCAGTATCACACCTTCAAGGTAGGTGATCCAGTCTTCGCAAAAAACTTTTCTGGTGACCCATTGTGGGTCCCCGCTACCATAACTCAACTTACGGGTCCACGTTCCTACAGTTTACAAACTGCTGATGGAAAAATGTGGAAGCGCCATATCGATCAACTGTGCTCCAGGCTGGCAGCTACCCCTGTCACAAACCCCGAACCTCAAACTTGGGGGGGAAGGGAAATCGAGGGGACCGGAGAAGAACTAGCATATGACCCAGTACGTGAAAACCAGCAATCAGCACAAACAACCTGGAGATATTCACCTTCTGAAGGAGAGCCGGGCCAGAGGATCACCTCACCACAGAACAGCACTGCAACAGCAGCAAATCCAAGGGATCCGGAGGACAACCTTAACGGAAGCAGAGATGACAACCCCGAGTCACCCAACGGAGAGAGTGGAACATCTTTGCCAACAAGCGCGGCAAGCAGCCCACCGAGACCAGAGTCAGGGCAAGGACTGGTGGAGCAACGCAGATCAGGTAGACAGGTGAAACAACCTGCCTACCTGCAAGAATACCTCACCCCACCCCTCAGACGGAACCTAGGGGGGAGGGGTGTTATGAACTAAGCAAACACTTTAGTTAAAAATCCTAATAGTTTTGTTTCCACAGCAGGCTCATAATCCTGCACTTCTGACTGGCTCGTGAACAGCGGATTGTGATTGGCCGTTTCTGGCTAATCTGATTGGCTGACAGCAGGTCGCCACTGATTGGCCGCTACCAGCGTGGCAAAATCAAACAATTAGTTATTGTGACAGCAGCCAGCTCTATAAAAGGAGCTGCTGCTGCCCAGTATCGCTGCTCTGTTCTGAAGCCACTTATCAAGAGTTGGAGTCACTATTCAATGTCTCGTCTCCGTTCCTTGCGCCCACGCTCCAGACTTAACAGGTATCTTATTATTTTTTTGTATAGAAGTGCTAGAAGAAAGTTGTTGAATTTTGTCTTAAAAGATAAACTTAATTGTGATGGGAAGTTTAATGAATTGATCTAATCAGCTACTTTTCATCTGGAATGATTAAACTGTGCTGGGGCAGATTTAGGAACAGGACCTTCCTCATTCTGATAACCTATACTCAGGAACTGTTCTCTAAAAGGAGGGGTGTCTTGTTTGAGGCCTGTCATTCAGCTTTTTGTATGACATTATTTCATACTCTAGATAATGGAACAGCTTGCCCTCAGAAGTTGTGGGAGCATCATCACTTGAGACTTTCAAGAAGAAATTGGACTGCCATTTATCAGAAATGGCTTGGGCAGGGGGTTGGACTAGATGATCTACAAGGTCTCTTCCAACTCTGATTATCTGTTATCTGTTAATTGTCTGCAAGGCTAAAGAAGCTAATAAACAGGAAATATAAATAATGTATTTCAGTATGAACATTAGTAGAATAAATTAAAAAGTGATCAGAGGAAGGACAATCTGTTACAAAATATAGATTTATTTCTGTTGAACAGACCTTGGTTTGAAACAATACTGCTCTTTTTTAATTATTATGTCCCATATAATGTTTTGGTTTACCTTTAACAGAATACATGTTTTCTAATAATTGGCACCTATTGATTTTAAACAGGGGTGTGATTCAACAACTGGTTCAGTGAGCATGTGCTTTGTGCATACACACACCAAATGCTCTGCATTTAAGAAAGGTAATACTTACCTTCAACTGCAGCTGAAGAAAACAGTTGTGCAAATCAGCTGTGCTCTAACAAAAAGACATAAAGCACAGGAAAGAGCAGGGGCGGGTGCATGGGCCCACATGTTCATCAAAGCGAACTGGTTCGGGGCCAGTTGATTGTCAGAACAAGGGGTTTGCCCGAACCACTGTAACCCGGGAGAATCCCACCCCGATTCTCTTTTTGCCAAAAAGAAAAACAACATCAAAAGTCCATTCTGTCCAACGTTTGACAATCACGCAGCACACTTCTTCACACATTTTTGTTCTGCAAAGTTTTTCTTATAAGGACATACCCACAATGAGTCCTAGATTAAATAATTATGTTCATAAATCTGCCTTGGTCTTTCTGTATCAGAATTTTGATTTGCTCACTGAAACAACTTTTTGCTTAATCCACTATTCAAGTTCTAATGCTAAATTGTTGAAGTATTATTAGAAACCAGAGTAATTTTTTATTCCTTTTTAGTTTGATTAATAGAAAATAATCATTCTCTCCGGTTCCTTGTCTCCTGAGATTTAGCTAATTAACTGATAGAAGTAACACAAATAATTTTACAGTTGTGTACTTATTATTTTAAGAATTATATGAAAATTAATCCCTTACTAGATGATTAATTTTTTAAGATAAACTAATGAACAGAAATAGTCTTCTGTTGCTATTTTAATGTATTTTTAATCACCAGCTAAATAACAAAGAAGTTTATTTTAAAATAATTAGGACTACACATCAAGTCTCTATAGGATATCAACAATAAAGGGGTTAATGAAGCATCCACTCATCATGAAAACAATTAAAAAAATAAAGAATGCAAATTTCAGAAGCTTAAACTCATCTGTTGTCAGGGTGAGTTTCCATGATACGTTTATCCTTCCCACAAAATTTACAGAAAAAAGAGAATTGAGGATATTTCAGAATGGCAACTTTCCATTAATATATAGACACCGATTTAAAATATATTTTACTCCTTAGGGAAAAAAGGCAAGATAACAATCACTCAGAGCATGATTCAAAAAGTCTCTGAGTGTGACATCTTTTATGCAATAAAATAACACCACAGGGAAATCTTTTGTAAAATAATAGTTGGATTTTGATGATTTTTTTTAAAAAAACTCCTCATTTAATTAAGCAACCATCACATTTTAGCAGCTGCTTTTTTTAATCAAGAGAGATTTTTTTATTTTTAAAAAATGAAAATGAAAGTAATTACGTATTTTTGTTTTTTTCTCTGTGTCTTCATAAACCAAGACTACTCAGAACAAAGCAGAAGCTTTCATGGGCATGACATAAAAAAAACACATCAGACAATGTGCATAACTTTAATAAAATTGGGAATCAATGGCTATCAGCCACATTTGTAAGCACATTTGTAAGCAAATTAGTTGTATTATTTCTGAAAATTTATCTAGATAAAGGAGAAATTCTCCAAGAATATTTCAAGGGAAGAATTTCTTAATAAAAATAGTACAATTGCTACTGAAATAGTTGAATGAAACTAGCTCCCTCATTATATTTTTTACTTAAAATTTAATGGAAAATATGGAGGGAGGTTGGACAGATTTTTGTATTTGAATGAATTTCTGGATATTCACAGACATCCTGGGCATTTAAATTATTGGCACATCTCATTTTTTTCCCCCAATGTCTGTTTTCTGCAGTGTCCTATGAAGAGGAAGAAATCTAAAAATGCAGGAACATTTATCAATATATCACAAGGAGCTCACATGAGATGCAGAGACTTCAGAACTTACTTTAAAAAGAAGTGTTTTTCATGAGGCTAGTATTAAGATGAAAACCAATACTTTTTACCAGTACCACATACCCATCCTCTAAATATCCCAATTCTCTCTTATCTTTTCTCTTTTTTAAAAAACATTATCTCCCAAATACTTTCCTTTTTTTCTTTTTTCTTTTGGATGGAACAGAACATACATAGAACATCACTTAGTACAATATCTTTTTTCTGTTGCCACTAAAGGCTGCATATTAAAAAGAAAAGATCTATATAAAAAAAAAAAAAAACCCTTGCAATCTCTGAGGAATCATGGAGGATAGGTATAATGATAAAATATTGGAGATATTTTACTTTTCCTAAAAAAAAAAAAAAAAAGGAAGACAGGAAGAAACAGAAGAGCCTGGTAATGGCAACTGGTCACCTTGATGTTGACACTGGGAAAAACTCTGAACTAGATTATTTCAGGAAAATGATTCCAATTATTAAAGATAAAAAAGTATACAATTTTTGTTAGGGATAACATTGTTTACCCTAACTGGTTTAGGTAAAATAATAAATAAGTTATCATGGTTTGTTGGTTAAAGTGTGTGTAACTTTAACTGCAAGAATGTAATTAAGGGTGTGATTGTAAAAGCACCATAAAAGGAGCAAGATAATGGCAGCTTGCTCTCTGGCTTAATGATCCCTAATTACTGGATGGATTGATGACTGTGTTTTTTTCTACTGGAACGGGAGAGAGAAAGGAGTGTTGATTTCTCAATGGTGAGAAGAAATAATACGGACTGATTTATTGTAAGTGAACTGACATTGAATATTCAACATGGACTTTGCAAATTGAGTATCCCCGAATGGACTGACTGAAATGATACATGACTAATGGAGTGTTTTTGACTATGCTATAACTCTTAAATGGAATAAATTATATATTTGAAAGCACAAGTGTATCTGCTTTTTACTGAGTGTTAACTAACATACAAACTTATCTCACACATTTACCTATCTGCCTAACTGACTAACGCTGCACATTCTGTTTAGCGTGTTTCCTTAACATTGGTTGGGGGACCAGGCTTAACAATTTTAATTGACATAAAATGTCAATGTTTAAATTTCCATTCTGAATTACATAATAAACCAGAAAATGTAATGATGAAGATACCGAGGCATTTTTAAATAAAATTCATGTACATTTGTATGATATACAAAACATCTATTTGTTCCATTATCTGGAGTAGAATTTCAATAAATACTTTTAAAACTGGCATTGGTAAAACATTAAGATTAGAGCAGGAGTGTCAAACTCACGTCATAATGGTAGTGTCACATGATGTATCAGGACTGTTTTCCCCTTTGATAAATCTGTGTGGGCATGGCCAGCATGTGATGAATCTGGTCCATGGGCCGGGAATTTGACAGCCCTGGACTAGGGGCTTCCCTATTGAATAGTATAAAACATTTATAAATCATAAGTCAAAAACAAGTAAAAATATGCATAAGTGGCTCAGACAGACATTTCCCTAATTTGCATGAGTATAAGAAAGGGAATAGGAATGCTACCAGACTTGCAAGATTTGTTGTTGTTGTTATTATTATTATTATTATTATTATTATTGTTGTTGTTGTTGTTGTTGTTGTTGTTGTTGTTGTTGTTGTTGCTGCTGCTGTTGCTGCTGCTCTTAGTAAAAGTAATCTTAGTCTTTCTGTGGAGTCAGTTCTAAGTTTGGTCTACCTATGGGCCTGTCTCTACATTAGGCTGGATGGAACAGTTACAAATTGCTTGGATTGAACTTTAGAAAAATGTCAAATTTGTGGAGGACCAAAACAATCCCTACCCCCTAAGAGGTGGATAACAAAACTTTAGAAAATAGTAATAAGATTCAGAGTTAAATTTTTATCCATTGGAAAGCTGGCATTGGGTTCATATAAAAATATCTACCTCAATGGAGGTTATGTGCCACAAAGCCTCAGCCTCATCACAAAAGGGGAGAAAACATATGAGTGGTATGCCACCCTTATTAGGTAAACTGAATAAAAAGTAGATGTAACTCTAAATAATAGATAGCTGCTTAGTAGACAAATTATAGTGAGACTATCTTACAAATCTAAATGTGTTACCTTTGCTCCCTCTTTTATCTTTATGAAATTGGAATGGGGTGGGATTTTAAGTTTTGCTTATTTGATTATAGTGAGTCCTTCTGACCTTCAATGTCATTATTTTCATTCACTACAGGATCTTAAAGAATAGAGGAATGAAGCGACTATAAACAGAAAATTTTGTAACAATATTCAATTCAGAGTTAGCACCAAAATTGGAAAAGGATGTATAAATACTACATCTTGTTAGGATTCGGTTTTTATTTATTTTATTGCATTCAGACCTCATTCACTTCTACACCTCAAACAAAAATAATTATAATGTCCCTGCCTTCACTTGGGGTGAAGATGTAGACTTATGTGATAGTATATGATAAGATATATTGATGGAGTTTCATAACCATTAAAATTAGATGTTAAACAGAAGGGACAGGATTGAGACCCCGCAAATAATTGTTCATTTGGTTGATCACTCTTCCTTCATTGCTACTACCATTCACTTTGATTGAACCACTGAAACACAGGAAATCCAATTCCCAATCCTCAGGCAATCCAGTAGGATACCACTGGTAGTATTCAGCAAGTTCTGACCAGTTCTGGATAACTGGTAGTGGAAATATTGAGTAGTTTAGAGAACCAACAAATATCACCTCTGACTGGAGATTTTACAGTATCCTCCCCCTGCTGCATCCACCAAACCACGTCCATAGAACTAGTAGTAAAAAAATTTGCAATCCTACCACTGTAGGATACCATGGTTGGTGGAGTAAAACATTGCTGAGTGCTTTCAGTGATAATTGCCCTCCTCCATCCACAATCTCAGAAATGTCATCAACCAGAGAGATCAATGTTGTTATCCCATTCTGTTGCTATACCTGAATTCCAACCAAAACATGTTTTAGATAATCAGCTTTTAGATAATTTCCTACCAGCTTCTCAACATTGTTTCCTGGAAAAGGAAGAATGGAGACCAAGTTAAAATTCCCCATAACTGCAGGATATCTTTAAACAGTCATGTAACAGAATAACAGAATTATAATGGACCTCAGAGATCTTCTAGTTCAACCCCCTATACCAGTGATGGCTAACCTTTTCCACGTCATGTGCTAAAAGTGTGTGCACTTATGATACAATGCAGGTGTGATGCCTGCATGCACATTGTGTGCCTCTGTGCATGCACACATAATCCCCCTGTACCATATGCCTCTGTGCCTGCACGTGTGACCCCCCACATGCCCTGCCCCCTGCACATGTGTGGCAGATCCCCTATAATCAGCTGGCTGGTATGGGGGCGTGCGCATGTGCAGTGGGGCTCTTCTGGGTGACCTCACGTGCTGACAGAAATGGCTCTGCATGCCACTTCTGGCATGTGTTCCATAGGTTCGCCATCACGGCCCTATACCCTCTAGCAATAGCAATAGCACTTAGTCTTTTATACTGTTTTACAGTGTTTTACAGCCTTTTTAAAGCAGTTTTACAGAGTTAGTATATTGCCCCCAACAATTTGGGTCCTCATTTTACCAACCTCAGAAGGATGGAAGGCTGAGTCAACCTTGAGCCTGGTGGGATTTGAACTACCAAATTACAGGCAATCAACTGTCAGCAGAAGTAGCCTGTAGTACTGCGCTCTAACTCCTATGCTACTGAAGCTCCTACAATAAATTCTTACAAATGATTGGCCAATCTCTTCTTTAAAACTCCAGGGTTAGAGCACCCACACATTCTATAGGCAAGTCATTCCACTGATTGTTTTAACTGTCAGGAAATTCCTCCTAAATTCTAGGTTGCTTTTGTCCTCGTATTAGTTTCCATCCATTGCTATTGTCCTGCCTTCAGATGCTTTGGAGAATAAGTTGACATCTTCTTCTTTGTGACAGTCCCTTAGATATTGGAACACTGCCATCATGGTAGGAATAACAAGAAGGGGATGTTCTTTTCATGTCACTTCTTCTGCTATGGCAAGTGGCAATGTGTTCTCTTTAAAAAAAATGCATTGAATATAACCTAGGTTGAGCCTATCACAGTACCATCTAGCAACCTGAAGAAGCCAGAAAGAGTTTGGGTCATTCTCAGAAGTGACAGAAAACACAAGGAGCATTCTTTCCATTTCATCAGAGTCCAGAATCAAAAATGCTTCTTGAATAACATTGCAAATTATCTTCATTCATATTATTTATAAAATACACCTCTTTCACCTGGCTTTTATGGTTTAGCTATTTTAGTATTAACTTTTTAAAAAACATTTGTGTTCTATTGTCGTGTCCGCAAAAGAAGCTCAGAGTCGGTGACTTTCATTCAAAGCTCTTTATTAACAATGGGAGAACCGAACCAGCGAAAGGCAAAAAGCCCGCGGCTTTTATCCTTTTCGCAGCGGCGGCCGCGGCCAATGGCAGCGATTCAAGTCTCCCGCTCTTGGTTTGCACCAATCGCGGGAGACTCCAATCGGGCCAATCAGCGCGGCTCGCCTGGCCAATCAGAAATCCCCGCGCCTTAGCCAATCAAGGCTCGGGGATTTCGAGTATACCAATTCAAGACATAACACCCCTCCCCTCTTGGTATGGTCCATCACGTGGTGTAGTCACGCAGGTAGGCGGGGCTCCGTCGAGTCCTAGTTGACCTGCGCAACTCACTTGCATGCTGTAACTCGGCCGGAGCGGTCATCTTTTTGGCTGCTCCTGCCTCTGTGCGAACCGGCTGGATGATCGGGCCGGTTCTTTTGCCGTGGCTCCCGCCTGGGCCTACCGGGTCAGTTGAGCTACGGATTTCGCCGCTCCTGCTTGGCTTCTCCGAGTCGGTAGAGCTGGCCAGGTGGTTCTTCTCCGGAGGGGACTCGCGATGGCTGTGTTCCGGTGAGTATTTTTGGTTTATTTTTTCCTGCGGTTGTCTCTCCGGGTATTCCCTCCCCCCTTGGTTCGTGTCTTGGGGGTTGAGGTCAGTCGCTGTTCGTGACCTGAGCTGGTCGATATGTCATTTCCAGGCTCGCCCATCGATGGTTTGGAGCCGGTACGACCGTGGACCAGTGACTTGAGTTATGACGGCTGGGATCCATAGGGGGTCTCCCGTCATGTTCTTTGCATAGACTAAGTCACCTGGGTCAAATGTCCGGTACCTGGAGCTGGAGTCTGGGGGCCGCTCCGGGTTATAGGTCGGGTGCAATCTGTCGAGTGGGGACCTCAGCTTTCTGCCCATCAGAAGCTCTGCAGGGCTCTTGTTAGTTGTGGTATTGGGAGTGATGTGCTGTATGAAGAGCAGTCGGTTGATTTTGTCGCTGATCTCCCCGTGGTCCATTTTCCGGAGGGTCTTTTTCGTAAACTGGACCATCCGTTCCGCCCTACCGTTCGCCGCCGGATGTGCCGGTGCTGTTAATGCGTGGCGGATACCCCTCTCCGCCAGGAACCGTTCAAAATCGATGGAAGTGAACTGGGGCCCGTTGTCTGAGACGACGACGTCTGGGAGGCCGTGTGTGGAAAACAGTTTACACAGTTCTTTAACGACGGCCTCTGTGGTAGTGGATTTCATGTCGCTTACTTCCAACCAATTGGAGTACGCGTCAACTGTGATTAGAAAAGTATGCCCATTTGTGGGGCCAGCAAAGTCTAGATGGATTCTGGACCAGGGCCCCCGTGGTGTTTCCCAGTCCCGGATAGGTGCTGCGGGTGGGCTGGATCTGGTCTCCTGGCATCGGTGGCATTTGGCGACCCATGCTTCAATTTGCTTGTCCATCCCCGGCCACCAAGCGTAACTCCTGGCCAGGGCTTTAGTCCTGACGATGCCAGGATGACCCTCATGTAGCATCTCTAATACCCTCTCTTGCAATCTGTCCGGAATTACCACCTGGTCACCCCACAGAATACACCCTCTTAGTAGTGAAAGTTCAGTCTGGCACTGACGGAATGTTTTAAAAGTCTCGTCACTGTCTTTCTCCGGCCAGCCTTTTTCTAACCAGTGTAAGATTTGCGCCAGACGCCTGTCCTTAACGGTTTCTCTGGCAATGTCTGATGCGGTAATAGGTAAACTCTCGATACTTAGGGTGTTTGTTGTTGGTGCTGGGTCAGGTTCAGAGTCAGGTAAAGGCGAGCGGCTTAAAGCATCCGCGTGCGAAATTTTCTTACCTGGCTTGTGTAGCAGTTCGTAACTGTAGGCTGCCAGGAATTCGGACCATCTTGTCATCCGGGGTGACAAGATGTTTGGTGTGGCTCGGTTTCCAGCGAGGATGCCCAGCAATGGCTTATGATCCGTCACGATGGTGAACGGGCGGCCATACAGGTATTCGTGAAAACGTTTAACGGCGGCAACTATAGCCAAAGCTTCTTTGTCCAGCTGGCTATAGTTCCGTTCCGGTTTAGTCAGAGTCCTGGAGAAAAAAGCGATGGGTGCTTCTCTCTGGTCTGGGAGGGTGTGGCTGAGGACAGCGCCGACGCCGAAGGGTGATGCGTCGCAAGTGACAGCTAAGGGCAAGGTTTCGCAGAATTGCATCAGGACGGCGTCGGAGGTGAGGAGGTCTTTGGTTTTTTGAAAGGCGGCTTGCTCTCGTCTCCCCCAAGTCCAGGCTGCCTTCTTGTCTAGGAGTCTATGTAAAGGTTCCGCCGCCGTTGCCTTTTGAGGTAGGAAAACATTATAAAAATTTAGTAAGCCTAGGAACGCTTGTAGTTCCGTTTTGGACTTTGGGGTGGGGGCTTCCTTGATGGCTTTCACTTTTTTAGTCATCGGGTGAATGCCATGCCGGTCTAGGAGATAGCCCAAAAACTCTACTTGCTTTGTACATAGTTGGCATTTTTCTCGTTTGACTTTAAGTCCTGTTTCTTTAAATTTTGTAAAGACTTGTCTGAGTCGGTTTTCTAATTCGGCTTCGTTTGGCGCTGCCACTAATACGTCATCGAAATAGGGCACCACCCCCTTGATGCCCTGCAGCAAACGTTCCATCAGGCTCTGAAAGATGCCTGGTGCCATGCTGACTCCAAATTGGAGTCGGTTACACTTGAAAGCCCCCCGATGGGTCACGATTGTTTGGGCTTCCGCCGTTTTCTCGTCCACAGGTAGCTGCTGATATGCCTGGGCGAGGTCGAGCTTGGCAAAGACTTTGCCCCCTCCCAGTGAGTGCAGTAAATGTTGCACTATTGGGACTGGGTAGGCGCTTTGTTGCAACGCGCCATTTAGGGTGGCCTTATAGTCCCCGCAGATTCTCACGGACCCGTCTGGCTTTACTGGGGTCACTATAGGGGTTTCCCATCTGGCATGGTCTATCGGTTGCAATACCCCTTGTTTGACGAGCTTGTCTATCTGCTCGTCAATTTTAGGCTTTAAGGCGAATGGTACCCTTCTAGGTTTAAGCCGCTTAGGGGGAACCCCTGGGTCTAGGTCAAACGAGATAAGGGGCACCTGGTACTTGCCCAAACCTCCATCGAAGACCTCCTGGAACTCCTGGGCTAGCCGCTGTTCCCAAGCTTCGATGGTGACGTGGTTGACACCTGTCAGCGCGATGTTTAGCGGGGCGAACCATTGTAAACCCAGTAGGCTTGGGCGGTCGCGATCGACGATTGTGAGTGGCAGTTGTTCGGTGTGGCCTTTGTCAGTTATATTGAAGTTCTTGGTGCCCACTACCGGGACGCGATTCCCTTGGTAGTCTTTAATGATGATCTTTTGGGCATGCACGTTTCTTTTTTGTAGTGTAGGCACCAGTCTTTTGATTTCGCGCCATGCAATCATGGAAAGGTAGGACCCGGAGTCCACTTCCATTTTGCATGGCTGGCCTTCGATATGGACTTCTACGTGTACCTTTCTGGCGCCGTCGGAGATGGTGTGGCCGATGGTCACCGTCTGGTGGGTTTCTTCTTTTCGCCGACCGTCGCCGCTTCTTTGAGATCGTTGAGTGCGGTCCCATCGACTGTCTGGCTGGCGCTCTCTGGTTCTGGGCGGGGAGCTTTCTCTCCGTCTGTCGTGCTGTTCCCATTTGGGCGGGCTGCGGGTCTTCTTTTGGCGGCAAACTCGGGCGATGTGACCCCGTCGTTCACAATGCCTACAGATAGAGTCAAAAAATCGGCATTCTGACCTGGGGTGATCGCCGCCGCACCCGGCGCAGTTGGTCCTCGACCTACGACCTTTTCGACTTCGTTGGTCGCCGCGTCCCGTCTGCACGCGATGTATGTCCTCCTCGTCTTCCGACGTGCTGGAGGTTGATTGGTATTCACCATAGTGTGCGGTTGCTTCGTTTCTTGTGTCGGCCGACCTTGCCGGGTTGTTGTTTCCACCCTTCGCGTCAGATCTTCGCATGCTGTCTGCCGATGTGCGGGTTGCTTCAGCGGCTGCGGCTGCGGTAAGGGCATCGGCTAGGCTGATGTCACCCTTGGCCATAAGTCGGCTCTGGAGTGTAGGATCCCATAAACCGAGTACGAAGCGGTCTCTTATGAGACTTTTCAGACCTTCGAACTTACAGAGTCCTCCTAGGCGCCGTAGCTCTGCGACGAAGTCGCTCAATTTTTCGTCTGGTTTCTGGTTTCGGCGGTAGAACTCGTTGCGCCGTATCAGGATGGGGACTTCGGGGGCGTAATGGCGCCGCAGTATAGGTTCGAGGACGTCCCAGTCCATGGCGGTTGCGTCTGCCGGCTTGGCCAATGCTTTGGCCATCTGGAAGACCTCTGGTCCGCAGTGCGTAAGGAAGACGGCGCGTTTTAGCGGGCCCGGGGCGTCCTTCATTCCGGCGCATTCCAGGTACATCCGGAACCGATCCGAGTATGATTCCCAATCCTCGGTGGCGGGGTTGAAGGGGGCGGGCGGTGCTATCTTCGCCATCTCTGCGCTGGAGCTGGTTCTTGGGTGGACACGGGGTTCGGTTCAGGGGCGAGATCCCACCCTCGTCGCCAGTGTCGTGTCCGCAAAAGAAGCTCAGAGTCGGTGACTTTCATTCAAAGCTCTTTATTAACAATGGGAGAACCGAACCAGCGAAAGGCAAAAAGCCCGCGGCTTTTATACCTTTCGCAGCGGCGGCCGCGGCCAATGGCAGCGATTCAAGTCTCCCGCTCTTGGTTTGCACCAATCGCGGGAGACTCCAATCGGGCCAATCAGCGCGGCTCGCCTGGCCAATCAGAAATCCCCGCGCCTTAGCCAATCAAGGCTCGGGGATTTCGAGTATACCAATTCAAGACATAACACTATAATTAATTATCAACCACATGAGCACTTTTTTGAGCAGAAAGATAGGCTATGAATTATTTACTATTGGTAACTGTATGCCATTCAAACAAATGGAGGCTAATCCTATGAAGGCCTTCACTCAGAGAGTTTGGGTCTCTGAGTGAAAGCTCCCTTGCAGGATGAAAAATCCTTGAATTTGGCATAGACATTTCAAAGGAAAACAAAGTGGCAAGTCACATTCTTTCTTTGGGAATTTAGTCTTCAGTGTAATGCTTAGAATGCTTCACCTAATAGTTCACATTTATTATTCTTAGTTTTATCTCATTACCCCTAATTAACACTCTTTGTATCATTTTAAATAATCCTCCAAACTTGATGTTTGCGTCAATTATCTTCAGGCAGTTAAATCAATCCCTCCATCCACCTAATCAGTAGAGCTGGTCTTCCTGAATTCCCTTTAATTTATCAAAATCTTGTCAAATCCAAAGTGCCTGCAACAAAGTATGTTGCATCAGGAATGGTAGGGAAAAAAGACAGCAGTCTTCCAATGATGCAGCACCTGCCACCTAACATTAATAGCTTCAAGTTATTTTGTGTAAGAAGGTATCACTACTATTTTCTCTGAACCTCATTTACATACCTGCATTCCAACTTCTATGAGCCATGGTGGCAGGATACCTTTGCTAACTGCTGGCTGGCTGCAATTTGGCAGTGCAAATCTCACCCGGTTCAAGGTTGACTCAGCCTTCCATCCTTCCGAGGTGGGTAAAATTAGGACCCAAATTGTTGGGGGCAATATGCTGACTCTTTAAAGCACTTAGAGAGAGGGGGCTGTAAAGCACTGTAAAGCATTATATAAATCTAAGTGCTATTGCTATTCTGTTAAAAGCAAAAGTGAGTTTTCTTTTTAAATGCTAATGTTTAATGAAAGCTCAGTGGACTTCAATATTAAATGATGTTTAATATTGTTAACAATCAAGAATAACTAGAAACTGTCTGCACTATTCATGATTCTGTGATTGTAATAGTTTTAGTCAATATCATGAATAAGAAAGGTACTAAGACGAGAACAGAGCTCAAGCAAAGCAAGTGCAAGAAAAATAAAGTTAAGAAAAGAAGTGAAGAAGATCAAAGGTTGAAACCCTGATATCTCCATATATAGTTGGAAACTTTGCTGGCAGAAACCATGATGAGCTATAATGAATTAGTGTCAGAAGTATTGGTTTATGTAGAACAATGATCAGGCTTAATATAATAGAAACAACTTCCTATTATCTTTTTTTTTCAAGTTGAGGTCTAAGTCATAGGTAGTGCTGCATAAAAGTTATTCTATATGGGAATTTTTATGCAAAAGGCACAGAAATGGAAAACGTTAACATGTTAAAAAAAAGTCACCTGGACTATTGATGTAAGAGGATGGTAAGAATCATCTTTGCAATACATTTAATCACAGTGATCCATGCTCTCAATGGTATTTGAAGAAAATTATAAGACGATAATAGATATTAAAAAACTGAAAATTAGATAGTTTGTATGATGCAAGAAAATTACCAAATATTAATTGACAATTCAACATTGCAATCATTCATCATTTCTGGAATTTTATAAGTTGTTTTGTCTCCAAACTTTTGGTTGCAGAAAAAAAAAATCAAAAATATATTAGTTGCATTGGTACTCAAATGTGGATGGCATATATTCTAATACATAAATAAATTGGTGATATGGATGGCATAGAGGTTTGATAAATAAAATTATTAGGACTAAAATGTAATAAAAAACATGGACTGCCACTGAGTTCGGAAATCATGGACCAATAACCAATGATTTATAATATAAGAAATATGGCTTGTGTGCTTTTTCTTTGATCTTCTATGTTTTCCATATGCACATGTCTTTATTTTGGATATCCTAAGCTTTAAATCACAATTTATCATTGCATCTGAACCAGGAAATTATGATTTATCAAATGCTTACAAAGTTTGAGATTAACACAAGGTGTTCATGCTATCATAAGGTGTTGCTCAGGATTCCAATCTAGGTTTTGAGGATATTTGAACTTGAATGCTATAGCTACCTACTTTCAGCTTGCATTATGGAAACTGGAAAGACAGGTTGT
Organism: Hydrophis major; assembly: GCA_033807585.1. NCBI lineage: Eukaryota > Metazoa > Chordata > Lepidosauria > Squamata > Elapidae > Hydrophis > Hydrophis major. The sequence continues at coordinate 159,114,506 of CM066329.1, forward strand.
GCTTCCCAGATGATAAAAAGACTTTAATTCCCTGAGGCATGATACAGTCTTGAAAGGATTTGCTGTTCATTTTAAAATATTAGCAGGATCTGTTATGGTTACGACCCAATCACATGGCCTAAGGGATTTTGCAGGTACACTGCTTGTCTTTGATGAAAGAGTGCATATTTAGAGTCAGATTGTCTGCACACTGGTTCTTTCCTTTTCATACCACAGCAACAATATGGCTCATGTATATTTAAAGGATATCAAAGGTGCTGTCCGAAAGACAAAGAGCCTGAGAGGTCTTTTTATGCCTTTGATGTACAAAGCAAAAATAAACCAGAACTCATCCGAGACTAGTGATGACAAGGGGTGGGCAAATCCTAGTATGATCAAAGCATTTGGAGTTGATGACATATGCAGAGATATTAATGACCCTTCCACAAAGATTTCAACTTTCATACAAGGAGGATACAAGGTTCCTTAGATGGATGATATTGTTAACTACAGCAAATGTTACCCAAAATAACCTGTGGTGGCTCATTTATTAAGAAAATGTTTGGCACATTCATTTACATTGCCTTAAGCAGATATGATAGAAGCTTCTTTTTGTCTCAAAAATAGGCTCAAAAATGAGGAATTACTCAGTGAAAACAATACTTTGTATGTCTGTCATGCTATGAAATTACAAAGAACCATGATTGAATTCATAGATATCTGAAATTAGTACAGATTGATCAATTGTTTCTGCTGAAGCAGAACATCTCATACTGGTATAATGTGCCTAACAATTCCTGTGGTAATAATACTAAATGCTTTGGCTTGCTTTAATGATTCAAGTGACAGATATTATTAGTTATCTGGGCCTGAAGCAGAAATTCTTAAGTAACCAATGGAATTAAGTAATTTTTATCTCTGAAATCATCAGGTTTGAAGGAATATACTCTTGTTATTTGCCATTTGTTTTGCAAATATTTTTTTCTGGTAATATATATTATTTGAACATAATGTTTATGACATAAAATGTAAAGCAATTCTTCCATAAATGCTTTTTTTTTTTTTTCAACTTTTAACTGCACAATGGATGTGTGGAGTCATTTATCTAGTATATCTGGCCGTTTAGAGATTTAGTTCAGCTCTAATTATATTTATAATCTCATTGTAGAATACTTTGGGTGTGACTGATACAACTGATCAGTACAGTACAGTACAGTCAATGGTGGGATTAATTTTTTTTTACTACCGGTTCTGTGGGCGTGGCTTGGTAGGCATGGCAGGGGAAGGATACTGTAAAATCTCCAGTTAGAGGTAGTATTTACTGGTTCTCTGAACTACTCAAAATTTCGGTTACCGGTTCTCCAGAACTGGCCAGAACCTGCTGAATACCACCTCTGAGTACAGTACAATATAGAACAATCTGGTAATTATTACATATTTTAAAAACACAACAAGGAGAAGAAGCTATTGTATTTTCAAGTAATTGTGTAATTTTACATATTCATTTGCTCTACACCAAGGACCTACTTATTTAAATAAAGATTGAAAACAGGAGAGAGTTAAAAGATTGAGTTTACATTTTCAAACTCAGTTAATGGCTGGGGAATTTCAGCCTAACTTGGAAGACTTATCAAATTGGGAGAGAGCAGAAATATAGGAAATTTAAACATAGACAATGTAAGAATCAGGTATAATGAGACCTAGAGACAAGAGAAGTTCAAAGTTTATTTTAAAAGAGGGTGCTGCTGCAAAACAGCAAAAATAAAAATAAAAAATTGGCAGTTTCTGGTATACATTCTGATCTATACTGATATAAATTATATGTATAAAATGTATATTATTTATTAAATGTATGCTATGATATACATTCTGATCTACTATTTCTAACTTGCCATGCCCCCATTAGAATCTGTGTAAGAAAATGAGCCAGAGCTGGAGTCAATGCAGATCGAAGGGGTGGTTTCATTGGCTTTGGAGAAATGTGGGGAGAAGCAGACTGAGTCAAGCCAAAGCCTTTCAGGATTGGAACAGATTGTAGGTAGGGAAGAACCAAGGTAGGGAAGATGACCAAGACAGGGCACACAGTGAACAGCGACAGAGCAAGGATCACCCACTCCTGATCCCTGAACACAGAGAGTGGAGAGAAAGCGGGAACAATGCAGGCTAACCTGACAACTCGGGAGGAGAACACCCCACCCCTCTTCACAAGGCACACCTGGGTACTGAACTTTAAGGAGACACTGTGGGGAGGGGCCTTTTTGGGGAACAAACACTGAATTAATGGAGTTTTGTGTGCCATTGCTGATGTTTGGAGTTTCCTGGACTTCTTGCTTTATTTCTTTCTTCCTGTATTAATTGCCTTGTTCCTTTGCTTCCTGAAACCATTGCTTTGTTCCTTTGCTTCCTGGGCTCACTGACTTATTCCCTTGTCCCACTGGATTTCTTGCTTTGCAGTTATTGTGCTCACAGCATTTTGCTGGACTACTTGCAGCCAGAGGCTGCTGGAGTAGTGTGTGTGTATGTGTGTGTTCTCTTTGCTCTGGGACTTTACATCAACATGAGAGTATTTGGGAGAAAGTTGGAGCAAAAATGGGGCAGTTTGAACTATCAGCTGATTGTGCTGCCTCTGTGCCTTGTCCCGAGTCATCACATAACCACTCAGAAGCTATCAATCATCTGTTATTTATTTATTTTATATGCCACCCATCTCAACTATCCAGAGTGACTCTGGGTGACTTACAATAATAAAAGGCATAAATATAGAAACATGAAAATCATTAAAATTTAAATGAACAGTTTTATGTCTTTAAAAGAAGGACCTGAGGCAGACATTCAACACCTAACAATGTTTAATGTAACAAGGAAACAGAATGGCCAGCTGATGGGCATTCCGCAGCAGCTGCTAACTAACAGAATGACCAGCTGATGGGCAACAGCTGATACCATCTGACAGCTTCCTTTTATAGTTCACTGTCAGACAGCTCTGCAAATAGGAATGAACTCTGACTCCCACTCAAAGTGTGGACTGGATCAGGAACTTCTGTAGAACACAATACTCCTTTTCGCCAGCTAGGAGCATGTATAGTCATTTAGGTAGGTGGAGCGTCATCTAGCTCACCCTGACCTATACAGTTGAGTTTGAACAGCTTAATGAAAAGGATCTGCTGTAGGACTCACAGTCTCCAGTAGAGGTGGCATTGGAGTTCTTGCCAGGGATGACTTGGATCTTTTGGGAAACCCTCAGATGGTAGGTCTGCTTCTGAGTATGGATCGTTCATCATCATCTCGAACCTCAGGTTTTTGGGCTCTATGCTTTCTGCTCACCTTTCCTCTGCATGCTTGTTCCCCAAAAGGTGACCTGAGGATGTACTCCAATGACCTTTTAATTGGTCAATATGGTGATGCCATATTCTGCCATCCTGTAAACTTATTTTGTAAGACCTGGGGCCTGTAATAGTACCACTTGTCCTGGTACCCAAAGAGGATTACCTCCAAATTCCTAACATTATCAGGATTGTCTACCTGGAAGGATCCAACCTTGCTATAAGAATCTAAAGGAATTGATAGCTTAGGTGGAGTCTGTCCAAATTATTCCTAAGCCTCCTTCCCAATAGTAATTCTGCTGGGGAATGATTCATGACCGCACTGGGGGTGATATTCAGTGACAGTATTTGGCTAGGTTTGAATGACAATTCTCACTACCCAGTCATCCTAAAACTTCTTTAGCTGACCTCATAGCTCTCTCAGCCTGACCATTTGCTGCCAGGTGATAAGGGCTGTCAGAGCATGTCTGACCCCCTTCTTGGCTAAAAACAATTCAAAATTAGCTGCTATAAATTGTGGATCATTGTCCAACACAAGAATATCAGGGAACCCATGGGTTGCGAACAAACGCTCTAGTGATTTGATCATGGCTTCCGATGTAGTCGTGTGCATGAGGGCCAATTCATTTGGAATAAGAGTCAAGTAAAATTAGGAATGTGCAGCCATGGAAGGGGCCTGCTAAATCTATGTGGACCTGTGACCATGGCGACTTAGCTGATTCCCATTCTCCCAGACTGGCCGCTAGTGGGGCTGGTCTTGATAACTGACATGCTTGGCAGGTTTTGACCTTAGTTGTGATATCTGCATCTATGCCAGGCCACCAAACATAGCTTCTTGCCAGTACGTACAACAAATGCTGAATTATTGGCACTGGGTTGGCATTGGTTTGCAGGGCCTTATTTGTGGTACCCTTATAATCTGCAAAAATTGTTATTTAACCATCTTGCTTGAGTGGTGTTACAATAGGGGTTTCCCATTTTGCAAAATCTATGGGCTCAAGAACCCCTTGGGATATTAATGTAACCAACTTTTGGCCTTAAGGAAAAAGGGACTGTTCTAGGCTTTAATCTAATTGGTGCTATCTTAGGATCCAACATGAATTAAATTCGAGTTCCTACATAGTGACCTAATTCTCCATTAAACACATCTTTAAATGTATTTAACAAAATTTCTAGCTCCTGTCTTGAATGGAATGTATCCCAGTTACTTTTAGCCCCAAGGATTTAAACCAATCTAAACCAAGTAAACTAAGGTAAGGTGCCTTCTACTACTGTAAGGGGTAGGCACCCCTCAAATTCCTGAAATTGGATACCAAACTTGCCTGTCCCAATGACTGGAACAGAGTGCCTCTGATAGCCTCTGAGGAACAGTTTGCAGGGTTAAGCCATTTATTTGAGATCTTAGGAACTAACCTTTTTAAGGTGCCCCAGGAAACGATGGAGAGAGATGAGCCAGTGTCCACATCCATCTGGCACTACTTACCTTCTGTAACATGAATTTTGTAAGTACATAACTGGTTAGAAAAGTTATTTAATTATTCAGCATTGTAAGATGCCCTGGTAATGGTAAAGCATTCTTCTTTTTGTTTTTGTGGGCTTGGTTGAGGCTGTTATTGAGGAGGTTGATTAAAATTTCTGCTGGATCTGCCAAATGTCCTTTTTGTTGACATTTTAAACAAATGACATTTCTAAATCTGCAGGTGGAACTTAGGTGGTTCCCACCACAACTCATGCAGCTCACTAGAGGCTCTATAGATTTATTATCTGGAACCCAGTTCTTTCGTTGAACAGTTTGTTGTCCTCTGAGGCAATTGATGTCTTCTCCATTATCCAAAAAACTCGTCTGAAAAAAGGTCATTGTAATGAACAGCTGCAATAGATTTAGCCCCAGCAGTGCTTCTAGAGCCTTGTATTTCGGCCACAGAGAGAGTGGACATCTCTGCAGCTTGAGACTCTTCAATGACTATTTTAAGAGTAAAATCACCATTGGCTAAAAGATGTTTCTGAAGTCTGAGGTCCCTCATACTGCATGCTAACTGATCTAGTAACATAAAGATCTCAGAACCTACAATGGAGCACAGCTGTTTGGAGGGTGGCCATGTACATGTTGATGGTTTCTCCTTCAGCTTGGGTTCTTCTTCTGAATGCATGCCACCTCACAATCTGGGAAGGTTTTGGCGCATAATGATTACTGAGAATTTCTTGTAGGTCTTCCCAGAATACAGCCTTAACTGTCTGAGGCACCAAAAGTGCCACAAAAACTTAAAAAGTATGTTTTTTTTCTGTGATTCAAAATCTCCGTCAGATCAGTGGTATCCAGAAAACAGTTAAAATAATTAATATATGAGCCTCAAGTTTCTGATGAGGGGTGGAAGCACAGGAATGACAGAGTGGACAACATTTTGTCCTTCAATGAGAGAACAGAGTGATGGCGTCTTCAACTCTATTTATTTACCTCAGCTTTTAAATGCTGGATCCCATCTACATCGCCAATTATATGTCTTTAAAAGAAGGAGCTGAGGCAGACATTCAACAACTAACAATGTTTAATGTAACAAGGAAACTTCCCTAGAATGCAATAAACAGCAATTAAATAAAAGTTATCACTATCATTTCTTAGAATACAATGAAACTCTATTTGCTCTTGTTTCTTTGGGAATCTGACAATACCAACTATTTTACTTTCTTTCTTCATCCTGGATGCATGAAGCCAATACAATTCTGTTCTCTGTTTCTGTATTATTTAACATATTGCCTGATAAAAAATATTTGAGAGCTCCAAATCTTTCATATATTTGGATTGGCATTACAAAGGTATGGCTCCATTGTCAATCAGAAATGCCTCTTAAAAATGTATTAAAGAATTCCACTCTTGAGACTCAATTCTGTTACAGTGAAAGATTTAGATTGGTCTGCCTTCATAGACTTGAGCATCTGATCGATCAGCAGGACTTTTGGGAAATTTGTGGATTAACCCTAAGCATATCCTATGATGGACTTGTGGGAAAAAATCTCAGCTATTGTAAGATTATAGTGTTTACTATATAAAATTGTTTAGGATAGAGATAAACAGTGCTATCATTTTATTTTCCCCACATTTTTCCTCTTTTAATCTACAAAAGGCAAATTACATATGTTGGCAGGTTTATCAGGGGAAAAAAAAGCCCAAAACTGATACCAATCTCACCTCCAAATTACACAGGTACAGGTAATCCCAAACCAGTCTATGTCTGCCTGCAGTGATATATATATATATATAAAAATCTAAGTTACCACCACAAATTAGATTGAATATTAAGACTTACCTGCTTTAAAAAATTATTTCAAATGACTGTTTTTGAGTCCAGACAAGTGTGAACATTTGTCTCCTATTAATTAAAGCAGACTGTCTTTTTTTCAGTCCACTTTAGAATTTCTTGTGTAATTTTTTTTTTTAAAGTGAAACTTCCTTGAAGGTGACATTAAAAATAATGAGCAGGTTCCTTAAAACAACAGCATGCATTTTCTCTGCCCTCCATGAAAACCTGAACAAAGTTGGGCTGCTTTAATGAACAGGAGAAAGTGCTGTGTTCATCTAAGGTCTAAAGCTCTTCATCCAAATAATTTTTGAAGCATGCCTAGCCCTATTAAACATGAATTCCTCAGTTATAAATTTTTCATACATTATTTTTTTTTCTAAATCTCATGTTCTTCCATCCTACATGTTGAAAAAAAGTAATGTTGAGTGGGGGAGGGAGATAAAGTATGTGTCGATGTTTTCAACCAAGGTGTTATGGCAAGAAAACTCGTCTCAAAACTCAATTTATCCTTCAAAAGCCAACCATTCATTTCTAATATAGGCTCTGGATGAAGATAGATGTCAATATATTAGATAGCTGCTGTTTGTTGCTTAAGGACTCTAATGAAGGAAGAAATGCTCAGGGGTAGAAAGGAAAAACTTAGTGGTTTTATAGATAATTAATCAAGTTATCATGATGAAGGTGTCAGTGTTCCAACCACTCTTGTTTTGTTACTGGTTAACATTTGTAGATAAATTAGCATAATGTTATTGTTGTGATTTTCACCCAAGGATGATCAAGAAGAATGCATATATTTGTAGCTCAAAGAAGCATGAATAGTAATACCCAGCATAAAGGCTTCATAATCTTGAGAGGACTGCAAGCCTCTGGTTCTTGGCTTCATTCAAGCTCTTGGTATTTGTTCATTCTTTTCTATTCTGACTACAGAATGACAAACATCTTATGATAAGTACAAATTATAAAGATTTCATTATTAAATCTAAACAGAAGTAGTTGCAAAGCCATTTAGGATTCCAAAGGGAGTTCACATTTGTTCTGTGTCGCCTCAAAGTAGTACAGATAAAAGAAGAAAAATAACAGAGAATGGATTGAATCCCCTCATCCTCATTCCCCCAAATGGCTAGTTACACCATTATTTTTAGCACTTTTATGCTTTTTGTGTAAATCGCTAACAAGTTAGTTATAACATTTGCTGTTTTAAAGCAGATGTCTATTTGTGCATATTCAGTCATAATATAATTAGCAGATGATACATCAAAATCTGTACTTCTATTAATTGAAGGCATTAGATGTAATTTGATATTGATTTAGATCTTTCCTCAAAATCCATTTCTTCTTTTTCTTCCCAACAAATTCTGACAACTGTGCTTAATAATTTTGGACAAAGAACAACAGGCTTGTTTGTTGTGCACATAGAAAGACTTCAGCCAGGATTTCTAATAGAAAAATACCCTCACAAATTATGAAGTCTAACTGATGGGAAAGTTAAATGAAACTTCAGTGGTAATCCATGTTTGTGTTCCATTATTTATTTGTCTTTTCCTATAAGTTTATGCAGGAAGAAGGAAGAAAAAGGAAGGAAGGAAGGAAGGAAGGAAGGAAGGAAGGAAGGAAGGAAGGAAGGAAGGAAGGAAGGAAGGAAGGAAGGAAGGAAGGAAGAGGAAATGATTGTTGAAAAAATAGTTATACTTCCCTGGCTTCACAATAATATACAATATTTTGTTATGGTTCTCATGTCAGATATTTCACAGAGAAAGAAAGTAATCATTTTTGTGTTCAATGTTTGCAAAGCAACTAATCATATATTTCTGGGTAGTGTTTGATTATGATTTTAGGAGGGAATTATAAATTTGGGGGTAGAGATATTTAAGTTATATTTTCCACTTTTTTTGTAAGTGCAGGCAATAGTCTACCCCAATACTCAATAATAGCACTGGAAAATAATTGTACAAGTTCTCTATCAATGGAATAGGCTGCCATACGAAGTGCCAAGTTCTTCCTCTAGTAGCTTTCAAACAGAAATTAAATAATCATTTGTCAGACTTACTGTGGTGGATCCAGCACTGAGAAGAATGTTGCATTAAATAACTTGATACTTTAGAAAATTACATATTACTATAGAAAATTAAAAGCTCATTTTACATTTAAATAAATGATAATTGTATTATATAAAGTTGGGATGAAAATTATTAGAAGCTACCCAGAGTTGGTTAAGACTAAATAAAGTGTTATGTATGTAAATAGTTGAATAAAGGCAAGCTTGGGTAAAGTGCAGAGTTCTGGTCCTGCACTTCTGATTGGGTGTTAAGCGGCTAGATCGGATTGGCCGGGTTCTGAGAATCTGATTGGCCCTTAACGAAGGACTCTTATTGGTACTGGAGCTAGCCTTCCACAAGCTCCTATTGGTTATTTCACATTAGCATTGCCTATATAAAGCAGAGTTGTTGTTATACAAGTTAGAAGTCACTATGCAATAAAGAGTTGAAAGTTCACCAACTAAGACTGTCTCCATTCATTCTACCCATGCTTGAATCTATGACACTGGCGACGAAGGTGGGATTTGGAGACATCTGATCTTAAGGAACTTGGAAGAAAAACAGAGCATGTGTAAAAAACGATGCCACCAACGGAAGCCATGTCCGGTGGCATCGTACCACCCGCTCTGTACGATCCATCCCAAGAGGATTGGGAATCCTACATGGATCGCTTTCAGATGTTCCTCGAAATGAACAACCTGAAGGACGCCACACCAGCCAAGAAGCGAGCGCTGTTCCTGACATACTGCAGCCGGCTGTCTTTAAAATGGCTAAAGCCCTCGCGAAGCCTCGAGAAGTGAAAGCAATAAGCTGGGACGACCTCGAACCTCTCCTGAGAGACCATTACACGCCAACCGTACCCACACTCGTGAGACGCCATGAGTTCTATCAACGAAGCCAACGAAAAGGAGAGAGTGTGGCTGACTTCGTGGCAGACCTCCGGCACTTGGGAGGCCTCTGCGGGTTCGCAGACTTAGATGAAGCATTGAGAGACCGCCTAATTCTGGGATTAGATGCACTAAACGTGCAGAGCAAGCTGATGGCGAAGGGCGACATTGGCCTTGTTGATGCCATCGCCGAAGCCACCGCCACTGAGGCAACCAAAAAGTCAGCGGCACAGCTACGGCGAAGCCGAAACGCCACAAACCCACCGACAGGCGACATCTCACCCAGCTCAGAAGGGCAGTTGGCAACAATGCACTACGAGGACCTCTCTTCGTCGTCAGACAGCGACAAAGAAGGGGTCCATCGACTGCGTTCCGACCGGGACCCTCGTCCTAAAACCTCACGGCCTTGCGCTGGCTGCGGGGCAAACCATCCCAGGGCAGACTGCAAATTCCGCAACGCACTCTGCCACGAGTGCGGGAAATGAGGCCACATCGGTCGAGTCTGTCGCAGTTTACCGGGACCAAGCCCGGCCTCAAAGGGAACCAACTTTTGCCAATCGGCAGGAAACCGTCCTGTAAAGCGAGACCCAGCAAACCACTCCTACAGATATCGAGCATTGCAGAAAGAAGAGGCTCACCATACTATCACTATAGGTCACGCCTCGGCCCTGGACGTTAAGATTCGAGTTACAGTAGCCATAGAGAACCAACCCTGCCACATGGAGGTCGATTCAGGATCATCCCTCTCGATGGTGTTGTGGAAGACATTAAAGCAGCTCATTCCTACCATCCAACGCCAAGACCTTCGAATGCAACGCCTTATCCTTAAAGATTACCAAGGGAATCGTATCCCTGTGGTCGGGTCTTGTTGAGTCCATGTCTCGTTTAAAAAGCATACGGCATACTTACCTCTGACGATCATCGATAGGGACAGGCCTAGTTTGTTGGGCCTCCAATGGTTTGCACCACTCGGCATCGAAGTAGCCGGCGTAAACCGAGTCGGTGATTGCGAGTGGGAGGAGGATCATATGTCTGAATTCAGCGATGTCTTTGCAGATCGTCTGGGCGGGTATAAGGGGACCCCAATTTCATTCAGCCCTAAGGTCGCCCCGATCTGTTTAAAGCCCCGTCGAGTTCCGTTCGCCCTTAAGGCCAAGATAGATGAACAACTTTAGAAACTAATTAAACAAGGGGTACTGCAACCCATTGATCATTCCCCATGGGAAACTCCTATTGTAACCCCCATTAAACCAGATGGGTCAATCCGAATCTGTGGGGACAACTGGGCCACTCTAAACCACGCCCTCCAACAGAACACGTATCCAGTGCCGGTGGTGCAGCACCTCCTTCATTCTCTGGGAGGTGGAAAGGTTTTCGCTAAGCTAGATTTAGCTCAAGCCTATCAACAATTGCCCATGGACGATAAAACAGCCCAAGCCCAAATGATAGTAAAGCACAGAGATGCTTTTAAATGTACCCGATTGCAGTTCGGGGTGAGTGTGGCCCCGGGAATATTCCAAAGTTTAATGGAATGATTGTTACAGGGAATCAAGGGCGTGGTTCCGTATTTTGATGATGTATTGATTGCAGCTCCTAGTAAAAAAATTCTGCAGAATCGTTTAAAATGTGTTCTTAAAAAATTCCAAGAAGCAGGATTGAAAGTAAAAAGGGATAAATGTCATCTGTATACCGACAGTGTTGAATTTCTAGGTTATCGCATTGATAGTCAGGGTATTCACCCAACTGAGAGTAAATTAAGGGCGATTAGAAATGCTCCCAGACCTTGTAACAAAACTGATCTTCAAGCATTTTTAGGCCTTATCAATTTCTACAATGTGTTTTTAACGCACAAGGCGACTGTGGCTGAACCGTTACACCGGTTATTAAATAAGAAAGCATTATGGGTTTGGGGTAACCAAGAAGAAAAAGCATTTAGAAATGTAAAAGATTTACTTACATCTGATTCTGTACTTATACAATATAATGAAACATTACCCTTGGTTATAACTTGTGATGCTTCACCGTTTGGGGTGGGCGCTATTTTGAGCCATGTGCTGCCTAATGGAATGAGGCTCCCGTTGCATACTTTTCGAAGACTCTATCCCAGGCAGAACGTAACTATGGACAAATAGACAAGGAGGCTCTTGCAATTGTGTCAGCCGTAAAAAAATTCCATGAATATGTATATGGAAGGACATTTACAATTGTAACCAACCACAAACCTTTATTGGGGATAATCGCTGGGGACAAACCAATCCCCTATATATTGTCCACAAGAATGACTCAATGGTCGGAGTTCCTGGCTGCTTATAATTATCGATTGTTACATCGACCGGGGAAAGCCATTCCCCAAGCTGACGCACTCAGCAGAGCACCGCTACCAGAGACCCTCGACGATCCGGCACCAACAGTATCGGCGTTACAAATCGAAACGCTCAACTTGCCTCCTATGACCGCTCGAGATATCGCAAGGGAGACCAGACGAGACCACACCTTAGCACGAGTCCTAGGCTGGGTAGAGCGTGGATGGCCATTGGACCAGATCCCAGATGACTTCGCGCCATTTAAAACAAGACAGACTGAACTTTTTTCTCAAAAAGGCTGCGTTATCTGGGGCGATAGAGTCGTTGTCCCAGAACGACTCCAAAAGACGCTGTTACAAATCTTGCACGATGGACATCCCGGGATCGTGCGAATGAAGGCATTTGCACAGAGCTATGCTTGGTGGCCAGGCATGGACCGACACATCGAGCAATGGGTCAAGGCCTGCACCAAGTGCCAACAAACCAGCAACGCACCGCCAAAAGCTGCACTGACCGAATCGGAGACGCCACGTGGACCCTGGTCCAGAATCCACCTGGATTTTGCAGGGCCGATCAAAGGACAGACATTGCTGTTGACTGTCGATGCATACTCTAATTGGTTAGAAATTCATCAAATGGCCAATACAACCTCCGAGGCAGTCATTAAAGTCCTCAATGGACTCTTTGCAACTCATGGATTGCCGGACGTCCTGGTGTCCGATAATGGACCACAGTTTACAGCGCTAATGTTTGAACTGTACCTTGCTGACAACGGCATCTGCCATGCGCTCACCTCGCCGGTGCATCCTGCTACCAACGGCCGAGCGGAACGCATGGTACAATTTGTAAAAAAGACTTTACAAAAGATGGACTATGATAATCTTGACGAAAAAATAAACCGCATTCTACTTCTACAACACATCACTCCACACAGCGAAACCGGCAGAACTCCCGCTGAACTTCTCATGGGGCGAAAACTCCGTTCCCGCCTCGACTGACTGCACCCTGCTTATGAGCCAGAAAAACCTCCAGGATCCAGAGGACGCTACTGTACCTTCAAGGCAGGCAACCCCATTTATGCAAGAAATTTATCGGGCGACCCAGTTTGGATTGAAGCAACGGTAATACGCGAGACTGGGCCCAGATCCTATATTGTAAAATGTATTGATGAGAGACTATGGAAAAGACATATTGACCAATTACGATCACGACTTATAACTGCTAGCCAACAACTTCCCAACGACCAAACTGAGGGGGGGGAAGGAAGAGAAGATGACGATATGCCAGGAAACCTGTTCCAGGAAAGCGATGAATCAAGTGAAACCCAGGAAATGGAGCAGGAAGAAAATCGTACACTCCAAGGGAAATCACACCAGAACGAGAAACTGAGCCACTACAAAACAACACCCTACCTCAACGGGACTGCACGCAGCCAGTCCAAAGAAAGTCTGACAGACCCAAGAGACAACCTTCCTATTTAAAGGACTACATAGTCACAAACTAATTGTGAAGCCAGGGGGAAGGGGTGTTATGTATGTAAATAGTTGAATAAAGGCAAGCTTGGGGTAGAGTGCAGGGTTCTGGCCCTGCACTTCTGATTGGGTGTTAAGCGGCTAGATCGGATTGGTCGGGTTCTGAGAATCTGATTGGCCCTTAACGAAGGACTCTTATTGGTTCTGGAGCTAGCGTTCCACAAGCTCCTATTGGTTATTTCACATTAGTATTGCCTATATAAAGCAGAGTTGTTGTTATACAAGTTAGAAGTCACTATGCAATAAAGAGTTGAAAGTTCACCAACTAAGACTGTCTCCATTCATTCTACCCATGCCTGAATCTATGACATAAAGTAAGTAAGTAAGTAAGTAAGTAAGTAAGTAAGTAAGTAAGTAAGTAAGTAAGTGTCTCGGAAATTAGTATATGTTCTATGAGAAATATGGCAGGAGAAAGTAAAGGATATGAGAGTAACAACAAAAAATAACAAATAATATGACAGATAATAACAGAGATCTTAAATCAAGAAAGCTTAAAAATAACTATTGGAGAATATGTCTAAATCTGCCCAGCATCAAAGGGTAACAAACAGTATACCTCTTTCTACCAATCCAATTGTCTAAGTATCTCAAATTTTGCAATTTTACCCAGAGAATAAACACATAAATGTCAGAATTATCCCCAAAGAGTATGCAGCACAGCAGATGGATATTGTGGGGTTTAGATTGTTAAAACAGAAAGGGATAAAGGAAAAAAAGTCCCTTTGTCTCACCACAATTTCTTTGATCCTCAACAAAGTAAAAGATTATGACTCTAGATCTTGAGTGTCATGATTTATTTCTATCATTCTGGAGTATCATTTTAATCATGCATTTATTTCTTCTGCTTTTTTTCCTTTCTTTTTCAAATTATTTTCATCCTTATTTTATTTTAGTATGTTTTTTATTTTCTGTTTCTTTTTGTATATTAGCAATATTGTATATTGTTGCAATAACATATTCTTTAAAAGCCATAAACATATAAAATAGTACGCCACATTGCAATATATTTCAACAGAAGTAGGATTAATGATATATTGTATCTTGTTTTACCCCGAATTGATCAGTTGTTTTTATGAGTTATGATATGCATACTGATCCATTCAAATTTATCATTTTTCCTATTTTTATGAATTAAATTTACTTAATCACTAAATTCATGTTTTCTTGAGTATGTAAGAAATGTCACTGTTCATTAAAAATTCAGTTTCATTGCTTATCAGCTAAGGGAAAAGGAGATTTTCAGTCTGGCTTCCTTAGTCTCGAGGGAAAGCACATCATATGTTAATGTCTTATTAAAAGATCTTTGATGTTTGATGTTCTTGCTTGGAGAAACTTATCTTTGGGAATGGTTTCCATTTTTTGGGGGGAAAAGGGATTGCTTTTTTTTTTTTTTCATCTTCTGTGTAACAATCCATCACTGGTTACCTTAATTTCATTCCACAGTTCAAAATGAAATGTTTGAATGTTTATTATTGTTGTGGTGGTCTCATAGTCAGAAAGATATTTAGAGTGGATTTTTCATTTGAACCCACCTATTGAATCCTTCCCAAAGACCTGGGATAGGTAGATGTTATTGTTTGATAGTATTAAAGGTATTGTCATAGGATGTAAACTATTTCAGGTTGTAAGCTACTCCTATTGCCTGTTGCAATTGATTGGTGGTGATTTTGTCAATGGTGTTCAAGTAGTGCTCTAAATATTTTGGAACTGTACCTAAGGAACCTTTTATACATTTTTGCACAATCTAGTATCTTTCTGACTATCTCTTCATCTCGTGGTATATCTTCAACCAAGGCACCTATTATTCTTAGTGCTATCTTTGCTTTCTTTTGCCACAGTCACTTTTCTTCTATTTGCAGGTCATTGTATTTTGTGATTTTTACCAGATTTTTTCTCCTTTATTATGTTCCATTATTCAGACATTTTTGTTTTTTCTGATTGACAATTGTTAAGTCTGAGATGTTATGTGGCAGGTGTTAGTCAGTTTGAGTTCTAAAACCTCAGAGCATTTTAATTTCTTCTATTTTCTGGACCCATCGGTTGTTGCTTGCAGACAAATGGTATTTTTTTGCAGATATTCCAATGCACCAGTGTGACTACTTTGTTAAGCCATTGTGTGTAGTGAGTCTGTGATCTTCTTGCAAAAGCTCACTTGATGGTCCACTTTTCACTTATGTTTTCTAATTTCTGGCTTTGTACTATAATTTAAATATAACTGTTTTCAGTTTTTTTTTAGAATACTTAACTTTGTACAGCTAAACTCATCATAGACATCATCTTCTGAGTCTGTTTATTTGCAATGCTCTATGGTGAGTGATGGACATAGATCCTGGGAAAACAGAGATTCAGCAGAATTTCTGAAATGGACCAAAATGTCATTTCCTAAAACACATGCATTTCACCTGACTAGCTGAACTGATTTCTTACTTAAATTGATTTGTTGTTAGTTACTCATCTACTCCCCCCCCCCACTCTACTCTATTTAATCCTACAACTGCTAATGCAGTTAAAATGAAAGTGGCATTATAGCATTATGTATTTCCTGAATGATTTTCTATAGCAATAGCACTTAGACTTATATGACACTCCATAGTGCTTTACAGCACTCTCTAAAAGATGTACAATATAAGCATTATTTGCATATTGCCTCCAACAATCTGGGTCCTCACTTTACTGACCTCAGACCGATGGAAGGCTGAATCAATCTCAAGCCCTGTCAGGATCAAACTCCAGTGGCAGAGTTAGCCTGCAATATTGCATTCTAATCACTTCACCACCAGGCTCAAAAATGACACTGTAGCATTTAATTTTTGTTTTATGTTCAGAATGAAATAAATTACAGAATTACTACTGTGTGTAGATATCAGTATGATTGTGTGATCATTTTTAACAAAGAGTGGCTACTGTTGAACAGTTTTATAGGAGTAGCAATGATGCGACAAATCATTTCTATGATTCCTAGAGGTCAGAAAAATTTCAAATGTTATTATATTTACTGGACAATAACAAAAATATTGACTTTATTAAATGTTACTTTTTCTCAGTGATATTGTTTGTTTAAGGTAAATCATGAAAGAGTTGATGCAAGCATTCACTTTTATGTCATTGAGAATGTATATTTCAATCATGACATTTTGCCTACAGTGTCTTTGGGAAGAATAGACAGACAATTGTAAAATCCTTCGTGTTTAATTTCATTGGTTCAAGATAGAGAATTTGTTTGATGACCTTCAGTTACAAACATTAGAGAGATTTTTTTAGGTCAGATGTTATTATATTTGAACAACAGAAGTACTTAGATGATTTAATAACTATTCCTTTTATAACATATACCATATCCTCTTATTGGGCAAAACTGAAAATTTGATTAATGTATCATTGTGCAATAGATCTGTTAATTTAACCTTTTTGTTACTCTAGGATATTTTTATGCAGACTTTCTTTTGGGATGACTATTAATAGTAAAAGTATTTATTTTGACTTTGAGTACAATAAAATTATGCTTTTTATAGTTCAATATCTTCACTTAAGGCAAAGTAGGGAGCATTTTCCTTTTGAATTTTATTGTATTCCAAATCCCACACATCCTGAAAATTTGCCATCAGTTGGAATTCATTTGAGTTGGAGTAGAATAAGAGTTATTGGGCTATAGTTTTCTTATCCCCAAGAAATAATCCTAATCCTTTTTCATGGGTCACATCTAAGTTACATTAAATGCAGAGAGTGCAGTTGGTCTATTTTTTGTTTATTGCTTTAAGAAAAATGTCCAAGCCTCACTAAGGAAATGGATTATTGAATGGATGGAGAGGTCTAAAACTTTCTCCTAATGCATGCTTCTATTCCACCCTTTCTATCTAAGGCAGACTTCTAAAATAGAGCTGAAAACATGTCCAGTATGCACATTCATGCACTTTTTTATGTGCATTCCACTCCCACTATTTTAGGAAAGGGGGGGGGGGGTTCAGAAAACAAGGATTAGGGGAAACTTTAATAGTCTTTGTTTTACAGTCTAAGACCTGATTGTGATCACATTATTACTTTATAGTGAAAAGCAAAGAGACATTCAGCTTCTCAAGATAAATTTCAACGAACCTCATTTGATTCTATAATTATAGGATGGAGATGAGAGTCAAGTAATAATTCTGCAAACATGCTATTGCTATGGATATTTTATAGGAGATCTTATTTTAGATCTGCTATATCACAGGACATAGAAGAAGGCTCTGTTGGAGTCATAGAGAAGATTTCTGCACATTACCCTTAGACAGCAAAAGTGACAGAAAAGCAAGTACTGGAACATATTTATTCATTTTATTTATTTGACTTATTTGCCATACATCTCACCTTGACATATTCCTAGAAGGCAAATACAAAATCAGACATACTTTTAAAAGACAAAACCACAAATTTGCATTTTATTTATTTTGGCCACGTCATGCAATCAAATTCAGTGGAAAGGCGGTTATGCCCAGATTGGTCAGATACCAGCAAAACAAGAACATAAAGGAATCTAAAGAAGCAAGAATAAAAAAAAAAAAAAATAGAGAGAAAACTGGTCCATAAACCTGCCCAAAATTGGACACAACTGAAGGGCTAGCATTATCATATCACAGAAGAACTGACAATTGAGGCCAGTTTGGAATTGAAAGCAGTATATTTGCTTGCTAACTTGTTAGGAATCAATATTGCAAATCCAGCCCTTCATAGAATATAAATTGGAAGAGACCATAGGAATCAAATTTAAATATCTCCATAATTCCACACATCCAAACTTGTCAAGAAAAGCTCTTAAATTCCACAAAGAGCTCTACTCTACAACTTAGATTCTACAACTTCAAATTTAAATAAAGAAAATTTAGAGATTAAGGAAGAAGATAGATATTCTACAGAGGGAAAGATCTCTGCTTTGAAGAAAAAGAAGTAATAGGTGGTATTAATCAGAGACTGTTTACTAAGATGAACCAAAGAAGCAGGCTGTAAGCTAGAGAACCAATTAAGAAGGTACTGCATGTCTCAAACTGACAAAATCAACAACATACAAACAAAATGCATATAAAATGTTCTATAGCTGGCATTTACCCTCTTCGAGATTAGCGAAAATGTATCCTAAAATGAGTTCTATATGTTGGAAATGTAAAAAAAAAAAAAAAAAGAGGGAACATATTATCATATGTGGTGGACCTGCCCAGAGGCTCGAAAATACTGGCTCAAAATCCAAAATTGGCTACAGGAAATCACCAATGAACAATTAGACCTAGAAACAGAACTCTTCCTATTGAGGATCTTCAGAAAAAATACACAAAGAGTACAAAATAGTTATTATTACACATATTGACTGCTGCTAGGATTGCCTTTGCCCAATGTTGGAAACAGCCATATACACCTGTAGAGGAACTGGTTATGCAAAAAGTAATGAATTGTACTGAAATGGATAAACTAACGCTGAGTTTAAAAGATAAGGAAGCTTCAATATTTTATAAGGTGTGGGAACAATAGTATAGCTGGATAGATCAGAGATAGATTAAAGATAGGTAATCATTAAATATAGAATATAGATAGAATAAGAATATAAATATGCACAAATTAATACCTGTAAATATAATTATGCACAAATATATATATATATATTTGCTTATAATGTTAAGTTTACTTATTGTGTTAAATATACTTTGGAGTCAAATTAGAACCTTAGTTCATCACCACGTGATTCAAGCTGTTTTGCAACAGATAATGGGATACATATAAAAACAATCTCATTTGATTGGGAAGAAGCAATATACTATATCTGATATATTGGCTCTTTTCCTTTGCTAAAAAAATTGCTTGTTTTAACATCTCTACCTCTTGAAGCGTGATGCATTTTCTCTTAAGATTTCTAGAAATGTTCAGATAGAATAAATGTTAATTAGCTTTGAGGGAATTCAGTCAAATCGCTGTCCGAAATGCCTAGGCTGTATGCATCTGTGCATGTGTGGTCTTGTTCTGTTCCCAGCTATCACTTGCTCTATTTTTCTGACATTGTATTTTTATTGTGTATTATTTTACTGTGGAAAAGTTAAGATAGTTTAACAACTGTTTATTATTTTTAAGTCAGCTCATTCTATTCATTGTGACTGAGACAGATCAGTGACATAAGAAATCCCAAATATGATTCACTAGGTGCATTTCGTCAGATTCAATAATGATAAATTAAAAATAATCCACATAGATTTATTAATGCAAAGATAATTGTTGACCAGGGCTAATGCTACCAGGTTTTTTTTTCCTAACCTTTAGTATATTAAACAATGATTCACAGTGTTGGGACTCTCCAGAAAAGAAAGTTTAAAAATCTACCAACCTTTAATTCATTGTGGTCATTGTAATTTTTATAAAATACATTTTCCTCAAGAAAAGGTTTAATATGTATGGAAACTTTATATCATTTCAGAGAATTTTAAAAAATTTCATGAGATCTGCCTTTTGAAAATAATTTGCCTGCAAAATAGTTACCTGAAAAACAAGTGTCTCAGCACAATTGTCCTGAATAATAATAATAATAATAATAATAATAATAATAATAATAATAATAATAATAATAATAATAATAATAATAATAATAATTATTATTATTATTATAGTTGTTCTTGTTGTTGTTGTTGTTGTTAAGCCTAGGTTCCCCAACCAGTGTTAAGGAGATAAGCTAAACAGAATGTGCAGCGTTAGTCAGATAGGCATACAGATAAATGTGTGAGATAAGTTTGTATGTTAGTTAACATAAAGTAAAAATAACAGATATGCTTGTGTTATCAAAAATATAGTTTATCCCATTTAGAGTTTTATAGCATAGTCAAAATAACAGTCCATTAGTCATGTATCATTTTAGTCAGTCCATTCAAGGATATTCAATTAGCAAAGTCTGTGTAGAATATCCAATGTCAGTTCACTTACAATAAATCAGTCCTCTCACCATTAATAAATCAACAGTCCTTTCTCTCTCCCGTTCCAGTAGGGGAAAAACGCAGTCTTCAATCTATCCAGTAATTAGGGATCATCAAGCCAGAGAGATCAAGCTGCCGTGCCTTGCTTCTTTTATGGTGCTTTTACAATCACTCCCTTAATTACATTCTTACAGTTAAAGTTACAGACACTTTAACTAACAAACCATGATAACATATTTATTATTTTACCTAAACCAGTTAGGGTAAACAATGTTATCCCTAACATTCTCCCCTTTTAGGTAAATATAATAATATAACTATTTACATCTTTAAATCATATTTGTTACAACTCTCTTTAAACTTAATTACTCCTTGAGCTTTTGTAAATTGGTCTACAATGTTTTCTTCTGTCATGCAGTATTCCAATTTAATTAGCCCATTCTTTACAGATTCTCTAACATTTAAGTATCTTAAATCAGTATGCTTTGATCTAGTTTTTACAGCAATATTAGTAGCTAACTTTATGGCTGCCTGGTTGTCTTCGTACACAATAATGGAATCTTTAACAGTTATACCCATGTCTAATAATAACTGTTTGTACAAAATTAAGTCAGTACATAGTAATGACAGACATGAAAATTCCGCTTCCATCGTGGACAAGCTAATATGCTGTTATCTGATTGACCTCCACCTTATTAGTGTCTTACCAAATAATATAGCCATCCCAGATGTTGATTTTTTAGTGTTTATGTCAGTTGCAAAACTTGCATCTGCATAGGCACTAAGACTCAAATCACCCTTTGGTTCTATATACAATGTATGGTTCATTGTTCCTTTAAGATATCTTAAAATTCTCTTTAATGATTGCCAATGACATTGATGTGGATCTGAATTAAAACGTGCCAGTTGATTTAGACTATAAGCTATATCTGGCCTAGACCAATTGCTTATATATGATAAGCTACCAATCAAAGATTGATATATAGATTTATCAAATTTGGGACTTTGATCATCAGTTTGGCAAATTTCCTGACTCATTGGAGTCTTTGCCGGTTTACAAAGTTCCATTTTATACGTTTTAATTAATTGGCAAATTTTATCTTCTTGAGATATCTTAAATCCATTTTTTGTTTTGTTAATTGTCAATCCTAGATACTTTTTAATTTCACATAAATGCTTTAATTTTATCTTTTTAGCTAATAATGATATAATCTCATTAGCTTCATTATTAGTCTTAGTTATCAAAGCAATATCATCTGTAAATAATAACAGTAATGACACCATTCCATTATTTTCTCTTTTAAACACACATGGATCTGCTAAACCAGATTTAAATCCTATATTGTTTAACTCTTTCACAATATATTGGTTCCACTCAAAACCAGATTGTTTCAACCCGTAAAGACCCTTTTTGAGTTTCCAACAATCATTACTATTTACTTTATTGTCTTTTATAATAACTGGCTTTTTCAAATATATAGTGTGCTGCAATGGTGCATGCAAATAAGCAGTTTCTACATCTAAATGCTTAATGACATAGTTTTTTCTTAGCTGCCCACACTAATGCTGCTCTCAAAGATGTTGCTTTAAGACTTGGTGCGAAAACTTTATCATAATCAGATGCAGTTTGATTAAATCCTTGAGCTACCAACCTAGTTTTATGGGAAACAGTCCCATCATTTCCAGTTTTTACTTTAAATACCCATTTGCACCCAATGGATTTTTCTCCTGGAGGTAATTTAGCATCTTCATATACTTTCATTACCTTTAATGAATTTAGTTCTTTTTCCATTGCCTTTTGCCAATTCTCCTGATCCTTAGCAGGATACATCCTAAGTTCATCTACACTAGTTGGAACTTTAGTTACTTGGCAAACTATACTTGCTTGATACCTATCAGGTGGTCTAGTTACACGTGCAGTACGTCTAGGTATTACAGGACTTACAGGTGGACTTTCATTTATTAACTGTTCTTGATTATCTAACTCTTCCTGATCAACTGTTTCCTCTTGTTCTGGTCCTATGTGCTCTTCGTGGACTTCTTCTTTTATTGGACTCTTCTTATAACTAGTCTGATCTTTTTGTCTTTTGTAGGGTTCAATAATTATTTCGTTATTTAAATCTTGCTCTAATCTATTCCATCCTACATGTTCTAGGAATTTAGCACTAGCACTGGTGTAAACTCTAGATGTACCTGGTTCCCAGAATCTATAAGATCTGTGATTAGATTCATATCCTACAAAAAAATAATCTTTTAGCTCTATGCTATCCTTTGTGTCTGAGTTGTGAAGGGATATGCACCCATGCTGGTGCTCCAAATGTGTGCATGTAACTTAAATCAGGTTTTGTACCATGCCACAGTGTGAATGGTAATTCATCTGTTGTTGAATTAACAACATTATTTAATATATGATTACCATACATTATTGCTTCTCCCCATAAATTGTCAGGTAATCCTGAATCAGGCAACATAGTACGTGCCATTGATTGTTAGTGTTTGGCCTCGTCTCTCTATAAAGGCATTATATTGTGGCCTATATGGTACAGACTTTTTATGTTGAATACCTAACATCCTAAGTCTATTCTGGAATTTATTATTTGTAAATTCCGCACCATTATCTGTTATAAGAGTTACTAATTTCTTTTTAGTTTTTCTTTCTGCAAATTTAATCCAATTAAATAGATTTAGATATGTTTCAGTTTTGCTCCTCATTAAATAGCAAAACCCATATCTATAATAGTGGTCCATTATACTTAATATGTATCGAGCTCCTCCTACACTTGGTTTTTTTGGACCTATTAAATCAGCAAATACTACCTCTAAAGGCTCTTTGGTAGTAAATCCATCAACTCTATTTGCCGTTATGACCTTGCTTTTGCTTTGATTACAAGCAAAACATTGCAAATACTTATTACAAGGTTTCAAACTTATTCCTTTAGATAGTTGAACAGTTCTCTTAAGCATTTTAAAATTTAAATGCCCTAGCCGTCGGTGTAACAAGTGAATACATTCATCATGAGGTTTCTTATTATCATAAACCGTGTTAGCCACCTCTAAACCATTATAATTTAAAACATATAATTCACCTCTTAAAGATGAAGTAATTTTCTTATCTTCTTTTTCAATTATGCAGTTATCTCTCCTAAAGGTAACTACATATCCTAGTTTAACCAAAGTTCTAACTGAAATTAAATTAAACTTAAGTTGTGGTACATATAACATTTTTACATTCTCTTTTATAAAAGAACAATATGCTATACTTTGACCTTTAGCTTTCAGTTTCCAGCCATTGGCTAACGATATCTGCTGTGTACTCTGGGACATTTTAATAAAATTTTTGTTATCATTTGTTATACAGTGGGATGCTCCACTGTCAACCACCCATAAATTATTTTTTACAGCTCCGTTAATATACATGGCTAACTCTAAATTTTTATTTTTATTTTGGTTACTTTTAGTATTTTGGCCAGCATTCTGGCGCTTTGCTTTTTTACAAAATCTTGCCAAATGTCCTCTTCCTCCACAATTAAAACACTTTTTAATTGCGTGTGCAGTTGGAGATTTAATATCTTCTTTTTGAGGTTGCTCCCTCCTTAACTGATCTCTTTCAAGTCTTCTTCTTGCCTCTTCAATCAATCTGCCAGTGATATCAGTTAAAGTTAGGCTTTCCATAGGCAAAATTTCAAGGGAAGTGATGTAGTTGTCAACATTTTCATCTAATGAAGACAGAATTATGTAGACTTGGTGTAGTTCAGAGAAAATAAGTTCTTTCTCGTGCAGTTCTTGAAACATGGTTTTTATAGTATTCAAATGACTAAGCATATCACCATTTGTTTGGAGATGCGTCCTGAAAAGCTTCCGTGTTAGATTTATGTGAGCACTAATGTTATCTCGGACATAAATTGTCTTCAGCTTCTGCCAACACCCAACAGCCGTTTGCTCTCCACGGATATGAACAGGTTGCTGGTCAGATAGTGTTAGTCCTGTTATGCAAAGAGCTTGTTCATTCTTCTGTTTAAAGTCTTCTATCTTTTGTCTATCTTCCTCTATCTCTGGATCCCATTCCTCTACGTGTGGTGGATTTTCAATTATGTTCCACAGACCTTCTCTTCGTAGAAGTAGACTACATTTCATAGACCATGATACATAGTTTGTTCCATCCAACTTGGATATTGTAGTTTGACTTGTGCCATGTTTTCTTAAATGGATATAAAACTATAATTAATAAAACACAGCTGTCTGTTTACTGTAACGTATAACAACACAAACTCTCACTTTTTACATAAATCTGTTTTATCCTAGTTAAACTGACTTTGCAGCCTCTGGGTCTATAACCAGTGTTAAGCCTGGGCCCATAACCAGTGTTAATCCTGGGTTCCCCAACCAGTGTTAAGGAGACAAGTTAAACAGAATGTGCAGCATTAATCAGATAGACATACAGATAAATGTGTGAGATAAGTTTGTATGTTAGTTAACATACAGTAAAAATAACAGATATGCTTGTGTAATCAAAAATATAGTTTATTCTATTTAGAGTTTTATAGCATAGTCAAAATAACAGTCCATTAGTCATGTATCATTTTAGTCAGTCCAGTCAAGGATATTCAATTAGCAAAGTCCATGTAGAATATCCAATATCAGTTCACTTACAATAAATCAGTCCTCTCACCGTTGATAAATCAACAGTCCTTTCTCTCTCCCGTTCCAGTAGGGAAAAACATAGTCTTCAGTCTATCCAGTAATTAGGGATCATAAAACCAGAGAGAGCAAGCAGCCGTGCCTTGCTTCTTTTATGGTACTTTTACAACCACTCCCTTAATTACATTCTTACAGTTAAAGTTACAGACACTCTAACTAACAAACCATGATAACAAATTTATTATTTTACCTAAACCAGTTAGGGTAAACAATGTTATCCCTAACAATTATTATTATTATTATTATTATTATTATTATTATTATTATTATTATTATTATTATTATTATTATTATTATTATTATTATTATTATTATTATTATTATTCACAGTATTATTAGTTGTTAAAAGTTTACAAAGTTTTTATCATTAAATATTTCATTTCCTCTTGTCCTCATTAATAAGCAGGGATTGGGCAGACAATAATCTTAAAGAGGATGAGCATCAAAATAATACATATACACACCTGAACACATAAAATAATCATAGCAAGCAAGCCTTCTATTTAAAAGAAAAAAGAAAAAGAAATACTTCTGTTCCAATGGATGCTCTATCTAACCAACCTGAAGACTAAGAAATCAACAATTTGTTTTTATTGCAGCCTAGACATTATTATTATTATTATTATTATTATTATTATTATTATTATTATTATTATTATTATTATTATTATTATTATTATTATTATTATTCTACACAAAAATGACCGTATATACATCAGACGAGATAACTATGCTGAGTTTCGTTTCACAAATCACTAGTCGAACACTTCCCAAGTATTTAGAACTGCATGATTATCAGTGGATTATGCAAGCAGATCCCAGTAAGGTGGCCTTCTGCTGCTGACCAATGGCGATCTTGTCAGTGCCAATTGTTTTTAAGTGCTTGCCTAGGTCTTTAGGCATAGTACCACTGGTACCACCTGCATTGGTTTATGCCAGAGTCTCTGCAGTTCGATTCTCAAGTCCTGATATCTGGTGACTTTTTCACGTTGTTTTTCATTGATTCTGTTATCACCAGGTATGGCAATGTCGATGATTCACACTTTTTTCTTCCCCACAATTGTGATATCCAGGGTATTGTGTTCCAGAACTTTGTCAGTTTGTATTCGGAAGTCCCACAATAGTTTTGCATACTCATTTTCGACCACTTTTTCAGGCTTATGATCCCAGCAGTTCTTTGCTACAGGCAGATGTTGTTGTGACACAAGTTCCAGTGGACCATCTGAGTGACTGTGTTGTGACATTGTTTGTGGTCAGTCTGAGCTGTTGTCTTGCAACAGCTCAGTATGTGATCAATGGTTTTATCTGCTTCTTTGCAGAGTCTCCATTTGGGGACATCAGCAGATTTTTCTATTCTGGATTTGAATACATTCATTCTGATGGCTTGTTCTTGGGCTGCAAGAATCAGGCCTTCTGTTTGTTTCTTCAGTGTTCCGTTGGTCAGCAATAACCAGGTCTTTTCCTTATCTACTTTTCCTTGGATTTTTTCAAGGAACTGTTAAACCAGCTGTCAGCCCAAGTTTGCATTGCTGTTTTCCTACATTGATTCTAAAAGAGATAATACCCAGCACACTGGTTCCAAAACAACAAAAAAGTAATACCTTTCTGATTAGGTCCGATTAGGTACTGAAGTTTCATCCCATGGAAGTTCCTAACAACTTATATGTTGTGTATGCAATATAATTAATAAAGTGTGAGCTTGGAGTAAGTGCAGGGTTCTGGCCCTGCACTTCTGATTGGCTGTTAAGTGGCTGGACCGGATTGGCCCGTTCCGGGGAATCCGATTGGCCCTTAACAGAGGATTCTTATTGGTTATAAAAGCTAGCGTTCCTAGTTTGTTATTGGTTGAACGTTACAAGCTTTGCCTAAATAAGGCGGGTTTTTACTGATATTAAATGAGCAAGTCACGATGTAAATAAAGAGCTGAAGTTCACCGTTCAGAAACTTGTCTCCATTCTTTCTCGCCCATGCTCAAACTTAACACTGGCAACGAGGATGGGATTTGGAGATATCTGAACCAACAAAACTTTGAAGAACACTGAGCACGTGACAGATGACGCCAACAACGGAACCATGTCCGGCGGCATCGTACCACCCACTCCATTTGATCCAACCCAAGAGGACTGGGAATCCTACATGGATCGCTTCCAAATGTTCCTAGAGACAAACAATTTAAAGGACGCCACACCAGGAAAGAAATGGGCGGTGTTCCTAACGCATTGCAGTCCAACCGTATTTAAGATGGCTAAAGCACTAGCCAAACCCCGAGAAGTGAAGGCCATGGATAGGGACGACCTCGAACCTATCCTGCGAGACCACTACGCTCCGACCGTGCCTATGCTCGTGAGACGCCACGAGTTTTATCAAAGAAGCCAGCGAAAAGGAGAAAGCATGGCCGATTTCATAGCAGACCTCCGAAATTTGGGAGGCCTCTGCGGATTCACCGATCTTGAAGAAGCACTAAGAGATCACATAGTTCTGGGATTAGATGCGCCAGGCGTCCAAAGCAAGCTGATGACGAAAGGCGACATCTGCCTTGCCGATGCCATCGCCGATGCTACCGCAATGGAAGCAACCAAGAAATCGGCTGCACAACTACGCCGAAACTGCACTCCGGTACCACCACCAGCCAGCGAAATCTCACCTAGTTCAGAAGGGCAGCTCGCGACAACGCACCACGAGGACCTCTCTTTGTCATCAGACAGCGACGAAGAAGAGGTCCATCGACTGCAGTCCAACCAGGACCCTCACCCGAAGCCCTTGCGCCCTTGTGCTGGCTGTGGAGCCAACCATGCCAGATCCGAATGCAAATTCTGCAACACACTCTGCCATGAGTGCGGGAAACGAGGCCACATCGGACGGGTCTGCCATAGCTTGCCAAGACCCAGCCAGGCCTCAAAAGGGGCTAACTATCGCCAATTGACAGGAAACCGTCCTGTAAGGTGAGAGCCAGTAAACCACTCCTACAGAAATTGAGCTTTGCAAAGAGAAGAGGCTCACCATACTATTACTATCGGTCACGCCTCAGCCTTGGACACTAAGAAAATCCGAGTCATGGTAGCCATCAAAAACCAGCCTTGCCACATGGAGGTCGACTCAGGATTATCCCTCTCGATGGTGTCTTGGAAGACACTCAAGCAACTCATCCCCACAATTCAACGCCAAGATCTCCGTTTCCAACGACTCATCCTCAAGGACTACCAGGAGAATCGAATCCCCATCGTCGGGTCCTGCCGAGTCCGAGTCTCCTTCAAGAAGTACACAGCATACTTACCTTTAATGGTCATCGATAGAGATAGGCCTTGCCTGCTGGGCCTCCAATGGTTCGCGCCACTCGACATTGAAGTGGCTGGCGTAAACCAAGTCGGTGGCTGTGACTGGGAGGAAGACCTTATTTCTGAGTTCAGGGACGTCTTCACAGACAGCTTAGGTGAGTACAAAGATCTCATTCAGCTTAGATCCAAAAATAGCTCTCATTCGCCTAAAGCCCCATCGAGTTCCGTTTTCCTTAAAATCGAAAATCGACGAACAACTTGACAAACTGATAGCTCAGGGGGTGTTGGAGCCCATTGATCACTCCCCGTGGGAAACCCCTATTGTAACACCCATTAAGCCAGATGGGTCAATCCGAATTTGTGGGGACTACCAGGCCACTTTGAACCAGGCCCTGCAGCAGAACGCGTATCCAGTTCCGGTGGTGCAGCACCTCCTCCATTCCCTGGGGGGCAGGAAAGTTTTCGCTAAATTGGATTTAGCTCAGGAATATCAGCAATTACCAGATGAAAGTAGATGAAAAAATGGCACAGGCCCAAAGTATTGTGACGCACTGAGGTGCCTTTAAATGTACCTGGCTGCAATTCGGAGTAAGTGTAGCCCCGGGAATTTTTCAGAGCCTTATGGAAAGGTTATTGCAAGGGATTAAGGGTGTGGTCCCCTATTTTGACGATGTATTAATTGCAGCCCCTACAAAAAAAATCTTACAGGACCGGTTAAAATCAGTCCTAAAAAAATTCCAAGAGGCCAGTCTTAAAGTTAAAAAAATCAAATGTAAATTGTGTACTGACAGTGTTGAGTTTTTAGGGTACCTGATTGATAGCCAGGGCATTCACCCTACCGAAAGTAAATTAAAAGCGATCAAAAATGCTCCCAGGCCACAAAACAAGGCCAATCTCCAGGCGTTCCTAGGCCTCATCAATTTTTATAATGTATTTTTACCGCACAAAGCAACTGTCGCTGAACCATTACACCGATTGTTAGATAAAAGAGCAAATTGGTTGTGGGGTTACCGTGAAGAACAGGCGTTCCGAAATGTTAAAAAACTGCTCACTTCTGACTCTGTACTCATGCAGTATAACGAGACTTTGCCGTTAGTTATAACCTGTGATGCATTGCCTTTCGGGGTGGACACCATTTTGAGCCACGTACTGCCTAATGGGAACGAAGTCCCTGTTGCATATTTTTCAAAGACTCTTTCAAAAACAGAGCGGAACTATAGACAAATTGATAAAGAAGCCCTCGCAATTGTCTCTGCTGTTAAAAGATTTCACGAATACGTGTATGGTAGGGTTTTTACTATTGTGACTGACCATAAGCCTTTATTGTGGATAATAGCTGGAGATAAGCCAACTCCCTACATATTATCCCCTAGGATGACCCGATGGTCAGAATTCTTAGCTGCTTATAACTATCGGCTGCAATGCCGCCCGGGGAAAGCCATTCCCCACGCCGACGCATTGAGCCGAGCACCAGTTCCAGAGACTCTCGACGATAATGGTAACCATGTTGCAAATCAAAGCACTCAACTCGCTGCCACTGACCACCTGAAATATTGCGAGAGAAACCAAACGCGACCACACCCTAGCACAAGTCCTAGGCTGGGTAGAACGTGGATGGCCATTGGACCAGTTATCAGATGACTTCACACCATTCAAAACTCAACAGACCAAACTCTTCTCCCAGAAAGGCTGGGTCATCTGGGGCCATAGAGTCGTTATTCCAGAACGGCTCCGAAAAGCGCTGCTGAGAACTTTGCACGATGGCCACCCCGGCATCGTGTGAATGAAAGCCCTTGCATGAAGATACTCATGGTGGCCGGGCATTGACAAGCAAATCGAACAGTGGGTTTAAGCTTGTCCCAAATGCCAAGAAGTCAGCAACGCCCCACCAAAAGCCATGCCTACTGAATGGGAGAAACCACGTGGACCCTGGTCCCGAATTCACCTGGACTTTGCGGGGCCAACCAAGGGCCACACCTTCCTGCTTACCGTCGATGCCTACTCCAATTGGCTCAAAATTCATGGCATGATGACTACGACCTCCAAGGCGGTCATCAAGATTCTAAACAGACTCTTTGCAACCCACGGATTACCAGAAATCCTGGTATCCAATAACGGCCCACAATTTACTGCACTAGCGTTCGAGCAGTACCTTGCTGACCACGGCATCCGCCATGTGCTCACCTCACCTGCGCACCCTGCGAGCAATGGCCAAGCAAAACGCATGGTTCAATTTGTGAAGAAAACCTTGCAAAAGGTAGACTATGACAACATTGACGACAAGGTCAACCAAATCCTCTTTTTTCAACATATCACCCCACATAGCGTCACCAACAAAACTCCCGCTGAACTGCTAATGGGACGAAAGCTCTGCTCCCACCTTGACCGGTTGCACCCCGCGTATAAACTAGAGAAACCACTAGGATCCAGCGGCCGCTGTCGCACCTTCCACGTAGGAGACCTGGTTTATGCAAAAAACCTATCGGGTGACCCGTTGTGGGTGGAAGCGACAGTAGTACATGTAACTGGCCCTAGATCCTACCTCGTGCAATGCCTTGACGATAAACTTTGGAAACGGCATATCGACCAATTATGGTCGCGGCTTGCAGCGGCCAATTCGCAACTCCCCTATGACCAAACTGAGGGGGGGGGGAGCTACGGAAGAAGATGAAGCCCTAGGAAACCCGTTCGAAGGAAACGACGATTTAATTGAAACTCAGGAAGTGGAGCCGGAGGGAGAAACGTCTGCACCTCAGGGAATCGAGGAAAATGTGGGCAACGACGTAGAAGTGAACTCTGAACCAGAGACAGCCCCACTGCCAGACAACGATCTACCTCAGCGAGATTGCAATCAGCCGATACAACGAAAATCAAAGAGACTAAAAAAACAACCGTCCTATTTAAGGGACTATGTAACTGCGCCCTGAACTAAGGAACCAGGGGGAAGGGGTGTTGTGTATGCAATATAATTAATAAAGTGTGAGCTTGGAGTAAGTGCAGGGTTCTGGCCCTGCACTTCTGATTGGCTGTTAAGTGGCCGGACTGGATTGGCCCGTTCCGGGGAATCCGATTGGCCCTTAACAGAGAGTTCTTATTGGTTATAAAAGCTAGCGTTCCTAGTTTGTTATTGGTTGAACGTTACAAGGTTTGCCTATATAAGGCGGGTTTTTACTGATATTAAATGAGCAAGTCATGATGTAAATAAAGAGCTGAAGTTCACCGTTCAGAAACTTGTCTCCATTCTTTCTCGCCCATGCTCAAACTTTGCTCAAACTTAACATTATAGAAGCTCTAACCTACGATTACTCACTCATATTTTTGCCAATTTTAAGACCATGAAGGTTCAAGGTTATGGATTTCTGCTAAAGAGCTCTTTGGAATATAAACATTATTTCTTTATATTAGATAGTGATGAAACTGTCTCACAGTTAAAGATTATCCCTTTTCCAGGGTTTTTTTTTTTTTAATTAAACGTGAGAAAGATTATCCTATTGTACACAAGTATCCCAGGAGGACAGAACTGAAGGAAATATAACCCAAGTTATAATCCTTTAATGATTAAAATAAATGTTTGCTAGGTTACTGCATATTCAAACTTCATATGGTAATATGAAATTCATTGTATCAATTCTCCTAGAAGAAAGAGGTACACATTACTAACCATTCCTCCTAACCTATCTTCCAGTGAAATCACCAGAACCACAACACCTTTATAAAATCCAGTATGATGAAAAAGCACCAAAAACAGGTCTACAAGATGATGGCTCAAAGCTTCTATAAGCTAGTTAGAAACTTGAAACTAGCTGCTTTGCAAGCTGCTCTGGTTACTATTCAGATTTAAAATGAATTTCATGGTACTGGTCATTACCTATAAAGCCTTTTGTAGTACAGGTTCTGGTTATCTATTACAGAACCTCCTGTCTAGGTTATGTTCTGTATCCAACAAGATCTGACAGGCTCTCTGAGTTCCTTCACTTAAGTCATGTAATTTGGTAGGACTGAGGAGATATGTCTTCTATGTCACCATGTTTGCCCTGTAGAATTGTGTCCCCTTTGAGATTTGGATAGTCCTGATTCTGCCTGCCTTTTGAAAGGCTTTGAAAACAAGAATTTTCTCTCACACATTGCTCAGAAAATTTAATGATCATCTTGACAGTTTCCAGTGCTTCTGTTTCTTTGTAGTTCTCTCTGATACAGTACGTTTTATTGAATGTAATGTTTATTATTACCTATTTTTAATTAAGTGCACAATGAATCATACATTGATTGAATAATTGATCTAAGTAAATATGCACTCCAATTCCTCAGGTTTAGAGACTTTCCACTCCCATCATTAATTTTTCCCAGGAATTTCTAAATTGACTGTGTTGCTCTCAAAAAGAATCCCTAATAAAATAGGATTCATAACTCTGCCACAATTATGCTAATGTCTCCATTCATATTCAGCTGAATGTGAGCAGAAACACTTTTAAGACTTTTTTTTCAATGTAGGAAAAATCGTATATGAAGGGAGATAATACTAGGCTGGTGTATTCTAAGGAAATGCTTACCCATTCTCAGCACAATAATCTAACTGAACGCCCATGACAATCAATGTTTCTTCTAATTTTAAAATTAGGAAGGATATGCATGCAGCCTTTGTAATCTTAATGCCTGTTCTGTCAGTTTGAGGTTGTATTGTTCTCACATGTACTATTGAGCTAATTATAATCAGTCATCAATAATTTGAAAGTCAATCCCAGAAAGACAGAAGAGATTTTTCAAAGGAAATCAGTGCATGCAGATATCCTAACGAAAATGACTTGAAGCAGTTCAACAAAAGAAGCACAGAGAATACATAGGGATTCACCAGCTTTCTTAGGTAGGATTGTTGAACTCTCATAACAAGCAGCTGCTTTCTGGCAGCTTCAGAAGACAGTGCTTAAGGAGACTCATGAGTGTGACAAAAAGTTGGAAAATTGATTGGTATTTCAGGTTTAGTGGTCTCTGGTGAGCATTCCTGAGTTTCTCTGTCTGATTTTGATGAAGTGTTTTTATTTGTCTGTCTACCAAGAGAATATGGGCAATTTTGAAATAGAGAAGCAGGTCTTCTGTTTAGTTTTATCAGGCACCACTTAGCTGTGTTATAATTTATTTTCCAGAAGAATGAAATTTCTCATGAGGGTTTGAGGCTAACAGAGTTATAGCGCAGATGGCTACTGCTCAAATCCTTGTCTATAGACAGCTGTTTCTTACTTTTGGTGGAAGAAAGAAAGAAAACAAGAAAAAGCCAGCTATTCTGCTTTAAAAGCTGTAGAATGGGTTTGTTTTGTACCTAGACTTGCCCAAAATTATAAGGAGTTGCTGTTTGGCAGGCTACATATGAAAATTGGATATGAGTTACTGGTGAGGAACTCCTACAGCTACAGTACTTAGCACTTGAAAAGGATTGAAATAACTCTCTAGTGTGTCTCCAGGACAAACAGTCAACATGGCTGACATTGCCTTGTTAAATATAATAGAGCTGAGTTCCTTTTATTTGTTTCAGAATTGGCTGGGTAAAGTTTCCCTGGTAGGACACAACACCTCTGCTTATCTCTCTTTCAATTGTTTGGCTCATTCTTACCTTGACTTTATTTAATACTAAGGTAAAACTGATTATAGTAGTTTCACTTTATTTCCACAGAATTATGTGATTAACAAACCAAGAGCATGAAGCCAAAAGGTCGGAAGTTATTGTTGATCATTATTACTGTTGGGTTTCTTTAAAAAAAAAAAAAAATTCAGTGTAGATATAGAAAACAAATAAAATAATATTCCCCTTTTCTTTCTTAGACTACCCACCCTCCAGTTTTAATTCCATCTGAATTTGGGAAAATCTCCTCAGTCAAATAATTAGGAAATATAAATATAAATTATTAAATGGGATGTATAATAGGATTCATAATAAATTCATAATATTTTGAAACAGTATGTAATTGTCTTTTCAAAAAAGAAAATAAGTGTGCAATTGTTGAACAGTTGTCTTTCAGTCACCTAATGAGTTGCAATGTTTTATTTTCAGCAACTTAATCAGCAAAGACAATGCTTTGAAAAGTATCCAGTCCTAAAATGACTAAATGGGGTTTTGGTACACTGACTTCACAGCAGAAATATTTTAAAAAGCCAGTTTTTGCAGAGGTAAAGCTATACACATTCTAGATTTTCTAGAAGAATATTAAATGTATAGAAGACACACAAGCACACACACACAAGCACACACATACCCCCTTTACAAATGAGGTTAAAATAGTGAAATTAATTCAAAAGGAGATACTAGAATGCATATGGGTTGATATAAAAGAAAAAAAGAATGGCATTGTCATAGGTGTATACTAGAGGCCACCCAACCAAACAGAAAAAATAGACATACTTTATGCTAACAAATTAAACAATTTATGTAGGAAACATACTGCAATAGTAATAGGGAACTTTAATTACGCTCACATCAACTGGGGACTAAATCTGCATCGAGTGAGAAATCGAACAGGTTCCTAACCAACCTAGCTGCCAACTTTGTTGTCCAAAAATAGAAGAGGGAACTAGAGGAACAGCCATACTGGACTTAATTCTTACTAACAGAGAAGAAGTGATAGAGGGAGTTGAAATTATGGAACTTTATGGAACAATATGACCATGTCATATTGGAATTCAATATAATGCAAACATAAGCAGTAGAACATCATCATACAAGAGTCTTAGAGTTTTAAAAGAGCTGATTTTTAACAAACTAGGAAACACATTGGGAAAGATTCCTTGGCTGAAAATCCTAAAGGGGAAAACAACTCAAGAAACTTGGGAAACTCTGAAAAATATCATAAAAACCTAGACCAGCACAATGAGAAAGAAAAACAAGAAATCCTAGAAGAAAACAGCATAGCTGCACAAAGATCTCTCTGAAAGACAAAAATGACAAGTACAAAAAATAGAAAGAGGTGCAGATAACTAAGGCAGAATATCATCCGACAGTCAGAATATGCAAATATGAAGTTAGGAAAGCAAAGGCTCAGAATAAACAAAGACTTGCAACATAAGTCAAAGATAATTTAAAAAATTATTTCAGTAAAAGACAAACTAGAAATAAAAATTAAAATAAGCAAGAAAATAGTCAGAGAACAGCTGTCTGATCTTGATTAATATAAATCATGAGGACCTGACAGATTACATCCCAGAGTTCTAAAGGAGGTGGCAGATGTCATCTCAGAACCATTGTACCATGTCTTTCAAAAATCCTGGAGCACCAGGGAACTATCTGGGGATTGAAAAATAGCTGATGTGCTTTCCATTTTCAAAAATGTTGATCAAAATCTACTTCTTGGTAAACTAGAAAAAAATGGGATACATAGTGTCTATACCAGATGGATTTGTAAGTGACTGAAAAACCATACTCAACAAGTAGTCCTTAATAGTGGTATGTCTATATGAAGGAAAATAAGCAGTGGGGCACCACATGGTTCAGTCTTAGGCCCAGTACTCTTCAATATCTTCATAAATGACTTGGATGAGGGAATAGAAAGGTAACATCAAATTTGCAGATGATACTAAGCAGGCAGTAATAACCAATAGCCTATATGATAGGCTCAAGATCCAGATGGATCTCAGATGGATTTGAACACTGGGCTCTATCTAACAAAATGAAATTCAACATAGAGAAAAGTAAAGGCTTACATTTAGGCAAGAAAATCCAAAAGTACACATACATATTAGTGAAACCTGGCTAAATAGCAGTAACTGTGAGAGGGATCTTGGAATCCAAGTAGACAATCAATTAAATATGAGTGAGCAGTGTGCAGCAGCAGCCAAAAAATTCAATACAGTCCTAATTTGCATTAATAGAAGGATTGAATCAAGATCACATGAGGTACTAGTATCACTCTAAAAAGCCTTAGAAAGGCCACATCTAGAATACTGCATCCAGTTTTAATCACTGCATTATAAAAAGATGTTGAAACTCTAGAAAAAGTGCAGAGAAGGGCAACAAAGAAGATTGGGGGCCCAGAGGGTAAAACATATGAAGAATGGTTGCAAGAACTGAGCATGGCTAGTCTAATGAACAGAAGGACCAGGGGAGACATGATAACAGTGTTCCAATATTTGAGGGATTGTCACAGAGAGGAGAGGGGCACCTATTTCCAAAGCACACAAAGGCCAGACAAGGAGCAATGGATAGAAACTGATCAAGAAAACTGATTAAAAAGAGTCTAGACAGTCATTTATCTGAAATAGTATAAGTTCTCCTACTTGAGCAGGGAGCTGTATAGAAGTCTTCCAAAGTCCCTTCCAGCTCATTCATTCTAATTCTAATTCTAAAAAAGGAGAGATTCAATCAAGTAATAAGGATAAACTTTTTGGCAGTGAAAACAATCAACCAATGGAACAGCTTGCCTTCATAAGTTGTGGGTGCTTCATCACTGGAAGCTTTCAAGAAGAGACTAGACAGCCATTTGTCAGAAAAGGTATAGAGCAGGGGTCAAACTCATGTGATCATGGAATCATTACATGGTATATCGTAACTGTTTTCCCCTTTACTAAATCAGGTGTCAGCATCACCAGTGCACAACATATTTGGTCTCCAGGTTGCAAGTTTAACAGCCCTGATATGGAGTCTCCTACTTGAGCAGGGGGTTGGAGTAGAGGACCTCCAAGGTCCATTCCAACTCTGTTATTCTGTATTCTGTACTTTTCAAAAGGAAAAGTGTCACTATGCTACTCTGTGATATAAAACTGCAATATCAGTTAGTAGAGTGCTGTCTTTGACCATCAAAGCCCCTGGTCACAAATAAAAGTAAATAAAATGTATCCTTCAAGAATAGCCTATAATATTTATCAAACTCAGTAAAAATATTTCTCAAGAGCATTCAACTGGCCCATTCTCTCCACAATTTTATGTTCCTTTTAGTCTCCTTGTGGTTTTTATGTTGTTTTATGATTTTTATAGTTTTTTACTGCTGTTTTTGTTGTTATTGGAAATTGTCTTCTTTTATTTTGTGAGGCACCATATAAAGGGTACAGGGTGAAAATAAATGCTGCTAATTAGGGCTCCTTTATCTGGACTACAATTGTTCAAATGATCACTATATGGCAGTAACAAGAGATAGGAAATTAATTCTTTTGCAACCCAGATATGTTCTCTCTCTCGCTTTCTCTCTCTCTCTCAAAATTACATAGTCCTTTTTTTTTGTTAAGAAGACAGTTTTGCTACATATTTCTTAAAGCTGCATCAGCCCTATGCAGTTTTTGGAAAGTAGGTTTGAAATCAATGAGACTCCATGCAAGTGCATTTAGTTAAAAACTGACACCTTGACTGGCAAATGAGAGATTTTGTTGTATAAATCCTGACCCTTAAATTCAACTGTTTTCCAAGAGAGAGAAAGGAAAATAGATATAATGGACTGAGGGAATACCCTTGGGTATTTCTTTAAAACTAAAGTTTTTAATATAATCCTTGGGACAAATATAGTTACCTTCACAATGAAATGTTGATCATCTTATGCTATAGTTAGTTGTCTCCCTTGATTGGGATTTAGTGCATGCTGTGACAACTGCATGGATTGGCAGAAATTGGTTTATTACTGCAACAACTCAAGGGAGTCACATGAATTAAGGGAAAACATTTACATTAGAACAAATTACATTTCCCCCCTGCAAATCTAATTGTTACACTGAGAGCTCTTACACTCTTGTAATTGCGGTATCCTAATTACACACATTGCATTTTTAAAAAAAGAATATCATTGTTGATCTGCAATATCCTCTACTTATTTACAGTTGCATATTTGAACAATGAGCAAGAGTTCTTCCTGCAATGTAGCACAGCGAGATTATTATCTTCTCACAGATACAAAATTAATTCAGCAGAGAAGATGTATTCTCCAACAAACAAGAAAGAAAAATCTCCAGAGGCAAGACATTCTACAATTGTTTCTTTTAAAAATGTGTCTAATTAATAAAACACTTACCATCTGCAGTGACTGACCTGTCAGACAGTTCCTAAGAGATCATTTTAGGGGCAGTATATGTATGTATATGCATAGGCATAGGCATATGTACAAATATAGAATAACAACCTGAATTTAGCTTGTAGAAAATAATGTTAGTCTGTCAATAGAAATTACAAGTACTCAAGATGGAATTAATTTATGAAGAATGCTAATTAACATTTGTTTCCCTGATCAGATGAGTTCAGCCCAGCAGAATTCAACAATATTGCTAATATGAGCAGTAAATATCTCATAGAAGGGGAAAATGTAGTTCAAGGTGGAAGTCAGGGGTGGGATTCTATCAGTTCACACCTATTCGCTAGAACCAGTTGTTAACATTCTAAGCAGTTTGGAGAATTGGTTGTTAGAAGAAATTACTGGCCTAATCCTGTAAGGAAGGCAGGAAGGAAACATTCTGGTATTTCTTACAGAAACTGCCTATCCGTTAACCCTTATTGCATTCTTGGCAGGACTAGACTTCCTGTCTCAGGAACTTCTCTGGAGGTTTTTCACCCTCCTTTGTGGTGGACTCCCATGGAAAGAATGAGACACAGAGGCTGGTGTACTCGGGATGGGAGTCTAGAGCAAATTCTAGTGCCCCCTTTTATTGAGAAATTCGTACATAGTAAGCATACACATTGTGGATTACAATAATTAGATATAGCACACAAAACTGTTTACAATTGTCTGAGCTGCTTAATTGTTTCTGGTGTTTGTTTTTAATTTCCTTGTTTATCTCAGTGACCCTTAGGCAGACATGTATGTATAAGGTCTTAGACTAATCATTACCCAATACTGAAGTCAAAGTTTTATTCCCACACTCCTTCACTGGTACTTTGCTTCTGTGGAGTGACCATTCAAAGTTACAATGGCACTGAAAAAAGTTACTTATGACCATTTTTCACATTTATGACTGTTGCAGCATCCCCACAGTCATGAGAGACCAGGCGAGGTGATGCATGCCTTGATGTGAGTGATATTGAGTTGGCCATGCCCAGCCAATAACATGACCATCAAGCCATGTTCACCCAGTCACATAACCACCAAGCCATGCCCACCAACTAAGCCACACCCACAGAACTAGTTGTTAAAAAATTTGAATCCCACTCCTGGTGGAAGTCCTTAATACTCTCTGAGCTTGGTTTTTATCCCAAAATACGACCTACTCAGAAAGTAAGTCCTAGCTTGATTTTACATGTGTCCCTAATATAAGCCCTACCCTCAAAATAAGTCCCAATTAAGATCCTGTCCACTCCAGGGTGCATAGGTAAAATTTAAGCTAGCGTGGGGATGCGGGGGGTGGAGCTGCCGTACTACTTACCTTCAGATAAAACAATTTTATAGCATTCTATTTATTCAAGACTATTGTAGTTTTTCATCAGTTAAAGTGTATTTATAAATAAATGCACAAATAATTTAAGAATTTTGCCTTTAGAGGATAGGTGAGAGATCTAAAGATTTTTCTCAGATACATTATCCTCCAAAAGTATAGACTAATCACACAGTTAATTATAAACCACAATTAAATTATTCATGAAAAAACTGAGTCAATACAAAGAAATTAGGTTACCAGCTCTGGAGTCTCCCATGGACTATAGTGGAGAAAAAATGCCTTTATTTTTTATTTATTTTTTATTTCTTTATATTTATTTATTTATCACCAAATTGAATAAACTTTGACAAAGAGAAGAAAGACTGCTTAATTATAGAAACAAAATGCTTGGGTTTGCTTATTTATCTTTTAATCTAGGGTTGCTTGTTTCCTTGTCTGTCAGTGGAAGATGACAATAAATGTGATAGTAATAGCACTTAGACTTATATACTGCTTTACAATGCTTTACAACCCTCTCTAAGCAGTTTACAGAGTCAGCATATTAACCCCAACAATCTGGGTCTTCATTTTACCCACCTCAGAAGGATGGAAGGCTGAATCAACCTTGAGCCTGGTAACATTTGAACTGCTAAATTGCAGGCAGACAGTAGTCAGCAGAAATAGCCTGCAGTACTGCATTCTAACCACTGTGCCATCAAGGCTCAATAATTTTTGCTTTACAATCAAAAGATTCATTTTTTTTCTTTATGACCTGTGTTATATGAAAATATAATAATAAAATCCTGAAACATATAAGAACAGAACATAAATAAAAGTCCACAATTATTAGGTAAGAACAGGTTCACAAGTTCAATATATTAAAGTACTGAGAAATCTGGAAGGAGATAATCAGTTCACTAACACTAATTTGCATCACATTAAAGATTATTTAAAGACCAGTGCTCTGGCAGACAAGTACAATTCAAAGTGCACTGACGATGTCTCCTCAAATGGTGACAAAATGTTTGCAACCAAATTGCCAAGCTTGGAGCTCAGACCAACAGCCCAATAATCAGATCAGTTTATGGTTCAACATACTGCAGAATGAAAATTTGCAGCATAGTTATATATTGATTTTATATTACCAGAGAAGGGAGTTTATCAACAAAGACTAGGTGAAAAAGAATATTTATGTCATTTATTAAAATAATAATAATAATAAAGTACAGAAAGTACAATCAAACATCATTCCAATAAGAGAAAAAGAAAACTTTATGGAACATAGTAAATGCTCTACGAATGGCTAAGATGACCCAAGGGTTAAAAGAAAGATGTATATGTAATGGGAGGTAGATGTAAATGAGAAAGGAGATATCCCATTAAGTAGTTAACAACTCCACAAAACAAATTGGGAAGGCTGAAATACAAAATAAACTCAGACTACAAAGCAATAAAACAGTAAAAATGGGGATTAGAAGGTTATATATGAGGAATAGCAATAACAGTAGCACTTAGACTTATATACCACTTTATAGTGCTTTACAGGCCCCTCTAAGCAGCTTGCATAATCAGAATATTGTCCCCACAATCTGGGTCCTCATTTTACCCACCTCGGAAAGATAGAAGGCTGAGTCAACCTTGAGCTTGGTGAGTTTTGATCTGCCGAATTGCAATAAAATACTAAAAGGAAAAAGGCGGGTTCATGATAGAATATATATTATTGAATAATAATAGGTTACATGGAGGGCATTGGTTCAGCAGTTAAATATGCTGAACTTGTCAGCTACAAAGCTGACAGCCCAGATTTGAGACTTGAGCACCATACAGTGGGGTGATAATGTAGCAGGATGGTGGGAAAGTGGGAGACACTGTATGCCTGGATTTCAACAAAACATTAAATAAGGACTCCTTAGCCTTCTCATTATGATAACTCACACCTGTCCATTTGCTCCTCAAATTAGAATTTTGGATTGCTTTGTACCATGATATTCTCAGAAATCTTCAACATCAAAGTTCAAAAGCATCAACACTCTTTTTATCCTGCTTTTTCAAAATCCAACTTTCCCTTACATAAATACAGTACAATATTAATGCAATATCAGGGGTTTTCAATTCAATGTATAGAATGTGAAGGATGTGTGATTGCATTTAATTTTAGTCATAATGTACACTGAAGATGGTATTTAATTTCATTATATGAGGTGCAATGTCAATAAAGTAAACTAAATTAAATTAAACTAAATAAAGTATCAAATGGAAAAACATTTTCAGCAGGATTCCGATCTTTATAGATATAGACATATCCCAACATCTGAATATCTATTCCAAAGCCTTCACTCCTATTCTACTACGTGCCCATCTGTGCCATATTTTTTTTTTAACTCTAGTTCCTTTACTGCTGACAAGTTGCTCCAAAAAGGCAGAAACAATTCATCATTTCAGTATCATTATTGTCAGTTCTAAGGCTGGTTTCTGTACCTGTAATCATTAGTTTGGCCTTTTTTATATTTAATCACAGTCACATTCTTTCACTGTGCTTCTTGACTTTCATTACCAGAGCTTGCAGAACATTTGCATTTTCAGCTATCAGAGTAGCATAATCAGCATAGCAAAGGTTATTGATGTTTCTTCATCCAATTTTATGACCACATTTATCTTCTTCTAGCTTTCCTTGATATATATTCAGCATAAGAGTTGAATAAACAAGAGGAGAATAGGCACATTTTCAGACTCCTTTGCTAACCTGGAGCCAGTTTGTTTCATCACTTTCTGTCCAGATTATCTTTATGTTTATATGGGTTTAGGTTTTGCATGAGGACAATTCAAAGCATATTTCACAGCTTAATACAGCTGACATAACCAAAGTCATTTCTATATTCAATGAAGCACATTGTGATCTCATCTAAAATGATATTGATAAGATCAAGTGAGTTCAAAGTTGGGTAACAAAAATGAGAGAAAGTCTGAAGGACAAAGCATACCTAGAGAGATTGGAGGAACTGAATATGTACAGCCTGGAAGACAGAAGGGAAATGGGGGGAGGCAGAAGGGGATTCCACCAGTTCGGGCAAACTGAATGTTAAATGTGCATCTGTACCAGTATTTGAACCAACTAGCTGGTCCTGTCCACACAGCCCTGCCTCTCCCACACAGCCCATTTTCAACACAGTTAAGTGCAGGGTCCATGCAGAGGCTCTGGGAGGGGGAAAAAATGGGCCTTCTGGAAATCCAAAAGTGGATCTGTTTCCGGCTTCCGGAGGGCCTCCACAGGTGAGGGGAAGCCATTTTCACCCTCCCAAAGGTTCAGGGGAAGCCTCTGGACCCTTGGGAAGGGGAAAAACATCCCTCCCAGAAGTTCCAGTAGGCCACGCCCACCATGGCCATGCTCACCCAATAACTGCTTGCTGGGATTTTTGAATCCCATTCCTGGGGGACGACATGATCAAAACCTTTAAATATATTAAGGGTGTGAATAAGGTTCTGGAACACAGTATTTTCAATATTAAGCAAAAATGAAGAACATGGGTAGGTAGCCTCAAACTGTTAAAGTGAGAAGTTCAAAAGTGATGTTAGAAAGAATAGTATAAGTTTGAAACCAAGTTCCAGCAGAGATAGTGGGTCAATCATCAGTAAAGGAGTTCAAATATGCTTAGGATAGACACAAGCTCATCATGCAGCAATCAATCAATAAATTAATTAAATATTAATAATGAATATTAATTAAATAATTCCTTAAAAAGAAGACAAAAACAAACAAAAGACTCAAAGGGCAGACTTGATGAATCACTGGGTCTTTTTTGGCTATCAGTGTTTGATATTTTCTGTCTCTTCTTTTTGGTATTGTTTGGTATTTTTTCATTTATCCAGTGTGCATCAACAAAAATGCATCTCATTCTTCAGTCTTTTCAAAAATGAGCTTAAAAACTGGCATCTCTTTTTCCACATAAGGGTTTTATCTATGTTGGATGATTCTAAACATTGCCTTGCTAGCAGGTGAAATTCAGCCTACTGAATGAGAGCTTGCATACTCCATTAAATATACTTTGGTATTGGCATGTAACTGACATCTTGAAATCTGTTGGCTATTTTATCTTTTTTTCAGATTTGTTGGTATAAATTGATTAGAACCTTTACTGATTTTTCTGTGGCCACATTTCTGTCGATCAATTCTTGAAATCTTCTTACTATCATTATGACACTTGGGTTTGGTTTTTTTTTTTTTTTTTTTGCTAAGGTTTTCTCAAATAATTTTATCTGGCTTTGACTATTATTTTATTCTTTTCTTGGCAATTAAAAAAAACTTGTTCTAATATGTGGTTTGCTGTTTCTTGATGTTTAGCTCTCTTTTCACATTGATCCTTAAATAATCTGTTAAGCTAATTCCAAATTTCTCCACCAATGAAATTCAAGATTTCATAGCAATTCCTGATTAACTCTTGTAAATTGTGAATACAGAGATCAAGTTTCTATATTGTAGAAACTTCTGCTTTAGTTTGACTTGGAATTTGCACATAAATAGATCATAATCTGTTCCAGAGTCAGTCTCTGACCATTTATTTGCTATTATTCTTAAAAAGTTCTGGTTCTTGTGCCAATAAAAGTCAATTTTATTT
This sequence comes from Hydrophis major, assembly GCA_033807585.1. Lineage (NCBI taxonomy): Eukaryota > Metazoa > Chordata > Lepidosauria > Squamata > Elapidae > Hydrophis > Hydrophis major. The sequence continues at coordinate 159,158,681 of CM066329.1, forward strand.
CTATGCTATACTTCATATTTTCTTTGTTTGAATAATGTGTTAACATAAAAGAGATCATTAGATTGGCAAACATTGATAAGTCATTCTTCTGATTTATATTTATTTCCTAGGCTCTATATTTTTGTCTTATTCCCAACTTTTGCATTCCAGAAGCTGCATTCTGCTTGCACATTCTGTCAATTTCAGACTGAACTTGACTATAACAATCATCAACCTCTTCTTCTCCTCCATCAATGTTTGGATTATGACCTGTAAAAGGATTTCCTGCAAAGTCAAACAGATATCATTTGATCATTGATTGCATTATACTCAAGTAGTGTCCTTGCTATAACCTTCCTGAGTTATGAAAGAAGCACAATTTTTCTTATTTTTCATGCCCGAGTAATAAATAATATGATGTGACTGAAAATATCCAGTGGCAAGCTATTTCAATTCATTGATGTCAAAGTGTTAATGTGTGGCTGATAGATTTCATTTTTTATTGTGTTGAGATTTCCACATTCATAAGCTTTTTAGATTCCATGTTCCTACTGTAATTCTCTCTTCTGGATTTTGTTTTGGATTTTCTTTTCTGTCATGGTAACATCAGAAACTGGACATCCATACATTTTAATCTAGTCATGTTATAAATGCCATTAATACTATGATATATTCTCAGTTTTCCTCAGTAATTTGTTGAGTTCCATCTAACCTTGGAGGCCTATCATCTGGTATTATATTGTGTATTATTTGTACTATCTAGTCAAATTATTTTCTTGAAAATAGTACAAAAGTGCTTTACCATTGTCTTTCTCCATATTGTATGAAATGGTACCTTTCCTAATAACACAAAAATAATCACATACCTCCAACAATTCCTTAAATTGTTGCTTCTTAATATAAGTTTTTGCTTGCTTTAGCTGGCATCTGAGATGACCTTTGCATCTTAAGTGACTATGCTAGGATTATATATAATTTTTCAAATTCTGCAGAAAATGCCACCACTGAGAGAGATGACTAGATCAGAAATGACTGAGAAGAAACAGCAACCAAATACACATGGCACATACAATCACTAATCAGTGAGGAACACAGATGAACCAAAGATTTCTGCATCAGATCTAGGACAAAGCAGGAAAAAGGAAAGGAAAAAGAGATTTCCACAGAAAAGGCAGCCTTGTATAGGTCGTTGCTGAAATATAAAATCTTTGGTGCGGTTCAAGTGAGAAAGACAGTTGGTTATAGAGAGAAAAACAAAGGTAATGTCTTTGTTTTTCTCTTTCTTTCCTAGCAGCAAGAAGACTAGCAAAGTTTGGAAATTAACATACCACTGCTGACAAGATAAGCAAATCTGAAGAAATAGCTGACAAATGGTAGGCAGGCAAATAAGTATTAAGGACCTGAACAAGAGGACTGGATAAATATAGTGTTCTGTTATTATTTTGTTTTGTACTCACTTATATATACATATAAGGATGCGGTGGCTCAGTGGCTAAGATGCTGAGCTTATCGATCAGAAAGGTTGGCAGTTTGACAGTTCAAATCCCTAGCATCATATAACAGAGATAGCTCCCATTACTTATCCTAGCTTCCGCCAACCTAGCAGTTCAAAAGCATGTAAAAATGCAAGTAGAAAAACAGGGACCACTTTGGTGGGAAGGTAACAGTGTTCCATGCACCTTTGGCATTTAGTCATACCAACCACATGAACACAGAGTCATCTTTGGGCAGCACTGACTCTTTGCCTTTGTGATGGAGATGAGCACTGCCCCCTAGAGCCAGAAATGACTAGCACATAAAATTATATATTGCAATGCCCTACCTGTTAATGAATATTTCAGCTTCAATCAAAACAATACAAGAGCACACAATAGATACAAACTCAAGATAAACCACACCAAACTTGATTGCAGGAAATATGACTTCAGCAAAGAGTGGTCAATGTCTGGAATACTCTACCTGACTCTGTGGTTTCTTCCCCAAACCCCCAAAACTTTAACCTTAGACTGTCTACAATTGACCTCAACCCTTTCCTAAGAGGTCTGTAGGGGGTATGCATAAGCGCACCAACGTGCCTACCATCCCTGTCCTATTGTTTCTTTTTATTTTTCTTATATGTATCCATTTCATGTATTCATAATTATGTTTATACTTATACCTATTATAAGATAATAGGTATAAGTATAAACATAACTTGACAAATAAATAAACAAACAAACAAACATATGCAAGGGGAACCTTTACCTTTATATATACATAGTAACTTTGCCATTTTTTATTGCAATCTGTTGTAAATAGCACTAGATAATAACTTGATTGAATGATCTCTTGAATTGATTCCTATATTTATCTACTCTCCAACATATCCCAATTGGGCCATGCTGTGATAGAACATAAGCTTTAGTAGTAAAACATTATTGAGCCATGAATATGAACTCAGCACATGCCACATGTATACGTTATACTAAAACTGCATATTCTAGCCTTTTGACTAGAATATCCAGGGTTTTCCTATTGTTTGAAAGACCACTTCTAAATATTCAAGAATTTAATTTGTTCTATTTCATGGTCATCTAACTGCCAATATCTAGTTTTGCAGTATTTTAAAAAAGGGGGGGAATCTTAGAATAATTGCTTCCTAAGGGCTCTTATCTGCACAAGAAGAAAAAGGTTTCTTGTCATGTCAGCTGGGGTCAGTGATATCATTGCAGAGTCATGTGTATATGCATAGATAATCACTCTTCCTCAAGTGAACCACCAACTGGATTATTTAATCATTTAATAGTAAGGGCATCGAGATACAATCATATCTGATACATCTACTCACAGGAACTTGTCTTATAAAATGGTCTGGTCTGTACCTAACTCTTAGTTGTGAAACTTCACAGAATCTAAATAGTGAATCCTATGTTAATTTCATAATAGTAAAAACAAAAGGCATCTGCTAATAGCATTGTTTTGTTTTTCAATTTGAATGAGAGGTGGTATTCAACTGGTTCGCACTGCTGGGGCGAACTGGTTGCGGTGATTTGGTGTAGGTCTCCGAACCCGTGGCAACCCCTAGCTGGCGATGCCCTCAACTCAGTTGCCCAGTCTCTAACTTGCCCTGGTTGCTCTCCTAGGTTTCTCTACCACATGGTGGCTGGGTGCAGCTCAGGCAGATGTCCCGCAGTTGTTGCACATGCGCACTGAGAGTGCAGCCATTACATATGCAGTGTGCATGTACAGCAGCCCTGGGACATCTGCCACCTGCCTATCTGCTTGGAGCACGATTCTCCCAGTGGATGCACCTCCTCCAGCCCAGCCTGGCCTGGCACAGCTAGCCAGTAGGCGGCCACATGTCCAGCCATCCCTTTTGCAGCACCAGAAGCCTCTCCCAACTGGCCGACTACTCTCTTCCTCCTCAGCCATATAGAACAAGCAGACAGAGAAGGAAGGGAGCAGCTGTCCATCTGGTTGTACTGAAAAAGGGACCGAAAAGAAACCATTTCCAACCACCTCTTTTGGAGTGCTGCACCAGCAGGCTCAATGGGTTAGACCTACATGGCCAGTGGCTATGATGCAGCGCGGCGGCAGTGGGTTGGAGAGGTGCAGCAAAGCCTCTTGAAGAAGCCTATAGCCACTGCATGTTTTTTTCAGTGTGGAAGGAAGGAAGGTAAGGTTTCAGGCAGTCGAGAAAGCTGCCTGGCTCAGAGCTGCTGGTTATGGGGCAAGTCTGCAGCACATGTCTCACTTGAATTTCCTAGCCCCAAAGCGGGAGGGGAGGAAGGCTTTTTCAGGCAATGCAGGACAAGAGACTGGCTGGGATGAACCCTTGTAATGAGAGATTATGCCAGGCACTTGGAAGCCTGTGTGTGTGTTTCAGAAGGTTCTCCTTTCCTCCTTTCTCCAGAGGGAAAGGAGAAAGACAGAGAGAAAGAGGGAGGGAGGGAGGGAGGGAAAGAGAGAAAGAGAGAGAGAGAAAGAGAAAGAGAGAGAAGAGAGAAGAAAGAAAAGGGAAAGAAAGAAAGAAAGAAAAAGAGAAAGAAAGGAAGAAAAGGGGTAGACAAAGAAAAATGGGATGGAAGGAAGGGAGAGAAAGAAAGAAAGAAAGAAAGAAAGAAAGAAAGAAAGAAAGAAAGAAAGAAAGAAAGAAAGAAAGAAAGAAAGAGGGAGGGAGGGAGGAGAAAATGAAAGATATATGGATGACTGGATGGATAGATACATGGAAGGAGGGAAGGAGAGAGATAAAAAGGAAAGGAAGGAAGGATACAAACTCTGGCTTCAGAAGACTCTTTGAAACAGCACAGCAATCTAGGGCTGGAAGAGATCTTGGAGGTAATCTTCTAGTCAAACTTGGCAAGTTTAAGACTTGTGGACTTCAACTCCCAGAATTCCTGAGCTAATATGACTGGATGAGGAATTCTGGGAGTTGAAATCCACAAGTCTTAAAGCTGTCAAGTTTGAAGACCGCTGTTCTAATCCAACCCACTGCTCAGGCAGCAAAACTCTGAGGATGCCAAAATCTGACTAGAGGACCTGGGAAAGGTGTCAGAATAACAGAATAACACTTAGAATGTGTTGTGTATGTACCATAGTTAATAAAGTATGAGCTTGAGGTAAAGTGCAGGGTTCTGGCCCTGCACTTCTGATTGGCTGTTAGGTGGCCAGATCGGATTGGTTAGTTCTTAGGAATCCGATTGGCCCTTAACAGAGGATTATTATTGGTTAAAAGAGCTAGCGTTCATAGCTCACTATTGGACAATTCTTACAAGGGTTGCCTATATAAGGCAGAGTTCACTGTTGTTGTTTTTGAGAAGTCACTATGCAATAAAGAGCTGAAAGTTCACATTCAGAGGCTGTCTCCATTTACTCTGACCCATGTCCAAGTACTTAACACTGGCGACGAGGATGGGATGTGGAGACGTCTGAACCTAAGAAGCCAGGAAGCAATACTGAGCAGGTGATAAGACTACGCCAACAACGGAACCATGTCCGGCGGCATCGTACCACCCGCTCCGTTCGATCCAAACCAAGAGGATTGGGAATCCTACATGGATCACTTCCAAATGTTTCTCGAGACGAATAACTTGAAGGACGCCACACCAGCAAAGAAGCGGGCACTGTTCCTGACGCATTGTGGCCCAGCTTTATTTAAGATGGCTAAAGCGCTCGCCAAACCTCGAGAAGTGAAAGCCATGAGCTGGGATGACCTCGAACCCATCCTGAGAGACCATTACGCGCCAACCGTGCCTACACTCATGAGACGCCACGAGTTTTATCAGAGAAACCAATGAAAGGGAGAGAGCGTGGCCGATTTCGTGGCGGACCTCCGAAATTTAGGGGGCCTCTGCGGGTTCGCTGATTTAGAAGAAGCACTAAGAGATCGAGTAATTCTGGGATTAGATGCACTAGGCGTACAAAGCAAGCTGATGGCGAAAGGCGACATCAGCCTTGCTGACGCCATCGCTGAAGCCACGGCTGCGGAGGTGACCAAAAAGTCGGCTGCACAATTACGGCGAAGCCGCACTCCAGCAACACCACCGACCAGCGAAATCTTACCCAACTCAGAAGGGCAGCTAGCAACAATACACCACAAGGACCTCTCTTCGTCATCAGACAGCGATGAAGAAGGGGTCCATCGACTGCGGTCCGACCGGGACCCTCGCCCTAAGTCCTTACGCCCTTGTGCTGGTTGTGGAGCAAACCATGCCAGGGCCGAATGCAAATTCCGCGACACACTCTGCCATGAGTGCGGGAAACGAGGCCACATCAGCCAGGTCTGCCGCAGCTTACCAGGACCCAACCAGGCCTCAAGAGGGGCCAACTATTGCTAATCGACAGGAAACCGTCCTGTAAGGCGAGAGCCAGTAAACCACTCCTACAGAAATCGAGCTTTGCAAAAAGAAGAGGCTCACCATACTATCACTATAGGTCACGCCTCAGTTTTGGACACTAAGAAAATTCGAGTCATGTTAGCCATCGAGAACCAGCCTTGCCACATGGAGGTCGACTCGGGATCATCCCTCTCGATGGTGTCTTGGAAGACACTCAAGCAACTAATCCCCACAATCCAACGCCAAGACCTCCAATTTCAATGCCTCATCCTAAAGGACTACCAAGGAAATCGAATCCCCATTGTCAGGTCCTGCCGAGTCCGAGTCTCCTTCAAAAAGCACACAGCGTACTTACCTCTAACGATCATCGATAGAGATAGGCCTAGTCTATTAGGCCTCCAATGGTTCGCGCCACTCGGCATCGAAGTGGCAGGCGTGAACCGAGTCGGTGGTTGTGAGTGGGAGGAAGACCTTATTTTTGAGTTCAGCGACGTCTTCGCGGACCGTTTAGGCGAGTATAAGGGGACCCCAATCTCATTTAGTCTAGATCAAAAAGTAGTCCCTATTCGCTTGAAGCCCCGTCGAGTTCCATTCACTCTTAAAGCAAAGATAGACAAACAACTCGACAAGCTAATTGCTCAAGGAGTGTTGAAGCCCATCGATCACTCTCCATGGGAAACCCCTATTGTAACACCCATTAAACCAGATGGGTCAATCCGAATTTGTGGGGACTACCGGGCCACTTTAAACCACGTCCTACAGCAGAATCCGTATCCAGTTCCGGTGGTGCAGCACCTCCTTCATTCCTTGGGGGGCGGAAAGGTTTTCGCTAAACTAGATTTAGCTCAAGCTTATCAACAACTACCAGTGGATGAAAAGATGGCCCAAGCCCAAACAATTGTAACGCACAGAGGTGCCTTTAAATGTACCCGATTGTAATTTGGGGTTAGTGTAGCCCCGGGGATATTCCAAAGCCTCATGGAAAGGTTGTTACAGGGAATCAAGGGCGTGGTTCCGTATTTCAATGAAGTATTAATTGCAGCCCCTACCCAAAAAATCTTACAGGATCGTTTGAAATGTGTTCTGAAAAAATTCCAAGAGGCAGGACTTAAGGTGAAAAAAAATAAATGTCACTTATATACTGACAGTGTTGAGTTTCTAGGGTATCGGATTGATAGCCAGGGCATTCATCCTACTGAAAGTAAATTAAAGGCTATAAAAAATGCTCCCAGGCCACGAAACAAGGCCGATCTCCAGGCGTTCTTAGGCCTCATTAATTTCTATAATGTATTTTTACCGCACAAGGCGACTGTTGCTGAACCGTTACACCGGTTATTAGATAAAAAAGCATTATGGGTATGGGGTTACCGGGAAGAACAAGCGTTCCAGAATGTTAAAAAACTGCTCACATCTGACTCTGTACTTATGCAGTTTAACGAGACTTTACCATTAGTTATAACCTGCGATGCATCGCCCTTCAGGGTGGGTGCCATTTTGAATCATGTACTGCCTAATGGGAACGAAGCCCCTGTTGCTTACTTTTCGAAGACTCTTTCACAAGCAGAGCGGAACCATGGACATATTGATAAAGAAGCTCTCGCAATCGTTTCAGCTGTAAAGAAATTTCATGAATATGTGTATGGAAGGACATTTACCATTATAACTGACCACAAACCATTGCTAGGAATAATAGCCGGGGACAAGCCAACCCCCTACATATTATCCCCTAGAATGACCCGATGGTCAGAATTCCTAGCTGCTTATAATTATCGCCTACAATATCACCTGGGGAAAGCCATTCCCCATGCCGACGCATTAAGCCGAGCACCACTCCCAGAGACTCTCGACGATCCGGCACCAACAGCAACCACGTTGCAGATCGAAACACTCAACTCGCCACCTATGACTGCCCGAGACATCGCGAGGGAAACCAAATGAGACCACACCCTAGCTCGAGTCTTAGGCTGGGTAGAACGCGGATGGCCATTGGACCAAGTACCGCGCCATTCAAATCGCGACAGACTGAACTTTTTTCCCAAAAAGGCTGTATTATCTGGGGCAATAGAGTCATTGTCCCAGAACGACTCCGGAAGATGCTGCTACAAATCCTGCATGAGGGCCACCCTGGCATCGTGTGGATGAAAGCGCTTGCACGAAGCTACGCATGGTGGCCGGGCATGGACCGGCAAATCGAGCAGTGGGTCAAAGCGTGTGCCAATTGCCAACAAGCCAGCAATGCCCCACCAAAAGCCATACCTTCTGAATGGGAGACACCACGTGGACCCTGGTCCAGAATCCACCTGGATTTCACGGGGCCAACCAAAGGATATACCTTCATGCTGACAGTCGACACATATTCCAATTGGTTAGAAATTCATCGTATGATGGCTACAACTTCCGAAGCAGTGATCAAGATCCTAAATAGACTCTTTGCAACCCACGGATTGCCTGACATCCTGGTGTCCGATAATGGGCCACAGTTTACGGCACTAATGTTCGAGCAATACCTCGCTGACCGCGGCATCCGCCATGCGCTCACCTCGCCTGCGCACCCTGCGACCAATGGCTGAGCGGAATGCATGGTCCAATTTGTTAAAAAGACCTTGCAAAAAATGGACTATGACAATATCGATGACAAGGTCAACCAAATTCTCTTTTTGCAACACATAACTCCACATAGCATTACCGGCAGAACTCCTGATGGGACGAAGACTCCGTTCCCACTTCGACCGGTTGCACCCTGCTTACGAACCGGAAAAGCCAATAGGATCCAGTGGTTGCTATCGTACCTTCCAGGTAGGAGACCACGTTTATGCACGTAACTTATCAGGCGATCCATTATGGATAGAGGCAACGGTAGTACGAGTGACCGGCCCCAAATCCTATCTAGTGAAATGCTTTGACAATAGACTGTGGAAACGGCATATCGACCAATTACGGTCATGACTCACAACGGCCAGTCAACAACTCCCCCATGACCAAACCAAGGGGGGGGAGGTACAGAAGAAGATGACATTCCAGGGAACCTGCTAGAAGGGAGCGACGAATTAAGTCAGACTCAGGAAATGGAGAATTGTTTGCACTGCAAGAAATTGCACCTGAGCAAGAAGCAGATCCCCTGCCAAGCAACAATCCACCTCAACAGGATTGCAACCAACCAGTCCAATGAAAATCCAAAAGACTTAAAAGACAAGTGTCCTATTTAAAGGACTATATAACTACACCGTAATCAAGAAGCCAGGGGGAAGGGGTGTTGTGTATGTACCATAGTTAATAAAGTATGAGCTTGAGGTAAAGTGCAGGGTTCTGGCCCTGCACTTCTGATTGGCTGTTAGGCGGCCAGATCGGATTGGTTAGTTCTTAGGAATCCGATTGGCCCTTAACAGAGGATTATTATTGGTTAAAAGAGCTAGTGTTCATAGCTCACTATTGGACAATTCTTACAAGGGTTGCCTATATAAGGCAGAGTTCACTGTTGTTGTTTTTGAGAAGTCACTATGCAATAAAGAGCTGAAAGTTCACATTCAGAGGCTGTCTCCATTTACCCCGACCCATGTCCAAATACTTAACAGAATGGACCTTGGGGGGAACTCTACGCTATTTCAGAGAAATGGTTGTCCAGTCTTTTGTTAAAACTTCCAGTGTTGGAGCACCCAGAACTTCTGGTGGCAAACTGGTTAATCGTTCTCACTGTCAGGAAGTTTCTCCTTACTTTTAGGTTGCTTCTCCCTCTGTTCAGTTTCCATCCTTCTGGTGCTTTGAAAAATACATTGTTTGCCTTCTGGTGCTTTAGAAAATATATTGCCCCCCTTCTTTCTGGTAGCTCCCCAAAAACCTGTTGCCTATCACCCTCTTGGGCAAAGCATGTGAGACATTTCCTCCTTGCAATGGTCCATGAAAGTACATCTATGGTATGTAGATAATAAAGTCAAAAAAAGGTGAACATTTTTACAGCATTTTTTATAGATATGTTGAGGCTGGGTGTGACAAGGAATGGCTGGGAGGGGAGGGGCCAGGTGAGCACCCCTTGACGTGAGTGACATTGAGTTGGCCACACCCACCCAGTCACATGACCACCAAGCCATGCCCACCCAGTCACATGACCCTTAGCCATGCCCACCAAATAAGCCACACCCACAGAACCGGTAGTAAAAAATTTTGAATTCCACCACTGATTTGAACCATAGGTGATCTCTTGAAATTATTAAAAGTTGTCCTAAATTCAATAAATGCTAGGTGTTTTGCATACATTTTACTAATTATGCCTAGAGGACTGATAGAGCAAAAAGTTGCTGAAACTTCTCTCCTACTTTTTTGAAAATTGGAATAATTGTAGCTTGACCATGATCCCATGTGATCTGAATGGTGCAGATAATTGTGGTGGAAAGAAAAGCCAATTCACAACTTCAGGTATTTATCTACAACTTTGCAATAAAAAAAAATCTGGAGCCATTCCAGATTTTAAATATTTTATTATAGATCCTTTTCACAGCTTGTAATAGAAAACTATTGAGGGAAACTATTTTTTCTATGCCCAAAAGTTCATTGTTGAAGTCCATGTATACAGTGCACAAAAAATAACTAAAATTATGTGGAGATATGGGATGAGGAGCTTAAGTAAAGATGAATGATTTGCCAGAAAAAGATAGAGTTCTTTAATTGTAGTATAGCTATTAAGGAGTCTCATGAATCTTCTTTTTCCATTTCCATTCCACCTTTCCATTTTCACTCTACTATTCCTAAGTGGAAAATAAAGTAGGGTTTTCTTTTTATATCTTGAAATGTTCCACAAAACTTTTCCTTGACATTTATAGTCACACCAGGACAAAACCTGGAAAAGTCCCCTTTAGAATTACTTGATTTGGTAATGAATTTAAAAGTTCAAAAATAATGTAAAATGATCCAAGAAAGTATTGTCTGAAGCATTACCCAAGTTTTCCGGATAAATCTATTTGAATCTGACATACATACAGTATTTTAGTTACTGTAGGTTCTTGTTCAGGTGTGTTTTACATACATGTCAAGAATTATCATCTGAGATAGAAATAAGGCTGGGAAACAAATTATTTGAAGAAAGCATCTGATATATTTTAAGGTACAAAGGTAATATCATCAATTATTGAAAGTTCAGCAGCCAAGCAAATGTAAATAATTAGCAAGATTATGATTATATTTAACATCACACCATGGAATTTGTCCATGTTAGAAAGGGTTTGAATTGGTATTTGTATATTCTAAGACTCATAATATACTAACACAGCAGGTACACTTCTTTACAGGAAACACATGGGCAGAAACAAAGAAAAGAACAAATTCTTCGAGCTATCCTATCCTGTATGCCATTTCTATTCTATCTTATTATGATCCTCTGTGTGTGTGTGTGTGTGTATCTGTGGATAGATGTGTGTGTGTGTGTGTGTGTGTGTGTTGGCAGATACCTCTATAAAACTCATTTTTGTGCTAATGTTGTCATTGAAATAGAGACAGGAATAATTAGAATTGTACAATGTCATTAAGATAATATCAGTGAGTAATTATGTGCTACAAAATTACTCTCTTAGTAATTAGATCAGATAACCTTGAGGCCATATTGAAACAAAACAGGTATGGGCTGGATAAAATCAGTGTCTTCATAGAAGACCCACATGATCCCCATTTTAGTCTCAATATTAGTAAAGAAAGAGGAAAATGCTCAGTAAGCTTCCAAGGCTGAAGATAGAGTTGGATTTATGCAGGCCTAGTTTAACCCTTTCACTTATATTTCATAATATGGTACTTCAATAATGAATGATTACTGTTGTGTCCGCGAAATGATGCCAGGAGTCGGTGACTTAGTGCAAAGCTCTTTATTGATATGCTGGAACCGAACTGGCGAAAGGAAAATAGCCCGCGGCTTTTATTCCTTTCGCCGCCGCGGCCACGGCCAATGGCACCGCTTTGAATCTCCCGCGGTCTGAACGGACCAATCGCGGGAGATTCTTAGCGAGCCAATCGGCGCGGCTTGCCTGACCAATTGGAGAGCCCCGCGCTTTGGCCAATCAAAGCGCGGGGGTCTCGAGTATGTTAATGAAGGACAGAACAATTACTATCAAGGTGATAATGGCTGCATGGTAATTTTCTTGGAATTTATCAATATGCTCAGTTGCATTAGAAATTCCATGAGAAGTCATGCAAAAATGAGTGGTATTAATTACATCAATATTAAAAAAAACTTTCCAGATGATAGTATCAGAGTCAGAAATATGGCTGGGATTTATGGTATCAGAATCAAATTCCTGGCAAAAGTTGAAATTCAAAGTCCAGAAAAATATCATATAGAAACTCAAATGGAATAACCTTTGGAAAATGCTATATGCAGAAAAGTCATATACTGCTTACACAAAGAAAGGAAAGTTCAACATAGTGATGAAATCATCATTACAATTGAACAACTGAAATGCTCACCATATGTGATCATGCTTTGTAAACTGAATATTTCTCCACTCCCACAGTCACAAAAGTATGGCTAGCAAAAAAAAAAGTTGTGAATGGAAGTTGGATTATTTCTATGCAGATTTTCTTCTCACAATTTTTTTATTACAAAAATAAACTGCACAGGCTTTTTGAAAAGGAGATGTCATTTTAAAAGTTTGGCTTATGATTTGAAATATAAATTGGTTTTACTGTTGCCTATGGAATGCACATAGTTATAATTTTACAAGCCTTTGATTAAAAAAAAAGCCAAATGAATCACACTGCCTAAGTATACTTTCTGAGAATAGTAACTTAATGTGCAATTGAATGAGAGCAGCATTCATTAAAAGCTTCACCTTGGCAAGTGGTTTAAAGACATGCTATATAGAGAGATAAATCTATTTTATATCATGCCTATGAGTCTTCATCTTGCTTCTGGACATAGTGATTACACCTTACATTGAATTACTACTTTTTATAATTGACTGCAATGAGATATATCTCCATGACATCTCTAACTTACTGAACACTTTTTAAAAAGAGAAACTGAAAGAAAAAATTGTATGAAGTCTTTACAATCAGCTATTTTCCAATATTGTGAATAAAAAAGCTGTAATAGATAGCGTATGGGTGACTCGTCATTCTCTGACTTGCAGAATGTGTGAAGTCTATAGAGTCTGGATTTAATGGGAGATGGGAAGAAACCACAGCACTTTTGTCTTCTTAATTGTTCCATTTCAGAGAATTAAAAACAATTTTCTGACTAATGAACATGAACAGACCTGTTACAGTGATTCTTCTTAAACAACTCTGGATAGGATTTAGGGATTTCATGGGGGTAAAAAAACCTTTAATCTTTACTTAATTATTATATTTCTTTGCATGTGCAGTTTACTGGCTGGAGGGGGGAGGGGGAATCCTGAGATCAATTGTTTGTAAAAAAAAATATGCATCCTGTTCAAAACTTTCTTTGGGGAGTCCAAAAATATGTAATTTTTTTCTGATTTATTGACTATATCCATAAATGATTGAGGTAACCTTCCTCTACCATTCTTTCTATGTTTGATGAAATTTGGTTAATTAGTCTTAGAGGACAAAGCAACAATTCAAAATATAGGCTTAAATGTTAGGTTAATCTACAGAATGATGATCATATGTCTGATAAGAGTCAAATTTCTTAAAACAGGGTTGGGGAGATTTGGCAACAACATATACATTAATGGACTACTAATGGAATGTGAGCAAACTGAGTGATCCAACAGTTTAAATAACCCTCTGAATCCTGCATTTTAGATTAAATTGCACGTTGGGTATTTTGGCCAATTACAAGCACCAATCTTTAAAAGAGAGCTAATTTGATGCAATCATAAAGGCACTAGGCTAGAAAGTGGGTGACTGTGAGTTCAGGTCCAGCCTTAGGCATAAAGCCAGATGGGTGATTTTGAATCAATTATTTTCTTTTGGCCTTAGGAAGCAAGCAATGGGAAATCACTCCTAAAATATTGCCAAGAAAACTGCAATCCAGGCAGTCACCAGGAATCAAAACTGATTTGAAGGTGGGCGTGCATACACACACACACACACACACACACAAACTTTAAAGGGACAAATGGTACTTCAAGCCATTTGGAATACTTACCTTGCAAATGAGAAGACTGAGAAGAGATATGATAATGATTTATACATATGTAAGGGACAACTAGCTTCATGAGGGGACAGTGCTTCTTTGGTTGAAGTTATGAACAGGATATTTGGCTGATTATTTCAAAGGTCATTTGGGCTGAACTTAGCTGGAATTTCCTGAAAGGTGGACTATTCAACAGTGTAACATTAGCTATAACAGTGGTGTTTTATCTCTTACTTGAAATGTTCCTAGGATTATTAATGGTTACTGCTTATATTTTTGTGTAGTTTCATGCTTAAGTCAGTATGTGTGGAATGCATGTATGATTGTGCAAGTTTAAAAACAGCTTAAAAAAGCTTTCCACTGCCATGGCAGAATCTCAAAGCATAATCTTTGAAAAATCTTTCAGGACCAGCTCCTTGCCTAATCTATGGTCACAAGCCACGGTCATCCCCATCTTCAAAAAGGGAGACCCCAGCCGAGTTGAAAATTACAGACCAATCTCCTTATGCTGCATCACCTATAAAGTCATGGAATCAATTGTTAACCAATCCATTATCCTCCACTTAGAGATAAACAACCTACTCTTTAATAAACAATTTGGTTTCAGAAAAAAACTATCCTGTAATCTGCAACACTTATACTGCAAAAGCATAAGGACTATACAACTCGATCAGGGCAAAACAATAGATGCAATCCACATAGACTTCTGTAAAGCCTTTGATTCAGTGGTACATGACAAACTACTTTTAAAACTAAAATCTTATAGTATCTCTGGACAAGTGCATAACTGGATAGAAAAATTCCTGTCAAACAGACAACAAATGGTCAAAATTGGGAGTGTCCTATCAAATTCTGTACCTGTCAATAGTGGTGTCCCCCAAGGCAGTGTTCTAGGACCAACTATCTTCATACTCTACATAAATGACCCCTGTGATCATATTAAGAGCAACTGCGTTCTTTTAGCTGATGATGTTCAATACCACAGACAATACTGCTACCCTTCAAAAAGATCTTGACTATGTATCAGAATGGTCAAACAAATGGCAGCTTCAAATCTCAACAAATAAATGCTCTGTCTTACATATTGGCAAAAAAATCAGAAAATAAAATACAAGCTGAATAGTCAAGATTTTGTTGATGATCCAAGCTCTGTAAAGGACCTTGGAACACTCATCTCTAATGATCTAAGTGCTAGAATCCACTGTAACTACATAGCCAAAAAGGCATTAAGAGTTGTTAACCTAATCCTACGTAGCTTTTTCTCTGGTAATTTCACACTACTAACCAGAGCATACAAAACATTTGCCAGACCAATACTCAACTACAGCTCATCGGTCTAGAACCCACATTACGTATCTGATATTAGCACAATTGAGAAAGTCCAGAAATATTTCACAAGAAGAGTTCTCCACTCCTCTACTCGTTGTAGAATACCTTATGCCACTAGGCTTGAAATTCTAGACCTAGAAAACCTTGAATTACGCCGTCTTCGATCTGATCTAAGTGTGGTATATAAAATCATACATTGCAATGTCCTACCTGTCAATGAATATTTCAGTTTCAACCATAACAACACAAGAGCACACAATAGATACAAACTCAAGGTTAATCGTACCAAACTTGATTGCAGGAAATACAACTTCAGCAACAGAATGGTCAATGTCTGGAATACTCTACCTGACTCTGTAGTTTCTTCCCCAAACCTCAAAAACTTTAATCTTAGACTGTCTACTATTGACCTCACCCCTTTCCTAAGAGGTCTGTAGGGGGCATGCATAAGTGCACCAACGTGCCTACTATCCCTGTCCCATTGTTTCTTTTATTTTTCTTGTTTGTACCCATTTCATTTGTTCATAACTATGTATATACTTATACCTATTATCTTGTAAGCAAATGACAAATCAAATAAATAAATAAATAAATATACTTTGTCTCTTGTCAAATTTTAGCAATGTATCTGCTATAAAATCAACTTGTTCATTGGCAAATATATTGCTGATATCTATTCTGTAAATCAGCACTGATTGGCAACTTATATCAAAGAAATGGGAGGAATATCCTTTCTGCTCTTTTATCATGCTACCTATCTCCTTCCTCTTCCCAGTGGTCAGAAATATCTACTCTGCTTCCCATCTCTGCTTCCTAACTAAAGAAAGAACAATTATTGATTCTATTAATATTGAGGTGCACCATGCTTGCTGAAGCCTGATTCTTCCTCTCTGTTTGGCTTTGGCTAGCTGGAGAGCTGTCTCTGAAATGATCTGATTTTTATGTAGACATTAAATCATTATGTTTTTTCTCTTAATTTGTTTTAAATTTTTGTTATGAATGTATTATATTGACATTGTTTATAATACATTATTGTACATTGTTTAATAGTTGTAAGCCCCCCTAATGCATACAATAAGATAATGGTAATCTCTTTATAAACAAACCCATAGTATAAAATCTTGAACAATGCATAAAGCCTACTTTTTATTCAGCTCTTTGTATTTAAATGTCATAGCTCCGATTAATGAACATAAAAGTACTGTTCATTATTAAAGGGTATAAGAATTAAAACAGCTATATATTTTATGGCTTGATCTTTCTTTGCTATATAAATATAGTCTGTAAAAGGCTTAATAGCAATGGCAGTTTAAGTCAATATTGTTAATTAAAATAACTTCTAGTGAGTCAAGTAAATTTTTTTAGACAAATGAGAAGTTGCTGCTTTTTATTGCATTTATGAACTACCCATAGCTTTCTCTCATTTCCCCTCACCCTTAAAATGTACATTTCCAACTTCTTTTTGGGCAATTTCCACTTGTTCTATTAGCATTTACATCAATATCACTCCAAACATCCAAATATAAAATATAATCTGTAGCCTGCCTTCTGAATCCTTTGGCTTCATAGAGTGGCTATGACCTCTTTTCCTTCATTCTGCCATATGCTTATTATAGCCAGCAGCACAATAGGTAGATAGAAAAGATAACAACAGCCAAGTCATTCTCTGTGCCAGGGAAACCACCAATGGCATTGATAGAAGAGGTTATAGAGAACAAAATGAACTTGACCTTGGGGTAGGTAAGTATTTTTCCACAATAAAATATTTGATGCTTCATCTGCCCCGCATTCCTAGTTTCCTTGGACCAGTTCCCCCTTGGCTTTAATGGAAATTCTACAACTATAATTGACTGAGGAAAGCAATAATGAAAAACAAGACCAGAAAGCCAAAGGAAAACACAAGAAACATGCTATCCTTTAGTGAAAGTTTGCTTTCTCATCAATAATATAAAATGAGGCTAGATGAATAAGCTTTAAGTCAGCAATAAATTTGATCTTAGTTCACTGTGTCTATAATGTTTCAAAACAAGTTGTTATATTCTTCACCCCACTCATGAAGTCTTTTAATGGCTCAAGGATTATGAATGCCGAAAAATAAATACAGGATATTAAATTAAGATGGGGAAGCTAATGTGAGGCTGGGCATTCAGTCTTTTAATGCTTCTGTTGCAATTTAACCATGATAACCTCCCCCATCCCAATACCCTTTTCATCTATTTGTTTGCTACATTTATATTACAAATTCAAAACCACTTATATGTGTATTACTCCTTGTTTATTTTCAACAAGAAGGGTGATCAGAGAGAAGCTGTGAGATTTGATTGAACTAAAACCCATTAATGTTTCCTTACCTGAGGTTAGGTCTTACAAAACTTGGTTCAGGACTTAACCCAAAACATCAAATCAACATAGGCAATGAAGAAACGACAGTACCAAAAATCTCACAAAAAGTATATAGAGAAGTTGACAAAACCAGAGTAGATACTGTTATATTACACTTTAAAATACAAAGTTTTAACATTTATTTAAACAGTCTTTGTGTGAGCAATATTTGGCATGAGTTGATTATTTTTTTTCTCTTTAACTTGGGATCTAGTACCAAGTGAGTTGGAATGATTGCTTGACAAGCATGATCCCCTCTAATAAGGATTTCATATCACTGTTGGATTTAATGAATATCATAGTAGACAGGACATATTGATGAAACTTAGATTCATCTGAGCAGAAATTGTAATGACCACTAATTAGCCTTGGGAGGTTGATATAGTTTTACTAAGCCTGGTCACTGAGGCTTTTGGGATGCCAGGAAGCTGGCATAACAAGTTAGCAAACTTAGTCCTTCCTGGAAAGAGTGTTTGCATAACTGTATCACTGTTTGGGTTGCAATTGTGATTTATTAGCAAAAGTCCATGTCAGCAGGGTCTAAAGAAGCAGGAAATACACTATGGATAACAGAGTTTGGCACAGAGAAAAGATCTGCAGCAAAGAATTCCTATATTTAGAGCAGAAAACTTCAAGGCCAGCACCTGGCACCAATTGACTCATTGTCGAGAGCCATAAACCTGCCCTAGTCATGAAAATTTTCAAAGTTAGGTGAATCTTGGACTCTTTTTCAGAATTTGAGAGTTGAATTGAACTCCCACTTAAATTGGAAAGATAAATATAAAAGAATAACACTAAGATTTCTTTCCATTTACCCTGAATAAATCAATAGCTTAGAAAGTAAATGAAACCCAAAGTAATGCTAGATTTCCCACGCTTAAAGAATTATCATTGACAGAGATTTTAGTGAAATAATAAATCTAATTAGCTGTCCACTTTTGTCAATATTAGAAATCTCATTACAACAGCAAACTTCTGTCAGCATTCTCCATATATAGAACTGAAATTCAACATTGTATATTGTTTTTAATCAGAATAATAAAAAACAACTAAATCTTCAAAGTGTTTTGAAAGAAGGACTTCAAAGATATCTAATTTAATTCATTGCTAAAAACTAATTATTACAATTACCTTGATTCATGAATCTTCCCATGAAATTATTCAATGAAAATTTTGTCAAATTGAAGC
The DNA here is from genome assembly GCA_033807585.1 of Hydrophis major. NCBI lineage: Eukaryota > Metazoa > Chordata > Lepidosauria > Squamata > Elapidae > Hydrophis > Hydrophis major. The sequence continues at coordinate 159,177,455 of CM066329.1, forward strand.
ACTCTTTCAAAGTTTTGCATAGCCCAATTTACTTTAACAATATCATAAATAAATTATCACATTTCAATAATTTTTCAAGTCTTCAAATAGATTTTAAAAATAACTTTTTGCCACCTTGTCCAGGTGTTCTTTTTAAAATATATGTTATGTTTAGTCTAGTAATGCTATTCAATTGTGGTTTAACTTCCAACAAATAAGATATATTTCATGGTGGCTGCCAATAATAATGTGACGTTTAATTACACATTTGAGAAACACATTTATTCTAAAGCTATTTTCATTCCACTTTAGAAGGTAACCCTACATCAAATTGTTTTATTAATTTAATTAAAGCAGTTAATCTTGAAATAACTTTCAGTCTGCTCAAACAAAAACCAAGCAAATATTCAAATTAAATCAGCATCTTTGTCTTCAGTATATGTAATTAATTTACAGCAACCTCAATAAACAAAATTCATGAAAAGTTGTTCTTATGACAACCCAAAAATACTTGCCTGTTCTCTTAATCTTCTTTAATATTATAAAACATTCTCATTATGCTAATGGGTCTGCTGAAAACCCTTTTGTTAGAAAGCAACAAATATAAACTTATCACTACCAGTGCTACAGGGCAAACATTTCTTTGAAAATGTGCACCATTAATCAGCTATTTTAATACAAATGTTCCAATTGTCTGTGTCTAGCACCAGCTGGACTGTGATAAAATATCTCATTTGCAATCAAGCTATCAAATGTTCTTTCCAGCTTACCCTTTTCTTTTGTGACTATAATACTTAGCCTGATATTTTGTTGTTCTGTAAGGAAGAGTTATTGGCATTAACCATTCATTCTCTCCCCGCTTCTGGTAGAGAAGTTATTAATCCAGTGCAGAACTTTGATTAGAAATGCCTTGTGTGCATGCATGCCTATAAGTAACTTGCCTACAGTATAAGGATGCTGGGAGGACCATGAAGTAGAACCTCCAAATGGTTTTGAATACTTCATGTTTGTAAGAAGAATCAAGAGGAGAGCTTTGTAAAACTAAAGATAAAGTGTTGTAAAACTCGTAGATCATGAGTTGTAGTCCGGGCTTCTCACAAAGCCAGCTGGGTGACATCATGCCAATCACTTTCTTGCATCTGTAAGAAACAGAGAATGGCAACCCACATCTGAAAAAGAAAAAAGGAAACTACAGGATCTTGTCTAGGTAGTCACCCAGGGTCAATGCTGAATTGATACTTTGATACATATACATATCCTAGAAATTAAATTCAATTAAATTTTAGATTTGTGGAAAGAGATTGAAAACATCCCTTTGTCTTCCACCAGTTTCCCAAAAACACTTGATAACAGGTTTGCTAAAATGGAACTGGAAAGGAAATGGAGGAATCTGTTTTAGATATTCCCTGTAACCCAATAGCCAGGCCAGCTACTATACTACAACAGGAGCTATAGATGTTAGATAAGTAAATTTTTAGAGGTAGTCTGACATTGGAACCACTTTCCTAGAGATGTGGTAAATTCTCATTCCCTGATATATTTAGAAAAATCTGGGGAGTCAACAGTTAAGGAATCAGTTCTGAACACACAAACCAGTAAACATGTGGAAAACTCTTAAAAACATCACTGGCTACAACAAACCTCCTTCCCAGGCAGAAGGAAATAATCAACTAGCAGATGAACTGAATGCATTTTACTGCAGGTTTGAAAGGAAACTACAGCCACCTATCTCCATAAGCCCAATCTCAAACACACCAACAGCCAAACCTTCTACAACTGACCCCAACCCATTGGGTTCATAACTTCCGGTGATTGCAGAAAAAGAAATGCAAGATCTATTTCACAGACAAAAGCCAGGAAAAGCACCAGGGCCAGACAAGATAACCCCTTCTTGCTTAAAAGTCTATGCTGACCAATTGGCCTCCATCTTCAAATGAATCTTCAATGAATCACTGGAGATGTGCTATGTTCCTTCTTGCTTCAAATGCTCTACTCTCATCCCAGTGCCAAAGAAGCCCTCTGTCAGGGAATTGAATGATTACAGACCAGTTGATCTAACATCTGTAGTTATGAAAACCTTTGAAAGGCTAATGCTGTCCCACCTGAAAACCATCATGAATCTGCTGTTAGATCCCATGCAGTTTGCATACCAAGCAAATAGATCAAGAGATGATGCTGTTAATATGGCTCTGCACTACATCCTACAACACCTTGAATCTCCAAATACTTATGCAAGGGTCCTCTTTGTAGACTTCAGTTCAGCATTCAATATCATCATTCCAAAAATTCTTCTAACTAAACCAAACTAGCTAGTTGTACCTGAACACACTTGTAAATGGATCATAAGCTTCCTAACAGACAAGAAGCAGCAGGTGAAGCTAGGCAGAATCACATTTGATACCTGTACAATTAGCATAAGCCCTCACAAGGCTGTGTGCTTTATCCACTTCTCTTCTCCCTGTACACCAATAACAGAATCTCAAATGATCCATCTGTTAAAATACTGAAGTTTGCAGATGATACAACAATAATTGGTCTCATTTGAGACAATGACTAATCCACATACAGACAGGAGGTTTTACAACTTGCCTTGTGGTTAACCAGAACAATTTGGAACTGAACACACTCAAAACTATAGAAATGGCTGTGGACTTTAGGAGAAACCCTTTCATACTACCACCTCTTACAATACTAGACAACACAGTATCAATAGTACAGACCTTCAAATTTCTATATTCTATCATATCACATGCGGTATCTGCCATCCCGCATCTGATGGGCGGCTCATGAAAGGGAGCGAGGGAGAGAGAAACGACACGAGACGAGGTTTCCTCGGGATGAGCGCGCCCAGAATGTTTTGGCACACGCTCTTTTATTATGCTTTTTCACAAGGGGGGTGAAATTTTTCAGAGCCCAAGTCAAACAGGATATACATGATTTACAATAGTTCAGGTCAGTTAAGATACCAGGGTTAAACAGGATGCACGTGATTTACAATCGTTCAGGTCAGTTAGGATACCAGGTTAACAGGATGTGTGTGATTTACAACAGTTCAGGTCGGTTAGGATATCATTCTGTATTGAGAGTTGTTTATCTCCCCGTCCCTTGTACGTGCCTGGCAAAGATCACTGAAGAGACAGAAGTCTAATGTTTACACGTGAATGATACAATGTTGCAATGCTTGAATGATACATAGTTGCAATGATACATAGTTGCAATCACATGAATGATACATAGTTACAACAATCACAAGACCTAAAATGGACACCTAACATCAAAAACATCATCAAAAAAGCACAACAAAGAATGTTCTTTCTGCACCAATTCAGAAAACTCAAACTGCCCAAGGATCTGCTGATACAATTCTACAGAGAAATTATTGAGTACCATCTGCACCTCTATAACTGTCTGGTTCGGCTCTGCAACACAGCAAGACAGACACAGACTTCAGAGAGTAATTAGGACTTAGAAAAAACAATTACTACCCACTTGCCTTCTATTGAAGACCTGTACACTACATGAGTCAAAAAAAGGGCTGTGAAAACCCTTCACATCCCAGACATAAACTGTTTCAACTCCTACTCTCAAAATGATGCTATAGAACACTGCACACTAGAACAACTAGACACAAGGACAGTTTTTCCCCAAACACCATCACTCTGCTAAACAAATAATTCCCTGAACACTGTCCAAATATTTACAAATCTGCACTACTATTACTATTAATCTTCTCATCACTCCTTATCACCCATCCTTTCCCACTTGTGATTGTAGGACTGTAACTTTGTCACTTGTATCCTTACAATTTATATTGACTGTTTCTTAGTATGATTTGATTGCTTATTGTACCTTATGACTATTATTAAGTGTTGTATCTTATTATTCTTGATGAATGTATCTTTTATTTTATGTACACTGAGAGCATTTACACTAAGACAAATTCCTTGTGTGTCCACACTTGGCCAATAAAGAATTCTGTTCTATTCTGATCCCTCCACTGCAGTTGGACTTAGTGACCTAAATGAAATTCTATTAAAACCATCTGTGATGTTGGAATAAATACCCATATTTCCACTAAAAGTTGCCAAAATATTAAAACCATCTCATTAATGTGATATAAAACAGGAAAAATGTAAGTACATTACATATATTTTCAAAACATGAAATAATCATATTTAAAATAATATTTAAGCAAAATGAATTTTCTTGATCCTAGATCACATTGGTTGGAATGCAGCCTATAAGAAAAAGATTAAGTATTAAAATGAAGAAAATGACAGAAGTGAAAAAGTAAAATATTATACATGCATTCAGTTGTAAATTACAATTAGATCATTCCCAAGTACTCTACACAGATAGAATAATTTAGGGTTGTTTTTTTTAATTCAACAAATTACACTTTTGATGACAACATTTGTGGCTGCTCTGCCATTCTCTAAGACTACACAAATTTCTTATTAGAGAAATTATTTATTTTATATTTTTCTTATTTCTTATTTCTTTATATTTTATATTTCTTTATATTTTTTAAATTCAGCTTAAAGTGACATATAGCTTATCATGCTAGAACATTGGTTTATCCAGATAAATCAGCACATTCTCCACAGCTTGTCAAACTTCTCAAAAGTCTTTCCAGAGATCTGTGGGTATTATGATGAGTTCATTAAGTTTGATTACTATTATTAATAAGAAAGTATTAAGGAAAGTGCCCTGAATAGGACAGGATTTTATTAAACAATATATATATATACATATACATACATGCATACATACATACACACACACACACACACACACACACACACACACACACACACATATATATATATATATATATATATATATATATATATATATATATATATATGTGTGTGTGTGTGTGTGTGTGTGTGTGTGTGTGTGTGTGTGTGT